>JAUMIR010000003.1:361723255-362973255 GCA_030847615.1 Gambelia wislizenii
GGAGAAGATTCTGGCCTTTATGTGCTTTGCTTCACAGCAGAAAAAGATAGTTGTTTTGCAGAGAGTGATTTAGTGCAAATTACAGAAATGTCCATTGTGCAATGGTGACTTTTTGCCCCACATGCATAGCATGACTTACATATGCTCTTGCACTGCCATCCCTTTCCTTGTGTGTCGTGTCTTTAGATCATAAGCCTGAGGCAGGGAACTGTTTTTTCTTGTTCTTTTTCTTGTAAAACACCATGTCTAGTAATGGAGCTATCTCTCTCTCTGACTTTTCTTCACAAACGAAGATTCAGGAAGGACTCATCCCGCGCTTTCTGCAAGGGCGCTGATGACTAAAAAGGCCAATTCAAGATAAACAAGCTGGTCACAGAAAGCACAGCAGAAGGTCTCCTTGGGTGATGTTTCCGGGTTGTGATTCTTTCTGCGTTATCGTTTCTCTTCAAGACTTGTTCGGTGTGAGTTCTCAAATAAGGCTGTATAAATTGATGATGATGATGATGATGATGACGACAACTGAAGGCAAGCCATAGTCTGAAATATATGACTTAATCAAGCTGGTTGCAACCAGCATATTTTTAGCCAAGGTGTGAATTAGATCCCTTTGGTTGAAAAAATTGGTTATTGTTGTTGTTGGGTGCCTCCAAGTCATTTCCAACTTATAGTGACCTTAAGGTGAACCTTTCTGAGGGTTTTCTGTGGGATGAGCGTGTGTGACTGGCCCAAGGTCACCCAGTGGTTTTCATGGCTCAGCGGAGATTTGAACCCTGGTTTCCAGAATCATAGCCCAACACTCTAACTGTTGTGCCATGATGAAATTATCCCCCATTCCTCCCCCATTAAGCTCTTTAGCATGTTCAAGGTAGTCCCCTGCAGCACCTAGTAACTTTGCTTGGACATGTATTCCTGACAGTAAGAGCTGTTCAGAAGTGGAATACACTGCCTCGTAGTGTGGTGGAGCCGCCTTGTTTGGAGGTTTTTAAGCAGAGGCTGGATGGCCATCGGTCGGGAATGATTCAATTGTGTATTCCTGCATGGCAGGGGCTTAGACTGGATAGCCCTTGTGGTCTCTTCCAACTTTATGATTCTATGATTCTATGAAACAGGAGCTGTGGAAGCTGTTTTAGTTCAGGCATGATGCTTGCTGATTTCCCAATATTGTCCACAATGAACGTACCCTTCCCTGAAGAACAGATGCCTTAATTACATGTACGAATGGGCTGTTTTGATAGCTCTGATCCTTCCCTGTGGCCCCACTTAGCACCAAACGTTTCCCTTCCACTGCTCTGAGGCAACGAGGGTGGTCATAACCAGCTCTCTCATTGGTATGCAAACAGAAGCCTTCCAAGGAAACTGGAGGGCCGTTTACGCAATGAAAATGTCCTGGGAAGAATTCGTGTTGATCCCTGGCAGTTTACACATCCATCGAGTCGGGTACGTGATTTTCGGAAGGGGGGGCACCTTTTATCCCTCAACCTGCGGGACTTGTAGTCCCGTGGTTTGTGCCAGTTTTTAAAAAAGTCACGGGAGGATTCGGAAAATCGGAAATGTAAACAGCCTGGGACAAAATGTCTCAGTACTGGGATGACTGGAAATGGTGACTGGGGGCGGGCTTAGAGATCAGTGACCAGAAAAGGAGGGGTCAGTCACCCGTTCAACAGATCCAGCGTCACCAGCCGAAAACAAAGTCATCCCTTCCAGCTGCACGAAGGTTGATGTGTGTGTGCATGCGCGCGCGTGTGTACTCAAACACCTTTTTAAATGGATTTCTACACTGCAAACCCTTCAGCTTTACCTTTTCCTCAACTGCATGTTACAGAGAGATCGTCGTTGCCCATTCATCCCCTGCCTTGGTCACCTCCCTGGGTCAGAACGGGCACATTAAAATATTCAAGCCTCTGAGCAAATTAGCACCCTTTAATTCCCCCTCTCTGTGTTTGTGTCTTTCAAAACGCCTGCCTATAGCCGGCTTGAAATCTCTGCAGCCCTCTGTAAGGGTTAATATTTTAAAGAGGCAAGGGGAAACCCAAGCGGCTTGATTTCAAAAGGAAAGCACTCAGCTTGATTTCAAAAGGAAAGCCCTGCATCTGAGCGAAAGATCTGTCTGGATCTTTCAAAATGCTTTCTGCCTCTTCTGAAAGGGTTAAAATTTTAAAGAAGCAAGGGGGGATAACAAACCTCTGCCCCCCTCTCCCCCCCCCCAGCCAGCCAATAGCATTGCTCATGGCGCAGAACTCTAAAGGAAGTGCGGAACTCTAAAGGAAGTGTGTCACCGAGGTTGTGAAAACATGAGTAATCTCATCTTTGATTGACAGCCAAAAAAAAAAAAAAAATTTAAAACCTAAACAAAACTGGAACTTTGGACGTGTAAATATCAGTCACGGGACCACCCGGGATATCCAGATCAGTGACATAAATCGTATAAACAGCGAGGGGAGGATTCATGATCACAAAGTCACGGTAAGCACCGCGACAATTTCTGTCATGTAACTGGCACCTGGGAGCTTGAAAGCAAAGTGAGATATTTGCTGTGCTTCTTTGTGTGCCAACAGAAAAAAAAGAAGATAATCTTCCAGCTCAAGCTATTTAATTGGGTTTTCTGGTAGCTGTGCATGGAGAATAAACAGGAGGGACTCTGGACAAGTTGACTTGGGATGGAGTGTTTGAGCCCAGTCAGGAAGCAGAGCAATGGAGGCACCCGGAAAATCTGGGGTGAAGCTTCATAAGGGACATGGTACAATTTTAGCGGGGGTGAGCTGTGTTAAGATTTCTGAAACAAAAATGATGGTATGTTCCACACTAAAATTGACATCCTAAATATGTTTTATCTGTTTAAAAAGTCAGATTGATTCATTTAGATTAGAAAAGCTGTTATCATGTTAGTGATTTACAGATGTGTAAGTTCCCCTTACAGAAGCAGCTGGACATTTTTGTCCAATGCAGAAGTCTGTATGTAGTTGGAGGTTGTGGAAGCAGAGCTGCTTGTGTGGGACCACTGTGCACAGCACACACAGATGTGCATTGTGCATTACATATTTAGCAATAGCAATAGCATTAATACTTCTAAACCACTTATCAGTGCAAAGCACTCCCTAAGTGGTTTACAATGTGTTAACTAATTGCCCCCAACAAGCTGGGTACTCATTTTACTGACCTACAGAAGGATGGAAGGCTGAGTCAACCTGGAGCCCTGTAGGATCGAACTCACAATATTGTGGCTGCAGTAATGGCATTTAACCACTACGCCACCAGAGCTCATCATGTGCAGGTGTGCCTTGCACTTTGATATTGTGCATATCAGATTTGTTTGCATCTTCAGTGTTACGGTTAACGAATGCACAATCATCATGTAACTGCATGAGTGTAAAGTTGTGTTTTGATTCCTTGATGAAGGATCTTGGCCACAGATAGTATGTATCAATCAACTTCAAATTACAAAATGGTCCAAAATGACCTCCAGGGGATGTGGAAGGCATTCTCACCATGTCTCCACAGGGGCAAAAAAAAAAAAAAAAGCAAACTTTTTTTTTTAAAAAAATCTGCCCCCAAATGCCCTCTGGGAGCCCAGGAAGGCCCCAAAACATGGTGAGAATGGCCTCATGTCCCCTGGGGGACTTGGGGACATTTAGGGGGGACAAAATGAAATTGGGGAAACACAGTGCAGCCCTCCAAGGCATTCTTGGGAGATAAGGTGGCCCTCTAGCCTTCCACAGTTGCCTACCTGTAGCCTAAGCAATCACTTGTAAAAAAAAAAAAAACTATGGATAACAATGACTTATAACTATCAGCAGCACATTGCATGCATCTCATGCAGCTTGCTCAAGCCCACAAGAAAGAAAAGAACATGTCAGTATCTCCCCAACCATCAACTCTTTTTTTTTCCTTTTGAAAAAATTCTATTGGGTTCCAAGAATACTTTGATTTACTTCGTTTTTTTCACTAAATGCTAAATAGGTATATGTTTGAGACCTACATTGGCTTGAATCCTGTTGGTGTCAAACACCTATGTAAGTTCCCTTACGCGTTGTTGTTTTTGTGTCCCTTCAAGTTGTTTTCGGTTTAACCTTGTTGGGGGGGGGATTTCTTAGCAAGATTTGTAGAGAGGAGGTTAGTCTTTGCCTCCCTCTGAGACTTGAGGAGATTATCAGACACTCTTAATGTGGTGTGACAAGGACACCAGGAGATCGCTAAAGGGCTTAGTTTTCAGATGACATTGTGCTCTGGTCGTCATGCTCCCATTTGGCAAGTGGTTCTTTTTATTGACGGGCTAAGTGTCAATAGATCACCCGTTCCGCTTCTGTAACAGAATGATGAGCGAGTGAAAAGGTGTCCCATTATGCTGGCATGATGCCAGTGTCACTGGGAGGTCCATGGCAGAACACTTCTGGGTGTGATCGGGACAAGAATGTAAGTGACACACTTTTTTGTACCCTCCCTGGGTTTCTTGGGTTTTTTTTAAGTGTGTTTTTGTGCTTGGTGTAACTTTAAAGTTCTTATTTTTCTTTTTGAATTTCCCACGCAATCATCCTCTCATGAGAACAACCAGAATTTGCATTCCAGGAAGTGAATGCAGCTCTGTGAGACTTCATTCACTCCTGGACTGCCACAGGGAGGGGGTGGACGTGCAAAAGGTAGGTCTGATTTTTTAAAAAATTGTACCGTTACAGGGACAGGAGGGGGTGGATTAGAATGCAGCAAGATGGGGATGCTTTTTTTGTCCCATTTGATAATCTCCTGAGAGAGTGTGACTTGCCCAAGGTCACCCAGTGGGTTTTCATGGCCAAACGGGGATTTGAACCCTGCTCTCCAGAGTTAAAGTCCAGTGCTCAAATCACTGCAGTACACTGGATCTTCCCTTACACATACAGGGGTACTTTTTTGGGCCACTATGCAATACCATATTCTGTGTGTGTGCCTTCAAGTCACCTGTTCACTTATGGAAACCCCACAAATTTCATAGCGTTTTCTTAGACAAGGCATACTCAGAAATGGTTTTGTCTGTTCCTTGCTCTGAAATACAGCCTACAGCACCTGGTATTTGTTGGTGGTCTCCCATCCAAGTCCTAGCCAGAGCTGACCCTCCTTAGCTTCCAAGATCAGATAGGATCTAGTGCCTTTAGGGTATTTAGACTGTGCCATATACCATGCCATATTCAGTTTATGGTTTCATTAAAAACCAAGCAGAGTTCCACAAATGTAAACATTTCACATAGGCCTAAATCCTATTCTTAGTTCCAAATATAGTAGAGCCATTGAATTAATAGGATTTACCTATGTGTCGACTCACTATTCAATAGTTGATTGAATAGTCCCACTCTAGCTGGGACTAACCAACAGGATCCTAGCCAGGCAACTGAACATACTCCAGTTTCTTCAATGTACTACTTGGGGTTGCAGAAACAGTCCCATGCATTTTCCATTGCACAATGGAACAATAAGTAGGCACATTGACAGGTACACCATTGGTTGCATAATGTTGATATTCATCAGAAGGGTGATGCAGTGAAGCCACTGTGTAACTACAGGAGTGCAGATTTATACTGAGCAATCACAATATGGGATCCTGACCTGTGTGTGCAAAAGGACAGTGCAGTCGAGTATAAAAGGCAACCAGAACTCTTCTTGTTACACACTAGCCAGGCTCTGTATTAAGCATCCACTTAACTTGATGTAGCTGATTACCCATTATAGTCGGCCTAGGTGACTTACGTACATTCATGACGCATTTTATGAATTAGAAAGATATCATCTCTGTCATTAAAATACTGGCAGTTAACATTAATCAGCCATGAATATGATAACATTTTAATTAAGCATAATTGTTTACATAACAGTTAAGGCATGTGTTGGGTTATTTTAAAATGAGGATATTAAAATGAATGCTTCTATAGCTACCCTGAGTCACTGAGACAATTTATTCGAAGATATACTGAACATTGCTTGTGAGGTGGGGTGATTACCTCTTTCATCACAAACAAAATTGCTCCTCTTCTTCTTTTACTATTTTTTTAAAACATAGATTAGACTTCAAATACTAATTTACTTTAAAAATGGCTTACTTGTTTTTTTTATTTCAAAGGCATAGCTGTGTTAGGACTTTTTCAGACAAGCCTATGCTTACCGCACTTACAGAAGTTGTCCATGATTAAAAAATGGCACGATTGCTGTAGATGGGACCCAGAACTGTCACGGATGATGCTGTGAGAGGGACGGTGTAGTCCAAAAAGGACCCCCTGCCGTGCAACAGTGCTGTACCTCTCCTGGAGTCTTCTTGCGCAGTAAGGCTTGTCTGAAAAAGTCCTTAGTCTGCAATATCAGTATGCAAAGGGATCTTGTAGCACCTTTGCGACTAAGAAAAAGAGGACGTAGCATAAGCTTTCATAGACAACAGTCTACTTCCTCGGATGCATAGACTGGCATGGAATGCATAGGAACAGACCTTTGTGAGGAGACTGAATTAATAGCCATAGAAATGCAAAAGTTGTGGGTATGGTGATAAAGTGACAATTTCAGTTGTGATTATGGTCATTGAGGGACAAAGGCAGGAGGAAAGATGTTGCCTAAAGCCAGGGTGATAGATAACCATATGAATGGTGGAGAGAGTTACTGGAATGTAGGTAGTGTAATGCTGTCTGGGAACCAGAAAGGAGTTATGACAAACTGGCCAAGAGCACCCTCATGAAACTAGGGTATTAACTAGTGTTATTGTCAGGACTCTGGCATAGGATTTGTATAGTTAGTTAGCTCAAATGTACTTTTGCTGCTAGGACATAGTTAGCATGCCAGAGGTTGACATGAGTAGAGGGCATGCTGGAAGATGGGTTGCCAGGTTAAAGCTACTGAGTGTGCTATCTATTGCTAGAGTGTTCAAGGCTGTCTGGCCAATTATGTTTTGGGAAAGTACTGGGGGAGGTTGGAAGGATGGTACTGTACGGAATGCTCTCATTAACCACTGCAGATGCATGTGATGTAATCAAAACTTAGTTTTCCTGTTATCTCCTGTGTTTTGGCATGAAATGCTGTTGCAGGAACCAGAATCAGGACCACAGAAAAGTTGAGAAAGTGAGCTTTATTCCCAATTACGCGTGGGCCCTTGGTTGGAATAATTTCCAAAAGTCCAAGGCGCCCCGAGCCACTTTGAAAGCCACTTTTTATAGATCATACAGTATGTTATGAAATACATGTCAGGGATGATGGGAGTTGTAGCTCTTCACCTCTGGCTCAAACTCACCACCTTGTTATGCAGCAGAGCCGACCAGCTTAGATCAGTGGTTAATGCTTTCCTCCAGAGCAGCAGAGTTTCAGAGAATAGGCTGAAGATCCTGACAAACTCTCCAAGCCTTCTCACTCTTCTCCAGGTGTCTCCAAAACGTCTCCAGGATTCACTCAGGCAACTCAGTAGTTTTATATAAAACCTACTTTATTCTTCTATGTAAATATACTATATGGTCAACAAATCACAATCTCTACACACTACTCCACAATATTTCCAAACTACTCCACCTCTATTTAACCACAATACATTGGCAAACATTGCAATTTTATAGCCATTGTTTATCACCACCCACTAGTTAGTTTCCACCCAGTGGGTGTGTACTTCCATTCCGATTGGTCCACGTAGTTCCACCCATACTTAAGACCAACCCATGTATTTCAACATTTCACCTTGTACACTTAATGATTCTCAGGTGTTTCCATTCTGCATTCAGTAGCTCTGTCCTTGGCTCTCAGGACTTCTAGATTACATTAGCAGTTTCACCTGTGTAGCTTCATAATTGCTCTTGCTTAGTCATTGTGACTTTCACATACATATTTTATTTCTTTCACTGTATGTCCCATGTTGCATTTTCCTTAACAATACAAACAGGAGCACTTCCCTCCTCCCATCTTGTGTCCATATTTGGCACTTCCCTTTCTTGCAATACTGTTTACATTTCAAGAAAGCAGTTTCCCTTGAGTTTCCCTTGAGACAGTTTGTTGATAGTTCAAGGCAAGATAGCTTAGGAACATTTAGGTACAGTTCGACCGTTATTAGAGAAAGAATTTGTTTATATCATATGTTTATGGAACACAGGGTTGATTAGTAAAGAACATTGAATAGGTCTGAGAGTTAAAGGAAAAAGATTTTGCAGACTTCCAGAGTCTCATGGGCTATCTAGTCTGACCCCGAATAGTAATTGTAAGATTACAGCATCCAGCAAATAGACATTAGAGTCTACATGGCCACTACAATGCCAGAACTGTCTATGCAATGCACCTGAATGCTTCTATTTCTGATCCAATAAACCATTTCTGATCAATGGATATGGTTTCATCGTGTGAGTGTTAGCAGAGTCATCACAATTATAATATGTGTAGTGTGCCAGGAAACCATTGTCTCTATTCAGCCCATTGTCAATGGACTGGATTTTGTGGATATATTCTAATTCCAATGTTTCGCTTTCCAATCTTCCTTTGTAGTTATTTTTTGTTCATATATCACATTCATAGAATCATCGAATCATCGAATCATAGAATTGCAGAGTTGGAAGAGACCACGAGGGCCATCCAGTCCAACCCCCTGCCACGCAGGAAATCTTGATCAAAGCATCCCCGACAGATGGCCATCCAGCCTCTGTTTAAAGACCTCCAAGGAAGGAGACCCCACCACACTCCGAGGGAGCGTGTTCCACTGCCGAACAGCTCTTACTGTCAAAAAGTTCCTCCTAATGTTGAGGTGGGATCTCTGTTTCTGGAGCTTGCATCCATTGCTCTGTGTTCCAGTCTCTGGAGCAGCAGAAAACAAGCCTGTTCCATCCTCAGCGTGACATCCCTTCAAATACTTAAACAGGGCTATCATATCGCCTCTTAACCGTCTTTTTTCCAGGCTAAACATACCCAGCTCCCTAAGTCTCTCCTCATAAGGCATCGTTTCCAGACCTTTCACCATTTTAGTTGACCTTCTCTGGACACGCTCAAATTTGTCAATATCCTTTCTGAATTGTGGTGCCCAGAACTGGACACAGTATTCTAAGTGAGGTCTGACCAAGGCAGAATAGAGTGGCACTATTACTTCCCTTGATCTAGACACTATACTTCTATTGATACAGCCCAAAATCGCATTGGCCTTTTTAGCTGCCGCATCACATTGTTGACTCATGTTCAACTTGTGGTCTACTAGGACTCCTAGATCCCTTTCGCATGTAGTCTCGTTCAGCCAGGTCTCTCCCATCCTATATCTATGCATTTCATTTGTCCGCCCTAAATGCAGTACTTTACATTTCTCCGTATTGAATTTCATTTTGTTAGCTTTGGCCCAGCTCTCCAGTCTATCCAGGTCATTCTGAATTTTGATCCTGTCCTCTAGGGTATTAGCTATTCCTCCTAATTTGGTGTCATCTGCAAATTTGATAAGTATGCCCCTAATTCCCTCATCCAAGTCATTGATAAAAATGTTGAATAGCACTGGGCCCAGGACAGAACCCTGTGGCACCCCACTGGTCACATCTTTCCAAGATGAAGAGAAGCCACTGCTGAGCACCCTTTGGGTTCGGCCAGTCAACCAATTACAAAGCCGTGTAACAGTTAACTTGTCTAGCCCACATTTTACAAGCTTGTTTGCAAGAATGTCATGGGGAACCTTGTCAAAGGCCTTACTGAAATCAAGGTATGCAATGTCCACAGCGTTCCTTCATCTACCAAGCTGGTAACTTTATCAAAAAAAGAGATCAGATTAGTCTGGCATGACTTGTTTCTCTGAAACCCATGTTGACTTTTTGTGATTATGGCATTGCCTTCTAAATGTTCACAGACTCTCTGTTTAATGATCTGCTCTAGAATCTTCCCTGGTATTGATGTCAGACTAACTGGACGATAATTGTTGGGATCCACTTTTTTCCCCTTTTTGAAGATGGGAACAACGTTTGCCCTACCCCAGTCTGCTGGGACTTCTCCTGTTCTCCAGGGGTTCTCAAATATTATTGCCAATGGCTCTGAGATTATATTTTCCAGCTCTTTTAATACTCTTGGATGTAGTTCATCTGGTCCTGGAGATTTAAATTCATTTAGATTAAGAAGGTATTCCTGTACTACCTCTTTGCTTATTCTGTACTGGGTTTTCCCTATTGTGTCCTGTGTTCCATTATCTTCAGGTTGGTCCTCCTTTACCTTTTCTGAAAACACTGAGGCAAAGAAGGTGTTGAGTAATTCTGCCTTTTCTCTGTCCCCTGTTAGCATTTTGCCATCTTCTCCATGTAGTGGCCCTATCATTTCCTTCTTGCTCCTTTTGCTGCGGACATACCCAACCCCCCCCCTTTTTTTTGTTCTTAACCTCTGTAGCAAGCCTGAGCTCATTCTGCGCTTTAGCTTTTCTGACTTTACTCCTACACGTTTGCTATCTGTTTGAATTCTTCTTTGGTGATTTCCCCCCCTTTTTCCATTTCCTATACATGTTCTGTTTAAAATTTAGCTCCGTTGAAAGTTCTTTAGTCATCCACCCTGGTTTCTTGAGACACCTCCCATTTTTATTACTCAATGGTACTGATTGAAATTGTGCCTTCAGTATCTCCCTTTTGAGAGAGTCCCATCCGTCTTGAGGTCTCTTCTCTTTTAATATTCCTGACCATGGGATCACCCCCAGTATTTCCCTGAGTTTATTGAAACCAGCTCTCCTAAAGTCAAGAATGTGTGTCTGACTATGCCTGGCTTCTCCTTTCCATTGTATAACAAACTCCAGGAGAACATGATCACTCTCACCTAAGGATCCCACCACTTGCACCCCATTAACCAGGTCATCTCTGTTGGTTAGGATCAGATCTAAAATAGCTGATCCCCTTGTTGCCTCTTCCACCTTTTGGACCATGAAATTGTCTTCCAGGCATGTAAGGAATTTGCTAGACCTTGAAGTTTTGGCTGAGTTAGATTGCCAGCAAATATCAGGATAGTTGAAGTCACCCATCACTACTACATCCCTCCTTTCTGCATGTGTGTTCATCTGTTCTAGAAAGGCATCATCCAGTTCCTCCGTCTGACTTGGGGGTCTGTAGTAGAGTCCCACAATAACATCCCTGTTGTTTCCCTCCCCTTTAATTTTTATCCAGATGCTCTCCACCTGGCTTCCAGTATTGATGTCATGGATCTCTTCACTGGTGTAAATATCCCTGACATATAATGCTATTCCTCCTCCTTTCCTGTTTGGCCTGTTTCTCCTATAAAGGTTATACCCCTCTATTCCTACATTCCAATCATGTGACTCATCCCACCAGGTTTCAGTAATGCCTATTATATCATATTTGTTTTGTAGTGCAAGGAGTTCAAGTTCATCTTGCTTATTTCCCATGCTCTGTGCATGCTCTGCAACATTAGAGGACAGTTGTTCTGAGGTCAGACATGGAATGCCCAGGAAGATCAAAGTATTCTGCAACTGGGTTTTTGTTTGTTTGTTTGTTTTTGTATATTCCTATTCCTAATGTCTTATTTATGTCCATTTATCCTCTGGCATAGATACTGGCCTGTTTGCCCAATGCAGAGTGCTGAAAGGCATTGTTGACAGAGGAAGCCATATATCACATTAGAGGATGAGCAAGTGAAAGTACCTCTAATATTGTGGGTGATGTGATTAGATCCTGTGATGTTTGCACCCTCCAAAACCAAGCTCCCCTTCTGTCTTCACTGCTTCAAGCCTATACTGTGGATGGTTCATATGATGTTATATCCGCATCCAAATGACCAAGTTTTGATGCAGAAGTCTGATATATTTCAGCAGAGAGTCAATACCATTCTCTATAGCCACTTCAGGCTTTTGATGTGGTAGAGTATAATTTTTCTGCTCATTCCTGGCTTTTTGCATGTTTGATATAACCAACAACTCAATAAGTTTTTGCGAATGAATTCTGAGCTTCATAATCAGTTCTGTATCTCAGTGCAATGGCAGCTTATTTCTCTTGATTAAGTAAACATGGGGGTGGGGTGTGTTACCAGGTTGTTTCAGGAAAGTCCTATGCAGTGGCATTATATCAGTATTTTGCCTGCAACTCATGGACTAATGAATGTTTGGAAATCTCATTTATTTCTTGAGCAAGCTGTCAACAGTATAACCTACAGTACAAAAAAAAAATATGAGACCCCTTTCAGATAAAGGGTGAGAAACAAATCTCTACTCAATTTCCGTTACAAATAATGACTTGCCTGTTTTTCATTGGGATCTCGGGTTGCAGTTGTTGTTTTTTAAAAAATGTTTCCAATTTCATATTTCATAAATGAAGTGTCATTTCCAAATCTTATGAAAGGGGTAATGTTGAAATGGTTTGGTTTGCTGAAATATTAGAGTTACAGCCTAAGTTGCAATACACAAATGACAGCTGAATTGTATAGATGAAAGTGAACCCAAAGACGCTGTGACATTAGAGGGTATTGTCATGCTGGTATGCTGTCATGGGTGTGGCCAGGATTGTACCAACAGAGAGAAGCAATATGAGGGCATTGCCCTCCAGTGAGAATTCTGCTCTTCCATGAAATTTTCCTTCACTCCAAGCTTCTAATAAAAATAGATGTTCCAGTAAAGGTATTAAGGAAGATCAAGGGAGACTACCTAGAACCTTCTTTAAATATACAGATTGCTTTGAATTAGTAGACAGTTGGATATATTTGCCACCAAACTCTAGAGACTATACATTTTTTTCAGATCATCATGAATCTTTGTCTAGAATAGATATGTTCTGGATTTATAAGAATATAGCTAACCTAGTATAGAGGGTGGACATTTTACCCCCCAAATTTCAGTGTCCCTGAAAATGTAGCAAATGCAGTTTAGATGAAGACCTAATGAATATCTACTTCTGAAGATGGAAATGTTACAACAATGTAAACAAGAATTAAATAATTTATTTGAGCTGAACTTAAATAAGGGTACAGAGCCCACAATAGTTCGGGATGCAAGCAAAGCTTGTGTGAGAGGACAATTTACAAAATATGGTTCCATACAGGTGGGGAAAAAGAGCTAAAAAGAGCAAGTTAATGGACAAAATACAGAATTTGGATGAAAAGCTTAAGAATTTTTTTGATAAAGAGACCCAACAAAAGATTAAGTTACTTCAGCGGCAGTTTTTCATTGTTTATGATCCAAGAAATGAATGCCAAACTACTATACCTTAAGCAAAAGAATTTTGAATTCGCAAACAAACATGGGAAGTGGCTTTCCTATAAGTTGAGACAGGAAAGGATAAAGAAACCTGTCACAAAGTTCATGAAGGAAGATCAGTTTGTAATGGATAATTTGAAAATATTAAAAGCCTTTGAGGTATACTACAGAGGCTTATATGTGAGGGGCAATAATAATACAGTATCTCAGATATGGAAGACTACTTGGATAAACTCCAATTGGACAAATTATATTTGGGACAAAACCAAAGTTTGAATGGGTCTGGACAACTATGGAACTTACTGAAGCAATTGAAAGTATTAAATCTGAAAAAGTGCCAGGCCCAGATGGACTAGCTACAGCATATTATAAGAAATTTGAAGAGGAGCTACTTCAACCATTAAAAATTGTGTGTAGTGAGTTATTACGGTGGGTGCCAGATTCTTGGATAAATGCCTATATTACAGTGCTTCATAAAGAAAATACTAATGAGACATTGACGAAGAATTATGGCCTATCTCATTTCTAAATAACGACTATAAGATATTTACTACCATATTAGCAAGCAGATTGAGAAAACATATTTCTCAGAATATCCATGAGGCTCAGAGTGGCGGTTTGTTTGTGTATTTGTTTTTGCAACAACAACAACAACCAGGGAATAATGTAAGAACTGTTTTTAATATTATTAGAATTTTGGAACACCATAATGACAAAAAGACTGCAGAGAAAGTGTTTGATAATATTTCTTGGATTATGATAAAGGACCTTCTTGGTGGCTGCTCCCAGATTCCAGAACTCCCTGCTCAGGGAAATTAGCCTGATTCTCTCTGTGTTGTCCTTCTGCTGGCAGGCAAAGACATACTTGCACAGGAAGGCCTCTGAAACATAAACTGATCAGTTCCTGAAGGTAGTCTCATCAGATGAGTGCTTGCAATGGAAAACCAACTCAGGAGTGGTGGTGGTGGTAAAATTAACACATTCAGAATTTTGGATGTCTCTTTTAAAGTTCACATTAAAACCCAGAGTGGATTCATCACCCCATTGACATTGAAAGCACCAGCCAGCCCTGACTAAAGCAGCCATATTTTCAAGATATTTCCACTTTTGGCAGGAGACCATTATGGCTTCTGCACACTTTAGCACAGTGTACTGAGCCTTTGTCGTATTCAGTAATAACTAGCAGGACGTGCTTTGAATGTCCTCAGCAAAAATGCTCCTTTATTGAAGAGACAGGGGGAGAACGAATTCTTTTCACCCTCCTTGCCTCACACAGTTCAGCTCAGCTGCATTTGAATGTTTGTGCCATGACATTAAGCCATTGGTGTAAAATTAGCAGGAGTGAAGTATCTATAGGAACAGGTGTTCACAGGAAGTGAGTCAAACCAGTGATGCCATATGGCAGGAGGGAGAGCAAACAGGGGTGTATCATCACACACAGAGATGTTAAGCTCAGTACTGGAGGGACAGAACAGTTATAATCATGCCTCCGAATATTATTTATAAAACAGCAAAGAAAGGCTTACATTGCCTCTGTAAACTGAGTGTGGGAGCCGGAAGGCATCAGGGTAGGAATGGGAGGGTGGGAGGAATGGCTTTCAACTCACTGGGAGAAAGGAAGCTCTTTGGCTGTGTGTGCCTAGAACAAAGCATGCTAATTTTTACCCCAAATGATAGGAGCACTAACAATGTGTAGGAACAGGAACAGAAGATTTCATTCTCCGTGTATTTTTAAGTGGACTGCCCTAATTCACAGTACCCAGGCTAACTTGCCAGTTAGAATACAGTTGTCCTTCAGGGGGCACATCTGTCTGAACTTGGGTAATTCTTGGCTGGAATGTTGGCCTGACTCCTAGGAGGACAGAACCATTACATAAGTGTTGACTCCCTATTCAGACAATTGATTCAATAGGGCTACTATAGTTGGGACTATCAATAGGATTCAGGTCATTGTGTGTGACAAATGGGTACCTTAAAGACAGTTGTACACTTATGCTAGAGACTACAGAGGTCCAATCCCCCCTCTGAATTGCTTCTGAGTACAAGCAATTCTACTCCCAGTAATTCTACTCGCAGTTACTTCCTGTTGTAAATGGGGGAATCTCAGTATGCTCATTGTATAGGACTGTCAGGTCAGAGCATCCCATCACTTTAGATTTCATGGCAAAAACCTGAGACCTAGGAAACTATTTCAACTATATTTATCCCTGTTGAAATTACAGGGGAAGGAGAGAGAAGATATAGGTAGTCAGGAGAATTGGAGAGAGGGAGAGGGGAAAAGAGGATGATAGAGGTGTGGGAAGCTAGGGAAGGAGTGAAAAGATGAAAGAAATATGAACGAGAGATCTCCAAGAGCCCTGGTCATTAAACATTTTGCTCAGGTCTTCAAAATTCAGGGCTGTGGCTTCCTTGATTGACTCTATCTACCTGCAGAATGATCCATGCTTATAAAAGAACTCCAAGGTCTCTGAGGAGCCAAGGTCCTTTGATTCTTTAGTGAGCTTTTCCTCCTGGGCTGCTGCCACACTGCAGAAATAATACAGTTTGACACTACTTTAATGATCATGGCTCCATCCTATGGAAACTTGGGATTTGTAATGTGTTGTGGTACCAGAGCGTTCTAAAAGAGAAGGCTAAATGTCTCACAAAACTACAGATCCCAGAATTCCATAGCATTGGGCTGTGGCAGTTAAAACAGTGCCAAATTTCATTATTTCTGCACTGTAGAGACAATGCAGTTTGACACCACTTTAAATGCCATGGCTCCATCCTACCGAATCCTGGGATTTGTAGTTTTTTGAGGCATCGGCACTCTTTGGCAAAAAAGGCTAAAGACCTAGTAAAACTACAAATCCCAGAATTCCATAGGATAGAACTATGGCACTTAAAGTGCTATCAAACTGCATTCTTTCTACAGTGCAGATGCACCCTTTGTTTTCAGAATCTGAATCAATTTGGGGAGGGGAGAGAATCTGAATCAACCAGAAAGAGTCATTTCAACATTGACTACTGCTCAGCGAAGAATGACAGATCTACACAATCCACCTTGTTGTGGGCTGATTCGACATCAGCAGTATTAACTGCAGCACTACAGTTTGATAAAGTTTTGGGTTTGTTTTTTTTTTTTTTCACAAAAGCAACCGGGAGAGGCAGGCAGTTGTTATCTCACTTCTCTTTTTCTTCTCTGCACATTGAGGTGAAGAGAGGAATTGGTGGTGGTGGGGATGCCCTTGAACTCCCACAATTACACTTGGATTGAAACTTGATTTGGTTTTGCTGGCACTGATAGCCTAGCAACCCATTTTCTCTTTTGTAGTGTATTTTGTTTTCTAAGACATTTCAGTAGGAATAGAAAAAATAAATGAGTCAAGAAGAATGGGAGTCCTCCGTGCGTAGCCTCTTGCATATCTCATTATTGTAACTGAGGAGATGTAAAGATGTTGGGGTAAGAGGATTTTTGCCACACTTAACAGCAGAGGACAGAAAGAGTCGCTAAGAGGTGCAATCATCTATTCATTCTCTTCCCAGCTTTCAAAGATGTAATCAGCCCTTTTCTCTTCTCCTCTGTTCTTTCCTTCATCCTTGAAAGAACCAACCCATGTTAAGTTGCTCTTTGCTGCTACTGAAATCCTCAAGACAGAGCTTTATTTAGATTTTTCCCTTGTCCTGTCTCAAGTGTAGAATATAATATACACTTATATGATTGTAGCCTCTTGACAGCCTTAAGAAGCAGGAGAGGTCTAGAAAAGATTTGCAGAATTGTATCTTCATCTGCAAACTTGCTAAACCATAGTTTAGCAGTTGGGTACAAGTGGTGGTACTCCAGCTCACAGCTTTGAAGCCCAAAGTAACATGACTGTAGCTGCAATGACTTGCTTTTCTATTGGAACTAGGGCATAACCAATGCATTTAAAAAGGAACGTAACAAGTAGTGGCAAGGCTAACTTTACTGGTACAATGACTAATGTTTTCTAGTTTGAAGTTATGTTTTAAGAGCATTTGAGTCCCTTTTTTTTTTTAGCAATCCTATGTTTTTTCAAAAGAAATAAAGCAATGAAAAGTAACAAAAGCTGCCCTTTTCTGCACATAGGAGGCCTCGCTTTCAGAAATGTAACTTGAAATGGGCCAATGCAACTTGACCGACAGCCACACACACTTTAGTTTCAGATGCTCCATTGAGGACATGGGAGGTAAATTTATATTCGTGGAGTTACACATGATCTTACAGATCAGCAAAAGCAATTTGAAGTTTGCTGCCATTAAAGGAGGCAATTTAGTAAACCCTGCCCTGATTGTATATAAAGCCAAAACAATGGCACCATCCCTTTATGGGGATGAGATCTGTGGCACTTCAAGTACATAAAAAATATGAAGTTTACAACCCACTCAGAACTGTTTTTTGAGGTCGTTGTTAGGCCTACCTAATGATGCTTTAACTGCCATGGTCAGGTTGGAAACTGGCATGCTAAGCATAGAGAGCCAAGTAGACAAAATAATTATATGTTATTGGCTTAAGGTACAGGGGATGGACAATACGAAGCTACCCAAAAAATGTTTGATAGAACTATCCAGTGGCATACCCATTAAAAACTGGGTGCATCATGCTGCCCAATTGAACATCAAATATGGACTTATATCAGATGAGCTTAAAGGTGTGCTCAAGTCCGTTCAGCAGTTCACCTACCTGGGAAGCATCATCTCCTCAGATGCCAAGACTGACAAAGAGATCGATCACAGATTAGCAAAGGCATATAGCGCATTTGGAAGACTTCACAAAAGAGTCTGGAGTAATAAACACCTGAGGCGAAGCACAAAAATCAGTGTGTATACAGCCATTGTACTGTCTATTCTCCTTTATGGATCTGAAACATGGGTCACCTATCGCCACCACCTACGACTCCTTGAACGCTTTCATCAGCGCTGTATACGCACAATCCTAAATATAAACTGGACTGACTATGTGATGAATGTTGCTGTCCTTGAGCAAGCAGGGATCACCAGCATTGAGGCCATGATATTGAGAACACAGCTGCACTGGGCAGGGCACGTTTCTAGGATGGAGGACCATTGCCTCCCAAAAATAGTACTCTACGGTGAACTCGCCACGGGTCAGCGTAAGAGGGGCGCTCAAAAAAAACCCAACAACAATGATACAAGGACTCCCGGAAACAACATCTCAGGCTCAGCCAAATTGATCACCAACAATGGTCCGCCCTGGCCTCACATCGGGAGGCATGGAGACACACTATCCACAATGCTGCAGCCTTATTTGACAACTCACGTCAAACAAGTCTTGAAGAGAAATGCAGAAAGAATCACAACCCAGAAACATCACCCAAGGAGACCCTCTGCTGTGCTTTCTGCAACCAGACTTGTTTATCTTGGATTGGCCTTTTTAGTCATCAGCGTGCTTGCAGAAAGTGTGGGATGAGTCCTTCCTAAATCTTTGTTTGCAAAGAAAAGCCAGAGAGAGAGAGAGATTTTTCCCCATGTGCACCTTTATATTATAAACTTGAGATTTGTGAACATGTAGACTACTTTAACAATTTAACGTTTGTACAATTATGGAAAGCCTTCACAGAATTAAGACTGAATATGATGGACACAGCCTACAGAGATGGGAGGCATAGAGGCATCCCAATAAAGGAGGGTACATGCATATATGGATGCCCGGAATTAGAGGACCTTGTCCATTACATATTGTTCTGTCCACTATATAGTGAACCAAGGGAATGATTTCTGATACCCTTAATTGAAACTAGCCCTTGCCAGAGCCCACAAGAAATGGGTTTTTTTTTTTACCTCTTAGTGGATTTGGCTGGTCAACCAATGCCTCACCAGTGAATTGCAAAGTTGTGCAATCGTGCAATCAAATGCACATATTCATGCAAGTGTGCCTTTTGCAATAGGCATCTGTGCACACAAATGTGCAGTCTGCACATGCAAGTATGCAATGCTGACTCATAAGTGAATTGCAAGGTTGTGCAATTGTATGTGTTACCAAATGCACATGTTCCTCTCAATGTGCAGTGCACATTGTGCCTTTGCCCATGCAGATCAGAAATGCATATGTGAAACAGTGCTGCATGTGCAACACTGCATCTTCAACTTTGAAATTAATGGAGATATTCTGCATTGGACAGAAATGTCTAACTGCTTCCATAGGGGAACATAAACATGCATTAGATACCAACAAGTTTTCTCCCTCTATCAAATTTTGAAGTCTCTACAATGATGTCCCAATGATTTTTTTTTTTTAAGCATTGAGGAAGCATTTTAGCATTTGAAATTTGATATACTGGCTGCCCATTAGTTTCCAGGCCCAGTACAAAGTGTTATTTATCACCTTTAAAGCCCTAAAAGGCTTGGGTCCAACTTATCTTCGGGACCACCTCCTTCCATATAATCCTCTCCATGCACTCAGGTCCTCTGGGAGGAATTTGTTACAACCTTTAAAAACTAGGCTTTCTTCAACCTCCCGGAGGGCCTTTTCGGCTATTTTTCCCAGATTATGGAACAGCCTGCCGGATGAGATCCATCATATCACCAACCTAAATAGCTTTTAAAAAGCTCTTAAGATGGATCTCTTCTTGCAGGTCTTTCCTGAATAGATACAAGGCCTTTTAAAAAGAAAAGAAATCTAGCTTGTCCCGACCTTGCTACGGCCACTGTCCGTTGTTTATTTTTAACTTTTGTATTTAGTTTTAACGTATGTTTTAATTCCTGATTTATTTCATTGTATCTTAAGGTGGGGTGGGATTGAGGGTCTGGGATGTATATTTTAATTGTTGTAAACTGCCCTGGTTGCATTTCATAGAGGGACGGGATATAAATAATAATAATATTATTTATTATATATTTTTAAAGTGAAACTGTCCACTACCACTTGAATGATAATGAAAAACACCAAGGCATCAGCCACAATTTCCAGAGGAGTTATAGATAGCCCATCATTATTATTATTGCTTCTAGCATGACCACCTCTCATCCCAGTTTGAAATGTTGGCTTGAAAATGTACTGCAGTTTGGATGACAATCCAAAACACTCTGTCAGATTTTGAGACATCCCACACAATGTGCTGATGAATTAAGGTTGGTACAGACTGACAGACATATAAACACACAGAGAGAGTTTCTCTTTTATTGTTATTAGACTGACAAACATGTGTATCCAGTCTTTCTATTAGAAATAGCACTCAGGGCAGCTAACAACATTAAAAAACAAATAATCTAAGATGTATAAAGGGTCTACTAACGTCTGGGGTTGTCTAAATGATGAAAACAATCGTAAAAGAATGTGGACAGGATAGCTTTTATCCAGATGAGCTCCTGCCAGGATTTGCCATATTCGGAAGGAGGGAGGCTGAAAACTCCGTCATTCACAATAACAGCGTTTGCTGTTTCTCACCATCTTTTTCAAAAAATATATGAAAATGCACATAACCACCCATCTGAACAACCAATTCGAATTGGGGCACATCCATGAAGTAAAATGTGATTGGTCAGATGTGTGCAGGGGCAGACTTGCCAGCAATGAAGCAGCCAGAGCCGCCATTTTGTTGTTGTTTATTCCAGGGGAACAATCCAGCACTTTTTTGGAGCAACAGGGCAAGAAAAAGTGTTTTTAAGCAGACAATCACTCCTCTGCTTCTCTCATTTAGCAAAGCAAAAAAGGGGGGGATGGAGGGAGCTTTTGGTTGAATAATACCAAAGATTTGGTATTATTCAATTTGGTTGAATGACACCAAATTAGGAGGAGTAGCTAATATGACACCAAATTAGGAGGAGTAGCTAATACCCTAGAGGACAGG
The DNA here is from genome assembly GCA_030847615.1 of Gambelia wislizenii. Taxonomy (NCBI): domain Eukaryota; kingdom Metazoa; phylum Chordata; class Lepidosauria; order Squamata; family Crotaphytidae; genus Gambelia; species Gambelia wislizenii. Next base: position 361,744,187 of record JAUMIR010000003.1, read on the forward strand.
ATCAAAATTCAGAATGAGCTGGATAGACTGGAGAGCTGGGCCAAAGCTAACAAGATGAAATTCAATACGGAGAAATGTAAAGTACTGCATTTAGGGCGGAAAAATGAAATGCATAAATATAGGATGGGAGAGACCTGGCTGAACGAGACTACGTACGAAAGGTATCTCGGAGTCCTAGTAGACCACAAGTTGAACATGAGCCAACAGTGTGATGCGGCAGCTAAAAAGGCCAATGCGATTTTGGGCTGTATCAATAGAAGTATAGTGTCTAGATCAAGGGAAGTAATAGTGCCACTCTATTCTGCCTTGGTCAGACCTCACTTAGAATACTGTGTCCAGTTCTGGCTACCACAATTAAAAAAGGATATTGACAAATTGGAGCGTGTCCAGAGAAGGGCAACTAAAATAGTGAAAGGTCTGGAAACGATGCCTTATGAGGAGAGACTTAGGGAGCTGGGTATGTTTAGCCTGGAAAAGACGGTTAAGAGGCGATATGATAGCCCTGTTTAAGTATTTGAAGGGATGTCACGCTGAGGATGGAGCAGGCTTGTTTTCTGCTGCTCCAGAGACTGGAACACGGAGCAATGGGTGCAAGCTCCAGGAACAGAGATTCCACCTCAACATGAGGAGGAACTTTTTGACAGTAAGAGCTGTTCGGCAGTGGAACACACTCCCTCGGAGCGTGGTGGGGTCTCCTTCCTTGGAGGTCTTTAAACAGAGGCTGGATTGCCATCTGTCGGGGATGCTTTGATCAAGATTTCCTGCGTGGCAGGGGGGTTGGACTGGATGGCCCTCGTGGTCTCTTCCAACTCTGCAATTCTATGATTTTATGATTCTATGATTCTATGATTCTATGAATAAGGCAGGCAATTCACTCACAGCCACCATCTTTTCTTGTGGGCATGCTCCATGTGAACTGCAGCTTCCCATGCCAGTGATCTTGCAAATGGATCGTGGGGACAAATGAACTCTGCTGCAATAGTGAGGTAATGCTCTGTTTTACACAATTACAGTCGTCCCTTCACATTCGCGGGGGTTCCGTTCCGCGGACCCCCGCAAATGTGAAAAAACCGCGAATAACGACACCCCTCCCCCCTCCCTCCCCAGGCCTTCGCGGGGCCTTCCTAGGCCCCGCGAAGGTCTCCCCGGCCCTCCCTCCCTCCCTCCCCAAGCCTTCGCGGGGCCTTCCTAGGCCCCGCGGAGGCCTCACCGGCCCTCCCTCCCTCCCTCCCCAGGCCTTTGCGGGGCCCTGCTAGGCCCCGCGGAGGTCTCCCCGGCCCTCCCTCCCGCCCTCCCCAGGCCTTCCTGGGGCCTCCGGAGCGTCTCCGGAGGCCCCAGGATCGCCTCCCCAGCCCTCCCCAGGCCTTCCTGGGGCCTCCGGAGCGTCTCCGGAGGCCCCAGTATCACCTCCCCAGCCCTCCCCACCGCGTCCCCAGGCCTTCCTGGGGCCTCCGGAGCGTCTCCGGAGGCCCCAGTATCGCCTCCCCAGCCCTCCCCACCCCGTCCCCAAGCCTTCCTGGGGCCTCCGGAGACGCTCCGGAGGCCCCAGGATCGCCTCCCCAGTCCTCCCCACCGCGTCCCCAGGCCTTCCTGGGGCCTCCGGAGCGTCTCCGGAGGCCCCAGGATCGCCTCCCCAGCCCTCCCCACCGCGTCCCCAGGCCTTCCTGGGGCCTCCGGAGCGTCTCCGGAGGCCCCAGGATCGCCTCCCCAGCCCTCCCCACCCCGTCCCCAGGCCTTTCTGGGGCCTCCGGAGATGCTCCGGAGGCCCCAGGATCGCCTCCCCAGCCCTCCCCACCCCGTCCCCAGGCCTTCCTGGGGCCTCCGGAGCGTCTCCGGAGGCCCCAGGATCGCCTCCCCAGCCCTCCCCACCCCGTCCCCAGGCCTTCCTGGGGCCTCCGGAGCGTCTCTGGAGGCCCCAGAATCGCCTCCCCAGCCCTCCCCACCCCGTCCCCAGGCCTTTCTGGGGCCTCCGGAGATGCTCCGGAGGCCCCAGGATCGCCTCCCCAGCCCTCCCCACCCCATCCCCAGGCCCTTCTGGGGCCTCCGGAGATGCTCCGGAGGCCCCAGGATCGCCTCCCCAGCCCTCCCCACCGCGTCCCCAGGCCTTCCTGGGGCCTCCGGAGATGCTCCGGAGGCCCCAGGATCGCCTCCCCAGCCCTCCCCACCCCGTCCCCAAGCCTTCCTGGGGCCTCCGGAGCGTCTCCGGAGGCCCCAGGATCGCCTCCCCAGCCCTCCCCACCCCGTCCCCAGGCCTTTCTGGGGCCTCCGGAGATGCTCCGGAGGCCCCAGGATCGCCTACCCAGCCCTCCCCACCCCGTCCCCAGGCCTTCCTGGGGCCTCCGGAGCGTCTCCGGAGGCCCCAGGATCGCCTCCCCAGCCCTCCCCACCCCATCCCCAGGCCTTCCTGGGGCCTCCGGAGCGTCTCCGGAGGCCCCAGGATCGCCTCCCCAGCCCTCCCCACCCCGTCCCCAGGCCTTTCTGGGGCCTCCGGAGATGCTCCGGAGGCCCCAGGATCGCCTCCCCAGCCCTCCCCACCCCGTCCCCAGGCCTTCCTGGGGCCTCCGGAGCGTCTCCGGAGGCCCCAGGATCGCCTCCCCAGCCCTCCCCACCGCGTCCCCAGGCCTTCCTGGGGCCTCCGGAGCGTCTCCGGAGGCCCCAGGATCGCCTCCCCAGCCCTCCCCACCGCGTCCCCAGGCCTTCCTGGGGCCTCCGGAGATGCTCCGGAGGCCCCAGGATCGCCTCCCCAGCCCTCCCCACCCCATCCCCAGGCCTTCCTGGGGCCTCCGGAGCGTCTCTGGAGGCTCCAGGATCGCCTCCCCAGCCCTCCCCATCGCGTCCCCAGGCCTTCCTGGGGCCTCCGGAGCGTCTCCGGAGGCCCCAGGATCGCCTCCCCAGCCCTCCCCACCCCGTCCCCAAGCCTTCCTGGGGCCTCCGGAGCGTCTCCGGAGGCCCCAGGATCGCCTCCCCACCCCTCCCCAGGCCTTCATGGGGCCTCCGGAGCGCCTCCGGGGGCCCCGTGGACGCCTCCCTGGGCCTCCCCGCTCCCTCTATGTCTTTCACGGGGCCTCTGGAGGCCCCGTGTCGCGGTTTTGGGGGGGCCCGGGGGGGGCCTCCCAAAACCGCGAATAACCGAAACCGCGAATGTCAAGTTCGCGAATGTGGAGGGACAACTGTAATTATCCCGTCTGGCTGAGCCCTCTGTTGAATATATGAACAATAGGAGGGAAGTTTTATCATATGTGGTGGGTGTGTGAGAAAGTAAAGAAATATTGGTTTCAGATTCATTTGATGATAAAGCTTCAATTGAAACCAGAATTGTTTTTGATTGTACTGTTGGACAAGCAGATTGAGAAGTATGGAAGAATAGTTCAATACATGAAAATGGCAGCCAGATTGTTGCATGCTCAGAAATGGAAGACAACAACCATTCCCTCAAGGGAAGATTGGTTAATGAAACTCATGGATCTTGCTGAAATGGATAAATTAACTATGTTAATAAGAGAAAAAACATTAAGGAATTTTAAGAAGGATTGGGAGTTGGTAATAGTCTTTTTGTAGGACCAGCAGGGGAAATTGTTGACAGTGGGTTTTCAAGATTAGTAGGATTAAATAAATTGCAAAAGTTTAGCATAATGGCTTGGTGATAGAGGAAGTAAGATATTATATAATCACTAACCATCAGTAAGGAATTCAAAGGCATAGCCATGTTTGTCTGGAATATCAGTTGCAAGGCATCTTGTAGCACCTTTGAGACTAACCGAGAGAAAGAAGTTGTAGCATATGTTTTTGTAGACTTGGTGTACTTCCTGAGATGCTGATCATTCTGTCTATCTGTCTGTCTATCTAGCCCCATTTGGGAGAAAAGTGGGCTATATATCAAATAAATAAAAATAATAATCAGTACCTCATAAAGATCTATCTATCTGTCTTCTCTATCGGATGCACTTTGAAACCACTAACTGATCAGAGTTCATTGGGTGGCATGCAGCCTTTTTTAAACAAATAATAATAATCTGAAATACATTAAAATACAACAATAATGCATCAAAGCAACAACTGAGCTACATCTCTTTTGCAAATAGGAGAGTTGAATAACTCAGCACACAGTAAGAAAGCAGGCTGCCTTGGGGAGAAAAAAGAATAAAAGATGGCCTTGACACCCCTTCAAATGCTTTAGCAAGCCATGTATGTTATTCAGCTGCCATTGAATGCAGCCCAGATATGAGTTAATTAGTAATTTAGCATAGTACCTCATGATTAATCCTATTTTTCTTGATACTGTTTTCCTTGAGGATGTTGTATAAGTATTAGAGTGGATTTAGGTATTATTATTATTATTATTATTATTATTATTATTATTCAGATTGAATCAAATAGTATACAAGTAGACCTTGCTGCATGCAAAGAAGATGAGCTGATAACACCCCACTTTATCAAACACTGACAAGAGAAAAACAACTACTGCATAAAAAACAAAACAGGAAAGTCTTAGTCACATTTTCAGAGGAAACCAAATCAGGTTTTACAGCATCAGTTTCCCACTCTTTCTGGCCTCCTTCTGGTTGCTGATTGTATATCCTTTATTTCTGTGATCTGTCTGGGGAAAAATATGATAGGAAAATAGTTTTACAGAATAAAGTTATGTTGCATTACTGAACTGCAATGAAGCCATCCATCTTGGAGTTGTCGTCCACACCTTCCTAGAACATCATTAGCCTTATAATAATAGTTATGATTTGTGTAATCATTTTTATTCCTTAAAATAAAAATCATGTTTGGAAAGAAATAGCACAGGAAGAGCCTTAAAAAAAAACTCCTTCCTGCCCTCCCTAAATTTCATTATCTTTTATTTTCTGGTCTAAATCTTCTTAGTCCCAACTAGAATAGACCCACTGAAACAACAGGATTTATTTATATGTTGATTCACTATTCAACAGTCGATTCAATGGCTCTACTCCAGTTGTCACTAACCAGTAGGGTCCTTTTCTTCCTTCCTCCAGACATATTGCTGTCCATTGCAGGTCACAGCTGTAATTGGGGGATTTAGTACCTTAGACAGTTCCTTTACAGGTTGGACTAAAGCCCAGAACAGGTTCACCATCCTATTGATATGGAAGTCACAAGCTAGCAGTGCTGCATGTGCCACATGATCAGTCCTAGAACCACTAAACTAGTCTGTTTTCTGAAATAAGCCAACTGCCTGTCCAGTTCATTCTGTGCACAGAATGGGTGTTGGGGCACCATCTTACCCTTTGTCTCAAATGCCAAGACATCTTGGATTGTCCCTACAGTGTGGCTCTCCATGTGACAAGCTGGAATGCATCCAAAGGAGGGCGATGAAAATAGTGGGATGCCATGCCCTATGAGAAGCAGTTGAGGGAGCTGGCTATGTTTAACCTGGAGAAGAGAAGGTTAAGAGGGGACATGATAGCCAAGGGGTAGAGATGTGAAGACCCAGAAGAAGAAGAAGAAGAAGAAGAAGAAGAAGAAGAAGAAGACAGAAAAATTCAGAAAAAAACATGTTTTTTTTTCCTGAAGCCGTTTGTTTGTTTGTTTGTTTCCAAAAAAAACTGGAAAAAATGAATAAGGGAGAGAAATCAATTATGGAATGTTTTATTTTAGCACGATGAATAAAATCTTTAAGACAAGGTGTTCCCTGATGGTTTCTTCTGGGTTTTTTTTTTAATTGTTTTTTCCCCTCTGCTCCACATAAACTAGCAAAACCAGAGGTTCCATATAGTTCAGGAGACTGTTGCTCCATTTGTTACAAATACAAATAAATAAAAAATGAAAGTAATAATAGTTTGTGATAATTGTTTGAATACACTGTATTTTTGATATACCAATCATGATAATGTAATGCCAAATCAAATTGTACATAGTCATATTTCATGTTCCTAAAATAACAGAGTGACTTTCAATCTTTAAAAAGTGTTAATGTTGCATTTTTTCATTTTTTCTGAAAATCTCCATTTTTCTGGGGAAAAATGTTTCTTTCCATGGCTTCAAAATTTCCAGAAACTTTACATCTCTAGTAAGAGGTGACATGGTAGCCATGTTTAAATATTTGAAGGGATGTCATATTGAGGATGGAGGAAGCTTGTTTTATGCTGCTCCACAGACTAGGACATGGAGCAATAGACTCAAACTACAGGAAAGAAAGAATCTCCCATAACATTCCCTCCCATTTTTTGCTAGTTGATCAGTCAGTTAAATCAGTTAATGTCAGACTTAGAACTTTATCAGACCATCCTCCATAAAAGTTCTTTTCTGGCATATTTTGAAGCATTTTTATGCCAGCAAAAGAACACCCCCTACCAAACCTAGCTTTAGCAGTGTGAAAAGGCACACTGTGAGAAGTGAGCAGTGTGAGAAAACACGAGTGCAGCAAATTTAAAAATTAAAGCAAAGTAAGCACACAAAATGTAGACACAAGCACAGAAACACACTTTAAAAGTCCCAAGTACACTGGAGGCATTCATAAAAAGAGTGTCCTCTAACTGGCTGTCATGACTTCACCCTGTCATTGACGCTGTATTCACATGAGCACAATGGTGCAAGGATTCAAGCACCACGGCAGATCTATTGATGGCTTGGGCTTGATCATGAGGAAGAACTTCCTGCTGTTCAGCAGTGGAGAATACACAATCAATGCATTCCTGACAGATGGCCATCCAGCCTCTGTTTAAAAACTTCCAAAGAAGGAGACTCCACCACACTCCGAGGCAGTGCATTCCATTGCTGAACAGTTCTTACTTGTCAGAAAGTTCTTCCTAATATTTAGGTGGAATCTCTTTTCCTGTAGTTTGAGTCTATTGCTACATGTACTAGTCTCTAGAACAGCAGAAGACAAGCTTGCTCCATCCTCAGTATGACATCCCTTCAAATATTTAAAACATGGCTATCATGTCCCCTCTCAACCTTCTCTTCTCCAGGCTAAACATACCCAGCTCCTTAAGCTGCTTCTCACAGGGCATGGCTTCCAGACCTCCTGACATTTTGGTCGCCATCCTGTGGACACGTTCTAGCTTCTCAATATTCCTGAATTGTGGTGCCCAGAACTGGACACCATATTCCAGATGAGGTCTGACTAAAGCAGAACAGAGTGTCACTGTTACTTCCCTTGATCTGCACACTATACTCCTATTGATGCAGCCTAGAATTGCATGTCAGGGAAAATAGTTTTTGAGATCAGGAGTTTGTCTCCCCCTCCCTGAATAATTTTTTAGCCAGACATGCCTGGCGCCATCTTTAGCTATCAGAGGGTAATAAATCTGTCTGTTTTTGTTATTCTGTTTTTTGGGCTTGTATGTGAGAAACGAAACTTAAGATTGGATTACTTTCGGTTCTCCCAAGGACTAAATGTTATGGCCTATATAACTGGGAGGGGTTACATTGTTTTGTTCCTGAGATAGAAAAGAGCTTCAAGCTTGTGTGTACCTCTCTTGCTTAGAGAGAACCTAGAAAACATGGTTAAATGCTTTCTGTTATTGTTTTCCTTTTTATTTAATTGTTATTAATAAAAGCCTAAAAGAATTTTGGCATGGACTTACTTTTGCACCAAAGGAGTATTTGTTTGCTCACAAAGCACACGTTTTCGTTGCTTATCCCCTGTTCGGATGAACAGGGAGTGACTGCGCTCTGCACAGATCCGTGACAGGTTATGGGATGCCCAGGATTGCTGGCTCAAGAGTTTATGAGCCGTGAAGCTCTTATGCTGCGAATTGTTTAAGCCTGAGCTGAGAGGGGCTTTGAACAAGCGGCAAGTTGGGCAACTTGTCCCTTTGGTGTGAAGTCTTTTTCCTTTGAAGCTGTTGGAGCTTGTTTTTGTTTACGCCTGGCAAGAGCTTACAACCCCAGCAAGGAGGGGACTGGAAGGTGAGAAAGCCTGCTGTGAGGACTGCTGAGACCGAACCATTTACAACGCCCTGCTGGTAAGCAACCCCTGTGTGAGGGAAGCAGATAATCAGTTGAGAGGGGCTAAAGAGTTTATGGATAATGGCTCAGAGTATGGCAGTGTTTCCCTTCCAAAAGTTAAATGATAAGAATTATCATTTGTGGGCTGTGAAGATGGAGGCTTATTTGCATCAACAATTGATACACGCTCCCATTTTAGCCCCCCCTGCCCAAGGCGCTTCTGTATTGCAACAGCAATCTGAGGAACGCGCTCGAGCGTCTCTCATTTTGGCAATTGAGGACAGTCAGTTGATGTATGTGCGAGGCTGTGCCACGGCCAGGGACATTTGGCAAGCACTGCGGCAGGTTTATGTCCATGCTGGGACTGGTTCACAGCTTATGTTAACAAGGAAGCTGTATAGACTAAAGCTGCAGCCAGATGGCGATGTGGCCACACACATTTCAACTATCCGGCAATATTTTCATCAGTTGCAGGAGATTAATGTCCATTTTACTGAACAAGAAAAAGTCCATATCCTCTTATCAAGCTTATCAGAAAAATACGATGCCTTAATATTCTCCTTCGAAAATATGGCAGCAGCAAATATGACCATTAATTTTATTACTGGTCGTTTGTTGGAAGAAGAGGCTAAGTGGTTGGAGAGAAAAAATTCTGCTCAAAAGGCTGTACAGGCGAAGACCCGCAATTCTACAAATGATCCAGTAGATGGCTCTAAAGACTCCAGTAAGGGTTTGGTCCCCGCTTTTGCTGTGAAATCTAAGCTTTGCTGGAACTGTGGCAAAGATGGACATTTTGCAAAACAGTGCAAAGCAAAAAAGAGCAAAGAAAGCAAGAAAAAGCCTGCTTCATCTAGTATGACTGTTTCTGCAGTTGTTTTGCAAGCTGTGAAGGAGCAAAATAGAGATTTATCCCAGTGGTGTTTGGATAGCGGCTGTAACGCTTTTATCTCCAATAATAAAGAACTCTTTAAGGACTTTAAAGAGACTAGCCCCTCAAGTGTGAGTTTGGCTGATGGATCCAAGTCAAAATGTTTGGGTAAAGGTACATGTTTTGTACAATGTTTGAACATGGATGTAGAAAATGTTCAGTATGTTCCTGATTTAAAAATGTGTTTGCTCTCTGTTGTTAAATTGACACAGGAGGGCTATGAAGTACAATTTAAAGGGAACAAATGTTATATTTTAAAGGATGGTACTGTTATGGCTGAAGGGGTTTTTCATGACCAACTGTATTATATGTATAATAGTGTACAGGAGCCTCAAACCAGTACTATAATGGCAAACTCTCCTTTGCATGATAATTGTGTACATCTGTTGCATAGGAGATTTGGCCATGCTAGCTTTAAGGTCCTCAGGCAGATGCCTGACATGGTGGATGGGTTAAGTTTGAGGGCTTGTCAGAAGTACCTGGATTGTAAAATTTGTAAAAAATCGAAATCCAAGGTCCATCCTTTTCCCAAGCATAGTGAGAGAAAGTCAAAAAGAATTCTAGAATTGGTTCATATGGACCTGTCTGGCCCCTATCCACCTTCTCTGGGAGGAGCCAAGTACATCCTCGTCTTGGTTGATGATTTCAGTCGTTTTTGTTTCCTATTCTTACTCAAGAGTAAGGATGAGACATTTCAGACTTTTAAAAATTGGGTGGCTTATGTTGAGAGACATTTTCCCCAGAAGGTGTCATCTCTCCAGTCAGATAGGGGAGGGGAATTCATGTCAAATGAGTTCCAAAATTGGCTAAAACAAAAAGGAATTTTCCACAGACTCACAACCCCTTATAGTCCTAATGAGAATGGAATTTCTGAGCGAAAAATAGGTGTTTTGCAAACAATTAAAGATAGCCTGATGTTTGATGCAAACATTGAGCAGAAGTACTGGGGAGAAGCTATGTTAACAGCTGCTTATTTAAGTAACCGTGTACCCAGTTCTGTGGTTTCAAATACACCCTTTTTCATGTTTTATGGCAAAAAGCCATCTGTGAGGCACATTAGGACCTTTGGGTCCTATGCATGGGTGAATATCCCTAAGGCAAACAGAAAAAAGGGGGAACCCAAGGCTAGGAGGCTCAGATTTGTCGGGTACGACCAATCATCAAAGGGCTGGCGGTTCGCGTTTGGGGATGGGAGAGTTTTGATTTCCAGGAATGCTGAATTTGAGGAGCAGGCCAACTGGTCTCATGTCCATGCTAATTTAGATGTGGTTTTGCCTTCATTTGTTGGTGGAAATCAACCTGAACAACAGCAGCAGCAACAGGCTGCTGAGTCAGGCACTGGTATTTCCCCAGACTTGAGAGGAGAGGGTTCCAAGCATGAATCCTTTGATGTGGAAAGTGATTCAAATGCAGATTCTGACAATGATCAGGCTCAGCCTGTTGTCCCCCGTCGCTCTAACAGAGAGACAAAGGGAGTGCCTCCTTTAAGATTCACAGCACAGAATGTAAAAGTTTGCCAGGTGACTTTTGAACCTGATAATTATACTGATGTTTTAAAGTTGCCAAAAGAAGAACAACAAAAGTGGCAAGAGGCAATGGAAAATGAAATGGAGTCCATCAAAGGCCATGATGTTTTCCGTATTGTGGCATTGCCACAGGGAGAAAAGGCTGTGGGTTGTCGTTGGGTATATAAGAGAAAGCAATTGCAGGATGGGGGTGTTAAATACAAAGCACGTTTGGTTGCAAAGGGGTATTCACAGATACAGTATCAAAATTATGATCAGGTTTTTGCACCCACTGTTAAAGTACAAAGTGTAAAGATTGCTTTATCTATTGCAAGTTTAAACCAACTTAAAGTCAATCACTTTGATGTAGAGACTGCATATTTAAATGCTCCATTGGATGAGTGCATCTATATGGAGCAAGCTCCTGGGTTTCACAGTGGGGGAGCAGACCAGGTTTATTGCCTCAATAAAGCCTTGTATGGTCTCAAGCAAAGTGGCCGATGTTGGTACCTTTGTTTGGATGAACAGCTGAAAAATGTTGGTTTTCAGAACAGCATTGCTGATCCATGTTTGTATACAAGGGGGGTTAATCAGAATTATGAAATCCTCGTCGCTTTTGTGGATGATTTCTGCTTGATTACACAAACTGATGTTCAGGTGCAAAGGTTTAAACAGGAATTGGGTTCAAAATTCAAATTGAAGGACCTTGGTCAAATTAGAAACTATTTGGGAGTAGATTTCCAAAGGTTTGAAAATGGTGATTTTAAAATGAGTCAAGTTCAAAAGATTGAAAGAGTTTTGGATCTTTGTAACATGTCTCAATGTAAACCTGCTCGAACTCCTATGTGTTGTGATTTCATAAATGTCATAGATTCTAGGCCATTTGAACATCCTGAACTTTTTCATTCTGTAATTGGAAGTTTATTGTATATTGCAAGATGGTCACGTCCAGATATACAATATGCTGTAAATGTTTTGTCTAGAAAAGTGTCAAAACCAACTCAACATGATTGGCAAGGTTTGAAACGCATATTAAGATATTTGCGTGGAACTTTGAATTATGGCGTGAAAATAAGTTCACAAGGTTCTCATGAGTTGGAAGCTTTTTGCGATGCCAGTTTCGCCAGCGAAATCCAAAATAGATATTCTGATTCAGGGATGTTAATTTTTTATGCTGGCACTGCCATACACTGGGGGTCAAAAAAGCAATCCACTATTGCTTTAAGCTCGGCAGAGGCAGAATTTGCCGCGTTGTCAAGCGTGGTAAATGAGCTGATTTATCTAAAACAAATTTTTAGTGATTTAGGTATGCCAATTTCAGAAGCTGTTAAAGTTTTTGAAGACTCTCAAGCATGTATAGCGATGGCTACAGCACAAGGTGTTAAAAATAGAACAAAACATGTGGCTGTAAAATTTCAGAATGTTAGAGAAGCTGTTCAAAATGGTTTAATTGATTTGGTGTATTGTCCCAGTGAAGAAAATATAGCAGATTTATTTACTAAAGCGTTGGGTAATATTAAACATGATCTTTTGTGTGACAGACTGGGTATGATATGTCGATGTCTGGATGAAAAATTAGAGGGGTGTCAGGGAAAATAGTTTTTGAGATCAGGAGTTTGTCTCCCCCTCCCTGAATAATTTTTTAGCCAGACATGCCTGGCGCCATCTTTAGCTATCAGAGGGTAATAAATCTGTCTGTTTTTGTTATTCTGTTTTTTGGGCTTGTATGTGAGAAACGAAACTTAAGATTGGATTACTTTCGGTTCTCCCAAGGACTAAATGTTATGGCCTATATAACTGGGAGGGGTTACATTGTTTTGTTCCTGAGATAGAAAAGAGCTTCAAGCTTGTGTGTACCTCTCTTGCTTAGAGAGAACCTAGAAAACATGGTTAAATGCTTTCTGTTATTGTTTTCCTTTTTATTTAATTGTTATTAATAAAAGCCTAAAAGAATTTTGGCATGGACTTACTTTTGCACCAAAGGAGTATTTGTTTGCTCACAAAGCACACGTTTTCGTTGCTTATCCCCTGTTCGGATGAACAGGGAGTGACTGCGCTCTGCACAGATCCGTGACATTGCATTGGCTTTTTTAGCTGCTGCATCATACTGCTGACTCATGTTCAGATGGTGGTCCACTAAAACTCTAGGAACCCTTTTCCACATACTGCTATCAAGCCAGGTATCACTCATCCTATATCTGTACATTTCATTTTTACTTCCTAAGTGTAGCATCCTACATTTCTCCCTGTTGACATTCATTTTGCTAGTTTTTGCTTAGCTTTTTTATCTGTTAAGGTCATTTTGAATTCTGATCCTGTCCTTTCGGGTATTAAGCTAACCTCCTAATTTGGTGTCATCTGCAAACTGGATAAGAATGCCCCCTATTCCATCATCCAAGTCATTGATAAAGATGTTGAATAGCACTGGGCCTAAGAGAGAACCTTGTGGCACCCCACTAGTCACTTCTCTGCAGGATGAAGAGGAGCCATTGGTGACCACCCTTTGGGTTCAGTCAGTCAACCAATTGCAAATCCACCTAACAGTCACATTGTCTAGTCCACATGTTACTAACTTTTTTGGAAGGATATCATGGGGGACCTTATTCAACATCATCATCATTATCATACAATTACACCATCCATTAAACCTTCCCTCAGAGGAATTGGAGGGGGAGGGAAGACTTTTCTCCTGCTTCTTCCTGCAAGTTCAGGGCTGGAGCAGATTGAATGGCAATGCACAGGCCCAGCCAGCCAGACTTTGCCTTGGCTGCTGTCACATGGCCACTCCATACAGAGAGGAGTTGGGGCGAGTAGCCTCCAAGTCGTCGCAGACCCTCTGTGAATACATTCTAGCCCCCTGAGGTTATGCGGACCACCGGTTAAGAACCACTGCTGTAGGAACTGTTAAAACCACCTATGAATATTCCTTGTCTAAGAAAACCCTGTGAAATTCATGGGGTCAACAGGTGACTAGAAGGTGCATGCACACACGCACACACACTGTTAAAAAACTTTATTTTAAAATAAGGTTTTAAATGGTTTAAATTCCGTTGTTAGTTTAATATTGTTTCAATTTCAACTCCTGTATATTTTAACAGGTTTTTTAAATTGTAATTTTCTGCTTTTTGTGAGCTGCCTTGATTCTCAGTCTAGGAAAAAGGCAGAATATAACTAAAGTGATGGACGGGTGGATGAAATTTGCATTATTGATATAGTGAATACGACTGCCCAGTTATTCTTAAAGTTGCACTTAAAGGACATTTTATGGCAATTTAGAAGTATTTGACAAGGTTCCCCTCACCCCCTAAAAAAAATTTTTAAGCCATTCTTATCATTCCTTAGAGTTTTTAAAAAGCATTGAAGAGTAACTATAAACTGACAAATAATGCAACAATAAATGCAGTGAGTTACTGTTTTAATATCACAATGAACAGCATCGATTAATGACTTTTCAAACACTGTAACACAGCCTTTCTCAACCTTTTCCTACCCTAGAAGAACCCTCAAAATAATGTTCGGGTATCAGGGAACCCCTGCATAACAAATTAATATACCTACATTTTAAAAAAAAAAAAATTTCCCCCAGTTGTGATCTCTTGTGGAACTCCTAGCAACCTTACACAGAACAGTCGTACTCCAGGGAACCCTGGCTGAGAAACCCTGCTATAATGAGAATCAGGACTGAATTACTTTTAAAAAGTAACTTTCTAAGCTCTCCTCTTCATGCAATCCCCAGGTTTCACCATGCAAAACAGGCTGCTAAATTGCAAGGGGTGATGTATGCTGTTAATACTGTTTCCCATCATTTCTGTTGCTTCCAGCATTTCAAAATGAAAATCTTTATGTTACTGAAACCGCCAAGAAAATGGATTCCTTGTTTTGGTTAAATGGCATGCTGTTTCATGGTCCTTATCCTGCTCTAATTCAGACCTGTTTCTAGAATCACTTTATTATAGTAAATATATAGGAATGTATTGCCTACAGTCACAAAGCTTATCTGTAAGAACTATGTTGGGCTCTCTAATGGAAAATCATTCCACAGATGGCGGCTGCTGTAAATCTTTGAGCCAACAGTAAACCAATTAAATGCTAGCTGTCTTTCCTCCCGCCTCCCTGGCAGACATAATGCAAAGAAACCACCCCATCAATCAAACAGATATAAAGTTAATAGGTGCCAGAAAAAGAGCACCAAAAGTACAGTTATGGATATATTGTGAGGAAATGGGGTGTAGGGGGAAGTGTGCTCTTGGATATATGAATGAACTATGGTGTTTGTGTCTTGTAACAACTTAAGAAGGGGACAATGGAATGCAAATACAAAAAGCGAAGGATTGTGGACTTACTGATCCTAGACCATTAGACTAGTCCTATTCAACTTCCAGGACCATAGTTTAGGATTTCTTCTTGGCAGCAGGCTCAGCATTGCCATTAAGCAGTGTGAGGTGACTGTTTCAAGAACAGATGTATGTAGCAATGACAACATTCTGGCTGTTCCTGAACTCTTTTGCTTTCTCCTCTGTGGAAGGACAGAATGATATAAGCCCATCAACCTGTTCTGGGCTCCTTCCTGACTCAAGTGTGTTGAAGAACACTATATTTCATCACCTCTGTGGAAATTAGATTCAGTGGTGAGTGGCAAGCCCCAGGTCAGCCAGGCAGTGATTCTACTCTACAAATAGATTTTAAAAAATAAAAATAAAAATTGGAAAATGGTTTTAAAAATGGGTTTCTCAAGTGTCAGGAAACCCTGGCAAGAATAATTTTATGCAAGATTATTTGCAGTTCAGGACTTAAGCTGTGCGTGGTTTGGGGGGGGGGTGCCCCAAAAAGTGCATTTTCTGTGTGAAAAACCAAAATTTGCTGCATAGAAAACAGCATTTTCTATACACAACAAAACATTTCTGTCCAGTAAACATGCTTCTTGCAGGGGAAAAAAAGTACAAAAAATATTGTTTCAACAAGAGAAAATATTGTTTTCTGTGCAGGAAACTTGTAAAAAAAAGTATTTTTTAGCAGAATAAATCCCAACCTAAAAATAGTCTTTGAAATCTGCATAGTTTTCAAACACTTTCTCACTTTATTAATTCTTCCCTGCAGGAACAAAATTTGTAACAATTTACATCCCTAAACCATTCTATATTTTGGCCTGAACTTAAAGGATGTATCCAAGATACTGAACACATTGCGGGCAGGGTGCAGCACCTTGAGCTCCTTTAAAATTCAGATTGAAACCTGGGGTGGATTTACCAGCATCCATGGCATGGGAACCACCCCTGGCTACTTGTGCAATTAGATCCTCTATGATGATTAAGGAGCAGGGCGGGGTGCCATTTCATCCAGCATGGGCATCAAAATGTGGCCAGCCCTACCTAGAAGTCATGTGTTGTATACGATAGTGGAATTAACAACTGATTGAGCAGTAAACTTGCATTCTACGATGCAAACATCTCAGCAGTGCAGTGATTTCATACAGGACAAAAAGCAGATTTCAGCACGATTATGTGGGCTGTAAACAGCTTTTTGGCCAAGTTAAGGAGATCTTACTACTAGCTAATGAATGAACTCATTAACCTTTATGACTTTAGAAATAGACTGGCCTGCCCAATGAATTGGGGAGGATCTGGGGAGTGAAATAACCTGCTACTTTCACTCCAGGGCAGGAGATAATTGCCAGATTTCCTGAAATTAAATGTGAAGCCTTTCAGAGAAGTGTCATTTCTTCATTTATAACTCATGTGTCATTTTTAGCAGCCTCCATCTTGGAGAAGGGCTCTGTGTGTTTCGCATGCCAAAAGTAGTGGGTTCACTTCCTTGCACCTATAGGTAGGGGATAAGAAAAGCTCCTGGAGCCTTGGAGAGCCACTTCCAATCAGACTTAGGCCCATGGGCCAAATCTGACCCTCAAGGTGGGTCCCAATCTTGCCCTATGGAGTTCCCAAGAAGGCCCCACACCCTTCCCCATACCATTATCATTTGTTGGTTTCTCAGATTTTGGAATTTTCCCTATTCTGAAAGGTTGAAAAGCCTTTCCTTAGGCCAAATCTACACCACACAAATGATCCAGTTTGAAACTGGATTATTTGCCATGGCTCCTTCCCATGGAATCCTGGGATTTGTAGTTTAGTGAGGTGCCAGCACTCTTTGGCAGAGAAGGCTAAAGACCTTGTCAAACTACAAAACTAAAAAAAAAATGCATAAAAACAATCTTAAAACTGCATCACATAGCCTTAAAAGCCCAGTCCTTGTCAGTTCGTAAAAACCTGGCAGCAAAACAATGTTTCAACCTGCCACTGGAAGGAAAACAAGGATAGGGCCATCCTGGCCTCTCTGGGAGGGAGTTCCAATGTTTGGGGACAGGCACTGAGAAGGCCCTCTCCTTTGTTCTCACCAAATGAGCCTGAGAAGGGCAACTCCAGACAATCTTAAAGCTCTACTGGGTTCCTACAGGGAGATACGGTTGTTAGTTAACTTATTTAAAAATGGGTCCATAGCACAGACCAAGGAGGTATTGTTCAAGATATAGTTTGGCTGCAACTCCCAGCATTCTTCAGCTTTGTGATAGCTAGGGTTGATGGGAATTATGGTCTAACAACATTTAAAATATTATTAAAACAAAAACTTAAATTATACTGAGATAGACTAAACGCATGGGCTGCAGTCATTGTCCTGAACCTGCAAGATTTGAGCAGGGCTGTTGGTAACAGGGTGAGTTGGAGGTTGCCCATTCATAGAGCCACCGTAGGTCAAAATCAACTTGATAGCAGTTGACAACAAAGAATAAACCACCACATATGCAGTTACACATTAATTGTACTGCACACTTAAATGGCAGTGTTGCACAGCTGAACCAAGACAGCAACTGTGCAACCCAATGCACATGCTCAACCCAATGCACAAGTGCATCCATGAGCAATGCTCATCCATGCACAATGCATGTCCACATCCAACACTACTTCTGCAAACTTGAATGTAGACAGTCTGCACTGGACAAATTTGTTCAACCCCTTCTATTACCTACCCTGATAGCCACCATCTTGGGATATCAAATAATTGGCTATATTTAATAATTTGGCTCAGGTGGCCATCCACGTGGTTAAAGGTAAACAGGGACCTCCAAATACCAAGGAGGGAATTATGCAAGACCAAGGGAAGGCAGTTAGAAATTCCCTAAAACAAATACTATGTTTAGGACTCAACACCTAGAGGTAATCCACTCAATGATAGCAAGAAACCTTAATGCTTGTAAAATGGGTCCTTCCTTTCCTGCTCCCCTCCAAACAAAAGATCTTGCCTGGTCCTATTCCATTCAAAAGCATTGGCCATTAACAATCATTAACTCTTCTGGAGTACCCTTTGTTATGGCCTCCAAGCTAAACCTCCAGGAACTATTGTATTTCGCTCAAAATCCTATCCCTTCAGGGGAATTATTTCATATAAATATCATCCAAAACACCACCAAATTGTGCACAGTTTCACCTCCTTTCAACTCGACATCACACTAACTAGCCAGTCTATCACCTGGTCCCCATTGCCACCGGTTTACTTCGCGATCTACACTCTGCAGGATCAGTATAGTGTAACCCGCTAACCCCTTACTCTGTTCCTCTATCCAAAGACTCCCTACTATTTTTGATAGCCTTGTGTGAGTGCTTGAAGCCTGAGTTTTTGTGTGAATGCTGTTGATATTCATTTCCAATAAAGATCATTTAATTGTACCTTTTGGCTTAGATTCTCCTCTGTCTTACCGGTATACATAGGTTAAAAGGTTCTGTCATTGACCAACCTCTCACTGCCATAATTGAGCTAATTAACTTTTCCCGTAAATAATTTTAGATATTTGAGGGTCCCCACGGACCCCACACAATTCAGGTAACATTTCCATAGGGGAACTTAAATAAGTTTTAAGACAATGACAGAATTTCAGCCATAGAGTACTTTATCACCAACTTGCCTTCTGTCTCACTATGGTAGAGCACATATATCCACTGGATTTTTTTTTTTTATCACAAATGGGCACTGCACTTTCAAATATACATTTAGTACCCTGCAAGGGTTGGGAACACAGATCGGCAGCTACTGTAGAAAATGGTAAATTAGTGTGTGGATAACAGTTCAAATCTCCCCCCATTCCTGTTCAATGTTTTTCTGTTACAAATCCACCCCACTCCTACATAGTTTGTCCCATAAAATTAAAGGGCCATCTGGGTTGGGTTATACATGCTTTTGTAATGTGCACTTAGGCCCATAATCTAACCTCTCTGTATGTAACACCAACTATAGCTGTGATTAAATGAACTTCAGTAAATGGCACTATTCCAGAGCGGAAACTATTATGTAATACTAATTACTATGTTCTTTCTGAGTGAATGGCAAAATGGAAGGTAAAATGAAGAACCTAAAGCCATGTGCTGGTTGTTGTTATATTTATTTTAATATTCAGCACTAGAGCATTCAAACTTAATCCCCACGAAATTTTTATAGCAATAACAAAGAAACTTTATAATTCTAGTTTTTAGAGTAGTTTTCTGTACACTTAGTTGTCATAGTTACTTGACAGAATCCTGTAAATGCAGTGATATATCAAAAACCATACTTGTAAATTAAATAAGATAATTTTTACAACAGCAATGTGAAAAGATATATAGTGTATATATTCATTTCCTGTGACCAAGAAGCCTTCTTTTCAAACTTTCATACTTGTAGAGCAGTATGAAATGGCAGATATAGTAATGCCGTTGAATTAACTACAACTGAGTAAAAATCCCCATGTATCCCTTAAACTCAATGGCTAGCATTTGATTGATGTCATACATTTTGTAAGTAAGTTCCCATACCCATATCCATGTGGTTGTACTTTTTTTTTTTTTTTTTGGCTATTCTGGAATGGACATATTCAGTCACTGGTTGCATAAACAGAATTTGATGAGTGTAACCATGTCACACTTGATTTAATGGGATTGCAGAAACAGGAACTGTGAGTTCTTCATTACCCAATATGATAATAAGCAGGCACATTGACAGATACTCCATCAATTGCACAATGTCAGTATTCAGCAGAAGAATGGTGTAGTGCAACATCATGTAACATCAATAGGAGCATCATGTCTAGATCGAAGGAAGTAATAGTGCCACTCTGTTCTGCTTTGGTCAGACCTCACCTTGAATACTGTGTCCAGTTTGGGGCACCACAATTCAAGAAAGATGTTGACAAGCTGGAGCATGTCCAAAGCAGGGCAACCAAAATGGTAAAAGGTCTGGAAACCATCCCCTATGAGGAGCAGCTTAGGAAGCTGGGTATGTTTAGCCTGGAGAAGAGAAGGTTAAGGGAGGACATGATAGCCATGTTTAAATACTTGAAAGGATGCCACATTGAAGAGGGAGCACACTTGTTTTCTGCTGCTCCAGAGACTAGGACATGGAACAATAGACTCAAATTACAGGAAAAGAGATTCCACCTAAACAATAGGAAGAACTTCCTGGAAATAAGAGCTGTTCAGCAATGAAATGCGCTGCCTTGGGGTGTGGCTGAGTCTCCTTCTTTGGGGGGTTTTAAACAGAGGCTGGATGGCCATCTGTCGGGAATGTTTCGATTGTGTGTTCCTGTATGGCAGGGGGTTGGACTAGATGGTCCTTGTGGTCTTTTCCAATTCAATGATTCTATGATTCTACAGGAGTGTAGATTTGTACTACACAAACATGGTCCATGATCATAGTCCACATCTGACTTTGAGCTAGTCATTCCTACTCTACTTCACAGGCTTGCTGTGAGGCTAAAATAACCATGCATGCTTTTTGAATGACAATCAGATACAGATGCAACAGTTTAACCATATATACCATGTGTGAGTGTGTGTGTGTATTTGACCTATCCAATAGGTTCTGAACTATTGGTAGATTGTATATTGCATTCCTTTTGCCCAGTGAGTCTCAATTTTTGGTCAATCAAATATTTTTTACTTCAGTCCCCTGAATCCCTGGCTATTAGCCAAGCTCTCTGGGGTTTCTGGGAGCTGAAGTCAAAGACACTTGGAGGACCAACATTTAAGAAACAGTGATGGAAGCTATATACCAGAAGGGTGTGATTTTTGTGGGAACATCTATATGGTATTGAAAAATTGCAATAACAACTATGACATTCATTTGTTGTTGTTTTTTCGTAACTGAATAAATATAAATTGCTGAAAAACCTTTCTGTGTAAGTTTTTTAATAGTCGTGTCTTCAGATATGTCAATTCAATATCTAACACCAGTAAGACTATGTATAAAGGCATCAATAATAATTGTTGGTAATGTGGGAGAAGTGAAGGTATTCTTTTTTCATATTGGTGGTCAAGTGATAAAGCGATGAAATATTGGGGACAAGTACAAAGATTATTGCAATTAATTTTTAGATGTAAGATTGGATTAAAAACTGGATTATTTCTACATGGCATAACAAAAGAGAAATTTAAGAACATTAACTTTAAAGTGATACATTATATGATTATAGCAGCTAGACTGTTGTATGCCCAAAACTGAAAAGACTGCTGCCCGACTTACCCCTGGCGCGGCAGCATTTGCGGGGCTGGGTGGGTCCCCTTCCTCCCCTCGGTGGCCGTCCGCATGGCTGCCATGGGTGCTGCCTGCTGGGGGAGGAGCCTCTTCTTCCCAGTAGGCTTTGCCCTTCTGGGAAGAGGATTGCAAACCAGCCAATCAGGTGGAGGCTGCCTCACCCTGATTGGATGGTTGCGATAGGCAGCAACCCATCAGGAGCGGGCTTTTCTCCCCACTCCTGATTGGCTGAGGGGTTAGGAGGACTTGCTGCTGATGCAGCAGTGTTCCCTCTGGTCCGGCAGCCGGGAATATATTCCCAGCTGCCAGGCCAGTCTCGGCAGTTGGCTCTGCATGCTGGTTTCCTTCAGCCTGCGAAAAAGACTGCTGAATGCTCTCAACAAAGTCTGCCGATCCAGGTATGAGGTCCTGCTGCTCCACACAGCCTTCACTATCGCTTTCTTTGGTGCTTTGTGTACCAGTGAGCTGGTGTGCAATTCCAGGATGGACAGGTCCGGGCAGGATCTCCAGATGAAGGACGTATCCTTCGTAGGAAGGACATTGTCCCTTCGGATCCGGCGATCCAAGTACTACCAGCGCGGTAGAGGGATGACTCTGAAGTCTAGATATGCCCTCGGCATGCCCAGTGGCCATCATGGAAAGGTTCCTGAAGGTATGACCCTCGAAACCAGGTACCTTGCTCATCCACAAGGACTCATCGCTGCTGACTCGCTATCAATTCATAGCGATGTTCAGGGCAGCACTGCGGCAATTGGGTTTGCCAGCGGGTGAGTTTGGTGGGCATTCATTTCGAATTGCAGCCACCACCATGGCAGCAGCAGAAGTTCTAGAGGTGCAAACCATTCAACAAATAGACCAATGGCGATTTAGGGCATACACCTCTTACATCCACCCGGAACTTGATCTCTTGTTAGCATAGATCTGCTGGGTGGTGTCCACCCACAGAGATGACCTTCGATGGCAGCTGTGTAGGTTGGTGGAAGACAAGCGGTAGGCTCATCTTTTGTGGTGGGGGCATGGGTTCTGATCCTAACTCGGGAACAGGGGTCTCCGGTAATTCCAGTTCTGGGCCAGGCCCATGGCCACGGACACTCCGGGGGAGGAGGAGATGGGTCAGGCAAGCCAATTTGGAGCTTGCTGCCTGTGACTCCTCCCGTTACCTCTAGGCTGGATCTCGTGACTGGTTTGCCCTCGGGGAGGAGATAATGGGGCAGGCGGTGGGGGTCTGCAGCATCTCCTACCCAATTAAGGCCAATTAGGTGTTGGCGGTTGGGCCAACATAGGACCCATCGACCAAGCACTTGGGATGGTCGATGTTTGGATTAGAACCCATGCTTGGGTTCCAACCAAATCAGCTGTCATCAAAGTTGTGGCCATTTTCCACCAATTTATTTTCTCTACTCTTTTCTCTAATTAGACCTATTTGTACCGTTGTTTGTATCTTGCATCTATGTTTGCACTTTGTATATCATTATCTTTTCCGCATTGTAACTTTGCATCTGTGTTCCTTCTTGGGGTAAAGGGGTAGGCAAGGGGACCCATTGCACCTAGCCACGCAAGACCACTGCCTGACTTACCCCTGGTGCGGTGGCATTTTGCAGAGCTGGGGGTTCCCTTCCTCCCCTCAGTGGTAGCCCGCATGGCTGCCGTGTGTGCCACCATGCTGGCGGAGGAGCGTCTTCTTCCCAGCAGGTTTTGCCCTTCTGGGAAAAGGCTCGCAAACCAGCCAATCAGGTGTGGGCTTTGCTCCCTGATTGGATGGTTGTGATAGGCAACATCCAATCAGGAGTGGGCTTTGCTCCCTGCTCCTGAATGTCTGAGGGGTAGGGAGGACTTGCTGCTGATGCAGCAGTTTTCCCTCTGGTTTGGCAGTTGGGAATATATTTCTGCCTGTCAGGCCAGTCTCGGCAGTTGGCCCTTGCAAGTCGAAGACCCGCCCAGCCCCCTATATTGTGAAGCTTACATTGGTCTCCAGTAACTCCAGTTCTGGGCCAGGCGCATGGTCACAGAGACCCTGGGGGAGGGGGAGATGGGTCAGGCAAGCCAATTTGGGGCTTGCCACCTGCGACCCCTCCCCTTACCTCTAGGTTGGATCACGTAACTGGTTTGGCCTCAGGGAGGAGATAACAGGGTAGGCAGTGGGGGCCTACAGCAGCTCCTACCCGGTTAGGGCCAATTAGGTGTCGGCGGTTGGGCTGACATAGGACCCATTGACCAAGCACTCAGGATGGTTGATGTTTGGACTAGAAGCCATGCTTGGGCGCCAACCAAATCAGCTGTCACCAAAGTTGTGGCCATTTTCCACCAATTTATTTTCTCTACTCTTTTGTCTAATTAGACGTATTTGTACCATTGTTTGTATCTTGCATCTATGTTTGTTCTTTGTATATCAATATATTTTCCTCATTGTAACTTTGCGTCTGTGTTCCTTCTTGGGGTAAAGGGGTAGGCAAGAGGACCCATTGCACCTAGCCATGCAAATGGAATATATTCCTTCAGATGAAGAGTGGATTATTAACATTTTGGAATTGATGGAGATGGATAAACTTTCAACTTCAATGAAGGAGAAATCACTAGACAACTTTTTGCTGGATTGTGGGCTATTTCTGACATTTTTGAAGAAGAAGGATAGTAAGATTTTAGTTGTAGATGTGGCTGTTTGAAGTGTTTTTGGTTTACTTTCAGGTCAGAAGTAGCAAAGCAGATTAGCTTTTTGAGAAGTTTACTATATTTTGCATTAAATTTCTTGGGTTGGGGTTGTGGGAAGTTAATTTTAGTTTATAGATGTTATTATGTTGAGCATGGGGTGGTTGGGTGTAGTGGGGAGATGTAGTTAATTGTTATGTTTATCATTGTATCATAGTTGTAGTTGTGTGATGTGTTTTAATGTCATTACCATGTTTTAAACTCAATAAAAATATTTTATCATACCAGGTGCCAGTATGTATCAAAACATCTTTATCTCCTTAGTCGTAGGATGATGTTCTCATTCCCTCCTGCTTCCCACTGCTGTGGAGAGAAACCTCTCCTTGACCTATTCTACTAAAGGGAAACGCCCTAGTGTCAAATGCAACCTGAACCAATCTTTTGCTAGGCCCTGCATGCAGGGCTGAGCAATGATAAACAACCAGAATGCAAAATATAGGATGCACAACCACAATGCACCAATGTACAACCACAACATGCAATGCAAAATGTGCAACTTGCAAAGACAAGGCACAGATGAACATGTAGCTCATCCACTTCCTTTACTATCAGCAGAATACATCCATTTTGCAGTGGTTACTTTTTGGCCCCAAATACATAACACGACTTACACATGTGTCTGTCACTAACACAATTCCAGCAAGTCTTTATTTTGGTGTGTGTGTGTGTGTGTGTGTTGAATGAAGCCTATTAATCAGAATCTAGAAGAGGTTTGTGGCTCAATACATTTTTATGAAGCTGACATTTTATTTTATTTTTAGTCTCAGATCACTGTGATAGTAACCTGTTCAGCTTCCTAAAATTAAAAGAAGTTTGTCACTTTGTACTGAGTCTGACAGGGCTTCTGTAGGATAAGAGTCAAGTTGGCAGAGTATCAGGCTAAATATTTTGAATCTGCTCAGCGTTTTTAGGCAGTTTCTATATTCAGTCCTCGTGTCCTCTCCAAACAACTGGAAATGATTCTAACCCTGGGGCTGATAAGTAGATTTCTAAGGAAAAGAGAGGGGCGGGGGAATCTGCCAAAGTTCATTCTTGTTTGCAAATTTAAGAGCATTAGCTCCTGCCTCCAGCTTTTCTTGAATCTCACGGGTAAATTTTCAAAGTAGTGCATGGCATTTCTCTTTGGGAATGGCAAAAGAACATAAATGCTTACCCTCCCTTCTCCCTGTCCCACTTTGCTTATTGATTTCTTGAACTTTTTGTGTGAATTTTGGTGAAAAGTCTATTGAAATCAAAGCTGAGGAAGGCCAGGGTTAGAACCCTCTGTTGCCTGCTGTGATCAATTTGCCAGGTACTTTGAAGAGAAAGTTGCTTTCATACGGAACATGACACCACAGTTATTGCAGAGTCTAGGGAGATGTCCAGTGTGCCATTTGGTCAATTTTGGGGGAAACAGTTTCAGTTGTTGCAGTTGCTGTGAACAAGATGCTTGAATTGATCCATCCCACCATGTGTGACCTTTGATCACCTTAGCTCTTAAGCAGTGGCAGATATGGATTGATTGTGTGGGTCCACAGGGTGGTAAATGCCTCACTTTGTCAGGGGGTGCACCATGGGACAAGAAGAGGTCCTCTCTGGACTCAGAGAGATGTGAGAATTACCACCCTGTCACTAATATCCTTTATTTGGACAAGATGCTTGTATGTGTGGTGACTGGGCAGCTTCAGATGTTCTTGGAAGAAACAGATTATCTGGACCCATTTCAGTCTGGTTTCAGGCCAGGGTATGGTACTGAGACAGCCTTGGGTGCTCTGACTGATGACCTACTCTGGTGGAAAGACAGGAGGAGTGTTCCTCTGTTGATTGTCTTGGATCTCTCAGCTGCTTTTGATACCACTGATCATGGTGTCCTACTAGACCAGCTCTGTTGGATGGGAGTAATGTGTTACAGTGGTTCTACTCCTATCTGCAAGTTTAGTTCCAAAGACTGGCATTGGGGGACTCCTACTCAGCCCCATGGCTATTGTTCTGTTGGATACCACAGAGTTCCATATTGGCTCCTGTCTATATGAGGTGCTGGCAGAGGTCATTAGGAGTTTTGGTGTTGAGTGCCATCAGTAAACTGATGACACTCCTCTCTGTTTCTCCTTGTCATCCAAGTCAACTGGAGCTATGAAGGTGCTGATTGAGTGCCTGGATGCTGTAGTGGGCTGGATGGAGGCCAATAAGCTGAAGCTGAATCCAATAGGATGGAAGCTCGGTGGATTGGTTGTTCTTCAGTTGGGGAACTGCATAGATTACCTGGCTTGGATGGGGTTACACTTCCCCAGAAGGAGTAAATGCATAGTTCTGGAGTACTCCTAGATCTATCTTTGTCATTGGAAGCCCAGACACACTTGGTGGCTCAGAGTGTTTGGGGCCAGATTTGACTGGTCTGCCAGCTACAGCCTTTCCTGGACAGGTATAACTTAACCATAGTAGTCCATGCACTGGTAACTTCCTGATTAGACTACTGCAATGCACTCTACATAGGGCTGTCCTATGAAGACTACTTGGAAACTGCAGCTAGTGCAAAATGCAGCAGCTAAACTGCTCAGTGGATTTCCTTTCAGATACCATATAATACCAGTTCTGAAGGAATTGCACTGGCTGCCTATATACTTCTGATCTGATTTCAAGATATGGCAATAACATTTAAATGACTTGGGACCAGTACTTGGTCTGTGTATATGTCTGCTTGAGAACCAAGACATATTAGAGGGACCCTCCTCTGTGTTCCAAAAGCGTGGCAGGGAGTTGGACTGGATGGCCCTCATGGTCTCTTCCAACTCTACAGTTCTATGATTCTATGATTCTAGAGGAAATGTTTTGTGGAAGAACATGGGAAAGACCCTTCTTTGCAGTGGCATCCCAGATGTCGAAATCCCTCTCCTGAGAGTCCTGACTGGTGCCAACTTTGGGATCATTTCAGCACCAAATCAAAACTTGGCTTATTATTACAGCCTTCTAATAACTGATTTTATCCAAGCTATGCATGTTTAATGGTTGCATTTTTAAAAAATTGTTTTATTTGGTTTTGAATGGTCTCGGGATTAACTGGTGAACGATCTAATATATTTTACATATTGTTGTTATTTACAGTAGGACCCCTGTGTCCACTGGGGGTGGGTTCGGGGTGTGTGTGGATACTGAAAACTGTGGATAACAGCGAACACCATTGAAAATAATGGGACTTCTGGTTTAAAATGCTATAGAGTTGCCTTGGAGGACCTAGAAAATGGCTAGAGAGGACACATTTTCTAGGAAGACTCTATGGTAGGTGTGCTGTTTCTTGTCCCATGGATAATTGAATCAGTGGATAATGAATCAGTGGATACAGAGGTCCTAATGTATTTTTTTCGCTGATTTTATTGCACATTGCCCTGAGACCTTCAGACATAGGGTGAGATATAAATATTAAAAATAATTAAAATACATATATAAATCTCACTGTTTTCCCTTTCGAGACTCTTATGGATGTGAACCAAGCTGTGACAGCTGTGGACTCTAATGCCAGTGGGGATGTTGATTTGTTCCTGATTTTAGTCTGAAGTTTAAAAGCACTATTGAAGGAACCAAAACTTAGTGGCTGCTTCCACCCTTTGGAACGTCCTTCCATGGAAGGCTAGGTTGGCCCCCTCCCTGATTTCTTTTCACCAGCAGGCAAAGACTTTTCTTTTCAAGGAGGTTTTTAATGTATAAGCTGCAGGGCTTGTTTTATCTTGTATATTTTAGATTTTATATGTTTTAGTTTGATTTTATAATATTTTAATTGTATATATTGCATTTTTAAAATCTGTTTTATGGAAGCCACCTTGGGTCCCATTTTGGAAGAAAGGTGGCATACAAATGAAATAAATAAATAAATAATAAAACTGTTTGGGGGATAGCTTTTGACACCTTGGATAGCTTCTTTAAAGTTCACACTAAAGTCCAGAATGGATTCACTGCCTCAGTGACATCAAAGCTTACAAGTAAACTTGCTTCTGTATGGTACCTCATGTTTCTACAGAAGATAAAAAATTGGGGGGGGGGATGACAGTCAGAATTCTGTTGGGGTCACACACCTGTGTAATTTTCCTTACATGTGTGGCTGTACATTTTTGGCCATTGTGTGACAGATGTATTCAGTTCATGGTTTCATTAGCAGAGTTCCACAAGTGTACCCATTTCCCATGGACCTAACTTTCATCCTGACTAGAGTAGAACCTAATGAATAGGATTCCAGCTATGTAGCTGCACATTCTTGGGTGGTGTATAACTGTTTGTCAGTGCCTTTAATGTCTCACTTGATTTACTGGGACTGCAGAAGCAGCCGCTGTGCATTCCCCACTGCACAATGTGAAAAGCAGGTGCACTGAAAGATACACAGTTGCACAACATTGGGATTCAGTAGAAGGGTACTGTAGCTCAACCATTGGGCACAATGGAGGATCTTGACCTCCAACTCTCAGAATCCCCCAGCCTTTCAGGCCAAAAAAATAATGTATCTCACCTCTGTCACTTTTTAGTCCATTAAATCCTTTCCTTCGCCTCTCCCCTGCATCAGCTAAGAGCTCTAGTCCCAGTCCTCTTCATGCCAATTTGCCAAAGGTTTTGCCAGTCCTCTTTTGCTGGTACATTATTGCTGATGGTGGTTGGTTTTGGTGTAATGTTATTTTTAATGCTACCTTGTTCAGTTTTGACCTATGGCTGTTAGCTACCATAAGGAGTGGAAAGGCAGGTTTCAACTTATCACTCAATCAGTGAGGATGTTAATCAGGCAAATAATCTCACTGCTTTTGAGCTGTTTCAGAATTCACATCCATTTCCATTGGAGAGTATCTCCAAATGCACAAGAGTTCTACGGTGGATATTTTACCCTGTGTTAACAGGAAGGGCAACTCCAGACCATGCAAACATCACTCCATGATCCAGCTCTTGGTATTGTTTTAAGCCACTCAGTGAGCATCATTCTGTTGCAAGGTGTTCTTTTGACACACTGTCTTTTGTACTACAGTGATATCCAGAGGAAATGGTTGATACTACAAGGATCGAACCTCTTGATACTCATCTTCATCATGACCGTCATTTATCAGCTCCATCCTCATGGCCATCCTCATCCTCATGGTCATCCTAGTCATCAGTTTCTTACATGCACATTGCATAAGGTAGTACTGCCTCAACACTTTACATGTCATGGGGTTTCTGACCATGTTTTTCATCAGGCTGGATGTGTTCCTGTTCTGTGGTAATAACTGGTTATTTCACAATAATCAGGGAAGAGAAAAGGAAATATTTGTAATTTGGCATTTACTAAGCATAAGAGAAAAGAGCTTCCATTGCTGTTTGTTGTTGCTCAGTACCTTCAAATTATTGCCAACTTACAGTTACCCTAATGTGAACCTATTACACAGCTTGGGGGTTTGGGGCAAGATTTGTTCATAGAAAGTTTGCCCCTGCCTTCCTCTGAGGCTGAGAGGGTGTTTTTCTATGTTTCGGTGGGGGTTTAAACTTTGGTCTCCTAGAGTCTTATTCCAATGCTCAAACCACAACAGCACACTGGTTCTCTTCTACTACTATATGGCTCACAGTCTAGCCTATAAGAAGCAGACTATCAGCACCTCAAAGCAGAAGGTTTTTGAAATAAGGACCACATGAAATCAGGCTAAGAACTGCAGGTTGCCTATCTATTAATAAATGCATGAATAATTACCCGGATTGGGAAAGGATGGAACTTCTATTACTGTAAGGGTGAGGAAAGTGCACCCCATGGGCAACTGCTGGGCCACAACTCCCATTTGGCAATACCTAAAGTCTGCAATACCCCAATCCCCAAAAGCTGCAAACTTTTTTTTTAAATGGCCAGATTAAAAATACCCCCTAGAAGGCCCAAACCACCACAAAAATGCTGTATTTTGGGGTCAATTTGTATCCCACTACCTCTCCCCCCGAAATCTCCCAAAATGGTAAATTGTGGGGTGAAACCAAAATCAGATGGAAAAAATGTCCATGCAACCCTAATTAAAGCTTCCATACTATACTCAAAGGGAGTCCCCCACTCAACCCATCACAGTAGTCTAAGCAGAACATGACTCATCATTGCTAGACTATCCTGACCCTTGAATGGTCATAGTTGTGAACCATCCTGAGGTAGCATTCAGTGCCACTGAGAGCACCTACAGCTCAAGAGACAAAGCTGGATCAAATTGTAGGCTTGATCATTCCAAAGAAGTACAACCCCATCCCAAATACAATCACACCACCACCCCTAGGAATGTTCATTTATCATTAACTTTCTTGTCTAATAGAACAGGAAAATTAGCTGAATTCTGTAGGTGCACTAACAGATCACTGCATTTTAATGACATCCAAGATGGCTCTTACACCCAAGAAACTCTTGGTGGCCTCTCCTAACCATGATTGTGAACTCACTGGGTGTGATAGACACCTGATGTTTCTCAGTAGTTGCATGCTACAACTTCAGGACCTTAAACAGCTCTGGGCAGAAATATTATTCTTGACAGAGCCTGGAACACAGAGTTACAGTATAACTCTCTTTGGCCAGATTACT
Source organism: Gambelia wislizenii (assembly GCA_030847615.1). Taxonomy (NCBI): domain Eukaryota; kingdom Metazoa; phylum Chordata; class Lepidosauria; order Squamata; family Crotaphytidae; genus Gambelia; species Gambelia wislizenii. The sequence continues at coordinate 361,774,326 of JAUMIR010000003.1, forward strand.
CCTGGCAGGTTCTGTCCCCTTCCTGAAGAGACCCCTGAAGGGATGCTCTCCTAGCTTGAAATTTGGCCCTGAAAAAGCTCTCCTCAAGGACCCCATTTTAAGGAACTCTGGCTCAAAGGGACTCCAACTTAGTGTTGAGTCTCAGACTTGGTCAAGCACTTCCATAGTATGAGCCACTGGTCTTTCTCATTTGGTTGGCCAGTCATCCCTGCTTCACAAAAGGGGCTCCTGCCCAGGATGGGATCTAAGATCTTATCCCACAGCTTGGAAAAGTTATCATTTCAGAGTATAGCTCCCCAAATCCCACCACCACTAAGGTGCCCTGGGTGTTTTAATCCAAAAAGGTAAATTTTTCAAACTCTGATCAAGACCTGATACTTCCTGCTCAGCAAATGAGATGGTTAAAGCCACAAAAAGCCAAGATCTTGTGTGTAAGAGTGTGTCCACACTACACTGTTATCGTAGTTTGATACCCTTTTAACTGTCATGGCTCCATCCTTTGGCATTTTAAGATTTGTACTTTGGTGAAGCACTCAGAATTCCTTCTTAGAAAGTTCTCTAGTGCACTCCTCTGAAGTGCAACATAAGATCAGCAGAGATTTCTGAGCACCAAACTAGAAATCCTAGGATTCTTTGCATGGAGCCATGATCGCTCCACAAGTGTGTAGTATACATAGATTCAAAGTGTAAAAAAGAATTGAAATGCTCTTACTGCTCCTTGCCCAGTTACGATGCTCTTGCAGTGAGAAACCCTTTGCTGTTCACAGAGACACCTGCCAATGACTCCCTTAATGATTCTTAGTGGCCATATCCTCAATGATAATTTTCTCTTTTTATTTGATTTCCACAGTGATGGCTGGGCAGACAGGTACGATGTGACAGACGGCTACCAGCGTGAAGCTGTTGGCGGAATAACGATCAAGCTCCAGTCTCCTGATGTGAAATGGTTTGATGATTATTACCTGCAGCTTCAGCCAGAAACCAATCACCGAAACCCATGGTTTCAGGAATTTTGGCAACACCGTTTCCAGTGCCGGCTAAAGGGGTCCCCACAGGAGAATCCAAAATTCAATAAAACCTGCAGCAGTAAGCATCTTTATTTTTATGTGTTTATATATTTTAAATCAATGATGTCCAGGCAGTTAATTGCTTGTGGGACTATGAGCTTTGGAGGAGTAAATGGTAAGCTTTGGATACAGTGATTTTAAATATTTCCCATGAGAATGATTCTGGACAGATTGAAATGACCACCACGGGTTGAAGATAATTTATTTTTTATTGTTGTTTCTTCTTTGTCATCTTTGTTCTTGGAAAAAACATGTCACCAGATGATGCTAACGATGATGATGATGATGATGGCTCACATTCTTATTGCAGTTATGAATTTGTAACCTAGAGTTATGGATCTGTAACTTCTCTGTATTCGATAAGACTAAGTAGTCTTATTGTAAGACAACAAAGCTGCTCCCCCAGCCAATCTTAAGAGCCAGCAGCCATGTTGGGTGAAGGAAGTCTGTTCAGCTGCTGATTGGGGTACAAGGAAGAGCTTTCTAGCCACCTTCCACCAGTGAGTGATACTATGATAATCAAAAACAGGACCCCAATCAAAAACAGGACATCTGTTGTAGCCTCACTCACTGGTAGGAGGGGACCAGAAATGTCAGCTTCCATGTGCCCTGGTTGACAGCTGACCACACTTCCTCCATCCCATGCAGTTGCTGGCTGTTAAAGTGGGTTGGGTGGAGGTCAAACCAGGAGACATTACTTAGTTACACATACATAATTAAGTACGCAATGTAGAATACCAGCAAATAATAACAGAAAGGCAATGACTAGTATTACAACCATCATTAAGGCTTGAAAATAATGTATTACAAATATTTACATTACCTGTAATGTGTTCCCTCTCCCCACAAAAAAGCAATGGCTGGTCACTACATTATTTTCTCTCATGTAACTAGTAATCTTTGCTTGTTACTTTTTCTTGTAGTTTTTCATAGGTTATAACTGCTTTCTTGGAATAACTTGGATAGGTTTTTCCTCCTTTTTTTAATTTTAGGGTATTTAGTGTATTTTAAATGGCATTTTTTATTTTTTATTTTCCAGAAAAGGAACAAAAACATTCAATGATTGCTGTTGTTCTTGTGTACCTTCAAGTTATTTCCAACTAATGGCGACCCTAAGGTGAACCTATCATCAGGTTTTCTTGGCAAGATTTGTTCAGGGCTGGGGTTCCCTTTGCCTTCCTCTGAGGCTGAGAGAAGGTGACTTGCCCAAGGTCACCCAATGGGTTTCCATGACTGAGAAGGGATTTGAGCCCTGTTCTCCTGAGTTGTAAACCAGTGCTCAAACCACTGCACCATACTGACTCTCAAAAGTAAATGATACATTCATTTACTAAAGAAAATATTGCACTGTCAACAGTAATAAGTAATGAGGCAGGGGGGATGCTTCGCAGTGTAAAGAATTCCTTTTTTTTTTAAAGGAATTCTTTTTTATGGAATTGCTATTTTAAAAAAAATAACTTTCTATGCTCTGATTACAACACAACTTTCTGCCCTTGAAGACATCCAGAAAAGAAATGATAGCATTTTACACACATCCATATACACCCACATAAACTATAAAAAGATCATCAACAAAAATGTCAGGCCACTAACTGGATGTCATCTTGTTAGCAATTAGAGATTCTTCCAGTTTTTCTGTTGGAGTACAGGGATTTATAGTGCATGTACCAGGACACATGTTTGTTTGTTTTTTTAACAGTATCAGTATCAGTATCAGATTGTTTAGTGATTTACAAGAAATATACAGTTCTCTTCAGTTTTACAAGTAACTGGTAACAGTTTTCTTACAGTTCCAAACTCTTAGTTGAAGAGCTCCACACAAACCTCTTCTTCCTAGTTATAGTGTGCACAGGGAACTTAACACTGCAAGCTGTCTTCTTGATGAGTTACACAAAGCACCACAATAATACACCATGTACCATCAAAGCATCAAAACCCCCAAGTCAGTCCCAGGAAGGTTCTTTTGTAATGTGAGGGCCTCTATTCAGCTTTCTGAATCGTCTACACCTATCTCTGGTTGTGCTGTATCAGCTTTACTTGACAGAGCTGGTAGGTTTGTGGCATACTTCTACAGCATAATACACCAACATTTTCATTAGATAGTGAAGTCCTTCTCTATTTTCATTGAAGAGCAAGATTCTTCATTAGATAGTGATATTGGCCCAGTTATGTGTGTGTGTGCCTTCAAGTTGTCTGTCGACTTATGGCAACCCCATGAATTTCACAGGGTTTTCTTAGACAAGGAATACTCAGAGTTAGTTTTGCCAGTTCCTTCCTCTGAAATATAGCCTACAGCACCAGGAATTCATTGGTCACCTCTCATCCAAGTACAAACCAGAGCTGACCCTGCTTAGCTTCCAAGATCAGACAAGATCTGGTGCCTTTAGGGTATTTAGGCACTTGTCCCATCTACTTACCCATGATATACTAAGGTCTGTAATCTGTGAATTTCTTGATGACTTCAGGGAGCTTGTGTGGTTCTTCTTCTTCTTCTTCTGGTTCCAGTATTTTTAGCTGAATTTGAGATTAAAATAAAATTCTATGTCAAACAATATTTTAAAGATTGCACTAAAAATAAAAAAGAGAGATACAGAAGCCACCCAAACTGGTCCTGTTGTAGAAACACATCAGCAAAATGTCTCAGCCCAAGCTGAACCTAGAAGGGCTTAAAATATGGTAAGTTCTTGGCTTCCCTTTTGAAGGTCTGAACTGAAAAAAAAAAAAAAAAACAAGGGAAAGTCTCTGGGACTGTTTTTGCCATCATTTTGGTCTTGGATGGAAGATCTTGAGAGGGCTTTGTTCATGTTCATAAGCCCTATTGAATTAAATGGAGTATACTAGATTGTGCTGTTAGGCAGATTTTATTCTCATTAGAAAAGGATAAAGCAATTTAGTTTGGGTTCATGACAGATTCACATAAACATATTTCATTTATTATTGGTCTTTGGAGCTTATGATAACCTCATTCCAGCCGGCTCCAAGGTTCACTCAGCCTTCCATCCTTCCGTAGGTCGGTAAAATGAGTACCCAGCTTGTGGGGGCAATTAGCTAACACACATTGGAAACTGTTTAATGCAGTCTAGATGTGTAAATAGCTATTGCTTAAAACAATTTGTAAGCTGCTCTGATAGCCTTGTGGCTGAAGAGCGGGGTATAAATAAATAAATAAATAAAAATTAAAAAAAATGAACTCAAGCCTGGTTCATCCCATTTCCACATTATGGCAGGGAGAAGATTCTGCATGGAAAAAAAAAACTGCACACACTTTATATTTGTATAGTGCATGAACTATGGAATTCACTGCCACAAGATGTCGATATGGCTGGAACAATTTAGTTATGGATGCTTTAAAAGGGAATGTGATAGAGAATGGGGGCTAGGGCCATCAATGACAACTAGTCAGGACAGCTATATACTATTCCTAATAACAGAGGCAGCATGGCTCTGTGACAGTTGGTAGGGCATGTGAGATGGAGTGTAGAAGCACACTCAGATCCTGCCTGTGTGCTTCCCATAGGCAACTTGTCAGGCACTGTGTGAACAGACTGCTATACTTTTGGTCTGATCTAGCAGGGCTCTTCTTATGTTCTTATACACAGTTAGTATAAATTATGCATTTTTTCTACAGATTTTACCATAAATTATGCATCTTACATGTAATACGAAATAGGTATATATTGTAAAATATGCATGTTGACACACATTTTGTTACATTTTTAGCCAAAAAGCAGTCTGCACGTGAAACAGCCAGATCCTCAAATTCTAGACTAATATGCCACCTCAAATGAAATTATGTTTAAGATTGTGCAAATCCATGTATTTTGGGGCAAAGTTTTCTGGTCAAAAAAGTGCAGCACATTATGAATAGTGGACTAGAATGGCTTAGAAGTGGGGTGGACCCTCCTTCTTTGAAAGTCTTTGAACAGAGAATGGATGGGCATCTTTCAAGAGTAGTTGTGTATTCCTGCATGCCTGGGGGTTGGACTAGATGGCCCTTGTGGCCTGTTCCAACTCTTAGGTAGCCACACTAGCCATGTGTGATGCTGCTTTCTCTGAGCCTTAAGTCATCCCTTGGTGTTTTTGTTTTGTTTTGTTTTTACTGGAATTAGAAAACAAAGACATTCTGCAGAAATACTATTCAACTTCCTTGTTATCCATTCCAGAGTGACATTAAAATTGAAACATCTAGCCTATTTCTGATTAGAAGTTTTCCGTGCATGTAATTCAAACACTAACTGCTACCTCTGCCATGTGCATTGATTTTCTGCCCAGCTGAATTCTCATGGAGAAAGCAATGCATTCAGAGTTATCTAACTTGATTCTCAGTGCTTTTACTTCCATCTCATAGGAGAATCTGGGTGTGCCATCTTGATTTACAAAGAAGATGTTTTATTTAAAAACAAGTAGACACCACTCTCTTACAGTAGCAGAAGTAAAGCAGTGGGATAAGAAGATGCCGTGTTCCACTCCTCCTGGGTAGCTTTCCTTTGTCCAGCTAACATCAGAGTACATGGTGGTTTCAATGTTGCAAGAAGGAAAGAATCTGCTTCAGGTTTTAAACTGAACTTTAAAGGAGTTATCCAAGGTGCAGCATCTATTGGGAGGACAGCAGATTTATTACTTCTGCAGACATCAGAGCCACCAATGTGTGTGTGGTCCCTGGAGGGGAAAAAGAAAAAGCAACCGAGGAGCATCCAATGGACTCACAGATGAAAAAATAGAAATGTCTCAAGATGCTTAGAAGGTACAGGTAGTCTGTGTCATGGACCCCCTTGCAGAGGACTCAGAGGAGGGGGAGGAGGAAATAGAGAATGCAGACGAGGCAGAGGGGGAAAGCCTGGCTCAGTCTGAAGGAGCAGAAAAAGACAGCCTAGCTCAGCCTGAGGATACTGCCCTGGCTCCACCAAGAGGGCAGCCAAGGCAGATAAAGAACACATACCTCACTCAGAAGAGCAAGCAGTCAGTCAGCCACTGATGGATGATCTAGATATCGTGCTATCTCCCTTCTCTGAACATAGGAGGAAGAAGTGCCATGCCCAATGCCACCATTTGAATACCAAATGCTGACCTGCTTCCTCATTAATTAGCTTCATTCGGCCATTTGAAACTCTAGCTATAAATCTAGCAGCAGCTTCCCTTCAAATCTCAGGGCTCACAACTGCTTATCTTAAGCTGTTGCATTCCTCTCATGTTCCTGTTTTGCCTTGGCTTCTGATGGACCTCTGGACTGCTGGCCCTTGCTGGCCATGGATTTGGACCTTGGACCTGCTTCTACTGAACTCTGGACTGGCTATTGGCTTTCCTGGCATCTGGTATGGACCTCTGGTAATTGAACTCTGGACTGGCTTTTGACTACTCTAGCATCCTTTATGGACTACTGGTGACTGACTACTGGACTGGCTCTTGACCTCCCTTGTTTCTGTTGTGGACAATTGGCAACAGACTTAAACTGTGCACTTTACTCTGTTCCTGCGCCCCTCCTCTGTTGCTCCTCAGGCCCTTGCCACTGTCAGTTAAAGACACTCTGTTAGTAAAAAAGCTGTTCTACTAATAAACAGACCATATTTTGAGTATCTTGAGGTGTGTCTCTTGTTTCTTCCATGCCCCACAGCCCTCAGTGGGACAGATGTGCTGAAGGTTATCCACATGGTGTCATAAAGAATCATATAATCTTAGAGTCGGAAACATCCTCAAGGGCTATCCTGTCCAGCCTCTTACCATACAGGAAGACACAACTACAGCACTCCTAAAAGATGCCCATCCAAATTCCATTTAAAGGCCTCCAAAGAAGGAGAGTCCACCATCCTCCAAGGCAGTCTGTTCTGTCATGGTAGCACACTGGTATCTCTGAGCATATCAAGAGGACCAGGCAGCAAAAGTTGTTGTAGCAGAGTTGTAATCATCAGGTGAAGAAATGAGCACACTGACACAGACATATGTCTAAACTATTTCTCTTTACGAAAGCATAATGCAGTAAAAATGTTCTTTCTAATGTTTAGATGGAATCTCTTCTGCTGTAATTTGATACCTATATTATTTTTTAAAATGAATTTCATATCTTATTAAAACAATTTCAGACAAAAAAATAATATTATAAAACAACAAATACAAAACAAAGACATACACACCTACACACAACTTAACTTCCTTCCCTCTGCTTAGATGTGTTGCAAACTTGGTAAGTATCAAGCCCTTCTTACATATCATATCCTAACGTTCATCTGCCCCCACTTTTTACATACTTTTCCATTTCCACTTAAAAATATTTAACATGAAAAAGCATAAAGAAATTTATCTAATTTTTTAGTTATAGACTCAAGTTTCTATACTAAATACAACAAGTTCTCCCCATTTATCTTTCCAGAGGGGTATTACACTTCTCCAGTCATCTTTATTTTTTCCTGATAGTTTCTCATCCATGGCTGTTGTAAATCTGTACATTACATACATTTCATACTGGTTAAGAATCCAGTCTACCTCAGTTGAGATCTCAGGACTTTTCCATCTCTTGGCATATACTGCTCTTGTCACATTAATAATGTAAAATAACATTCTCCAATTCAGAAGATATAGTTCAGGGGTCATGGGATATGTTATGTTTGACATCTTCGTTATTAATGTATGGATTTTCCCCTCTTTTTTTGCTTTCTTGCATGTCCACTATGCGTGAAAAAGGTGCCTGTTTGCTGCTCGCATTTCCAGTATTTATCGCTTCTATTTTTATATATTTTAGCTATTTCCTCCGGTGATAGAGGCCATCTGTACAACATCTTGTAATAGTATTTTTTCCTGGTATTATAGCTCCTTGTAAATGTAAGATTTTTTTTATTCCATGTCTTTTCCCAATTCTCTAATAGGGTTGTGTGGCCAATATCTGGGCCCCTATATTGATGTAATTTGAATCCATTGGTTCAGTTCCTAGTCTCTGGAGCAGCAGAAAACAAACTTGCTCCATCTTCCACATGACATCCCTTCAGATATTTACAAATGGCCATCATGTCAAATCTCAGACTTCTCTTCTCCAAGGTAAACATACCCAGCTCCCTTAGCCATTCCTCATGAGGCTCAGTTCCCAGACCTTTGATCACCCTATAGCCCTTCAGAAAAAAACAAATCAAGAAAGAGAATATACATGCGGGGAAAGGAACACCATTGGTTGAAATCTGTCCTAGGAGTAATTGTATTTTAAAAGCCACATTTCTGTCTTCATCCATTTTATATGGATGTTCATTTTGAAAAGCACAGTTTTGCAGTTCAGCTAAATTCTTCCTTGTGCTTTCTTTTCCCAGGCAGTTCACACAGGGGTGGCTTCTGTGAAGTGTGAAAAGAATTCCCTTCTCAATTTAATTTCCATTCACTTGATCTAGAATTCTCTGCTAAGAACATTACACCAGGCCATCTGCAACACAACATAGCAAAAATCCCAATAGATCAAGATGATCCTACAGATTAAAGACAATTAAAGAGAACTATAGATAATAAAACAGATGGATCATTCTCTTTTGTGAAAGAAAAAGCAACTGCAATGCTGTCTCTCGAACCAGTTAGATTTCTGCTAAATGAGTAGTATAATTAATTGCACAGTATGTGCACATGTAATTTTCAGTATAAATATGTTGTGAAAATCTTGCATATTGCAACATAATCTGCTGTGCAGCGTTCCACTTAATTTAAATTAAAATGGATTTTCTGTTCAATCTTTTCTCACAGTTATTATGCTTATTATTTTTAATTAGGAGTAGAATAGTACAGTATGGTGCTGCCGTCTTCTTTGCTTCTCTTCCATTCAAAAGTGTTGCAGATTTCTGATCTCCCCCCCTCCGCCCTGCCTAAATATTCCATGAATCAATGACATAGGCAACCCAAACTTCTTAGACCATTAAACATAGGAGTACATACATAGATTTTATCACATGTTAGTCCCAGAGCCTAAGCCAGGGTGATGACACAGTTTGAGTGATGGACTTAGGTTTGGGGGAGCAGGGTTCAAATTCCCACTTAGCCATGGAAACCTACTGGGCAACCTGGGGCAAATTATAGCTATCAGCTTCATAGAAGCATAGAGCTGGAAGAGACCACAAGGGCCATCTAGTCCAACCCCCTTCCCTGCAGGAATACATAATCAAAGCATTCCTGGCAGATGGCCATCAAACCTCTGCTTTAAAGACCTCCAAAGAAGGAGACTCCACCACACTCCAAGGCAGCACATTCCACTTCAGAGGAAAGCAAGGCAAATCTCCTCTGAACAAATCTTGACAAAAAGCCTTGTGGGAAATGAGTTGGAGGCACACAATGACAACAACAACAACAACAACAACGTCAGAACTTAGAAAAGTTACTTTTCCCTCAGTTGTCCTATAAATCCCCATTCTGGCTGCAGGATTGTGGGTGTTGTGATGGCCCATTTCATACCCTTTGTACGGTTGTCTGTTTAGGATTATCACAGGACCTAAGATTTTAGGGACAAAATCTGAGATCTGGAGATGACTCTTTCTGACATAAGAGATGGGCTCTGAGCATGCCATAAGGGGGAGCTCCTGGTGATTCCCTTAAGCATGATAAATTAAGTATCAACCACAGTTGTACAGAGCATACCATTTAGCCATTTTTAGACAAAAAAAGTCTAAGTACTGAGGGAAATGTAGAGACACACAGTTTTCACCCTGAGATTCCTTCCTCTCACCCTGAGACTTGGTCTAGGCTCAGAGAACCAGGCCCAGGCCCTGAAATCTGGGAATCCTGGGAACTCTTGTTTTTAGCAATCTTACCCCATTCCCATCTTTCTCATTTATACAATGCAATATAAAGAACTTTATCAACGCACATACAAATTTGGGAGAGGAAGATGGCTTCACATAACATTCCAGCATTCCAGTATTCTGTAAAGGGTGATTCTTTATCGGACAGCAGTGGTGGGGGAATTGTCTTGATTGAAATTGTCTTGAGTATCCCTCACACTGCTTTAATGTGATTCCTGCCTGCTGCACAAGCTGCTTTTCAACTGCAGAGCAATTGTAAAGATGCATCCTGTGACTGCCACTTTGGGTCCATTTGGAAAAGTACTGCAGCAAAGCTTTTGTGTTTCATAAAACACATTAATGGGCCTTTTCAACAATAAAAAAGTGAAAGCACTTTTTGGAAGAACCATATGCCCTTCTGCAGAAAAAAAATATTTCTCTGCTGCAGAGATTGCAGAATGCAGAATGGCAGATCATATAATCACAGAATCATGGAGTCAGAAGAGACCACAAGGGCCATCCAGTCTGACTCCCTGTCATGCAGTAATACACAATTAAAGCACTCCTGACAGATGGCCATCCAGCCTCTGCTTAAAAACCTCCAAAGAAGGAAACTCCACCACACTTCAAGGCAGAGTATTCTACCGTCAGATAGCTCTTATCATCAGGAAGTTCTTCCCTAATACTGTACTTAGGTGGAATCTATTTTCCTTTAGTAGTAATCAGTTGTTCCATGTCCTAGTTTCTAGAGCAGCAGAAAACAAGCTTGCTCCATCCTCAATATGACACCCCTTCAAATATTTAAACATGGATAGCATGTCCCCTCTAAACCTTCTCTTCTCCAAACTAAACATGTCCAGCTCCCTAAGCTGCTCCTCATAGGGCATAATGTCTTCCAGACCTCCCACCATCCTGGTCACCCTCCTCTGGACATGTTCCAGCTTCTCAATATCCTTCCTGAATTGTGGTGCCCAGAATTGGACACAGTATTGCAGGTGAGATCTGACCAAAGCAGAATAGAGTGGTGCAATTACTTCTTCAATCTAGACACTATACTCCTATTGATACAGCCCAGAATCGCATTGGTTTTTTTAGGTGCTGCATCATGCTGTTCACTCATGTTCAGCTTGAGACTCCTAGATCCCTTTTACATGTACTGTTGTCAGGTGTCATCCATCCTATATCTGTGCATTTAATATTTTCCGCCTAAGTAGAGTACCTTAAATTTCTCCCTGTTGAAATTCATTTGGTTATTTTTGGCCAATCTCTCTAATCTACTAAGGTCATTTTGAATCCTGATTCTATCTTCAGGGGTATTAGCCACCCTCCTAATTTGGTGTCACTTGCAAAACTAGTTAAACATGCCCTCTGTTCCATCATCCAAGTCATTTATAAAGATGCTGAATAGCAGTGGGCCAGGACAGAATCCTGTGGCACTTCACTAGTCACTTCTCTCCAAGATGAAGAAGAGCCATTGATGAGCACCATTTCGATCTGGCCAGTCAGCCCATTACAAACCCATCTAACAGTATCATTGTTTAGCTCACATTTTACTATCTTGTTTGCAAGAATATAATGGAGGACCTTGTCAAGGGCCTTACTGAAATCAAGATATGCTACATCCACAGCATAACCTTCATCTTCCAAGACTGTAACTCTATCAAGAGAGAGAGAGAGAGAAAGAGAGAGAGAGCTTAGTCTGGAATGATTTTTTAAGAAAACAATGTTTACTTTTAGTGATCAAGGCATTCCTTTCAAAGTCCTTACAGATTGTCTGTTTAATGATCTGCTCTAGAAATGTTCCTGGTATTGATGTCATGGTGACTGGGCAGTAATTGTTTGGGCCCTCTTTTTTCCCCCTTTTTGAAGATGGGGACAACATTTGCTCCCTCCAGTCTACTGAGACTTCTCTTGTTCTCCAAGGGTTCGTTTACACGGCAGATTTATTGCGGCAACTTGCGCTTTAATTCTTTTCCGCAACTGTGCCAGTCAGGGTTTTTTTTCTAATTATGCTGCTTTTTTGTTCAGACTTGGAAAAGTGCTGGGGACATGGCCTCCCAAGCAGAGGAAGGCTTTATGGGAAAGAGGCTAGATCGTGAGTGAAAGAATTTGAAACCCTGCATTTTCTAGTTAAAGAAAGACTCACAGACTGCCAAAATAGCAGGGAGGAAGATCAAAGAAGTGTCTCTGTCTTGTGTCTGTAAATCTGCCTGTAAATGAACCCACTCCCCGAAGCAGAAAGACAGCGAGATTGCAGTTGAGGAGAAGAAGGAATTCCTTTCTTTATGTGGGGAACAGATCTCCCCTGACTGTAAATTGTTGGGAATCCTTTTTGTTTGCAAACTGGCTTGCAAAATAGCAGAGAGGATTTTTCAAAGTTTCCTGATCACTACTGAATCTCCCTCCCTCAGTCCCCCTCTTTTAAGCCCACCCCTTCATCATAGCAACCAATCACAGTGCAGCTCTGCTGCAGCCCTTAATGGAATGGTAGTTTACACTGCCAATAATGCGCTACATTGCAAATATACTGGCAAAAGTAGCGACATCCCTTGCCACGTTATATTTGGGTGTTTTACATTCCCCCCTTCTGAATGAGGTGATGCTGTGGTGTGATCGGTGGGAACAATGAGCTATCTTTGTGTTATATTTAGAGGAATATTTGCCCGTGTAAACGTGCCCCAGGAATTCTCAAAGATTATTACCAGTGGTTCTGAGATTACTTCTGCCAGTTCTTTTAATATCCTTGGATGTAGTTTTCTGGCCCTGAAGACAAGAATTCATTTACAGCCTGGTATTCCTGAACTACTTCTTTACCTATTCTGAGCTGCATTTCCCCTACTGCATCATCTGCTCCATTTCCCCCAGGCTGAGCACTGTTTTCCTTTGGGAGAAGACTGAAGCAAAGAAGGTGTTGAGTAGTTCGGCCTTTTCTGCCTTATTAACATTTCATAGAATCATAGAGTTGTAGAGTTGGAAGAGACCACGAGGGCCATCCAGTCCAACCCCCTGCCATGCAGGAATACACAATCAAAGCATCCCTGACAGATGGCCATCCAGCCTCTGTTTAAAGACCTCCAAGGAAGGAGACCTCACCATGCTCCAAGGCAGTGCGTTCCACTGCCGAACAGCTCTTACTGTCAAAAAGTTCCTCCTAATGTTGAGGTGGAATCTCTGTTCCTGGAGCTTCCATCCATTCTTCTATGTTCTAGTCTCTGAAGCAGCAGAAAACAAGCTTGCTCCATCCTCAATGTGACACCCCTTCAAATACTTAAACAGGGCTGTCATATCGCGCCTTAACTGCCTTCTTTCTAGGCTAAACATACCTAGCTCTCTAAGTCTTTGCTCATAAGGCATGGTTTCCAGACCTTTCACCATTTTAGTCACCCTTCTCTGGACACATTCCAGTTTGTCATAGCCTTTTTGAATTGTGGTGCCCAGAACTGGACACAGTATGACCAAAGCAGAATAGAGTGGCGCTATTACTTCTCTTGATCTAGACGCTATACATCTATTGATGCAGCCCAAAATCGCATTGGCCTTTTTAGCTGCCGCATCACACTGTTGATTCATGTTCAACTTGTGGTCTACTAGGACTCCTAGATCCCTTTCGCACATAGCCTCGTTCAGCCAGGTCTCTCCCATTCTATTTCTATGCATTTTGTTTTTTCACCCTAAGTGTACTTTACATTCTCCGTATTGAATTTCATTTTGTTAGCTTTGATCCAGCTCTCCAGTTTATCCCGGACATTTTGAATTTTGATCCTGTCCTCTAGGGTATTAACTACTCCTCCTAATTTGGTGTCATCTGCAAATATGATAACTATGCCCCTAATTCCCTCATCCAAGTCATTGATAAAGATGTCGAATAGCACTGGGCCCAGGACAGAACCCTGTGGCACCCCACTGGTCACATCCTTCCAAGATGAAGAGGAGCCACTGCTGAGCACCCTTTGGGTTCGGCCGGTCAACCAATTACAAATCCATTGAACAGTTAACTTGTCTAGCCCACATTTTACAAGCTTGTTTGCAAGAATGTCATGGGGAACCTTGTCAAAGGCCTTACTGAAATCAAGGTATGCGATATCCACAGCATTCCCTTCATCTACCAAGCTGGTAATTTGATCAAAAAAAGAGATCAGATTAATCTGCCATGACTTTTTTCTCTGAAACCGATGTTGACTTTTTGTGATTATGGCATTGCCTTCTAAATGTTCACAGACTCTCTGTTTAATGATCTGCTCTAGAATCTTCCCTGGTATTGATGTCAGACTAACTGGACGATAATTGTTGGGATCCTCTTTTTCCCCCTTTTTGAAGATGGGGACAATGTTTGCCCTCCTCCAGTCTGCTGGGACTTCTCCTGTTCTCCAGGAGTTCTCAAAGATTATTGCCAATAGCTCTGAGATTACATTTGCCAGCTCTTTTAATACCCTTGGATGTAGTTCATCTGGTCCCAGAGATTTGAATTCATTTAGATTAAGAAAGTATTCCTCTACTACCTCTTTGCTTATTCTGTGCTGGATTTCCCCTATTGTGTCCTCTGTTCCATTATCCTCAGGTTGGTCACCCTTTTGCTTTTCGGAAAACACTGAGGCAAAGAAGGTGTTGAGTAATTCTGCCTTTTCTCTGTCCCGTTAGCATTTTACCATCTTCTCCACGTAGTGGCCCTACCATTTCTTTCTTCTTCCTTTTGCTGCAGACATACCCCCCCCCAAAAAACCCCTTTTTATTGTTCTTAACCTCTGTAGCAAGTCTGAGCTCATTCTGCACTTTAGCTTTTCTGATGTTACTCCTACACGTGTTCGCTATCTGTTTGAATTCTTCTTTGGTGATTTCCCCCTTTTTCCATTTCCTATACATGTTCCATTTAAAACTTAGCTCCGTTGAAAGTTCTTTAGTCATCCATCCTGGTTTCTTTAGACACCTCCCATTTTTCTTCCTCATTTGTACTGTTTGCGATTTCACTATATCTACACGTAGTGACCCTACAATTTCCTTATTCTTCCTTTTGCTGCAGACATAACCAAAAAAAAGCCCTTTTTATTGTTTTTAACCTCTCTTAGCAAGCCTGAGTTCATTCTGCACTTTAGCTTTTCTGACTGTCTCCCTACGTGTGCTGGCTAGTCATTTGAATTCCTCTTTGGTGATTGCCTCCTTTTTCATTTCTTGTTTCATTTTTTTGTGTTTTAAATCTTAGCTCAGTTGAAGTTTCTTTAGTTATCCATCCTGGTCTCTAGGGACATCTCCCATTTTTCCTCCTCACTGGAACTGTTTAAAGTTGTGCCTTTAATATCTCACTTTTAAGAAACTCCCATCTCTCATGAACTCCCTTCTCTTTTAGTATTCCTGACCATGGGATCACATCCAGTATTTCCCTAAGTTTACTGAAATCAGTTTTCTTAAAATCTGGAATGCATGTCTGAGGTCCTGTCTAAATGGCAAAACAAAACAAACAAACAAAAACACAACCTAGCAGCATGCAAATGGATGGCAATCCATTCACACAGCCATTCACTCAAATAATTATTATTAAGAAGGGGTGGCAAAACTCACCATAAAATCCATTCATGGCTTGTCTGGGGCTGCATATGGATTTTTCTATAAAATCCGAACGCTGTTCGATATTGCAACCATTTGTACACCCACAGTTGCATCGATACAAACAGACAGTGTAATATGATTGGTTGAAGGAGCACAGGGGGCAGGGCTATTACTGAGGGAGATCGGCTGCAGCCGCCATGTTGGATTTGGCACACAAATGCGTGCGAGGCCAACCAGCTGGGAACAATTCGGAGAGACTGGAGAGCATGAGCAGTGGAGTGGAAGGAAGGAAGAAGAAGCAGTGGCAGAAGGAGCAGAAGCCCGGCTTCATGCTCAGGGTTTGGGCTCAGACTTGGTGAGAGCTGGATGGAGCAGGGCTGGGTAGCAGTGTCCCGGACGATGGCACTGGGGGGGCAGATACAACTGATTTCTGGAATGAGAAGGCAAGACAGAGAGATTTTTGGTTCCCTGCTGTGTGTATGGCTGGGGGTGTGGAATTTGGGGAGGGGGGAGGGGGAGGCAAGGGGGCTGGAAGTGGAGGAGGAAGGAGGGGCAAATATAGGCAGTAGGAAATTTAAAATTGCAGTGACCAGCTAGCTGGGGAGGGGTCATGTGGACT
Organism: Gambelia wislizenii; assembly: GCA_030847615.1. Classification (NCBI taxonomy): domain Eukaryota; kingdom Metazoa; phylum Chordata; class Lepidosauria; order Squamata; family Crotaphytidae; genus Gambelia; species Gambelia wislizenii. The sequence continues at coordinate 361,790,291 of JAUMIR010000003.1, forward strand.
TTAGGGGGGGAGTTAGACCATGTAGGCTATTTACATTGTTGTGAATGCATGCCTTTTCAAACCTATATGTATTATTTACTCCTCGTATAGACAGGACCTGAGTGTGCTTGGCTTTCCCTTTCTGTATAACAAATTCTAGGAGGAAATGGTCACTGATCCCTAAGTATCCCACCACTCCCAGCCCATTAAGCAGGTTATCACTGTTGTTTAGGATCGGGTCTAAAATAGCTGATCCCCTCATTTCCTCTTGGACAAAGCAGTTGCCTGCAAGGCAAGTAAGGAATTTGTTGGACCTTATATTCTTGGCAGAGTTTGACTGCCAACAGATATCAGGGTAGTTGAAGTCTCCCATTACTACTGCATTTGCGCTTTCTGAATGTGCGATCTGTTCCAGGAAGGCCCCCACAATGACATCCCTGTTGTTTCTCTCCCCCTTAATTTTTACTCAGATGCTTTCAGCCTGGCTTCCAGGATTTAAATCATAGATTTCTTCACAGGTGTAAACATACTTGACATATAATGCTACTCATTCTCCTCTCCTGTTTGGTCTATTTCTCTAAAATAGATTATACTCCTCTGTTACTACATTCCAATCATGGGACTCATCCCACCAGCTTTCATTGATGCCTATTATATCATATTTGCTTTGCAGTGTGAAGAGTACAAGTTCTTCCTGTTTATTTCCCATACTCTGTGCATTAGTATAGAGACATCTTAGACTATGGGTCATTCCCCATAGCTGATTATTTAAAGTTTTTCCTTCCCATTGTTGGGTTCTTGTACTACTCACCCAGTTCTCTCTATAACATTAAAGCTATTATCTCCAGCACTTGATGAACTCCTGCTCTCAAGCCTTGTGAACTGCCTTGTGCTGCACATTGCTGTCTTTGGAGATTATCACATAGGAGCTCAAAAAGTGTTCCAGTCCCACAATCTCTAATCCCGTCCCTGTCGCAGCACAATAACCCTTCCTATCATACTTACCTTGTCTCACATCGTAAGGCAACCCAGGAATGAATGGAGCTCTAATGGAGCTCCGTTCATTTCCTGGACTGAAATCTTGCCCATTCTCATGAGAAGACACAAGCAAGGGAAATTCAAAAATAAAAAATTAAATAACACACACACAAAAAAAGTTACACTAAGCACAAGAACATACTTTAAAACTTACAAGTAACCCAGGGAGGGTCATAAAAATGTGTTACTTACCTGGATGTTACAGTCTCACCCAGAGGTGTTCTGGTAGGACTGCCCAATGGTGTTGCGTTCATGAGAGTTAAATGGCCCAAGGTTTCACATGCCGGCAATGCTGGCACCAAATCACAATGGAAATCTATTGACAAGCTTGGCCCATCAATAAAAAGAACTGCTGCAATGATGCATGTGGAATGCAAAAGGATGATGTCATCTGAAATTGGCATCCTTTTGAATTCCCCTGGCATCATTATTAACCATGTCTGATAACCTCCTTTGTGTGCCTAATGTTTTTTCCCAATTGCTCAAACACAAAAGTGCCCATGCACTATTGAAGCTTGCACCAACAATAAGGCACCTGGAAGGCAGATGAGAGGTGGCTTTTGACATCATAAAACAAAAGGTTCTGCCTCCTTCCCTCTTTCATCCAGTATCTGATGACCTTTTTAAAAAACATGGAAATCAGTGCTAAATTCCAGCCTGTGATCTTACACATCAGCATAGCAACCTCTATAAGGTTCTTCTCACAGAAGCTGGCTTAGCATCCTTGGCTTAATTGAAAAACTCAACTAGGACACTTGCATAAAATGTAGCAACTCTAAAGATGAGGATCCCTACAGTTGTGTCCAGTTTGGCGTATATGTGTTATTGGCTTCAAGAGCCAATAGGAGTACTACATATATGGTATTGCCCTTAGACAACTGCAAGAGAAATGTAGAGAGCAAAATAAGGGTGTCTATGTAACATTTGTTGATCTCACCAAAGCCTTTGACACTGTGAGTAGAAAAGGTCTGTGGCAGATCCTGGAAAGACAAGGATGTTCCCCCAAATTCCTTAAAATGATTATGTTGCTACATGAGAGCCAGCACTGTCAAGTCAGATATGGTGATGCTATTTCAGAGCCCTTCCTAATAACTAATGGAGTGAAGCAAGGTTGTGTTCTTGCTCCAAATTTATTTACGATATTTTTCAGCATGATGCCCCAAAGGGCTATGGCAGAGCTTGAAGAAGAAGACGGCATCTATACACATTACCGTATTGATGGTAGCTTGTTTAACTTAAGCTGACTGAGGGCTTGCCCTAAGACTCTATACTATCTAGTCCGTGAGCTGTTCTTCGCTGATGATGATGCCCTTGTTGCCCACACAGAAGCAGCTCTGCAGCGCCTAACATTTTGCTTCGCAACAGCTACAGAGCTGTTTGGGCTGGAAGACAACCTGAAGAAAATGGAAGTTCTCTACCAGCCTGCACCACAGGACAAACACCACCATCCCCACATTGCTGTAGGCAAATCTGTGCTTAAGTCCATTCAGCAGTCCACCTACCTGGGAAGCATCATCTCTTCAGATGCCAAGATTGAGAAAGAGTTCGATCACAGATTAGCAAAGGCATATAGCACATTTGGAAGACTTTACAAAAGAGTCTGGAGTAACAAACACCTGAGGCGAAGCACAAAAATCAGTGTGTATAGAGCCATTGTATTGTCTGTTCTCCTTTATGGGTCTGAAACATAGGTCACCTATCGCCAACACTTATGACTCCTCGAATACTTTTATCAGAGCTGTATACGCACAATCCTAAATATACACTGGACTATGTGGTAAATGTTGCTGTCCTTGAGCAAGCAGGGATCACCAGCATTGAGGCCATGATATTGAGAACACAGCTGCACTGGGCAGGGCACGTTTCTAGGATGGAGGACCATTGCCTCCCAAAAATAGTACTCTACGGTGAACTCACCACGGGTCAGCGTAAGATGGGAGCTCCAAAAAACCGATACAAGGACTCCTTGAAACAACATTTCAGGCTCGGCCAAATTGACCACCAACAATGGTCCTCCCTGGCCTCACATCAGGAGGCATGGAGATGCACTATCCATAATGCTGCAGCCTTATTTGAGAGCTCACGCTGAACAAGTCTTGAAGAGAAACGGCAATGCAGAAAGAATCACCCAAGGAGACCTTGTGTTGTGCTTTCTGCAACTGGACATGTTTATCTTGAATTGGCCTTTACACTCATCAGCGCACTTGCAGAAAGCGCAGCATGAGTGCTTCCTGAATCTTCATTTGCAAAGAAAAGCCAGCCAACAAGAACAACAAAATCAACTATAGGAATGGAAGAATATTCAAAAATATTTGTTAAATGGTCAAAGAAAGTGTTTCTTGAGTGTTGACAAACCCTGACAGAAGAATTGTGGATGGACACAAATCTTCACAGTTTGGGATTTATTCTATGAAAAATTCAAATGTGGTTATTTTGCACAAGATCAGCCAGTTTCTTCAAACAAAATATTTCTGTACAGATATGTCTTTTGTCCAGAAATAATGCTGTAGTTGGAAACCTATTCAACACAAAATTCACACATGGCTATTTTGTTCTGAAAACAGCATTTTCTGCACAGAAAATAATATTTCTCTGCAGAAGTATTATTTTCTGCACAGCAAATGATGTTTTCTGTGCAAAAATACCATGTGCGATTCTGAATAGTTTTCAGTACTGCACAGGTTTTCAAGACTTTCTCACAGGCAACCCCACTCTGAAAAAATCTTGCCAAGAAAACCCTACGATAGGTTTGCCTTAGGGTTACCATAAGTTACAAACAACTTGAAGGCACACAACAACAACAGCAACAACAATGGGAAAAACCATAGCTTTTGGACTTGTCCCCCCAGGGGTTGGACTGCTAAACTTTTAAAAACCTAATGTTGAATCCCAGCGTATTCAATCATGTGTGTGGTGATGGATTAGTGTTACCACTTTTTATTTAGAGAGGCTCCTAATCTGTGACCTCTGCATGGCAGGCCGATCACAACATGGTTCTCTTAGAGATGGGAATTCCTGTACCTAAAGGGCTAAGTCCAAGTTTGATCCCATATAGAGCAGATCCATTGAAATCACTGATGAACAAGTCCCATTCATGTCAGTAGTGCCACTCAATTAAAATGCAGGTTTGCCCACTGAGCCTGGCCTGTGCAAATGGGAGATAACTTTGCTATCATTTGTTTTTCAAGGATTTTCCAAAAGTTGCAAAAAATCACATGCAAGATGAAGGTGGGGGTGGGGAAGAATTCATGATTATTTTTTTCCAAAAAACTGTGGAGAAAGTGAAACTATTAGATTTCTCCTTGTTTGGCTAGAATATGCTTCAGTACTGATGGGAGATAACCTTGGTATCGTTCCTTTTTGAAGAATTTTCCAGAAGTTGCAAACATCACATGTAAGATGAAAGGGGGAAAGCGCATGAGATTTTTTCCCCAGAAAACTGTGGAGAAAGTAAAACCATTAGATTTTTGCATCTTTGGTTAGAATATGCTGCAGCTCCTGCCCCCATCAGCATATATTGATCTGACTCTGAAAATATGCTTTGGAAAACTGGAAACAGCTCACTTTGTTTTCCAAAGACAATTTAGCATTTCAAATCAGAAATCTGCTGCCTACATACCTATCTGGCCTCCAGACTCCTTCAAACACCTCTCCCTTTCCTTCAAACAAGACTTGCCATATGAAACAACAGTGTTGGTTCACAAAGGAAAGAAATTTGATTTTCCAGCCCATCCATCTCATAAAGAAAGGCCATAACTGGTCTCATTTTCCTAAGGTCTACTGGGTACACTAGCCATAAATTAGTAAGTGCCTCTAACTTGGATTTTTATTGTGAACTTCTTCCGTTGGTGAGCTCCCAAAGTTCATATTTGGAACTGAACATGCTAAGCTTTGCTGACACGTCTAGGCCTCAGCACATCAGGGAGCAATGTTTTTTAATGTTCTTCCTGTGTTAGAAACTTCCTACAAATAACAAAAACAAAACAAAACTAGCATCAAAGGCAACATCTTGGGCTAGATACTTTTAAAAATCTATTTGCAAGGAGTTTATTTTGTATGAAGAGCATTTGAAAGTGGTATTCCTCATCTTTAGTACTTAATACTCCTGTCCCTTTGGTCATCTCAGCACTCTCATCTGTAGTCACAGTAGTTTGCTCCATTTGGCTATCTTAGCCCCTGTGTCATCTCAGTACCACCTCCTTCTGTTACATGTGATGACCAAACTGTAGTAACACCCAGTAGTCATGCATAATGTTTGGTGAAAGGAAAACAGAGATGGTAAAGCTCTCCAGAGCATTCAATCCAGCAAAGCAATCGATGCCAAGCAGTGGAATTCTTGGTGGTAGTGGTGGTGGGGCTTAGATCCATCTCACTGCCCAGTCTACCACCTGAGACAGGGGGCTTTCCTCACTTCCTAGTGTAACAATCCCCATCATTCCCAACTGCAAAACCTACCACCACCACCACCACACACACACACCTTGGTTCACTTAAAATTAGCAATAGTTTGATATTGATTTGGCTAATTTGGGCTTTTCACGGGCTGAAGGGAAACAAAGGAATACTGGGAATAGCACGTACCAGGCCAGGAAGGGGCCCCTCAAATTCCCCAAACATTCACATCTTGAAACACCCACTCAACATCTCTTTTGATGTAGAAAAGATTCTTCCTGCCTCGTGTTGGACAAGGCAGCAGCCATCTATACAGTTGGGAGTTTTCATTGCCATGTTAAACCCATTCTTCATTTACATATATGCAAGTCAAAGGAAGGTGATCTGTCAATCACCCAATCCAAAGGTATTCCCCATTTCTTAGTTCCTGGCTAGTCCACAATTCCTTTGTTTTTATCATTGGGAACCATCTGAAGACAAATGGTTCTTTTGTCAAGATTGACAAAGGATTTTTTTCCCTATAAAACCCCCTGGAAAAATTAGTTCAACATGCTCAGACCTCCCTGCCTCCACCCCCCGCACCAGTCTGAACCACCTCCCCCACCTTTTCTCTCTCTCTCTCTCTAAACACTGCTAATGCTCCCCAGTCCCTGGCCGGCTTCTGCTGAACAGGTGCTTCCTTCCCACTTTTCATAACCTTAATTCCCTGCCTTAGTTCCGCCTGCCCCATTTGTGGTGTATCAGCTTGCTGTTACTCCCGAGGAGACCTCCTCTCCAATATCAGGTGCAGTATAGCCCCCAAAGCCTTAATGTAATCCACTTCTAACTATTTCCTGCCTTACTTCGATAGTCTTGCACATGTGTGCTTGATGAATGCTTTCATGTGTGAATGCAGTTTAAATAATTCAATAAAGATTCTTCAGGTTATTATTTATTTTTGGTCTTCTGCTCTGTGTTTTTCCTAAGCTCCACTGGTATACATAGGTTAAAAGATCTTGTATATCACACAGCCTCTTGCACTGCCACTTGAGTTGCTATAGTTCCACATTGTGAGAACAATAGTTGCATGGAACTTTTCTATGGACACGAGGGTTTTGCGTAACACTAGGAAGACTGACCCTGGTGATCCACACTCCCCAAACATGGACTCTGAGTGAGTCTTGTCCCATTTCTGCCATCCTGCATTGTTAATCACCATTATATTTTTGTACATGTTCAAAATGAACTGGGGAAACAGAATGCACTTGGGGGTTGCCTAGCAACTGCTTCCAGGGTGCTGAGTTGTATAAAGAGAATTAAACTCATTGGTGGTGGCAAAGAAATAGCAGAGGTGGCTGACATTTGACAAAGCTAATTTCCAAAGAATTGCAGAAAGTGCAGAGTAATAGCAAAGCAAGGAATGAAGCAAGACCCAATAGGGGATTATAAGGTCTTGGAAGATAAATGAACCCATGCCCTAAGGTTTATTATTAGCAATTAATAAGCCCTGAACATTGCAGGGGCAAACAAAGCAGAATTTCTAAGTAATTTGAAACCACTACAGGAATAGATACAGGGATGGAAACAATAAATATGCATGATGAGGGAATGTTCAGGGAGTGGCAGGAGGGGAGAATCCTGAACTGCAATCCAAAAAGGTTATTACATTAATTTTTTTAAGCCATCTTAGAAAATTTAGTTTTAAGTGAAGCTATCCTGCAAGCTTTTTGCCACATTATAAGAATAAATGAGCCAGGATCCTGGATCAGTAGATGCATTAGACAGAACTAGAATACATCTCCCCCTCACTCTGCATCAAACCCACTTTTTAAGTTGCCACAGTCCTCCAAAACAGCCATTTTCTGGCAGGTGGAGAGCAAGCAGGTGGTGGAGCAGCGTCCAGCTATGTTCCTATAGCTAGATATATAGCGACAAGAATCTTTTGGGACCTGCTCAATGATGTCATTGCTGTGAACCCTACGTTAGGAACATAGTTGGGTGTTGCTCTCCACTCTCTCTTCACCAGCCAGTAAATGGCTGTGCTGTGTGTGTGTGGGGGGGGTGACTTTAGCAACTTAGAAGGTGCAGGGGACAGTTTGGTCATTGCACAGCTCCAAGCTCTGCAATGACCAAACCAAGTGAACCACACACACATAAGTTGGCCTGCTTTCCTAAGTCACAAACATGATGCTAGCCATGGTATATATACAGTTCAGTCCTTATCAAGTAACCCTATGGAGAATTTCCTAGGTGCTCATGCAATTTGAGGGATGGAAAGGACTTGGGAATGAAAGAACTCAAATGTGGGAGAAACCTCTGTAATGGTTCATAGTGCCCGGGAATTATGTAGCATTCTACAGGGACAACATAGACATTTTACAGTAATGCATGTCAGTTGCTTACTAAACTACTAGGAAAGATGGTTTAGGATCATGGTGTCAGCAATAGTTCACTCTCAGAAGCTGCTGAACCTGGTGCTGTAAATCATTGTGGACTGGTTTTTTGGTATGCCCACCCTGAGGATCAAACTAGACATTGAGGGGAATGTGTATCCTCTACAATTAACCTGTTTACCCTCCTGTAATGGGATTTCCTCAGAGAAGCATGGCTCAGAAATCAGACTTGCAAATTAACCCAGTGTTTACTTTCCAGTGAGCAGTCACACACATATACACACCATGCCAAATTGAAGGTAGAATTGATGAGAGCTGTGTGTTTTTCCTCCATACGCAGAGTAATCCCTCCACAACCTTTGAAATGTTTAAATGCTAGAACACAACTACACAAGATTCTCACTTATCCATTATTCTTCCTGAAGGACTTTCCCAACTGCCAGGAAACCCAGATTTTTTACTGGAGAATGAATAATAATGAATATTCTTTCCATCCCTAGTCAAGGATTTACATCCCTGTGTTAGGGTAATCTCTTTTACTGGATAATATATCAATTTCCAGCAAACCATAATGCAAGAAAACAGAAGTGTCAGTATGCTCATTGTCAGTGAGCTGGCTCCATGGCATGCGGTGGGGTCAGGAACTGGAATCTGATTGGAGTCAGGAAATACAAGACGTATGCATTAGAACATGGCCCTAATCCTCAGCATATTTGGATTTCCACTGTGGTCTGAAAATACTCCATAATCAATTTAATGTATGATTTTTATTCTTCCTTTTTATCCTAATGCATGCTTTTAACTAATGCATGCTTTTTAAAATATGTGAAAATATATATATATATATTCACATATTTTAAAAAATGGAACATGATATTGACAGTGCAGCAATGGAGGCACTAGAGGTTTGTGGCGAGCCGAACCACACCGTCAGGTGGAGAGGTGACACCAGCTTTAGTGATGCCACAGCTGTGCAGAGAGAAGGAATATGTCCTCCAATCCTTGATTCATGAAGATTATTAAAATGCACTGTCAAATATTTTGCAATTCTCTTACTTCCTTCTTTTTAATGTTAACTATTTGTTCATGAGCTGTGTATTCCCAAAAGACTTTCACCCATTAATCCACACTGAGTGGCTTTCCACTTCTGCCACACATTATACTTGGCAATGAGACTGTTGCCCTATAGTAAACCAACCTAATTGTTCTTCAGCTATGGCACATTTTAAAAACATGTGTCCTGTCACAGCCTGAAGAAATTGGAAATGTCTTCTAAAGAACATAGCATCCCTCCCCAGACCTAACTCTCCTGTGGCTTTCCTCTTTTAATCAATGTGACTTGACTGCATCCATAAATACTTTCAGCTGTGGTTACCACATTTATTCTGCTACTGGCTGCAAACACAGATGGAGATAGGCTCTTCTGAGAAGAGGGGTGGGGAGAGGATGCTAATCTGATAAACTAGCAACTTTACCATTTTATTTCCCAAAAATATGCAGTGATGTGTTCTTTAAGCTCAAGACTATTAGAAATTCAAGATTCTTCCATCCTCCATTTGATGGCCTAAATTCAACAAGGAAAGTAAAATACTCATTGGTACAGTTGTACCAATTACTTAATTACATTAGTCATGACTAAGGGCCTGCCTACACTGCAGAAATACAGCAGTTTGACACCACTTTATCCACCATAGTTTTATCCTAAGGGATTCCTAGCTGGTATTTGTAATTTTGTGAGGTATTTAGCCTTTTCTATCAGAGCACTCTGGTGCCACACCAAACTAGAAATACTAGGATTCCATAGGATAGAACTATGGTGGATAAAGTGGTGTCACTGCAGTGTAGACAGGCCCTAACTCAGTCATGTAGAGAACAAACTTGTTGAACTCAGTGGGACTAAGTCCATCCCAGTGGCTTAGACCCCACATTTAAATGGATCTAAGTTAATCTCACTTGAGCAGGACCACTGAATCAATGGGATGTTACTACCAGTTGACACATGGTTCAACAATTGATCCACTGGGTCTACTCTAGCTGGAAATAACTAATAGGATTCAGGCAGTAGGCTCACAGGAGTGTGTTTCAGACCTCTTGTAGTGTTAGAATGTGCAAATATAGGAAGAAGATTGTAATTTACAAATATCTATCTTTCTGAATACGTAGGTTGTCCCCACAGAAGATAGATACCATGTCATTGGTATTAGTATTATTTTTGACAGACCTGTTTTGTTTCCAGACTGATAAACAGTCAGCCACCTGGATAGACTGGAGAGCTGGGCCAAAGCTAACAAAATGAAATTCAATACGGAGAAATGTAAAGTACTGCATTTAGGGCGGAAAAATGAAATGCATAAATATAGGATGGGAGAGACCTGGCTGAATGAGACTATGTGCGAAAGGGATCTAGGAGTCCTAGTAGACCACAAGTTGAACATGAGCCAACAGTGTGATGCGGCAGCTAAAAAGGCCAATGCAATTTTGGGCTGTATCAATAGAAGTATAGTGTCTAGATCAAGGGAAGTAATAGTGCCACTCTATTCTGCCTTGGTCAGACCTCACTTAGAATACTGTGTCCAGTTCTGGGCACCACAATTCAGAAAGGATATTGACAAATTGGAGCATGTCCAGAGAAGGGCAACTAAAATGGTGAAAGGTCTGGAAACGATGCCTTATGAGGAGAGACTTAGGGAGCTGGGTATGTTTAGCCTGGAAAAAAGACGGTTTAGAGGCGATATGATAGCCCTGTTTAAGTATTTGAAGGGATGTCACGCTGAGGATGGAGCAGGCTTGTTTTCTGCTGCTCCAGAGACTGGAACACGGAGCAATGGGTGCAAGCTCCAGGAACAGAGATTCCACCTCAACATTAGGAGGAACTTTTTGACAGTAAGAGCTGTTCGGCAGTGGAACGCACTCCCTCGGAGCGTGGTGGGGTCTCCTTCCTTGGAGGTCTTTAAACAGAGGCTGGATGGCCATCTGTCGGGGATGCTTTGATTGTGATTTCCTGCATGGCAGGGGGGTTGGACTGGATGGCCCTCGTGGTCTCTTCCAACTCTGCAATTCTATGATTCTATGATTCTATGACCTGAGTTTGACCATGGCCATACTGATTGGCAGCACCTGTGAGTTGCAGTCCAAAAAGAAAGTTCCTAGCTTTGGTCAGGATCTTCTGGGTTTATAGGCTATAGAAAGGGAAACTTGCTCAGTTAAACAGATGTTTCTTTAAAGTCAGGTATTGTTCTGTTTTCCAGGTGATTGTAATGAATAATTGTGAACTGAGAACATCTCTGTGTAGGGCAGTTTGCCTTTTCCATATTTTATCCCATATTGGGAGATGCTGAATGTTGATGCTGGTACTGATACTGAGGATATAGTGGTGGTGATGGTGAAGCATCCACTTCCATGCCATCATTCTAGAGAACCTGCTGCTCAACCTCACCTCACCCTTGAAAAACTGCAGTTCTAAGAACCCAAATTGGGGGTGGGGGAGCACATGACAAGGTCTGTTTGCAAAAGGTGAAAGTATGGACAGTGACTTCTCAAGAACTGGTCCAGCCCTGATAAACAGGGCAGTTAGAGTGCATGGGAAAACTTCATAGACTGATACAGGGTTATATAAAGTGATATTTTTTCCCAGGATGACTGGGGAATGAATAGTTTCTCTGGCAAAATGAAGCACAACACTTTCCAGTGGAACACTATTCATTAACTTCCAGCGGAAGGTGTGAGCGCATTCCACTTGGAATAACTTATAATGGCCATTGTCCCTTTGAAAGTCCTTATGTACTCAAGAGCTCCCACCGTTTTCAACAGAAAGTTGTTTGTGTTCAACATCTTTCCAGCCAGCTCACAGCCAGGCTTGAAACAACACATACTTTTTGGACATTGGCACGCAACTTTGACAAACTCACAATATTTCGTCGTCATGGTAATATTTTTGGTGGCAGAGAAATTTCATGGTTCTTTGCAGTTCATATGCCAGGGAACATTTTCTTCCCACTGTTCTTTTTAACTAATGTCTTTGTTGAGATGCCAATGACTTGGTTGACAGCCACTTGATCTGTGAAGCCCGTGGGATGACTTCTGTGCAAAAAACGGGGCTTTGCGGCTGACCTGATTGAAGAGGGATTGTTGGTATCTATAGTCAAAGAGAACCTTGCAGTGTCACCTAAATATATTTTAACATAGTCCAGAATTTGAAAGCAGGGACTAAAATAAGCATTACATTAACATTATGGCCAGTATCCTGTTTTCATAGAAACACATAAGTTCCCTTATACATGTGGTTGTACTTTTTTTTTGCCATTGGCAACTGTTCACAGTTTCAGAAACAGAGTTCTGCAAGGGTAGCCATTTCACATGCAGCTGTGCATTCTGGAATGGTGCATAACTATTCATCATTGTAGCTATTTATTCATTTAGATTATGTTGTTGTTGTTGTTGTTGTTGTTGTTGTTGTTGTTTCTTACCCAGCTCTCCCCATGAATCAAAGTGGGGAACAACAGATTTATACAAAACATCTAATATCAATTCAAATACATATCGGTCAAGAATACATAAACCCATTAAAACACATAATATCAACTTAAAAGTGAAAATAAAACCAATGCATATTAAAACAGTTTAAAATTCCAGTTTAAACATCATCTGGATAGGCCTGCCAGAAAAGACTGGTCTTTAATGCTATTTTTAATTCAGACAGTGTACTCAACTGTTGAATCTCTTCCAGCAGGCCATTCCAGAGTCTATGGATGGCTGAAGAAAGTCCTCTGGGTGACAGTTGCCAACCTACTCCTGACTGAATGAAGTAAATGTCCCCCAGAGGAACTGAGTGTATGGGTGGATTATATGGGCGAAGGTGATCCCATGGGTAACTGGACCCAAACCATGTAGGGCTTTAAAGGTAACAACCAACAGTTTGTACCCTGCCTTGGGAGATCATCAGACAGGAATGAAAAAAACATTCCTGTCTCACAATCTCCACTCCCACCCCTGTCCTGAAACAATCACACACACCACTACACTTACCTTCTCTGGCCTCCAAAACACAGCCCAGGCATGAATGGAGCTCCGTTCACTTCCTGGAGTGAAATCCTGCCCATTCTCATGAGAAGACACAAGCATAGGGAATTCAAATATAAAAAGAAAAATAACACAGTAAAAGTGACACCAAGCACAAAAACACACTTTAAAATTTTCAAGTAACCCAGGGAGGGTACAAAAAAGAGGGTAGCTTGCCTGGATGTCCAGATCTCACCCGGAAGTGTTCTGGCAGGACCGCCCATTGATACTGGAATCTCACCAGCAAAATGGGACACTTTGCTACGCACAGGCAAATCAAGAACAGAAATGGAACAGGAGATCAATTGCTGGCTTCTCCCCATCAATAAAAAAGAACAACCTCAGAACAGCAGCAGAACACTTGGGAGACAATGGGGAATGACAACATCTGGTAATGAAGCCCTTTTGCGATCTCCTTGCATTGTTATAACACCATTTTTGACGAGTCTGATAATCTCCTTGGTCTCAAATGAGACTCAATGTACCATTTGGCTCACTGATATAACAGAAAGAGCCACTGCATATTCTCCATTGTCCAGTTGGACAACACACAAGCACACTGGCAGATATGCAGTTAGTTGCTCAATGCTGATATTCATCAGAAGGATGGTGTGGGGTAACCCCTGTGTAACTATGTAAGTGTACATTTACACCATGCAAGCAAAATGTAGGATCTTGGCCTCTGTGTTCTTTATTTGAAAGCACTGACTACGGCAATGCTTGCTGTTTCCTTACAGGTAATTTGACCTTAGAAACACAACATGTGCAAGATTCAAAGATGGGCTTTGTGATTAACGCAATATACTCCATGGCATATGGCATCCACAACATGCAGATGTCATTGTGTCCAGGCTATGCAGGCCTTTGTGATGCCATGAAACCAATTGATGGGAGGAAGCTTTTGGATTCTCTTATGAAGGCAAACTTCACTGGGGTTTCCGGGGACATGATCTCTTTTGATGAGAATGGAGATTCACCAGGACGGTACAGTAAATATTTATGACTCTAAAGAACAGGAATTGCCTGAACTTCTGAATGACTGGGGGTTTTAATCTTGGCCATTGGTGTTTATGGGCTGGGTTCAGACTTATTATATTTACAGTAGATCCATTGTGATGAATGGGACTTGTGCAGATTTCAGTAGGTTTATTCTATGTTTGACTATTTTGGATCTCAGCTCTATGGACTGAATGTATAGGTAGTTCCAACTAGACCCATTTAATCAATGGGATTTGCCTTCATGTTGATGCATGATTCAATGATTGATTCACTGGGTCTGTTCTAATTGAGGCTAACCAATGGGATTAAGGCCAAAATCTCCCTAACAGAGATACCAATTATTAAAACACCATGTCTTATTAAATATGATAAATGTTTCATGAATTAACACCATCTTTGTTAACAGCCAAATATATTTGCCTGATTTTCTCCTGATATGTAGTAAGCCAAGGGTGGGCAAAGTGCCACCTGGAGAGGACATATTGCCCTCAGAACTCCCCCAGGGGTCAAACAATTTCAATCTTCCCATGACCTTTGGGGGGAGGCATTTTTACGATTCCCCCCCACAGGCCAATTTAGGCCCAGGAGATGCCTTTTTTGAAACAAGAAGTGAACTGGGAGCGATTTCTGCTTCACATCCTGTTGTTTAAAAAACCCAGCCACTTCTGGGCCTATAATAGCCAGTGGGGGACTGAAAACAAAGGAAAAAATGCCCCCATAACCCCCTGAACAGCATCTGGGGGCAATATTTATTTATTTATTTATTTATTTATTTTACAGGGGGTCCAGTGGGAGGTATGGCCCTCTAAGGTCCCCTTGTGGGGGGGGTCTACTACAGACCCCTAGCCTTCCACAGCTGCCCATCCTTGTAGCAAAGGAGCATGGGCATTCCTTCCTGCCCTGCAGCCAACTGGTTCACTCAGCAACATATTATTAATTGAATAAGACTGCATAGATAGCTCTCATATTGAGATATACTGTACATACACACACACACACAGAGTATATGCATATTATATATACACACACTCACACACATACATACATACATATGCAGTGGTGTAATTAAGTGTGCTCATTCATGTTAGTCCTTGTATCCACAGCTACTAAGAAGAATCCAAAAATGTAACCAGCTAGATGGATCCCCATAGACAATTGGTTTTAGCTCTCCCAGTCCTTTGCATGGTGAAAGGATCTTAATTGGCCACTGAGGGACCACCGTAAAATACTTCAGATTCCAAACAAGAGAAATCATGATAATGCACAGTTTATGGAAGTTGTAGTCCAACCCCCCCCCCCAATGCTGACTTTTCAGTGCTCTGTCTCTCTACCCATTGGCAAAGGAACTTCCCCCAACATTTCCTGTGGAAGATGCAGGCAAGGAGCATTGGAATGGTTGCCCATGCTCACCAAAGGCTCCTGACCAGTGGCCAGGCTGCTCATATTCACACATCTCCTTTTCCTGTTTGAACATGTGGGTTTCAACTGATGCTGGGAAGCAGGTCTTAGCAGCCAATCACTGTGCAGAAACCTTCAGGACTGGGCCAATTAGTTTTCCCAGAGTTTATCCAGAAGTTTAAATCATCCTTTACCCTTCTGTGCTTTGGATTCTGAATGATGAAGGAGCGGGTGGATGGAAGACCTCTGTCAGGAAATGTTTCAGATCATGGCAAAAGAGGACATCAAAAGCCTTAAGCTTCTGCCTTGGCAGTCAGCCAAGTAAAGACTCTTCTTGTCTCTGTCTTTCTTTCTTTCTTTCTTTCTTTCTTTCTTTCCTCTCTCCCTTTTAAATGCCCATAAGAAGGTTTCACCTTGATCATATTATGAACAGCTGTCAAATTATATTTTCAGATCATATGAGTTCATTTGCATATCTGTGTGTGTGTGTTCTGTGTGTGAGTGAGTGAGAGAAATTAGTGTATGTGCATACATGTTCATGCATGCACGCACACGCACACATGTTCACATATCATCAAGGAAGAAGAAGCTGAATCATCTATTTTTTTTAATAAATTCTTCTTTTCAGTCTTTTTATTAATTCTGCTTCAATTTTGTAGCATCTATCTGGGATTCAGGTTCTGTCTGAAAACAGTACTGTTCAGGGTTTTCAACTACAATAGCACAAGTTTATGATTGTATAGGCCAGAGGTGATCTTCTGAACCACATCTGGCTTCAATCCCAGTTCTTCCCAAGACCGTTTGGTACCACAGCTCACCACTATTAGATAAGTTTGATTGGTGGTAAATGCTGCAGTAAGTTATCTAAAACAGAAGAAGCATCAGAGTCTTTTAGCTGATGGGTTCCTGCTTTCCAGTGGAGCAAGGGGTAGAACTGGGACCCTAAACAGTGAATTCTACTCAGACCATCCCAGGGCTGACATTCACTAGCTTCAAATGAGATGTCCATGGTTCTGAATCTCCTTAGGATGGTGCTGAACCTGTTGAACCTTTGAAGCCTAGATTAAAACCTGGAGTGGATTCACTGCTCTGATGACATGGGAGCCACAAGTTGCCTCTGGGAGAACCTATATCCCTCCAGATGGATTTGGGCCTCCAACTCTCTTCACCCCCTGTCATTTACTTATGGTAGTTGGGGTTGATGAAAGCTGGCATTTAAAATACCAGGTAGGATGCCTTAGTGTAGGGAATGATAGAAAGAGCTTGGTGGCTAAACTCTGTGCTTATATAGGCCAAACAGTTCCTAGCCTTACAGGTTGTCAACTCCAAGGCATACATGTAAATGTATTTTAGCCTTCTTTAGCATTATTATATATTAATTTTAGATAGACCATTGGATGGATGGATATCTATCTATCTATCTATCTCCCACCTTTCCCCCAGCCCTGGGAGACAAGACAGCTTGCATTTAAAAAAAAACAAAGTGAGAGAGAGAGAGACAATGAAAAGCTACACGATTTTTTAAAAGTTACTTTCTTGTATACAAATCCCCAAATTTCCCATTCAGCATGACCACTAGTCATACTGCTTGGAGAATTCTGGGTGTCCCCCCCCCCGCCACCCCCAGTATTTGATTTTAGCATTACAGTTGTTTCTGCTTAACTCTGTAGTGTTTGGTATAGAATGAAATTGCAAAGATTTGGGGCAAGGGGTAGAGGAAGAAGCAAGCAAACACATTCATGTTCCACACTATTCCTGTACTGGTTGCCAGTTTGGTCCTCAGCAAAATCCAGATTGGTAGTGATTACCTTTAAAGCCCTAGAGGGCTTCATTGAGGAAATCTGAAGACCTGCTTCCTCCCACACCATCCTGCCTGCTCCCAGGAGGGAGGCATTTCTCTGTGTCCTGCAAAGGGTTGAGATAAAGCTGTTGGGCACAAGGGAGAGGGCTTTCATGATCACTGCGGCAATATGGGAATTTTTTTTAGGGAATTTGGGGGAATACAACCCTGGAGCCCTGGTGGCGCAGTGGTTAAATGCCAGTACTGCAAAAGTCACTTCTATTCACATCCCATTAGGATAAATTTCACCGTATAGACAAGCCCTTTGTCATGGCTAACCTAGGGACCATTCATTTTAGTGGGTCTAAGTATCTCTAGGATTGCTACACTAACCTAAAGCCTATATGAAGATTGCTATACTAAAGCTAAGCCTAAATCTAATTTTTAGTTCCAGCTAAAATAGACCCATTGAATCCATGGCGAACCTGGTAAGTCAGCAGTGTTTAAGTTTCACTGGTTCAGTGGATCTACTCTAATTGGGACTGACAATTGGATTAAGCTGCCTTGAATCCCATCTTGGGAAAAAGGCAGGATATAAATCCTATAAAATAAATAAATAAAAAAGTCTGGATCTAACCCCCTCTTCTCAAAATCCAGGGGAGCTGAGATTTGGCAGCCCAATGACCAATTCATTTTCTAATGTATTCAGGACTGAGGCCTGTTCTCTGTCAACATACTTTTTGCATTGAACATTTTAAGGTTTAACAGGCTGTTGTTCACAGGCTCTGAGTAATGATTCCTCTTTTTGTTTGGAAGGTACGAGATCATGAATTTTAAGAAAATGGGAAAGGACTATTTTGACTATATTAATGTTGGAAGTTGGGACAATGGTGAACTGAAAATGGATGATGAGGAAATTTGGTCAAAGAAAAGTACCATCATCAGATCTGTCTGCAGTGAACCTTGTGAAAAAGGAGAGATCAAGGTACATCACTGTTATATGGAATTTGTTGCGCTCCTAGCATCCTGGCTTGGTCACTACCCAATGTCTAAATTTTGCAGCCACCATTATCTTCAGAGCTTGGAAAGACACTGTACAAAAATAATTAGTTAACAGTTGCAGGCTGAAATCCTGTTGGAGACTTGCATCTTTGTAAGTAGATTTACATCTGTAGGAATTAGATGTGCATATTCTTGCTAGATAGGGGCACCAGCAAAGGCACCAATCACAGTGGGACTGATGTACATACATCAGGACCAATGCACATTCAGTCTGATGTGTATTGCTCCCATTGTGCATTAGGACACTGACTAAGGAATATCATTGTACATTGGGACACTCTTGTCAGTGTCCTGTTACATATCTTCACAATTCACTGACAGAGATGTAAAGTTATGTAACACTGGACATGGCAGAGGATTCCAGCCATAGTTCCAAAGCATTCAAAAGGTAGTATTTATGATTATAGTTATATATGTTTAAAAGCAACTTTATAAGGTTGGAAGAGTACAGTTTTAGTAATTTTAGAAAATGTTGACAGCTAATTTGAAAACAGATAGCAAGTTTTAGTTCATAGAATCATAGAATCATAGAATTGCAGAGTTGGAAGAGACCACGAGGGCCATCCAGTCCAACCTAAAATACATTAAAGGGAGGCATGTTCGACTGTTTTGTTTAAGGATCCATTTGGCCCAAAACATAGATGGAGGCATACACACTGTAGATGGATTTAAAACCAAGTGTATAAAATAAACCTTGAACTCTGTTGAAATTATTAAACTGTTTCCATTGGTTCTTTTTAGGTAATCCGCAAAGGAGAAGTCAGTTGCTGTTGGACTTGCACGCCCTGTAAAGAAAATGAATATGTTTTTGATGAATACACCTGCAAGGCCTGTGACTTGGGTTCTTGGCCCAATGAGCAGCTCACTGGTATGTAGATTATGCTCTTCCAAGTGGGACCTGCAACAAAATGTTGCAGAATGCAGTGCTTCTATACAGAGTTTCAACCAGCCATGCTCTTTGCCACAATATTCCATTCCCACTCCCACTCAGCCTTCAAATTCCCCACTCCCAACATAAACTCAGAATTCCTTGGCCATTGTTCATGCTCAATCCTCACTGTTCTGTATTTAAATCTTTCTTTTCTTATGTTTTGTTGTTTGCTTTACTTCTGCAAATTTCCCTTGATACTAGTAAGCCTGCTTACATGTCCTACTCATCCATAGGTTATTCCATTTTAGCTACTCAAACATTCACAACTGAGCTGGGAAAGTAAGTTTTCTGGATGCAAACTCCAAGAATTCCCCCATCTAACATGATCACCATGTACATTAGGGAGATTTCTGGGGGTGGTTACAGTTGTGATAATGCCACTCACACAATATCATGTGGCTATGAACCAAGTTACATCCACTTAATTTACCACTTGATTTACCACGTAAGGTGGGAGAGGGTTACATAAGATCAGGGGAGATACCCTTTACCAATCAAGACTGAGAGAGTGTTACTTAACCAAGGACACCCCAATGGGCTTCCAGGGCTGAGTGGGGATTTGAACCATGGTCTCCTCATGTCCTAGTCCAACACTCAAACTGCTACACCATGCTGGCTCTCAAGATTTATTCTATGGAGGTTTGCTTTTGTGAGCTGTAGAGGTGCTAATAGCCAGCATCAAAACAGGAGAGCTTGAAAGAACAGTAAAACAAACTCTCCTTTTGGGATGCTGGTCATTAGCATTAGGAAGGCTGGTGGAGGCTGATCCCAAAAGGATCAGACTCCTGCTTCCGTAACCAGGGGGAAAACAGGAACAGAAAGTCTACTTCTCTGCAATTGGAGAGGTACTGTTTTAGTTAGGGGGCATTAGGGATTTTTGTTGTGTGTTCCCTAGCTGGTTGCCAGCTCCAAGGTGTCTTTGAATATAATCTGTTTCTTGCAACTTTGCAATTTACTAAGCTATTGCCTAGAGAGGGATGCTTCAAAGTTTAATACCCAGAAACTTGATTTAATTTTTCTTACTAAGAATAAAACTTTCTTAAACTCTTTCTTAAGCCTTGGAGTGCTTTCAGCAATTTGACACACACAGGTTCCTTTCCTCTCCGGGGTGAGGAAGGGAAAAGTGGGTTTACTCATATCTTTGCTTTCCACTGGGAAAGTTTATTTATTTTATTTAGTTAGTTAGTTATACCCCACTCTTCAGCCACAAGGCTATCAGAGTGACTTACAAATTGTTTTTAAACAATAGCTATTTACACATCTACACTAAGAGCTGGGGATCATGTGAGTAGTGGATAGAAGCTGGAATCCCTACTTAGCTAGCCCTCTCTTCTTTGCCCAAGGGTTTAGGACAGAGGA
This sequence comes from Gambelia wislizenii, assembly GCA_030847615.1. Classification (NCBI taxonomy): domain Eukaryota; kingdom Metazoa; phylum Chordata; class Lepidosauria; order Squamata; family Crotaphytidae; genus Gambelia; species Gambelia wislizenii. The sequence goes on from JAUMIR010000003.1 coordinate 361,810,659, forward strand.
AGAGCTATGATAGCAATCCAAAAAAGTAACTTTTCCAGGCTTTGATCCAGACCCAGAGAATGAGGCTGCTAGTAGGATAGAATCATAGAATCATAGAATCATAGAATCATAGAATTGCAGAGTTGGAAGAGACCACGAGGGCCATCCAGTCCAACCCCCCTGCCATGCAGGAAATCACAATCAAAGCAGATGGCCATCCAGCCTCTGTTTAAAGACCTCCAAGGAAGGAGACCCCACCACGCTCCGAGGGAGTGTGTTCCACTGCCGAACAGCTCTTACTGTCAAAAAGTTCATGATCAAAGCATCCCTGACAGATGGCCATCCAGCCTCTGTTTAAAGACCTCCAAGGAAGGAGACCCCACCACGCTCCGAGGGAGTGTGTTCCACTGCTGAACAGCTCTTACTGTCAAAAAGTTCCTCCTCATGTTGAGGTGGAATCTCTTCCTGGAGCTTGCACCCATTGCTCCGTGTTCCAGTCTCTGGAGCAGCAGAAAACAAGCCTGCTCCATCCTCAACGTGACACCCCTTCAAATACTTAAGCAGGGCTATCATATCGCCTCTAAACCGTCTTTTTTTCAGGCTAAACATACCCAGCTCCCTAAGTCTCTCCTCATAAGGCATGGTTTCCAGACCTTTCACCATTTTAGTCGCCCTTCTCTGGACACGCTCCAATTTGTCAATATCCTTTCTGAATTGTGGTGCCCAGAACTGGACACAGTATTCTAAGTGAGGTCTGACCAAGGCAGAATAGAGTGGCACTATGACTTCCCTTGAATATGGATATGGTGTGCCAAGAATATTCTTTCATTTCAACATGGGAGGAACCAGGACCCAAGTATGTCACAAAATGACATCTATGATCCTGCATCAGGAGACCTAATTACAAGAAGTAGCTATGATAATCTCCTATCCAGCCCACCCCAACACACTCACAATAAACCCATCTATTCTCAGCTGCAGGTCTCTGAACTTGGCTATTTCCTGGTTGGTAAGCTCTTTCATGTACATAAAATGCAGTAATTGGGGACTTATTCTGTGCAAATTTTTTACTTTTTGCACAGTAAACAAGCAATTTTTTGCACAGGAATCAGCATTTTCTGCACAGAAAATGATGGCTGCTGTCCAGTATTGCAGTTATGGATTTCTAACCCTGGAGTTACATATTTATAGCTGCCGTGAATTTACTAAGACTATGTAGTCTTCTTATAAAACTATGTAAATTACTCCCCAGCCCACTTTAAAAGCCAGCAGCCAGATCAGGTAAAGGAGTCCCTTTTAACTTCCAATTGGCGCACACGGAGTAGGATGTTTCCACGCCCTCCCAAAAGCAAGCAGGGCTGCAAATATCAGAAGCAGAACCCCTGTTACAAATTCTTATTGCAAACATGCATGCTGGGAGGAGTGGAGTAGAAACTTGATTCTCCTTGCACACCAGTCAGAAACTGAATGGAGTTTCTCTGAAGATGCCAGCCACAGATGCAGGCGAAACATCAGAAAGAAACTATTCCAGAACACGGCCTCACAGCCCAGAAAAAACCCCAAGGAAAATTTATGAATGGACCTCCTTCACCTGATCCAGCTACAGGTGTTTAAGGTGGACTGAGGGGTGGAGTCAGGCCAGGAGACACTACTTAGTTATGCAGATTTAATTAAGTAACTGATATAGAATATTGGTGACTATTTCTGCACTGTTATCTTTGTAAAAGAAAAAAAGTTAAAATTTTGCACAAGATTCTTGTCATTACAAGATTCTCCTTATTACAGTTTCCTAAAACTCAAGAAACCCTTTATTCAGCTGTTTAGCAAATACCGGTATTTTGAACATCCTTTTCATCCTTACAGAATACACATTATATTGGGGGAAAGTATATCCATGGCAAAAAAAAAACAAACAAACATTTTTTGGGTCATTTTTTGTCCCAGCTGTTTTTTGTTTTTTTTTTAGGTGGGGGGTCTGTTAAAAAAACCCACACACACTTGGAAAGTGGCTGAAAGTTGAGAAAATTGTTTCCAGTTGTTTCAGTGAAGAGTGTCATAAAATGTCTACATTATATATTGTGTTCTTATATTCAGCAACAAAATATGACTCGGGGGGAGGGGGATGAAGTACATGACCACTAACAAACCTATGTGATCTGCCCTGATCTCTATTACAAGGCTCAGGGGAATAACAAAAAGGTAGTGCTTTCTGACTATGTGATGAATGTTGCTGTCCTTGAGCAAGCAGGGATCACCAGCATTGAGGCCATGATATTGAGAACACAACTGTGCTGGGCAGGGCATGTTTCTAGGATGGAGGACCATCACCTCCCAAAAATAGTACTCTACAATAAACTCGCCATGGGTCAGCATAAGAGGGGCGCTCCAAAAAACCGATACAAGGACTCCTGCAGCCTTATTTGAGGACTCACGCCGAACAAGTCTTGAATAGAAACGACAACACAGAAAGAATCACAACCCAGAAACATCACCCAAGGAGACCTTCTGCTGTGCTTGCTGCAACCAGACATGTTTATCTCAGATTGGCCTTTTTAGTCATCAGCGCGCTTGCAGAAAGTGTGGGAGGAGTCCTTCCTGAATCTTCATTTGCGAAGAAAAGCCAGAGAGAGAGAGAGAGAGAGAGAGATGTAAAAGTATCCATATAGCATAGGCATTCTGGATCTCCCCCCACCCCCCAACCATCACCCTTTTTAAGTATCATATTTAAATATTCTTACATGGTTTCAACTGTTAGGGGGCAGGGTGAAGCTTCAAAGCCACCTATAGATTTCTGTTGCGATCTGTGGAGCCTTGCAATATTTTGCTGTAATGGGGGGGCACTTGAAGCACCTCCCTAAAAGCTGCATCTGTTGAAGCATGTGGTCTGTTGTGCCTGTGGTAGGTTATACTCTCAGGATCACTTTCTCAGATGCATCGAGATCAAGAAGTATATTTTCATTGGTTATAAAGATATTTTTTTAAAAAAAAGAAACTATCAACTGGAACAGCATATGGAAACATGCCTTCCATAGCCAGCATCTTTTTGTGTGGCTTTATGCTAAGTGTGACTGTTGCTCCTGATGTTGTGCAAAGAGGTATCCAGACCTTGCTGAACTTTTGTTGGGTAGGAGGTTGTGCTCCTAACCTCTCCAACTTAAATGGTCATTGATTATCTCTAGGGATGTGCCAAGAAAGCTCTCTTCTGCCGCTGCCTGGCTGACCACTTTCACCCGCCTGTATCTCTGTATAAGTATGATGCACTGCCAGCTTCAAGGAGGATCTTTTCCTTGAGTCTTTTCTTCCCCACAGTGGTAGGTGTTAGTAAACAAAAAGACAAAGGTCTTCTGCTATTTGTAAAGCTCATTGATTTGTTCTTGCAGTGCCCTCACATAGTTCAATATGGCCATGAAGCCAGCTTCTTCCTCTTTACAAGGTAATGTCCTGAACTCACAATAGCAAGTGCCTGAGGACCAACAGGGTAGGGATACAGGATCAACAAAATAATGGGTGCAGTCCTAGTCTGTCACCAATTGTCCATGCAAGATGCCAGGAAAGTCAATAGCCAGTCCAGAGGTCAGTCACCAATTGTTCATACCAGATGCCAGGAAAGTCAATAGACAGTCCGGAGATTAATAGTCAGGTCCAAGGTCCAGGTATTTGGTCAGCATGGGATTACTACAACAGTCCAGAGAACAAAGTCAGTCTGAAGACAAGGTGTAAAAGCAGGAACACAGGAAGAATGCAGACAGCTACAATAAGCAGTTGTCAGCACCAAATTTGGGAGGAGAACTCTTTGGATATTTATAGCCAGTTCCTTCAAGACCAGCAGAGCCTCATCAACAAATAATCAGGTCAGCATTTAGTATTTAAATGATGGTGGGTGTGGTGTTTCTCCCTCCTGCATTCAGAGAAGGAAGGGGGCATGTCATCTGGATCATCCATCACTGACTGGCAGACTGTTTGTTCTTCAGGGTGAGATATGTTTTTTCTATCTGCTTCAGCTGCCCTTTCAGAGAGGGCCAGGGCAGTCCCTTCAGGGTAAACCAGGCTTTCTCTGTCTGCTTCATCTGCATTCTCTCTTTCCTCCTTCTCATCCTCTGAATCCTTGGCAATGAGATTCATGACAGATAAAATAATTCCACACCGGTTACAATAGCAATGCATTGCTGCATGCAGAAAGCAGACTGGGTAACAGCTGTGCACTTGTGTGCCATCCTGTCTTTGGCTGAGCTAAAACAGACAAGCAGAGTCTCTCAGTGGCAATACTTTGGCATGGTACTGAGCTATACCATGACATTAAGTGGCTCCGAGATAAAATGTATTGTGACTGGCATCAGAGAAAATTCCTCTTCCTTCTTTACAGTGCAGAGTCAACATAGCAGTACCTTGTATCTCTGTTGCCAAGACATCTTCGGTTTGGCTTTACGGCTTGATTGTTTCCTTGTAGCCTTTCTCACACTGCATAGTATTACAGTTGTCCCTCCACATTCGCGAACTCGACATTCGCGGTTTCGGTTATTCGCAGTTTTGGGAGGGCCCCCCCGGGCCCCCCCAAAACCGCGAGACGGGGCCTCTGGAGGTCCCGTAAAAGCCCTTGGAGGAAGCGGAGAGGGCCGGGGAGGCCTTCAAAGGGCCCTCGGAAACCCTCCAGAGGCCCCGTGAAGGCCCTGGGAGGGAGGGGGGAGGGCTGCGGAGGCCTTCACGGAGCTTTCCAAGGCTCCGTGAAGGCCCCAGGGAGGGTGGGGTAGGCCCCGGGGAGGGTGGGGGGAGGCCACGGAGGCCTTCAGGGAGCCCTCCAAGGCTCCATGAAGGCCCCGGGGAGGGTGCGGGGACACGCTGGGGAGGGTGCGGGGAGGCCGCGGAGGCCTTCACAGAGCCCTCCAAAGCTCCGTGAAGGCCCCGCGGAGGGTGGGGGAAGGCCCCGGGGAGGGTGGGGGGACGCGCTGGGGAGGGTGGGGGCACGCGCTGGGGAGGGTGCGGGGAGGCCGCGGAGGCCTTCAAGGAGCCCTCCAAGGCTCCGTGAAGGCCCCGCGGAGGGTGGGGGGAGGCCCCGGGGAGGGTGGGGGGACGCGCTGGGGAGGGTGGGGCAGGCCACGGAGGCCTTCACGGAGCCCTCCAAGGCTCCGTGAAGGCCCCGGGCAGGGTGGGGGGACGAGCTGGGGAGGCTGCGGGGAGGCTGCGGAGGCCTTCACGGAGCCCTCCACGGAGCCCTCCAAGGCTCCGTGAAGGCCCCGGGGAGGGTGGGGGGACGCGCTGGGGAGGGTGCGGGGAGGCCGCGGAGGCCTTCACGGAGCCCTCCAAGGCTCCGTGAAGGCCCCGGGGAGGGTGGGGGGATGCGCTGGGGAGGGTGCGGGGAGGCCGCGGAGGCCTTCACGGAGCCCTCCAAGGCTCCGTGAAGGCCCCGGGGAGGGTGGGGGGACGCGCTGGGGAGGGTGCAGGGAGGCCGCGGAGGCCTTCACAGAGCCTTGGAAGGCTCCGTGAAGGCCTGGGGAGGGTGGGGGGAGGGCCGCAGAGGCCTCCACGGGGCCTCAGGAGTCTCCAGAGGCCCCATGAAGGCCTTGGGAGGGAGTGGGGAGCCCGGGAAAAGCGAGTATGGGGCCTCCGGTGGCCCCATGGTCGCTATAGCGAGGGAGGGGAGGGCAATCAATATTTGCGGTTTTTTGACATTCGCGGGGGTCCGTGGAACCTAACCCCCGCTAATGTGAAGGGACAACTGTATATGCCTTTAATTGCCATGGGGACATCCTACAGAATCCTGAGATTTGTAGTTTGGGGAGGGACTAGAGTTCTCTAGCAGATAATTCAAAATACCTCATGAAACTAGTAATCCCAGGATTCCAAAGGAGGTAACCATGGCAGTTAAAGTGGCTTTAAAGTGCTACAATTGTGTAGTGTGAAAGAAACATGCATTTTTCTTGAAAACTGCCAGGTACTCCACTGAGCTATAGTTTGTTGTGTGTGACAGGAATGTTGATTTTTTTTACCTTTAAAAAATAAAAATAGATGTGTATGTGTGCAGTTACCAACCCAAGCTGTGTTTCCATCCTGTTTCTTTCTCCAGCTCATTTGGTAAAAATTAAAGTTTCATATATTGGGCACCATGGGAATGATTAATTGAGATAAATTCCAGTTTAGGGTGTTTCCATGATTTTTTTTTTCAACGTTTTCTGCATTCCATCATAATTATGTTTAGAATATACCAAATCACAATTCAGATTTAGCAGCCATTTTGTACTTGGAAAAGAGGGGATGTGGGTATTCTCTCTATCCTGTCAGTCTCACAGGTACATTTGGTAGGGACACAGGGGAGGGTGAAGGGGACTTTTCTTCCCCTGAATTTTAGGAGAAATTAGAATGCCAGGCCTGGTGAATCAAGGATCCAACTTTATTTAGGAAAAGAAATGTAATTTTTCTCCCACCCTCACAGACCAGAATCTGAACAGAATGAGAGACCTGAGCCACGAGCTTTTACACTCTAATATAGTGATGGACAGGTATGTGGGTAAACAGGTACACACATATAGACATGTATCTACACCTCTACATGCACACCTCTCACTTCCCTCCCTGCACCTCTTAAATTAGGCTGCTGTCCCATACCCTCCAACTGTCCCAAAATTGGCACAGACAGCCCCAGTTCATCCTCTGTTGTCCCACTTTTTCAGCTGCTTTTAAAATGCCCCAATTTCTTCTTCCTTTTCTAGCTTTCTCCTTTGTACTCAGCTTGCTTCACTTGGTGCAACTGAGGGTAAGTGCGAAATTAGTTTGCACTCATTTAACTCAGCCAGGAGAGGGGAGAGGAAGGGGGCAGAATCTTATCTTTTTCTGTAGGCTCAGGGAAAAGCAAACTGCTGCAGTCTGTCTTGGCTTGCCTGTTCTCCCTCATTAATAATTTTTGCCACCTTGAAGTTGCATGGCCACACATATCCTGGTTTTCACCTGTGGAATGTTGGAGGGTATACTGCCTGTGGGTATGGTAGAAGATGCTTTCCTGTTGAAGTTTGATGCAGCAGCCAATCTAGTCTGATTCTGCAGGTCAGGGGTGGGGAAATTGTGACTGCAGGGCCATCAATGCTACCTGGAGTTTTCTACTTCCCTAATCCTCTCAGGTCCTCTGCCCTTTTGATTATAATAAAAGGTGACTAAAAACATGGGTAAATACCAAGAGCCAGAGGCCTTCCTGTGAGTCACACCTGTGAGTCACACCTGTGAGTCATTAGGGGGTGGAGCTGGGAGCCTAGCTCTATATAAGTCCTTGCAGAGGCTTTCCAGGCCAGTTTCCTGCCAGAGAGAAGGAGAGCAGCTTCTGGACAGCAAGTTTCCTGCCAGTTTCCTGCCAGGGAGAAGAAGGAAGCAACTTCTGGACAGCCATTCTGACTGGGGAGATTGAATTTTTTTAAAAAACTGTTGGGAGAGGCTGCTTGTTGCTGAGGGGCTTGAACTTCTGACCTTCCCCTTTTACCCTCAGGAGCCAGAGGCGCAAGCCTAACGGCGCACGAATTTCAGTAACCAAACAAAAATACAGCAGACCTAAAAGTACAGCTTAGCATTCTCAGCGTTAACTAAGAGTTCTTAGATTACCTAAAAGCTCTCATCATGGACACTGAGGGGACTGCAGCAGTCACTTGCAACACTTGTGCGATGTTTCTATTCTTGTCTACAGACGTGGAGAACTTCACATGCACCAAATGCAAGCTGGTAGCCCTCTTGGAGGAGAAAGTACAGCAACTGGAGACACGGGTAGCTACACTTCAACAGATTCGGGAGCAAGAGGTTTTCCTGGACAGAACAGAACGAACACTCTTGGATGGGGACCGCACAGAGGAAGTGGCTGTGGAGGAGAGGGTCACTTCACGGACACAGGAAGTAGACAGCTGGAGGAATGTCACACACAGAACAAGAAAATCCAGGGATTCTTCCAGCAGCTTGCAGCTACAGAATCGATTTGAAGCCCTTTCCCTTATCAAGGACAACAAGGAAGAACAGCATGGACAGACTTCAGGGGTAGAGCAGGGGACCTTGAGAGGACCACCGCAAGGAACAGCAGCTGCGAAGCCTCAGCGGAGGCGTGTGGTGGTGGTGGGGGACTCCTTGCTGCGGGGTACAGAAGCAGTGGTATGTGGCCCTGACAAGATGACTCGGGAGGTGTGTTGTCTCCCTGGGGCAAAGATCTGTGATGTGACCGAGAGGCTGACAAGACTCGTCAAGCCTACGGATCATTACCCCTTCCTTTTGGTCCATGTGGGAACCAATGATACTGCAAGGCACAGCTTTCCCAAGATCAGAAGAGATTATGAGGCCCTGGGGAGGAAGCTGAAAGAAATGGACGCACAGGTGGTCATCTCGTCTCTTCTGCCAGTTGAAGGGCATGGTCCAAGAAGGGAGAGGAAAATAGCTGACGTAAACAACTGGCTCCGTAGATGGTGTCGCCTAGAACAAATTGGATTCTTGGATCATGGACTGGGCTTCCATGCGGGGGGACTTCTGGCAAGAGATAGGGTGCATCTTACAAAAGTTGGAAGAAACATTTTTGCCAACAGTCTCAAGAATTTGATCAGGAGGGCTTTAAACTGAGTCAACTGGGGGAGGGAGACAGTATTCTGGAAGGCAAAAGGGCTGGAGAAAATAGTCAAACTGTCATAGAGGGAACAAGGCAAACAGCGCAAGGACCCAACAGTGGGAGGCAAAAAAACTTGCACAGGGAGCAAGTAAAGGGAACACATGGTCTCAGATGTCTCTACACTAATGCACAGAGCATGGGAAATAAGCAAGATGAACTAGAACTCCTTGCACTACAAAACAAATATGATATAATAGGCGTTACTGAAACCTGGTGGGACGAGTCTCATGATTGGAATGTAGGAATAGAGGGGTATAACCTTTATAGGAGAAACAGGCCAAACAGGAAAGGAGGAGGAATAGCATTATATGTCAGGGATATTTACACCAGTGAAGTGATCCATGACATCAATACTGGAAGCCAGGTGGAGAGCATCTGGATAAAAATTAAAGGGGAGGGAAACAACAGGGATGTTATTGTGGGACTCTACTACAGACCCCCAAATCAGACGGAGGAATTGGATGTTGCCTTTCTAGAACAGATGAACATACATGCAGAAAGGAGAGATGTAGTAGTGATGGGTGACTTCAACTATCCTGATATTTGCTGGCAATCTAACTCAGCCAAAACTACAAGGTCTAGCAAATTCCTTACATGCCTGGAAGACAATTTCATGGTCCAAAAGGTGGAAGAGGCAACAAGGGGGTCAGCTATTTTAGATCTGATCCTAACCAACAGAGACGACCTTGTTAATGGGGTGCAAGTGGTGGGATCCTTAGGTGAGAGTGATCATGTTCTCCTGGAGTTTGTTATACAATGGAAAGGAGAAGCCAGGCATAGTCAGACACGCATTCTTGACTTTAGGAGAGCTGATTTCAATAAACTCAGGGAAATACTGGGGATGATCCCATGGTCAAGAATACTAAAAGAGAAGGGACCTCAAGACGGTTTTGACTTTCTCAAAAGGGAGATACTGAAGGCACAATTTCAAACAGTACCATTGAGGAAGAAAAATGGGAGGTGTCTCAAGAAACCAGGATGGATGACTAAAGAACTTTCAATGGAGCTAAGTTTTAAACGGAACATGTATAGGAAATGGAAAAGGGGGGAAATCACCAAAGAAGAATTCAAACAGATAGCAAACACGTGTAGGAGTAAAGTCAGAAAAGCTAAAGCGCAGAATGAGCTCAGGCTTGCTAGGGAGGTTAAGAACAATAAAAAGGGTTTTTTTGGGTATGTCCGCAGCAAAAGGAGGAAGAAGGAAATGATAGGGCCACTACGTGGAGAAGATGGCAAAATGCTAACAGGGGACAGAGAAAAGGCAGAATTACTCAACACCTTCTTTGCCTCAGTGTTTTCAGAAAAGGAAAAGGAGGACCAACCTGAGGAAAATGGAACAGAGGACACAATAGGGGAAATCCAGCTGAAAATAAGTAAAGAGGTGGTACAGGAATACCTTCTTAATCTAAATGAATTTAAATCTCCAGGACCAGATGAACTACATCCAAGAGTATTAAAAGAGCTGGCAAATATAATCTCAGAGCCATTGGCAATAATATTTGAGAACTCCTGGAGAACAGGAGAAGTCCCAGCAGACTGGAGGAGGGCAAACATTGTTCCCATCTTCAAAAAGGGGAAAAAAGAGGATCCCAACAACTATCGTCCAGTTAGTCTGACATCAATACCAGGGAAGATTCTAGAACAGATCATTAAACAGAGAGTCTGTGAACATTTAGAAGGCAATGCCATAATCACAAAAAGTCAGCATGGGTTTCAGAGAAACAAGTCATGCCAGACTAATCTGATCTCTTTTTTTGATAAAGTTACCAGCTTGGTAGATGAAGGGAATGCTGTGGACATTGCATACCTTGATTTCAGTAAGGCCTTTGACAAGGTTCCCCATGACATTCTTGCAAACAAGCTTGTAGAATGTGGGCTAGACAAGTTAACTGTTCAATGGATTTGTAATTGGTTGACCGGCCGAACCCAAAGGGTGCTCAGCAGTGGCTCCTCTTCGTCTTGGAAAGATGTGACCAGTGGGGTGCCACAGGGTTCTGTCCTGGGCCCAGTGCTATTCAACATCTTTATCAATGACTTAGATGAGGGAATTAGGGGCATACTTATCAAATTTGCAGATGACACCAAATTGGGAGGAGTAGCTAATACCCTAGAGGACAGGATCAAAATTCAGAATGACCTGGATAGACTGGAGAGCTGGGCCAAAGCTAACAAAATGAAATTCAATACGGAGAAATGTAAAGTACTGCATTTAGGGCGGAAAAATGAAATGCATAAATATAGGATGGGAGAGACCTGGCTGAATGAGACTACGTGCGAAAGGGATCTAGGAGTCCTAGTAGACCACAAGTTGAACATGAGCCAACAGTGTCATGCGGCAGCTAAAAAGGCCAATGCGATTTTGGGCTGTATCAATAGAAGTATAGTGTCTAGATCAAGGGAAGTAATAGTGCCACTCTATTCTGCCTTGGTCAGACCTCACTTAGAATACTGTGTCCAGTTCTGGGCACCACAATTCAGAAAGGATATTGACAAATTGGAGCGTGTCCAGAGAAGGGCAACTAAAATGGTGAAAGGTCTGGAAACAATGCCTTATGAGGAGAGACTTAGGGAGCTGGGTATGTTTAGCCTGGAAAAAAGACGGTTTAGAGGCGATATGATAGCCTTGTTTAAGTATTTGAAGGGATGTCACGCTGAGGATGGAGCAGGCTTGTTTTCTGCTGCTCCAGAGACTGGAACACGGAGCAATGGGTGCAAGCTCCAGGAACAGAGATTCCACCTCAACATGAGGAGGAACTTTTTGACAGTAAGAGCTGTTCGGCAGTGGAACACACTCCCTCGGAGCGTGGTGGGGTCTCCTTCCTTGGAAGTCTTTAAACAGAGGCTGGATGGCCATCTGTCGGGGATGCTTTGATTGTGATTTCCTGCGTGGCAGGGGGTTGGACTGGATGGCCCTCGTGGTCTCTTCCAACTCTGCAATTCTATGATTCTATGATTCTATGATTCTATACCAGTCTGAGCACCCACAGAAACTGGGATTCAGCCAGCGGGTATATGGAAGTCATGCAGCCTTTTCAGCTTGGTAGCGAAGAAGTAACTCTAATTTTTTCTGAGAAGTCAATCTTCTCTTGAAAGACCCCCAGGAAAGGCAATTCACCTTTTAAATACATTGCACTGTTTCCATATTCAACATAGGAGTGGACTTCTAGCCCATATCCCCCAATATTTCATGATGAAAACAGGGATGCATGTGCCTGAGAAATCTCTCTCTCTCCCCCTCTCTCTCTGGCTTTTCTTCACGAATGAAGATTCAGGAAGGACTCATCCCATGTTTTCTGCAAGCATGCTGATGACTGAAAAGGCCAATCCAAGATAAACATGTCCTGTTGCAGAAAGCACAGCAGAAGGTCTCCTTAGGTGATATTTCTGGGTTGTGATTCTTTCTGCATTGTCATTTCTCTTCAAGACTTGTTCAGCGTGAGCTCTCAAATAAGGCTGCAGCATTGTGGATAGTACGTCTCCATGCCTCCTGATGTGAGGCCATGGTGGACCATTGTTGGTGATCAGTTTGGCCGAGCCTGAGATGTTGTTTCAGTGAGTCCTTGTATCGGATTTTTTTTTTTGGAGCACCCCTCTTACGCTGACCCGTGGCGAGTTCACATTAGAGTACTTTTTTGCAGAGGTGATGGTCCTCCATCCTAGAAACGTGCCCTGCCCAGAGCAGTAGTGTTCTCAATATCATGGCCTCAGTGCTGGTGATCCCTGCTTGCTCAAGGACAGCAACATTCATCACATAGTCAGTCCAGTGTATATTTAAGATTGTGCATATACAGTACAGTGCTATTTCAGACCTGTAAAGAAGAATAGACAGTACAATGGCTCTATACACACTTATTTTTGTGCTTCGCCTCAGGTGTTTGTTACTCCAGACTCTTTTGTAAAGTCTTCCAAATGCGCTATATGCCTTTGCTAATCTGTGATCAATCTCTTTGTCAGTCTTGGCATCTGAGGAGATTATGCTTCCCAGGCAGGTGAACTGCTGAACGGACTTGAGCACAGATTTGCTGATGGCAATGTGGGGATGGTGGTGTTCATCCTGTGGTGCAGGCTGGTAAAGAACTTCTGTTTTCTTCAGGTTGACTTCTAGCCCAAACAGCTCTGCAGCTGTTGCAAAGCAGGATGTTAGGCGCTGCAGAGCTGCTTCTGTGTGGGCAACAAGGGCAGCATCATCAGCAAAGAGCAGCTCATGGACTAGATAGTTTAGAGTCCTAGTGCGAGCCCTCAGACGGTTTAAATTAAACAAGCTACCATCAACAGAGTATGATCAAAAGGACAGGAGTCAAGAGAGCAAAAGTTATTAATGAGAAAGAGCATACGAAACTACTATTTCAAATAGATAAAACCTGCAGTTTATGTACTGAATTTTGGGAAGCCTGAAACAAGGGGGGATGCTAATGAGCCTACTGGGAATGGCAAGATTTTTCTCCCCCCTGCTTAACTGAGTGCAAATTATTTTTGCACTTTGAACTCTGTTTGCAGCAATGGAATTAAGTTGAGGATGAAAGAGGAAAATGGGAAGAGGGGATAGAAACCAGGACACTGTAAAAGCAGCTGAGAAAGTGTGAGGGCAGACGTTTAATTAGGACCATCCCTGACAAACTAGCCACTTCTTGGTTTGGGTTTTGGCATTCTCATCAGTTCATGTGATGAGGGCCCAGTGAAAGAACGTAATGGGCCCCAGATCCCCTACAATTGCCCATCTCTACTCTAGGTAGAACAATAAGCCATAATTCAAAATCTTGGTTTGGCCATGAATGCATAACAGCTAAAAATCCCCTAATATCTCAGTTTAAACAATATGAGTTCTGCAATGCTGGATCAATCTGTTCTGCATTGCAACTCCTAAAGCAATGTTATAAAATGATTAAACCCTGCTTCGAGATGTTGTACTTCAAACCTCCCCAGAAGTCGATAACAATTAGTAATACAGTTGTCCCTTCACATTCATGGGGGTTAGGGGTGGAGCACCACTGCAAAAGTGAAAAAACACAAATAAATTAAGCCCCGCCCCCCAATATGCATATTACATTACAGTATTGTAGACTCCTCGCCGGCGAACAGGAATGCCAGTACCTGCCACCACGGCACACAAACCATACCGCTCACCCACACTTGCCTCCCCACCAGCTGTCCCTCCTTCTGCCCCACCAACAACACAACTCCAGCTTGCTTTCTTACCTTGCACCAAAACAGTGTTGCCCATTTAAAACAGTAAGTTTAAAGTAATGGGCAGTGATGTTTTGGTGCAGGGTAAGAAAGCAAGATGCAGTGTTTTGTTGCCAGGACAAAGGGAGGGAAAGCTGGGGGGGGGTGAGGAGCATGATTTGTGCCTCCAGTGGGTGAGTGTTGTTATGGTTGCAACTTTTAGCTTGGGTTTGGGAAAGGAGTGACTTTACTGTTTTAAATGGGCAGTGCTGCTTTGGTGCAAGGTAAGAAAGCAAGCTGGGTGCCAGTTACACAACAGAAATTGGCACGGTGCTTACCGTGATTTTGTGATCACGAATCCGCCCCTCGCTGTTTATACGATTTATGTCACTGATCTGGATATCCCAGGTGGTCCCGTGACTGATATTTACATGTCCAAAGTACCGGGGGTTTTTTAGGTTGTAGGTTTGTTTTTGTTTTTTTGTTTTTGTTTTTTTGTTGTTGTTGTTGTTGTTGTTGTTTGTTTTTTTGTTTTTTGTTTTTTGGCTGTCAATCAAGGATGCGATTACTCGTGTTTTCACAACCTCGGTGACGCACTTCCTTTAAAGTTCCGTGCCACGAGCGCTGCTATTGGCTGGCTGGGGGGGAGACAGGAGGGCAGAGGTTTGGTATTCCCCTTGCTTCTTTAAAAAGTTAACCCTTGAAACAGAGGCAGAAGGCACTTTTCAAAGACCTCAGATGGAGGAACAATTAAATCATCTCCTTTCCTTTTGAAAGCAAGCCGAGTAGAGGTTTGCAATTTCTTTCACTTTAAGCAGAGGCATTTTGAAAGACCAGACTGAGATCTTTCGCTCAGACACAGGGAGATCAAGCCGAGTGAGGGGGGGGTTGGGTTTCCCCTTTAAAATGTTAACCCTTACGGCAAACCAGCTACAGACAGACAATGTGAAAGGCACAGGCACAGAGGGGGAATTAAAGGGGGTTCATTCGCTCAGAGGCTGGAATACCAGGGAGGTGATCAAGGCAGGGGATGAATGGGTGACCATCTCTCTGTAACATGCAGTTGAGGAAGAGATTAAAGCTGAATGGTTTGCAGTGTAGAGATCCATTTAAAAAGGTGATTGAGTACACACGCGTGCACACACACACATCAACCTTCATGCAGCTGGAAGGGATGCCTTTGTTTTCGGCTGGTGAGGCTGGATCTGTAGAATGGGTGACTGACCCCTCCTTTTCTGGTCCCTGAGCTCTAAGCCCACCCCCAGTCACCATTTCTGGTCATCCCAGTACTGAGACATTTTGTCTCAGGCTGTTTACATTTCCAATTTTCCGAATCCTCCTGTGACTTTTTTTAAAACTGGCACAAACCGCAGGACTGGAAGTCCCGCAGGTTGAGGGATAAAAGGTGCCCCCCCCTTCCGAAAATCACGTACCCGACCCAATGTACATGTAAACTGCCAGGGATCGACACGAATTCTTCCCAGGACATTTTCATCATGTAAACGTCCCCCTGGAGTTGTTTTGTTGCCAGGATAGGAGGAGAGGGGAGGAGGGTGGGGTCTTGGAGTTTGAGCTAGTTGAGCAGCAACTAGAAACTGAAAATATGCAAAACCACGAATGTGAAACATGCAAATATGAAGGGACAACTGTATAAAGTAATTTGGGGAAGGGGCTGACTTCATCTTTGCTTATTTCATTCTTACACATGAGGATGTGGCAGGTGGGGGGGGAGAATCAAAAGTTTTCTCCCTGCTGGGTGAGATTACAAGAGGTTTCTTTTTGTGTTTCTTTATGCTTTCTAAATGCTGGGAGATTTCTGTGTAAATTTTGCAAATTTTTTTGCAAAAACAACAACACAAAATTGTTATGCAAACAGTATACATTTCAACCCAAATACATTTTTATTCTAATTAGAGTAGGAACAGGATTCCAGCCATGCCACTGCACATTCTTGGATGACACATAACTATCTGTCAAGGCTTTTATTACATCACATTACTCACTGGGGTTGGAGAAACTCCTACTGTGCATTCTCCATTGCACGAGGGGACAACAAGCAGGCATACTGGCAGATACCTCATCAGATGTACAATGCTAGTATTTAGCAGACATGTAGTGCAACCACCATGTACCTATGTGAGTGTAGATTTAAGCAATCTAAGCAATCTTGGCCAATATGTTGTTGATCAACACTAAAAATGAAAGAAAATAGGTTTTGCATACTATATCAGCTACATAGTTACATATGTTTAACTAAGTAATGTCTCCTGGCCCGACCTCCTCAAGTCCACCTTAAGATTCAGCAGCCATATTGAGCAAAGCAAGCTGCCAACTGAGGTGCAAGGAGGACAACATTTTCAACCCCTTCCCCCCAGCAAGTGACAATCAGGAGCAGGACCCCTGTTGCAAGTTTGTTGCCTGTTAAACCCAGTCTGGCTGCAGGCTAGTTAAAGTGGACTGAGGGGACATTTGCATATTTTTTACAGGCACACTATATAGCCTTTGAATACAGAGCAGTTATGGATCCATAACACTAGATTATGAATGCATAACTGTGATACTGAATGCCAGCCAGGATTTACAAGAGGATTTTGTGCCTTTTGACCCTTCTGTGTTTTCTTTCAGCTTATACCATCTTCTGTTTCTCTACCTTCTTATTGGTTTCTTTCTTCAGTCATTGTTATTTCTGAACACTTTTTTGGAAGAGGGAAGAAAATGGGCAAATCTCATTCATTGTGACTTCTGGAGTCACTGGAACAAACTGTAACTTCAACAAGTTTTCATGCAAGGCGGGAGAGTAGAAAGGGAATGCAATTAATTCCACCAGCACTTGATTTATCTTCAGGCTATTTCTCATTTTTAATGTCCTCTAAATGGGTTGGCAGTTTGATTTTTGAGGTGAGAGAAAGAGGAGGCCTGGTATTTAACAGTTCATGAAATGCCTTCAATGCTTTATTTAATGACTGGACATTTGAAGTGTGCATTTTACTATAATTACAAGAAAAGTGTCTAATTGATCTGCTGGAGTAAATTAAGATCAATCCTGCTTTTCCCTCCTCCTCTTCCTCCTAGATCATGGTCAAGTCCTTTAGCACTGTAAGCTAGCAAGAAGTTCCCTGAGCCATGCAAGGTATGCCTTCTGCATACTGAGAAGGCATTGCCTTAGCTGGCACTGCTTGGTCTAGCACAGGGTGGGGGAAGTGGCCTCTGAACTCTCACACCAGTCACTCCCAACCCTGGAACATCCCCCACCAACATAACAATTTTTCAATGTGACTTGTGCCTAAAAAGTGAGCCAAAACCCCCAAAATATATGCAAGCGTGCAAAAAAAAAGCCCTTCCCACTTCCTAAATTACCTGTACTCCTCACCTACTTCAGTTCTCCCTCTTGTTTTCCTTCCAAAATAGCAACAGGAAGTGATGCAACATCATTTCCTGTTTCTATTTGGGTAGAGAAAAAGAGAGAACCAGAAGTATTTTGGTGAGCTGGGGATGGCCCATGCAGGTGGAAAAGTCATCCCTAGTTCTCATGCTGTTGCCCACCCCTGGTCTAGGAGCAAAGCTGCCAGTTTAGTTCTTTTTATGTTGCTTTATCTAGAGGCCAGGTGGGGAAATACAGCCCCTGGAATTGCATGGCATTCCCCTTCATTTTTATGGCCCTTGGAGGGCTCCGGTTAAAAAAAATCCATACTCCGGGAAGCATAGTTCTCCTATGCAACAAGGTGCACACCCTTGTGACCTTGTTTTGGTCCCAAAGAAGCAAAAGTAATGATGTGTGGAGAAACCAAAAGTGACTTCGGGCCACTTCCAGTTTCAATTTTTGGTTCTGTTTGGCAATGGTCAGGAGTGCAGCCCATGATGGCTCCCAGGAAGGAAGGTGCTCCCCCCCACCCATAATCCTACCTAAGTAACCCAGCCTTGACCAAAAGTAGGGGTGGGAATCATGTCCTTGAGACGTTGTTGAACTGCACCTCCCAGAAGCCATAAAAAGCATAGCCAAAGGTGAGGAATCCTAGAAGGTGAAGTCCAATAACATCTGAAAGGTTGATTCTCACCTGCATCCTACAGTAAAACTGAAGCCAAACTTGGAGGTTCTCCCTGGGAATAAGACCTCATCCTGTCTGTCACTGAGGTCAGTGATCTGACTTAAGGGGCACAGGGGCTGCTCCTACAACATCCCCCTCCACACCATCCAGCACCTGCCACCTGAGGCAATTGCCTCTCTCTGCCTAAATGGAAGGGCTGGCCCTGCCCAAGAGAGAACACCCATCTCTTCAGAGCATGATTGGCATTACAATCAATTATGATTAAAAAATTTCATCAGACAAAAGAGGAAAAGTCCTCCTTAGAAAGATGGATACTGATATTAAATCATTGGGGGGAAGGGGGGAATAAATTTTAACAGACAAAATCTGTTACTCATTTGACATTATCTATATTACAAACAGATAATAAAAGAGGTTAATTAAAAGGGGGGAAGCGTTTTATATAAATATGTCATGGAAAATTGCAGAGAATAGATGTAAAAATACAAGTATTAATAGAAATCCATTTGTCAAGGTTACAAAAATCATATTTACTCTGATCAAACCAAACTTTTAGGAAGTCATAAGCATCTAAGTTTGTTACGTACTAATACAGAATGAGAGTACTACTGTATTTCAGAATTGTACCATTGTAACAGTGTGATAAGGTATAGACACTATGGAAATAATCAAAAAGATACAAATTGATTTAGTTGGCAAAATAAAAGAAAACATTGTAATTTGAATCAAGAATTTATAATATTGTACACTTGGATTTGCTTTTATTTTTGTTTCTTTATTTACTCTTTCTTTTGAATTGTAATAAAGAATACTTTTTAAAAAGAGGAAAAATCCTTGATCAGGCAGGGCATGTAGGGGTGGAAAGAATATTTGAAAATATTTGACAAAATTGTGGAAAAACATATTTTTTGAGTGTTAAAAAGCCCTGACAAGAAGAATCCTGGACTGACAAGAAATGTCTTAGTTTGGAACAGCAATTTCTCAGAAAGATATGATTTTTGTGTAGAATTTCTCTGCAGAAAAATGTTTCCTATGTGGAAAAAGCTGTACTTGGGGACTGATTCTGTGCAAAATTTGCATGTGATTGATTTGCATAGAAAATGGCATTTTCTGCACATTCAACAGCATTTTCTGGACAGGAAAAAATATTTGTAAGCAAAAATATTATTTCCTGTCCAGAAAAAGTTGCAATTAGGGGCTTGTACATATACCTTTAAAAATAAATTAGGCCCAAGAGACTATAATAAAAAACAAAGTTTTAATTTGGTGCCAGAGAGAAACCAACATTGCTGTTCATTGGATTTCCAAGGGCAAGGCATTCCATAGTGGGGGGGGGGCATAGCCAAAAGAGGTTTTCCCATGCCCTCCTACATCATATGGCCCTCACAGGAGGACACAGAGGTGGGGCCTTCTTCCAGACCTCAGTCTTCAGAGAGAGACAGAGACAGAGACAGAGAGAGAGTTAGTTCTTGAACAACAACAACAACAACAAAACTAAAAGGAAAATTGGAAAGAGAAACAGCTGAATTGGAATATATCCACAAATTCCAGTCCACATAGTGTTTTCAAACCAGGTGTCACTCATTCTATATCTGTGCATTTCATTTTTACTGCCCAAGTGTAGCATCCTACATTTCTCCCCACTGAAATTCATTTTGTTAGTTTTGGCCCAGCTTTTTAATCTGTTAAGGTCATTGGAGAATAATAATAATGATGATGATGATGATGTATTTATATTCCGCCTGTTCCCAAGGGAATCAAGGTGGATCACAATATAATTATAACAATAAAATATTATAACAATAAAAGCTCAAAGGTAAAAAACAATCCCATATCCCATCTCTCCCCCAATTATAAAAACAACAAAGAACAATAAAATAGAAATTAAGCAACAGAATATATAAAAATTACAAATACAAATTCAATAAAATTGCAGGTAGATTTGTTTTTGTTTTTGTTTTGATCTGGAAGGCTAATCTGGAAAGGCCTGCTGGAAGAGATCCATCTTAACGGCCTTTTTAAAGGCTTCTAGGGAGGTAATATGATGAATCTCGTCTGGCAGGTCATTCCATAGCCTGGAAGCAGCAGGTGAAAAGGTCCTCTGGGGCACCACAGCCAATCTGGTCTTTTTTGGCTGCAACAGGTTCTTCCCAGAGGACCTAAGTGTGCGGGGTGGATTACATGGAAGAAGGCGCTCCCTCAAGTAGCCTGGACCCAGGCCATGTAGGGCTTTAAAGATTATAACCAACACCTTGTACCTTGCTTGGAAACTAATTGGCAGCCAATGAAGGGATTTTAAGACAGGTGTTATGTGGCCAACTTTAGATGTACCCACGACCAACCTGGCTGCCATGTTTTGTACCAATTGAAGTTTCCAAACTTGGCATGAGGGTAGCCCCATGTAGAGCGCATTGCAGAAGTCAAGTCAAGAGGTTACTAGTGTGTGTACTGCTATTTCTAGGTCACCCTGCACCAGAAAAGGTCACAGTTTACGTTTCAGCCGAAGCTGATAACAGGTACTTCTGACTGTCATATCTATCTGGGCTGTCAGCTGGAGAGACGAGTCAAGGAGCACCCCCAAGCTGCGAACACAGTCATTCTGGGGAAGTATGACCCCCCCCCATCCAGGACTGGTGGACATATTTCCATTCCCGGGGTCCCAATAGCAAGTACCTTCGTTAGACTTGTGGTCCCTTCCAACTCTATGATTCTGTGATTCTATGATGTGACCAAAACAAACTACAGAGCACTTTAAAAAATCAAAGAAGTACTTATCCATATTTAGGAGGTTTGACTAAGTTGTCGCTCCTAGAACACATGTGAACTTGTGTCAATGAGAACCAGATAACTAGACTTTTATCCTATATGTTGCTTCAGGGTGGAAGCAATACATACTGTCATTGCCATAATACCTTGTGAACTAAGAACAGGGAGAACATGTCTCTCCTGCCATGTCTCTATATTACTATCAAAAGAAACATCTAATTTTTAGTGTCATATTGTCAGCTTCATAATTTTCACTCTAAAGGAACCAGAGCAGCTTGGGAAAGGTGTGAGAAAAGGACAGGCAGTTTTTGCAATAGGCAACCATGATTCATATTTTGCATGATGAAACTCCAGCTCATCACTGTCATAGAAGTTCTGACTCACAGTTCTGTGCCACACGACTGACTTCTCAACTTTTTCAAAAATAATATGGTGCTGTACAATTATATTTATGTGAGTATACCAAAAGAACCCAAGACATGCGCAGCTCCTGGTACAAACAGCATGAAACTGAAGGGAAAAGAAACCAGATTGGGAAGGTTCTCACTGGAGTTATTAAGTAGTGATGGAAATAATGTTCAAAAATGTTTGGAAAATGGTGGGGAAACATGTTTTTAAGTGTTGGGAATGAGAATAATCTTGAACAGACAAGGATCTTCATACTTCAGGACTTATTCTGCACAAAATTTCCACATAGCTGTTTTGCACAGAAAGCAGGATTTCCTGTGCATAAAATAATATTTCTACACAGCAATATTGTTTCTCATGCAGAAAAAGCTGCTTCTTGCACAGAAAATTCTATAATTGGGAATTTATTCTATGCCAAATTTTCACATGGGATGATTTGCATAGAAAACAAAATTTCTTTGCAGGAAACAGCATTTTCTGCACAGGAAATATTTCTATGTAGAAATATTTTCTGTGCAGAAAATGCTGTTTCCTGCAAAGAAAATGTTGTTTTCTGTGCAAATCCTCCACTTGTGAGTTTTGCAGAGAATCAGTCCTGAATTGTGAATAGCTTTTGAAAACTCTTTCATTCATTCTTTCAAGAAGAAACTTAGTGACGAATTACAACTCTGTCATTAGGTCAGATTTCTGGGATCTGCTTTGTCCTTTTTTTTCTAGATCTCCAAAAATTATCAAGAAAGCAAAACATTTGGGCCTGAATACTACTGGTTAGTACCAACTAGACTTGAGCCATTTAATCAATTGTTCACAAAAGTTTTGTGAACGCCTTCCAGAACTGGGCGGTGAACTGAGCCCCCCGATCTGAAACGATCTTAGCAGGAACCCCATGTAACCTGTAAATGTGTTGCAGAAACAATCTGGCTAGCTGGGGGGCTGTCGGGAGCTTCTTACAGGCCACAAAATGTGCTTGCTTTGAAAGTAAGTCAGTCACAACCCAAATCACGGTCTTTTTCCTACTCTCTGGTAACTCAACAATGAAATCCATACTGATGACCTCCCAGGGCTTAGTGGGGGTAGGCAAAGGTAACAATAAGCCTTTCGGCTTCCCCCCCTCCTTTTGCCATCACACACGTGGGACACCCTTTGACATACTCCTCCACCTCCCTCCTCATTTTTGGCCACCAAAACTGCCGTCATGTCAGCTGTAATGTCTTTACATATCCAAAATGCCCTGCACTTTTCACATCATGGCACTGTTTTAGGATGGCAAACCTCACGGCCTCTGGAACATACAGGCGCTCCTCCTTCCAAGCTAGGCCCTCTCGTAGAGCTACATCCCCTTGGTGAGCCAAAAACCACAGGTCCTTGGGGAGGGCCGCCGCCATTTGGGCCTGCCACCCACCCCCATTGTCCGTGGAGGCTGGGGGAGAGGGCGCCAAGGAGGGCAGAGTCAGTGGTACACTGGGGTCTGAAGTCTCTGCAGGTGGCCCGCCATTCTCACTTGCCCCAGAGTCCAAGCCTGGCCCCAAAGAGGGGCCTGCCGTGGTCTCCTGACGTTTGGCCTTACTGCGTGTGAGAACGGCCAATCCCAAATGGGAGGGGGAGAAGACTGTCTCAATCACCTCCTTCCGTTTACTGTCATGTTGAGGGAGCCTGGACAAAGCGTCAGCTAGAAAATTCTTTTTACCTGGGATGAACTTTAGGGTGAAATTGAACCAGTAAAAGAAACTGGCCCACCGAACCTGTTTAAGGTCCAAACGCCTTGGGGTTCTCAAAGCTTCCAAGTTCTTGTGATCTGTCCAAACTTCAAAAGGTTTGGAAGATCCTTCCAGCAGGTGGCGCCAGGTCTCTAAGGCCAATTTGATTGCACCCGCCTCCTTCTCCCACACCGGCCAATTTCGCTCAATCTCATTGAATTTTTTGGACAGATATGCACAAGGCCTAAGCTTCCCCTCTTGATCCCGTTGTAACAACACCACTCCCATCGCCACGTCTGAAGTGTCTACTTGAACCACAAAAGGTTGGGAGGGGTCGGGGTGTTTAAGAATCGGTTCAGAGGTGAAAAGCTTCTTCAGCTTGTCAAAGGCCCTTTGGCATTGATCAGACCATACAACCTTTTGGGGAGGCTTCTCTGCCTTCCCCTTCCCTGTCTGTTTCTTTTCACCCACCCACTGACACAGCTGTTGCCCACCATGAAACGAAACTCCCAGCCTGATTCTCAATGAGAGGAGACAAAGAGGGGAACAACATAGTAAATGAAAATGCTACCCCCCAAATTATTCCATTGTAAACACCCTAAAAACTACACTTAGTTTCATTGGAAGAAAAGGTACTTTATGCTCTGTCTTAGTTTTTTCTCCACAAAAAAAATGCAATATATCAGAATTAATAGTGGGCTCTTTCAGATTAGTCTGAAGGTTTTTGCTGGTTGTTGTCACCTCTGTACCTCCATGTTCCATTCTTTAGGGGGCCTGTTTGCAGGACTTTCCTGGATTCACATTAGGGCTCTTCCAAAAGGATTTAAAACAAAACGAAACATGGTGGCGTGGTTTGCTCAGGTAATCATATGATTTAAAGAGTAAGTTTTCTCCAATGATTTTTAATTTTTTCCTCAATATAATGGTATTAGAGTGGAAAAATGCATTAGTGCAGTGCAAGGAAAACAATTCAAAAGGAGAAGATAAGGAGGCTTTTTTGTTCCAACAAGTCTAAGAGCCAAAAAGACATGCATGAGAAGGTGGGAATAAATGGTTGTAGCTAATGCTAGGAATCACCAGATTTTCGTTCAGATATAGTATGACCCCTGTATCTATGGGGTCTGTATCCGCAGACTCAGCTGCATCTGAAAATACATGGTCTCTCTAGGCATCTTCTAGGTCCTCCAGCACGACCCTATAGTATGCTTGGGCTGGAAGTCATGCATTTTGATAGGGTTTACTATTATCCACAGTTTCCAGTATCCATGGTAAGTCCAGGAATTCATCCCCCGTGGATATGGTTGGTGTTTTTTTTTACTGTATTTTAAAAAGCTAGAGAATGACAGTGACAAATATTGCAGTCTCCTGACACCTTTGTTCTGTCTAGTAGAGACCATGAATGGATTGGTTCCAGTCACTGTGCAGATGCGTACAGTTCATGTATTCCCACTTAGCTCTTCCCACTAGTACAAGCTGTGAAACAAACAAACAAGGTTTGTTTAGTGTGCAGTCTGAAACACCAGTACTGGTCAGTATCCTGATAGTGACACATGTGCACTTTACACACTTTACACACATGTATGTGCATTCCTTGAATGAAACTTGTTGACAGTAAGAGCTGTTCGGCAGTGGAACAGACTCCATCGGAGCGTGGTTGGGTCTCCTTCCTTTGGAGGTCTTTAAACAGAGGCTGGATGGCCATCTGTCGGGGATGCTTTGATTGTGTATTCCTGCATGGCAGGGGGTTGGACTGGATGGCCCTCGTGGTCTCTTCCAACTCTACAATTCTATGATTCTATGATTCTAAGGGCTACCGCAGCAAAGTCAGGGATGAACGACCGGTAAAAGTTAGCAAACCCTAGGAAGCTCTGGAGTTGCTTCCTTGTCCTGGGGGCCTCCCATGCAAGCACCCCCTTTACCTTCTCTGGGTCCATTTCCACCCCTTTGCTCGAGATGCGGTACCCCAGGTAATCTAAGCAGCTTTGATAGAATTCACACTTTGACATTTTGGCATACAAATGGTTCTCCCCCAACTTAGTAAGCACCTTTTTGACCAGTTTCACATGGGACATATAGTTCTCAGAATAAATAAGTACATCATCTAAATATACCAGTACCCCTTTGTACAAAAACTCTCGCAGTACATCATTAATTAAGTTCTGAAAAATTCCTGGGGCCCCGCTGAGTCCAAAAGGCATTACACAGAACTCGAAGGCCCCTAACGGGCCATTAAAAGCAGTTTTCCATTCATCCCCTTCTTTGATCCGCACCCTGTAATAGGCTTCCCGCAAGTCCAGTTTGGTAAATATCTTCCCCTTGGCTCAATGAGCCAGTATGTCCTTCATCAAGGGGAGGGGATACTGATTTGACAGGCTGATAGCATTTAGGGATCTGAAGTCCTGGCAGAGATGAAGAGTCCCATCTACCTTGTGTCTAAACAACACCGGGGCCCCCAAAGGGGAGGTCGAGGGTCTAATGAAACCCCGGGCCAAGTTTTTGTCTATGAACTCCCGGAGGGCATCCATCTCAGCCGGTGTCATGGAATAGATCCTGGGTTTGGGCAGCTTGGTATCAGGGAGTATCTCAATAGCACAGTCAAAGGGTCGGTGGGGTGGTAAAATGTCACATTCCTTCTCCTCAAACACATACTGCCACTGTTTATATTCCACCGGTAACCCTTTCAGTTCCCCTTGGACAAGAGCGGTTTTGCAGTTCCGAGGTTTGGCCCCTAGAGGGATCCCCCCTAGGGAGGCCTCCCCCATCCCGTGCTCCTTTACACACACAGAGGATCTGCAAAAGTCACTGTCTCTTTTACCCAGTCTATAAAGGGATTGTGGAATTTCAGCCAGTTTAAGCCCACCACTGCCGCAGGAACAAGGCCTGGGGCTATCACAAATTGAAGCTCCTCCTGATGATTCCCCATCCTCATGTGTACTGGGCCAGTCATTTGCCTTACAGGGCCCCCCTTCATCATCACTCCGTCCATCTGAGACAGCCACACTGGCTTGTCCAGCTTGATGGTGCTAACTTCAAGTTCACTAACCAAGGAGGGGTGAATTAACACTTAGGTATATCCGTAATCAACCATTAACATTACTTTTCGGGAAACCCCACTGTTTGCAACCCCTATTTTGGCTTTTAGGAAAAAAGGGCCTTTTACACCACTCACCACAGCACTTGGTCGCCCTTTGGTATTAGCCCGCTCTCGGGCGCTTAGTAGGGCAGGCTGGAGCCGTTTCCCACTGGCTCCACATCGGAAGAGGAAGACCCACTGTCATCTGGTTCCTCCGAAGATTCTCCTGCCGCGTGGCCTGGTACCAAGGCGTGTACCACTGCTCTGGACTTGGGCTTGAACAGTGTCTTGGGTGCCGTCAACTTCCCCTCCACCCTCTTGGGCTTCTCTGCTGCCGCTGGTTCCCGAGGGTTCTTCTCTGAGCATTCGGCTATGCGGTGGCCACCCTTCCCGCAGTGTAAGCACAGCCCTTTCCTCATATTTCACTCCCTTTCCGACTCCCCCACAGTGGTCCCAGCTGATCGGCCTGCCTTAATTTTCTTCCCAGTGGACCCAGTGGGCTTTCCCTCAGATCCCTGCTGGTGCCGAGCCAGCTTGACACTCTGTCTCAGTGTCTCTACTTCTCCAGCTAGCTGCCCCCATCCCAAAACGGTCTCAGGGTTCCCCTGGAACAGTGCCCACTCGACGATGTCTGTGTTTAGGCCATCTTGGAAGTAGCGTACCTTAATGGCTTCGGTCCAGTCGGGGACCTGGCTGGCCAGGCAGCGGAATTCGGAGGCGTAGTCAGCCATGGATCTTGAACCTTGCCTCAGTTGCCGGAGTTCCATGCGGGCCCGTCTCACTCTCAGGGGTCTTCAAATTGAACCCGTAAGGCCATCATGAAGTCGTAGAAACTCCCTAATTCTGGAGCCCCCATGTCATAGAGCCCCACCAGCCACTGTGCCGCCTCTCCCTCCAGCTGGATGGATACATACTGCACCTTCTCGACCTCTGTCTGGAACTCCTCATCTCACTGGGACATAAACCCCATCACCTGGGTTAGGAAGCATAGTAGCTTCGCCGCATCTCCATCAAAGGTAGCCTTTAGATCTCGTTGCTTCAGCCCCTGCGGCCTTTCCCGCAACTCGACCGGGTCAGCTCCCCCAGGGGGTACTGGTCCAGGAGCCAGCGGGCCAGGGACCCCAGCAGGTATGGTGGGGTCCCCTCCCCCAGGTACTGGGACTGGCACTTGTGGATCTTGAGGAGGTTGGCCTCCTCCCAGGGTAGCTGGTGGCTGAGGTAGTCTCTGCCGGATCTCTAGGAGGCTCGTCTGCATAACCCCCATCTGCTGCTTTAACTGCTGGACCTCAGCTTCCAAGTCTGCACGTGAAGAATGCATCCCCGGCTCTTGGTACCCCTTGCCTAGGGGCTTGTCCCACCGACGGGACCTGCATTCCTCCCAGCCTCGTTCTTCTGGCCAGAGCCAACTGGCTCCCATGGCCGTTCCAGCTCCCCGCACTGGAGTCTCAGAAAAGGATAGGCTACCTCCCCAGTGCTTGCCTGGCTCCCAGCTCCATCAGGTGAGGGGATGTTTCAGCCTTCCAGCTCTCTGGCAGGCTCGGCTCCACTCTTCTTCAGACACTCCTGCAACATCCCCCCATGCGTCTGCACCATCCCCCGGTGCACCGGCTCCCTGGCCGCCAGCTGTGGCCATGTCTTTCTCCGTCTGGGTTCCAACCTCCGCGTCATCCAACATTGCGGGTAGAACTCCCAAGAATAAGCAGGTTTTGTGAGTTTCGGCTTACTGTGATGTGCTAAGAACACACACTCACATTCACTCAATAAGAATTCTTTATTGGTAAGGAAACGTGTGTCAGGAACGTAGAACAAAGCCGAAACTAAACACAGACTAGCACAAACCCCAGATAAACCCTTACAGTGTGAGAATGGCATTTAGGGAGGAGAAACTGTCTGGTCAGCACCTGGAGCTGTGACCTTGAGCTGCTGTGGAGAACAGCGTTCCCAGGCCAACAAGGCAGGCTGGCACACCTCCAAAGACAGAGAGATCCAAGCAAAGAAAACAGGCCAAAGCCAGCCTCATGTCAGGGTCCTCCATGAATTCCACTCTTAACCCCAGAATTCAGGGATGAGCCTGACAATCAACATTTAGGTAAATCCCATTGATTTAAAGGAGCTTCTCCAGTGGAGGCTAACAATAGGATTCATGCCACAGGCCTGATGCCTGCTGGTTACTCCCATTCAAACGCAACCCATTGAATCAATTTTTGAATGGCAAGTCCATATTTTGATCAGGGGGGCATGGCAATGTCCCCACCAGACCTTCTTCCAAACACTTCCAAACATCTCTGCTTTCCTCTGCAGTTCCTCTTAAAATGGCAACAGGAAGTGACATTGTGACACTTCCTGTCACCATTTTGAGAGGGAAACTGAGGGAACAAGAGGAAAACTAAGTACAAAGTTCTGTGGTCCTTTCGGAGATGGAATGTGTGTGTGTTTTCATGTATTTGGAGGGCTTTCTGTGTGATTAGGGGACAAAAATAGACCAAAAATCTCACCATTCATTTAAAATGTAAAATAAATAACAAGTAAGGGACTGGCAGGGAGCCTCGAGAGACTGATGCGGGACAAAAGTGTGGTCCAGGGGCCACATGCAGCCCATAGGCCATATTATGACCACCATGATTAGGTAAATCCCATTGATTCAATGGAACTAACTTCACATGGTTGTTCCAAAGAGAATCTATAGAGGGAAAAGATGTGTGCTGCCCTGAGAACAAAGACAGATTGGAAAATAAATAAATAAAATACTTAATAAATTTCAATTACGATAGAATGGTCTACATCCAACTGCTAATCCCAGCTAAAGGATACCCATTGATTCTATTATTCAGTGTTAAGTTCAACATTTTTATAGATCACATTGACTCAATTGTTCTACTAAAGTTTGAACTAGTAATTTGATTTAGGCCAATACATTTGGTCATCTTGATATGGGGTACATGGTTGAGTATACTATCCCATGTATACATCTTGCTCATTTATTAGAAATAAATAGAAATGAATGTGTTTTGGCATTTAACAGGTGGGTCATATTCTGAGCAAGGAATGGCAATAATACTTGAAAATATTTGACAAATGTTCAAAGAACATGTTTCTTGAGTGTCAGGAAACCCTGACAAGAAGAATCCTAGACTGATGAGAATCTATGCTAAGTTTACACATGATTATTTTCCACAGAAAACAGCTTATTTTTTCTGGTGCAGAAAATAATAGAAAACATTGTTTCCTGCAAAGAAAATGCTGGTTTCTGCATGAAACAGCCATGCATGAATTTTTCATAGAATAAGTCACAAACTGCTAATAGGCTTCAAAAACTGCCCAGTTTCCAAAGACTTTCTTGCAGAGAAAGGAAAATTGCTAAAATTACTCATTTTTTCCTTTGAGAAGAAAACAAGCAAATAATAATATCCTTATTCTAAAGTTTGGAGAATTATAAAAGATGCCCAATAGAGAACAGGTGCAAGCTAATGGAAATAAAGGTCCAAAATGCAGACGTCCATGAGGTTCACAACTGCTACTGGCATTATTAGTACTGTTTAGTCAGTCTCTCTCTGGCTTTTCTTCACACACAAAGATTCAGGAAGGACTCATCCTGCACTTTCTGCAAGCGCGCTGATGACTAAAAAGGCCAATCCGAGATAAAGAAGTCCGGTTGCGAAAGCACAGCAGAAGGTCTCCTTGGGTGATGTTTCCGGGTTGTGACTCTTTCTGCATAGCCGTTTCTCTTCAAGACTTGTTCGGCGTGAGTTCTCAAATAAGGCTGCAGCATTGTGGACAGTGCGTCTCCATGCCTCCCGATGTGAGACCATGGCGGACCATTGTTGGTGATCAATTTGGCCGAGCCTGAGATGTTGCTTCAGGGAGCCCTTGTATTGCTTTTTTCGAGTGCCCCTCTTACGCTGACCCATGGTGAGTTCACCATAGAGTACTGTTTTTGGGAGGCGATGGTCCTCTGTCCTAGAAACATGACCTGCCCAGCGCAGTTGTGTTCTCAATATCATGGCCTCAATGCTGGTGATCCCTGTTTGCTCAAGGACAGCAACATTCATCATGTAGTCAGCCCAGTGTATATTTAGGCTTGTGCGTACACAGCGCTGATGAAAGTGTTCGAGGAGTCATAAGTGGTGGCGATAGGTGACCCATGTTTCAATCCCATAAAGGAGAATAGACAGTACAATGGCTCTATACACACTGTATCTCATGAACATGAAGATAGGTTGCAAAGTTATTTCTAGCACAAATCCTTTGCTTTTAACACTAGCACTGTGTCTCAAAAGCCAACAAATCACTTATTTCCTTTCATAGCGCAGGAGAAGCATTCACAGGGCCATTTGAAATGTGGAAATGTCAAAAATTACAATCTCTTTGCAAATAGGAAAATTCCATGTAGTGATCAATGCAAAGTAGGCCTTATTTTCAGAAGAAGAAATTGTTTGCCCAGTCATATCTGCACTGGTACACCAAAATGGGAAGTCATTATCTACATGAAGTGGAAGACGTTTATCTGAAGGTCTTTGAACACTTCCTACTGCTATAGAAATGCATTTGTCATCATTGTTGTTGTCATAGTACTCGCAGCAGTAGTAGTACAATTAATTTAGTACTGAAGTTAATGCCTATATGGATTACCCTTTCCAGAAAACTTCAAAGGGAGAGAGGGCAAAAGTCAACTGTTAATGAAGAATGTAATCATATCCATTGTGACAATAATGACTAGAAAGGCATTTGTCAGTTTTAATAATGAAAATGAAGGCTGGTTGCTTTGCCGTTGTAAATTATCCTATAAAAGCAATCAAATGGAATCTAAGAACACAGGTAATATTTTTAAGCAGCTTAATGTTTGGCCAATGATCATATGATTTAACTGTTGGGGATAAACCAATCAGCTTAT
This sequence comes from Gambelia wislizenii, assembly GCA_030847615.1. NCBI lineage: Eukaryota > Metazoa > Chordata > Lepidosauria > Squamata > Crotaphytidae > Gambelia > Gambelia wislizenii. The sequence goes on from JAUMIR010000003.1 coordinate 361,841,302, forward strand.
CAGGACTTGACAGGGAGCTGTGGAATGGGGGATTATGGCAACTGCAAGGCTTAGGAGAGTCATTAGATGGCAATCAGATGGGTAACAGTCAAGGAGCTGCAGGAGGAAGAGTTACTCCAAGCAGGACAATCACAATGGGAAAACTGCAATCGATACTTGTGGGGAAATGATTTAGATAAAGCCATTGCTATATGGACATTTCAGTTCTAGCTGGAAAAGGTACCTGGTTATTTCATAGATTCATAGAATCATAGAGTTGGAAGAGACCTAAGGTAGTCTTTTGAATCAGCCTTAAGATATAGATGAAGGAATGCAATTTTTTTCTTCTTTTCATCCAGTATACCCCCCCCCTCAAAAAAATCAAATGATATTTTTTTCCCATACTAGGTGAGATTACAAGAGTATTTATATATATTTTTGAAGAGCTATTCTCATTTTAGGACTTCTTCTGCAAAACCATAGAATTGGAAGAGAACACAAGGGCTATCCAGTCCAACCCCCTGCCCTGCAGAAATACACAATCAAAGCACTCCCGGCAGATGGCCATCCACTCTGTTTAGAAATCTCCAAAGAAGGAGACTCCACCACATTCCAAGGCAGCATATTCCACTGTCAAAAAGCTCTTACTGTCAGGAGGTTCTTCCTAATACTTAGGTTATACCTAATACTGAGGTGCAACAGTTCAAAATTTATGGCCTGTGTACACAGCAGAAGTACAGCAGTGAACCACTTTATCCAACATAGTTCCATCCTGTGGACTCCTGGTATTTGTAGTTTGGTAAGGCACCAGAGTTCTCTGATAGAAAAGGCTAAATACCTCACAAGACTGGATAAAACTATGGTGTATAAAGTGGTGTCAACCTGCTGTATTTCTGCAGTGTAGACTGGCCCTTACTCCATGAAAATTCATGTGTGGCTGTTTCATGCAGACATTCCTGTAGTTTGAAGTCCTAGTCTCTGGAAGAGCAGAAAACAAGCTTGCTCCATCTTTAATACGATATCCATTCAAATTTTTAAACATAGCCATCATATCACCTCTTAACCTTCTCTTCTCCAGGCTAAACATACCCAGCTCCCTAAGCTGCTCTTCATAATGCATGGCTTCCAGACCTCCCACCATTTTAGTTGCTCTACTCTGGACACTGTTACAGCAAGTAACACAGAAGCATGATGAAAGTGAGCAAAATGCTACACAGATTTATTCAAGGTTTGCATGCAACAGAGAGATTAGGAGATAACAATTGAGGCTTCTCCTTGAGGCTGCATCTCGGATAAAGGCATCAGGAAAGGAATGCAGGCAGGCTTTTTTCCCCATATATAGTTTAAGAGTCATGTAGGCATAGTTAACCATTTGCTAACCATCTGTCTGTGATACACTCAATCATTAGGATCAAAGGGTGCAGCTAGAAACGTAATATAGGAATGTGAAATAACATCAAGGCAACCTACCATGTGAAACTATAGATAGCAGGCTAACACTGGGTTGTGAAATTTAAGCTAGCTTCCAGAGCCTTTCCTCAAAGCTTACTTTGAAGATATTTTATTACCTAATTGAGGCAGGAAGGAAATAGGCATGGAGTTCCCTTATATGGCATAGGTTTTCCCATAAGTTAGAAATTCAGCCCTCTCTACAGGATACATGCTGGCTTGTCCATACCGTTCTTGAATTATGGCACCCCAGAACTAGACACAGTATTCTAGATGAGGTTTCACAAAAGCAGAAGAGATTGCTACTATTACTTCCCTTGACCTAGACACTATACTCCCATTGATGCAGCCTAGAATTGCATTGGCTTTCTTAGTTGCTGCATCACACTGTTGACTCATGTTCAACCTGTGGTCTACTAAGATTCCTAGATCCCTTTCACGTGTACTGTTGTCAATCCAGGTGTCACCCATCCTATATCTGTGCATTTTTTTTTCTGCCTAAGTGGAGTCCCTTACATTTCTCCCTGTTGAAATTCATTTTGTTAATTTTGGCCCAGCTCTCCAATCTGTTAATGTCATTTCTAATTCTGATCCTTACCTCTGGGATATTAGCTGCCTCTCCTAATTTTGTGTCATCTGCAAATTTGATAAGAATGCATTTGATAAGAATACCCTCTATTCCCTTATCCAAGTCATTGATAAAAATGTTGAATAGCACTGGGCCCAGGAGAGACCCCTGTGGCACCCTGCTAGTCACTTCTCTCCAGGATGAAAAGGAGCCATTGGTAAGCACCCTTTGGTTTTGGCCAGTCAACCAATTACAAATCCATCTGATAGTAGCATTAACTAGCCCACATTTTACTAGCTTTTTTGCAAGACTTTTTTTTGGGGGGGGGCGGGATACTGAAATCAAGATATGTTACATCCATAGTGTTCCCTTCATCTACCAAGTCTGGTATGAATTGTTTTATGAAAGCCATGTTGACTTTTAGTGATCATGGCATTCCTTTCTAAGTGCTTACAGGCTGTTTAATGATCGACTCTAGATTGTTTCCTGGTACTGATGTTAGGCTGGCTTGGTGGTGATTGTTTGGGGGCCCTATCTCCTCCTTTTGAAGATGGGGACATTTGCCCTCCTTCAGTCTGCTGGGACCTCCCCTGTTCTCCAGGAATTCTCAAAGATTATTGCCAGTGGTTCTGAGCTTTCTTCTGCCAGTTCTTTTAATGCCCTTTGATGTAGTTCATTTGGCCCTGGATATCTGGTTTCATTTAGAGTACCCAGATATTTCTGTACTACCTCTTTACCTATTCTGTGCTGCATTTCACCTACTGCCTCATCTGCTCTATTTTCCCAAGGCTGAACACTGTTTTCCTTCTGAGAGAAATCTGAGGCAAAGAAGGTGTTGACTTCTGCCTTTTCTCTGCCCCTTTTAGCATTTTGCCATCTTCTCTATGCAGTGGCACCTACCATTTCCTTGTTCTTCCTTTTGGTGCGGACATAACCCAAAAAAACCCTTTTTATTTTTAACCTCTCTAGCAAGCGTGACCTCATTCTGCACTTCAGCTTTTCTGACTTTCTCCCTATCAAATGATATGACTGAGATCCTGCATCATCATCACTGTGACTATGACAACAGAGCTCCATCATCATAATTATAACTGATGATACCTCCCAGTCTACCTGTTCAGCCTGACAGCATCACAACCAAAGAGTTTTTGAAGTGCTGGAGATTGGAGCATGGGAAATTATGTCCACAGTGCTCTCTTGGTTGTGGGATGCCTTGAGAACAGACAGCTGGGAAACCCCTTGGGCGCCTGCCACAATTGCTTGTCCCAAGGCACCTTGCAACCAGGAGCACACTTCAGACAGCATTTCCCAACATGCCAATCTCCAGCACCACAGAAACACTTTGGTAGGGGTGCTGCTGGGCTGTTAAGATAGGTTTGTGGGAGGTCAAAATTGGTTGTTCATGGCTGTAAACATGAATTCCCAGCAGTTAGGATATAATCAGTCCAATTTATTATATTGTATCTGCTGAACAGGATGCCAGCCAATTGTCTGTGTAAAAACAAAGAAAGGCACCACCAAAATTGTATCTTTTGTGCAGAAAATCTTGGTTGTTGTGCAAGTGATTTTTTTTTTATTAAATAACCTCAATACATATATTCCATTCCAAATCATATTTTCCCTCAGATTCTATATTTTACATTACAAAACTCAAATTGACATTTTATCCATCATACGCACCAAATTTTCTATTCTATGTATATTCATCAACATTTAATCTTTGTGCACAATTCCTTAAATTCTCCTTATGTCCTGTTCTGACTTCCTTTCCATCAATCCCAAGTGAGTCAAGATTAACAAACCAAATTAAAACAAGTAGACTTCTTATAAATTATCATTCCATCCACTTCTACCTTTTCACAAGTTGTACAAATGAATTTGTCACAGAAAAGGCCTGAAGTGCAACAATAATCTCATGACAGATAACTATTGCTTTTATGGGTGTCTTGATATATCGATACTCTCTGTCTTGGTGAGGCCAAGAAAATGTGTGAGTACATTTTACATCCTTACACAGATGGAAGTGCCATCCTGTTTTCTTTTTATCTCTCTCCCACTTAAAATAACTACCTTGCCAGTTAAGAAGCTAATATCCTTCTGGCCTGGCTCTTTCACTATGCACAGTGGGACAACTGCCTCAGGTGGTAAATTCTGGGATTAAGCAATGGTAGCCCCTTGGCTGGTACTGTTGATCTTTCCCCTCTATTGGAGATCAGAGCTTCAGATGCCACATAGCCTGTCCTTGCTGCCCTTAGCGAAGGTGGCAGGATGTTATTCCATTACAACTTTTTAACTGAACATCCAATCATACTCTATATGTGGAATATGGGAAAGAGCCCCGTTTTCCCCTTGCCTAAGGGACCAAAATGTCTTCAGCCAGCCCTGAGACCTTCACTGGATTAGGCCAAAGATCAACAAGACCACCATTCTGTGTCTTTCCCAAAGTGGCTAGCCAGATTTGGCAGTCATAGATAATGATGTGAAATTCACTCCCGTCTTCTTGCTGGTTGCCCCACATCTAGCACACAGAAGTATATTGTTCCTCTGTTTCAGAGCTCTGTTGAAAGTGGACTCCACCCTCCACTAACCCCTAAACTGCCCTTTTTATTCTGAAGCTGCCACCACCCTTTGATTTCCCTGAACCCTTTCAACACAGTCCAAAGGGAGACTGTGGGTTTTGGTAGTTGTGTCCCTAACTCTGCAGGGATGCCACCCCCTCCTTTCTGAGCCTAGAGGGAGGAAACAACCGAGTAAACAGGCACATTAAGCATTAGCTGATAGAGCTGATAGAAAGATAGAAAAACTTCTTTTATTCTAAGCAAAATCACCACCCAAGGGTGTCTCTCTCGTGCGAAGCTCCCCCTTCCCAGGTACACTTGAGTTACAAGTTACAGAAGAGTTTAGTCATTGCCAACCAAGTTGGAAAAATAAACATAAATCCCTAATGCAATCTAACCAGTACACTTCCTGATCTACTCACTGACATGAAGTTTAGTCTGTTGAGTTCAGGGGCAGCTGTGAGCCACGTGTGTGACCTTCATGCTTCACACCTGTCTCAAACAGCCTTCCCCTAGCCGACGTGAGGTCCTTGCTCCAAGATGCTCCTTTGTTGTCTCTCTGCCTCATAGCCCCCGAGGCAGTATACATCATCTCACTTTCAAAGCATTGTGTTGCACTGTATTGTATATTGTAATGTATATTGTGATGTTGTACCCCACCCGGATCCTGAGGGGAGAGGCGGGTAATAAATAACTAAGTATTATTATTATTAAGTATTATCTTGAAGATTGTCCACTCTGGAATTCCTGATTGGTCAGTGTCTCTTGTGACCTATGACATCTGTGATGATGCTAGGCCTAAAAGCGTTACCTTTCTCCTACCTCTATTTAACCCTTTGTTTACCTGATGCTGTGCTGGAGATAATGGGAGGTGGGGTCTTCCCATTATCACATGGCCTCAAACAGCTCAGTCACAAAGGTGGACCAGCAGGTCTCAGGAGTGCTGGATAAGTCCTAATAGAATGGTGAATGCAATGGATTTGCAGGTATTGGTTGAGGGTGGGGAGAGACCCCTCAAGTCCTCAATGGTTTGTGAGTAGCAGAAGTGTCTCAAGGGTCCAGGTTGACATGAACTATGCTGAAGAATGAAATAGCTTCTAGGTGACTGGCCGTAGATGTGGGAAAAGAAATGGAAGAACCTGTTTCTGTGCAGGTCCTGAAACCATACTGAGCCATTGATGAAATTCATTGCTTCCTTTACCTTCACATTACACCCTCCCTGCAAATGGGGATCAAAGCAAGCCTGGGACCCATGTTTTATCACCCCATTTTCTTTTTTGTAGGTTCCATTGACTCCATCTGTTTGTTGTGCAAGGTGTCTGAATAACAGACACAGGTTTCTTATTCAATGACACCCCTGTCTCTGACTTGCTCCCTGAAAGTATACCTGCTTATAATCCAACTGATTCTTCCCCTTTATCTCTCTCCATACCAGGCTGTGATTTAATCCCAGTCCAGTATCTACGATGGGGTGATCCAGAGCCAATTGCAGCCGTCGTGTTTGCCTGCTTGGGTCTCCTGGCCACCATGTTTGTTACTGCTGTGTTCATCATGTACCGTGATACCCCAGTTGTCAAGTCATCCAGCCGAGAGCTCTGCTACATCATCTTAGCTGGCATATTTTTGGGCTACCTGTGTACTTTCTGTCTCATTGCAAAGCCTCAGAAGATCTATTGTTATCTACAAAGAATTGGCATTGGTCTTTCCCCTGCAATGAGTTACTCTGCTCTGGTGACAAAAACCAACCGGATTGCAAGGATCCTGGCTGGCAGCAAGAAGAAAATCTGCACCAAGAAACCTCGGTTCATGAGCGCCTGTGCCCAACTAGTCATAGCATTTATCTTAATATGTGTCCAGCTGGGCATCATTGTGGCCCTTTTCATAATGGAGCCTCCAGATATCAAGCACCATTATCCAAGCATCCAAGAAGTATATCTGATATGCAACACCACCAACCTGGGGGTTGTGACTCCCCTTGGATATAATGGTTTGCTCATTTTAAGTTGCACCTTCTATGCATTCAAGACCAGAAATGTTCCTGCAAATTTCAACGAGGCCAAATACATTGCTTTCACCATGTACACCACTTGCATCATTTGGCTGGCTTTTGTCCCCATTTATTTTGGGAGCAATTATAAGATTATCACCATGTGTTTTTCAGTCAGCCTGAGTGCCACCGTAGCTCTTGGTTGCATGTTTGTGCCAAAAGTGTACATCATCCTTGCCAAGCCGGAGAGGAATGTTCGCAGTGCATTTACCACCTCAACTGTGGTTCGCATGCATGTTGGGGATGGGAAGTCATCTTCTGCTACCAGCCGTTCAAGCAGTTTGGTCAACCTGTGGAAAAGGAGGGGATCTTCTGGAGAGACCCTAAGGTAATGCTTGCTAATATTGGAGATTTTATAGGATGGTGGGGGGAGAAGGAGAAATAAGAGAGGAAGTTGCATCCATTCAACACTGTGTTATATCTAATCAAGTGCATTGTATTCAGAAGGGTGTGGTAGCCTTCCATCTTCTGAGATTCCAGATCTAAATTTTACCCGAAACTGTTATATGGGAACCACATTGAATTATTCTATTCTGAATTAATATCACCAGGACCTCCTCTACCTAGATCCATAATTCTTACTCTACCTTTCTTCTACTTTTGACGGCTATGTCTTCTGTTCTCATAGCCTTTCTCTTTCTTACAGCACTGATGCGGTCCCAATCCGGTGGTAGATTCATGATAACCTGTTTAGGCTAACTGTTTGGGCTGATAGACAGAACTGCTGTAGCACTGAGTGCCTACTCAGGCCCAGTTGTCAAGTTGTGACTTATTACAGTGTCCATACTAGGTGAAGCTGGTCACCTAGCTTTCTACGTATACTCCCACTATGTTGTTGGAAACCATTCTTTGTGATCCAGTTTCATGCAGCCTTAGGAGGTGTGTATATGCACCCACTTCATGAGTGGGGCCAATCCTAAGGTATTTTCTCAATATCTTCCCAATCCAATCCAAAGATATTTTGCTGCCTGGGACAAGGAACAAGATTCTCCCACCCTGCCCCAATTTTATTTGCGGAAGAAAATTAGACAGGAAACAGAATCTTACTTCAGCACTAGCAATAGAACAGTGCCCTTCTTTGCAGCTGAGGAAGGAAGCTACTGTAGTTCAGGGCAGGGATGGAGAACTGGGACAGATCTGGGACCTAACTTTTTTCTCCTGGAATGAAAGGGAACACAAACTGCCAGAACTGTGCAGCCTTCCCCACCTCAAAAAAATGTACAGGGAGAGAAGTCTGCCTCCGTTTTTGAAAAATGGGTATTGTGTGTATCTGTGTGAGTGAGTGAGTGTGTATGTGTAAGTCTGGAGAGGCTTTAAACATATTTAAAAGGTGAACGGCTGCTCCTAAAGGATTCCAGGAGGGGTAATTCATCTCTCTCTTGTTTTTACCAGAAAAGTGGCACTTTGGTTAATCTGGAGTAGGAGTAGAGAGAAGATTTGAAATTATAAAACTATATTAAAAACATGTTTCTTGAACTTTGAGAAACCCTGTTGAGGAAACCCTGGGGGCCATTTACACGGCAAAATAAATCCTCAAAGAATGCGACAAGAAACCTGATATTTCCCACGCATTTCGAAGCCACAGCACCCTTTTCAGAAGGAGGGGGAGCGAAAAACCCATAAGTCACGCACTATCAGCTTTCACTAATTTTCCCAACTTTTTTTAAATAAAGTTCGTGAAAATGCGCACAATTGGTCATGTGAACTTACCATTTGCAAATGTCTGTGTGAACTTGCAGTGAGCTTTTTGAATTAGCGTGAGCAGAGCTGAATCCTAATTGGTTGGAGTGACCATTGTGCCTTCTCCGAATAGATGGCGGGGTTGAAGAGAGAAATCCACTGAATCTGCCATTTGCCCCTTATTCTGCTTGCAGCCCACTTTGGGAAAACTGCTCTAAGCCCTTCCGGTTTGTTTCAAAGGAAAGTTTTGGGGGCAGGGAAGACGATCGGGAATGGGGCTAGCTCCCGCTTGGGTGGTGTGTGTGTGCGTGCGTGCGTGTGTGTGCTGCAACCGGCCGATCGCCCCATCGTTCTTTTGTTTGTTTGTGCTTTCCTTCACTCCTTTGTCCTTATTTAAGGCTTTGGGGGCAGGAAAGATGATCGGGAACTTGGGTGGTGTGTGAGTGTGTGTGAGCGTGCTGCAACCGACAGATCGCTCCATCATTCTTTTGTTTGTTTGTGCTTTCCTTCCCTCCTGGGTGACCCCCTCCTTACTCCCTCCCTACCTCCTGCCTGGCTTTAATCATCTGGAGGCCATGCCCCCCCACCTTTGCCTGTGTAAACTATGAAAACCAAAACTGACCATATCGTCCAAATAAGCAAGAATTCATGTGAATTATGCACTGCTGATGAGAAAGAATGGTAACCCAGAATTTCACGAACTTTATCCTGTTGTGTAACTGGCACCCTAGATTAACAAGAATCTTGGCAGTTTGAGACTTATTTTACACAAAATCCACACATGGTTGTTGTGCAGAGAAAGCAGTGTTTTTCTGTGCTTTCTGTTCCACACAGAATATGCCAGCTATTTATGCAAAGAGAACACTGTTTTCTGAGCAAAACAACCAGGTATTATTTTTTAATTTATTTAATTTTTTTGTACAGAAAGAGTCTTGAATTGTGCATAGTCTTCAAAACCAGTGCAATTTTCAAAGACTTGCTTGCAGTGAGGAGAAAATTGCTAAAATTATTTGTGGTTCCCTTTTAAAAGAACATGAGGAAAGAGTTGCATTCCTATTCTGGAGGGAGTGTGGGTTGCAAAACCATATCCATGCCCAGGGCTCCACATTGCCCACCCATGGTTCTGGGCTTAGAGGACAGGCTATGAGCTGAATACAGGTCTGTCTTCCAACAGTGGTGAATGGCCAGGTGACAAAGGAAGTTGGGGGATCACCCCTGAGGCTGTTCCCATGCTTTGCCCAATGAAAGGCCCCATGCAGTCCCCACACACTTAACACTAAGTGGCAACAAGGTAGGAAACACCTAGGTGGTTGACCCCCCACCTGCCCCTTTTGGTTCTAGCATTCCCACATATGTCATAACTGTCGGCATCCAGTGGATCCCTTATCATGAGCTTTCCTTGTTAAAGAATATGCAGAACTCTTTTGCCTCACAGGTGCAGGTATGAGGCAAACGGTATAGTCAAGCGGTCACCCCTCCATCCCAACCCCTGATATGGAGCCTATGAAAGGAAAAAGGAAATATAGCACAAGCATAACCAGTGGTCTGCAACAACCTGTTGAGTCAGCTGCACATGTGCCAGAAGAATAAGAATAAGAGCTAATCCAAAACAAGAAGTGCAAATTGCTTCCTCTTGTCTTTGAAGCTGTTAATCCAAAATTCTTTTCTTTCTGCTGATAGTCAAACTCAACTGTGGTCTTACTCTAGATCTCAGTGCGGTGAAAAGACAACATAATTGCTTCGTAACTAGAAATTAATCATTCACCATTGAGGAGATAGGATGGGATCATTAGTAGCTATATTTGGAATTTCCATGAGTGTTTTCCAAGTGATTCAACGAGTATAATTTTTGTTCTTCCTATTGCACTCCTTCCTACCCTTTCCTCTTCTTCCTTGGCCTGGCATTACTTACACTGAAACCTTACTGTCGACTATATTTTACCCATCCTCATAGTGCCATCATTGCCAATGGTGTTACAGCTTCCATACTGCAGGAAACACACTCAGGGGTAGCCGTGTTGGCCATGCAGCAAAACAAAATCCAAAATCTACCAAAAAGTGATACCTTTATTGGCCAACCAAATGCAAAAAACACATGATGCAAGCTTTCAAAGCTCTATTGGCTTCTTCATCAGGCAAAAATTGTTTTAAAAATAAAGAAAAGTAATGATGTTAGAGTCACAAGCCTACATGTTGTTTCAGATGTTCCTTGCACTGTTGTTCAGGTGAGGGATCTCATGCAGGCAGAGGTCACTCCTACTTACTGGCCATGCAGGGCTGAGACAAAGGACAATAAAATTTAAATACTTTTGCAGCAGTGAGACAACCCCTCTGGTATCTAGGATGTCCCTGTTCCTGTTCAGATGTTACACAAGTAATATCTGAAAGAACATGTAGGCCTGTGATTCCAACATCATCACTTTTCTTCATTTATTTTTAACATTTTGCCTGATGAAGAAGCCAGTAGAACTTTGAAAGCTTGCATCATGTGTTTTGCATTTTGGTCAGCCAAGAAAGGCATTGCTTTTTTGTGGATTTTGGATTTTGCTTAGCTTCCATACTTATTAAGATCAACCCAGGATATTTCACTGCCTGTGGGAGTATCCAATAGATCCCTCCATCAAGATGTGTAGTACCAACAGACCATGGTCAGATGAGGGGAGGGGACTGATCTTGCAGCGGTGGGATATTATAACCCCACTCACCTCATTTTCATCATAAGCCAAAACTGGTGTATAGATCCAGATATCAACCAGGTTATTTTGGCATCTGAGATAGAAAATGCCACCAGCATCTCTCTTCCTTCCAGGCAGTCAAGCTACAATAATACCACCTTAGATAATAATTGGTTGTACCCAAAATCAGCTGCTAGAGGTGACTGTATCACCCTTCATAACAGCAGGGCTAGCACTGATACTTGCTATTTGTCATGCTACTGTCCATACCTGAAGCTAATTCCTCTGTGAGCTCCTTATATGTATGAGAGGGGAGGGAATGCAAGAATAATGAAGGGCAGGTGTGGCCAAATAACTCTTAATTTCCATATTTTATCATCCTTGTAAATGAGAACCAGTGAGGTCAAGAAAGAGCCATGTAGGAATGTTGAGTTCCTACAAGGGGGATTTAAAGGAAGAGAATCTCATTTTGTCTTCCTCTGATGCTGGTCATATCTGCTCCAGTCCCTGATGGGTTTTAAAAAAGGCAATGAGGATGCCCAATAGGAAAATAGGTCCCTCACTCCTAGCTTAGTGTGCTTGACAAGAAAAACATTTTCTTAAATTGGGTGATGGGCACTCTCAGGGTATTGGGGACACAGTAGTTATCCATGGATGGCAGGTGCTGATGTTCCAGTGCTTTGACTGGAACTTTCCTCTAAACAGTGCTGAGTGAAATCATATTGGTTAAGTTCTTGGCTCCCAGGGACTTCTGAAACTCTCAAGGACCTCTCAAGAAGGAGGGGGGATGTTAATCCACAGAATTCATATAGTGCATATATAATGTCCGTGATTCTATTATATTTAAAGAACAGATATGCAGTTCAGGGTTCTATTGTATTCAAATACAGCCAGATAACTTCTCAAATCCAGGAATGCAAGCTGCATTTTATCTGAGGATCTGCCTGAATAAAATGGCCCATAACGAAGGATAAATCTTGATTCCACTTCATATTTGGCAGCTGGCTCATGGATCTATTCAAGCCAGCACTGAAGGGACTGGAAGGCAAAACAAAATAATGCCAAAAAAGAATAAGATTTTTTGAATTGGAACAATGTGGTTATATTTAGATGGTACAGGGTGCTGTATAGAAGTGAGTCATGCCAGTTCTTAAAGCAACATGCTGTTTCAGTCATGCCAGGGCATGGAAAGATTCCTATCATTAACATGGTGCTCTTTTGATGTTAATTGATGGCCCTGCCAAGTGGCATCAAGGCACTGTCAAAGAAAGAATGCCAGGGCCCCGCTCAAAATCTTTGCATGTTGTCGGCTCTCAAAATGAGAGCAACAAAAGCAAAGCAGCTCGCACAAGCTTTTCTATTTTTATTATTTTTATTTTTGCATAGCATGCTGCTATGCTAGGCCTGATTAAACAGAAAGAGGTTGATCTCTTCCAGATTGTGGCAGGATGGGGGCAATGCCACACACACACACACACACACACACACACTCAATTTGAGTAGAGGTGAGAGATCCTGGCCATAGCAGCCCCCTACAATGGGGACCTCATGTTCAGTGGGAAAAGGGCTGGGGAATTGTGTGAGAATTTCCTTGGAGCATCTGAAAAAGCTAGAACATTTTTGAAAATAATCCAGAATACCTCAGTGTGCCTAGGGAGACACAATCACCTGAAACTATTGGTTAATCCCAGTGGGCATAGACAAACAGAATCATTGATTTAATCAGATCAATGATTCAGATCACAAGAAAAGAAATTCCACCTAAACATTAGGAAGAATGCCCTGATGGTAAGAAATTTTTGCCAGTGGAACAGACTGCCTGGGAGGGTGGTGGGTTCTTCTTCTTTAGAAGTCTCTAAACAAAGGTCGTGTGGCTCTCCGTCAGGAGTGCTTTAGTTGTATATTCCTGCATGGACTAGATGGCCCTTGTGAACCTTCCCAGTTCTTAGATTTTCCTTGGGTTTTTTCTGGGCTGTGAGGCCATGTTCTGGAAGAGTTTATTTCTGATGTTTCGCCTGCATCTGTAGCTGGCATCTTAGGAGAATGGCTGGGTAGGAGTGTATGTGGAGTTTATATGCTGCGACCCCCTGTTGGGGAGTACATGTAAATGTGTGTAATGGAATGGTTAGTTTCTGGGTATAGAAATGCAAGGCTCATTAGTGTCTGTCTGGCTAATGGTTGGTTGATGGGCCATTATCTGCTGGGAATCCCCCTGTCCCTGGGTGGAATTCCTTTGTAAGTGTTGAGTTTTGATTCTATTGTTCTTCAAAACTTCCCAGTTTTATTGATACAATAGGTGTACTCTGATTGGGCCTAGCACAAGGGGACAGGCCAATGTCTCCCTTGATCTCACTGAAGCAATGTAAACCTCCTACATGCCCTACAGTGGCTTGTGTTGGGCAGAAAGCAACCCACTTGTGAACACTCTTGGGGAAAGAGGGTATCTGGAGTGAGTTGTTGTTTTTTTGCCTGGCTCCAGATATTGAAGCAGGGGTGGGATTAATGCAGCTTTCCAGATGTTGTTGGACTGTGAGTCCCAGCAGCCTATCAAGTTCGTTGTTCCAGCAGTTCAGAAATCCAGGCTTCAGAGTTAATTCTGCAAAGCATTATAACTGCAGCAATCATCATCCACTGATTTTCATTGTCGGGACAGACCTATCCTTATTAGCACACTATTGACATTTTCAGATGGCCCTTACCGCGCAAGCAGCCTCCGGAGCAGTAACGAGGCTGCTGCGCAGCAAGGGGTCCTTTTTGGATGCCGTTGTCCCTCTTCCATGACCATTCGTGGCATGTACGTGGAGCTTTGGGAGCGGCCACATCATATTTCAATCATGGGCAACTTCTGTGATTGAAATATGACACGGACACTTCCAAAGCTTCATGTACATGCCACAAATGGTCATAGAAGAGGGACAGTGTCATCTGAAAAGGACCCCCTGCCACACAGCAGCCTTGTTACTCCTCAGGGGGCTGCTTGCATGGTAAAGGCTGTCTGAAAATGTCTTTTTAAGGCATAGCAAATTCAAATAGTTTGGTGGGCTTTAAGCTCATTTGTTAATTCAGCAAAACATTCCTTTTTCTCAGGGGTTGTCTAGATGATGAAAATACTCCTCATAGAATTTGCAGAGAATACAATGTGATCTGAATGAGATTCATGGTACTTGGAAGGAGGGGGCTAAAACCTCCACAGACTGTGCAGTAAAAGGATTCATGGTTTTCACCAAAGTTTCCCAGAAAATGCGCATAGCTGTGCATTTTTGCACATGTGGCCATCTGAATTCGCATCACTGTGCATTATTGCTCTATTGCCCTTTATCAGAGTGTTTGGCTACTCCATTCGAATAGATGTGAATTGATGCAAACAGGCGAAAAAATGGTGGAGACAAAACGGCAGCACTGGAAATGGGTGAAGATGCACACCCACTTGCAGTATACCATCACATCTAGATAAGCCCTCAGATTCTCTAGCTTTTGTTTCCACCCTCCAGTGTTTCTCTCTCTCTCTCTCTCTCTCTCACACACACACACACACACACACACACACATACACACCTTGAAAATGCCAGGCTAACAACCAGGAATGCAATAACAAGCAGGCTTGATATGTGTTTCCCAAGATCCACTATACTACTATACTGGTCAAAGACCGAATAAATTTTATTACTATTACTATTACTATTAGTGATCCACTATACTACTAGACATCCCATCCTTCCTACATGATAAATCTCATGGCAGGTAGACAGGGTCACCAATGGTGGGGAATACTAGGAGCTGTAGTTCAAAACATCTGGAAGACTGCAAGATTCCCATCTCTGCTTTATTGACTAGCTAGAACTAAGGATAGATGATTGTCAGTTGTGCTCCCTTCCATACTCTTTTTTTAAAAAGTCATTTCCTCCCATCTGCATAAACTCTCTCTCTCTGGCTTTTCTTCACAAATGAAGATTCAGGAAGGACTCATCCTGCACTTTCTGCAAGCGCGCTGATGATTAAAACGGCCAATCTGAGATAAAGAAGTCCGATTGCAGAAAGCACAGCAGAAGGTCTCCTTGGGTGATGTTTCTGGGTTGTGATTCTTTCTGTGTTGTCGTTTCTCTTCAAGACTTGTTCGGCGTGAGTTCTCAAATAAGCTGCAGCATTGTGGATAGCGCGTCTCATAGAATCATAGAATTGTAGAGTTGGAAGAGACCACAAGGACCATCCAGTCCAACCCCCTACCATGCAGGAAATCACGATCAAAGCATCCCCGACAGATGGCCATCCAGCCTCTGTTTAAAGACCTCCAAGGAAGGAGACCCCACCACACGCCGAGGGAGTGTGTTCCACTGCCGAACAGCTCTTACTATCAAAAAGTTCCTCCTAATGTTGAGGTGGAATCTCTGTTCCTGGAGCTTGCACCCATTGCTCCGTGTTCCAGTCTCTGGAGCAGCAGAAAATAAGCCTGCTCCATCCTCAGCGTGACATCCCTTCAAATACTTAAACAGGGCTATCATATCGCCTCTTAACCGTCTTTTTTCCAGGCTAAACACACCCAGCTCCCTAAGTCTCTCCTCATAAGGCATCGTTTCCAGACCTTTCACCATTTTAGTTGCCCTTCTCTGGACACGCTCCGATTTGTCAATATTCTTTTTGAATTGTGGTGCCCAGAACTGGACACAGTATTCTAAGTGAGGTCTGACCAAGGCAGAATAGAGTGGCCTATTACTTCCCTTGATCTAGACACTATACTTCTATTGATACAGCCCAAAATCGCATTGGCCTTTTTAGCTGCCGCATCACACTGTTGGCTCATGTTCAACTTGTGGTCTCCATGCCTGCCAATGTGAGGCCAGGGCGGACCACTGTTGGTGATCAATTTGGCCGAGCCTGAGATGTTGTTTCAGGGAGTCCTTGTATCGCTTTTTTGGAGCGCCCCTCTTACGCTGACCCGTGGCGAGTTCACCATAGAGTACTATTTTGGGGAGACTATGGTCTTCCATCCTAGAAATGTGCCCTATCCAGTGCAGCTGTGTTCTCAATATCATGCCCTCAATGCTGGTGATCCCTGCTTGCTCAAGGACAGCAACATTCGTCACATAGTCAGTCCAGTGTATATTTAGGATTGTGCATATACAGTGCTGATGAAAGTGTTTGAGGAGTCGTAAGTGTTGGCGATAGGTGACCCATGTTTCAGACCCATGAAGGAGAACAGACAGTACAATGGCTCTATACATACTGATTTTTGTGCTTCTATACAGCTATTCCCAGCACGTTAAGGACTGTGCTATGTGTGCCTACCATGGAGCTCTGAAAGACAAGTTTCCTAGCAGGAGAAAAGAGGTGATGGCTTTCATTCAGAACAGTGAACGTGGTGAAAGACCCAGGGATTCGAATCCCAAATTTAATTGCTGAGCACCCAAAGTCCTCTGCTTTTGAGAGATAAACCAGTTGAGTTTTGCTTTCTCCCAGATTGGATTTAGATATTTGTAAAATCTCAAATTCTTTTAATTCCATTTATACCTGATTCCGTGTGATTTCCAAAACTAGAACTATGCACTGCGGTAGCAGTTGCACTTTTTTCAGAGTCACATAGTGTCACTGAAGGAAAGGAGAGAACATCTTTCTTGAAGCAGGTTGTTTCTCCAGTTTCTTCCTTTCATGAGTGGTCATGTGTCCAGTTCTGGGCACCACAATTCAAAAAGAATATTGACAAATTGGAGCGTGTCCAGAGGAGGGTGACTAAAATGGTGAAAGGTCTGGAAACCATGCCTTATGAGGAAAGACTTAGGGAGCTGGGTGTGTTTAGTCTGGAAAAAAGATGGTTAAGGGGTGACATGATAGCCCTGTTTAAGTATTTGAAGGGGTGTCACATTGAGGATGGAGCAAGCTTGTTTTCTGCTGCTCCAGAGACTAGAACATGGAGCAATGGATGCAAGCTCCAGGAACAGAGATTCCACCTCAACATTAGGAGGAATTTTCTGACAGTAAGAGCTGTTCGGCAGTGGAACACACTCCCTCTGAGCGTACTAGGGTCTCCTTCCTTGGAGGTCTTTAAAAAGAGGCTGGATAGCCATCTGTCAGGGATGCTTTGATAGTGATTTCCTGTGTAGCAGGGGGTTGGACTGGATGGCCCTTGTGGTCTCTTCCAACTCTACAATTCTATGATTCTGTTATTCTAGGGCCACTGTGCCCACAGCCTGGCTCCTCCTACCACCGGTGGTCAGTTACTCTGATGTCATCCAGCAACCAGATTTTATCCTCAGACAGATGCACATCAGGTCCAGAGAAGGTTGTCAGAAGGATAAAGCAAGGCATGGACAACCGAAACCACAATTAACTTACCTTGTGTTCTGTCAGTGCTGTTAAATGGGAATCCCTGGGTTTTAACCTGGAAGCCCTCTGCAATGCAAAACGGGCCATTTCAATTGAAGAGAAAACACAGGGGAATGACAAGAGGGCATGTCAAATGGCTAAAGAAGAAGGAGCATTCTGGGGATCATCATCATCTCAGTTTCACAGTCCTTGGTGAATGGAGTTTTGGGGCATCAATGATTTGGCTTCTATCCAATCTAGGAATCAATGAGCTGTCATTGGATAATATGGTACATTTCAAGTAGCATTACCTTCTATAGTTGTTCTATTGTGTAGAATGGTTGTCTCATTCATCGGAGAAGGAGGGGTGGTGGTGGTGGTGATTCAGACAGGATTCTTTTTCTTTTTCTTCTACTTCTTAGTATTAGCATTGGCGTTAGTATCAGGATTAGACCCATCTATTATTTATTTATTTATTGGATTTATATCCTGCTTTTCTCTCAAGATGGGTTTCAAGGCGGCTTACAATAATTAAAAAGTACAACTAAAACATCACAAGTTACAAAATTTGAAAAAAGGATTAAATTAATTACCATTATTAAAATATAGTTAAAAACACAACATGAAAAACAACATAAAATCAATAAAATTACAACATTCCTCTCAGCTTCAGAGGAAAGCCAATGGCAAACCTCCTCTAAGGAAATCTTTCTAAGAAAATCTCATGATAGGTTCACCATAAGTCAGAAGCTACCTGAAAGAACACAACAACAACAACAACAATAACAACAAACAAACAAACAAACAACAGATGAAATCACAGATAAAAGTAGATAAAAGCACATATGACACAAGTTAAAAGGCCAAATGCTTGTTAAAATACTGTCTAAACAAATCCATTTTAAAAATGAAATTCAGTAAAACAGTACACTGTGAAAAACCCTTGCAGTCAAAGGTTGATCAAGATTCCCATATCTGAAGCACAATGTACAGCTTGGATCAAGGCTGAGACTGGAGAAAGACCAATGGCAGGGCCATGCTTGAGTGGTCATGTATATAAGGATGTCTGCCAGCTAGTCAAAGGTAGGAAAAGACAGGCAAAAGTGAGCAGGCAATGACTTCCCCATCTTTCCCTGCTGATTTCTGTTCCTTACTCCCACCGTTCTTAAGGGCTGTGTCCCATATGAAGAACCTGGAAAAATTCCTTATACAGACTACAACTCTCAGAACTCTGGGCTCCGGAGTTGTAGCCCAAGGACTTTATCAAATGAGCATCTATAAACACTGTAATTCCATGAATGAGTACTGTGGAAACATTGTGGCATTATTACACTTACTGTCACACATCACTATAATCAAGTGAATGAACTGCCATGGAATTATTGTATGTCAACCACTGGTGCTTTAAAAATGGGAGTTTACTTCCTTGATTTACCATGGGCGAGATTTCTGCGGTTCTCATGAGAATACGCGAGCATGCTTAAAACTCCAAAAACCCCTTAATTAGCAAAGCAAGCAAACACACAAGCACTGAAACAAACCTAAAAATGTTGAAACTAAATGGGACAGTTCATTAAAACAGCATCCTGTACTTGATTTTTGCATTCTCACCCAGAGGTTTTCTCACTGAGGACCGCCCATTCATGCTGTAATCTCATGATTACAATGGGACGTGGTTTTGCACACCATCAACACTGAAACAAGCCATATTGATGATCTATTGACTGCTTGTCCCATCAATTAGAAGCAATGCCTTCTTCACAGCTGGAGCACGGAGTAACCACACAAAGATGCCGATGTGACCAGAAGCTGGAAGGAATAGAAACAGAAAGCACAGAATTTGATAGAGTGTTACAAGGGGGGAGGAGAAAGATCTTGTCAAAGATTTACAAGATATTATTAAAGCTAGATCAAGAACAAGAGGTCATTAAAACATATATGTTGAAATGGGCAAGTAATTGTGGCTATGAAATACCCCTGGTACAATGGGAAAGAGTATGGAAAAATTTGACCTTCACAAGGAGTAATAACATAAGAGAGAATACGTATAAAATGTTGACCAGATGGCACCTATCACCGGAGAGGTTAGCCAAAATTTATAAAAACATGAAAAATCAGTGTTGGAAGTGTCAGAAAGCCATTGGGACATACTATCACAGCTGGTGGAAATGTGAGAAAATACAGAAATATTGGAAGAAAATTCACCAAATAATCACAAAATTATTAGATGTAGATTTTCCGTGTGACCCAGAGATATTTTTACTAAATATGTTGGAAAAAATAGATGTACAAGTACAAAAAAAGTATTGGAAAGTTTTATTGTATATGTTCTCAGCCGCAAGAATAGTCTACGCAAAATATTGGAAGACTCAGAAAATACCATTGATAGAGGAATGGGTATTAAAACTTAAAGATATGTATGAGATGGAAAGATTAACAATTATGTTAGATGACAAAAAAACATTTAAAGATTTGGAAGCCTGGGTGATTCTAAACCCACTCTTGAAAGAAAGATGCGGAGAAGAGGCAAAAATAGATATAGAAGAATCAATTTAAGGAATAAACAAATAAAATAAAATCATAAACGGCAAAAGTAACAGAAAACAGAAAGAACAAAGAAAGGGAATTTCTGAAGGGGGTAGCGAAGTATGGAAAAAAACCAAAATGGAATAGAAGGGGAAAAAAGGAAGTTTTAGAGATACAGAATGGAAGAGAAAGAGAGTAAATGTAGGGTGTTTAATAGGTGAGAGTAAATGTGGGGAATTAAGGGGATGGGGGGGTGGGGAGGGTGAGGGGTATATGTAAATTTGGAATATGTGAATGTATGGCGATCGGTGAATATGGGAATGTGATGTTTTGTGTTGTTTTAGGATTTAATGGTGTAAGATAATTTTTAATAAAAATTATTTAAAAAAAAAAAACAAAGATGCCGATGTCATGCAATAGCAGGGCCCATTCACACTACCATGATGTCATAATCCTGTGATTTTTGCCACGTCTGATAAAGTCCCAAAAAAGGGTCTTATCCAAGCTCTGCCCACAAGAAAAAAAATTTCAGGAAAGAAGAGCTTCTCCATTTCACCTGAAATCTGTCTGAAATCATCAAATGGAGGCCAGTGGGGTTCCCATAAAAAAATAAGAACTTGGGATGCTAGCCTTGTAAATTGTGCTTCCCTCTAGCTCCCTCTGTTGGTGAAGGGACTCCTTTGCAACCCTTGAATCAGCAAAGCCTGGGTAGTTCCTCTAAAATGAAGTTGAAATTAATCTGATTATCAACGCATAAATTCTCCTTTATGACCCTGCAAAGTTAAGGAATTTTTGGGCACTTTGAGAGAGCTCACTCTCCTGCTCTTTGAATTATACATGTCTTTACTTTTACTCATAGACATGGGTTAACAAGGTTCTCATTTTAAGTTTATGAGCTGGAAACAATGACTTGCTTCATCATCTAGATGATTTTTTCAATTTAAATTTAGTTGATTAAGTAAACAAAGGTGCCCCTTATTAACTGGGCATCAAATTAAGGGGGAAGAGTCAGAGGATTCTATATATATAATTCTCTTGGGTATGCTGCCATTTTCAGTGTGCTGATTGGCTGCTTAGTTGTCAGGATCTGCCTCTCCTTGCAGGATTAGGCCCCAGGCTGCAGCAGCTGGCAGAGCCTCTTTGCAGACTCAGGCCCTGGCTGTGGGAGTCTTGAAAGAACCAGGGACAAGCTATCAGATGCAGCTGGCTGCAATCATGCAGCACACCTGAAGCAGCCAGGGGAACTGCTATTTAAAAGCGGCATTTGGCCCTCAGTCTTGGCCACCATAACATGGTTTTTTGTGCTGTTCTTGGGCCTTTTTTTTTTTTTTTGCGCTGTTTGTAGCTGCTACTTGTTCTTGGGCTGGAAACACGTGGAAAGCTTCAAATCCTTTCTAAATAGGCTGGTTGGATGGGCTCTCACATCCTGGTGCATATGGTGTGTGTGGGGGGGGGGAAGTGTATGTGTGTGGCATGGGGTATATGTGGGATGTGTGTGTGTAGCATGGGGGCTGTAGCATGGGGGCTGTAGCATGGGGGCTGTAGCATGGGGGCTGTAGCATGGGGTGTGCATGTTTGTGCATGTTTGTGCATGTTTGTGCATGTTTGTGCATGTTTGTGCATGTTTGTGCATGGTGGTTGTGGAAGGGATCTCACATTCTGGTGTGCATGCTGTCTATAGCGTAGGGTATGTATGTAAGTAGCATGCGGTGTTTGTGTGATTGTATGGCAGTGGTGGAGGGGCTCTTGTATCCTGGCATGTGTGGTGTATAGCATGGTGGCTGTAGCATGGTGTGTTTGTGTATGTATATGCACAGTTGCATGGCAGTGGCAGAAGAACTCTCGGCATGAAACTAGCCTTTATAGCTGATTTGAAAGGTTATATATTAATGCATCAAATGATTGTACTCTTGACATGTTTCCTAAGTGGCCAATCAGCAGAGTGGAAATGGAAATATACCGAAGCATTTTATATACGCAGATAACAGTGTATGTTGTGCTGGGTATAGGTAGTATGAGTATATTGATTTATAAACTTGGGAGAATGTTGGCACCATTTTAGGAGAGCTTTGGGAGGTCTAGGGTTACCCTGAATGCTCAGGAGTCTTAAGGACCCTCAAAATATCAATTTTAGTTTGGGGAATTAATATACTCAGCTTGGCTATGTGAAAGGGGGTAACTGATAGCAGGACTTTTTGATCTATGTGTACTGGTAATAACGAGGAGACGTTAAGCTACAATTATTAAGTTTTTTGAGAATCCCGCTCACTCCCCCATTTGGCACAGCTGTGCAGAGCCACCTTTGCCAGATGGGAGGGGAGGGCAGAGGAGACCAGTTAGACAGTGCCAGGGTGCACGCGCCGGTGCTTGGAGAGCAAGGGGTGGGGTCAGAGGCTACATAGGGCCCTGCTGCTTCTCCTCTTTTCCTCCGATCATCGACCCACCCTCCCGCTGCTGACATAGTATGATAATGGTTGCTTCAGGGCTGGGTAGGATTTTTTTTATCCCCTTTTCCTGTTTTGTTGTTGTTTTGCCTACTCCATACTATGGTAGGTGGCAATGGGAAATTGGCTAGTGTGGTGTCTGAATAGGTAATGTTCCTATATTTTGAGCAGAAAATGGAATGGGGGAGGCATAGATTTTGGTGTGCACCTTGGCACCAATTTTGGTGAAGGCAGGGTCTCTGGAAGGGCCACTTAAGTTTGTATGTCCTAAGGGGACAGAAAGAAACCCACCTTGGGGTTGACCTGAAGGATAATTGCATACCTTAATCCATATGGCTTGGTGAGGGATTTTTGGGTTGACCTTCCAAATACGGGCCAGCTGGGGAGCAACCCCAGCTATTGGGGTTCTCTCCAGGACCTAGGTGTTCACCTGGGGAAGCTGAGGGGTGTGGTCTCAGATTGACCTACTGCCTCAGCTGCTCCCTCACTAGGTTGCCTCACCCCACTGAAGACCTTTAGAGGGAAATGAATAGGTAGGGTTAAATAAAGACCCTTTTATCTCATCCCATCTTTTGTGTCTGGTCTCTTTATTTCCCTGACTTGGTTGGTAAAGCAGTAATAACATTCATGCACATACTCAGGCTTCAAGCATTCACGCAAGGCTAGAGAATAAAGCAGGAAGTGGTGGGACAGTAGAGTAGAGAAGGGAGGTTGTTTTGGGGTGATACTATATCGATCTGAGGAGATGAGATTGTGGAAGAAACCAGCAGAGTGGGGGTCCCAAAGCTGGACCAGTGACACAGTCCAGAAGCAGGGAAACTGTGCACACTTGAGTACGGTTTGGGAAAGGTTTTTATACCCAATAATTTCCTTTAGGGGATGGAATTTAGAGTGAAAGACAATGCTTCTCGGAGGTTCTCAAGATAAGACAATGGACACTTGGGACATGCTAATGACCCAAAATGTGCTGATACTTTGTACTTGAATAGATGAAGCAAGCTCTTTGTTTGAGGGAAGGTAGAGGTATGAGGGCTCTTTACAAACTTGAGTATCTCAGCTTATGCTGATGGGGTTAGCCAGATGTTCAAGGCAAGAAGTTGCCTTGCATTACCTTTCTTTGAAATTTGGACTGGCCCCTCCTTAGTGCATATGTGACTAAGTCTCACCACTAGTCATTTGGGATTCTTGGTTCATGAGAGTCCCCAATTTACTGGCCACACTGCCTGGAAGGCCACATTTGGCCAAATTATTAAACATTGCCAATTATTACAGATATGGAGCAGGGGTATCAGGGTACGTAACACTAGGTTCTCCTGATCGCCATTCAGCCCTGAAACAGTGTAGGTAACCCTGAGCCATTTGCACTCTCTCTGTCATCCTGACCTCCTTAAAAGGTTATTGAGAGGATAAAATGGTGCAGAGGGGAGATCCATGAACAGTATCTTGAACTCACTGTCAGAGGAGTAGTGAGTCAAACCTGGGTTTTGTTCTTTACTTTAA
The DNA here is from genome assembly GCA_030847615.1 of Gambelia wislizenii. NCBI lineage: Eukaryota > Metazoa > Chordata > Lepidosauria > Squamata > Crotaphytidae > Gambelia > Gambelia wislizenii. Next base: position 361,865,025 of record JAUMIR010000003.1, read on the forward strand.
ATAAGCTACTGAACCCTATTCCCAAAATAGGTTCAGAACCTTGGATTTCTCCTTTAAAATTCAGAGAAAACCCCAGAGCAGAGTCAACATGGCCCTGACATTGTTTTCAGAAAATGTAGGCTTAGGTCCTGAGTGGATTTCTGCAAATAGAAGAGGCCCTTCCATTCAGGAATGGGGCCATGGTCCAGCAGAAGATCCAGCTGGTGGAAAGGCAGGGGGGAGATTTTGGCTGATTTCACCAACAATGTTCCAGAGGGACCCTTGAACATCTGGGAGAATTTTTTTTTTTAACTAGGCCTCAGGGGGGTACAAAGAACCAGTGTGGGATAGCAGTTTCAACATTGGACTACAACTTTGGAGACCAGGGTTCGAATCCCCACTTGGCAATGGGAACCTACTGTGTGACCTTGGGCAAGTCACACTCTCAGCTTCAGAGGAAGGCAAAGGCAAGCCCCCTCTGAACAAATCTTGCCAAGAAAACCCTATGATAGGTTTGCCTTAGGCAGTCACCACAAGTTGATTTAAAAAGGCAAAAGATTTATATAATCTGAAGAGAAACCAGAGCTATAAATTGGAGATGACTTGAAGGTGCACAAAACAACAACAGTAGGGTACAGCAAGAAGGGGAAACAAAGGAACTTTAATTTCCATAGTGGGAATATTCCCTTGATTGTGGCTCTTTTGGAGAAGCAAACTCAGGATACCAACCATAAAAACTTTTTGCACACACACAAACATGTAAAATCAACAGGTTGAATGGAACATAAGAACCTCTTGCATATCTTAAGCACAGCTTAAAAGTAACTTGTTTCAAGTAACCAGTTACTTGCAACTGATTCCTTTTTAAAGAACTAAAGTATAACAAGACTACGTGCGAAAGGGATCTAGGAGTCCTAGTAGACCACAAGTTGAACATGAGTCAACAATGTGATGCGGCAGCTAAAAAGGCCAATGTGATTTTGGGCTGCATCAATAGAAGTATAGTGTCTAGATCAAGGGAAGTAATAGTACCACTCTATTCTGCCTTGGTCAGACCTCACCTAGAATACTGTGTCCAGTTCTGGGCACCACAATTCAAAAAGGATGTTGACAAATTGGAGCGTGTCCAGAGAAGGGCAACTAAAATGGTGAAAGGTCTGGAAACCATGCCTTATGAGGAGAGACTTAGGGAGCTGGGTATGTTTAGCCTGGAAAAAAGATGGTTAAGAGGTGATATGATAGCCCTGTTTAAGTATTTGAAGGGGTGTCACGCTGAGGATGGAGCAGGCTTGTTTTCTGCTGCTCCAGAGACTGGAACACGGAGCAATGGGTGCAAGCTCCAGGAACAGAGATTCCACCTCAACATTAGGAGGAACTTTTTGACAGAAAGAGCTGTTCGGCAGTGGAACGCACTCCCTCGGAGCGTGGTGGGGTCTCCTTCCTTGGAGGTCTTTAAACAGAGGCTGGATGGCCATCTGTCGGGGATGCTTTGATCAAGATTTCCTGCGTGGCAGGGGGTTGGACTGAATGAACCTTGTGGTCTCTTCTAACTCTACAATTCTATGATTCTATGATAACTCAGTTATATTATAAATATAATTTTAAAAGGGATAACCTCACCTCTTTTCCAGCATGTTACTGGACCTTTTAAATTACTTTAATAGTTACAGGGTGTGACCTCACTAACAGTGGGAAGGGGAATATCACATGGCTCAAGTACTGGCTGATGCTATCACCTCATACTCTCTTGTGAGTGTTGATGCAACAACCAGGTGGATGGGAAGAGCATGTTATATAGCAGGTCAGTCACCTCTAGTATTCAGATAAGAGATGTTTTGCTGGTTGAAGTAATTTTGAAGTAAATGGTTTAGTTACTTTAATGAAACTAGAAAGCAGAGTCCACAGTTTTAATTGTAACATTAATTAATTGCCTTTTGAAGTCTTGGAATTATATGTGTAATTTATTCCTTCTAAAAAGTAACTTTCCTAGCTCTGATTTTGATCACTATTGGGATTTCCCAGTTCCTTTAGGAGCAAATCAACTGTCACATTGATTAATTATATTTTTCTTGTGTACTGAACAGGGATGATGCACATCCTTAGCTAGAACATTTAAGTCATCTAGGACACACAGAGAGGTAAATGCAACTTAGGCTGGATCAGGGTTTCATCTTCTGTGTATGTGTGTGTGTTGTGGGTCTTCAAGTCATTTCTGACTTAAAGTGACCCTAAGGCAAACCTATCATAGGGTTTTTGGCAAGATTTGTTCAGAGGTAGTTTGCCATTGCCTTCCTCTGAGGCTGAGAGAGTGTGACTTGCCCAAGCTCACTCAGTGAATCATAGAATCATAGAGCTAGAAGAGATCACAAGGGCCATCTAGTTCAACACCCTGCCCTGCAGGAATATACAATCAAAGCATTCCGAACAGATGGCCATCTAGCCTCTGTTTAAAAACCCCAAAGATGGAGACTCCACCACACTCCAAGGCAATGTATTCCACTGCCAAACAGCTCTTACTGTCAGGAAGTTCTTCCTAATGTTTAGGTGGAATCTCTTTTCCTATAGTTGGGTCCATTGGTCCATGTCCAAGGACTTTATCACCCCTAAACCCCATTATTTTGCTGCCATAACTTTACTGGTTTTACACCAGCAAAAGAACTCCCCATGCCACACTTACCTGTAATCCCAGCAAAAGGCTTCCCAGCAATGAATGAGGAGTGAACAGAGCTCCATTCACTTCCGTGTTTGAAATCCCATGATTCTCGTGAGAATACCTAAATTCAAAAATAAAAACAAAAAGAATACTCAAAAACTTTCAAAAAGCACAGAAACACACTTAAAAACTTCAAAGTAAACTGGGGAGGGTCATGAAAAGTGTGTCACCTACCTGGAAGTTGTGATCTCACCCAGACGTGCTCTCATGAGACCAGCCATTGACACTGCATTGACATGAGCACAATGGCACGCAGTTTCAAATGCTGGCAATGCCGGCACAAAAGCATCACAGGGATCAATTGATGGCTTGAGCTGTCAATAAAAAAGTATGTTTTTATGACTGGACATGATCATGAAAGGGCGACATCGTCTGGTGTGTGTGCCCTTTTGCAATCGTTAGGCATCCTTATGATACCTTATTTGCCTTGTCTGATAAAGTCCCTAGTCTCTGGAGCAGCAGAAAACAAGCTTGTTCCATCCTCAATATGACATCCCTTCAAATATTTAAACATGGCTATCATGTCCCCTCAACCTTCTCTTCCCCAGGCTAAACATACCCAACTCCCTAATTCCTAAACATACCCAACTCCCATAGGGCATGGCTTCCAGACCTTTACCATTTTGGTTACCCTCCTCTGGACACACTCTAGCTTGTCAATATCTTTCTTGAATTGTGGTGCCCAGAACTGGACACAATTCAAGTCTGTGTCCAGTGACTTTCCATGGCTAAGTGGGGATTCAAACCCTGGTCTCCAGACTCATAGTCCAGTGTTCAACCACTAGACCACACATTCACTTTTTAGATGACTGAAGTTTGGTATCTATTTAATATTATAATTCACATGCCTCTGAGGATTGTTTATTTTCCAGGTAACTTGACCTACCACAGGATCTAAGATTGGGGAGGTAGTTAGATGGCTTGATTCATTCGTTCTGCTCAGATAATTTATTTCAGGTACCTCTCTGGACAAGTTTGATAATATGATTAATTAAAATCTATGGGTCACAAAGGGATAGCTGGAACGTCTTTGTTGAAATTCTGTGAAGATTAGATTTAAACAATTTTGATGAATTGCTCTTTTTAAAATGCTCCATCATATAATGAATTGAGCTCCATGTACACTGTGATTACAATGGATTTAAATTTCCATGCAGAGCTCTACAGTTTCCTTAGGGGACTGTTCTTGTGGCATCAATTTGATTAAAAGAGGTTTTGACAGAGCAGTACAAATTGTTTAGTGGCATGAATGAAGCATATTGTTTCAAAACCAAGATTCAGAGTTAGTTAGTTAGTTGCAGTTGAAACAATATTAGCATCCCAAAAAGCACTTTCTCATTTAAGTTCCTCTTTATACATTATTTCCCTGAAATCCTTACAAGATCCACATGTCAACACTGAGGATTGCTGGAACAGGAGAGATGAAACTGATTGATAACAGTGTGATTATCCAAGACCCAAACATCACTGTTTGAACCCTGTCCCAGCTTGTAACATATGCTCTCTCTTACACACAGCTTGGAAGCAAGGTGTTACAAGTTTCACATTTAACTATAACCAGTAACTTTTGGGGATAATGATGGTGGAATTAAGTTATACAGTACCTCAAAACTAATGCAGCAAGTAATCATGAAGTTAACCAGTTGGTTTCAGCAGCACCATGTACTACTTACTTTCAAAAAGTTACTTTCAAAGATGCATTTAGAGAGGCATTTTTCGATGCATTTAGAGAGGCATTTTTCGGGTTTTATGCCAAGGTGGTGACTGCAGCAGGTCCAGGGGTCAATTTTATGATCCCAAGAACTCCTGAGGCCCCTACAGATTGTCAAAAGTGCCAAGAAACAGCAACCAAAAAACAACAACCAGGAAGTGGATAGATATAAAATCATAGAGTTGGAAAGAACTACAAGGACCATCTAGTCCAACCACCTGCTATGTAGGAATATACAGGTGTTTCCAAGAGATGTCCATTCAACCTCTGTTTAAAGACCTCCAAAGGAGGACAGCCTACCACTTATGGTGACTCTATGAAGGAGAGACCTTCAAATAACCTTGTTATCAACAGCCCTGCTCAGGTCTTGCAAACTCAGGGCTGTGGCTTCCTTCATTGAATGTATCAATCTGTACTAATACTAATAATAATAATGCAAATATTAGTATTTATTACTATTTATTGTATACTGCTGGTAGCTTGTTTAACTTAAGCCATCTGAGGGCTTGCACTAAGACTCTAAACTATCTAGTCCGTGAGCTGCTCTCCGCTGACAATGCTGCCCTTGTTGCCCACACAGAAGCAGCTCTGCAGTGCCTAACATCCTGCTTTGCAACAGCTGCAGAGCTCTTTGGGCTGGAAGTTAACCTGAAGAAAACAGAAGTTCTTTACCAGCCTGCACCACAGGACGAACACCACCATCCCCACATTGCCGTCGGCAATTCTGTGCTTAAGTCCGTTCAGCAGTTCACCTACCTGGGAAACATCATCTCCTCAGATGCCAAGATTGACAAGGAGATCGATCACAGATTAGCAAAGGCACATAGCGCATTTGGAAGGCTTTACAAAAGAGTCTGGAGTAATAAACACCTGAGGCAAAACACAAAAATCCGTGTGTATAGAGCCATTGCACTGTCTATTCTCCTTTATGGATCTGAAACATGGGTCACCTATCGCCGCCACTTACGACTCCTCGAATGCTTCCACCAGCGCTGTTTACGCACAATCCTAAATATGCACTGGACTGACTATGTGACGAATGCTGCTGTCCTTGAGCAAGCAGGGATCACCAGCATTGAGGCCATGATATTGAGAACACAGCTGCGCTGGGCAGGGAATGTGTCTAGGATGGAGGACCATTGCCTCCCCCAAATAGTACTCTACGGTGAACTCGCCATGGGTCAGAGTAAGAGGGGTGCTCTAAAAAAGCGATACAAGGACTCCCTGAAACAACATCTCAGGCTTGGCCAAATTGATCATCAACAATGGTCCGCCCTGGCCTCACATCGGGAGGCATGGAGACACACTATCCACAATGCTGCAGCCTTATTTGAGAACTCACGCTGAACAAGTCTTGAAGAGAAACGGCAACGCAGAAAGAATCACAACCCGGTAACATCACCTGAGGAAACCTTCTGCTGTGCTTTCTGCAACCGGTCTTGTCTATCTCGGATTGGCCTTTTTCGTCATTAGCGTGCTTGCAGAAAACGCGGGATGAGTCCTTCCTGAATCTTCGTTTGCAAAGAAAAGCCAGAGAGAGAGATCGCACTATCAGTTAGCACTGTTCAGAAGTGGAAATATACTGGCTCGTCATGTGATGGAGCCTCCTTCTTTGGAGGTTTTTAAGCAGAGGCTGGATGGCATCTGTCGGGAATGATTGGGTTGAACTGGATGGCCCTTGTGGTCTCTTCCAACTTTATGATTCTGTGATCAGTGCACATTGTACTTCACAGAATAAAACAATGAAAAACACAACCAGCCCTGCCAAATCTAAATCTAAAATATGCGAGATATATTTTTAGATTGATAAGCTAAACATACATGCAGCTACATACAAAGCAAACTATCAAACACCTATAATCAAAATATACCACATTATGAAACTATATTAAACTAAATTCCAAAAGCTTTGGAAAACAAGAATTTTTTTAAATTAAGGTTTAGTCTTTAGATTCAGGTTGGAGTATCAGCAGAAAACAAGGTCCTTCTATCCTGTACATGACTTCTGGTTTTGAAAAATGGGTACTTTTCAAGGTTAACCAGTACAACGGGACCCCACAACCTATTTCAAAGATAAATTGTTGCTCTTGGTATAATATAGGAGAGCCAATCTACCCTCTTTTTTTGGCCAGAAAAAGGACAGTCTTGAGTACAGGGGGGTCAGGAGGGGTCAAGTCCCCCAAAACAGCCTTTTCCCTTGCCCATTTTATGCCATTCCCTTATCAAAACAGTACAAAACAGTAGTGGAAAGTAATAAAAATGAAAAGAGGAGCACAACAATGTCACATTATTGTTTCCAATATTACAATGGGATACTTTTCAAACCTTGTAACAAGATAGAGGAATTAATTACTTTTCAAAACTTTTTCCCCAACTGCTGCACATATTTCCCCCCAATATCTATGCACATATCATAGTCTAGGAATATAATCTCTTGAGCTCTACAGGTTTCTACTTTATATTTGCAGAATACAATTTCCCTGCATTTCTGAAATTGTTCCCTCTGCTCATTGTGCTAGACTTATTTAATATACAAAGAGTTCTATAGATCTTTCTATTTTGAAATGTTTTTATTTATCCTAGCAAAGGTTTTATCCTGCTCACACATTGATCTAATGGCCCAACCAGTGTAGCTCTAGTTTTATTTATTTGTTTGTTTATTGGTTGGTTGGTTGGTTTACAGTTCTGTTTAAAGCTTCCCCTCCCAAATCATTCCATCAGAGACCTTTTACCATCTCAGTTACCTTCCTCTGGACACATTCCAGTTTGTTAATATCCTTCTTGAACTGTGATGCCCAGAACTATTCCAAGTTGATTTGAACATATGGAATTTTCCTTGGCTTCATCTGCACAGCAAAAATTATCCAGTTTGACACTTCTTTAACTGCCATGGCTCAGATGGAATCCTGGGATTTGTAGTTTGTTGTGACACCAGAGCTCTCTGACAGAGAAGGCTAAATATCTCACAAAACTACAAATCCAAGAATTCCATAGCATTTGAGCCATGGCAAAGCAGTGTCAAACTGGATGATTTCTGCAGTGCAGATACAGCCTTTGTCCGACTGCAAAATCTCATATGGAAGTTTTTCAGAATGACAGATAGGAGAAGAAGCAGGCACTTACATATATTTTAGACTTATAACTCCTACCAATGCCACATGTTTCTATTTTTCCTGGGATTGATGCCCCTGATTATTATACTGCCTCATCTTTTCTTACAAGAAGTCCCTCGCTCCTGCCTGTGCACTGGCTCAGTTCTTCTCAACAAACCAAGTCACATTAGGAAGCACAGATTTCTCTTTCTGTCAGCCCTAGTTTAACTGTAGAAGCAGGGGCACCATTATCCCCTTCTATGCATATACACTCTGCTACAAGCAATTTGATTTGCTGTTCATGATACTTTCTGCACCTCCTCTCTGCTTCTCTCTGCAACAGCATCCTTCCATTTTTCATATATATGTCTTATATCTTCTTTTGATGGCAGTTGAGATGCTGACAGGGGAAGGTGTCTCAGGATCAGGCATCAAGGGAATACCCTCCAACTGTCCCAATTTGGGAGGGACAGTGATAATTAATCTTCTGCCATCCCACTTTTTTGGCCATTTTTTAAAATGTTGCTGTTTTTATCTCCGCCTTCCACTTTCTTCCTTTCTCCTCCACTTATTTAAAGTTTTGCAAACTGAGTTCAAAATGCAAAAGTAACTAGTTTGCACTCAGTTAACTCAGCAGGGGAACATGAGAGGAGGGGATGGAATCTTGTCCTTCCCAGTACACTCTGGCAAAAGCAAATTACTGCAGCCTTTCCTAGCTTGTGCCTTCTTCCTCATTAATAATTTTTGCCACCTTTACTACACACTGATGCTGCTTGTCCCAGTTTTCATCTGTGCAACATTGGAAAGTTACAGGATATTTATTGTTGTTGTTAACTACTGTTAACTCAACTTCAACTTCTAACCCCATGAATAAGAGACCTCCAAGTCACCCTATCATCAAAAAATTCAGGGCTGTGGCTTCCTTGATTGAGTCTATCCATCTGTAATGTGGTTTTCCTCTTTTCCTACTCTCTTTTACCTTACGAAGCATTATTGTCTTTTTTAGAAAGCCATCTCATAGAATCATAGAGTTGGAAGAGACCACAAGGGCCATCAAGTCCAACCTCCTGCCCTATAGGAATACAGCCAACAGATGGCTATCCAGCCTCTGTTTGAAAACCTCCAAAGAATGAGATGCCACCACACTCTGAGGCAGCGCATTCCACTATCAAACAGCTCTTACCATCAGGAAGTTCCTCATAATGTTTAGGTGGAATCTCTTTTCCTGTAGTTTGAGTCCATTGCTCCATGTCCTGGACTCTGGAGCAGCAGAAAACAAACTTGCTCCATCCTCAGTATGACATCCCTTCAAATATTTAAACATGGCTATAATATCCCCTCTTAACCTTCTCTTCCCCAGGCTAAACATACCCAGCTCCCTAAGCCACTCCTCATACGGCATGGCTTCCAGACCTCCTACCATGTTGGTCACCCTTCTCTGGATACATTCCAGCTTGTCAATATCCTTCTTGAATCGTGGTGCCCAGAACTGGACACAGTATTCTAGGTGAAGTCTGACCAAAGCAGAATACTTCCCTTGATCTAGATACTATACTCCTATTGATGCAGCCTAGAATCACATTGGCTTTTTTAGCATCTGCCTCACACTGCTAACTCATGTTCAGCTTGTGGTCCACTAAGACTCATAGATCCCTTTCACATGTACTGCCATCAAGCCAGGTGTCACCCATCCTATATCTGTGAATTTCATTTTTACTGCCCAAGTGTAATATCCTACATTTTCTCCTGTAGGCCTAGAGCTTTCCAAAATAAACAGAAGAGTTTCCTTTATTCAACCCTTTACTACAGAGGTGGCAGAGGGCAGTACACAGACTGTATGTGGCTCATGAACCCCACTTTTGTGGCCTCTGAAGCTCTGCAAAGCTCCCATATTTTTTAAAATGATGTGATTTTCAGGTACTTTTTGCCAGAAAACTGGACAGAAAACCCTCCAGACTCATGACAGCAGATAATTTTTTAAAAAAATCTCCAACCCACTTACACAACTCACTAGAACTTCTAATTACTCCTAATACCTCCATTTTCTTCTGTCATCCCTCTCAAAATGGTGATATGAAGTGATACAAGGTCCCCTCTGGTCACCATTTTTAGGAGGGGTTACAGAGTAAAAATAGAAATTTGGGGGTTACTGTGGGGGGGGTCTGTGGGGAGGGAAAAATTGGCTCCTGTCTGCCTCCCCACATTTGCCCACTCTTCCTTTACTGGCTAGGAATGGCTTTAGCAGCGCAAGAGATATGTCCATGAAAGTCTGTACTACAGTTGCCACAACCTCAGACTCTAAGTTCCCTGGATGTCCACACACCCCTGAGGACTAGTGAAATCTTCTGGGATTCTCAGGATCAATAATTCTGAAAGAGTGACAAAATCCTAACTTTGTGTTTTGTGCTGGCAGATGTGGGGAACACATCTAGTTATGGCTCTAAAAGATACATCAGGGTGCCTCTAAAAGATACATCAAAATATGCATTCAAGTAAAGGAAGCTGTGGGTCCAATTCAGTTTTAGGACTGTTAATTCATTCCCCACCCCATGTTTCTTGATTCCTTTCCTTTCTGATACCTTTGCTCCCCTCCCTACTGAATGAGGATCTCTATGCATGAGGAGAGGACTTGTGTGATCAAGTTTGACTTCCTTTGTATTTTTCAGTGGTTTCAGCTGCTGCCCAAGTACTTCTGCTTTTTCATTCATAACAGGAACCAACATGTGGTAGTACGTATAGATACAACTGTTGATCTCTCCTGCATGATTCTCATTTACAACCTGCCATCTTGGCACAACTTTACACAGAACACAGCTTTTGGGGGGAAATGGTAACAGTACCAAAATATTAATGGATGCTTCCGCTACTTCACAAATGCCACTTTGTCATGCATTCTCAGTCTTGCTGCTAAGCTCCCTAGAACACAATATGAACACCTAAGCTATTCTTTTATTACAATACTTCATCTTCAATTGAGGGGTAAAACTAGGACTTATCTACACTAGCCAGGATATGCCAGTTGCCCGCTGGTGTATCCTGCCTGCAGAGGTGGCTCATTCATCCCCCCACCCCTCAATTTCCTGCAGAAAATGGACCGGAGTCCAAACAGGATGCTGGCCCATCGCTGATGCCACCGCCACTGCCATTTTCTCCCTTATGCGGACACCAGGCAGGGGTCCCTCAAGACATGACTGCAGACCCCCTGCATGTGACCAGTCTCAGTCACATACTGCAGGACCTCTACCTGGCTTCTGGGAGACCCAGGGAGCTGGCGGCAGCAGCAGGGAGCAAAGTTCTAGCATGGGCTCCTGTGGACATGTGGGGCCCAATCTGGCAGAAATGGAGTAAACCAGTTACAGTATTGTCTTGAAATGCAGTCAAGGGTCCTATACTAACTTCCAGCCCTGTATCTGCCCTGGGGGTTGTTTGGACTGCCCAGGGGCATATCAAGGTAAATGCCCAGCATCGTTTGGACTACAGGGCTCTGGAATGGGGGAAAGGCAGGGTGTTTGGCCAGTGTAGACAGGTCCCTAGAGATTAAGGGAAATGTATGCTTCCTATAATTAACCAGTTTTCCCTCCTGCAGTAGGATTTCCTCAAAGATACATGCCTCAGCAAATCAGGTGTGTAAATTAAGCCCAGTTCCATTCACCAATCACAAAACAAAACACACTAAATGCACAAGTGAGGGAAATCACATGTTTTAATGAACAGATATCTTTTATCTCTTGGGAGAACACCTGCGCAAAAAGCAGAATGCATTTATCTTTTAGTCCGAACCAAAGCCAGGATGGCAAAAATGGCAAATTCTTCCTCCAGAAGCCTTGTGGGACATGTTGTAATTTATCATTTAAATGTAATTCCTTGTCCTACCTATTTTAGGCTAGAAAATGCTTTATTTAGGGGGAAAGCCAGGGAGCCCTGGTGGTGCAGTGGTTAAATGCCAGTACTGCGAGTCACCATGTTGCAAGTTCGATTCCAGCGGGCTCCAAGGTTCGCTCAGCCTTCCATCCTTTCATAGGTTGGTAAAATGAGTACCCGGCTTGTGGGGGCAATTAGCCAACACACACTGAAAACTGTTTAATGCAGTGTAGATGTATAAATTGCTATTGCTTAAAACAATTTGTAAGCCGCTCTGATAGCCTTGTGGCTGAAGAGCGGGGAATAAATAAATAAATAAATAAATAATAAAATTAAAAGGTGACTTCTGAGGCTGTAATTTGCCATTTTTGGAGTGAAGCAATCATTTTTAGGGGTCAGGGCTGAAGTAAAGGGAATCTACCGAGGTCTGGTGGAAAGCAAAATGGCCCCATGTATACTCAGAAGTTGCCTAAACCTGCCCTAAAGTTGACCATTCCTATATGATTATTCCTTTTATTAATACCTTGAATTAACAGTCAGTAAATAAATGACCTGATTATTACACTGTGCTATTTATAGACTACAAATGCAAGTAGAAGGCTTATGCGCTTATTTTTTAAAAATGTACAGAGGGAACACTGCCTGCATATGGAGTACCACAAGCAGTTATTGAACATGGTTTGCATTTTCCATGTGTGTCACATGCCATAAAACACCAAAAGGCTGTTTCTAATAAGCCATGAACCTTGGAAGGAATGATTTTCACAAAAAGAAACGTTTGTCAGGGTATACTGCTTAAACTTTCACACCCACCACTTTTCCCTTACAATTTCTGCGCCCTTCTGGTTCACAAAACAAAGCATGCTGAGTGCAAGATACATAGGTGAGAAAAATCACATGCTATGACAAAGAGATATCTTTCACCAGTTGAGGAACCAGCTCTACAGAAAATATGATAAAGTAATTGCCTTGTTTGATCCATAGAGATTCCGGGTAAATTTCAGCCTCCTACTTCCAGTTCCATTTGGCATTTGCCAAACACAAGTGCACGCTCAAGTTGTATCCATAAGTCTCTAGGCTCTGCTTATAATAGGTTTTTTGAAAGGCTCACCATGGTCTATGCATGCACCTTCACCTTCCCTTCCTGCACAACTCCTGATAGGGAAGTGATTCTCAGCCTTTGGCCCTTCAGATATTATTGATTTCAACTTTCAGTATCCATGACTATTGGTCACGCTGTCTGGAGTTCCTGGGAGCTGGTCCAGAATATCATGGAGGTAGGGGTGGGGGGCAGAGGTTGAGAACCACCACAATAGGATTAACTCCTGAGCAGGCAATCACTTCTCTCTGTTTTTGTTGCTCCTGTCGTTGTCATAATTTGTTAGGTACAAAGGCAGGAAGCTGGCCCAGCACAAGTCCGAAATAGAGTGTTTCACTCCAAAAGGGAGTATGGGAAATGGTGGGCGAGCGACAATGAGCAGGTAAGCAAAAGCATGAGTGTTACAGGTGCCCCTCTGCCTGGTGGGAGCACTGTGTGAGTTGTCTGTCAGCCCAAGGTGCATCCCAGGGCCCATCTCCTCCTCTATATGTGATCAATGTACATCTCATACAAAATGTCTGTAGGAGTTTGGACACCACCTTTTTGTTTTAATGTTGTTGGCCCTGCAACCAGAGGAGAGTTGAACCAGCCTTGCCTCATCGCGTTCCTACCTGTGCTTGATTTGTGGCAGGGGAAGCTTTCTACAATAGCTTGATTCACAGCAGGTAAAGCTTTTGGCTGCACGGAGAATATAAGCATTACCACCTAATGTTTATAGATCATGCTGTTCTTCATGGCAGAGGAGCAAAGGGGTAGCTTGGATGGAAAAGTCGGCAATCTAACTTGCAAAATGAGCATGGGGTTTTTCCTCCACCCCCACTCCTCCTTCTTGTCCATTCTTCATCCTTTTCCTACCAAACCAGGGAGACTCTTTGACAAAAATTGTTGTTCCCTGCTCTCATATTTTGGCATAGCTGCGATGGCAAAACAACCCCTCTGTATTAGTCTTCAGCATGTGTACCTTTCACCTACACAGACTGTGAATTTGTATTGCTATCCCTGGGGTACTCGTAGCATTACTGAACTATGCTCTGGCATGTAGTCTGCTGTGAGAGCCCAACAAGATGCATGCCTTCAGAGTGAAAACGATGTCTGAACAACCGGAGATTTGCCGCTGAAAGGCCACCATATTTTTATGCAAATAATCAGAACCAAAAAATTATCCTGTCTGCATAAAAGCAATCACAGATTGCAAATGTTGTCCATCAAGAAAGAGAATTTTAATCTGTTCCTCCCAGTTGGGAACAATGAAATGAAAAGCAGTTTCCTCTTATTTGCAATAGGTTTATATATCACCTTTCTCCTTCCATAAAAGCCCAGCAAGGTGGTTCACAACAGTTCAAACAATTGGGGCACAATAAAAATTGAGAAGAATAAAACCATTCTAAAATGGGAGAGGGAGGATTAACATACAGTTAACACTAGAGCTTGGAAATGTTGTTTTTGGAAGTGGGGGGTTCTGGCAGCTGTAGTCTAAAAAGTTGCTCTTCCAAGTTCTGGTTAAAAACCATTAAAGATCTGCTGAAATGGAAACATCTTGCTGGAGAGCATCAGTGAAGGGCTAATCAAACTTCTCTTGGGAAAGAGTTCCAAACCTTAAGGTGCTGCCACTGAGAAGGCCTTGTCTCGTATGACCACTAGTGACATCGTCCCTGGTGTCAGACACAGAACAGGTCTCTGGGGACAACCATAATTGACAAGCAAATGCATGTAGAAGAAGGTGGTTCTTCAGATAGAGGGAAAGGTTCTCTTCATTCATCTACATGGGTGTTTTGCATTCCTTCAGGAAAAACTATTTCACCCTTGGTTGCAAATTTGACTTCTGCCCATAGATTTGGCCCATTCCTCCCCTGTTACCTGCACAGAACAGGATGGAGTCCAGACTGCCACACCGGACAGTCTCTGGAGCTGCTACTGCCTGCATATTACTATCTGAAGCCAGGAAGATAGCCCACAGTGTATGAGCAAGGCCCCCTGCATGTGACCAGCCTTGGTCACATGCTGTGGGACTCCTTCCTAGCTATAGAAGAGCAAAGCAGTTGGCAACTGCAGAGACAGGCCAGCATGCCAGAATGGGCTTCTGCAGTCACGCAGGACCCAATCCGTTTTTTGCTGGCTGAAGCAGGTTTTACCAGGGTTGGTTAATGGTGTAATGGGCCTTACCCCTGTTTTCCCCCGTCTTTGTTCTGGGGATTGTGAGGACTGCCCAGGGGAAAAACAGGGCAAAATTCCTGTGTCTTCTGGACTGCAGGGTTCCAAGACAGGTGAAACACAGGGTATATAGCCCATCTAGACAAGCCCTTCTTCAGCTGCTTATTACAAGAAATACAAGAGAAGGACTCTCCCCATATGAACAATAACAAAGCCTTGGTTAAGTTAGCAAGCAAATGTCATAAACAGAGGTTCTGTCAAGAAGAGATCAAACATCCTTTGTCTGTGTCTTGAATCCCTCCAGGAATGAATATGTCACCCTTAGTTCTAAATCTGACCTCTGCTAGAAATTAAATGTTTAACAGATAATTGCCGTTTAGAAATGCTACTTTTTGGACTACAACAATCAGAATCTCCTATATAGCCTGACCAGTGGCCAAGATGGCTAGGGGATTCCAGACGTTGTGATCCAAAACGTACCTTTTCCAAGCTTAGAATAATTGGATGACCTGTTTAGGCCTGGGGGATGTCTAAACTAGATACAGTTTCCAGAGCAATGTTATCTAACAGGTGGTTCACATTTTAATTGAGCTGCAATAGAAAGTTTGTTCAAGGTTTCGCTTATAAAAATGAAAAACAATTTTTGAGAAGGTAGAGAGATAGATCCCATGCAGTGGGTGTATACTTGTATTCCATCACTGCAAAGCACGTGCCTGTAGATACTCCCAGCAGATTTTAGAGCCTAACCATCTGTTAGTGTCCGACAAATTCTGGTCATTGGGACCACAATTTGGACAGCAGAGTGATTCCTCAAAATGCAGGAGTTGTGCCTTCCTAATCTAGACTAAAGGACATCCCAAATCCTTATTTATTATATTTGCAGCCACTTATCCTCCAAAGAGCTCGAAGTGGCACTCCCCTTTCCCTAATTTTTCCCACACTGCAAACTAGTGAGACAAATAAGGTGAAAAGATAATAAATGGCTCAAGGTCAGCCACTGAGATTGTAAGCTAAGCAGTGATTTGAACCTAGGTCTCCCTAGCTCTAGTAAAATGTCTCTACCACTACACTACAGTGATTCTTGTGTTCTTCTCAATCTACTAAACATAACTCGAACATTAGAATAATGCTTACTTATGGATGCCAAGATGTACCTTTGGTGGTGAGATCTGGGTTGTTCAGGTGATCCATTCAATGACTGTTCTACCTTTTTGGCCTTGTTGGGCTTAAACAATTTCAGCAACAGTTGATCTCATTCACATGTCTGCTCTGGACTGACCAGCTGCTTCTGTTTGTTTGTCAACCTCTTGACCTCCATCCAGGTCTTCTCATTCTGGACTGTTGTTGTGTCTGTTTCTAACTTCAACTAGATCAATCCATTCTAAAAAGGCAATTCAGTTGTTGAATATGCAGTAAATTGTTGGGAAAGAAAAATACATGCAGATGTTATTTACTCCTGCCAGTAGAACTTTCTTTAAGAAGAAACTCTTTCTCTCTCCTCTCTTGTATACACAGCCTTATCTCGTATATTCTTTTTCCTCACAAAAGTGTTAGGGCTCATCTACACAGGCCAGAATATGCCGGCTCCCTGCTGGTGTATTCTGGCCATGGATCTGACCCATTAATCTTCCGTTACCTGCATGGAACAAGATAGAGTCCAGACCACCACACCGGCTGGTCTCTCCAGCCATTGCCATTGCCATCCACGTCCCTCTCTCTGAAGCCAGGATGCCAGCCAGCAGCATGGGAGCAAGACCAACAACCTTGATCCCATGCTGTGGGACTCCTTCCTGGCTACAGAAAAGAGAGACAGACAGCAGCTTCAGCGATGGGCTGATGTGTGAAATGGGCTCTGCGGTCATGCAGGGTTCAATCTGTTTTTTGCCAGCTGAAGCAGATTTTACCAGGTTGGTTTTTTAAATGGTGTAATGGGCCTTACTTTGCCTCCCCCCTCCGTCTTGGCCCCATTTTGCCCCTGGGGCAAGATGGGGCAAATGCTCTGCATCATCTATACTTTAGGTCTCCAAGATGGGGTATATAGCCTGTCTAGACAATGCCTTGGTATAATATTACTCTAATAAATTCCATTTCAGTAGAGCTCAAAACCAGCATGCTTTTGAAGAAATGGAGTAGGATTAGGAGGAGTCCATTTATGTGGAAATAAATGTGACAAAAATCAATGAGGTTTTCTTCTGAAAAGTTTCATACAGGAGTCTCATAGGTCTATTTATAGAACTATCAAACAACACTTAAGAGTGAGTTTTGGGAATGTAATTCCAAGGTCTTTAATTTGAGGGAAGTCTTCACTGTCCTTCATGATTCATGGACCTGTCAGTGTTGATGAAATAATTCTGGAGTAACGCCAGGCTCAGACAATATATGGAGCATAAGGACATGGTGTGCCATTGCCTCCTGTAGGACAGCTGTCTGTAGGCTCTGAGAAGGGATTCTGAAGTCTTCATATTTGTTGATGAACACTCCAGCCTTACAACATACCCAACATTTCACAGATGAAAACCAGGACATATGTGGCCAAACAACACATGTGTGGTCAAGATGGTAAAAGTTATCCATGAGAAAGAACAGACAAGCTAAGAGAGGCTGCAGCAGTTAGCTTTTGCCTGAGCCTACCGGGAAGGGCAAGATGCTGCCTTTCCCCTCCTCTTCCCCCCACCCACTGCATTAATTAAGTGCAAACTACTTTTGGACTTTGAATCTCTGCTGTTTAAGTTAGCTGAGGACAAAGAAGGAAGGTGGAAGGAAAAGAGAGAAATTGGAACATTTTAAAAGCAACTGAAAAAGTGGGGTGACAAAAGATTAATCAGGGCTGTCCCTGTCAAATCAGGACAGTTTATCATGTTACAATGATAAAAGTGCAAAATTGATCATGACACCCAAACTTATATACTTTTTGCATTGCAGAAAATAGACCAGGAGGGTAAATAAATATTCTGGCTTTAAATAATAATAATAATAATAATAATAATAATAATAATAGCCACTGCATTTCCTGTATCTCTTTGGTGAAAAGAATGCCCTTCCATGCATATATGTGATGGAGGGGTAGAGATGCTTTGGGGGTAGGTACCGTATTTTGGACTTTCACAACCCCTGTCCATTGGCCTCCCTGACTGTGACTGCTGGACGGCACCCCCTAATGTAAATTAAACACACAAACACCCATGACAATAGTGAGAACTAGGGCTGGAAAAGGAGAAAAAAAGTAAGTTCTCCTCACATAGGCACGAAGATTTAATTTGCATTGTTCTAATTATTTCCCATCCGTGCCAATGTAGACAACATGGGGACAATTTAAGGTCTACAGCTCCATTGACTTAGCATTGCAGACACAATGCCTCATTGAGAATGTGGGTTATTGGCGAACAGAACATGAATTATTAATCAGTGACTTATTTGTTGCATTTAATTAAGTCAATAATTTCAAGCCGAAATCATGGTAGTGCTACCAATACCTCTCTCTGTTTTGACAGTTTCATAAAATATCCCAGTGCATAATTGATTTTATATGACGGAAGGGGGAAGCGATTAGTAGATAGTTTCTCACACACAAAAATGCCTTGCTCCAGAATCATGGATGGATATGCCTTATATTTCTGCAATGCCTGCCATGTTGTACTTTTCCACTGGTGTACTTTGGAGCGGTAGCCTCATAAGAAAATCAGTGGTGTGAAGTCATCTGTCCATCTCAGTTTTATGACATGGTACAAAACTACAGCCGCTCATCATAGAGGATGTGAGTTTCCTATTAGAGAGACAGAATAGTTTTCTTTACGGCACAATGTCTAAAACATGTTCACGAGAATCCTAGATCATCTGCTTAGTTGTGTCTCTGTAACTAAGTAACATCTTCTTACATGACTTCTCCCAGCCCATCTTAATAGACAGCTGATGGATGGAGTGAAGGAGGCCCATTCAGCTTATAACCATGACAAGGAGGACCATGTTTCCACATCCTCCCACCAGTGAACAAGGTGGAGACAAGGTCCTGCTTCTTGACAGAGGTCCTGCTTCTGATTGTCACAGGTTCACTCACTGGTGGGAGGGGTGGTGCTAACATCCTCCTCCTTTCACCCTGATCGGAAGCTTAATGGACCCACTTTGCCCAGTCTGGAAGCTGGGTCTTCAGATGGATTGGGGTGGCATTTACATAGGTTTTCAGTAATTACACAGTCTTACTGAATACAGACCAATTCCAGATCTGTAACTCTAGGTTACGAATCCATAGCTGCAATACTGAATACCAGCAAATGATCATATAGCATACCTGCTGAAATGAATTAATGGCAACCAGAACACTTAACTCATGCAAAACAAAGAAATCACATGAAAAGTAAAAAAATCAGAAGACAAACCCAAATGTTAATACTAAGGGCCGGTCTAGACAAGGGAATAAAATGTGAATTGGGGCACAGAAACACCAATTCATAGCAGCTGTCATCTGTATCAACAATGTTTTGGCAAGATCGTTGGTTTGCAAAGCTCTCTGTGTTTGCTGTTCATACAGAGGCATGCCAGCGAATCAAGATGGCAGCCATGAGTGAATTACTCATGGTTTTGTGCTCCCCAAATTGCTCCCACCAAACAGTATTAAAAAAAAAAACTATATCCAAGGTGCAGAAGAGTAATCTGCTTAAATACTGAAAAAAAGAAGGAAAGAAAGCCTCTTTCATTGCCTCAGTGCATGATCACTATAGCGATAATCCAACATGGCAGTTCCGTGATCTGCTGTCTTACCAAATTCCACCCCCTGTGCATGTCTGACCAATCAGCTGTCCTCTTTGGCAATGCAATGCAATGCAATTCCATTGTCCTAACAGGCAAGGGTGTGCATTTCCATCAGTTAAAAAAAAAAACTCAGGAAAAGTCCTGGAGGCTTCTGCTGTGGACTTTCCCCGACTTTTGCTCCCCCTCCCTCCGAAAGGACAGAATGTTGTGGGATCCCATTTGGACACATGGGATTCCCTGAGGATTCTAAGAGGGTTTTTTTCCACTGTCTGGACTAACCCTAATACCTGTATATCACTACTGGACAATACTGATAACGGCAAGAAGACTAATGGTACACAGGTTTTGCACAGAAAAACAGTGTGTATTTCTGCACAGCATAATTCCCTGTGAGATTTCATAAAGTCTGCATACTTCTTGAGAACTGTGCAGAAATGTTTACTGTCTCTCACAGTGGGGCAAAAACTACAGAGACTATCAGCCCTTGTATGGAAGGATATAGAATGTGAACATTTGCATCCCTGCTCTACTGTACACCATCCTGGGATATGTAGTTTGGGGAAATGTTTGGAACTTTGTTGGTCAGAGATTTCTCATCCTTTATTTTCCATCTACCAGAGACTGAGATAATGTTGGTGCCTGTAATGAAACAAGGCAAAAACTGCTGATTTTAGACAGAAAGTCCGAAAGAAGCACAGAGATTTCAAGAGCTCTGAGGCCTATTCACACCACACAATTACAGAACCATGTTTCTACTTCAACTGCCATGATTGCAGCCTATAGAAACCTGGGATTTCCAGTTTAGGGAGAGGCATTTACAGTTCTCAGCCAGAGCACTCCAGTGCCTCACCAAACTATAAACTCATGGATTCCATAGGATGGGACCATGGCAATTAAAGTGGACTAATAGCATTATAATTATGTAGTGTGAGTGAGCCCCTGGACTCCTTTTGCACCTCTTATCACCTAGCTTTCTTCAGCCATTATGCGATGGAAACACATCCCCTGAATATTACTGGTTTTGGGTGCTCTTTTGTAAAATCTACTTACTACCTCCTCAGGGCATGTCACACTTGCAGCTCAATTCACACAGTTCTGACGGGATATCCATAACATTACTTCTCATTTCATTTCATTGTTTCTTTTTTGCCCTAGGATGGGCAGTTCTGCAGGCTTTCACAATGAGCTTTCAGCTTGAAAGGGTCAGACGGTAGAAAAGGATCTGAGGTAGAAAATGTAGATTGGCTAGTACCTATGTCAGCACCAACCCACTCAAATCCTTGGAGCAGTTTTGCATAGGTTTATAATCTGATATTCATTGCAGGACAGTTATAACATTAACAAAAACTATATATTCATTTCATGCTTATTTATTTATGTATTCATTTATTTTGCTAAAGCTGACCTCACGTCAGCTGTTTCATGAGGAAAGAAACAGCTTCAACTTATATCTTGCTGCAGTTATTGGTGTAATATAATTTGCACAGTCTACAGATGAAGAAACTGCTGTGACTGGTCTTTAAATGCCATGCCTGTCTTATCCATGAAAGGTTTGACATGCCTGATAATTTTTGATACCATGGGTGCTTTCTCTTTCAGCCTGATGCACCAGTATTATTAAGTGGAGCATCTCTGACAATGAGGTATTGTGATCAAAGTTAAAATAAGCAAAGGACCTCAGGATTTTGCAAAAAAAAGGGAGGGGAGGTTCCATCTTCCCATTGCAGGGCCACATTTGATCATCCTAGCTTTAGAGAAAAGGTTACCTCATGCACTGTTTCTCACTGAATGGCATAACAGGGTTAGGGAAATAATTTTTCCTCAGATTCCCCCCTCCTGCCATAGTTCTCCAACCTCTGTGGCATTAGAGCCATCAGGGTAGGCCACAGCCACTGGTTCCTGGAAAAGGCAGCACTAACAGGCTTTAGAACAGTGGTGTCCAACCTTTGGCCATCCAGGTGTTTTGGATTCCAACTCCCAGAAGTCTGAGCCAGCTGGTCTAATGTAGTCCAAAACACCTGGAGGGCCAAAGGTTGGACACCACTGCTTTAGAAGGTCACCAACTAACCTGGAAGCCATCAGAGAGGTAGACTGGCCTGAGAGCAGGATGGAGGTGAAGGACAGGCTGCTAAAAATTATAATTTTGGTTGATGGGCTTGTTGTTTCCTCAAGGTCTGTGGCAGCTGGTGGCTTTAATATCAGAAGGGTGGTAAATCTGTTCTGGATTTTAGTCCAAACTTTCAAGAAGCTTTCCAAAGTTCTGGACGTATTGGGGAGAGGGGTGTTGCAGCTCAGCATTTTGGCCAGCTCTGATAGAAACTGGAGTGGGTTCATTCCAGTTAGAGCATCAGCCATCACCAGCTGAGGGTATATGGTGGGCTGTCAGAAGATAAGAAATCTTCCCAGCTTGCATTAGGGGACTCTGATGTCTGGGACTGGGAGGAGAGAAGCAGATCCAGGAATGAAAGGGGGTTCTCCAAGGAGACAACTGTAGGTGGCATCACAGCCCTGACTAGGGCCAATGTAGGCTCCACTCCTAGGAGAGATCCATGCCAACATTTAAAAGGCACCAGAGAGAAAGAAGAAGGGATAATGGGGGAAAGAAAAATGATTATGTCAGGAGTGACTTAAGTACTTAGAATGAAAGGAATCTGTTACTCTTCCCCCCTGTTTCCTTTCAATTTTTCTTCAGGGCTGGGTCCAGGCTCAAGAGGCCCCTGAGAAAACACCTCTGTTTTTCCCCTCTCCTTCCTGGTGGCGGCAGTGATAGCCTGCCATTCTGATTTCCCACAAGGCCCTGGACAGATGCTTCTCTGGGCATTGTGGGGAATTAAAATGGCAGCCACTTCTGCCACTGTTGCCATTTGGTGTGAGGCCCCTGAGATAGGACTCATCACCCGTGGACCTGCCTGAGGTGTGGGCCCACAGTAGCAACTCTGTCAAATAGTGAAGCTGGGCCTGTGTCACAGCTTCCCTAGGCCTCCATCAGAGATGTATCCAGAAGCACTTGAAACGCTTCAAACCTGGTTGGCCCAGGACACTTTACTCCATGAGAGAAAAAACAATATATGGCCTCTATTCCCTATACAGAGGGACTAGTGGTTTACAGTGAACTCGCCACGGGTCAGCGTACGGTGAACTCGCCACGGGTCAGAGAAAGAGAGGTGCTCCAAAAAAGCAATACAAGGACTCCCTGAAGCAACATCTCAGGCTTGGCCAAATTGATCACCAACAATGGTCCGCCCTGGCCTCGCATTGGGAGGCATGGAGACACACTATCCACAATGCTGCAGCCTTATTTGAGAACTCACGCCGAACAAGTCTTGAAGAGAAACGACAACGCAGAAAGAATCACAACCCGGAAACATCACCCAAGGAGACCTTCTGCTGTGCTTTCTGCAACTGGACTTGTTTATCTCGAATTGGCCTTTTTAGCGCACTTGCAGAAAGTGTGGGATGAGTCCTTCCTGAATCTTCATTTGCGAAGAAAAGCCAGAGAGAGAGAGTGGTTTAACCTTACTTAACATTGGCTATTGGGAGGAAGGCTACCTTCTTGTTATTTGTTGTCATGTGCATTCAAGTCATTTCTGACTTATGAAGACCCTAAGGGGTTCTCTTGGCAAAATGTGTTCAAGGGAGGTTTGCTTTTGTCTTCCGCTGCGGCTGAGAGTGTGTGACTTGCCCAAGGTCACCCAGTGAGTTTCCATGGCTGAACAGGGATTTGCACCCTGGTCTCCTAGAGTCCTAATCCAACACTCAAACCATTCTACCTCACTGGCTCTTGAAGTCCACTTATTATTATTATTATTATTATTATTAGTGTATCTTTATTTCTATCCTGCTTTTTTCCCTATTTGGAACTCAAAGGGAT
The DNA here is from genome assembly GCA_030847615.1 of Gambelia wislizenii. Lineage (NCBI taxonomy): Eukaryota > Metazoa > Chordata > Lepidosauria > Squamata > Crotaphytidae > Gambelia > Gambelia wislizenii. Next base: position 361,888,248 of record JAUMIR010000003.1, read on the forward strand.
GTGCAATAAAAAGGCATTGTTAAAATTAGCAAAACACAAATGTTAAAACAGAATAAAACAACAAAAAGTTAAAAACAGCTAAAATTGTAAAAACACATAGATATACTGTACACGTACACAACATACACATATACCCCAGCACAACCATTAACAGAAATTGACAAATGCCTGCAGAAACAAGAACGTTTTTAATAGGGGGTTGGACTGGATGGCCCTCGTGGTCTCTTCCAACTCTGCAATTCTATGATTCTATAATTGGCTCCAGAAGGAAGGCAGGGAGGGTGCCAATTTGACTTCTCTGGGCAGATGGTTCCAGAGCCTGGGGCAGCCACTGAGAAGGCCCTCTCCTGAGTTCCCACCAGATGTACCTGGGAGGATGGAGGGACAGAGAGAAGGGCTCCCCACCTATGCCACTGGAAAGTACAGTGGGCCATCTGTGTCTGAGGGCTGGGTATCCACAGTTTCCAGCCTCTGAGGATGCTTGCCACATACTTAAAATGGTGGTGCCCATACTTAAAATTGCAGCACCCATACCTAAAACAGTGGTGCCCAAAACTAAAATGGCAGGGCCCATTGATTTATATAGGGGTTAACCACCTGTGTTTTTTGCTATCTACAGGGGGTTCCAGAACCAAACCTTCATGGATATGGAGGGCCCACTGTAGCAGTCTAGCTAGAAGGCACAGGATAAGCCATATGGGCCCACAACTGTCCTTGAAATGGGGAACAGCTGAGACAAGGTACAGCAGGAATGTCCAGGGGGTTGCAACAATGGCTACCTAAGTCAGTTGCCCCACTGTGCCTAATGATAGGGCCAGCCCTGAACCTTGCCTTGATAGCAAAGCGGGGTGGGGAAGCTCCACAGAAATCTGTTAGGGGAGACACATTTTGGAGGGACTGAGATAAGCATCTTGTGCCTGTATTCTCTGAGAACCTATTCTTCATTCAAAGGGCTTTCTAGTCTAAGTTTGGTGTAAAGATAAAGAACCATATGAAAGGACAGCCATAGGTCCTTGAGGAGGCCTGTCAATCTTTCATATGTGGACAGAACACTGAACAAGCTGACAGAACATCTGATCCTAGCCTTCCCCACTATAATGAAATCAGAGCATGGGAGTTTTACTTTTGGAATCACACCTCCCAGAATCCTCAATGGGTGGGGGCTTCCAAGAACTGCAGTCCCGAAAGTAAAAATTTCCAAGCTTTGGGTGAGAACTATGGCATTTTCTGTTGAAATTATACTACCTATTTCTAACCATGCCTCTGTACATATAAAATAGCATGTGCTGCTTTTATGCAGCTTCTTGTATCTTCTTTGGAGGAGGATTCATTTCCACTTCTTTGTGATGCAGAAGTAGACACCTCAGTCTTAGTCATGCTGGCTTTCATGTTATTTGTCATGTTTCACTTCTAGTTTTTGCCTTGGAGAGAAAGCCAGTGATGTGATCTGACTGGCTCTCATGCAACCCCACACACCACCCCCAGTATGGGCAACATGAATGACACATGTATTTTGAGGCAGAATCGAAACTGTCTTTCTGCCTTCAGCTTTGTGGAAATGCCTCTGGTTTTTTATGACTATCCACTCATGGGAGAATAGAGGTTTAATGAGCTACATAAATGTGAGATGAGATGCTGTAATAAAATACACGTTGCCTTACATTCTATATGTTAGTATGGCAAAAGGCCCAGTTACTGGTGGCAGTCTCCCACTGGAACTCAGCCCACAATTCCTGCCGGTTATTAGATGTCACACTTCTACAGACTCTAGCAGGTAATCTGTAATTAAACAAGAAGACCAAGAGCATCATCATCGTTAACCAATAGACCATATCCTGTGGGCATTACAAGCTCTCTCTTTTTTAAAAATAACATTTTAAAAAATCCTACATGGCATTTATAGGAGAGATGTGTAATTGAATTGCTTATCACAAACTTTAGAGAATCAGCGTGGTGTAGTGTTTGAAGACCAGGGTTTGAATCCTGATTGGCCATGGAAACCCACTAGGTGACCTTGGGCAAGCTACACACTCTCAGCCTCAAAGGAAGGCAGAGGCAAATGCCCTCTGAACAAATCTTGTCAAGAAAACCCTGTGATAGGGTCGCCTTAGGATCGTCATTAATCAGAAACCACTTGAAGGCACACAACAATACCAAATCACAAACATCAGACAAGGTTCACTGTCTTTATTCTGGAGCACCAAACACTCTGGAGGCCTTACTTCAGGGTAGGAATCATGTTCCTGAACTAGGGTTGCCAGTTCAGGAAAATCCCAATCCCTGACATTTCCAGGCTAAAATCTGAGATCTAGGCTGCTGACACACTGCAGAAATAATGCAGTTTGACACCGGTTTAACTGCCTTTGCTGAATGCTACAGAATTCTGGGATTTTTAGTTTTGTGAGATATTTAGCTTTCTCTGTCAGAGAGCTCTGGTGCAACAACCAACTACAGTTGCCCCTTCACGTTTGCTGGGGTTTGGTTCCAGGCCCCCCGTGAATACCCAAATCCGTGTATACTCAAGTCCCATTATATGCAATGGCATAGCAAAATGTTGTCCCTTATATAAGATGGCAAAATCAAGGTTTGCTATTAGGATTATTAATTTTTTAAGAATATTTTCAACCCGTGAATACTCAAATCTGTGAATGTGGAGGGACAACTGTACAGATCCCAGGATTCCATAGGATGGAGCCATGGATAGTTAAAGTGATGTCAAACTGCATTATTTCTGTAGTGTGTCAGCAGCCCTAGATATATCACCTAGTGATGTCATTAAGTGTTTATGCACTGAGTACCAACCATAGATGCTCACAACATGTCATTCAAATACAGAGAGCCAGAGATGACTTATTTTCCTGATTGGAAATTCCAACAGAAATCTTCGCTAAACGGGTTTTTTCTTGATCAAGAGGAAGTGGATTAGTCCTTCTCCTTTATAGAGACAGGATACAGAATATTTAATCTAGCCTACTTACTTCTAGCCAGAAAGTATATGCAGAGCAGAGTGTCAGCCCTGACATCACAACCACTGGGAGGGAAGGAGAAAGCTTAATAAGTAGATAGAGACCTCCTGGAGAGTCTGTTGCAGCAATGGATCGATTAAGCCTTGCAAATTGTTGCAAACTGCTGCTCTGCTAGCTGAGCTGGAAATTTGCAAACAGCCCTTTCCTCTTGCCTTGAGCTAAGACCACCAAAATTGGAGAATTTGCACCCTTGGCTCCTTCTTGGAGATAATCCATGAAAACTGTAGACTCAGGGCCAGGCCCTGAGATCTAGCAATCCTATCCTAAACTGCTGCTCCCATCAGCCTTAGCCAGTATAGCAAAATGGTGAGGAATGCTGGGAGTTGCAGTCCAACAACATCTAGAGAGCCACAGATTCTTCAATTACATCCACACTATGCAGTTGTAGCAGGTTGGTAGTATTTGAACTGCCCCATGATATTCTCTAGTGGACTCCCCTGGACTACAGCAATAGTGGTCCCTAAGAGAAAATGCAAGTGCCACTTAAAACTCTCAGGATCCATTACAATGAAGCCATAGCAATAGAAGTGGTATCAAGTTCCAGTTCAAATTCATTCTGCATTTGTCGACCGGGCTTTTACATGCAAACATAAAAACAAACCAATCTAATATTCAAATATAATTAGGATAAAATAGCTGGTTTGGTAATAAAACATACAAAATAGGTCTGAGAGTATGGAGATTATCAGACATGGGGCAACGTAGCAAAAAACCACATCCCCAACCATGTCAGAAGATCGCTAGGAGACCAGAAAGGGTGGCATTACCAGTTCCCCATCCTTCAGCTGATCCCGGGGCACAGCACTGCCGCAGATGAGGCTTCCCTTTTTCATTGATAGGGACAAGCTGCCAATAAAAAGGGACAGCTTACTCACACCCATGCTACACCCTCAGGACGCTGAAGGATAACATTGTCTAATAATATCGCCCCTTCCTGTTCTCCTAGTGATCTTCTGACATGGTTTTTGCTGAGTCTGATAATCTCCATATATCTTTCACCAGACAGGTTAAAAATTTCTCTCTTTATCAGGGCTAACTTGACCTACTTGGCCATTCAATAGGATACATAGTAGTCAGTTCCTTCTGACTACCATCTCTAATACCATCTCTAATATGAAGAGTGAAAGGGTCAAAATATTGTGTTCTTAAATCCAAATACAAAGAGAATTCCAAGGGGGCGGGGGAAATGACATAAAACTTTCATCTTTCTACAGCCGTATGGGCACTGTCTGTCTGCATTAGGTATGCCATTATATCACCCTTTGACTTCCATTAGATGCAAAGTATTCAGTCTGCACTTAGTTAAAAGGAAGGTCATATGGACAAGTAGAGGATAAATAAGGGGGAAATTTTCCAGGATAAATAGCAAAATTTTTATAATGTAACAGAGAAGCAGTTAAAAACTAGTGCAGCATTTGCCTGGGGATCAATATCAGCTAAATGCCTCCCAACTTCCAGCACTGTTATAACCTTTTGCAACCAAATAGCACACTGAGGGCTTGTCTACGTTATTGAAAAACCCCAAAACCCACCCACCTGAATCTGGTGCAATTAGTGCACACTAAAAGTGGCCTTTTCCCCTAGTCCACACATTTTACAGCCCTACTCGCACCAAACTTGGAGCATACTACCTTAATCCATATTTTAGGAAACTCAGAGTTTTCTCCAGAGTTTACTTGAAACTCCAGAGAAAACTAGTGCAAATAATTCTGCCCAGGATTTGGGGTGGGGAGGAAGGAGAAGCACTGCCTGAGGTGCCATCCTTTTTTCCTTCCTCGGTACCACTTCCGCATTCCAAAGGCAGAGTCTTGGCATTAAGCGGGGCTGGCCACCTGTTCTGACCTCAGAGAGAGCAAGGGCTCAGAGACAGCCAGGGTTTTGCTTTTCTAGCCACATTCGGCCCGCTCTGAGGTCAGAAGGAGCAGCCATCACAAGACTGGCTGCCTGTTCTGACCTCAGAGAGAGATATTCTGCTCTGTGAAAGCAGAGCCCTGGATTATTTAAAGTTCAGACTAAATCCCAGTGCAGGTTGATCACCTGACACGGAACTGCAGTCTGGCAGGGGTCGGTAGGTGTATGATTATGTGCCAGAAAGACAGAGCCTTGTCACTCTTCCAGTACACGGCAGTTGCAGTGGCACCATGGAGGTGCCTGGCTAGCAGTAGTGGTGGACCCACAGCTTCATTGGGGGAAAATCCAAATGAATTATTGTGTGGACAAGCCCTCTGATACGCAATGCAGATTCAGGCTTTGGCCAGGTGTGGTATGGCACTTAAATCCAGGCCAGAGTAGTCCAAATTTCATGCACCAGAGCTCTGGACCAAAGTAGTCCAAATTCCATCTGGATTTTTACTCCCAGTGTAGACAAGCCCTGAGAGTCCCAAATTAAATACAAGGTGGCCAGTTTTTTTCCTCTCCATTGACGCCCCCTTGTCGTGGGAGAGAGGCTTGCGTACCCTAATGATGTTTTGAGCTATGCTGGCGGTGGCATAATAGCCACTGGTAGGGTCTCCCATGCCAGACAGGTCAAAACCGAAGGGTCTGACAAAGAGCATCAAAGGGCAGGATGGGCTCTCTAGCCTTGTGGCAACCGTCCTAGGAGAAGGAAAACTCCAATCCCAAACCCGGGCAGATGGTGCTCGTCCAACCCTGTAAGGTCAACCATCTAAGAGAAGGAAACTCTAATCAAACCTACGGCCCGAGGACCTCACTGCCACGTCCATGCTTGCAAGGCCACGGCAGATGAATCTCTGGTTTAAAGGGTGAGGCCAGTTCTGTGCACGCTGCGCTCCACCAGAAAAATCCATTGCACAGGCTCGAAGGACAAATCCATTTCCAAAAAAGCCCTGTAGCGACTGGCGAGGGATGAAACCGGCAGGTGTAAAGATGCACTGGAAGCCGCAGACCCAACCCTGCATGCAGGCGGTTCAGGACATTGGTCGCTCAAGCCTGACCCGGGAGATGACAGTCTTGTTCGGCAGCATCCTGAACGACCAAGCAGCCTTTTTTAAGGAGAGCACTGCTTGCTCCATATGGAGAGGGGCCTAGAAAAGGTGGCCTAAAGAAAGCTCATCCCCAACTACCTGGTTGGCTAGCCGCGGCCAATGGGAATCTTCTGATGCGGTCAAACCAAGGCAAAGAAACAAAGGCACACACCGGCCTCCAAAGGTGTAAATAAACTGACACTTGCATGCTGGAACATCAGAACCATGCAAGACTCTGAAGATAGTGGACGGCCTGAGCGTCGTTCTGCCCTAATAGCCCTTGAACTATCACGGCTTAATATTGACATCGCTGCTCTTAGTGAAGTTCGCTTCCATGAGGAAGGCAGCCTTAAAGAACATGGCACCGGCTACACACTTTACTGGTCTGGCAAACCCAAAACCGAAAAACATCTGTCAGGAGTAGGCTTTATGATTAAAAACTCCATTGCCTCCAAACTCGAAACCTTGCCAACAGGACACTCTGATCGCATTATTTCCTTACACCTCCCACATGTTGTTCTCTTTAGTATATATGCCCCAACTATACAAGCCGACCCTGTAGAGAAAGACAAATTCTACACAGACCTACGCCAACTCATACAAAAAGTCCCTGTCGAAGATAAAATTATTATCCTTGGTGACTTCAATGCCAGAGTAGGAAAGAACTCCGAAGTCTGGAAAGGTGTCTTAGGCAAGCATGGTGTTGGAAATTGCAATGATAACGGACGCCTCCTGCTAGAGTTCTGTGCAGAACAACAGCTGATTATTACAAACACAATCTTTCAGCAGAAAGATAGCTTGAAGACAACCTGGATGCATCCCCGATCCAAACATTGGCAACTCATTGACTACGTTCTAGTCCGTCAGAGAGACATTCGTGATGTCCGTCATACACGAGTGATGCCCAGTGCAGAATGCCAAACAGATCATCGCCTTGTCAGATGTAAACTAAATCTTCATCTTAAGTTCAAACCTAAGAGGGGTGGCATCTTAAAGAAGAGACTCCAAGTCAACAATCTTCAACAAGCTACCATGAGAGACAACTTCCAGGCAAATCTACAAACGAAACTTGAAGACCATCCTACAGATCCTTCTCCTACAGTGCTTTGGCAACATATCAAAAACAGTATCCTCCAGTCTGCAGAAGAATCCCTTGGCTTCTCCCACAAGAAAAATCAAGACTGGTTTGATGAAAACAACCAAGAGATCCAGGAGCTGTTGGCAAGGAAGAGAGCTGCTCACCAGGCATACCTCGCCCAGCCAACCTGTCATGTAAGAAAAGCAGCTTTCCGTCTCACATGTAGTCAACTTCAACAAAACTCTGAGACATGCAGAACAAGTGGTGGATCAATATAGCAGAAAAGACACAACGCTGTGCAGATCTGGGTGATCATAGAGGATTTTATGAAGCTCTTAAAGCAGTGTTTGGACCTACTTATCAGGTCCAAAGCTCCTTATACAGTACAGATGGTCAAACATTAATTACTGATAAAGCCTCCATCCTAAATCGTTGGGCTGAACATTTTCAAAGTCTGTTTAGCGCCAACCGAGTAGTCCAAAGCTCAGCTATCTATGATACAAAAACTGATGAAAAATGAATTGGACATAGCTCCCACTTTGGAAGAGACCCTTAAGGCCATACAGCAGATGAAAAACGGCAAGGCAGCTGGGATTGATGGAATCCCACCTGAAGTTTGGAAACACGGAGGTCATGCACTCCACGAAAAATTCCACGAATTCCTTGTGAATTGCTGGGAAAAAGGGGAACTGCCATCAGACCTCCGAGATGCAGTCATCATCACCCTGTACAAGAAAAAAGGAGCAAAATCCGATTGCTCAAACTATCGAGGCATAACACCGCTCTCTGTTGCTGGAAAAATCCTTGCAAGGATACTCCTGAACAGGTTAGTTCTTGCTATTGCAGAAGAACTTCTCCCTGAAAGCCAATGTGGCTTCAGAGCCAATAGGAGTACTACAGACATGGTATTTGCCCTTAGGCAACTGCAAGAAAAATGTAGGGAGCAGAACAAGGGTCTCTATGTAACATTTGTCGACCTCACCAAAGCCTTTGACACTGTAAGTAGAAAAGGTCTGTGGCAGATCCTGGAAAGACTAGGATGTCCCCCCAAATTTCTTAAAATGATTATCTTGCTACACGAGGGACAGCGTGGTCAAGTCAGATATGGCGATGCTCTTTCAGAGCCCTTTCTAATAACTAATGGAGTGAAGCAAGGTTGTGTTCTTGCACCAACTTTATTTACAATCTTCTTTAGCACGATGCTCCAAAGGGCTATGGCAGAGCTTGAAGAAGACGACGGCATCTATATACGCTACCGTACTGATGGTAGCTTGTTTAACTTAAGCCGTCTGAGGGCTCACACTAAGACTCTAAACTATCTAGTCCGTGAGCTGCTCTTCGCCGATGATGCTGCCCTTGTTGCCCACACAGAAGCAGCTCTGCAGCGCCTAACATCCTGCTTTGCAACAGCTGCAGAGCTGTTTGGGCTAGAAATCAACCTGAAGAAAACAGAAGTTCTTTACCAGCCTGCACCACAGGACGAACACCACCATCCCCACATTGCCGTCGGCAAATCAGTGCTCAAGTCCGTTCAGCAGTTCACCTACCTGGGAAGCATCATCTCCTCAGATGCCAAGATTGACAAAGAGATCGATCACAGATTAGCAAAGGCATATAGTGCATTTGGAAGACTTCACAAAAGAGTCTGGAGCAATAAACACCTGAGGCAAAGCACAAAAATCAGTGTGTATAGAGCCATCGTACTGTCTATCCTCCTTTATGGATCTGAAACATGGGTCACCTATCGCCACCACCTACGACTCCTCGAGCGCTTTCATCAGCGCTGTCTACGCACAATCCTAAATATACACTGGACTGACTATGTGACGAATGTTGCTGTCCTTGAGCAAGCAGGGATCACCAGCATTGAGGCCATGATATTGAGAACACAGCTGCGCTGGGCAGGGCACATTTCTAGGATGGAGGACCATCGCCTCCCAAAAATACTACTCTATGGTGAACTCGCCACGGGTCAGCGTAAGAGGGGCGCTCCAAAAAAGCGATACAAAGACTCCCTGAAACAACATCTCAGGCTTGGCCAAATTGATCACCAACAGTGGTCCGCCCTGGCCTCACATCGGGAGGCATGGAGACGCACTATCCACAATGCTGCAGCCTTATTTGAGAACTCACGCCGAACAAGTCTTGAAGAGAAACGACAACGCAGAAAGAATCACAACCCAAAAACATCACCCAAGGAGACCTTCTGCTGTGCTTTTTGCAACCGGACTTGTTTATCTCAGATTGGCCTTTTTAGTCATCAGCGCGCTTGCAGAAAGCGCGGGATGAGTCCTTCCTGAATCTTCGTTTGCGAAGAAAAGCCAGAGGGGCCAGTTTTTATAGCCCATGATTCTGGACCCATTTCTTAAAACTAAATGGAAAGCAGAAAAATATTAAATGGCTGCTTCCTGGGCCAGAAGTGGTGTCAAACTGCTATGATTGTATAATGCAGATACACCCTTTCAGTTCAAGTCCAAAAAAGGAACTTTTCCAAACAGTTTTTAATAAAAAGGATTACAAATTAGCCTCCCTAGTTTTTACTGGCTAAAATGGCACTAGATTAGAGAAACCTGGGCTACAATTATAGACCAACCACCCCCTGCCAGACCACACTTCCATGTCAGGTGATCAACCTGCTCCGGGAATTAGTCTGAACTTTAAATAAGCTATCAAAAGGGCTTGACTCTATTCCTCAAATAGGTTCAACACCCTGAATAGCTCCTTTAAAATTCATCTACAAAACTGGAGCAGATTCACCATCCATCTGACATGGAAACTGCCACTGCTATTCACCTGGGAGTAAGCGCCATTGAACTCTATGAATCTTGCTTCTGGGGAGACATGTGCAGAATCATGCTGTTATTTAAACATAAGCATATTGAGATACAATCACAGACTATCTATAAGGAGGAGAACCCTGAAGTTATTCATCACTGGTGGAGATTTTTTTAAAAAAATGTACTCATGAAGCAAACAAATTGAATTTTAACTCTGCCTAAACTGTGGAGACAAATATCAGCCTGTCTTGCAATATTGAGATATTTAGCTGGACATTCTAAAAAATTTACAAAGAGAGAATAGGAAAAGATTGCAGAAAAAGTGGGGCAAGAAATAAAATTAGAAATGTAAGCAAACGCTGCCAAAAACAAAAAACAAAACCATAAGATTCCTTCATTTGAGAAGATGTGACACTGAAAAACAAGATGCAAAATTATTTTCTTTCTGGTATCTAGAAACTAGACAAGCTAGAGTAGGACCTCAGTATCTGTGTGAGATTGGTTCCAGGGGACCCCGTGGATACCAAAAACCGCAGATAATAGCAAACACCATTGAAAATAATGGGACTTGTGGTTTAAAATACCATAGAGTTGTCTTGGAAGACCTAGAAAATGGCTAGAGAGGATGCCTCCTTAGGCATTTTCTAGGAAGACTCTATGGTAGGTGTGCTGTTTTGTGTCCTGTGGATAACTGACTCAGTGGCTAATGAATCAGTGGATACGGGGGTCTTACTGTACAAGGAAATATCTATATAAGATGCAATAGAAATTGTGTTTTCTATTTAAATAACAATACAGTAGTCACAGGTATGTTCAGGCTATAGTCTTAAAGTCTGCAATTAATCTCTGCCCATGTCACCCATCTTTCTCTTTAATGATCAACCAGATGTTACCATCATTGGAAGCCCCTCAGCATAAACATACAAAGCTTGCTGGGATTTATAGTAGGAAAGGAAGAGATACACCTGGAAGCTGAGACAAAAATAACACCACCTGTTATTACACAATTCACTATCAGACATGCTCTTAGCCCACAGGCATAGAAAAGGCTTAGATTCATATTCCATGGCAGCATCCATGTTCAGAATCCCAAATGTTTAAAGAACAAATTGGGAAACAGACATTTAAAAGGACAGGCATGGAGTGACCGATCTGGGACAAAGGAGTACATTTGACCACACTGTCGCTATAGGACTTCTGAAATCTCTCCACTGACTAAAATTTGGTCTTCATCATTCCTGTTGTTTATATGACTGAACCCAGACATGTTGCACTGTGTGTAAAACAGCCTGATATGAAAGGACATAATAGAATTCATCGAGTACTCAAAGGGCTGCCACATAGATGAGGGCAAAGATTCAATACTGTGCTGTCTCACAGAGCAAGATGGGCTGAAGCTTCAGAGGGATAGGTTTTAGCTGAACATTAGGAGAAACTTCTTAACAGTCAGGGTTCAACAGTGAACTATCTAGAAGTGAACTGATTCCTTTATAGGAGGTTTTCAAGTAGCAGGTGGATGACTCTCCATTGAAGACGTCCTAGCTCTGGAATTCTTGCTTTGAGCAGGAAGTTGTTTGGACGGCCTCCCCAATCTTTTCCACAATGTTCTCGAAAGCCTTTCCCTCCAGTTAAAATGTTACAGAAGCAATTGATAGCAAGTGATTTCATTTCGGTGCCATTGTAGTATGTTTTGACCAGATCTTGGGAAGGTTAGGCTTGGAGAGGTGGAGGGTTATAACTCCCAGAATCCCCAATCAGCATGGAACAAGAAGGAACTTCCCCATACTCTGATTTTGATGGCAAATGATTAGTTTTCTCTATGTGAATATTTCCTTCTTTTGATATCAGTCTGCATTTTATATAGCAGGAATAACCTGTCTAGGATGCTACAGATGAGGGATACTATGGTTCTTAATTTCACTGAGATTCTTAACTGAATAGAAACATTAATTTTTTTCCTTCTTTCTCTTTCCTACTGTTTTCCATGTTGCAGTTCCAATGGGAAATCAGTCACTTGGGCCCAGAACGAGAAGACCACCAGCAGAGGAGCCCACCTCTGGCAACGGCTTTCCATTCATATCAACAAAAAAGAGAACCCCAACCAAACTGCTGTCATCAAGCCTTTTTCCAAAAGCACAGACAGTAGCCGACACAGCAGTAGCACCACCATTGCTACCTTTCCTGAGTCCAGTGCCAAAACACTTTATGATGTCTCCGAAGCAGAAGAACACTACCCAGCTCAGTACCGAGCTCAGACCCCTTCCCCTATCAGCACGGTGAGCCAGAGGACTGCCTCACTTAGCCGGACTGAAGATGATGCCCCAACGTTCCAGTCAGAGCAAGCACAGCGGAGCAGCTCTTCCCAAGGTTCTCTTATGGAGCAAATCAGCAGCGTGGTGACCCGTTTCACAGCCAATATCAGCGAACTGAACTCCATGATGCTCTCCACTCCAGCGCCAGGAACTATGGCCTCTACTCCTCTGTGTTCTTCCTACCTGATCCCAAGAGAGATCCAACTTCCTACAACCATGACGACTTTTGCAGAGATCCAGCCACTCCCTGCTATTGAGGTTAATGGAGCATCCCAATCGTCCCGGAAGCCATCTTGTGGCAGTGTCAAAGAAGGCCCTTCGGTGGAAACACCAGCAGTGGCAAAGCCAGAGCTTGAAGATTTGGTGGCTTTAACACCACCCTCCCCTTTCAGGGACTCTGTTGATTCTGGGAGTGCTTCCCCCAGTTCCCCTGCATCCGAATCTGCCCTTTGTATGCCCTCATCGCCGAAATATGACTCACTTATAATAAGAGATTATGCTCAGAGTTCTTCTTCTTTGTGAATGTAGTTGAAGTTCAGCCTTGGATCTCGACAGCTTCAGGTCGCTAGGGGAGGGGGGGGCTAGGCCTCCAGGTTCTCCAGTGTTGATAGACACAGTGAGAGTAATGGATCATCCTGGGGGTGGGAAGTGGAAGGGGAAATAGAAATGACAGGTGAATTATGCTCTTTTAAACACACACACATACAACTTTGAGCAGATTTTTGTGGCCTTAAAAACATGGGCTCTTAAAAGGAAAAGATAGACACACACACACATATACACACACACAATGCACCTATTTCCTAGGGCTTATAAAGAGTCTCCTAAATTACTTACATACTAAGTGCTTTGCATTAGTGTCTAACAATGAACCCTCGACACATACTGTGGTGAGGAGGAAGAAAAGGAAGTCAAAGTTAAGCAGCTGTCCAGTGCTTGTTTACTTGGATTCCTTAACCCATAAGTGAACCTTGATCTCATATCAAGACACAGAAGACCAAAACATTGAATGTACATTTTCTAATAGACTTTAAGACCTGGGACCAAACAATCAAGCTCTTTTTTTCCATATGTCTCCATTGAAGGTTTTCATTCATTTTTTTTAACAAGGATCTCAACCCATAGTAACCTATTGTGTAACTATGAAACTTTTTTTGTGTGTGGCTAAAACGCATTATGTACATGGCGGTAGACCACATGTTGATGAACCTAATTTTGCCGCGTTGCAGCCGAATAACTGCAGTCACAGAGGGCTTTCCAAAAGACATTTCATCTAACAGATTTGTTTATGAGGAAAACAAAACTAAACAAACAAACAAAATTCTCTTCAGTTAAGTATCTATTTTTTTTTTCTTTGTTAACACTGGATTCTCTTCCAGAGCTTCAAAAATCAAGGAGGATTTCCTGACTATTTCACCATGTTGCCAGCCGATAATGGAGTAGCAAAAAAGCAAACAAAAAATAACAATAATAATAACAATAATATTTTCTGGAGTACTATTTTGTAATTCCCGGATCAGGGCAAATGTTGAGGTGAAAATTCTCTTTCTAGTGACATTGTAGAGCTATAGCTGTGTTTCCAAGTGAAATTCATGCATTTTTACGGACAATTCATGCATTGATATTGCCGGCTCGAAACTTTTATCAGGCTCAAAGGTCTTTTAAGCATTATGAAAGAGGTCAACCATTTGGGGTTGTTCTTCTGACAGACCGCTCCAAGGAGGCAGATAGACGGTGTGAGCACCTTCCCATCATGTCCCTCCCACTATGTCTTTTGATTGGGAAGCAAGAGTGCTGCCCAAGGTCTGCCAATCAAAAGAAACTGCAATACAAGAGTCTGCGGGCTCCCTCTAGTTTAAACTCTCAAGGTGGTACAGCCAATCAGGTAACCAGAGCATAGGAAAAGAGCTTTTTGGACTATAGTTCCCAGAATACCCCGGTACCAAACTGGGGGTTTCTGGGCATTGTAGTCCAAAAATGTTACTTTTCTAAGCTTTGGAAAGCACTGTGGGTATTTCAAAGGTTTTTAAAACATATATAGAGAGAGAGAGCTCATCCCTTCCCTCAATACGCACATACAGCATTTTATTGTATTGTATTGTATTTTATTTTATTTTACTTTATAGGATGTTAGAAAGGTTATGATTTGGCTTTGTTTCCTCTTTATATTGTTCATCATGGATCATTCACAAGAGTGAGCAATGGCAGGAAATGCCTAGGGTTTTGAGGATTTGTTTGTTACATTACAGCCTGCTGTCTTGTAAATATAGGTTTGTACAGAAGCTGCTCGAAACTGCCTGAGCATAGGGACTGCTTGACACAGCCATCAGTTTGGGTGGACCACCTATCATATGGCTAGAAGTGTGGACATTAACTATGCGAGGGGTAGCCCGGGTATGTCCAGGTCTAGGAATTGGTTGAACTGCTGTATCAGGTAATCTGAACAGAACTTGAAAAGGGGACCTTTGGGGGCTAGAGCACTCAGAAGCCCTGCTGCTTGAGAGATTCTGCAATTTGTAAAGCAAAAAAGTAACTCTTCCAAGCTCTGAATGATACCCCCAGTGGAAAAAGGACAGAGACACAGTACAGATACCATGTCTACCTGCATTATACTGGGCTCTCCATAGGCAGTCAGGGCTGGCCCTACCAGTAGGCAGAGTGAGGTGGCTATCTCAGGTGAGAGATGCTGGGGAGGAGGGGGAAGAGCACCAAGGTGTTGGAGGATCAAGCCATGCAACTCTGTGTCTTCCTAAGCTGGTAGGCTCCTCTTAGCTGGAGGATGCTGTGTGATGATACACCAGAATTCTCAGCAATTATGGCTTATTGTTTTGTCCAAAGCTGGACACAGGGTATTGTTTTGTCCAAAGCTGGACACACCCTTTCATTCTTTCTGCCTTGTATCTGCTGCCAATTAGTTTCGCTGGGGGGTACTATAAGAGAAGGAGATGTTTCTCTTTCTACTCGCCATGATGGCTGAGGAATTCTGGGAGCTATAATTTTTTTTAAAAAAGTGACTTTCTCAAACTTTGCTCCATCTCAAGGCCCATCTCTCATGCCCCACCATGAGAGTAAAGCCCTGTGGAGGCATTATCCAGTCAAGGAAATTTGAGAAGGAGGAAGAAGACCATGCTTCTGGTACCATCCTTGATGTTGTGCCTACTACCCCCTGAAAACTGCCCGTTTGCCCTGAGTGAACAGGGATCCTGATTATGTCATGCTTTCTATTGGTTCCCCTTGCAAATGTTCAAAGGAAATTGTCCGGAAGCTACAGAGTGACCAGTGGCACATGCAACACTGATCAATCAATAAATCAGGCAATTACTTTATTTATATTATGTCTTTGTCTCAAGAGTGGCAGCTTACAGAATAAAGAGATACAAGTAAACCCATGTATAGCTAAAAACATACAATAAGCTAAAGTTAAAAGACTATTAAACTGTCTATAGAATTAAAACTACAAAACATTGGTTTAAAAGCATAGATTAAAAATAGTAGAACACTAAAAAAGAAAACCCAGTTTATAAAAGAGCCAGTTCCCCAATGCCTGCTGGAATAAAAAGAAACGTCTTCACTTGATGGCAAAAGGACAGGAAGGAGGGAGCTAGCCTAGCTTCCCTAGAAAGGGAGTTTCAGAGGGTAGGAGCAGCTGTGGAGAAGGCCCACTGCCAGGTTCCCACCAAACATGCCCATGATGGTAGCGGGGGCTAAGAGAAGTGCCTCCCAACAAGATCATACAGTCTGGGCAAGTTCATATGGGAAGATATGGTCCTTCAAAGAACCTGGAGGTTGTCTAGATGAAAAGATATAAAGTGCATGAGATTGGTGTGCATGATTGCAAATTTACAGCCGCACTCATTTGTCTTCATGGTCTTTTAACAATATCTGTTCTATAAGAAGCAATCCACATTTGAAGTGCACACGCAGGCATGCCTGAGAATCAAGATGGTGGCCGAGAGTACAGTTTGTTATATTCGGCAAATATGTTGTCACCTCTGCACCATATTTTTTTTTGTACTTGTAAACCAAAGGTGCGCAAGTATGACCTTCCACTTATAAAAAGCTCTTTGGTTGCCTCAGTGCAGCAAAAGTAAATCTTGCTGTTTAGCTTTTTATATAAGGGACATCATTTTACTATGCCATTGTATATAATGGGACTTGAGCATCCATGTCCTAACATGCAAAAATAAAACAAAACTATGAAATAATCATTTCCATTTCCCAACAGTTAACATGTAATTGGCTGGGTCATATATCTGGAAAAGCTTGTGTAATGAGATAGGTTTTAAGATGTCTAAAAGCCAGGACTGTAGACGCCTGCCACATGCATCATATACACAGTGCGAATACAGACTTGCGGTGCAATCCTAACTCAAAGATAGGCCAGCTGGAGTGGGTTAGGATGAGGCATAAGGCACTTTTACCAGCTGAACTGGCCTTATGCTAGCATAATCCCCTTATGCTGGTTGATCTCAGAGCTACTTATACTATGAGGAGTCCCTGATCTTTCAAGGGCTGAGATCAGCCAGCTGAAGAGCTCAGCTGGCTCTTGGCCTACTTGCTGAGTTGGGATTGTACTGTCAGTCCTGCTTACTTAGGGATGAAAGTCCCTGACTATTTTGTCTTTACATGAGAAGTTGAACAATCACAGTCGTTTTCTTCCTGCTGAAGGTGAAAATTAAGATTCCTCCACAGTATTCACCCCATATTCAAACATCCCAAAGTGTTGCAGAAAAATTATCCTCTGGAGGATAAAACATGTTTTTCTAATGGGGGAAAAAAGGTTTTCTGGTAAAACAAAACAAAACCTCATTTTCTGCATAGAAAGCAGGTTTTGCACAAAACATTAAGTGTTTTCACCACCGAATAATTCTTCTGCAATAATTTGGGATCTTTGAATACAAGGAGAAAAAATTGCTGCTGTTCTTCCTAACAGGGTTTACTAGCTGTTGGAAAACCTGTTTTTCAGTCTAAGATCAAATAATTATGAATATTATTTCTATCCCTACAAAGGATCCATTGAAATCAATGAAGACTTAATGCAAATCCCAATTGAATTTGATTTCACTAATTTCAATGATTATAAGTCTAGAGAAAAGGGGGGAAAAGTGTGGCTCTCAGGCTGCATGTGGCCCCTTGCAGTGTTTTTATGGCTTCAAGGCCCTCAGAGTTCATCAGATAGATAGATAGATAGATAGATAGATAGATAGATAGATTGCAATATTTTTGCATTATTTTTGCCCCAGAATGCTCCCAAAGGCACTCTAGTGGATGTGGAGCCCATGCCCACAATGTTTGGAAGCCCCCTGGTCTCCCCAGAAAAAACATTTTGCCCCAAAATGTCCACTAGGAGGATGTGGGTGTATTTCCCCAAAATTTTGTGGGCCTTTTTTGATACCCCCCCCCCAAAAAAAATGGTGAAAAATACCTCCATACATATTTCCTGAGGACAAAGGGAGACCGTGGGAGGAGGAAAGAGAAAATGGGGCATTTCAATATTTTTGAAAAAGTGGAACAACAGAGGATTAACTGAGACTCTCTCTGCCCAGTTGGGATAGTTGGAGGGTATGCATGAACTGGTGTCACTTGCTTTCTTGCCCTGTGATTACCCAGTTCTCACTGACTTCCAAGCAAATTGGTTAATTGCCAAGCCTGCTGAAGACATTTTATGACCTGAGGCAGAGCATCAAGTTGGTCTGCCCCATTTACAAATTCAAGATGTGCCATGCCCTCAGCTAACCTAATTATTTTGGCAGAACATCTCATTGGTGCTCCCCCTACTCGTCAGGAAGAATAAAAATCTTCATAAATGAAATACAGTTGTCCCTTCATATTCATTGGTGTTTGGTTCCAGGACCTCCCATGGATACCAAAATCTGTGAATACTCAACTCCCATTATTGGGTGGCAGGGGGTTGGACTGGATGGCCCTTGTAGTCTCTTCCAACTCAATTCTATATACTCTCTCTCTCTGGCTTTTCTTCGCAAACGAAGATTCAGGAAGGAGTCATCCCGCGCCTTCTGCAAGCGCGCTGATGACTAAAAAGGCCAATCCGAGATAAACAAGTCCGGTTGCAAAAAGCGCAGCAGAAGGACTCCTTGGGTGATGTTTTTGGGTTGTGATTCTTTCTGCGTTGTCGTTTCTCTTCAAGACTTGTTCGTCGTGAGTTCTCAAATAAGGCTGCAGCATTGTGGATATTGCGTCTCCATGCCTCCCGATGGATTGGAGTTTTCCTTCTCCTAGGACGGTTGCCACAAGGCTAGAGAGCCCATCCTGCCCTTTGACGCTCTTTGTCAGACCCTTCGGTTTTGACCTGTCTGGCATGGGAGACCCTACCAGTGGCTATTATGCCACCGCCAGCATAGCTCATAACATCATTAGGGTACGCAAGCCTCTCTCCCACGACAAGGGGGCGTCAATGGAGAGGCAATTCTATATACAATGGCATAGCAAAATGGTGTCCCTTATATAAGATGGCAAAATCATGGTTTACTTTTTGGATTATTATTTTTTTAAGAATAATTTCAAGCCATGAATATTTAAATCTGTGGATACCAAATCCATGGATACGGAGAGACAATTGTACTGTAATTCACAATTTTCTTGCCCTTTCACAACATCCACAATGGTCTGACTGTGGCAACCACCTCATTCTGCCTAACGGTAGGGCCCACTCTAGTTAACTAACTTGGATAAGCATTGCCTTTGAACAGATATAGAGCTTGGCTCTGCGGCATTTGAAACAAAGTCTGGCTTATTCATGTAGCCAGATATCCCTGTTCAGGTATTTAGCTCATATATTCAGCTGAACATTTTGAGAAGGGCAAGACTGCAATCCCTGCACACATCCGCCTCCCATCCACATATATCAGCTGAATAATCAAAATGATCCCCTGTACCTTTATATCTGTACATGCAGGAGAGCCCTTTCATACTTTCAGACAAATACCTGAGGGTCAGGGGCACAGCCAATGGGCAGGGTTCTGCCCTCTTTCACTTGTCCAGTTTGAAACATGGGAGGAGGAATGAGTGAAAGGGGCAAATGAGGTAGAATAGAATAGACCACACAACATACCCAATTTGGCAGTCCTGGCTGTTCCACTGTTGTCCCATTTTTTTCCCCAGCTGCTTTTAAAATGTCCTTCTCTTACTCTCCCTCTTTGTCATCAGCTTACTCCAGTTGCTGCAAACTGACGTCAAACTGACTTTAGGGTTGCCATAAATTGGAAACAACTTGAAAGCACATAACAACAACAGCAGCAGCAGCAACAACAACAACAACAACGTTAAAATCATTAAACATTAAAAACATTAAAATTGGTTAAAAGGCAGCGTACAGACCTTAATAACAGCACCATGCAGCATTAAAAGCCCACCCAGACAGTTTCTAAAAGCCTGATGGCATAGAAGTGTTTTCAGCTGCCAACAGACGGAAAGCAAGGAGGGAGCCATCATGGCCTTCTTTAGGGAGAGAGTTCCAAAGTCTGGGAGCAACCACTGAGAATGCCTTCTCCCATATTCCTATCAAACAAGCCTGAGAAGGTGGTAGGACAGAGGGAAAGGCCTCTCCAGACAATCTTAGAGCTCTAATGGGCTCATAAAGGGAGATACGGGAGATTTTCAGACCTGCCAAAATGCATGTCTGCCACGCGAGCAGCCTCCCGAAACTGCTGCGCGGCAAGGGTCTACTTCGGACGACGCTGTGCCTCTCGCGAAACCGTCCGTGTCACTTCCGTGAAGCTTCGGACGGCTCGGCGCCATATTTCAATCTCGGGCAACCTCCGTGATTGAAATATGGCGCCGAGCCGTCCGAAGCTTCATGGAAGTGACACGGACGGTTTCGCGAGAGGCACAGCGTCGTCCGAAGTAGACCCTTGCCGCGCAGCAGTTTCGGGAGGCTGCTCGCGCGGCAGACATGCATTTTGGCAGGTCTGAAAATCTCCACGGTCCTTCAAATAGCCTGGCCCAAAGCTATATAGAGCTTTATAGAGCAGCACTTTGAATTTGTTCTCCTTTTGCATTGCAGCTAGGGGCTGTGACAAATAGAAAACTTTCAAAGCAATATAGAAGAGGTCCTGAGACAGAAAATACACAGTGTGCTACACAGCAATGAACTCTTTTCCTTCTTAGCAAGCTATCATATTGACTGGCAGAATTAAAAAATGGTCTCTTGTGGGATGGGAATGGTTTCAAGGGGCTTCGTCCCCCATATCCAAATAGCACTTCTAATGATGTAATGGATTTCTTGCTTTATCAGTGGGGGGAGGGGAGTGGGGAGAGAGACTGAAAGTGTGAATAGAAATGAAATCATTTTGATAGCCATCAATATGTACCAAATGATAACCCATCATTTTTAATACACATTGATGATTGCTCACCCAAAGAGCTCTTCTTAGGTGCCAAACTGAATTCTGCTAAACCATGGCAAAGTATTCTGATTTGCAGGGGAAGGCTGATGCAGCCTTATATAAAGATAGCCTTATGGAAGGAAATCTTTTTTTAAAAGGAAGGAAGGAAGGAAAGAAGGAAGGAAGGAAGGGACTTCTCTGTATATATTTGAAGCATTTTATTACTTGGCAGTGATGGATATTTTGCAAATCGTGTTTCATTTTATTATTTTCCTCCTTCTCATTTCCTATGAAGATGGTTTAAATTTTAAGAGAACGGTTCACTGCATGGAAAGCTGCCATTTGGATGCTCTTTTAAAATATTCCTCTTTCCTGGTTTTCCCATTGGAAAGGGAAGTGGTAGGAATACAAGGCCACAATTCTTTTTCCAGCACAGGTATTTCTGACTCTGTGTGCACATTTCCTATGGGCATGCACACACATGGGTGTAGCTCCAGGGGGGCAAAAATGGGCACTGCCCACATAAGAGTTCTGTTCTCCAAAGAAACTTTCCTTCACTCCCCCCATTTCTAGCATTGCAGTAATTTAGACCTTCATAGAATCATAGAGTTGGAAGAGACCACCATGGCCATCTAGTCCAACCCCCTGCAATGTAGGAATACACAATTAAAACACTCTCGAAAGATGGCCATCCAGCCTCTGTTGAAAAATCTCAAGTGAACGATGATGATGATGATGATGATGTCTTTAAACACAGGTTGGATGGGCATCTTTCAGGAGTGCTTTAGTTTTGTGTTCCTAGTATCAGAATAAGGTACCATCTATGTAAGAATTTAAGAGAGCATTCCTTGATAGCTGGTGGGCTTGCTTTAAAAGGGGGAGAGAGCCAGACTTTATGCCAGCCTGAATCTGGAATGGAAATGTCTTAACTCCAACTCCCAGCTTGATTTTAAAGTATTGCTATTGCCATACGTGAAATCTATTAGCTAGTGGTAAATGGCAGTGGCAGCTCCTTTTGGAATCTCTTTCTGTAATAAAAGAAAAATGTCCAAAGAGGGTGGGACATTGGAGAGAGAGATCAATTTTTGCAAACCTTGATTTAAAAATGGTTATTTGGTGAACTAGAGCCAGGAGGGTTTCAGGGGTATAAGGTTGTTTAACATTATCTCAGTTGATTTAGGCTTACCATTAAAAAAATAAATCTTTCATTACATACAAACCCTTTTCTTTCCAGCCTCTAAACTGACAGAATTTATTGATAAGTTTAAAATTGGAATGTAGCAGTAGAGGTAGAATATTGGAGATCCATACATATTTTGTTTACTCCAGAATATTTATCACCTCCCAGTATGATCAGAGTCTTTTTATACCATCTCCCTAAGTCACTTTATTTAACCCAGTATAAAATCAGAAAGCACAGAAAGAAAAACTGAGACTTATCAGTCAGTCTGGATGCCTGAAGTAACCTCTCCTGACTAGACCCCCCTCCATCCTGACAGAAACATCATTCATCCATTCTCCAGTGAGCAGCCAAATGGATCCTGTTCTCCCCATGCTGCTGATGCCTGGTAAAGTAGGTTTGGAGGGGGAGTTACGGCTGTGGCAATAGTGTCACAATCATAGGACTTTTTCAGATGTACCTTAAATCTAGAAGGAGCTGTCGGGAGAGGAACGTAGCTGCTCCGTGACAGGGGGCAGTTTCTGACGACGACGTCCCTCTCGCGTTACCTACTGTGTTCCTTCCATGCCACATGGAAGGAAAAGGCACCACTTTTTATTCACGAAGAACTTCTGTGAGTAAAAAGTGGCACCTTTTCCTTCCATGAAACATGGAAGGAACACGGAGGGTAATGTGAGAGGGACGGCGGCATCAGAAACTGGCCCCCTGCCACGAAACAGCTGCGTTCCTCTCCCGAGCCCTCAGGACGACTTTTTCCTGTCTGAAAATGTTCATAGTGATCATGAATACAGAACAGTTACCTAGATTTACTCATCCATAACCGTTCCGTCTTCACAATAGCTACTTAGTCATGAATGTGACTGTGTACTGGCCTCTATGTTTTAAAATGTTGCTGTATGTCCTAAACTTATTAAGAGTGGAAAGCTGCCATTCTGTAAATGGGTCCCATATTGGAAGAAAAGTAGGATATAAATCAAACAAATACATAAATAAAAAAAAGTGTTGTGTGACCCATTTTGGTCATTACAAAGAAGGCCTGTGGACTGTGCCAGGAATATTTTGCCTCCTCTCTATCTGCACCAAGAGTTCAATAAATGTGGATGGAACCCTTACACTCAATGAAGATTCCAATATAACAGGTATTTTCTTCTCCTCCAGAATTGCCTTCCTCAGGGAAGCTATGACAGGGAAATGTGTATTAAACCAGTTTCAATTTATAGATGCTTATAGTTCTTGTGGCATCTGAAAGACAAGCAAACCTGTTGTGAGGTAAGTGCTTTTGTTCACAGGTGTAGCCTATTACATGCAAAAGACAGATAGAGAAGATGATGGATGGGTGAGGGCTTCAGATGATGTTTGGAGAAACCCTGGGTTTCCTCAGAACCTTTCAGAAGTTTTGTAGGTACACTAATATGGGACAGTTTCATGCAAAGTTGATTTCCTTGGTGGTGGTATACTTTACCCTAAAATCCAGAATTCCAACCCGGTATTGCCTATTTTCTTAGGCACAGATTCAGCTGATGAAAGATGTTCTAGGAGTAAGATGATCTAGGAGTATAGTGTCTAGATCAAGGGAATTAACAGTGCCACTCTATTCTGCTTTGGTCAGATCTCACCTGGAATACTGTGTCCACTTTTGGGCACCATAATTCAAGAAGGCTATTGACAAACTGGACCATGTCCAGAGGAGGCTGACCAAAATGATGGGAGGTCTGGAAGCCATGCCCTATGAGGAGTGGCTTAGGGAGCTGGGTATGTTTAGCCTGGAGAAGAGAAGGTTTAAATATTTGAACGGATTTCATACTGAGGATGGACCAAGCTTGTTTTCTGCTGCTCCAGAGACTAGGACACAGAGCAATAGACTCAAACTACAGGAAAAGAGATTCCACCTAAACTTTAGGAGGAACTTCCTGACAGTAATAGCTGTTCAACAGTGGAATACACTGCCTTGAAATGTTGTGGAGTCTCCTTCTTTGGAGGTTTTTAAACAGAGGCTGGATGGCTATCTGTCAGGAATGCTTTGATTGTGTATTCCTGCATGGCAGGGGGTTGGACTGGATGGCCCTTGTGGTCTCTTCCAACTCTATGATTTTATGATCCAAAGGGTGAACAGGTTGGGTCAGTATGACATGCGTGTGTATCCTAAAATATGTCCCATAATACTCTAAAGTATAGAAGTATTCATGGCAGTTGGTCCTCAGCAGTCAAGTTGGTGCAGAGAGGATGTTCCAAATTTAAAATCTTGAAAATGACTTCCATACATGATCCTATCAATTCAAGTTAAGATTCAAAGCAACAGGAGCATAGATGTTGACAGCCAATCTTTGCAGGTTTGTGATTACTTTGGGTTTCACCATGTGTAAGATAATTACTGTTCTTAATGAGGTGTCTAACTCCATTCTTGGTGATGATTTAAGGACAGGATGTGACTGTTTACTCAAACAGAAGAGTGCAGAAACTGAGAAGTTTCTCAACATATTCTGAATAATTAGAACATCAATAGCCTTTCTCTTAAGGTGTTTGGATTAGAGTTTTTTCCCAATAAATTGTTCCAGTACAACTAAAAATTGGCAGGTAGATTATCAGCACCTCCCATCTTTTTCTCATGTTGGGGCAAAGGAATGCTGAGGCAGTCACAGGGTAAGATGTGAGTCCAAATTTCAAGGGCTAAGACAAAACTTCCTTTTGAACATTGTGGTCACCACTGGTAAAAACAAGTCTTTGATTTGGACAATGAGATCAGAGGTGTCTCATTGCACAAGCAGCAGGAATGTTAAAGAATGTCAACTTTGAGCAAGATCCTATTGGGGTAAGCTGCTCACATGATGCACATGATGAGAAACGCTAGTGCAAACTTTGACCATCTTACTGCTCATGCAGTGAGGCATCCCTGATCTTGCTACCCAAATGCAAGTCTCATCTTTGCCACATGTTTACAACATCTAATGCAGTGATCCAGCACTGCTACACTGGCAGAGCTTTTCATTCAATAGGTCTTAACCATGATACCTAGTTTGCATGCAGATGAAAATCACACAATCCTGCAGCAATCCTTATGTCTTACAGATGGTTTACAGAAGCATATGGATTGTTTGATGAAAATGCAGTTGATGTGTAGTAGCTGAATATTAGAAAGTTTGGTGCGGGAGATGATGTCATGGTTGTTTTACATTTATCTGCAGCATTGAGCTCACACACATCACTAGCTGATGCTGCAGTCACTGAGAGATGGATAAAAACTTGTGAGCCAGCCATCAGGCACTGCTTAGCCCAAGTCTCCATTTCTGTTGCAATGGGTACATGAAGCTCCTACAAAACTCCTACTTCCTTTTTCGCCTACTGAGCTTTTCTCTAAAATTGATGCGAATTAGAAAATTCCACTTATCCAAGGGAAGTCATGCAGAGATAGACTGACTTTTTATTGTTACCTGGTAATTTTATGTGTGCATTGGGGCCTTTGTCTTTGCAAAACAAACAAACAAACAAAACATTGGGTTGTGGGTGGAGGTTTCATTGGTTTCATTAAAGTTAAGTATCATTGAACTTCAACATTGGATCAGAAATATAGACTGTATTTTGAATGTAGAATTTTTGAAAATGTGGATGTTTCTTCATTGTCACAAATGGAAATACAAGTGCAGGAAGTGTACTGGATTTCAGATTTATGTGTACTAGTTGTAAAGGTTGCACATTACTGAGATTTCCACCTATGTCTTCCAAAGAATAAAGGTCCCAAATTGAATCAGAACTTTCTATTCAAAATTTCCTAAGAACTCACAAGGTTAGAATCTGTTTTTTTAGTATAACATTTTAGCATGGGAATAATTGTTTCTTCTTTTCCTTCAAAAGTATGAGTTCTCATCTGAGAAACATGTTGAGTTTCAAACTTTCATTTTGGGTATGGCATGAAAAGACACTGAATCCATGCCAGAGGCCATTTGCAATACATACAAATTCTTCCCCCAAGTCCTGTTGCATCCACATCCACCCAGACAAGATAGTTATGTAAACCTGTTCCATTTCTACTCCTTTCAGCCATGATTTAGTCCAAACTTGAAGACTGTACAGGAGGAAACACAACCTAGGAAACTGGACACTCTTTCTATCTCGGGGGTGGGCGTTCTCCTTGGTTGTTGGAATTCTTAAAGATTAAGAAGAAGGGAAGCAAATGGTTGAATCTGCCAAAAGACATGAAAATATCATCTCCGTAAGAACTCACTGAGACAGTCATTAATCTTGGAGAGCAAGATAGATGAAATAACTACTGTGCTCAGCATGAGCCAAGGTTTGTTTGTTTTGTGAGGGCAGTTCAGTCTGCTTGTCCATATGGATGGCAGATTGGCCTGAGGCAAAGTTTGACCTGTCTGTCCACATGGCTCCCTGGGTTCCCAGTGAGAGGTGGGGCTGACAAAGTGGAGAGGTACTTGGTTTTTGCTAGCATGTTTCTTGCATACATGGTGGTGTGCGAGAGTGCTCATCCTAGAGAAGAGGGCACTTATCATTGGATGATCCCTAAAAGGCAGCTTTTTGATTCTGCTGCAGTTTCCTGATTCTCAGTTAAAGACTCCTCAACAGCTGCATTGTCCATAGAGGAAAACCTCTTCCGGGCAGCTGAAGGCTTTGATTGAATTTTGCAACTTTGCTTTTTATGCAACAGCTTTTTTTCTTGCACCCAAACTATCAAAATCTCTTCAATTTTATACTGTGAAACAGAAACATATATACAAATTGCTGTATGTAGTTCAAAACAAACATTACAAATCGGTGAAGGGAATTAAAAAACTATATATGTATATGTTCATGTTGGTGAGGAATCAGTCTGCATGACCAAGTCTATCTTGTCCAAATAAAGAGAGCGCCACAATATCAGAGGCAGCACCACCTTCTCAATGCCAACCTGCTCTGATCTGCCAAATGTGAACAAATATACTATGTATATTATGTGTACTAATAGGATTCAATGGCAGCTGCTGGTGATATTTGTATAATTAGAAATCTATATAGGATATAAACGTTTTAGAGAGACGGTGCCAATTCTAAAAAATATTGTGTGGGCTACAAGTGCTTGTAATTATTTTTTAATTTGCTAATAACTTATTATGACAACTTGGTTCTGGAACATTCTGTGAGTGTTTGGGGTTATGTTTTTTTTAAAGTTGTTGCCGCTTTAAAACTATTAAAACAATAGAGAATGTAAAGTTATTCATTTGATGTGAACTGAGACTGATTTTTCATTAAAAAAAAACCCAAAACCTTAACCTTTTTATCAGCTGTTTCTGCTTTCTTACTTGTACTAAAAATGTAATCTATTCTACGCATTTTAAGGAACTACATTTGCTTGTTTCTTGGTTGCCTACTACATCTTATTATAGTTGGTGTTTATGTAGAGTCAGGTACTTTTTGAACAGTATTAAAACAAAAACTGTGATATGACTTCAGCTTGGGTTGTTCTTTTAAATTCTTTGGGGGGGCGGGGGGGAGATACTTGAATTTATCCTTTCTTCCTAGGAGATCATAAAGAACTCTTATTTACCATACTTAAACGTCACTCAATAACAACATTTTGTGAGCAGCTTATATTTATCAATAAAATATGAAAATTTAATAATCAACAACAAAAGAATAAAGCAGAAACTTTAAATAGAAAGTTTAAAATAGCAATGCAAACATATAGGTATCTGCTCCAAGGCCAGTGCTACTAAATTCAATAGTACTTGCTTTTGGATGTATGTAACGTTGCCAAGTTTTCAAAATACATTTGGACCTCTGTATCTGCAGGGGTTCAGTTCCCGGACTTACTGTGGATACTGGAAATTGCGGATAACACCAAACCCTATTAAAATAATGGACTTCCGGTCAAAACATACTATAAAGTTTTTTTGGCAGACTAGAAGATGTCTAGAGAAGACAGCTCTCAGGTGTTTTCTAGGATGACTCTATGGAATGTGTCCCTGTTTTGTGTCCCGCAGGTAACTCAAACCTCAGATATTGGTTCTGTGGATACAGGGGCCCAACTGTAACAATAAGGGACAGCTGAAATTCATAACATGCAGGGATGACAATCAGAAAGTAGCTATTAACAATTATGCTCTGCCTAAATTTCACAGAGAAGTATTGATTCCAGTTAACTTTGCCATGATACTAGGTGCTGTAGGCTATATTTCAGAGGAACACCATGGTAAATAATCTCTGAATATTTCTTGCCTTTAAAAAGAAAAGAAAGAAACGTGAAATTCATGGGTTCACCATAAGTCAGCAGACAACTTGAAGGCAAAAGTACATAAAAGTCATGTATTTGTCTGTAAAATTAACATATTGTCCAGATTCATAAATTAAATGATGCATGTATTTCTGTCTTTATGAAGGGCCAACACCCAAAAACATGGGATTCTTGGCATGTTATTCAGTCTCTATAAAAAGAAAACCTTTCCAGACAGAGCACACACCCCTGTATTTATTTTATGTTATTGGGTGGTGGTGGTTGGGTTTGTTTTTTTTTTCTGTCAATGTACTCTGCTTTATTTTTGCATGGAATATGGTTGAGTTGGCCTGTAAAAATATGAAAAACCTTTAATATAAAGAGTATATTTTTTTTAAAAAAAAAACAGTTAACTGTGTCCAACAACAAGCATTTGCAAAGGTCATTTCTGTCACCCTCTAAAGCTTGTCCTGTCCTCCTTCTCTTCCGTTAGGTGGCCAGCATGACACCTTCCTACTAAAATACAGTCAACCCTCTGCGGGTTTAACTTTTGCAGATTTGATTATTCACGGATTATTTGCTGCTGCCTCTACTACTGTCCTACAACATTTTAAATAGGGACTGGAAGCTTTGCAAGATTGAGGGAGACTGTTTCCTCCTTTTTAAATTTGTATTTGCATTTCAGCTCGTCTGTTGCCAGCAGTTTTTAGGAAGTCCAGGGTCTTTTTAAGCAGTTTCGAAACTCTGTATAGTTCATGTTAATGTCCAGTTTCACCTGCAGCTTGGCCTTCAAAACAAAATCACTCAGGGCTTGTCTAGATAGGCAAAATACCCCATCTTGCCCCAGTCTCAGAGACCTGCAGTCCATATGATGCAGGGCAATTGTCTCATTCTGCCCCTGGGCAGTGCTCATCACCCCTGGTGCAGATATGGGGATGAGACAGGGGGAAGGGAGGGTAGGGCCTGATACACCATTATAAGAAAATACCCAATTTACACTGTTACTGCCAGCAAAAAAAACCCCCAAAAAACAGATCAGGCCCCGCATGTCTGGAGGAGTCCATCCCTGCAGGCTGGCCCTCGCTGCTGCTATGGTCTCCCTGGCTCTCCCAGAAGGCAGGAAGGAGTCCCGCAGCATGTGACCAAAGCCAGTCACATGCAGGGGGCCTTGGTCCCATGTTATGGGCCCCCTTCCTCCCTTCTGAAGAAGAAGAGAAGAAAATGGTGGTAGCGGCTGCTTCAGTGATGGGCTGGTGTACCCATCAGGACTTCCTCCCATTCTGTGCAGGGAACAGGAGAGTAACAGGCCAGATCCATGGCCGGGATATGCCAGCAGGGAGCCCACATCTCCTGGCTCATGCAGATGAGCCCTTAGAATGAACAATATGGCCAAAATCCCTTGTTTCTGTCCTTGCTCCACAGATGTGTCATTAAACTGAAAGCTCTCTCACAGAAGGCATTAGATCCAAGAATGGAAAGTGCACAAAGACCAGTTTCTTCATTTGGTTGCTACCACCCCCTGGAATTTGTCAGAATGCCTCCATCCATCTCTGGTCTGTTTTCTACTTCTTCAAAACAATCTTTTGCCTTATTTGTTTTAAAACACAGTAGTCATACGATTTGTCATTACCAATCTTAATGTGGAATTCTGTAGCAACAGTCTGTACATCTGCCCATTTCCATCACTGGACTTTATAGTGCTATTATTCCATTTTAACTGCTATGGCTGCCTCCTGTGTAATTCTGGGGTTTGTAGTTTAGTGAGTCGTAAGAGCTCTCTGGCTGAGCATTCTAAATCCCCTTCTCTAAATTGCAAATCCCAGGATTCCACAGGAGGCAGCCATAATAGTTAAAGTGGAATAATAGCACTATTAGCACTAAGTAAGAATACATAGGACTTTTTCGGACAATGTAAAAATAACGCTAGCAGCATCGCCAGGTTGCGACACTGCAGCGCAAGAGGGCATCAGTTTCATATGACGCTCCTTCCCAGCGGTACTGTTGCAGTACCGCTGGGACATTTGACCGTGATATTTTTGCTTTTACAGTCATATTTTACTCACGATCATTGATCGCCGCTGGGAAGTACCGCTGGGAAGGAGCGTCGTACGAAACTGACGCCCTCTAGCGCTGCAGCGTCGCAACCTGGCGACGCTGCTAGCGTTATTTTTACATTGTCTGAAAAAGTCCTTAGAATTCTTTCTAAAAATGGCTGTTCCATTATAATGCAATTTCTCCAAATAATCAAAATAACATTCTCATTGTCTTAAAGGATTCCTTTCTGAATTTTCTGTTGTCAGCTGGAGACACATTGTCTGAAATGACTTGGACAGAGCTTACATAGAATTTCTTCTTCTTTTTACTTTTGAATGGAAGCCTTCCATGACACCACGGAATTCTGTGGTGGTATGACATTGTTACATTCCATTTTCTGCACAGCATCTTGAAAGATTGCCATCAGATTGTGCAAAAAATTAATATAACCAAGAGGGAGAGATCTGTGTTCTTTCTCTCTGAAAACTACTGGCTCAATTTTCACACATTTTTATTTCATTTCTGGGGGAGAAAAGGTATGCTCCCAATGCAGTCCAGCATTGTAGCATGCATTCCTTAAAGCAGAAGTGAGAGCCACCTTGTAGGTACATGCCAAAGCACATCTTTGTATTCCATTTCTACAAATTTGAAAAAGGGACAAAAAAATATCTTGTCCAAGAAGGTAAACTTACTCTATACATTGAGGATAAGTGGTTCTACATCAAAACTCATAGTCCTATATTTGAAGCAATTGTGGATTACAACATTTACACCCCAGTTGTATCAGTATTTCAATTTCTGATGCACTGATCTGTGTTTTTCAAAATTCATATTGGCATTGTCAGCCACATAAGAAGATGGATTGTTAATGCTGAGAGCATTCTTCTGTTGCATATTGGAGTTCTGAGTCTCTGGTGTCTCCCTTGCCTTATCATTGTCACTGTAAAAAGCAAACAAGTCATATTTAATTCTCTCTGACATGGAAAAATGGCATACAATTGATGGAAAATACTTACTGTGTCACTTGTTGGAGGCATCAGACCAAAGTTTAAAAAAAAGAAAGTGTAGTCGGACCACTGGGGAACCAATGAGGGATTGGTTCCCAGACTTACATTGGATATTGGAAACCGTGGATAACAGAGAACCCTATTAAAATAAAGGACTTCCAGTAAAAACATATCATAGAGTTGCACTGGAGGACCTAAAAGATGCCTAGAGAGGATGCCTCTCTAGACATTTTCCAGTGCAACTCTAAGGTAAGTGTCCCCTATTTTGTGTCCCTCAGATAACTGAAACCAAGGATATTGGTGGCACAGATATGGGGATAAGACTATATTAATCCAAATCCTTAAGCAAAAGTTGTAATGCTTTTGGTGGCAAAATATTTTCCACTGTGATGATTACTTTTGTCCACTCACACTTTTTTGTGCAACTCTAAGGTATGTGTCCTCTATCTGAAACCAAGGATATTGGTTGCACAGATATGGGGATAAGACTATATTAATCCAAATCCTTAAGCAAAAGTTGTAATGCTTTTGGTGGCAAAATATTTTCCACTGTGATGATTACTTTTGTCCACTCACACTTTTTTGTGTGTATCTTTTTCGTATGTGTTTGTTTTTAATTTCAGAATCAGGCAATATTCTTGGAAGCATTTTGTTTGGCTTGGCTTGTGTATCTAAAACAGTGGGAACCACTGTGGTACTGATAGTTACTTCTTACAGTAGGATCCCCGTGTGCTGGGAATCAGTTTGGGGGGGGGCGTGGATACTGAAAAATGTGGATAATAGTGAATGCTTTTGAAAATAATGGGACTTCTGGTTTAAAATACCATAGAGTTGCCTTGGAGGACCTAGAAAATGGCTGGAGAGAATACATTTTCTAGGAAGACTGTATGGTAGGTGTGCCGTTTTGTATCCCATGGATAATTGAATCAGGGGATAATGAATCAGTGGATACAAGGGTCTTACTGTACTTTGGAAAGAGTCTGTTTTATTTTTGTTTTTTAAACATGAGATTTGTGACATTCTTTTCTGTTTTCAAATTTCTTCTGTTTTGTGCTTTCATCATGACTTCCTACCACTTTTCTTCCCTGAATATACTTGATGGCATAGAATGCATCTGCTATAAGTATGTTGACTTTGTGAAGCCCATTTTTGAATGCATCATCCTGGCACCATTCATCACTAAACCTATACAAACACCTTCACTTTTTTATTTTTCTGAGCCACAGCCTAAAGGTTCTTCACAACCATCACTCTCTAGGGGTTTCTTTTTAGATATAGGTTGGACTAAAATGTGCAACTGGAGGGAAATGTGCAGTTTAAAAACTGATAATGTAGAATTGGAGAAATGGAAAGGAAACTAAGCAGATTTGATGTTTATTAAGTGCTTACAGTATATGACAGTATTGATCAGGGAACTTTGGTGAGGAACAAGGAAAGCCCAGTTAAGTACCAATGCTGATAATATCCATATGATGAGGTAACAGAAATGGTTCTTTCAGTGTCACTGAATTGGGATTTATGCTGCTGCATGAGTGATTGGACTGTCCTGTTAGTTAAAGAATTAAGGACAATTCATAAATGAATTATTGCTATATAGCAGATTAGAGTTTCTGACTCCCAGAAAGAAACTGCCCTTGCTACAGAGTGTAATCAAAGCTTGCTTCATGTCTTTTTAAGTGTCAGGGGATTTAAAAAAAAACAACAACAACAAACCCTGCCACTATCTATTGTGATTTAAATGTTTTTGTTTAAGGTGAAGAAAGAAAAAAATTATAACTGAGCAGCATAGTCCAGAGTTGGCTTCTCCTTGTTCAGTAGGTAGCCGCCACACGCTTTGCCACAAGGAGATACAGACAACTATTCTTGAATGTTCAGCTCTTGCTTTCTATCTCCTAGCTGTCTCTGAACCTCTATCCATCTTCTAACTCCATTTTACATCATGTATACAGGAATCGTTTTCATGATTTTCCCCTTTTCATAACTGACTGTTGATTACCACCACCCGTGTATCTCCTAGACCTTTCTCCTTAGGCCTTTTGAGATGATAGGACAGTATTAGACAGTACAGGTCACCTCCTCTATCCATGGCGGATACGTTCCTGGACTTACTGTAGATATGCAAAACCATGTATAATAGCAAACCGCCGTAGAATACCATAGAATTGCACTGGAGGACCTAGAAAAATGCCTAGAGAGGGCAACTCTCTAGGTATCTGGTGCAACTCTATGGTCAGCTTCTGGCAGAAGTTGACCATAGTCACACTTGATGACCTCCTGATGTCCAGTGTGACTCTTATGGCCTAGAGAGACCTCCCCCTCTGACGAGGGTTAAGTGAAACCATAGGTACTGATCATGGGCAAACAGGGTGGGGAGAGACCTGTAGTGGTAGCTTCTCATATCACCAGTATCGGCCTGAAGAGGTTTGGAAGCTGAGATCAACAGAAATCAATTTTTCTTCCAGTCCTTTCCCCACACTGGGCTGCAAGTATTTGTTTTCTTGCTGAAATACATGCTAAAATCCATACTTTTTTTAAAAAAAACTAATGCACACATTCATTTGTGTATTCTTGCATGGCAGGGGGTTGAACTGGATGGCCCTTGTGGTCTCTTCCAACTCTATGATTCTGTGATTTAGGCATTTTACCTAATATGTTCATTTTCTTCTAAAGTTGTTGTTGTTGTTGTTGTTGTTGTTGTTGTATGCCTTCACGTTGGTTCTAAACTACTAACCCAAACCTGTCATGGGATTTTCTTGGCAAGTTTTTTTTCGGATGGGGTTTGTCATTGCCTTCCTCTGAGGTTGAGAGAGTGTGAGTTGCCCATGATCACCCAATGGGTTTCCATGTCTGTGCAAGGATCTGAACCCTGGTCTCTTGGCTTCCTAATCCTATACTCAGACCACTGGACCACACTGGTTCTCATTGCCTCTAGTGACTAAAGCATATTTGTGCTTATTTTTAAAATTGTACACATTTCAGCTGTTTGCATCTTCAAAGCTGCTGACATCTAATGCCCACTTCATGTATCTAGAATGTACCATAAGATTCACAACTGTGCAAATTCTCAAGTATATTTCACCTCCCACCACAACTTGAAAGCTACAGAATGTCTACTTTGATTGAGCCTGTTGAATCCAGTGATTCCCCATCCCTCAATCCTTAGGTATCCTCAACAAGGCAGACACCAATCCCCTGGCCTCCTTGGGCAGCTGCCATGACCCCACCACACTGTCATCACCCACTGACTCTACCTGCCACTGTCATCACCCACTGACTCTACCTGCCATCACCCACTGACTCTACGCTCCATAAACTGGGAGTTATCCCTTGTGCATTTTTTTTTTTTGGAGAAAGAAAGAGAAGAAAAAAACTCAGACAAGAACCAATTCTATAATCTGAATTATGGAAGCATTTGGAATTGGTAGCAGTAGCCAATATATCAGGGCAATAAAGAGCAAAAACCATGAGACGAATGAGTATTGGGTGAAGAAAGAGGCCCTATTGGGGTGCTTTAAAGGAGTTCTACACCCAAGCCGCCTTGAATCCCATTTTGGGAGAAAGGCAGGATACAATTTCAATATGGAGCCCTGGTGGCGCAGTGGTTAAATGCCAGTACTGCAAGTCACCATGTTGCAAGTTCGATTCCAGCGGGCTCCAAGGTTCACTCTGCCTTCCATCCTTTCATAGGTCGGTAAAATAAATACCCAGCTTGTGGGGGCAATTAGCTAACACACATTGGAAACTGTTTAATGCAGTGTAGATGTGTAAATAAGCTATTGCTTAAAACCGATGAAAAGACTTGTCTATCTCAGATTGGCCTTTTTAGTCATCAGTGCGCTTGCAGAAAACGCGGGATGAATCCTTCCTGAATCTTCGTTTGCGAAGAAAAAACAGAGAGAGAGAGAGAGAGAGAGAGAGAGAACAATTTGTAACCCACTCTGCTAGCCTTGTGGCTGAAGAGCGGGGTATAAATAACTAAAAAACAAACAAACCAGGGCTTCAAAAAGTTATTTTGGAGACTACAACACCAAGAATCCCCATCCAGCACATCTCAGGGATGCTTTGGCTTCTGATTTTAGCATGGCCAGAGGATTGGACTTCATGGCTCTTGGAACCCTTCCAACTCTATGAATCTACTAGAGTAGATTGTGCTTGTGAGATTCGGGGAATTGTGATCCCAAAATGTCTCATGGTAAAAATTAAAATTATTGCCATTACAGATTTGTAACCTAGAGCTATGGAGCTGTAATTGCTCTGATTCAGTACGACTGCATAGTGAGAGTATGCAAATGCCCTCCAAGCCCACCGTAACAGCCAACAGCCACATCAGAAAAAGGAGGTCTGTTCAGGTGCCTCTCAGGGTGCAAGGAGGAAGATCTTTCCAGTCCCCTCCCACCAGTGAGCGAGGCTGCGACAATCAGAAGCAGGACCCCTATTGCAATTCTTTTTCCCAGCCTTACTTGCTGGTGGGAGGAGGCTAGAAACATCATCTCACTTGCACCCCAATCAGCAGCTGAACACACCCCCTTTGATTCAGCTACTTGCTGTTAAGGTGGGCTGTGGGGGGTGGTGGTCCAGGAGATGTTACTTAGTTACATATATGTAATTAAGCATGTGTGTGTAATTACATTAGTTAAGTATATAGTTGTCCCTTCACATTCGCTGGGGTTTGGTTCCAGGACCCCCCGTGAATACCCAAATCCGTGAATACTCAAGTCCCATTATATGCAATGGCATAGCAAAATGGTGTCCCTTATATAAGATGGCAAAATCAAGGTTTGCTTTTTGGATTATTATTTTTTAAAGAATATTTGCAAGCCATGAATACTTAAAAGCATGAATGCCAAATCCGTGAATGTGGAGGGACAACTGTATATACATTTTCAATCTTTACCAATGAAAATAGTTCAATAAACACAAAGACCTGATCTCCTTCCTACTAGCAGTTGCAAGGGCTGTCAGAAATAGTGCAAAATTGGAAGGAAGGAGCACTTACAATCAAGAAATGGTGGAGAAGGTTATGGGATATGTAGTTTATGGAAAAACTCAAGGACCAGACCAAGTGCTCCCAAGGCTGCCAGAATAAACTTAATTTCACTGAAAAATAGTTCCCACTGATAGACTATATACATGACAGTGACAACAACAGAAATCTCTCATCTTAGCAAAAGGATGTCTGGAGAGACACTTTGCATGATAACTAAGCCAAATGGGCATGATGGATATTAATAAATCACTATTCATTCCAGAGGAAACAGAAGGAACACAGCCGGAGACAAACTTTTTTTCTCTTTTTGTTTTATTTTTATGTATAATGTTACATGTTTGGATTGTTGTTAGTGCTAATTTGATTTCTCTATAATGAAAATAATAAAAAAATACAAAAAGTATATATACATTACATATATGTAAATAAGTAGCTGATGGATAATATTGGCAAATAATTGTAACGTTTCCTGTATTTTTGTTTTTATTTTGTTTTGTTTTTTCCTGGTAGTGTTACCCAATTTGTGTGGGGCCCGTGGGGCCCGTCTAATTTCTGAATATTCAAATGAGGAATATTTAATTAGCTCAATTATGGTGATGAGAATGGACAACAGCGGGACTTTGGAGATTTATGTACTAAGGAGGAAACTATAAGCCAAAAGGTACAATTAAATGATCTTTATTGGAAAATAGTATCACAGCACTCACACAAACACTGAAGCTTCAAGCACTCACACAAGGCTGTCGAAAGCAGTAGGAAGTCTTTGGATAGAGGAACAGAGTAAGGGGGTGGTGAGTTATACTATACTGATCCTACAGAGTGGAGATAATGAACTAAACCAACAGCAGGGAGGTCCGGACAATGGCCTGGCTACACAGTGTGACATGGAGTCAAAAGAAAGTGGAACTGTGGACAGTTTGGTGGTGATGTTTATAGGAAGTAATTCCCCTGAAGAGATAGGAGTTTTGAGTGAAATACAATGGTTTTGGGCAGTTCCCAGGCTAAGACAATGAGTACTCCAGAAGAGTTAATGATCATTAATGAGTGATACTTTTGGAATTGAATAGGAAACAGGCAAGGTCTATTGTTGGAGGGGAACATGAGAGGAAAATCCCATTTCACACGCAATAAGGTCTCTTGTTATTGCTGAGTGGATTAGTGATTGACTCACCTCCAGGTGTTGAGTCTTACTTGAGAGTGTTTGTTTTGGGGAATTTCCTTGGTCCATTGGTCTTGCATGAATCCCACCATGGTGTTAGGGGGTTTACCTATAACCATATGGATGGCCACCTTAGCCAAATTATTAAATATAGCCATTTATTTGCTATCCAAGATGGGGGCTGTCAAGGTAGGTAACAGTAGGACTCCTCTGACTTTCACAACTTAGCCAAATTATTAAAGATAGCCATTTATTTGCTATTCCAAGATGGGGGCAGTCAGGGTAGGTAACAGTAGGACTCCTCTGATTTTCACAACTGCATGACAAACAGACATTTTCTAATGAAAGCTTCTCCATTCACTGCATGCGCATGTTAGAAAAAGCTGTGAATGGTAGTCAGGTGGCACGGGTGCCCTACCAGGATGCCCCCCCCCCTAAACAAGAGAAATCCAGGAAGCCAACCTTCATTTAAAAATGCACTAGCATTCATCTGCTTTACTTAAACCTTGTTTTCTTCTGGCAGAGCAATTTCAGCAGTCGTCAAGAGTATCATAATTGCCATGTATGTATCACTTCCAATTACTAACATGGTATTTAAAATGCTTAAGACAAGGAGAGAAGTCAAGGTGGAAGAATGGGGTGAGGCATTAAAGATTTTATATCCCATCTCCTATTACTTGACTTTTGCAACATGTAATCAACCACAGTCAGAAACATTATAAGATCTCTAGAAAAGCTGTCAACTGGCAGTAGATTTAATCCTGCACGTGATATGTTCCAGAAAGAGTATTAAAATACGTTCCTTCATCTGCCAGGGCTGCCAGCTTTTCAAAGGGTCATTAAAGCTGCATCTGCCTATATGTGCACCTTGATACACATATATTAACAGTGGTCAGACCACTGTGCCCAATTCATTTTCAGAGGAGGGGAACCAAGATTATCAAAGGTCTAGAAACCAAGCCCTATGAAGAATGACTGAAGGATCTGGGCATGTTTAGCTGGGAGAAGAGAAGACTGAGAGGTGATATGATAGTCATTTTGAAATGTCTGAAGGGATGTTGCATAGAAGTTGGATGAGCATGTTTTCCACTGCTGCGGGGACTAGAACATAACCCAATGTGTCACCCAAATTTCTGGGACAATTTCTTTTATGCAAGCCCTCTTCAATGCATAAGCATTTCAGCCAATAACTCAGGCAGTGAACTCGCAATTTTCAAAGTACTGTACAGTTTATTAATGCTGATCAGCAAAAGGCACAAGGGGTGTTATTATCGCCAATCTTGTGTGTCTTACATGCCAAAAACAGTCCATTTATACTTTTTTCTTCCTTCTATGATCTATTGCTCACTTTTTATTAACTGACTAAAAGCCTTGTTATTTATCAGTTTCATTTCATCTTCTCAGCTAAAATCCATCACTTACCCATCAGGTCATCCATCACACATTGCCTATCACCTTTGACCTGAACAGGTTTCTGGTTTGTATACGCCTTACATTCCAATATTATCCTGTTTACATTCCAGTGCTAGGTAGAGATATTACCTACCTTAATGTGATCTAAGACAGGATTTAGCTTCAGACCACCTGTCTCCTCACCTCTAAATACTATTTCTACTTATTTTTCTACTTATTTTTATTTAACCCTTCAATGCCATATTCAGTCCTTCAAATAGATTCAAATTACACGAAAAGAGTTTCCACTTAAATATAAGAAACAACTTCCTTACTGTAAGACCTGTTTGAGAGTGGAAGAGGCTCCCTCAGAGGGTGATGGACTCTCCTGCTTTAGAACTCTGTAAAAAGATGGTAGATGGCCATCTCTAAGTTGAGAGTGCTTTAGTTGTGCACTTCTGCATAGCAGTGGGATGGACTAGATGACCCTTGCTGCCCCATCCAATTCTACAATTCTATGATTTCTGGCCACTTCCTGTGTGTGTGTGTGTGTGTTTACCACTCCTTGGCACTTTTGATAATCTGTTGGGCCCCCAGGGTGGCAGGGGTTTGGGCTAGGTGGTTCTTGTGGTCCTTTCCAACTCTATGATTCTATGATTCCAGGTGATAATGTCAGTCCTTATGCTGTAAAAAGATCCCCCTGCAAACTGTTGCATATGCAACTGCTGTTGAAGGCATGCAAGCAGACCAGACTGGTGTTTGCTTGTTTTCCTGGGTAGCTGGCAATCCTACTTGGGCACTGCAGATTATTCATTTACCATCTGTCTCCCACTTTAAGATATTATGTGATGTAAATCACCCTCCTTCAAATTAAGGTTACTATAATAGAACCAGGCTGGTGGTGGGAAGCTGCAAGTGCAAAAATAGGAATGATCCATAATGTACATGAGATTTTTTTTAAAAAAACGCACACACAATAAGATAAGATAAGACTTAAGATTTGTGGCCTTAGTTTTGGTACTCGGGGGTGGGAAGTATTGCCAGGAATATAAATTTATTCCTGATCACTATTTCCGTTTCTGGCAAGGAGAAGTTCAGCTGCAGCAGTTTTTCCCACCATGGTGGGGCTGGGAGATGCAAAAGCCCCAGCTGTTAATGACTGTCACATAACAATTAAAAACTCCATATCCCTTTATGGGGAAAGCAGTTGGCCAACTGCAGTTTATGGTTTGGTTTTGAACGTTAGAACACCCTGAGAGTGATGCATTTTCCAACAAACACATCATTGTTGGAAACGGGAAATAATGGTGTAAGTAGGGTGTCTGGAACCTTAAACAGAAAGAGTCCTGTTTTGAGTTAGGTTTATGCTGTCAAATTTTGTCACCCAGAAATGTCCACAGATCAAGTTGGTATCTGGCTTAGCAGCTTGGCTACAGGATGATTTCAAAAGATGCCAAGGCAGTAGAAAAACTAAGCTAATAAAGCTGCACGGGAGTCCATGTGTTTCTGTCTCTGCTACAACTCCAACACCATGAAGCCTAGAAATCTGAAACCTGGACTGAATACCAAGAGGATTCTAGCAATGTGCACCTCAAGGTGGATCAATTTTTGTTAATGTATGTGGTCTGCAGTACCATCTTTAGCCACTAGAATGCAAATTTCCCTAACTATTCCTTCCCTAAGAAAGGAATCTGCAATATGCTCATTCCCCCAGAAGACCTCTAGGTGGCTCCATGAGGGCCAAAGACACAGTAGGGCCCCATCTATACAAGGGGGGACCCATTGTGCCCCACAGTAAGAGCAAGTCGCAGCAGCTGTGACTTGTCTTAACAGTGGGTTTTCCCCCAGCAGCCTCCATAAGCTTCACAGTGGGACAGCGATGGAGGGGACTAGGGAAGGGGGAGAGGATGGCAGCCACCCTCGTCCCTTCCTCAGTCTCTGCGGGGTTGAAGATGGTGACGGCATGGGTGGGAAACCGAGGAAGGGAAAAGAGGGTGAGAAAGCCCTCACCCATCGGGGTAGCGACAGCTGGGGTGGGTGGGAATGACAGTCT
Organism: Gambelia wislizenii; assembly: GCA_030847615.1. Lineage (NCBI taxonomy): Eukaryota > Metazoa > Chordata > Lepidosauria > Squamata > Crotaphytidae > Gambelia > Gambelia wislizenii. The sequence continues at coordinate 361,928,781 of JAUMIR010000003.1, forward strand.
CCCTCTCTCGTCCCCATTCCCAATTGCTTGGGGTGGGTGGGAATGATGGCTGTGGGAGCTTGCCCTGTCAGCAAGCCCCACCCCTGTGCTCTTCCAGCCAATCAGCTTTGTACTTCCTGTCATATGGGCAAGTGAATCAAGGTGAATCGCTTGTCGTAATGAGCAGGAATGTGCAACCCTCCTTTCAGTTTTTCCAAAACTTCACAGAAAACCACGAAGTCTCCTAGCATGTAGTATATGGCCGTTTTTGTCTCCCTCCTTCTGAATAGGGCAAATCACTGCAGTTTGCTATTAAGACAACACATTTTCTCCTTGAATTTTACAAGGATTTTTTTCACCATTTAGAAAACCCCTAGGAGAAACAACCCGTTCAGAACAACTGCTGCTTCCCAGTCTGTTCAAAATTTATGAGGGGGTGTCTTGCTGACTGGTAACAGGGAATAGAAAAGCAAACAGATGGAAAAAACGGACAAACCTACAAGTAGAAGGGAAAAATCAGTGAGAAAAAAAATAGTGGGCATGGAGAGAGAAAAAGAAGAGCAGAGGGAAAGAGAAAAGGCACTAGGGTGGCAGAGGAGATTCCAGATGGATGTAAATCTTTGCTTATTTTACTTCAGTTTCCTTTGTTTGCTTCTGTACTATTGTGAAGCTCTGGAGGTCTCCTATGTACACGCACTCCGAGAACTCCAGAGTCAATCTAAAAATCACTGCCACCACACACTGACTTCAGTTTCCCCTTTCAATGTAACCCAATGGGTAGTTACAGGGTTCGGCTTGGACTTTGCACTCTGACTCTGCACAGTCAGAGCCTAGTCATTCCAGCCAAGTTTATAAAACACTCATAAGCCCTAAAGCAACTAGCTAGACAGTTCCCTAATCTACATACAAGGGTGCAGTCCAGGTGTGCTGGATGTTCAGGGGGGTTGGGAGTCTAGGCCTTTCAGCCCAGCATCTACCAAGCACTCCTCCCAGTTGGGACAAGAGTCCCCCTGGCTCAGGTCTCTCTTTGTTCTTCTCCTCCTCCCTGCCTTGTGGCCCCAGGCAGTATTTATCACTTTTTCACAGAATCATGTAGAAGATATCTCCAGGTGGTTGTCTCATTGGTCCTGATGCCAACCCCCATAAACTTGACCTAATATATCCTTTGTTTACCTGGTTGACTGTGCTGCCAACCAGCAGGTTAACCTTGAGGAGAAGAAGGAATACCCCAGCACACAAAACCTATTAGCCAGCCATGGGGACATAGAGTGTCTGTCAGTCATGGGATGGTCTGAGTGGAATTAGTTGCTTAAGAGGCCTATTTTACCACTCGCCCTGTGAGGATGTTGGAACCCATCAGCTAAAGGACTGTGATGTTTCCTCTGCTGTATCACTAACCATCAGTAAAGTTTCTCTCGTAGCAGTTATGTGTGTCAGTTTTCAATACCAAATGCAGTCTTGGGGAGGCCTGGAATTGCAACCAGGTCGAGTTTGAAAATGGGAGGAAAAGAGCACTAAGAAGAGAGAAAGAGCTCTAACACCCTCCAACTGTCCTGATTTGGTAGGGACAGTCCTGGTTAATCCTCAGTTATTCCTCTGTCAACATGATAGCCGTGTTTAAATAATTGAAAGGATGTTGTACTGAAGAAGGAATGAGCTTATTTTCTGCTGCTCTGGAGACTAGGACATGGATTCAAACTACAGGAAAAGTGATTCCACCTAAATATTAGATAGAATTTCCTGAAAGTAAGAGCTGTTCAACAATGGAAGCCACTGCCTGGGAATGTGGTGGAGTCTCCTTCATGGGAAGTTTTTAAACAGAGGCTGGATGGCCATCTGTCCAGTGTGCTTTGCTTGTGTATTCCTGAAGGGCAGGGGGTTGGACTGGATGGCCCTTGTGGTCTCTTCCAGCTCTGTGTTTCTGTGACCCCACTTTTTCAGCTGCTTTTAAAATGTCCCAATTTCTCTCTCCTCCTCTTACTTTTCCCCTTTGTCTCAGCTTACTTCAATTGCTGCAAAATGAGTGCAAAGTGCAAAAGTAGAGAAGGAGAGGAGAGCAGGGAGGCATCTTGCCCTTCCCTATAGACACAGGAAAAGTAAACTGCTGCAGCCTCTCCTGGTCTTTCTTTCTCATTAATAACCTTTGCCATCTCTGCACTCTGATGTTTTTTGGCCACATGTGCCCCAGTTTTCATCTCTGAAATGTTGGAGGGTATGAACTCTGTGGAAGAGAAAGAGCACTGAAATAGATGGAGGGGGGAGCGGAGGAAAATAATCTGGGTTGGTGAATGAGTGCGCTAGGAGAAAGAAAGAGTGGTGTATTGGGTGGGAAGGAAGAGCATAAGAGGACTAAGCCTTGCAAAGCTTGGTCCTTCTGCTACCATTTAATACATTCTCATCAAGACATCAGAACAAACACATGGCTGTTTCCTTTTTATCTCTAAAGGTATTTAATAAATTTGTATATTATCAAGAGATAATTAACTCCCATCCTTTACATCAGAAATACATCTCTTATGTAAATAAGCTTCTAAAAATAATTGGACTGCTATTCAGAAAATGATTTTATATGTTCCTTCCTTTTTTCTTTATTTTTTTTAATCTTATATTTATATCTCAGTATGAAAATTTTAAACCATGCCGAGCCCCAGCCATGGATGTTTGAAGAAACATCATTTGGGTCTTATGGGACCTGACCATTTGTAGCAATGCTAACTTTCTTCCTGAAAGGGAATAATTAACCGGAGGCAGACTGGAGGAGGGCAAATGTTGTCCTCATCTTCAAGAAAGGGTGGCGGGGAGAAGACACAAATAATTACTGCCCAGTCAGCCGGACATCAATACCAGGAGAAATTCCACAGCAGATCATTAAACAGACAGTCTGTAAGCACTTAGAAAGGAATGCCGTGATTACTAAAAGTCAACATGGGTTTTTGAAAAACAAGTCATGCTAGACTAATCTTATCTTTTTTTGTTGATAGTTACAAACTTGGCAGATGAAGGCAATGCTGTGGATGTAGTGTATCTTGATTGCAGTAAGGCCTTTGACAAGGCCTTTGACATGTGGCCTACACAATGCAACTGTTAGGTGTATTTGTAATTGGTTGACTGCCCAAACCAAAAGGGTAGTCACCAATGGCTCCTCTTCATCCTGAAGAGAAGTGACTAGTGGGTTGCCACAGGGTTCTTCCTGGGTCCAGTGCTACTCAACATCATTATCAATGACTTGGATGATGGAATAGAGGGCAATCTTATCAGCTTTGCAGATGATACCAAATTAGAAGAGGTAGCTAATACCCCAGAGGACAGGATCAGAATCCAAAATGACCTTAACAGATTAGAAATCTGGGCCAAAACTAACAAAATGAATTTCAATAGGGAGAAATGTAGGATACTGCACTTGAGCAGCAAAAATGAAATGCACAGATACAGGTTGGGTGACACCTGACACCTGACTTCATGAGAGTACATGCAAAAGGGATCTAGGAGATTTAGTGGATTTTTATTGTCCTTTATTGCTATTTTGAAAACCTGGGAATGCTATTCACATCCATAACCATAAGAGAAGTCCTGCTTCTGACTGTTGCAGCCACACTTGCTGGTGGGAGGGGCCTGGAAACATCATCCTACTTGTACCTCAATCAGCAGCTGATCAGACCTCCTTCACCTGATGCAACTGCTGGTTGTTAAGGTGAGCTGGGGGGCATTTATAGAAACTGGTCCGCCCTGGCCTCACATCGGGAAGCATGGAGATGCACTATCCACAATGCTGCAGCCTTATTTGAGAACTCATGCCGAACAAGTCTTGGGACATTTTCAGACATGCCAAAATCCCTGCTTGCCGCGCGAGCAGCCTCCCGAAACTGCTGCGCGGCAAGGGTCTTCTTCGGACGACGCTGTGCCTCTGGCGAAACCGTCCGTGTCACTTCCGTGAAGCTTGGGACGGCTCCGCGCAATATTTCAAGCACGGGCAGCCTCCGTGATTGAAATATTGCGCGGAGCCGTCCCAAGCTTCACGGAAGTGACACAGACGGTTTCGCCAGAGGCACAGCGTCGTCCGAAGAAGACCCTTGCCGCGCAGCAGTTTCGGGAGGCTGCTCGCGTGGCAAACAGGGATTTTGGCATGTCTGAAAATCTCCTTGAAGAGAAATGACAATGCAGAAAGAATCACAACCCAGAAACATCACCCAAGGAGACCTTCTGCTGTGATTTCTGCAACCGAACTTGTTTATCTTGGATTTGCCTTTTTAGTCATCAGCGCACTTGCAGAAAGCACAGGCTGAGTCCTTCCTGAATCTTCGTTTGCGAAGAAAAGCCAGAGAGAGAGAGAGAGAGAGTAAGACTACAGAGTCTTACAGAATATGGAGCAATTATGGGTCTGTAACTCTAGGTTACAAATCCATAACTGCAATACAGAATGTCATCATCATCATCATCATCATCACTCCTTTTCCCAAAGTTGGGACTTGGGGTAGTTTACAGATTAAAACAAGCACAATAGAACTAAAACATACCCAAGCAATCAGTATTAAAATAGAATTAAACTATTCACAAAATTAAAATAATTAAAAACATAACATTAAAAAAATTAAAAGCAGTTTTTAAAAAAACAGTAGAATTAAAACAATACAGTACACACTTAAAAGCCCTTTCTTTAAAAATCTTAAGGATATGCATACAGAAACAAATATACCTGCATGTGTGTGTGTGTGAGAGAGAGAAGCATTTATAATCGTAGCTTTCCAGTACACAAACACAACAGGTATTTCCTCATCCTGCCAAGAGACCAAACAGAAATATGGCCCAGTGAATATTGCTGAGGTAAGATTCCTCCAAGTACACAATCGATGCCTCGCTGAACTCCAAGGCAATTACCCATATCATGTTGAGCTAAAGCTAAAATTGGAGGTCTTCACCCTTCTGTCAGGGGACCAGAGGACTCATTTAACAGCTTCCTGTAATGTTGACAAATATGCAAATATTTCCTTTTTGTCACCATGATGAAAAACCTAGAGGCAATGCAGGACCCGAGCATGAAGTAGTTACCAGATTAATTCAGTGTATCTTCATTAACAAAATCAGCCAGGCATCCACTCCAGAATCCTTGATCAGGCCCATTGCACCATGTTACGTATAAGACAGGCTCTTCTTCTGACTAGCTCTGAAGTGGCTTAGAGGACTTCTGAGCAGCTGGCAGAAAAGCAAACAGATACAGCTGCTCTGCATTTTAATTTTAGAGAATAATAGACTCATCCCATTGGAAGGTGTTTCAGAGGTCACCTAGTCCAAACCACAGTTTGGGAAGGTGATTTGGGACTATAGTTCCCATAATCTCTCAGACTCAAGCTCTTATCCAGCCACCTCCCAGTGCCAGAAAACCACGATTAAATATTTGATTTAAAAATTGAAGGGATGTCATACTGAGGATGGGGCAAGCTTGTTTTCTGCTGCTCTAGGGACTAGGACACGGAGCAATGGGTTCAAATTACAGGAAAAGAGATTCCACCTAAACATTAGGAAGAACTTCTACACTGCCTCGGAGTGTGGTGGACTCTCCTTCTTTGGAGGTTTCTAAGCAGAGGCTGGATGGCCATCTGTGGGGAATGCTTTGATTATTTCTTCCTGCATGGCAGGGTGTTGGACAGGATAGCCCTCATGGTCTCGTCCAGTTCTATGATTCTATGATTCTAATTACACCTCCCCTAAGCCTTGGCCAAGATAAGCAATGGTTGGAGATAAGCAGAGTTGTCATTCAGAACCTCTTAAGGACACTACCCCATTCATTCTTGGTTTAAATAAATCAGGCCTCCTCTACACAAGCCAGGATAATGGCTCCCCACTGGTGTATCCTGGCTGTGGATTAGGCCTTTTTTCCCCCCTGTTCCCTCCACTGAACAGGAGGAAGTCCTGATGGACACACCGGCCTGTCACTGCTGCCATTCCCCTTGCTCAGAAGGCAGGAAGGGGGCCCGCAACATGTGACCAAGGGCCACTGCATGTGGCCAGCCTTGGTCACATGCTGTGCGACTCCTTCCTGCCTTCTGGGAGAGTGAGGCAGACTGGCAGTCTCACAGGCCCCAATCTGTTTCATCCCAGTGGGAAAGGATTTAAACAGATATTTGTAAAAACATCGTATCAGGCCCCCTACCCCGCCTTCCCTCATCTTAGCCCCGTATCTGCCCCAGGGGTGATGAGGACTGCCCAGGGGACAGGGAAAATGACTGAATGGCTCTGAGACTGGGACAAGACAGGGTATATTGCCCATCTGGACGAGCCCTCAGTCTTTAGCCCAGGGATAGAGAACCTGTGGCCCTCCAGATGTCATTAGACCACAACTCCAATTATCCCTGACTATGGGCAATGCTGCGTAAGGCTGATGGGTTTTAGAGTCCAAGAACATTAGGAGGGTTCATAGGTTCCCCCACCCTGCCTTCAACCTATGAAAGTCTACATATGCTGTGCATGGACTATGCTATTTAAATGTCTTGTGAATTAGAATGCCAGAGGGATTTTTTGGTAGATTTTTTGGTAGATTAAAGAGAAGAAGGTTAAAAACTCAGACCTTTCCCCCACTGTCTTTACTTTGTTTAAGGTTCAATGATATATTCTCCAGATCACACACATCCCTTTTAGAGTAGAGAAAATGTAGTGACAGTGAGCTGGTACAATAGAGATTTGATGCAAAAAACATACACTTATGCAATACTTAAAAGATTTTATGCAATCATAACTCTTAAGAGCCTTTCCCTCTCATTCCTCAGCATAATAATTATTAAATGTTAGACTGACAAAATGTGTTGGAGACATTTTTACATTGCTCCGCACTAATGGATTTCTACCTTCAGTTCAGAGGCTAGAATATTTCCTGTGCAGATTAATTGATTTCCCACCATCATTGGGATTCAGTGCCATATAATGATCAAACCTGACATTTAATCCTGGTTACATTGAAAATGTGTTAACATTAGCTGAGAATTAGGTTCCGACGGGACTTTAGCAGTTCTTAATTAGGTGAGGTGGTAACCATCACAGATAATTCTGTCTAATGCAATGCCTCTGACAAGATGCTGGTTCATTAATGACACACAATTACAGCAATTGATTCATTTTCTTTGTAAAAGGCATCTGGGCCTCTAAATGAATGAAAAATGGGTGTGGAGCAAAGAGATTTTAAATTCCTCACTTTGACAGCATTTACAATGCTCTTTTGGTACATAAAGAACTCTCTGGTCAGATGAAGCAACCATAAAGAGCCAAGAAATCACCAAGAGACTGCAACATTTTGCTATCCACAGACAACCTTTTCTCATTTCATTCAGCAAATAGCCAGCAGCCATTTTATTTGGCTGAGGAAGAGAGAAACTACTGAAAACGAGTACTGGAAAATGTATCATGCTTAGGAGATATTGGCCACGCTGCTGTATGGCTTGGCATAGTGTAATAGTTTCACATGTGGAATTATATTACTGTTACCTGAATTATGTGGGGATCCAAAAGGATCCTACTAATTACCAAATCTTAATATGGGGAATATTTAATCAGCTTCAAATGGTACTGAGAGGCTGGATAAAAGCAAGATATTTTGCCCTATGTATACCAGTAATCACTGAGGAGACTTCAAGCCAGAACATGCAATTAACTGGGTTTTATTAGAAATTAATCTTAACAGCATTCACTCTTACACTCAAGCTTCAAGCACTCAGACAAGGCTATTGAAGAAAGTAGGAAGTATTCAGAGAGAGGAATAGAGTAAGGGGATTGTGAGTGATACAATACCTGTCAGAGGAACAGAGATTCATGCAGCAAAAGATTCTCAGAGATGCATTCTGAGGGTCTCACAGCACACCAGCAGCCTGGATGTAGGAGGAGGAACTGTGGACATTTTGGTGGTGTTTTAGGGTGGTTTATATATGTGGTCATCCCCCTGAAGGGTTAAGATTTAGAGTGGAATACAGTGGAGTTTCCCGGGATTAGACAAAGGGTTCTCTGGAAAAGGCAATGACGATTGTTAATGGGTGATACATTTAGAATTGAATAGGAGCAGGCAACTTCTATTGTGAGGAGGGGTAGGGAGGAAAAACCTGTTTTGCAACCATTGAGAACTCTGCTATTGTTGAGTGGATTACTGAATGACTAATCTGGCCTCACATGGGAGGCATGGAGACGCACTATCCACAATGCTGCAGCCTTATTTGAGAACTCACGCCAAACAAGTCTTGAAGAGAAATGACAACACAGAAAGAATCCCAACCCGGAAACATCACCCAAGGAGACCTTCTGCTGTGCTTTCTGCAACCAAACTTGTTTATCTCAGATTGGCCTTTTCAGTCATCAACGCGCTTGCAGAAAGCGCGGGATGAGTCCTTTCTGAATCTTCGTTTGCAAAGAAAAGACAGATAATCTCTAGATGGTCTCAGGAAATACTTTGACCTAGATATAGGAATTTGGACAGCATCTCCCTAGGTTATACACATTATTAAGCCTATCTGCAGCCTTGGCCTCTGGGGATCCCAGGTTTACTTGCTAACTATGTGGAAAGCCACAGCAAGCGAAATGATTAAATATTGCCAATTGTGCAATATTCTAAGATGGGAGCTATCAGGGTAGGTAACACTACAGCCATTTTTCACTTCCCAAACGTACCATAAAACCACTAAAGCCCCATGCCCATTCCATGCCTGCTGATGAGCAGGGAATGGGTTCACAGAACCATCTGGCTATATCCCTGTATGCAGCTGCAAAGGAACTGCATCCTCTGCTGAAGATGAAGATGCTGAAGGAACATGGGCCTAGTGAAGATGGGCTGTTTACCCTGAATTGGCCCCATCTTTGAGCCTTACAGTCCAGACAATGCAGGGCATTTTCTCGCTTTCGCCCCCAGGCAGTCTGCATAATCCCCGGGGCAAAGACGGGGCCAATCACACCAATTTTTTAAAAAATATCTGGGAAAAACTGCTTCAACTGGCAATAAATGGATCAAGCTCTACTTGACTGCTGGAGCCCACACTGCTACACTGGCCTGGCACTGCAGCTGCTGTATCCTGTGGGAAAGCCATTCAGGCTTTGTCATAACTAACACACCCATCCAGGGTACAAAATAAGGTATAAATATCCTAGTTCCAACTCTAACCATGTGTGCCACAGACCACACCAGCCATTCTCTTTCTCTGTGCCATCCTCCCTCCACTTCACAGGCCTCTTTCTCTGAGACTGGATAGACTTCTCTCTATCCAACCCTTTCTGCCTTACTTTCCAGTAGCCTTGTATGGATCTTAAGAGTGTATGTTCTTGTATGTTGCGTATCCCCTGTGTTAATTCAAATAAAATACTTTTGTTTAACTTTAACTGTAGTGCTCACTACAGTTAGTACTGGTATACATAGGTGAAAAGATCCCCAAAGTTGCCCTCCTCTCGCAGGTCTCCTTGTCCAATAATAATTCCCCCAAATTTCAAGGACATGCTGGCATTGTGGGCGGGACTCAAACTCCCCCCCTCACCTCTTAGGGTAACAGGTTGTGCAATTGTCGGGGGCTAGGGGGAAATGTTGCCCCTTCAGGGGACCTTGGAGGGCCCCTGCTGCATCCCCCACAAAAAAATATTTTGTGCCTCCTAATGCTCCCTAAGGAGGTAACTGTCCTATGTTATTGGCCTTTTGGGGGCCATGTTTGGCCTGGGAGGCCTCTTTACCAAAAAGGAAACTACCAAAGTAAACTTCTTTACTTGTTGGAAAAATGGCCTCACCTGACTCTAAACTGGCCTTTTGGGGGGCGGGGGCTCTTGGTGACATTGTGCTGTAAAATCCCAAGGGCCATTTGCAGGGACATGGGGGCATAATATTATGTTGTAAAAATTGTTTTTAAAAAGGTGGGGAGGGGAGGCCATCATGAGCAATAAGAATGGCCCTGGGGAACATGTACAGTCCATAGGCTGTACTTTATACACTCCTGATCCATACTCTCTGACATTTCACAAATGAAAACCGCAACATTTATGAATCGGTAACACCAGTGTGCAATCAATTTGACAAAAGTGATTAAAGAAGAACACACTAGCTAGGAGAGGCTGTAACATGTTTTTTCCTCTGAACCTATTGGGAAGGGCAAGACTCCACCGGCCTCCTCTCCTCTAGCTACAGTAGGAACCCCCTTATCTACTCGGAATTGGTTCTGGAGGGGGGGCATGGATACCAAAAACCATGGATAATAGTGAACGCCATTGAAAATAATGGGACTTCCCATTTAAAATAGCATAGAGTTGCCTTGGAGGACCTAGAAAATGGCTAGAGAGGACACATTTTCTAGGAAGACTCTATGGTAGGTATGCTGTTTTTGTCCTGTGGATAATTGAATTGGTGGATAATGAATCAGTGGATACGGGGGTCCTACTGAGCAAATTGAATGCAAAGTACTTTTGCACTTTGAACTCAGTTTGCAACTGAAGTAAGATGAGGATAACAGAGGGAAAGTAGGAGGAAGAGCAAGAAACTGGGACATTATAAAAGCATCTGAAAAGTAGGATGGCAGGGGATTAATCAGGACTGTCCCTGCCAAATCAGGACAGCTGGAGCATATGCTGCTCTATGGAGTGCTGGTAGCAGGGACCAATCTCACCACATTTGCAGCTCTCCTCTAGCCCCCAGTCCCATTCTGTCCATTTGAGTTATCTAAAGTATTGACACCCCATTCAGCAGCTGATTGAATAGGTGTACTCTATAGGGTGCACTTTATAACTTAAAAAAAATAAATAAGAAAAGGGCCAAATATTATTTGCTTTGCTGATAGGCAGCTTTTTCTAAAAGAGAGAGGGAGGAGCAGGGAACCTTCAGAGTGTGAGATAGTGGGGAAGAAAATAAAATGCTCAGCGCTCAGGGTATTATGTGCCTCTCTTTCAAATTTATCTGTTCCCTTTCATGTTGTGCTCTTCTATAGCTGTGCTCTCTCAAGGTCACAGTGAGAGCAAAGGCATGTTGGAGGAGGAGGAGGCTTGAAAAAAAGCACAGAGAAGTAAGGTACTCTGTAGAAGACATTGATAATAATCTTCCCAAATATATCAGCAAGGAACATGAGCCTTTAAAGCATTTTTTTTAAACAAATAATCGTACAGGCTCCTTTCTTTATTCAGCAGTTCTATGAGCTATGACAACAATGTTTCCTGTGGCAGATATAATGTATGTGAAAATCCATTGTTTATCCCTAGATGCAGAGTGGACGTGTAGTATTTTTATAATTACATTTGGTCCTCTCAAGAAGCTAAATGCACCATGAGTGGTTCTCCCCTCACACACCACTTTGACTTTGGAATATTCCGGAAATTTTATTTATTTATTTATTTATTTATTTAGATGTATACCCCAACCTTTCTCCCAAGATGGGACTCAAGGCTTACAACAATTAAAATTTCAGAATTCACAAAAATTAAAAAGCATTAAATTAATTTCCACATAATTAAAAAGACAACATAAATTAAGAACATATAGGTAAAATTAAAAAGAAAAATAGTTAAGGATAAAGTTATACTAGTTTCACACCACTTTGTCATGGCTCTGTCCTCAGGAATCCTGGAAACTGTAGTGTGGCTTTGGTCACATGCTTCAGGACTCCTTCCTGCCTTCTGGGAGAGCCAGGGAGATGGTGGCAGCAGCAAGGATGGCCTGCCAGGATGGACTCCTGCAGACATGCAGAGCTTGATCTGTGTCCTCCCAGAATTAACCAGGTATTATTCTAAAGCATTGTATTAGTCCTTACCCTGCCTTCCTCCCATCCAAGCCCTGTATCTGCCCCAGAGGTGGGGAGGACTTCCCTGGGGGAAGAATGGGGCAGATGCCCTGTGTCGTCAGGACTTCAGGGCCCTGAGATGGGGGCAAGATAGGATAAATTGTCCGTGTAGACAAGCCCTTAGAGATTTCACCATTTTTCCTATTGTGTAGTTTTTCCCACAGCATCCTACAAATTCCCTGTAGGATGCCATTCCTTTCGAATCCTATTTGCTGAAGTGGGTATCTTTTTAATTTTTGTCTGTATTTGCATGAAAGCTTGGCTTCCTTTATAAAACTACTAGTCCTGCTGAGATTTGTCGCTCCTGTTGTTGTCCTTGAGTGCTTTTTAATTATCTATGTTCTACAGCACTTTGGGTGATTTGCTAATATTGCATCCAGCCATTCCATGTGGATAGCATCCAGTGGAAATCTTTTCCCGTTTTTAATTTTCAAAACTCATTAAATAATTGACATGATCTGTGCAACAATCTGTGCAACAAGCAGAGCAAACTAACATGATTTAAACATTCTGGAAAAACAGTAATTGCTCCCAAATTGTGTGTGTGTGTGTGTGTGTGTGTGTGTGAGAGAGAGAGAGAGAGAGAGAGAGAGAGAATTGCACATTGTCAACCACTGTTTTGTTTTGTTTGTTTACAAATAACTTGTGTAAACTCATTGCTCCTGGAAAAGGCAGCTTGTTTATTGGTACTCATTACCCTGATGTTGGCCATCATGTGTTATTTTCATTTACATTTTAATCCTTAAATAAAACTTTCTTAAAAGGATACAATGACCCCCAGATCCCCTTAAATCACCTCAAAAATCCTTCCTAAAAAGTAACTTTTGTGAAGTACTCTGTTAATGTTACTCATTGCAGGGCAAACACATGTTGTTAGAGATCATTACATTACTTTTTAAAAATAATATCCTTATTTCCTTGTTTAAAAAAAATACAGTACAGTACAGTACTGTGTTTTAGTTAACATTGCTATCTGTAATGTGTTATTTCTAAACTCTGTTAAACAGTGTCCTTTCTAAGCCAACACATTAAACCCACAGAGTAAGGTTTAAGAGTGCTTTGATACGTTTATGGCAAACATAGCTGCATTGTATCCCTTCCTGGGAGAAAGGCAGGGTATAAATCCAGTAAATAAATAAGGTCTGAAAGAATATTACAAAAAATATTCAAACTTGATCAAAAATGTGTTTCCCGAGTGTCAGGAAACACTGATAAGGAGAATCCTGGACTGACAAGTATCTTTGCAATTTGGGACTTATTCTGTGCACATTGCACTTTTTTGGTGCAGAAAACAGCAGAGGAAACACCATGTTCTCTGAAGATGCCAGCCACAGATGCAAGCAAAACATCAGAAAGAAACTATTCCAGAACACAGCCTCACAGCCCGGAAAAAAACCAAGGAAAATCTATGGATGCCGGCCGTGAAAGCCTTCGACTTCACAGAGTTGGTACCTTTCAAAACTACAAATCCAGGATTCATAGAATCATAGAGTTGGAAGAGACCACAAGGGCCATCCAGTCCAACCCTCTGCCATGCAGGAACAATGAAAGCATGAAAACAAACTATGAAAGCATTCCCAACAGATGGCCATCCAACCTCTGTTTAAAAACTTCCAAAGAAGGAGACTCCACCACACTCTGAGGCAATGCTGCCACTGCCAAACAGCTCTTACTGTCAGGAAGTTCTTCCTAATGTTTAGAAGGAATCTCTTTTCCTGTAGTTTGAGTCCACTGCTCTGTGTCCTTGTCTCTGGAGCAGCAGAAAACAAGCTTTCTCCATCCTCAATATGACATCCCTTCAAATTTTTAAACATGGCAATCACGTCCCCTCTTAACTTCTCTTCCCCAGGCTAAACATACCCAGCTCCCTAAGCTGCTTCTCACAGGACATGGCTTCCAGACCTCCCACCGTTTTGGTCACCCTGCTCTGGACACATTCCAGCTTGTCCATATCCTTCTGGAATTGTGGTGTCCAGAACTGGACACAGTATTCCAGGTGAGGTCTGACTAAAGCAGAACAGAGTGGTACTATTACTTCCCTTGATCTAGACACTATACTCCTATTGATGTAGCCTAGAATCGCATTGGCTTTTTTAGCTGCTGCATCACACTGCTGACTCATGTTCAGTTTGCGATCCACTAAGACTCCTAGATCCCTTTTGCATGTATTGCCATCAAGTATGGCAAGATTCTGCAAGATGGAGCCATGGCAGTTAAAGTGGTGTCAAACTGCATTATTTCTACAGTGTAGATGCACTCTCTGGCATCTGCAGTTAAAAAGACCAGGGATTCACTGATGAAGAAAATACTCTAAGAATTCCCTGGGCCCTCTTCCCTCTCCTTGGGTTCTGGCAGGCTTATCTGCCTGGTTGTGGTAGCAATGCTCTAAGCAATGGTAGAGGTAGCCAACCCTTTCCATTCCCTATAATTTCTTAGATTTATGTCTACTCTGGACATTGTAGAAGAAATAAAACAATGCTAAGTTTGGGGCACTGTAGGAAAAATAAAATGATGCTTCAATTTAGGGCTACTCAGACTGCAAAGCCAAAAAACTCCAGGAAATTTAAGGTGTGTGATGCCAAAAAAGGCATCAAAACCAGATACAACGCATAGACTATGGGGGTCCCTAGACCAAGATGCCCTTCTGTAGGGCTTACTGACCAGCAGTAAGAGCCCTAAGCAAAAAATACGCTAGCATTTTTAGTTCTCCAATTAAGAATCATCCCACTTTTTCAGCTGCTTTTAAAATGCCCCAGTTTCTTTCTCCTCTCACTTTTCCCCTATGTCCTTGGCTTACTTTCATTGGTGCAAACTGAGTTCAAAAGGCAACTAGCTCAGCAGGGGAAAGAAGAAAGGAGAGAGTGAAGTCTTGCCCCTCCTGGTAGGCACAGGGAAAGCAAACTGCTGCAGCCTCTGCTAGCTTGCTTATTTTTCCTCATAAATAATTTTTGCCAACTTGATCACACTCCATTTTGACCTCATGTGTCCCAGTTTTCATCCATGAAATGTTGGAGGACATGGGATTGCTCAGAAGTAAGCTCCGCTATGTTTAATGGGGTTTACTCCCAGATAAATAGGCATAGGGTCACAGGCTTAGAAGGCGAATGACAGCATTTTGTAAGGGAAAACAATTTTCTGTGTAGTGTATAGTTCGCTATGGTGAGTTCACAACCCAGCCAGATGTAGGCTTCTGCTGCAGCTTGGGCAGTTTCATTAAATGACAAATATTTTATGGTGAGAAGTTCACAGTCAGCCTGATCATGATTACAGGGCACGTTCCATAACCCAGCACAGAAGGAGGATTCAAGGAAAGGAGATAGTAAGCATAAGAAATCAATTTTGTAGGAAGGAGGCAATGTTCAGAGACAAGGAAGCACAGCTCCATCGCTGCAACAGAGCTTGTTTAGATCGTGTTTACAGCATGACAATGGTTCAAAAGGACATTGTCACTCTTCAAAGGAGAATGCATTGCTTCTCTTTTGTTGTCCTAAAAAAGCACCACTGGCAAAATACATACAGGAACAGATATCCCTTAATGAAAAATGTTAGATCTCCTACCTTGTTCTTCCTCCTCTTCCTTTTTATTTTCTTCTTTCTCTTCCTCCCCTGCACCCTCCTCCAGATCAGGTAACTGCACCCATATCAGCACCTGCTTCCACTGGGACAGGACCTGCCACTTGCAGGGGTACCACATGGAAATAGGAAAGGTACACTTTCTCTGAGCTGAGAGGAGAAATGGTGACTGGAAAACCAGAAGAGCCCAGACCAGGGTGCAAGCCCCACTAGCATGAAGCAAAAAATGAGGATTAACTATAGATGATGCTTGAGGATATTTACAAAAGCTCATTTCCTGGGCTTATCTACACAATATAACCCATCTTGCTCCTGCCATAGGACCCTGTAGTGCTGATGATGCAGGGCTTTTGCTACATTCTGCCCCTCTGAGCAGTTCTTATAACCCCCAGGACAAAGATGGGGCCAAGACAGGAGGGAGACGGGGTAAAGGTTTGAGAGGAATACAATTAGAAAAGTGTTTGATAGGGGTTTGGGTTAGATTAGGGTTGGACTGAGAGAACAGAGTTTGAGTTGAGTGATTAAAGAGGGTTTGAATTAGCTTAAGAGGAGTGTGTGTGTGAGAGAGAAACTAGTCTTTTAAATTTAATAAATAAATAATCTGCCGTGTTATGTTTAATTTCTGTAAAGATTTGCTTTTGTTTTTATACACTTTTGGCCTCCAGAAATGCTATCTATCTGAGAGCTTGGATTCAAACAAGATGTCCATGGTGGCAGCCTTGAATATAAATGTGTGGTGTCCATTGAGGATAGTAGTTGCATAAATCTTCATATGTACCTTGAGGGCATTTAGACAGTCCCCACAGGTGGTGTCACACAAGAGGGACAGGAGGAAGACATTTCATTGTGACAGAGGGAGGATCAAGAAAGCCCTTACTCTTAGTAATGGCAGTGAGCACCATGGAAGTCTTCTCATTTTTGGTTTAAAGGATGTAAGCACCACATTTTGCAACAGTGAGTGGAATTGCCTGAGAGGAATCCTCACAGTTAGGGGCAGTGTGGTGGAATAAAGCTGGAAATCATCCATACTTGCCCTATAATCACTGAATTGGGAGGTACACCAAGGGATGTATAGTCCACCTCCTTGCCATTGCAGGAATCCCCAGCAAAGCATATTTGAGAGGTGACTATTTAACCTCTCTTAGTGGTCTTGTCTATATGGGGGGGGGGATATGAACATATCCAAAAAGGCAGGTATTCGCAATGATATGATCTGCCTACATGGCCAAAAGAGCCCCCCTAAACTCCACATGACCCCCTAGCCAATTGGCAGCTGGGAGTGATTTACTCGCATTTTTAAATCTGCTACCGCCCATTTTTTGTAAAGTTTCCTGTGATGCACACAGGCATTATTTCATATTTACAAGAAAAAGAAATTTAAAAAAGAGTATAAAATTGCTGTCACTGTTTGATCGACTCACTGGATCCTCGCTCAGCTGAAAACCCAACATTATAGCTACAGCTTCTTTCCCTCTTTGCTAGCCCTGCCTCCGTGCTCGTCCAGCCAATCAGATTACACTGCCTGTTCGTATGTGTACAAACGTGATTGTACAAATGGTTGCACATTCGCATGTTGTATGGAGCTTTTTAAAAAATCCATACAAAGCAGTGGATTTTGCTGCCACGCTTCTGAATGACATGTATTTGTGCAAACAGCTGTTTGAACGGATTGTCATACAGTTGCATCACGTATGTATTATTTTGACCATATAGACAAGACCTGACTTACCCAAAGAGGTGGGGGTGCCTCAGGGAGCCCACCCATGATCTATTATTAGCTCGGGGGATTATTATAGCTCAAATGGACGGCTGCAAGAGGTGGGTAATTTCTAGACCTTTTCACCAGTGTATACCAGTAGTCAATGCAGAGAATTCCAGGTTAAAGTAAAATAAATGGTTTTTATTGAAAAATATCACAGAAAGCACTCGGACACACAAGATGTGCTCACAAGAACCACACAAGGCTATTGAAGAGTTATGGTCGAAGGGTTGGACAGAGGTATAGATTCGGGAGATGGAACTAATGTTACCATACTTGAAAGTAGAGAAGAACTCAGATTGAAGTCTGAGGGTGGCACTGGAAGCTTTGATCCAGGGGAACACTAACAGAGGGAGTGGCAGGGTCTTGTCCACAGTGGCACACATTGCTAATGTTTGGGACTAATATTTATATTGTATTTTGTGTCCTGAAGGGGTATTTGGGCTTAGAACATGGCTTAAATAAGTTTCCCGCTGTTTAAACAAAGGAAACCTAAACTCTGCTGATTGCTGTTTGTGGCTGAGATATAGGAATTGATGGGTTTATGACAACCTCTTATTGTAGGACAGGAGGGTGCAGAGGGATATTTCCTAGGTGTAAGAGTTGTTTAGGTCACTTATCATAGAATCATAGAATTGCAGAGTTGGAAGAGACCACAAGGGCCATCCAGTCCAACCCCCTGCCATGCAGGAAATCACGATCAAAGCATCCCAGACAGATGGCCATCCAGCCTCTGTTTAAAGACCTCCAAGAAAGGAGACCCCACCATGCTCCGAGGGAGTGTGTTCCACTGCCGAACAGCTCTTACTGTCAAAAAGTTCTTCCTAATGTTGAGGTGGAATCTCTGTTCCTGGAGCTTGCATCCATTGGTCTGTGTTCCAGTCTCTTGGAGCAGCAGAAAACAAGCCTGCTCCATCCTCAACGTGACACCCCTTCAAATACTTAAACAGGGCTATCATATCGCCTCTAAACCGTCTTTTTTCCAGGCTAAACATACCCAGCTCCCTAAGTCTCTCCTCATAAGGCATCATTTCCAGACCCTTCACCATTTTAGTCGCCCTTCTTTGGACACGCTCCAATTTGTCCATATCCATTTTGAATTGTGGTGCCCAGAACTGGACACAGTATTCTAGGTGAGGTCTGACCAAGGCAGAATAGAGCGGCACTATTACTTCCCTTGATCTAGACACTATACTTCTATTGATGCAGCCCAAAATTGCATTGGCCTTTTTAGCTGCCGCATCACATTGTTGACTCATGTTCAACTTGTGGTCTACTAGGACTCCTAGATCCCTTTCACATGTAGTCTCATTCAGCCAGGTCTCTTTTTTCACCCTAAGTGCAGTACCTTACATTTCTCTGTATTGAATTTCATTTTGTTAGCTTTGGCCCAGCTCTCCAGTCTATCCAGGTCATTTTGAATTTTGATCCTGTCCTCTAGGGTATTAGCTACTCCTCCTAATTTGGTGTCATCTGCAAATTTGGTAAGTATGCCCCTAATTCCCTCATCCAAGTCATTGATAAAGATATTGAATAGCACTGGGCCCAGGACAGAACCTTGTGGCACCCCACTGGTCACATCTTTCCAAGATGAAAAGGAGCCACTGCTGAGCACCCTTTGGGTTGCTTGTTTATTTATGATGTGTGACTCATAGCCAAGGGGGGCCATGAGAGGATTAGCACATACCTCCATAATGGTGTTGTTTACTAGTGGCTGCACTTAAACGTATCTTGGGCATGTTTGCTAGAATATTTCCAAGGGACCTTCTCAGGTCTTGTGACCTCCATCTGACCTCCTTTTTGGTCTATCCTGGTCTGCTAGACCCCTTTAAGTGTGTAATATTGCCAATTTTGAGATATTATGGGGAGGGGTGTAGGGCATGGTAACGTTAAAAAACCTCCAATGAAGGGTAGTCCACCACCTTTCAAAGCGGTCCATTCCACTGTCAAACATCAATTCTCATCAGGAAGTTCTTCGTGTTTAGTCACACCCTCCAGCATTTTGGAGATGAAAACTGGGATACATGCAGCTGTTCAACATCAGTGTTGTCAAAAGGGTGTAGCCAGACAAGAAGAAGGCAAAAGTTGTTGTTGTTATTGTTATTTCTTACCCACCTCTCCCCATGGATCGAGGCAGGGAACAATGACAGATTCAAGTATGAAACATGTCAGTTTCATATTTGAACACATAGCATCAGTTAAAAACCCATATATCAGAACACAGTTTAAAAGAACTTACAAGACCAATACGTATTAAAACAATCCGTTTAGACTTCAACATTCATAATTTAAAACTCATAATTTAAAATTCATCTCAATAGGCCTGCCAGAAGAGACTGGTCTTTATTGCTGTTTTAAATTCAGACGGTGTATTCAGCTTTTGAATCTCTTCCAGCAGGTCCTTCCACAGTCTAGGGTCAGTTAAAGAAAAAGTCCTCTGGGTGACAGTTGCCAACCTAGTCCTATTAAGCAGGAAGAAGACACTAAGGAGGAAGAAGACACTAAGGAGGAAGAAGACACTACTGTTTCAAATAGAGAAGCAGAATTAATGTACCATGTTTACGAAAGCCTGAAGGAAAACATTTTAAAAACCAAGCCAAAATCTACAACATATACAATATGTGTTAGTGTGTATGTATTTGCGTGTGCACACACACACGCACACACACACTGATTAAAACTATTGCTTCTCTGTAATATTGATCCAATTTAAGGCAAACTGCTTATGGGGAAAAAGGAGTGGAGAATCCACTCTGGGACTCCTTCAGAGAAACTGGAAGGCTGGGAATGCAAATAAATAAAGGTGACTTTCTAGGCCATCCACAACTGTTGGACGCTATTGTTATTTTGATTCTCCTTTCTTATAATATGACTCTCAGTTCTGGAGCAGCAGAAATTAAACTTGCTGCATCTTCTACATAACAGCCATTCAGCTACTTAAAGATGGCTCTTTTTAACAGCTGGACAGGTGATTAAGCAGGGACACAGGTCACTTCCACCTCTATGGTTATATGATTCTAGCATGTTAAAATGTTATGCCAATCCCAGATTTCTTTGATGCATTTTCTGTCTGTTTTTGGTGATGCCTAAGTGACTAACCTAGTGGTTCTTAACCTGTGATCTGCAGACCCCCACGGGGCTGTGATGTCCTCACAGGGGGTCCATGAAGGCTTGAAATATTCTTGGCCGTTCAATCAGCTGTAGCTGCAATAGCAATAGCAGTAGCATTGATATTTCTATACAGCTTATCAGTGCAAAGCACTCCCTCAGCAGTTTACATTGTGTTAGCTAATTTCCCCCACAAGCTGGGTACTCATTTTACTGACCTATGGAAGGATGGAAGTCTGAGTCAACCCCAGTGTTCCTTAGAAAAGTCTTCCCTCCCCCTCTAGTGCCTCTGACGGAAGGTTTAATAGATGATTTAGTTGTATTATTATTATTATCATTAAAACCAGATGTTGTTGTTGTAAATCTTGAGTTTTGGGGTCTGCAGTAACAAAAATATTTAAAGGGAGGTCTCTGGTAAAGAAAAGGTTAAGAGGCACTGGACTAACCTATGTTTCACCTGTTCCTTCCCTCGGTTTTCTATCCCACATATGGCTGTGTCTAGATGGGCTATTTACACCATCTTGCCCTCATCTCGGAGACCTGCAGTCCTAATGACACAGGGCTTTTGCCTATTTTACCCCAAGGCAGGCTTCATGATGCTCAGGGCAAAGATAGGGAGAAGGGGTAAAGCCTATTATACCATCTATATATATAAAATACTTGGGTGTGTTTCCTTTCCCAATGTGCTGATTGGCTGCTTAGGAAGCATACCCAACCAATCCCTTCCCTCCTCTCACTCCCTCAGCCAATCACTACTTATATGCAAATTACCTCTCCACCTCACAATCCACTCCTCCCACTCAATCTGCATCTACACCCGCAGCCTCACAAGGGCCCCTCCCTCCTCTCACTCCCTCAGCTACTGACCACCCACATGTAAAACAATGCAATATTTTCCCTAAAATAATAGTGTGTAGCTGAACTGTGTGAAAACCACATGTAAAATACTGAAATATTTCCCCCACGATAACAGCATGTAGCTGAACCATGTGAACCTTTCAAATCTACTATAATGGCGTATGTTACGCTGGGTACAGCTAGTTGTATTATAACACCTGTGCAAAACTGTTCCAGCCAGGAAAAACAGATTGGACCCTATGGGACCACACGATCCTGTTGCTGCAGCTGCTGCCTGCATTGCTCTTGCTAAATCCGGAAACAAGCCTGCAGCATGTCACCAAGGTTGGTCATATGCAGGGGGCCTTGATCACGGGCTGCAGGCTGGCTTCCTGGCTTTTGAGAGAGCAATGCGAATGGCAGGTGCAGCAATGGTCTGGCATGGCCATCTGGACTCCATCCCATTTCATTCAGGCAATGGGTGATGAATGACCAGATTCGGGGCCAGAATACGCCAATGGAGAGGCAGGGTATTCTGGCCCATGTAGATGAGCCCTTAGTTTAGCTGTTCCACCTACATTATTTTGCTAGCTTCCCGTCCGGCTCAATATCCTTCTCTTCCTCCTGATCCACAAAGTTACTTTTCAGCTATTTCCCTCAGCTTTTACACCACAGTGCTACCAATCCTCCCTCACCACTTCCTGAAACGAAAATGGGGAAAAAATGCTTTTCCCTTCCATTGTCTCCTGGAGAATGCCTTTGATTGAACACCCTATCAAGACCCACTCCACAACAAAAACAGTGGGAAGGAGTTGTTCAAAGCAACTGAAAGGTTTGGGGGGGGATTAATATTGCTTTGGATACTTCCTTCTCTCCCTAAACCTTTGCAAATGTGCAGTGAAGGTCATGGGGGGAGGCAGTTGCTGAAATTAATCCAATTCTTAGCAAGCTTGTCACAGTGCCATAATAATGAAAGATCCATAGCCCTCCATGTGACCGCCCACACATGCAGAAAATACTCACTTAATAGAACTCTGTCCCGGTTGACTGCTGGGCAATAATGGCAGCTTCTCACAAACCAATGACTTCTGAGAGGACTCCTAAGGAGCAGTAGGTGTTTCGGAGGGTACATTGTTGCTTAGTTCTCCTCACTGACAATTCCCTCTGTAGTCAAGCAGGCTGTGCCTCCCAAACACCCAGTGGCCCCTTTGCCCAGTTCAATCCAAGCATTTCTTGGCAGCTTAGATTTGTTTCAACACTGCATGCCACCACACCAACTCTTCCCATGTGAGCGTGGGTAGCTGAGGAGGGCAAACTCACAGTCTGATCACATACCAGTATTTCTGGGCTAAGATCCCTACATTGTGCAAGTGTGTGGTAAATCTACACTGATGTAGCTACATGGGGTTTGTGTAACATCCATACACTCCCACATTTTAGAGATGAAAATCAGGACACATGTGGCTGAGCAACATCAGAGTGCAGTCAGGGTGGCAAAAGTTATCAATGAGAAAGAACACATAAGCTAAAGCAGGGCACAGCAGCTTGCTTTTGCCTGAGCCTACAGGGAAAATGCAAGATTCCTGCTCTCCTCTCCTGTCCTTCCTGCTAAATTAACTGAGTGCAAACTACTTTTGCACTTTGAACTCAGTTTGCAGCAACTGAAGTAAACTGAGAACAAAGGGGGAAAGGAGGGAGGAGGGAGAAACGGACATTTTAAATGCAGCTGAAAAAGTGGTGCAACAGAAGATTCATCAGGACTGATCCTGACAAATCAGCATAGTTGGAGGGTATGTACATTGCCTTCTATTGAATACCAACATTGTACAAATAATGGTGTATCTGCCAATGTGGCTGCTTCTTATCCCATTGTGCAAAGCTGCTGTTTCTGCAATATCACTGCAGGAACACCCTCATCAATAGTTAGGTTCCATTCAATGAAGTATAACTGCCTGACTAGCATCTTGTTGGTTGTGTATGCCTGTGCTTTCAAGTTGCCTCTCAACTTATGGCAACCCCATGAATTTCATAGCGTTTTTTAAAGCAAAGACTACTCAGAAGTGGTTTTGCCAGCTTCTTCCTCTGAAACATAACCTATAGCACCTGGTATTTTGCTTAGCTTCCAAGATCAGATGGGATTTGATGCCTTCAGAATATTAAGACCCTAATCTTGTTAGTTACTGCCTCTCCAACCCATTCAATCAATTGCTGAATAGTAAGTCAACATATAGGTACATGTCAACCCCCATATCTACAGATTCAGTATCCAGGGTTTCACTTATCCATGTCCAAAAAAATATGTTTGCTCTAGCATTTCTTGGTCCTCCAATGTGATACTATGGTCAACTTCCAGTGTTTGTCTCATTGAAATAATAAGGTTCCCTATTATCCACGGTTTCAGGTATCCATGGGGAGGGGGGTTTCTTGGAATGTATCCCCCACAGAGTCAGGGGTTGACCTGTAAATCAAATTGAGTTAGTGGATTTACTCTAATTGTGACTAACAAGAGAATTTAGGCTCGTGTGAAAGGCTGCATTAATTCTAGGCTACATTAATAGGAGTGTAATGTCTAAATCAAGGGAAGTAATAGTGCCACTCTATTCTGTTTTGGTCAGACCTCACCTGGAATACTGTATCCAGTTCTGGGCACCACAATTCAGGAAGAATATTGAGATGCTGGAACGTGGCCAGAGGAGGGCGGCCAGGATGGTGGGAGATCTGGAAACCATGCCCTATGAGGAGCGGCTTAGGGAGCTGGGCATGTTTAGTCTGGAGAAGAGAAGGTTGAGAGGGGACATGATAGCTATGTTTAAATATTTGAAGGGATGTCATACTGAGGATGGAGCAAGCTTGTCTTCTTCTGCTCCAGAGACTAGGACACTGAGCAATGGGTTCAAACTACAGGAAAAAGAGATTCCACCTAAATATTAGGGAGAACTTCCTGACAGTAAGAGTTGTTCAGCAGTAGAATTCACTGCCTCAGAGTGTGGTGGAGTCTCCTTCTTTGGAAGTTTTTCAACAGAGGCTGGATGGCCATCTGTCGGGAATGATTTGATTGTGTATTCCTGCATGGCAGGGGTTGGACTGGATGGCCCTTGTGGTCTCTTCCAGCTCTATGATTCTATGAAAGGGTTACATCTGGGGAATTTTGCTATGGAAATACTACAGAAGAAGAAACTGGATGTTCATATTAAAATTGGGGTTTGAGGGGCAATGTCTCTTTAATAAAATATTCATGTTCTTAAAGGAGGGGAAAGAGTTTCCTTGTGTGTAGCTTAAAGGCCCTCATGAAGGAATGAGTCCCAATGCCAAATCCATATAATGCCTGTCTGGCAGAAATGGAAGAATAAGAAATTAAAATGATTTCAGCAAATTGTTTTCTTGCCTCACCAAAACAGATGCATAACAAAAGAATCTGAGTGTGCGATGTGATGAGAGAGATTCCAGTTTTTCTGCTAAAGGAAGCATCATATTACACACAGCTTTAGGTGAATTCAGCAACAGCTCTCAAAGATGCAGAGAAAATAAATGATACAATCATGGCCTTTATATATGGAGATTGTCTAAAGCCTTCCTCATCCGGTGCTTGCAGTTGAGCAATGAACTGATCCCCCTCTCTGGGTGCCTTCAGATGGGTACAAAATCTCAGGAAGTATCAAGGTTTTGCAATTCTTTTTGTTGTTTCCATTCAGTCTCTTTTGTGGATTAACCTAGGTGTCTTTCCTTCTGTCCCTCACATCCTTCCTCTTCCCTCTTCCATGATCACGTCATATCCAGTTTAATGTGACTTTTCCATACCCACTGCCATTTTGCAGATGAAAACCATGTGTGGCCAAGCAGCATCAGAGTGTGGTCAAGATGACAAAAGTTATTAATGAGGAAGAACACACAAGCTAGGAGAGGCTGCAGCAGTTTGCTTTTGCCTGAGTTTACTGGAAAGGGCAAGATTTCCTCCCTCCTCCCCTCTCCCACTTTGCTGAGTTAGCTGAATGCAAACTTATTTTGTGCTTTGAACTCAGTTTGCAGCAACTGAAGTAAGCTTAGGACAAAGTGAGAAGAAGAGAGAAACTGGGACATTTAACAGCCGCTGAAAGCTTGGGATAACAAAGGATTGTCTCTGCCAAATCAGGACAGTTGGAGGGTATGCATTTCAGAAATTGATTGTCACCAATTTCTGTTGAGCCTTTCTTCTTATTATTCAGGAGTTATAGTGAAAGTGCTAACATGCTTTTAGCAATAGTATACAAGCTAAGCATTAGGATTATTTTGTTTTAGTGCTAACATTCCTCTTTCCCTTGCTTAATCTCTGTTGAACCTTTGTCCTGGAGCTCTTTTTTCTTGGAGGTGGCCATCTTTACCACTTCTGAGGGCTTATCTACATCAGCCGGGATACGCTGGCCACTGGTGTTCTGTTCTGCCACTGTTACCTGGAGGAAATGGGATGGAGTCCAAACAGAACACCAGTCTGTCACTGCAGCCACTGCTGCCACCATTTTCCTTGCTCTGTTGGGTCCAGGTGAAGCCAGCCACGCTATGTGACAAGCCCACTGCATATGACCAGCCTTGGTCACATGCCTGGACCTGGAAGAGTAAGGGTGACTGGCAGCAGCAGTGAGGGCTGGCCTGCAGGGATGGGCTCCCACAGACATCCAGGGCCCGATCCATCCCATCCCAGTGGAGACAGTTTAAACGTTTCTAGGATGGAGAACCATCGCCTCCAAAAAATAGTACTCTACTTGCCACAGGTCAGCGTAAGAGGGGCGCTCCAAAAAAGCGATACAAGGACTCCCTGAAACAACATCTCAGGCTCGGCCAAATTGATCACCAACGATGGTCTGCCCTGGCCTCACATCGGGATGCATGGAGATGCACTGTCCACAATGCTGCAGCCTTATTTGAGAGCTCACGCCGAACAAGTCTTGAAGAGAAACAACAACGCAGAAAGAATCACAACCCGGAAACATCACCCACGGAGACTTTCTGCTGTGCTTTCTGCAACTGAACTTGTTTATCTTGGATTGGCCTTGTTAGGCATCAGCACGCTTGCAGAAAGCGTGGGATGAGTCCTTCCTGAATCTTTGTTTGTGGAGAAAAGCCAGAAAGAGATATTTTAAACTGTAGTAAAGAGCCCTACTCCAGCTTTCCCCCACCTGAGCTCTGTTTCTGCTCCAGGGGTTGTAAGGTCTGCCCGGGGAGGAGATGAGGTGGACAGCCCATGGGCACCATTCAGACAGTGTAGGGGTGAATTGGGCATGCCTAGCCACACTTCCTGCTCTAAGGAAGAAAGGAAGGAAGGAAGGAGGGAAAAATAAGGCAGCCTCCAGGCATGGCTCCTCATTCCCAGACAGGCTTGGGTTGATGACATTGGACCTGGGTGAAGGAGTGGAGGATGTCTTCCTTCCTCTGGCCCCTGGCTGAACTATGGCCCTTCTTGCTGATTGCCCACCCCTGCTGCCGTCAGCCCATGGAGAAGCCATGCCACCCCAGCAACAAGTACGGCCCACCAGCATCTCTTTCCATTGAAAATAATAGATAGAGTTCACTACTATCAGCTATTTCATTTTTCTGCAGTAAGTCCTGGAACGTTTGCCCCATGAATACAGGGGTTGACCCTGTACGCAAATGTGAAAACCAGGAATGTACAAACAATACCAAAGTATGTTCACTGTACATAATGCAGCATGCTGCAAATGCTAAACCAAAGGGACAGCAGCATGGTACTCAAAGTTGACACAAAGATGTTGATGAAGTAAGGATATAGGTAGGGTAAACAGGACTTCTAGATATTATCCTGTTTTGAAAAATCTTCTTCAGTCCTTGTACTGGTTTAAAGAAATGCTTCCTGAAAATGATGGTGGGGAGGGGGTGAAATCTGGTGGTTTGAAGGTTATAGCCTTTTGCTGATCCATAGTTTATGAGACCCTTTGCTCATTCTTTTTTGAGGTGGTGAGGTTCTCCCATCATTATTTGTACAGCCCTCATTTTCACACCTGTATATATAATTTTGTTTTCAATTAGTTTGGTTTGTGTGTTTATTTAGAGTTTTTGCAGTCTTGAGTTTTGTGTATCATTATTTTGTGTTTATATAATTTATTTCACATGTTTTGCTGTTGTGTGCTTTTATAGCATTTTGGTGATTATTTTGCTTTTTGATTGGTCCCTCATTTTGTGATCTTCATCAGTTGAAGTATCCAGTCTAGTCAGCTGCTATTCTCCATCAGTAACAAATTGATTAACAAGAAAAGCAACAACATGGGGAATGATTTTTTTTCAAACCACACTCAGGAGGAATCGATGTTGTATAGCAGTCAGGCTGTCAGACTAGGACTTGTAAGAATGAGGTTCTTGTCCTCATGGGGGCCCATGAAATTTAGTAGGCTAACTTGGGTCAGTGATTCCACTAAACATTAGGAAGAACTTCCTGATAATAAGAGCTGTTTGACAGTGGAATGCACTGCCTGGTAGTGTGGTGGAATCTCCTTCTTTGGAGGTTTTTAAACAGAGGCTGGATAGCCATCTGTCAGGAGTGCTTTGATTGTGTGTTCTTTCATGGCATGGATTGTGTTACCCAAATTGCATGGGGTAACTTTGGAAAAACCTTTCCAGGAAGGTGATACCAGCTCTGCAATTGTTTCAGTATTTCCTTAAAACCTTGGATTTTTGCCAAGGCATTATCGTTGGCTGATATAGGTGCATCCACACTGCACAGTTATAGCAGTTTGATACCACTTTAACTGTTTTGACTCTGTCCTCTGGAGTCATGGGGTTTGTAATTTGGTGAGGTACTTAGAATCTTCTAAATCTGTTCCTATGAACTACAACATTAGAGATCTCCGACAGAGAATTCTAAGTACCTTGTGAAACTACAAATCCCAGGATTCCAGTAGACAGAACAATGACAGTTAAAGCTGTATGAAACTAATATAATAGTGGAGTATGACTGTAGCCCTCATCTGTTTTATTTAGGGCTTTCCCCAGCTGCTCTGTTCTGATACTATTTAATTACATTTCTTTATTTTAACTATACTTATGTACCCCTCTGTTATCGAGAAAGATGAAAGGCTGTTTAAATGTGTTTTAATAAAACAGTTAAAACTGGATTCAAAGGTTGAATCTGAGATCTTTTCAAAACTATATGCTTTTGAGGTACAGCTTTTCCTTTTTTTTTATCGGCCACCTTTAATATGGCTAACATCTGCCTAGTGTTTCATTTATCATCAGCTGTTTGCAATTGTGTGGGGAACACACACAGGGAGATTAAAGCATCACCATATCACTAGCATGTACCTGCATGAATCCCCTCCTGCATTTCTTGTAAAACCCTTGCTTGTTCAGAGCCATTTACGGCAGAATCCAGCCATCTCCCCCACCACCTTGCCTAATTTAGCTATGTTTACTCTAATTAGTCTAATTGCTACACCATGGGATTTGCAAGAAATGGCAAACTCTGATACCACCTAATTGTACCTGTTACGTTCATTAGCCACACACTGTTCCAGACTCCTCTTTTTCCTACCCAAACAAGTGCTTTTGAATGCTTTTTCCTTCCCTCACCTTGGGGAGCTTGTTCTATAATTAACTTCTGCAGAACAGAATCTTGAAATTGACCATTCAGAATTTGAAGTGTGACATCCTCATGCCTGCCCTTAAAAATAAACCCTGCTCTTCAGCCAAAAAAAGGCTCCTAGAGTGCCTTTTAAGATAAATAGCCTATGCGTTCGGGCTTAAAATATAAATAAGACACTATTGAAAAAAAGAAGCGGTGAAAATAGGAATCAATCGTTGGGTGCTACATATCAGGGTAATGGGATATTCAGCCCAGAAATTTATACTGTAAAGAGCATGCATGACATGTTACAGCCTGCAGGGGCCAGTAGTGAGAGGGCTAAATGCAGCTGGCTGGAACATCTTGATTACACCTGGGAAGCTGGCGTGAGAGGTGAGGTCAGATGCCTTATCTCTGTGAAAGAATGTGTGTGTAAGAACCACTGTCTCTGTGTTACTCTGTTGGACTATGCTATGAGACTATATAGTTCGGTCTGGGCATTGCAGTAACAGGGCTGTACTGTACTATATGCTGTGATATGTAGTCTGTATGAGAAGAGTCTCAGACTCTTTGTAAATATCTCCATAATGTGTTCCAGTAAAGGAAAGTAGCTTAGACACACGTCTGTGTCTGTGTGCTCATTTCTTCGCCTGATGGAAGCAACTCTGCTACAACAGCTTTTGCTGCCTGGTCCTCTTGATATGCTCTGAGGTGCTAGTGCGCTACCATGTCACTATACTTATATTTGCTGTGATTACAGCTAGGTTATGAGTATCTGTAGCAGTGGCTCTTGTTTTATATCCAAAGTCCACAGCACTAGCTCACTACACTCTGTGGGGTTGTCTAGATGATGAAAATACTCTTCACAGAATTCACAGAGAATACAATGTGTCCCAATGTGATCCAAATGAGATTCATGGTCTTCAGAAGGAGGGGTTCTAAAAACTCCACAAACCATGCAGTAAAAGGATTTGTGGCTTCCCCCCGAAGCTTCCCAGAAAATGTCCATAGATGTGCATTTTTGCATGTGTGGACATCCAAATTTGCATCACTGTGTATTTTCACTCTATTGCCCTTTATCAGAGTGTGTGGCCACTCCATTCGAATAGATGCAAATGGATGTGAAATTCACTGTGTCACTGTGAATGTGAGGAGATGTGTGCTCACTCGCAGTATACCATTGTGTCTAGACAAGCCTTGTGATTGTGTGTGTGTCTGTGTGCCTTCAAGCTGCATGTCAACATATGGGAGCCCCATGAATTTCATAGGGTTTTCTTAGGCAAGGAAAACCCAGGGCTTGTCTAGACAAGCTATTTGCCCCATCTTGCACCCATCTTGGAGCCCTAGAGTCCAGATGACGCAGGGCATTTACCTTGTTTTTCCACCAGGCAGTCCTCAAGACCCCCGGGGCAAAGATGGGTGGGGGAATAAGACGGGGAAAGGCCCATTACACCATTAAAAAAAAATACCTGGTAAAATCCTCTTCAGATGGTAAAAACGGATTGGGTCCCACATGATCACAGGAGCCCAGACTGCCATACTGGCTTGTTGCTGCAACTGCTGTCTGCCTCACTCTTCAATAGCCAGGAAGGAGTCCTGCAGCATGTGACCAAGGCTTGTGGGGAGGCCTTGCTCACGTAGTATGGGCTGCGGAGCTTGGGAAATGGGAGGTGGTGGCTGCAGAGACCAGCTAGTGTGCAGGTCTGGACTCCATCCCATTCCATGCAGGTAACAGGCAAGCAACTGGACAGATCCACAACCAGAATATGCCTGTGGGGAACAGGCGTATTCTGGCCCATGTAGATGAGCCCTGACCACGAACTGAATCTGTCAATTGCACAATGGCCAAAAAAGTACAATTGTATGTGTAAAGCAACTTACATAGGTGTAAGACACCAACAGGATTATGGCCAAAATATTTTTAAAAGCTATCCTTGTTGCAATCTAGTTTTTTGGGGGGGGGTATAAAAAACAAAGACAGGTTAGAAACATATCCAAGAGACACCCTTTTAAATTTTTGTCAGAATATGGAAACAATTTTGTTCATGATTTTGTTGTTGTTGTTTAAAAGCAGGCAATTAAAGTAGACAAAATAAACAAAAGATGTAGACCCCCTCCCTTTCCCTATCATATCTGATGGCAAAATTGTATGGTGGGTCTGACAAGAGTACAGAAAAATAGGTCAAAATTGACATGCACTTGACATATTGTTTTAAAATGTATCATTTACAGGAAGCCCGCTTCATAAAATTGTAGCAGCGGGTAAAGGACTAAAGGACAAAAATAGAAAACTGAGTAAAATAATTATTATATTAAAAAAAATTAAGGCTAAATCCAACTGTAAGCCCCAAACAGTGTAGACCCATTGAATCAAAAGGAAACTGGTAAACCAACACTTATGTAGTAATTGATTCAATGGGTCTTAGTTGAGAGTAACTATTGGATTTGGGCCATATCAAATATAAATATTTTATTTTTTTAAATCCTCCTGATTAATTGCTATTTTCCTTTAAGATCCCCTATATAAAAACCATGATCTCTTGCTCATAAAAGCATTTCTTTAGTAACAATGGCAGGTAAGGTAGTGAATTGTCTTTAAGTTTTAATCCAAACTTTAGTGCAGCTACCAAAGGTGCTGAATCTACTGTATTTCAGGGCAGAATTCAGCAACTTGTCTAACTCCTTTAAAGTTTGGACTAACACCTGAAGCAGATTCACCAGCCCCCACTAACATGGAGTTTACACCAGTTGTCCCTAGAAAAAATAAATACACCTTCCCTCCTGTTTGTTTGTTTGTTTGTTTATACCCTGCTCTTCAGCCACAAAGACTATCAGAGCGGCTTACAAATGGTCAATTTAACAGTTCCCTGCCCTCAGGCTTACAATCTAAATAAGACATGACACATAAGGAAAAGGGAATGGCCATTAAACCTGATCCTACCCTCTGGGGCAGCAAAGAACAAACCTGCACTCTCCTCTCTGTTACAGCCCTTGAGCTCATATGTCCATGTTCAGCCTAGTGATTTCAAGATTTCCTGTGTGGCAGGGGGTTGGACTGAATGGCCCTCGTGGTCTCTTCCAACTCTGCAGTTCTATGATTCTATGATTCTAAGACAAGACTAGGGAGGTTGATATGATTGCACTCTACATATGTAGTCTTTCCTTCACTAGGCTGAACATGCCTAACTCCCTCAAGGTGCCTAGAACTAAACGCGGTACTCCAGAGGAGGCCAGACTATTGCAGAGTATAGGATGACTACTTGCTTGTCTTGGAAACTATGGTTCTGTTAATTCAAATTAAAATATTATTTGCCTTCTTTGCTGCAGCATCACACTGCTAGGTCACAGCACCAGTACTAAACTGAAATTGGCACCAGTACTAATGTGCACCTCTGTTACCCTAAACGCTCGTGTCCATGGAGACCCTCTAAGATAGCAATATTAATTTGGGGGATTAATATACTCAGCTTGGCGATACGGGAGAAGGACAATGAGCAGGACCTTGAAACCTATGTGTACCGGTACTGAGGAGGGATGTTAAGCTATATAGTTTAATTAATAGATATTTATTAAGGAAATAATAAGAACAACATTCACACATACAATCAGGCTTTAAGCACTCATGCAAGGCTAGTGAATAAAGTAGGAAGGATTGGGATAGAGGAATAGAGTAAGGGGTTATTTTCAGGTGATACTGTACTGATCAGAGGAATTGCAATTGGGAGAAAACCAGCAGAGTGGGGGTCCAGAAGCAGGAATGGCTACAAAGTTTGACATGCAGTCAGGAGGAAGATGAACTGTGCACACTTGAATGTCATTTTTAAGGGGGGGTTATATCCAATATTTCCCTTCAGGGCATGGGATTTCATAGAATCATAGAATTGTAGAGTTGGAAGAGACCACAAGGGCCATCCAGTCCAACCCCCTTCCACGCAGGAATCACGATCAAAGCATCCCTGACAGATGGGCATCCAGCCTCTGTTTAAAGACCTCCAAGGAAGGAGACCCCACCACGTTCCGAGGGAGTGTGTTCCACTGCCGAACATCTCTTACTGTCAGAAAGTTCCTCCTAATGTTGAGGTGGAATCTCTGTTCCTGGAGCTTGCATCCATTGCTCTGTGTTCTAGTCTCTGGAGCAGCAGAAAACAAGCTTGCTCCATCCTCAATGTGACACCCCTTTGAATACTTAAACAGGGCTATCATATCGCCCCTTAACCTAATTTAGCCCTTAATAACCCCTTAACTTAATTTAGAAGGAAAGACAATGGTTCTTGGAGGTTCTCAAGATAAGACAATGGACACTCTGGAAACATTAATGATCATTAATGTTTTGATACTTTGGAACTGAATGGAAGAGGCAATCCTCTTTGTTTGAAGGGAGGTAAAGGTAAAACAGCTCTTTACAAACCCTGAGTACCTCAGCTAGGTTTCATTGGATTAGTTAGATGTTCAGGCAAGAAGTGGCCCTGCAGGTCATCTTTCTTTGGAATTTTGTAACAGTGCCTTCCCTAATGCATACATGACTTAGTCTCAGCGCTAGTCCTTGGGATTCATGGTTTTTGGGAGTTCCCGGTTTACCAGCCACACTCTGGGAAGTACACAGTTGGCCAAATTATTAAATATTGCCAATTATTAAGGTTTCAATGCAGGTAACACCTCTATGCTATGAAAAGATTCCACTTGTGGATTTCTGCACATCTTATTTAAAACACAGAGATTGTTAAACACCTGTCAGAACACAGTACACACACCTTGACTGTTCAGCAGGACTATCAGCTATACAACTGGCCACCATTGCTATGCTTTGAATGACGGAAAGCAGAAATTGGCACTGATGTTAATGGGTATCTCTGTGTTGTGAAAAGGTTCCATTTGGGGGGTTCTGTACATCTTATATAAAATGCAAAAAGCAGGAATGGCAAAGGCTAGGTGGGTTGGCCAGGAAGCATTCCTCACAGGTCATAAATTTTGCATCCCTATTTAAAAAAACAACTCAGCTTCTCTTTAAAAAAAAAATCAGAAAATTTGGATATACAGTAGGACCCCCATAGCCGTTGATTCATTATTCACTGATTCACTTATCCGCAGGACACAAAACAGCACACCTACCATAGAGTCTTCCTAGAAAATGCATCCTCTCTAGCCATTTTATAGGTCCTCCAAGGCAACTCTATGGTATTTTAAACCAGAAGTCCCATTGTTTTCAATGGTGTTCATTGTATCCACACTTTTCGATATCCACACACACACCCCGAACCAATCTACCGTGGATACAGGGATCATAATGTATTGTCCAACTTTAATAAAATAGTACCTGACTGCTTCAAGTTGTTCTCCTTGCTTTTTAACAAAGGCCATGCCAGTAAAATTATCTTTGCTCCTCTCTAGTTTCTCTGAATATCAACACTGCACAGAGGCTAGTGGTTTCTGAGATAATGGAATTTGCACATCAGTTTTAATTATCATCAGGGTTTGTTGTTGCTGTTGTTGTTCTGTGCTTGTCTGGCTGCTTTTGCTCTAGCTGGAAATATTAAAATTCCAATCAGCATTCAGCTTGTGTTAACATCTTTGCCGCCATTGGCAATCAGAAAATTTATGAGAGAAAATTCTGCTTTCTATCCAAGTTGGATAAAATTGTGGCAGAAGGCGACTACAAGTGGAGGTGGGCAATCCTTTAGTGGTGGTGGTGCATGTGCTGGTAACCTCTAGTCTAGATTTCTGCAATGCACTCTACATAGGGCTACCCTCAAGCTTGGTCCGGAAACTTCAGTTGGTACAAAATATGGCAGCCAGAGTGGTCTCGGGAACATCTCGGAGAGACCATATAACTCCAGTATTAAAATCTCTCCACTGGCTGCCTATCAGTTTCCGGGCCCAGTATAAGGTGTTGGTTATTACCTTTAAAGCCCTAAATGGTTTGGGTCCAACTTATCTTCAGAACCGCCTCCTCCCATACAATCCTCCCCAAGCACTCTGGTCCTCTGGGAGGAATTTGCTTCAGCCACAGAAATCTAGGCTGTCTGCAACCTCCCAGAGGGCCTTTTCAGTAATCGCCCCCACATTGTGGAATGGCCTGCCGAAT
The DNA here is from genome assembly GCA_030847615.1 of Gambelia wislizenii. Taxonomy (NCBI): domain Eukaryota; kingdom Metazoa; phylum Chordata; class Lepidosauria; order Squamata; family Crotaphytidae; genus Gambelia; species Gambelia wislizenii. Next base: position 361,963,439 of record JAUMIR010000003.1, read on the forward strand.
GAGATCTGTCAGATGACGAGCCTGAGTAGCTTTAAAAAAGCACTAAAGATGGATTTCTTTCGGCAGGCCTTTCCTAATTAGTTCCCGGGCTCAGGAGCTCCTGGCCCTTTTTAGTCTGCTGGCTATTTATTATTCATTATTTGTTATTTTAATGATATTTTAGATCAGTTGTTTTAATGTATTTTGGTTTAATGTCTTTTTATGGGGGAGGGTGGGGGTGGGTAGTGTTTGGGGATTTTAATCTGTATTGGTATTTTAATTTTTGTAAGCTGCCCCGATGGTTTTTAACAGAGGGGCGGGATAAAAATAATTTTTAAAATTATCATCATTATTATTATTATTATTATTATTATTTAGTAAGGCAGGCAGATGGAGTGACTAGTGTGTGTTTGTGTGTGCTAGGGAGAAGATCAAGGCATAGAAACAGATCAAAATGTGTGCATTGTGTGTAAAGATCATAAGGAATTCTGGATCAGACTAGAGACCTATCTATTTCAGTATTCTGTTTCCACAGTAGCCCATCAGATGCCTGCGGGAAGCCCACAAATAGGCCCATATCTCCTGGCACCATCTCTCTTGCATTCTGAAAGGCATACTGCCCTTGATGCAGAACAGAAGGAGAGCTACTGTGGTGTAGTTCCAAATGCTGGACCAGATGTAGGAGATCCAGATTCTTGTCTCCACTTCTCACTGAGATATAAAGGTGACCTTCTCCAATCATTCTCTGCATCTTAGCTGCACCTATCTCACAAGTTGGTTGTAAGGATACAGTGTGGAAGAAAGCTACATATGTCATCTTGAGGTCATTGGAAGAAAAGTGGGTGATAAATGTTATACCTAAGACAGAGAACCTACATCACTGAGCATAGTTTAAAAGTTCTGCAGGCAGAAGTATACCATGGGTTGCCTCTCAGCACCTCCGGGACTCACCATTTCGTGGCGATAGCTTACACACCATGGCAGGTCAGTGGCTGGTGGAGAACTGAGGCTGGTGGTCAGAGAAGCATCCAGTTATGTCCCTATAGCCAGATACAGAATAATGACATCATTCACCAAAATCTGCTGGGTCCTGTCTCTTCCTTCTTGGTGAATCTTGAACTTATTCTATGTCTAGCAACATATTCATAGCCGTAGATTTTTCTGATCTTCCCTAGTACCAAAAAAGGCATACACACCATACACTGATGAGCCTAGACTGGTCCCATGGAACTCACCGACTATTACAAAATCATGATAAAAGTCAAAAACGTAATTTATCTCACCTTTCTGCCATTGCAAGACCCAAGGCAGCTTATTGCTTGTGTCTGTGTGACTTATACGAAGAAGGAGGTGTGCTTATTATTATTTTGCATTTACATTGTAATTTCTCTCTTCTTCTTTTGCAGATTGCCTTGTGGATTGAAGATTTAAGGGTGTTATAAACAATCCTGACATTATATTTGAAAGTGAATAAAATCCATTTGGTAATGTATAAATCATACCCTCCAACATTTCACAGATGAAAATTGGAATGTGTGTGGCCAAGTAAAATCATTGTGGTCCAGATGGAAAAGTTATTAACAAGGAAGAACATACAACCTTGGAGGGGTTCATAGAATCATAAAGTTAGAAGAGACCACAAGGGTCATCTAGTCCAACCCCCTGCCTTGCAGGAATGCACAATCAAAGCACCCCCGACAGATGGCCATCCAGCCTCTGCTTAAAAACCTCCAAAGGAGACTCCACCACACTCTGAGGCAGTGTATACTGGTGTCAAAAGTTCTTACCATCAGGATGTTCTTCCTAATGTCAAAAGTTCTTACCATCAGGATGTTCTTCCTAACACCTAATGTTTAGGTGGAATCTCTTTTTCTGTAGTTTGAGTCCATTGCTTGGTGTCCTAGTCTCTGGAGCAGCAGAAAACAAGCCTGCTCCCTCTGCAGTATGAAATCCTTTGCAGCAGCTTGCTTTTGTCTGAGCCTATGGGGAAGAGCAAGATTCTACTCCCTTTTCTCCTCTCCTCCCTGCTGAGTTGAGGGCACTTTGAATTCAGTGTGCAGTAGCTGAAGTAAGCCAAGGACAATGGGCAAAGTGGGGAACATTTTAAAAGCAGTCAAAAAGGTAGTTTGACAGAGGATTAATTGGGCCTGTCCTTGCCAAATCAGGGGAATTGAAAGGTATGCTGTTCCATCTGTGACGAAAAAGGATACATGTTTAACTGTTGGGGACCTAGCTGCTCCCCAGCACTCCTTTTGCTCTATGGCTTCAGGATTCACCGGCATCTAGAAAAGACTGCTTTTCATTAACCAGGTTTTAAAAGTAATTTTCACCCTGAAATCAATTTGGCCAATTCTGGTTTATCCCAGAGAGGGGATTATTTATTATCCCAGAGAAAGTGGGACATTTAAAAAAAAACAGAAGAAAAAATGGGAGGAAAGAGAATTAATCAGGACCATTCCCTGTCCAATCCATACAGCTGGCGACACACACACACACAAACACATATATGAATGTGTTCAGTGAGTATTTTGCAATGTGTTTCCTGAATTTTCTAACAGAGATAGACAGATAGATAGATAGACAGACAGACAGATAGCTCAATTAGGAAATCCAGGAAACACACAGCAAAATAATCACTGAATACATTCATTGAAGATCAAACCTTCCTGGAGTCAGGGGCATAGATCAGCAGTTCTTAACCTGGGGTCTGTGGACACCCAGGGGTCCGTTATGTCCTCACAGGGGCTCCTCAAAGACTTGAAGGCTGCTTGGCCCACTTGCTGCCTGCTGTGTGCAGTGGAGTGGCCTCATAACCGCATCCAAGGCAAAGGCTGGCTAGCTGGCTGGGCCTGTGCATTGCCATATAATTCCCTCCAGTCACAAACTTGCAGGAAGAAGCAGGAGAGAAGTCTTCCCTCCCCCTCCAGTGCTTCTGAGAGAAGGATAGTGTAATTGTATTGTGTTGTTGTTTTGTTTTAAATCTTGAGTCAAGTCTTGGAAGATCATGGCAACAAAAGATATTGAAAGGGGGTCCCTGGTAAAGAAAAGGTTAAGAACCATTGCCCTAAGTCATTCCTCATACAGGTTGGTTTCCAGACCTTTGATCATAGAATCATAGAATCATAGAATTGCAGAGTTGGATTGCAGAGTTGGAAGAGACCACGAGGGCCATCCAGTCCAACCCCCTGCCATGCTTGGTTGCCATCCATTACATGGATGGTGTAATTGCATTATTATGATGATCAGGTATTCTTCTTCTTATTCTGATGATGATGATGATGATGTGGGTTTTAAATCTTGAGTTAAGTCTTGGGGGTCCGCAGCAACAAAAGATATTGAAAGGGGGTCCCTGGGAAAGTAAAGGTTAAGAACCATTGCCCTAAGTCATTCCAGGTTTCCAGACCTTTGATCATCTTGGTTACCATCCATTACATGGATGGTGTAATTGCACCATTATTATGATCAGGTATTATTGTTATTATTATTATGGTTTTAAATCTTGAGTTAAGTCTTGAGGGTCCGCAGCAACAAGATATTGCAAAGGGGTCCCTGGTAAACGAAAGGTTAAGGGCCCCTTGCACAAACTCTTCCAGGATGCCCCACCTATGGCATGTAAAAGGGGAGAGAGATGGAGAGAATCCTAGAACCATGGAGGTGGAAGCAGGACCAGTATAAGCAATTTGGTGGCCTCCTGCAAAGCTTTATTTGGGGGGGGGCATATGTTTATCTCAGGGCAATGTAACCTAACCTATTCACAGTACAGGATATTCAGATTATTATTAATAATGTTTTTGCAGGAGGAGGGTTAGGACTGGTGGGGGGGCTGTGGCTGCTGCAGGGCTCTTAAACCAGCCCTGGGTGGAAGAGATCACAAAGGGTCATCTAGTCCAACCCCCTGCCCTGCAGGAGCACACAACCCAAGCCTTCCCGACAGATGGCCATCCAGCCTCAGTTTAATTAAGTTGTCCCTTCATATTTGCTGGGGTTTGGTTCCAGGACCCAGCCACCCACCCCCGTGGATACCAAAATCCGTGAATACTCAAGTCCCATTGTATGCAAGGGCATAGCAAAATGGTGTCCCTTATATATAAGATGGCCAAATCAAGGCTCGCTTTGGGGATTATTATTTTTTTAAGGAATCTTTTCACGCCGTGGATGCTTAAATCCGTGGATACCGAATCCGTGGATACGGAGGGACCACTGTAATCCTTTCAAGCTCAGGCGCCGATTGGGCGGGGTGGGTTGGAAACGCCTTCTAGGAAGCAAAAGGAGAGTGATCGGGAGCCCCGACGAGGCGCCGATCCCATTGGAGAAAAAGGCACGGCGGGTGTCCTCCGCCTTCTCCATTCACACGTGACGGTCCTGGGCGTGTCGAAAGGAAAGGCAGCCAACCCCCTTTGCCTCCCGGGTTGGGGCTGACTTTGCGGAGCGCAGCCATGGGGCGCCTTTCCCTTTTCACCTCTCTCCTCCTCCTCCTCTTCCAGGTCCGCTCGGGGGCGGCCGACACGCCGGCCAACTGCACGTTTGAAGACCTGCAAGGGACTTGGGTGTTTCAAGTGGGTCGGGGGCTGCGAGGGGCTCCGCAACGGCACATCAACTGCTCCGACGTGGGTAAGGCCCGCGGGCAACGCGTTCTTCCTCGGCGTTGCCGTTACTTCTCACCCCCAACCTATTAGTCTATGCTCTGCTGCCTCCCCCCTTTTTTGGGTTAAAAAAAAAAGAATAAAGGGGGGATTGCCCCCGAAAATGTAACGCTTACACTCAGCAGCCCATTTCACACGATTATTATCGCGCTATGGTTTCACTTTCACTGCCCTGGCAACAACTCTTGGAGTCTTGGGATTTGTAGTTTAGAGCAGAGGAGGCTCTGAAACTTTTCTTTACCAGGGAGCCCCTTTCAATGTCTTTTGTGGCTGTGGACCCCCAAGACTTAACTCAAGATTTAAAACCTCATAATAATAATAATAATACAATTACACCATCCATAATAATAATACAGTTACACCAACCAAGATGATCAAAGGTCTGGAGACCAACCTGTATGAGGAATGACTTAGGGCAGTGGTTCTTAACTTTTTCTTTACCAGCGCCCCCTTTAAATATCTTTTGTTACCACGGAGCCCCAAGACTTAACTCAAGATTTAAAATAATAATAATAATAATAATAATAATAATGATACAGTTGCACCATCCATTAAACTTTACTTCAGAGGCACTGGAGGGGGAAGGAAGATTTTTCTCCTTCTTCTTCTAGTTTGTGGCCACAGCAGATTGAATGACAATGCGCAGGCCAAGCCAGCCGGCCTTTGACTTGGCTCCTGTCGTGGTCGCTCCATGTAGGGAGAAGGTGGGCCAAGCAGCCTTCAAGCCTTTACAGATCCCTTGTGGGACATTGCAGTCCCCTGTGGGTCCCCGGACCACAGGTTCAGAATCATTGGTTTAGAGAATGGAGAGCCATCATGGTGTGGTGGTTTGAGCATTGGACTAGGACTCTGAAGACTAGGGGTCGTATCCTCCCTTCAGCCATGAAACCCACTGAGTGACCTCAGGCAAGGCACACTCTCTCAGCCTCAGAGGAAGGCAAAGGCAAACCTCCTCTGAACTAGGCTTGCTAAGAAATGATAGGTTGGCCTTAGGGCTGCCATGAGTCAGAAATAACTTGAAGGCACACAAGGAAAGAGAAGAAGGCCACATGAGATATGGTTAGTCTCAATCAATGAAGCCACGGGCGGAGAGTCTACAAGACCTGAGCAGGGCTGCTGATGACAGGATGACCTAGAAATCTCTCATTCATGTGGTATGAATGAGGTCTCTTGGAGGCCTCTCTCCTTCATAGGGTCCCCATAAGTCGAGGTTGACTTGATAGCAGTTAACAGCAAACTTGGAGTTATCAGGGAGCTCTAGTGCTTCCCCCAAACTATGAATCCCAGGATTCCATAGAATGCAGGCATGGAAGTTGAAGTGGGATCGTTGCACTACAATTGTGTAGCGTGAAAGGGCCCTAAATCGATCCAAATCCTTATTATGGTGCTTCTTGACTCGGAAGGTGAGAAAATCCCACTCGTTTCTGAGGGATTACTCACTAGGAGGTGGGAGAATTGCAGCCTTAGAAACACCCCCCCCTTCAGAGGTGGGGAAAAGTGACTTTAGACTGCAGCCCCCAGAATCTCTCAGCCAGCTTCGGGGATTCTAGAAGTTATCATTTGAGAAGTTACTTTTACTGGCACAGTCTGTCAGGACCACATATAACCAAAATGAACTTTTTCATTTAGTTTTTCTGATTGTAGACCAAAGCGAATCTTCTCTGTGAAGTTGAAGGCTTTCACGGCCAACATCCATAGGTTTTCGTGGGTTTTTTTCCGGGCTGTGAGGCTGTGTCTGGAAGAGGTTATTTCTGACATTTTGCCTGCATCTGTAGTTGGCATCTTTAGAGAATGGTGGCGTAGGGGGTGTGTGGGGTTTATATACTGTGAGTCCCTGTTGGAGAAGATATGTACCTTGGTGTATTTGGATAGCTAGTTCGGGGCAGGGGGAGATATGTAAGAAGGATTAGTGTCTATTTAGGTAATGGTCCATTGTCTGCTGGGAATCCCCCTGTCCCTGGGTGGAGTTCCTTTGCATGTGTTGAGTTTTATTTTTGGTGTTTTTCAGGACTGGTAGCTGAAAGACTTTGGCTACCAGTACTGAAAAACACCAAAATCAAAGCCCGGGGGGAAAAAAACCATGAAAAACCTATGAATCTTCTCTGTCTATTGGATTGGAGAAAGGAGGTATTGCAGTAAATAAAGAGAAAGAACAGAGTAGCCAAAAGTAAACAAGGTTTAAATCTCCCAGGTTAAATACTTAATAGGTTCTACTTTGAGAGAAAAGTAGCATATAAATGAAATGAATCAAAATAATAAAGCAATCAATAAATTATGATGATGACAATTTTGGTCTCTGTATTGAAAGTAATGCCCCTTAAAACTCATCTAACTTTGGCCTGGATCCTGCTCTCCTCTCCTCCCCTCCAAAAAGTCAAAAGGATTGTTGGTTTTGTCCAGACCAAAGTCAAACTGAAGCCCATTGTTTCTGTTTCTCACGTGCACTTGGCTAGAGATTTGCCTCTGGATTGTTCAAGGATGGGGTGGTATTGCCAGTTTCTGAAGCTGTTACTCACAAGTATACCAAATCTGGATGTGGAGTTTCAGTCTTCCAGTTAATAGGTGTGTTCTATGCCTCTTTTTTACAGAGATGAGTTCTCTGTGGCTTGGAGTGCCTGGTCCCAGGTCTAGTCTTTCCTAGACAGGCATGACTTAGTCATGGTAGTCTACATATGGGTAACTTCCTAATTGTATCACTGTAGGCTATATTTCAGAGGAAGGAATTGGCAAAGCCACCTCTAAGTATTCCTTGTCTGAGAAAACCCTATGAAATTCATGGGATCACCAAAAGTCGACAGACTTGAAGGCATATACACAATGTTCTTTACAAAGGGCTTCCCTTGAAGATGACTCAGAAGCTACAGCTAATGCAAAATGGCAACAGCTAGAGGCATTGCCAACTGAAGTATCATATAGACCACATATAGCACCCATCTAAAAGTAGCTTCAGTGGCTGCCAGTTTGCTTCTAATCTGAATTTAGGTGATTTTTTAAAAATAATTTTTAAATAACTAAAGGTGATTGTGATGACATTTCAAGCTCTATACAAAGTGGGAACTCAATATTTGAAGGAGCACCTCTCTCAAACTGGGGTCTGCAGGAGGGGTCCATTTAAATAAATAAGTAAATAAAAGTTGCAGGCTTATTAGTTGAAGTTATATCCCACCTTTTCTCAAATGAGTTTAAGGTAATGTACACAGTGCTCCTGTTCGCCACATTTTTGCAACAGCAAGAGGCATTGCTAACTGGAGTATCACATAGACCACATATAGCACCCATCTTAAAGTAGCTTCAATGGCTGCCAGTTTGCTTCTAATCTGAATTTAGGTTTGTTTGTTTTTTTTAATTTTTAATTTTTAAATAACTAAAGGTGATTGTGATGACATTTCAAGCTCTATACAAATTTGGGAACTCAATATTTGAAGGAGCACCTCTCTCAAACTGGGGTCTGCAGGAGGGGTCCTCCTCGGAGTACCACCATTGGGGAGGGCAATGTAAAGTAGGAGAACATGAGAAAGGGCCTTCTCAGTTGTGGCACCTCCATTGTGGAATGTCATCACCTTGGAGGTCCAGTTGGTACCACCTTGGGTTTGTTTCTGGGGAAGCACCAAGGGACTACCAGTTGACTTTGAAATGTACATATACATGGTTTTAAATTGTTGTACCTTTTACATGTATTTTAGCTGTTGTCTTGTTTAATATGTTTTTATGTTGTTTAAATGGTTTTAAGCTGGAAGTCTTTTAAGTTTTTGCTATTGCATGCTGCCTTGAAATCCCACGAAAAAGAGTAGGATAGAAATGTTTAAATAAATAAATAAATAAATAAATGTTGCAGTCTTATTAGTTGAAGTTATATCCCACCTTTTCTCAAATGAGTTCAAGGTAATGTACACAGTGATCCTGTTTGCCACATTATCCCCACCACAACCCTGTGAGGTCAGTCAGGCTGAGACAGTGAGAGAGAGTGGCTTGCCCAATGTCAGTGGCCCTTAACCTTTTCTTTACCAGGGACCCCCTTTAAATATCTTTTGTTGCCGTGGACCCCCAAGACTTAACTCAAGATTTAAAACCCTAATAATAATAATGATAACAACAACAAACAACAACACAGTTGCACCATCCATTAAACCTTCCTTAAGAGGCACTGGAGCAGGAGGGAAAACTTTTCTCCTGTCTCTTCTTGCAAGTTTGTGGGTAGAATGGATTGAATGGCAATGTGCAGGCCAAGCCAGCCAGCCATTGCCTTGGCTCCTGTCACATGGCCCCTACACTTCAGGGAGAAGGTGGACCAAGCACCCTTTAAGCCTTCATGGACCCCCCAGTGAAGACCTTGGGAATCCCCAGATCACAGGTTAAGAACCACTGCCCAAGGTCATTTAGTAAGTTTCTTGGCTCAGTGGAGACTTGAACGTGGATCTCCCAAGTCTCAGTCCAGCACTTTTTAACTACTGTACCAGACATTGGCTCTCTTCCTAATTTTTTAAAGGTATTATTATTATCATATTGGGGTCAGGTCCAGAAATCTGCAGGTAGTTCTGCTTATCTATTGCAGGTGTAGGCCACTAATTGCAGGTTCTAAGTCACTTGGCTGCTTTGTGGTGACTTAAGATGAACAACGAGGCTGGTGCCACACTGCAGAAATAATAATCATGGCTCCATCCTATGGAATCCTGGGATTTGTAGTTTGTTGTAGCACAAGAGCTCTCTGACAGAGAAGGCTAAATATGTCACAAAACTGCAAATCCTAGAATTCCATAGCATTGAGCCATGGCAGTTAAAGCGGTGTCAAACTGCGTTATTTTTGCAGTGTGGCAGCAGCCTGTGTCACTTCCTCCCCACCCCCATGACCACTTCTCATTTTGGGATCTCCTTCATTTCTTCTCTGGATGAAAACCTGCAAGGTTATCTCTAAATCCCACCTTCTAAAATGGAAGTTGAGCCTGTGTTATGTTTCTCTGGCCCTCTTTGGTAAGTGGGCCCTCCAGGGGAAGAGTCAAAACTATTTATTTAAAATTTTTATGACCCACCTCTCAGCCAAAAAGGCTCTGACGGTAGTTCATACACAATACCAGGGAAGATTCTGGCGCAGACCATTAAACAGAGAGTCTGTGAACATTTAGAAGGCAATGCCATAGTCACAAAAAGTCAACATGGGTTTCAGAGAAACAGGTCATGCCAGACAAATCTGATCTCTTTTTTTTTTGATAAAATGACCAGCTTGGTAGATGAAGGGAACGTTGTGGATATCATATACCTTGATTTTAGCAAGGCCTTTGATAAGGTTCCCCATGACATTCTTGCAAACAAGCTTGTAAAATGTGGGCTAGACAACTTAACTGTTCAATGGATTCGTAATTGGTTGACTGGCCGAACCCAAAGGGTACTCAGCAGTGGCTTCTCTTCCTCTTGGAAAGATGTGACCAGTGGGGTGCCACAGGGTTCTGTCCTGGGCCCAGTGCTATTCAATATCTTTATCAATGACTTGGATGAGGGAATTAGGGGCATACTTACAAAATTTGCAGATGACACCAAATTAGGAGGAGTAGCTAATACCCTAGAGGACAGGATCAAAATTCAAAATGACCTGGATAGACTGGAGAGCTGGGCCAAAGCCAACAAAATGAAATTCAATACAGAGAAGTGTAAGGTACTGCCCTTAGGGCAAAAAAATGAAATGCATAGATATAGGATGGGGGAGACCTGGCTGAATGAGACTACATGCGAAAGGGATCTAGGAGTCCTAGTAGACCACAAGTTGAACATGAGTCAACAGTGTGATGCGGCAGCTAAAAAGGCCAATGCAGTTTTGGGCTGCATCAATAGAAGTATTGTGTCCAGATCAAGGGAAGTAATAGTGCCGCTCTATTCTGCCTTGGTCAGACCTCACCTAGAATACTGTGTCCAGTTCTGGGCACCACAGTTCAAAAAGGATATGGACAAATTGGAGCGTGTGCAAAGGAGGGTGACTAAAATGGTGAAAGGTCTGGAAAATATGCCTTATGAGGAGAGACTTAGGGAGCTGGGTATGTTTAGCCTGGAAAAAAGACGGTTAAGGGGCGATATGATAGCCCTGTTTAAGTATTTGAAGGGGTGTCACATTGAGGATGGAGCAGGCTTGTTTTCTGCTGCTCCAGAGACTGGAACACGGAGCAATGGATGCAAGCTCCAGGAACAGAGATTCCACCTCAACATGAGGAGGAACTTTCTGACAGTAAGAGCTGTTCGGCAGTGGAACACACTCCCTTGGAGCGTGATGGGGTCTCCTTCCTTGGAGGTCTTTAAACAGAGGCTGGATTGCCATCTGTCGGGGATGCTTTGATCAAGATTTCCTGCATGGCAGGGGGGTTGGACTGGATGGCCCTCGTGGTCTCTTCCAACTCTGCAATTCTATGATTCTATGATTCTAATTAAATTACAGCTCCTGGCCGCCACTTAGGCTCATAATCAATCCATTTAGGAACAGGACTGGCTCAAGAAACCTTGTGTGATGTAGTGGTTTGAGTGTCGTACTAGGGCTCCAGAAGATCTGGATTCGAAACCCACAGGTCAGAGACTCTCAGCCTTAAAGGAAGGCAATGACAGACCTCCCATGGATAAATCTGGTCAAAAAAAGTCTATGATAGAGTCACCATAAGTCAGACTTGAAGGCACATAACAACAACTGACACAAGACAGTTGTGTATTCCAGCATGGTGCTTTAGTTGTGTGTTCCTGCGTGGCAGGGCTTTAGATTAGATGGCCCTTTTGGTCCTTTCCAACTTGTAAGATTCTATGAGTCTTAAAATACTGTGTTGCCTGAGGCAAGATGGCGTCCTCCCATTCCATCTACAGAAGCTGAATGGATAGGCAGTTAAATTTTAATTTCAGTGTTAGTGATGGAAGCCTCCTGATATCAGCAGGCTGCTTCAGGGGAAGGAAGACGAGGCATGTGATACACACACACCTCTGGCCTTCAAGATAAGGAATGACCAGAGGATTCAGAAGGAATGATTAGATCTGCCTTTCCCTGGTATCTGCTGGGTGTAGTGGCCGCCTCATCCTTCCCAGTGGTAGGGCCGGCTTTGCTTGCAACTACAAAAACCCTGTTTCTTTACTGCTGGGTAATCCCTGCCAGACTAGATAATATTTATTTATTCATATTTAATTTCTATCCCACCAGAACAGGACTCAATGTAGCTATGTAGTAATAGTAATAGTAGTAGTAATAATAATGTAATAATACACATGATTAGAAGGAAGAGGTGCCAGAGCAAATCTGTTCCTTTCCCCGTCATATTTCTAGTTCTATGTGTTTGTGAAATCTGTGTGGTTTACTGTTGCGCGTGACTCATCACAGCCCATTTTGAGCAACTGTGCTGGAGGTGGGAGCCAACCCCCAGTCTACATCTCCAGGGGGCTGCACTGCTACACAAAACTAAAACCGGAAATGTAATAACATCACCTCTGCTTTCATTTTTGGCTTCTTTCCAACTTTTTAAAGGTGCTCCTCCACTTTTGTGTGTGTGTGGGGGGGGGGAGTTTTGAGCTTCAGGAACAAAACTGCCACATTTTGGTACCATTTGGCTCTTACCTATGTCCTCACCAGACATGCCTGAGATGGTGGTGGGACTAAAAGAAAGACCTTCCCTGAGGATCATCAAAGTTAGGTCAACTTGTGTAGGGAGTTAATGTTTTTTTTACATAATTCTTTTAGATTATAATCTTCTATCATCTCTTCCTTTTTTGCCTGTTTGCCCTAAACCACATACAGTAGTCCCTTCATATTCACTGGGGTTTGGTTCCAGGACCCCCTGTGGATACCAAAATCCGTGAATACTCAAGTGCCATTATATGCAGTTGCATGGCAAAATGGTGTCCCTTATATAAGATGGCAAAATTAAGGTTTGCTTTTTGGTTTATTATTTTTAAAGAATATTTTCAAGCCGTGAATACTTAAATCCATGGATACCAAATCCATGGATACAGAGGGACAACTATACATTGTCCTTCGAGAGCCTGTGCAATGGATTTTTCTGGTGGAGCGCAGCGTGCACAGAACTGGCCTCACCCTTTAAACCAGAGGTTTATCTGCCGTGGCCTTGCAAGCATGGACGTATCAGCGAGGTCCTCGGGCCGTACTTACAGGGTTGGACGAGCACCATCTGCCCAGGTTTGGGATTAGAGTTTTCCTTCTCCTAGGATGGTTGCCATAAGGCTAGAGAGCCCATCCTGCCCTTTGACGCTCTTTGTCAGACCCTTCAGTTTTGACCTGTCTGGCATGGGAGACCCTACCGGTGGCTATTATGTCACCACCAGCATAGCTCAAAACATCATTAGGGTACGCAAGCCTCTCTCCCACGACAAGGGGGCATTGTAACCTTTGCTGAAAAGCAGTTGTTCCAGTCTCTGCAGGGTCACCAATTACTTATCCTTTGCATAGGGTGACATTTCATTTGAATTGGATTGCTTGGTCTTGGTGACTTCTGGTTTGGGGAGAATTATCTTGAAAAGACATGACTCATTAAAAAAAAAAAAGACAATAGTGCTTTGTAAGGTAGGAGACAGCCCAATAAGAGAAAGATTGAGTCTATCCATCTGGAAAGCAATCAGGGAAGCCACAGGCCTAAGTTTGCAAAACCTGAACAGGGCTGTTGAGAACAGGGTTATTTGGAGGCCTCTCATTCATAGGGTCCTCGACTTGACGGAAGTTAACAACCACAAAGCTCAATAGGAACTCTTCTCTGAACATCACTATTACTTGGAGAATATGTTCCAGTCCTATCCTCTCTTTCCTTTGTGCTCTTAGATTAGTCTCAAGTGCAAAGGAGGATGTAGACAGAAAGGCAGACCCAATTGCCAAAAGAAGATTTGTGTGTGGAAGGAAAACGGCACTTTGGTTTGAGGCACTTTGATTTTCTCTCTCTTTTTTTCATCATACACCAGCACTTCCTTTTTCTGATCATAGTCACAAGTTCTAAAGATTACGCTAGAAAGAGCAAACAATGGAATTTCCCCACCTCGAGCTCTCACATGATGAGAGTCAGCAAATCATTTGTGTAAAAAAAAAGTTTTTAAATGGTGGTTCTGAATCTTGTGGCTTTGTGCAGCAGAAATGGAAATGTCTTTTGGAACTGTATTCTGCGTGATACTTATTTGATGTAGAAATACCCATGTCCCGTGTTGTCAGGCTCACTTTGATACTAGTGTTATTAAGGAATGGGTTTGATTTTTCTCTCCATATATCACTATTTGTAAAGGGGAAAGCTGGATTCAAATACTTCATTGATGTGCATGGGCCGATCTTGATCAAATCACAATTTCTCAGGTAAATATATCTCACAGAATTGTTCTGTGGGCTAGAAGGACAATTAGTATTTCTCAGTCCAATTGTAGCTCATTCAGAGGAGGAATAAGTTTAAAATGTTGTAAAATAAAATTAACAAAGATTTATGTATTTGTTAAGTCAACACCCTAACTTTCCTTCAGTGAGTTCAAAATGGTATACGTTGTTCTCCTTCTTTTCTATGTTACCCTTACAATGGCCCTGTGAGGTGGGCTTGGGAAAGAGAGAGTAACTTGCCCAAAGTCACTCTTTGAGTTTTATAACCCAGTGGGGACTTGTACTTGAATCACTGTATCCTAGTCCTACTCTCTAGGACTAGATGTTGCAGGACTACAAGTCCCCTCATCCTTCACCACTGTCTAAGGTGACTAGGGCTGATGAAAGATGCAACCCAACAACATCTGGCAGGCCACAGTTGTCCATTTCTACTCTAACTGCCACACCACACTGGCCCTGTATTTCAGATCAAGTGATTTTTCCTTGAGAAATAAAATAATTAAGAAATGTTTATTTTCAGTCTGAATTGGAATGCTGGCATGCACATTTTAATTTCAAAGTGGGCCTTCCCACATTGTTTATCTGCTTTACCTGAAAACCCTCCAGGAACCTTAATATGTGTGAATGTGTTAGAATTAAATGTTCTTTCCTATTGCCTTTTCAAAATTATTAAATGTGCTAATCTTTGAGCTGTGCATGTGACAGACAGGTATGTGCTGACCTCTTGTTTTGATCGACAGACCAAAGTGAAGTACTTTTACTGTACTTTTGATTTTAGTGCAAGAGGTTCAGGTAGCCATCTGACAAAAACTTTCCTTATGAATAGACATGCTTTTGCCCTGTGAAGCATGCACCAAACTGAATTGAACAACCACATTTGAAAAAGTGCTTCCTTTGGACTGGGGTGATGTTCAGTGTATAATACACTTTCTTAACACTACAGCTGTTCTAGGCCTATTTTGCCTCAGCTGCCTAACCTTCTCTTCGCTCCTTTTCTTTAGGCCCTGTGGAAAAAGAAGTTGTTGTGAGCCTTCAAAAACTAGATGTTGCACAGGACAGTCAAGGGAACTATGGCTTCTTCACGATCATATACAACCAAGGCTTTGAGGTTGTGTTGAACAACTACAAATGGTTTGCATTTTTTAAGGTAAAAAGACATTCCCCACTCATCCATTCTCTGCACCAGTTTCTTCTAGGTTACGGTGGGGTTAAAATATAGCTTCCATGCTTTTATTCTTGCTGAACATGGCTGCAAAGCAATTTCTACTTTCCTTTACAATTGAATAATAAGACATAACTGTCAGTTGTATTTGAGGAGCGAGCTGAGGAGCAATTGGTGCGTAATCCTTTAAAATATTTATTTGTTCGCATTAAAAATGTAGGCCAGCAATCAAGAACAATGCATAAATAATTGGCATTTAATCTTTAGCGTGTTCCAGTGCTAACTGGATTGGGTAATAATAAGAGAAAATAAATTACATCTCTTCCAGTCTGGATGTTTCCGTGCTTAATTGGACGACTTCAGAGGCTGGCAGTGGTAGATGAAATCAGCTTGCAGCAGCCTTCCTCCACCTTGCACCCTCTGGATGCACTGGACTACAGCTCCCCCCATCCTCAGTTAATTAATATAGCCACTGACATGGTGGCTGGGGATGATGGCAGCTGTAGTCCAATGCCTCTGGATGGTAACAGGTTGGGGAGGTCCATCTTAAAATTCATCTCTGTCTCATAGCAAATGATGGGTGATTCTGTACAGATTCCCACAGCACATGGTTAAACTGTGGAACTCAGTGCCACAACATGTTCTGAGTATGTACTGGTCACCCCCTGTATCTGCAGAACCAATATCTGCGGTTTCAGTTATCCAAGTGACACAAAAAGGGGACATATACCATAGAGTTTGCTGGGAAATGCCTAGAGAGGTGCCTTCTCTAGGAACTGCTAGGTCCTCCGACACAACTCCATGGTATGTTTGTACAGGAAGTCCTTTATTTTAACAGGGTTTGCTGTTATCCATGGTTTCACTTATACACAGTAAGTCCAGGAACATACCCCTGTGGATATGGGTGTGTGTGACTCGTATGTATTGCATTTATTTGCCACTTTTCTCCTAGTTTGTCACCCAACGTAGCTCACAAACAAACAAACAAAAACAATATTAGCTAAAAACATAGCTATAAAATTAAGACACAATTAAAAATCACAATTTTTAAAATCATGAATTAAACAATGTAAAATCATTAAAAAGCATACAAAAGTTAAAACTGGAGTACCCCCCCCCTCCCAGAAAGGCTCTCTGCAAGTCTCTCTGGCTTTTCTTCACAAACGAAGATTCAGGAAGGAGTCATGCCGCACTTTCTGCAAGCATGCTGATGACTGAAAAGGCCAATCCGAGATAAACAAGTCCGGTTGCAGAAAGCACAGCAGAGGGTCTCCTTGGGTGATGATTCTGGGTTGTGATTCTTTCTGCGTTGTCATTTCTCTTCAAGACTTGTTTGGTGTGAGTTCTCAAATAAATCTGCAGCATTGTGGATAGTGCATCTCCATGCCTCCCGATGTGAGGCCAGGGCAGACCATTGTTGGTGATCAATTTGGCCAAGCCTGAGATGTTGTTTCAGGGAGTCCTTGTATCGCTTTTTTGGAGTGCCCTTCTTACACTGACTCGCTGCGAGTTCACCATAGAGTACTATTTTTGGGAGGTGATTGTCCTCCATCCTAGAAACGTGCCCTGCCCAGCGCAGCTGTGTTCTCAATAACATGGCCTCAATGCTGGTGATCCCTGCTGTCGGGAAGCCAACTTAATAGCTGATAAGGAGCCCGGCTTGGCAACAACGCAGTTGAAAAGCACAGTACCTGGTGTCAGTAGCAGTCCTATAGGGTCAGAAGTACACGGAGAGAGAGTGAAGCACGAAGAGACAGTCCAAGGTCAAAAGGGTTCCGGCAGGTGGGTCAATGAAGGCAGTCCAAGGTCAAGATATCCAAAGTCTCAAGATAGCAGGGTTCAGGAGAGTCACAGGCAGAGGCTTCCTCTAGGAAATGCAGACTGCTTGCAACAAGGAACTCAGCATCCCCTAGCTGCTTATGTTGGCCCAGCTCCCACTCCCAGCTGCGGGGTGATTGATGACCTTCTGTCTCTTAATCTCTGAGAACAACGAAGCCACGCCTTCTCTGCTCTCCTTTGGCTAAAGGTAGGTACCTGCTCTTCTACCTCTTGCTCTTGCTCCACTATGTCTCCCAGGCTTGGACCCTGTGCTGGGGGAGGGCTAGGCTGCTGAGCCCTGGGCTCTTCAGGGCTAGACTCAGACTCAGCCAGCTCTTCTGCCACTGGCTCAGCCTCCTCGCCTTCTGAGTCCTCTGAGTCCTGGCTGACCATGACACCTGCTTGCTCAAGGACAGCAACATTCTACCCAGTAAATCCTGCTTAAACAAGAAGGGCTTTGCCTGCTAGCAAAAGGAGAGGAGGGAGGGGCCAGTCTAGCTTCCCACAGAAGGGAATTCCAGCGGCTGGGGGCAGCTACTGAAGGCTCCCTTCTGTGACCTCACCAAATGGATCTGTGAAGGTGGCAAAACTGATGCTGCCAACTTGGGTGGCTTTGAAGTATGATTGGGTGTGTTTATGGAATTGAGGGCCACCAAGTAGAATCAAAGAATCATAGAGTTGGAAGAGTCTATGAGGACCATCCAGTCCAACCCCCTGCCATGCAAGAAGATACAATCAAAGCACCCCCGACAGATGGCCATCCAGCCTGTGTTTTAAAAACCTCGAGAAAAGGAGATTCCACCACACTTAGAGGCAATGTATTACACTGATCAAGATGTCTGTGCATCACCTCCAGTATCAAAAGCAGTATGTGTCTTAATATTAGACACTGGGGAATTGATGTCCTACAGATGGGCTTGCTACTAGCAGTTCTTGGCTACTGATTCAAGTCATTCAAGCTAAATGTTCAAGTCAACACTGAATTAAGGGAGGATGGGTAGTTAATATCCCAGAGGAAAGGAACAGAATTCAAAATGACCTTAACAGATTAGAGACCTGGACCAAAATTAGCAAAATGAATTTCAGCAACGATAAATGTAGAGTAATGCATCTAAGCAGGAAAAATGAATTACACAAATGTAGGATGGATGACACTTGGCTTGAAAGCAGTACATGTGAAAAGGATCTAAGGGTCTTAGAACACAACCTAAACTTTGTGTTTAGGTTGGTCCCCTCCCTGCTCTCTTTCTGTTGACGGGTGAAAACATTTTTATTTAAGGAGGTATTTGGTGATGGCAGATAGATATTTTATTTTTAATGGGGAGGGGGTTTGTGTTTGCTTTAAATACCCTTTAATGCTGTTTCGCTTGTGTTTTTAACTTGAGTTTTTAAATCAGTTAATTTAATTGTATTTTTAAAGTTTGTATTGAGAGTTTTTAATTGTATCATTTTTTAAGCTATGTACACTGACTTGGGTCCCATACTGGGAGAAAGCCAGGATATTAATTAATTAAATAATTAAATAATGGAGAGCCAACAGTGTGGTACAGCAGCCAAAAAAAGCTAATGTAATTCTGGGCTGCATCAACATGAGTTCAGTATAGTGTCCAGATCAAGGGAAGTAATAGTGCCACTCTATTCTGCTTTGATCAGAGCTCACCAGCAATACTGTGTCCAGTTCTGGGCACCGAGAAGGATATGATAAGCCAGAAGGTTACCAAAATTAGCAAAGGTCTGGAAACCAAGCCTTATGAAGAACGACTTAGGGAGCTGGATATGTTTAGCTTGGAAAAGAGAAGACTGAGAGGTGACACGATAGTCATCTTTAACTATCTGAAGAGATATCATATAGAGGCTTGTTTTCTGCTACTCCAGAGACTAGAACATGAACCAGTGGATTCAGATTGCAAGGAAAGAGACTCCACCTGAACATTAGGAAGAAACCTTTGGCTGTAAGAGCTGTTTGACAGGAACAGAAGGCCCTGAAGGCTGTGGACCCTCTATTTTTAGAGGTCTTAGAGGTTGGATGGGCATCTTCCAGGAGTGTTGCAGTTGTATATTCCTGCATGGCAGCAGGCTGGACTAGATGGCCTGTAGGGTCCCTACCAAAGACACTGTGATTCTATGCCTCCATTTCACCTGTCTCTCAGGAAAGGTGTCTCATGTCCTAGTTAGCATCTACCAGCCATAGACCAGAAATTATCAGAAATGTTCTGCCTTAGCTATTTGTTTATTAACCATTTTGCCATAGGGGTGATGAAGCTGAGCAACTGTGTGTGGGGGTGTCTGCCTCAGGGCTTATCTACATGTGGGACAAAAACCCCACATGGAGTCCTGCCCCTCATGCCCCCGCATTTGCCCCAAAACCCTGCACAGTATTTGGTCTCTTCAGGGACATTGGGTACTTGTCTTGGGTACTCTGCAGGGACATTGGGTACTTGTCTTCACTACTTGACTGTCCCTGTGGAGTTTTGTCTCCCACTGCACCATCAGGAGGCAATGTTCCCAGCTGAAGGAACGTCCCTTCCCCTGGCTTGGCAGTGCTGCCTCTGCCTGCTCTCCTACTCGCCTGTCGCAGGAAGAGGTGCTTGAAGAAAGCAACGGGTGAGCAGAGAGTTGGTGGAAGCAGTGCTGCTGAGCCAGGGGAAGATTGAAAAACTCCCCCTTCAGCCAGGAACTGGCTTCCTGAGCTTTAAAATTGTTGCAGTGGTGGTGGCGGCAGCAGACGAAAATGTGGACAAAACCTGAATCCAACATACTCTGCATCAAGGTAAAATGCCCTGAAAGGCCATGCGTCATGTGGCCTGATCACCGCAGATTCAGGGGAATTCACAGGTGGGAGGGTTGAGGTTTTTAATAGTGTAGACAACCCCGCCGCCAGAACTCAGGAAATTTACTTTTTTGAACTGCAGCTCCCAGAATTATACTGGCCACTCTGTCTCATGGATTTATTGTCAGAAAAATAAATGTTTGGAGCTCTTAATTTATTGCTTGCCAGCAAGCACAGTGTGTAACCCAAGGAGCTCTTTATTTTAGATCCCTGCATCATGGTAACAGTTTTGTTATTCTTCACATATTTGGGAGCTGTGGCTGAATTAGCAGTATGTAATCTGATGCTTTCCTTAGCAGATCAGCTGTTGTTGGAAAAGAGACTTAAGATTCTAAGATGGACATTCCTTTAGCAAAGCATCTTTCTTGGTCAGCCAAAGGATCCTTATTCTTACACTTCCACTTAACACGTGAACTGTTATTAGCCTGCAGTTTCTAGGGAGCCAATGATTTTTCAGGCCTTGGTGCAAAGGTCTCATGCAAAGGCCCATGCATGTCGCAGAGGTATTTACACATGTCTGGAATTTGGCTTCCTGGAGAGGTCTTGATAGCTGTTGGAGTGTCTAGTGACCTTGATGTTCAGAGTGGTTGAAAACAGCCATAGTTCATCCAGCCAAAGGTTACAGTTGCCTGATAGTGTTGCAAAACCAGGCTTAAACTGTATGGGTATTGGTATTCATTTTGTCCTGGTTGACTGATGTTTTTTGGGAGAGAATCAAGCAGATGGGATGCGATAGATGAATGGATGGACCTGTGAACACAGGGAAGACTTTATCTTGTAATATTTTGTTGCAGTTTGTATTTGCAGTAATACTGGCAATACTTTTTGTTTTGTTTCAGCTGGCTTTTGATGACTGATTGCTCAAGAGGAAGCACCTTTCTTAATGTGCTGTTATTATCTGTTATCTTTTTGTTGTTGTTGAATGGCATGCTTTTAACTGCTTTGGAATTCTGCTGATAGTTCATTTATATTTTTTTAACTTTTATACGATGTGAATTTTTAACTATACAATCAGACCCCAGTATCCATAGGGGTTCCCAGACTTACCATAGATACTGGAAACTGTGGATAACAGCAAACCCTATTAAAATAAAGGCCTTCCGATAAAACATACCATAGAATTGCATTAGAGGGCCTAGAGATAATGCCTCTCTAGACATTTTCTAGTGTGACTCTATGGTATGTGTCCCTATTTTGTGTCCCACAGATAACTGAAACTGCAGATATTGGTTCCGCAGATACGGGGGTCCGACTATGAGTACCCGGTTTGTGGGGGCAATTAGCTAACACACATTGGAGACTGCTTAATGCAGTGTAGATGTGTAAATTGCTATTGCTTAACAAATTGTAAGCCGCTCTGATAGCCTTTTTGGCTGAAGAGCGGGGTATAAATACCTAAAATAAATAATAATAATAATCTTTTTTTAACTTTTGTAAGCCGTTTTGAGTCCCAGACTGAGGGAAAGGTGGGATATAAATATAATAATAATAATAACAACAAGTGGATTTCAATTCACTTTCTCAATTTCAATTAAGAAAGCTACGGCCCTGAGTTTGCACAATCTGAGAAGGGCTCTTGGAGGTCTCCCATTCAGAAGGTTGCTAGAAGTTTGAAGTTGACTTGATGGCAGTTTACAACAATAACAACAACCCTAAACAACTATACTGCTGAATCCTGTTAATTTACAACTAAAGAAACATGTATATTGCCATTTTTGCTGCTTTCACTTTTCGCCTTCTGTAATTGCTTAACTCTGGCTTTGCTTAATCCCGGCTACACCCTAGAAATACATAGAACCTGACAAGCAAAAACATCTGCCCAGAGCAGCCATTGAACTTCAGGCTCTAAACTGAAGGTGATAGCTAAACTGAGCTTGGAAGGTTACTTTTTTTTTTTAAAGTAATCAGTTCCTGTTATTGATTCTGAGCCTAACTCCAATGGTTAGTCCCATGTAAAGTAGATCCATTGGAATTTAAGTGATAAATTGTTCCTGTTCCTCTTGATCTTTGTATGTTGATCTCTCTGTGTGTCTGTGCCTTCAACTCACCTTTTGGTTTATGGGACCCCATGAATTTCACTGGGTTTTCTTAGGCAAGGAATACTCGGAATGGTTTTGTGAGTTCCTTCCTCCAAAATATATCCTACAGCACCTGGCATTCACTGGTGGTCTATCCAAATACTAACAAGGGCTAGCCTTGCTTAGCTTCCAAGATCAGAGAAGATCAAGTGGCTTTAGGATATTTAGGCCCTCCTGTTGGTCTGGTGCAACCTTTCTCAACCTTTTCACCCTGGACTCCATGAACCTTGAAATCATTTTCAGGTCTCAAGGAACCCCTGCATAGAAATTATTATATCAACAACTCAAAAAAGAGGTGGGTTCAATCATGACTTCTTGCAGTCCTCTGGGTTCCAGGGAACATGCTTGTATGAGAACTTGCCCTCCTGAAATGTTCAAATGTCTCGCCTAAGACCTAGTTAACTGGTAGTAAAGCCCTTTAACTGAAATATGCTGATATTTTCTGGTTCCAGTGGAATATTTATGACCTCTAAGTACTTACATTTGGCCCTCACGCTCCCCAGTTTTGCTCCAGATGATGCTTTTGGACAATGAGAATTCCACCCTGTTTGTATGGAAAGTTGTCTTATTTTTAATCAGCCCAGTAAATTATCTACCAAAGAACTCTGCACTGATTGGCATCTGGTATCCAGGATTTCAGATGGAAAGCCACCCCCCCACACACACACACATACCAAGCCTCACCTGGGGATGCAAAAAATTTTTGAACATTAGTACATTTTGCAAGCAAACCATGTGTTCTGTTCAGAGCTTGCAAAGGGTGGGGAGAGGTTGACTCCCAGAATCTTCTAGCCAGCATGGCCACTGGTCATGCTGACAAGGCAACACTGGGAATTATAGTCCAAAAGTAACCCTCCAAGCTCTTCTGCCACTGAACTGCACCACCACTGCACAATATCCTCTCAGTTTAGAACATGCCTGTCTTCTGTATTCCAAGCCAAACATGAGGGAAGCTGTGGTTTGTTGCAAATAACATCTGGCAAAAACAAACAAGAAGCAAACCTTGGTTTCAGTTCCTGGTTTATCATCTAACTTTGATTAGAACAAACTATGGTTCATTGAGTTCAGATGCAACACACAGCTGTGCTTGGTTTGAAAGTGGGACCAAAGGCATTTGTCTCATCTGTGTCCACTTTATGCTACTTAAAGGAACACTGGAGGCCTAACAGGTTTGGAATGTAGCCACAAACAATTATTGAGTGCTCAGGTGGTTTCTGTCTTGCCGCTTGAGGAAGATTCATTATTTCTAGTTTAGATTTTTCCTCCCCTTTGATTCCAACAATTTTTGCCTGCAGCTTTAATGCTCTGCCTGGTTGACATGAGGAATGTGTTCAGGGAGGTCTCTGTTGCTTTTATACTTCATAAAAGGTTATAATTTAGTTCCCAGACATGATGCCAACGGTCATCGCAGCTCTAAAGTGTAAATGTTCCAAAAGCCTTCACCCTGAAGCTTAACTCAGTTGCCTTTGGTTGATCTTGATGGATTTGGAATGGCATCCTGGAACTTCATACTGTAAAAGCAATCCACATAAAACACTATGGCTTCTCTCCTCTATGCTGTAGGCCCTTTTGTTTGCCACTTGGTCTCAGGCATGATTAAAGATAAGCCTGGCGACTGAAGCTCTCTTGTGATAGTATAAAAGTGTGAAATTCAAGCAGTGGCAACTTCTTTTAAAAAAGATAATGGCACCTGGTACCCTTTACATGTAAGCTTGGAAAAAGTGCAAGAAAAGTCTACCTGGCCTAGTTGAGCCACGCCTCAGATATTGAGCAGGTGTGAAGAACTGAATTACACCAGCACAGTTATTGTACCCTACCCTGACATCCTCAGGTATGGGAGGGATAGACATACTTTAATATATAAATATATACATACTATTGACCTCCAGATGTTTGGGACTACTACTCCCATGATCCTTTATCATTGGCCATACTGGCTGATAATGATTGAAGTCAAAAGAAGATTCCTACTTTAGTGGGTTCTCTTTGACCTTCTTTGCTGGGCAGATAGTTCCAAGGGAGGAGTTGGAAAGAAAGGAAAGGGTTTAGAGGAGATTTGGGATTTTGGGGAATTGAGGAGGACCTTGCAAGCTTAGAGCAAAGAGCAAGCTTAGAGCAAAGAGCAATCTAACCCAGCATTTTGTTAGCCAACTGGATGCCTCTAAAGTTTTCCTAATGCAGGGAAGGCCAAGTTCTGAAGGTCCCAGGAGCCAAGTATGTCTTCCCCAAAACTGTTGTAGAATGTACCCCTCCCTCTCATCCTCCTGCAAAAATGTAGTCTCCTAAAAATAAAAATTAAACCCATAGTTCCTCCTATGAAGCTACTGGGGACAAGAGTTTGAAGCATTGGCAGTAGAGGGATCAAGGGGCACACTTTGCCCATTGGCTGCACTTAAGATCTTGTCTAGATAGCAAGGATTGGGCCACAATGGAGCTTTCCCCCAACAGAAGCACTTTTTCCAAGTTGCTGCAGTCATACAAATCATGGTAGACCTACAATGGCAGATTCCAGAGGCTCCCATGATAACATTTGAAGGCTGTTTGAAGGACCACATCTTCCCATACGAGCCTACCCAAGCTCTGAGGTCCTCAGGGGAAGCTCTTCACTCTATCCTACCACCTTCACAGGCATGTTTGATGGGAACACAGAAGATTGCTTACTCTGTGCCTGCTCCCACACTTTGAAACTGACTCCCTAGGAAGGATAGGATGGCTCCATCCATGCTGTCTTTTCTCTGATAGGTTAAGATCTTTCTGTTCCCAGAGGACGTTTTTGTCAACCGCCCAAGACTGTGGAATTACCTGCCGGAAGGGATTCGACAGCTAATATGCTGTTGGAGTTTAAAACAGTACTAAAGACTGTCTCTTCCAGCAGGCCTAAACAGTTTATTTTAATCTATGAATTTTAAATTTCTATGGATGATTTTAATGTAATGTTTGTTGTAATCCTATGTGTTTTTACCTGTGTGTTTTAATGATTTTATCTTATGTATTGTATTTTAATACATATTGTACTCTGCTTCGAGCCTTGGGGAGAGGTGGGTAAGAAACAAAAATATTATTTGACAAGGTCCCCCATGATATTTGTGCAAAAAAGTTACAATCCTCCCTCCACATTCACGGTTTACTGCGAGGGAAGGCTGGGGAAAGTGACTATGGGGCCTCTGAAGCCCCATGGTCGCTTCAGGAGTGAGGCGGAAGGTGGGGGGAAGCGACGATGGGGCCTCCAGAGGCCCCGCAATCACTTTGGGAGTGAGGCGAAAGGTGGGGGGAAGTGATGACGGGGCCTCCAGAGGCCCTGTGGTCACCTCGGGAGGGAGGTGGGAGGCAGGGAAAGCAACGACGGGGCCTCCAGAGGCCCCGTGGTTGCTTCGGGTGGGAGGCGGGGGGAAGCGACGACAGGTCCTCTGGAGGACCCGTGGTCACCTCAGGAGGGAGACAGTGGAAAGCGACAATGAGGCCTCTGGTGGACCCGTGGTCGCCTCGGGAGGGAGGCAGGAGGCAGGGGAAGCAATGACGGGTCCTCCAAGGCCCCGTGGTTGCTTTGGGAGGGAGGCGGGGGAAGCGATGACGGGTCCTCCGGAGGCCCCAAGGTTGCCTCGGGAGGGAGGCGGGGGGAAGCAATGACAGGTCCTCCGGAGGCCCCATAGTTGCTTTGGGAGGGAGGCGGGAGGCGGGGGGAAGTGACGACGGGGCCTCTGGATGCCCTGTGGTCGCCTCGGGAGGGAGGTGGGTGGTGGGGAGAAGCGATGACGAGGCATCCAGAGGCCCCATGGTCACCTCGGGAGGGAGGGAGGAGGAAAGTGGCGACGGGGCCTCTGAAGGCCCTGTCGCCACTTTTGGTGGGGGGCAGGAGAGGGCTGTTATTATTCGTGGAATTTTCACATTCGCATGGGACTGCAGAACCTAACCCCCGGGAATGTGGAGGGAGGACTGTAGTAACATGTGAGCTAGACAATGCAACTCTTAGGTAGATCTGTAATCAGTTGACTGACAGAACCCAAAGGGTAGTTACCAGTGGCTCCTTTTCATCCTGGAGATAAGTGACTAGTGGGGTGCCACAGGGTTCTGTCCTTGGTTCAGTGCTATTCAACATCTTTATCAATGACTTGGATGAGGGAATAGAGGGTAGAAGACACCAAATTAGGAGGGGTAGCTAACACCCCAGAGGACAGACACAGAATTCAAAATTAACTTAACGGATTAAAAAGCTGGGCCAAAACTAACAAAATGAATGTCAATAGGAAGAAAGGTAGAGTACTACACTTAGGCAGAAAAAATGAGATGCACAGATATAGGATGAGGAACACCTGGCTTGATAGCAGTGCATGTGAAATGGATCTTGGAGTCTTAGTAGACTACAAGCTCAACATGAGTCAGCAATGTAATGCAGCAGCTAGAAAAGCCAATGTGATTCTAGGCTGCATCGATAGGAGTACAGTGTCTAGATCAGTGATGGGCAACCTTTTTAGCTTGGTGTGTCAAACTTTGCCAAAAAACTGAGCATAACTCAGGTGGTGTGTCACTTTGAGAAAAAAAATATTATTTCATTATATTTATTGTTTAAATAACATAAATGTATACAGTTGCCCCTCCACATTCACAGCTTTCACTCTCGCAGTTTTGATTATTCGCGGTTTGCTCAGAAATCACCCCATTTAAATCAGTTTCTCTCCCTTCCAACTCAAGGGAGAGGAGCTGATTTAAACGGAGTGCTTGCTGAGCAAGCCAGGCGCTCAACTCCCCACTCTCGTGGGGCTTGGCTCCATTTGGCGGGGAGGGGGGGAGAGCCAAGACCCCGGAGAGCGGGGAGTTGGTAGGAAAGGCGCTTTTTACGCCCCCCTTCCCAAAGCTGCGATTGAGCTTTCCAAGCCTTATTGCGGCTTTGGGAGGGTGGGGGTGTAGCCCCACCCAGCACTTTCCTCCACCCTCCCTAAAGTGGCGACTGATCGCCACTTTAGGGAGGGTGGTGAGGTTGCGGGGGGGAGGAGGCCTACGGTCGTGTGTCAACCCAAATGGCTACGTGTGTCAGTGCTGACACGTGTGTCATAGGTTCGCCATCACTGGTCTAGATCAAGGAAAATAATAATGCCACTCTATTCTTTGTTCAGACCTAGCCCTGAATACTGTGTCCAGTTCTGGGCACGACAGTTCAAGAAAGACATTGACAAGCTGGAGTGTGTCCAGAGCAGGGTAACCAAAATATTAAAATGTCTGGAAACCCTTCCCTATGAGGATTGGTTTAGGAAGCTCGGGATGTTTAGCCTGGAGAAGAGAAGGTTAAGAGGGGACATGACAGCCATGTTTAAATATTTGAAGGGATGTCATACTGAGGATGGAGGAAGCTTGTTTTCTGCTGCTCCAAAGACTAGGACACAGAGCAATGGGTTCAAACTACAGTACAGGAAAAGAGATTCCATCTAAGCATTAGGAAGAATTTCCTGAAGGTAAGAGCTGTTTGGCCATGAAATGCACTGCCTCATAGTGTGGTGGAGTCTCCTTCTTTGGAGGTTTTTAAACAGAGGCTAGATGGTCGTCTGTCGGGAATGCTTTGATTGTGTATTCCTGCAAGGCAGGGGGTTTGACTGGATGGCTCTTGTGGTCTCTTCCAACTCTATGATTCTATTGTTGTTGTTGTTATTCCAGCAAGCCTTTGAGAATAGATTGGTAAGAAGAAAAGGATTTTTATGGTGCTGTACTGTTTTTAATCTGTTTTAACATTAAAATAAATAAATAAAAATGTGCTGATTGATGATTCTTAAATCTCTATTTTTAAAATGTTTTTAACTATATGTGCTTTTAATTGTAATTCTTTGCTTCATGTAAGCTGGTAAGCTGTCCTGAGTCCCAGTCTGGGAGATAGGAGGGATATAAATAAAGTAATGCATGGATGATTGGCAGATATGTAGCAGTACTGGTATTTGTGTGAGCCTGCCTGGTGTAATGATTTGAGTGTTGGACTAGGACTCTGATAGGCTAGGGTTCAAATCTCCACTCAGCCATGGAAGCCCTCTGGATGACCCTAGGCAAGTCATACTCTTTTCAGCCTTAGAGGAAGGCAATGGCAAACTCCCTTGGAATAAATCTTGCCAAGAAGACCCCATGCCATAGCAATGCCATAAGCCAGAGTTGACTTGAAAACATATAACAATAACAACAACACATTGGTTCTTGTGAAGGAATATCTCTACATAAGCACTGTTGGGTTGTGAAGGGTGGCAGCTGTGCTATTTTTCCAGGTTGTTTGAGCCTGATTTTGTATGAATTAGATCTCAGGTCAATGTACTGAAATTGCTGCTTTAGTACAGAATTTATTGGCTATCTCTTTGGTTATATACAAAAGGACATAGAAAGGTGGTCTTTGGTCAGCCCCTTTGGTCAGCCTGGAAGAATGTCATATCTACATTAAGGTGCAAACCATGAAGACCTCCAAAGGTTGTTGGGACTGCAAGTTCTAGCAATCCTAACCAGTATAGTCAATAATGAAAATGCTGGGAGTTGCAGTTCAGTATGTGGAGAGCCACTTGATTCCCGCCTATGTTCTAGACTAACTGGTAGTGGCTTCCTAGAGTTTCATGCAGCGGTCTTTCACAGCTCTGTCTAGAGGTGGTGGGGTATTAAACCTGGAACCCTTTGTATGCCAAGTAGGTGTTCAACTGCTTGTGTTTTAAATCAGATTTGAGTCACATTCTTTTTAATCCTCTTCCCTCCCAGTATAAAAAAGATGGCTCCAATGTAACCAGCTACTGCCATGAGACTCTACCAGGATGGGTCCATGATGTCTTAGGCCATAACTGGGCTTGTTTCACTGGACATAAGATCTCCCCTTCAGCCTCTGGAGTTCGTGTAAATCAGCTGCCTCTTGGGAAACTACATGGAAAGTGAGTAAAATGCTCCATTGTTCTCATATTTTCATAATATTGTAGTTGGAAGCCAAAGATCTTCTGAATACTGAGCATCCTCTGATTAATCATGGAATATGTTTTGAACCTACTGGTCATGGTAAATGTGGTAAAAGTCAGATATCTTCTGTTTAAGGTACAGCCAATCTTCAGATCCATACTACTTGTATGCACCCTTTCCCAAATGGTTGCCCTCCAAATGTTTTGGGCTACAGTTCATACCACTGTGGCCATGTGGACTGGGGTGATTGGAGGTGTAATTCAGCATATTTGGAGGGCTACCACTTGGAGACTGAGGGCAGTAGGACAAGCAGAAGACCACATTATAGCAGATAGATTCAATCAGGGTTGTAAAACCTGAACAGGGCTGTTGATAACTGCATTAATTGAAGGTCTCAGTCATAGGGTCATCATAAGTTGAAGCCAACTTAATGGCAGATTGGAGGAGGCTGCTTAAATGTCAGCAGCTTCAAATCTCGTGGCTTTTCTACTTACGGCTATATATTCATCAGCACTTAAGTTTGCAAACTCCTTGCGGTGGGATTTGACGCTTAATGTAAGGCTGCAAAGCCCTATAAAGGCTGATAGCGTTATATTCATAACTAAGCCCTTTTGTGTTGCAGATGAGTTTGGTGGAGGACTGAATTTTGAGAGCAGTTGGGGTATTTATTTATTGAATTTATATTCCACCTTTCTCCAAAAAGCAGGATTCAATGTGGCTTACAATAATTTAAAAAGATGGAACTAAAACATGAATTTACAAGCACTAAAAAGGAATTAAAAATCAAATTATTAAAAATATGCTTAAAGACAGTTAAAAACACTTAAAACATATTTAGAACATAATTTTAATAAAAGATAAAAAGGGTAAAATAGCACACCACTTAACACACACGCTACATCTCCATAATTAAAATTCAGAAGCCTGCCTAAATAAAAACATCTTTACCTACTGGTGGAAAGAGAGCAGAGAAGGGGAGGTATTATTATTCTAACTGTGCTTGGCCTAAGCAACTTCATAAGTTTTTGTTGTTTGACTCCAGATCTCTACAGAAGACCTACGTCACCAATTTTGACTTTGTGAAAGCCATCAATGCTGCTCAGAAGTCATGGAAGGCAACAACCTATAAGGAATATGAAGCCCTCACCTTGGAAGATATTGTTCGGAGAGCTGGTGGATTGAGTTCCAGAGCTCCAAGGTAAATGAATGTTGTAATTTTTAACTTAGCTGGAAGTGAACCCGTGCCTGGATTGTGCTATTTCAGATGGCCACCAGGGGGTCCCATGAATTAATTCCATTCTATTAAAGATGGCTGCTAGCTTAGATGCCTTTAAAGGTATAAGAATGAATTGACACTACACAGTTGTAACAGTTTCATTCTCCTTTAATTGTCAGGTTGCAATCTCTCCTATGGAGTCCTGGAAGTTATAGTTTAGTGAGGTGCTTACAATTCTGTGCCAAAGAGCTCTAGTTCATTCTCTTGCACTGCAGCCCTAGAACTTTCTAATAGCGAATTCCAAGTTTCTCATCAATCTACATATCCCAAGATTCCATGGGATGGAATGATGATAGTTAAAGTGGTATCAAACTGCTATAACTGTGATGTAGATGAAGGGAAAATGTGTTAATGGCCACAAGCTGGGATGCTACTATAGGGGACGTGCCAGGTTAGAGGCAGTATGTGAGGGAACAGTAAGTGAGTAGGGCTAGCATGCATCAGGGAGGGTTATTGTGTTCATGGCCTGGTTATGTGTTTTCCCTTCCCAACTGGTTGGCTAGTGTGGAAAACAAGATTCTGGCAAGATTACGCTTTGGCTTGACCCAGAAAGGCATTTTTATATTCACCCAGTAGCAGTGCAACAAGCCTTGGCCTGCTGGTATTTCTATTTGTTGGGTGCTGTGGTGAAATGGAAATGAGACACAGGCCTTGCCCTCAGGTATGCAGTCTAGAGCACAGGATGTTGAAGAGAAAAGGAAGCAGAGAAAGATGAGGAAGATCAGTTTGGTGGTGCCAGAATAGAAAAGATCTCTGCCAACCAGAGACTTTTGGTCTCGTAGACAAAGATAAAAATGGTGCTTTCCCATTCTGTGTACAGAAGCCAACTGGACTGGCTTCCACACTGGTACCTCGACTGGTACCTGAATCTTATGTCCATATCAAACAGCATCCTCTACCATGCATGAAGACATCAGCCTAGCATAGATCTTTCCTGGTACAACCTCCATCCAAGCAGAGACACCAGGAGCTATCCCAGTGGTGTCCAAATGGGCTTCCACTTTCCTCTCCAATCACCAGGGGGCTGAGAGTTGGAGCAGGTCTGGGACAGCTTTTTGCTCCCATCTATTGCTGTTCCAGTGTAGGTGCATGTGTGTGTCTGTACAGTATGTCTGTCTCCTTGTCTGTGTGTGTTGTATCCACATGTCTGGCTTGTTGGCCTTGTCTGCCAGCACCCTCCTGTCTCATGCATCAGGTGTGTGTGTGTTTTCTGTCTGCATATGTGTCTGTCTATCTGTGCCTCTCTTTGTGCCAGTCTCTCCCTGTTTCTGTATGTCTTTGAATCCACATGTGCCTCTTTCTCTGTTGATGTGTGTGTCTCTGTCTTTGCCCCGCCTCTCTCTCTCTCTCTCTCTCTCATTCTGTGTCCCTGTGTATCTCCCTTTTTGTGTCTTCCTTTTCTCTCCCTTCCACACTCCCTCTTATACACACACCTACCTCTGTTTGTGATTAAAACTCCCAGGTTATTAAGAGTTGGCTGCTTGGACCCCTCCCCATCTTCTGTTGAGCAACTCCATCTTTGTGTCAGGCTCCTGATGCTGTCACTTTGACTGACTGGTTGATTGATTGATACCTTGTCATTCTGCCCAAAACAGTGCTTAAGGCACCATAACAACATGCAGCTTAAAAACATGATTTTGATTAAATTATAAGATAAAAACAAATTACAAAACCAGTTATAAGCATGACAACAAAAGACATAGCCAGTGCTCAGCTGGTTAGATTCCCTCGTTTTGGTCATAGCCCTTCCTACATGTGCAAGGCCTGTCTAAATTTTAACTGTAATTTTAAATATAATTTGGGCTCCATACTGTCTGCAGTTGGATTGTATCTGCTACCCAAACCAATTTCATAGTGAAGTCCAGAGCGTGCTCTTAAAATATAATGCTAAAAAGCAAGTTGCTATGAATCACAAATTGGAAGGGACCACAAGGGCCATCCAGTTCAACCCTCTGCCATGTAGGAAGACACAATCAAAGCACTCCTGGATTTAGGCCTTTGATGTTACAAAGAGCATTGTCCACTTAACACAGGGATGGACAAAGTGCAAGCTGCATGCACCCCTTGTGCTGTTTCAGAGACACCCACGACTCCTCCAGGAGTCACACTATATGTAAGGTGGACAAGGTGGGTACTTTGATGCATTTTGCCCCCTTGGGCCATTTTCAGCCCAGGAGCAACATTTTTAAAACAAAAAGTGACTTCCAGGTCACTTCCTGTTGTAAAAAGGGGCCTCTCCTGTGCCTAAAATGGCCCTGGGAAGGCAGAAACATGGCAAAAATGCTCAAACCATACCTAAAAGCCATTTGTGGCCCAAAAATGTATTTTTTTTCTGCAAAGATGTGCAGCCTTCCACAGTTTCCTGGGAGGTTAATGAGGTCCCTGAGTCTCTAGTAGTTGCCTACTTGACTTAATGGATGGAGTGACCAAAACTTTATCCACTCCTCCAGAACCATGGAGGAAGATTCTACATTTCCTGGCATGCTTAAAACTGGTGAATATACAGTTGTCCCTCCACATTCACGGATTTGACATTCACGGATTTGAGTATTCACGGCTTGAAAAATATTCTTAAAAAAATAACAATCCTAATAGCAAACCTTGATTTTGCCATCTTATATAAGGGACACCATTTTGCTCTGCCATTGCATGTAATGGGACTTGAGTATTCACGGATTTGGGTATTCACGGGGAGTCCTGGAACCAAACCCCAGCGAATGTGAAGGGACAACTGTACAATGGAAAAAACAAAGAGCCAGGCAGTATGCATATGCAGTCTATAAATTGCACAAATATGGCTGTCAGTCTGTCGTCCAATTCTCTTTGGCAGCAGTAGGAATTTCAATATATGAAACCATGTCAGCGGTTCTTTTCCCTTGCAGACCCAAGCCTGCTCCTCTGACTGCTGACGTGATTGCTGAAGTTTCTAGCCTTCCTAAATCCTGGGACTGGAGGAATGTGAATGGTGTTAATTATGTTAGCCCGGTACGAAACCAAGGTAGGGCACCCTCCTTCCAAAACCTCCTGATTGAATGTTGATCAGAATGTACTAAATGTAAAGGTAAAGTATGCAGTTGGAAAGTATCCTCTTGAGGAGTTTGTATATTGGCTTGGATCTATAACATGCATGTATATACAAACGTGGGAGATAAGACAGTATCAAAGAGCTTCAGAATTATGGCCCTTCATGGCTTGGGGTCTTGATACTTGAAGGATTGTTTCTCCCTATATATAGCCCTGTGGACCACATGGGGGGGGCTGCTTTGTGTCCCACCAATGGGGTACTACATTGTAGGAGGACAGGAGAGAGGGCCTTCTCAGGTCTGGCACTCCAGTTGTGAAACATCCTCCTTTTGGAGACCTGCTTGGTTCCAACACTGGGTTTGTTCCAGCCCCAAGTCAAAATGTCTTTTTAGTAAGGTTTTGGGGACCTAACTGATTTATTCCCAGGTAGACATGCTCGGAGTTTTTAACTGTTTTAACTTTTAAAATTTGTTTTCACATGTTAAACTTTTTAATATGCTTTTCAGCTGTTTATTTTAAAATTTAAATTATGTTAAACTGCTCAAATTGATTCCACTTGCACACTGCCCTGCTATCCCTGGATATAGGGTGGAATATAAATATAGGTTGACCCCCATATTCTCAGGGGATACTTTCCACCACCACCACTCCATGGATACCTGAAACCATGGATAATAGGGGACCCTATTATTTTAAATGAGACAAATGCTGGAAGTTGACCATATAATCACATTGGAGGACCTAAAAATGCCCAGAGAGAACAATTTTTTTTCAGATGTGGATTTTTTTCCCCTGAAGCCAAAATTCAATAATGGATACATTCAAGGTCCCCCAAATAGGCAGAGGCTTTGTCAATCCCATGTGCCCCCTGTGGCCAAGTCCTACTGAAGTCATTGTACTTTATTGGCTATTTCCTCTCCTCTCTTTTGCTGGGAAAGGGAAGTGTGTTACTCCAAGTCTTATAGTAGCTTGTTCCTGTCTTTCTACCTGTGGATATGAGAACATAAGAAGAGCCATGTTGGACCAGACCAAAGGCCTATCTAGTTCAACATTCTGTTCATACAGTGGCCAATCCATTGCCTATGAGAGGTCCACTGTGCCCATGAATACAACTGTGCATGCTCCATTTTTGTGCTTTCAACCACTGAAACAGAGGCACCTTACCTCTGATACTGAAGGCTCTATCCTCCATGAAATTATGCAATTTCTTTTTAAAGCCATCCCAATTTGCAGCTATAACTATATCTTGTGGCAATGAGTTCCACAGTGGTGTGTGAAGAAGTCCTTTCTTTTATCTGTCTTGAATCAGTCACCATTTAACTAGGTCAGGTGCTAGAGTTAGAAGAGATTGAGGGAAAATCTCTCCTTATATACTTTCTACCCACTGTGCATAAATTTTACACACCACTGTTAGTGTCTCCCCTTACTTGCCTTTTTTCTAAACTGAATGGCCCCAAACTCTGCAGCCTTTTCTCATATGGGAATTTCTCCAGTCCCTTGGTCTTTTTGGTTGTCCTTCTCTGCACCTTTACAGTATCTCTTTTTTAGGTGCAGTGATCAGAATTGTACAGTATACAGTATTTCAGATGTAGCCTCAGCATGGATTTGTATAAGGGCAATATGATGCTGTGAGTTTTATTTTTAGTTCCCTAATTAATGCTCAACATGGAAGTCACTGGATTGTTGTTTTTGTTTGTTTCTTTGTTTGTCTTTTGTCACATTTGCACACAGTATCAACATTTAAATCCAGCTTTCTAACAGAGCTGCAAGAAGCCTTTCTTGCTCAGTTGCTGCCAGTTTAGATCCTATCAGAATATCTTTGAAGCTGGGATTATTTGCTGCAGTATGCATCACTTAGAATCATAGAATCATAGAATTGCAGAGTTGGAAGAGACCACGAGGGCCATCGAGTCCAACCCCCCTGCCACGCAGGAAATCTTGATCAAAGCATCCCCGACAGATGGCCATCCAGCCTCTGTTTAAAGACCTCTAAGGAAGGAGACCCCACCACGCTCCGAGGGAGTGTGTTCCACTGCCGAACAGCTCTTACTGTCAAAAACTTCCTCCTCATGTTGAGGTGGAATCTCTGTTCCTGGAGCTTGCACCCATTGCTCCGTGTTCCAGTCTCTGGAGCAGCAGAAAACAAGCCTGCTCCATCCTCAGCGTGACATCCCTTCAAATACTTAAACAGGGCTATCATATCACCTCTTAACCGTCTTTTTTCCAGGCTAAACATACCCAGCTCCCTAAGTCGCTCCTCATAAGGCATCGTTTCCAGACCTTTCACCATTTTAGTTGCCCTTCTCTGGACACGCTCCATGGAATCTCCATTGACGCCCCCTTGTCGTGGGAGAGAGGCTTGCATACCCTAATGATGTTTTGAGCTATGCTGGTGGTGGCATAATAGCCACTGGTAGGGTCTCCCATGCCAGACAGGTCAAAACCGAAGGGTCTGACAAAGACCGTCAAAGGGCAGGATGGGCTCTCTAGCCTTGTGGCAACCGTCCTAGGAGAAGGAAAACTCTAATCCCAAACCCGGGCAGATGGTGCTCATCCAACTCTGTAAGGTCAACCATCTAAGAGAAGGAAACTCTAATCAAACCTACGACCCGAGGACCTCGCTGCTACCGTCCGTGCTTACAAGGCCAGCAGACGAACCTTTGGTTTAAAGGGTGAGGCCAGTTCTGTGCATGCTGCGCTCCACCAGAAAAATCCATTGCACAGGCTCGAAGGACAAATCCAGTTCCAAAAAAGCCCTGTAGTGATAGGCGAGGGACGAAACGGCAAGTGTAAAGATGCACTGGAAGCCGCAGCCCCAACCCTGCATGCAGGCGGTTCAGGACATTGGTCGTTCGAGGCTGACCCGGGAGATGACAGTCTTGTTCGGCAGCATCCTGAACGACCAAGCAACCTTTTTAAAGGAGAGCACTGCTTGCTCCATATGGAGAGGGGCCTAGAAAAGGTGGCCTAACGAAAGCTCATCCCCAACTACCTGGTTGGCTAGCCGCGGCCAACAGGAATCTTCTCATGCGGTCAAACCAAGGCAAAGGAACTAAGGCACACACCAGCCTCCAAAGGTGTAAATAAACTGACACTTACATGCTGGAACATCAGAACCATGCAAGACTCTGAAGACAGTGGACGGCCTGAGCGTTGTTCTGCCCTAATAGCCCATGAACTATCATGGCTTAATATTGACATCGCTGCTCTTAGTGAAGTTCACTTCCATGAGGAAGGCAGCCTTAAAGAACATGGCGCTGGCTACACACTTTACTGGTCTGGCAAACCCAAAAC
Source organism: Gambelia wislizenii (assembly GCA_030847615.1). Classification (NCBI taxonomy): domain Eukaryota; kingdom Metazoa; phylum Chordata; class Lepidosauria; order Squamata; family Crotaphytidae; genus Gambelia; species Gambelia wislizenii. Next base: position 361,999,765 of record JAUMIR010000003.1, read on the forward strand.
CGAAAAACATCTGTCAGGAGTAGGATTTATGATTAAAAACTCCATTGCCTCCAAACTCAAAACCTTGCCAACAGGACACTCTGATCACATTATTTCCTTATGCCTCCCACATGTTGTTCTCTTTAGTATATATGCCCCAACTATGCAAGCCGACCCTGTAGAGAAAGACAAATTCTACACAGACCTACATCAACTCATACAAAAAGTCCCTGTAGAAGATAAAAATATTATCCTTGGTGACTTCAATGCCAGAGTAGGAAAGAACTCTGAAGCCTGGAAAGGTGTCTTAGGCAAGCATGGTGTTGGAAATTGCAATGATAACGGACGCCTCCTGCTAGAGTTCTGTGCAGAACAACAGCTGACTATTACAAACACAATCTTTCAGCAGAAAGATAGCTTGAAGACAACTTGGATGCATCCCCGATCCAAACATTGGCAACTCATTGACTATGTTCTAGTCCGTCAGAGAGACATTCGTGATGTCCGTCATACCCGAGTGATGCCCAGTGCAGAATGCCAAACAGATCATTGCCTCATCAGATGTAAACTAAATCTTCATCTTAAGTTCAAACCTAAGAGGGGTGGCATCTTGAAGAAGAGACTCCAAATCAACAATCTTCAACAAGCTACCATGAGAGACAACTTCCAGGCAAATCTACAAACGAAACTTGAAGACCATCCTACAGATCCTTCTCCTACAGTGCTTTGGCAACATATCAAAAGCAGTATCCTCCAGTCTGCAGAAGAATCCCTCGGGTTCTCCCACAAGAAACATCAAGACTGGTTTGATGAAAACAACCAAGAGATCCTGGAGCTGTTGGCAAAGAAGAGAGCTGCTCACCAGGCATACCTCGCCCAGCCAACCTGCCATGTAAGAAAAGCAGCTTTCCGCCTCACATGTAGTAAACTACAACAAAAACTCTGAGACATGCAGAACAAGTGGTGGATCAAAATAGCAGAAAAGACCCAATGCTGTGCAGATCTGGGTGATCATAGAGGATTTTATGAAGCTCTTAAAGCAGTGTTTGGACCTACTTATCAGATCCAAAGCTCCTTATACAGTACAGATAGTCAAACATTAATTACTGATAAAGCCTCCATCCTGAATCGATGGGCTGAACATTTTCAAAGTCTCTTTAGCGCCAACTGAGTAGTCCAAGGCTCAGCTAACCAACATATGATACAAAGACCAATGAAAAATGAATTGGACATAGCTCCCACTTTGGAAGAGACCCTTAAGGCCATACAGCAGATGAAAAACGGCAAGGCAGCTGGGATTGATGGAATCCCACCTGAAGTTTGGAAATACGGAGGTCATGCACTCCACGAAAAATTCCACGAATTCCTTGTGAATTGCTGGGAAAAAGGGGAACTGCCATCAGACCTCCGAGATGCAGTCATCATCACCCTTTACAAGAAAAAAGGAGCAAAATCCGACTGCTCAAACTATCGAGGCATAACACTGCTCTCTATTGCTGGAAAAATCCTTGAAGGATACTCCTGAGCAGATTAGTTTCTGCTATTGCAGAAGAACTTCTTCCTGAAAGCCAATGTGGCTTCAGAGCCAATAGGAGTACTACAGACATGGTATTTGCCCTTAGACAACTGCAGGAAAAATGTAGGGAGCAGAACAAGGGTCTCTATGTAACATTTGTCGACCTCATCAAAGCCTTCGACGCTGTGAGTAGAAAAGGTCTGTGGCAGATCCTGGAAAGACTAGGATGTCCCCCCAAATTCCTTAAAATGATTATCTTGCTACACGAGGGCCAGCGTGGTCAAGTCAGATGTGGCGATGCTCTTTCAGAGCCCTTTTTAATAACTAATGTAGTGAAGCAAGGTTGTGTTCTTGCACCAACTTTATTTACAATCTTCTTCAGCATGATGCTCCAAAGGGCTACGGCAGAGCTTGAAGAAGATGACGGCATCTATATACGTTACCGTACTGATGGTAGCTTGTTTAACTTAAGCCGACGTAGGGCTCGCACCAAGACTCTAAACTATCTAGTTCGTGAGCTGTTCTTTGCTGATGATGCTGCCCTTGTTGCCCACACAAAAGCAGCTCTGCAGCGCCTAACATCCTGCTTCGCAACAGCTGCAGAGCTGTTTGGGCTGGAAGTCAACCTGAAGAAAACAGAGGTTCTCTACCAGCCTGCACCACAGGACGAACAACATCATCCCCACATTGCTGTCGGCAACTCTGTGCTCAAGTCCGTTCAGCAGTTCACCTACCTGGGAAGCATCATCTCCTCAGATTCCAAGATTGACAAAGAGATCGATCACAGATTAGCAAAGGCATATGGTGCATTTGGAAGACTTCACAAAAGAGTCTGGAGCAATAAACACCTGAGGCAAAGCACAAGAATCAGTGTGTATAGAGCCATTGTACTGTCTATCCTCCTTTATGGATCTGAAACATGGGTCACCTATCGCCACCACCTACGACTCCTCGAGCGCTTTCATCAGCGCTGTCTACGCACAATCCTAAATATACACTGGACTGACTATGTGATGAATGTTACTGTCCTTGAGCAAGCAGGGATCACCAGTATTGAGGCCATGGTATTGAGAACGCAGCTGTGCTGGGCAGGGCACGTTTCTAGGATGGAGGACCATCGCCTCCCAAAAATAGTACTCTACGGTGAACTCGCCACGGGTCAGCGTAAGAGGGGCACTCCAAAAAAGCGATACAAGGACTCCCTGAAACAACATCTCAGGCTCGGCCAAATTGATCACCAACAGTGGTCCGCCCTGGCCTCACATCGGGAGGCATGGAGACGCACTATCCACAGTGCTGTAGCCTTATTTGAGAACTCACACCGAACAAGTCTTGAAGAGAAACGACAACGCAGAAAGAATCACAACCCAAAAACATCACCTAAGGAGACCTTCTGCTGTGCTTTTTGCAACCGGACTTGTTTATCTCGGATTGGCCTTTTTAGTCATCAGCGCGTTTGCAGAAAGCGTGGGATGTGTCCTTCCTGAATCTTCGTTTGCGAAGAAAAGCCAGAGGTAGGGGGTTGTGGAATCTCATTGTCCATTTCGTTGTTCACTCTCCCAGTTTGAAGGGGTCTACTTGGAGCTCTTTGCAACTAAGTACACCTTATGTTTCAGTAGCTTATAGGACCACCTTTAGCAGCTTTCTGTATGACTTTCTCAGTCTCTGACATCATTGTGGAGGGATTTTGCTCCACTCTTCTTTACAACATTGCTTCAGTTCATTGAGGTTTGCAGGCATTTGTTTATTCACAGCTCTCTTAAGGTCCCACCACAGCATTTCAATCAGGTTGAGGTCTGGACTGGGCCATTGCAACACCTTAAGTCTTTTCTTTTTCAGCCATTCTGTTGTAAATTTGGTGGTGTGTTTGGGATCATTGTTCTGTTGCATGACCCAATTTCAGCCAAGCTTTAGCTGGTGGACAGATGGTCTCACATTTGACTCTAGAAGACTTTGGTATAGAGAGGAGTTCATGGTTGACTCAATGACTGCAAGGGTCCCAGGTCCTGAGGCTGCAAAGCAAGCCCAAATCATCACCCCTTCACTGCCATGCTTGACAGTTGGCATGAGGTGCTTGTTCTGATTTGCTGCGTTTGGTTTTTGCCAAATGTGTCGCTGTGCATTATGGCCAGACATCTCCACTTTGGTCTCATCTGTCCAAAGAACATTGTTCCAGAAGTCTTGTGGTTTGTTCAGATGCAACTTTGCAAATCTAAGCCATGCTGCCATGTTCTTTTTAGAGATAAGAGGCTTTCTCCTGGTGACCCTTCCAAACAAACCATACTTGTTCAGTCTTTTTCTAATTGAACTGTCATGAGCTTTAACATTTAATATGCTAACTAAGTCCTGTAGTCTGAGATGTACCTCTTGGGGTTTTTTGCTATTTCTCTGAGTATTGCACAGTCTGACCTTGGGGTGAATTAGCTCGGATGTCCACTCCTAGAAAGGTTGGCAACTGTCTTGAATGTTTTCCACATTTGAATAATCTTTCTCACTGAGGAATGATGGACTTTAAATTGTTTGGAACTGGCCTTTTAACTCTTGCCAGATTGATGGACAGCAACAATTGCTTCTCTAAGATAATTGCTGATGTCTTTCCTCATTCACATTGTGTTAACACATACCTGAATGCTTCAGACCAACAAACTGGTAAAACTTTGGCTTTTATAGAGGTGGTCACACTTGCTGATGATCAGTTAATAAAGAGCATTTGATTAGAAGCATCTTAATTCCTATGGAAACAGTAAGGGCGTACTTAGTTTTCACACATGGATTCTCCATTTTGGTTTTATTGTTGAATACAGTAAATCATGACACAGTGTGATATGTCATGTGTTGTTGTTTATCTGAGGTTGCATTTTACCTAATTTTAAGAGGTAAAGTTCCTGGTAAGGAAGAGATTATTGTTATTATGTCCAGATATGTAAAACTATCGAATTCAAAGAGGGTGCACTTTTCCCCCACACAAGTGTATCAACTACAGTGTGGAGCACAGGGGAGGAATAATATGAAAGCCCATTGGATAATATGCCCTACATCCTATGAGCAGATCCACTGAATCACTCAGGCTTGCATAAATGTTTGCCTACTATTCAAGAAGTTTACTTTACCGGAGTGTACCAATAAGATTCAGACCTATGTGACTACTGTAGAAGAGGTAAATTCATGTTTGCTTCTTAGTGTTTCTTTGCTTGGTTGGGAACCCTTGCTTGGGACCTACTGCACCATAACAAATACAGCCTTGGAGAATCCTCCTGGCAGAAAAAAACAAGTTGGAAGGGGAATAGACTTCCTGAATCATCCATTTCAAAGTCTGCTTTATGACTTTTAATCAGTCTTTATGGTTTTCAACGATCTTGTTTGGCCATGGAGCGTGTGGTCTCTAATGTGATTTACATTTGGTTACAATTGAATTTGTGGGGAACATCAGAAAAGCAGTCACTTTTATAAATCAGCTTAGATTGTCACTGATAATTCTGTGGTGTCCCCCTCCCCCTCTCCAAATGTCAGTATTATCTAGTTAGTAAATAAGTGTACCGCCATGCTGAAAAACCAATTTATTTTGTTGATAAGAGAAAATCCTAGCAATATGGATTTGTTTGTCACTGTAAAATAAGTTGAAAGTTGACCAATTGACAGGGTAATTGGGGGAGGGAGGATTGAGGTTTCCTAAGAGCTTGGGAAAGTTATTTTATTGGACTACAAATCCCAGAATTTTAAACTATGGCTGCTGACACACTGCAGAAATAAAGAGTTTGACATTGCTTTAACTGCCAATGCTCAATGCTGTGGAATTCTGGGATTTGTAGTTTGTGAGATGTTTAGCCTTTTCTGTCAGAGAGCTCTGGTGCCACAACAAACTCTACAAATCCCAGGATTCCATAGGATGGAGCCATGAAAGTTAAAGCGGTGTCAAACTGCATTATTTCTGCAGTGTGGCAGCAGCCTATGAGTGGTCCAGCTAGCTAGCTGGGGAGATTGGGGCATTATTGTTAAATAAAGCAACTTTTCCAAAGCTGCGGGATTCCTAAGCAGCTAAGTTTATCATCTGTTCCTTAAAAGAAGGAACAAGGGAGAGTTCTATCCCAGCAGGAATCTAGGCTGGGACTGCAGGTTTGGTTGGGGATAAAGCATTTCTGAGAAGTATGTATGTTAGAGTTCTCAAGGAAGAATTCTAAGTCCCCCATGTCATTTCAGATCCTAAGATTTTATAGGGTGAAAGTGAAAGTGATATCAGACTACTATAACTGTGGTGGTGGTGCACCTTCAAGTCATTTCTGACTTTGGTGACCCTAAGGCAAATCTATCACGGGGTTTTCTTGGTAAGATTTCTTCAGAGGAGGTTTGTCCTTTCCCTCCTCTAAGGCTGAGAGAATGTGACTTGCCCAAGGTCACCCAGTGGGTTTCCATGCTGAGTAGGAATTTGAACCCTGGTTTACAGAGTTTTAGTCCAATACCCTAACCAGCACACCACATTGCCTATAATGATGTAGTATAAATACACTCAGAGTCTTGAGATGCCTCTAAAAAACCAGGTTCAGCTTTGCTGCTTGATGCTTGAGTCAGGGGAGTGGGGTGGAGAAGTTCCTCGCCAAAGGACAACTCCCTTGATTCCATAGATGAAGTCAAAGTTTTATCAGAGAGCAATAATGGTGCAATGTGGATACACTCCTGGCTGCTACCTTTTTTTTTCATGGGTTGATAAAAAAAGCAATTTATGGCTAAACTGTACACCTAAACATGCTAAAATCTGCCTTGTTTCAACTTTAAAAAACAAAATCTTTATTTGGACCAGGGGATTGCAGGAGGATCTGGAGGGGCCTGAGAGCCACATGGTCACAACCCCCCACCTCTGGGCACACGTGGCCTGCAGGCCACACAATTCCCATCTCTTCTATCCTTCATAAGCAAAGTTGTGAGAATGAAATTGTATAGCTGAGGTATAATTTTAAGTGTTTTTTTTTTTAACTTTTTCTTGGCCACCAACACCTACTTTGACATGACAAGAGGTGGTTTGGTTCCTTAATGCCTCTTCAAGATCACAATGCCCTTTCTTTGGTATCCATGGGCAAAGTCCTTAGAAACAGGCCTTGTGTGAAAGAGAGGTAGAATTAAACTGCCTCTAGCCAGCAGGCCACCTTCCTATTCGATCACAGCGTGACTTTGGCTTTCAAAAGTGCGTGCTAAATTACAGGAAATGCTGACAGCGAGTGAGCAGGAGCTGAATGGATCATTTTTTTGGTGCAAAGTTGTCATGCATAGGAAAGTATTCCTCCTTCCTTGTTGCTAAGCCATTAGGAAGGAAGATATATATATATCCCTTTGAAAAGTCCGAAAATCATGCAGGTGTCTTTGCAGTGAATGAAGAAGGAGAAAGGAGAAGAAAGTCCAGCAATCTGAATGGTGGGTGGATGTAGCTCTAAAATTAGACATTTTAAAGCAACTGTTAATATGTAAGGTGGGCAGCAAACAGTCTACAAAGCAATTACTGAGATGTTCCATGCTCTGGAAAGCTGAAATTTCCAACTTCTTAGCTCGGGTATGAAGAACTTCTGGTCCTGGGACCAAACCCACACTCACAGCATCCCAGCATAGCCCATTCTCTATGGTGCCATATTTTGGTGGCTCCCCAGCTTTTGTGCTGGTTTTCTCCAGAGTTTGGAAATTCTTTACTAGTACTTTTTTATTTATATATTATTTATTATTCAATTTAGATATGCTGCCTTTCTCCCAAAGGCAGCTCACACAAAATAATAAAAGAAAAAGCCCAACCCTGTCAATAAAATTGAAAACACAGTTTTAAAATCATCACATTAAAACCATAGTTTATAAACAGTATAAAACCATTCAGAATGATACAAAAGTTAAAAAAATAAAACACACACCATAAGAATGTTGCCTGCAAACAACTACCTGTTAAAAGCCTGCTTGAACAAAAAGGTTTTTTGCCTGCCTATGAAAGGAGTTACATTTAAAAAGAAAGTCATTGCTGTTACTTAGTTTGTCCATCGGTGTTACTCATTACAGTAGTGGAAAAGTAACCCGTTAGATTGCTGCTCTGTACTTTTGCATTAATTTTTGGAGCTGGGGGGGCGGAATTGGGGTTGGTAAAGAGAATGGCCTAAAAGTTGGAAAGAAATCTCTCAAAATGCCTCTAAAAATAATATTTTCAAAGTGAATAGATACAATTTTGTGTTATATCCGTAACCTCCGTCTTACTGTTACTTTCCAAGTGCTGTTATCCCAGGTAATTGTGTTACTTGCAATTTATTACTTCCAAGCTGGTTTTTTCTACCTAAATTTTGAAAGGTTGAACTATGTTTCCTAAGGCGTAGCTACTGGCAGTAAAGACTGTAAGCAGAAACATGCTGGTATTTTTTGTCCCTTCCTTTTGCCTTTGGCTCTGCCCACCACAGAGATGAGGCCCCTGAGATCTAAAATTGAATTCAGCCATTGGGCTGAAAGAGTGTCCCTCTCTCCTTAAATCATGGGTGGGAATCATGTGGTCTTGCAACTCCCAACATTCCTTGCCATTTCCTACAGTGGCTAGGGCTGCTGGGAGTTGGAGTCTCTGAAAGGAGAGAATGCCCCCCCCCCAATGTGCTCTAGGGCATGTTGGACGCATTTCCACCACATTTTGAGGTCCCCTTGGCCTCTCCAAGATCAAAAACAAGCTTTGCAAATTTTGAAAAACATTTTTTTTGCCCTGAAATGAGCCAAAATGTCCTCTTGGGGGTGTGGGGTTCACCACATTTGGGGGGGGGCTGAGCTAATTTAGGCCTAAGAAAGGCCTTCTTTCAACCACAAGACATGGTGAAAATGTCCCATACGGGGATAGAGTATTTATTTATTTATTTATTTATTTATTGCAGGAGCGGTTGCAGCCCTCCAAGTTCTCCTAAGGTGCTACTACGGCCCCCTAGCCTTCCACAGTTGCCCACCCCTGATCTAAGTGAAGATACATGGCATTGAATATGGGATGAGCTGTGTGCTAGCATGTGCTCTAATTTGTTTGTAGGGTGTAACCCCTATAAGTTATTGGTTTGGCCCGGTGGGTGGGGAAGGGGCTAGACTTTTCATCTTGAATAAGGTAGTGGTGTTTTCAGTTGTGTATTTAGGAAGAAAAAAAATGGCAAAATTCTTTGTAGTGTAATTTCTGTATTGCATTTGCTTTATTTTATAATTTTTATTTAGGGCTTTAAGGTTGCACCCAAACATTCCTGTGATACTGAGCAGCACAGAGAGGAGTCCTTGCATTCAGGCCCTACACTTCAGTGCCTGCATGGAACTTTTGGGACAGTGCATATGTGTCTAATTAAATATACAGTTGGACCCCTGTATCTGTGGAACCAATATATGCAATTTCAGTTATCCACAGACCATAAAATAGCAACACATACCGTAGAGTTGTGCTGGAATATGCCTAGAGAGGCATCTTCTCTAGGCATCTTCTAGGACTTCCAACACAACTCTATGGTATGTTTTTACTGGAAGGGCTTTATTTTAATAGGGCTTACTGTTTTCTGTGAATTTTGGTACCCGTGGTAAGTCCAGAAATCAAACCCCTGCGGATACAGGGGTCCAACTGTATTATTTGTATAAAGCTATCCTGCCCTATCAAGGAGAACTAAAATTGCAAGTATGGGTTGAGTCTCCCTTATCCGAAATGCTTGGGACCAGAGGTATTTTTGGAATACTTGCATATACATAATGAGATATCTTAGAGATGGGACCAAAGTCTAAACATGAAATGCATGTATATTCCATATATACCTTATATACATAGCCTGATGGTAGTTTTGTGCACAATATTTTTAATAATTTTGTGAATGAAACAAAGTTTGTGTGCATTGAACCATCAGAAAACAAAGGTATCACTATTTCAGCCACTTATGTGGACAGTTTTGGATTTTGGAGTATTTCAGATTTCAGAATTCCAGATAAGAGAGACTCAACCTGTATTACTTTCATCCCTAAATGATGAGTTACATTTACTGTATATCCCATGTTTCCTCCAATGAGCTCAAGGTAGCATACTTGGCTGCCCTTCTGCCCACTGAAGTAGGTTAGGCTGAAAGAATGTGACAATCCCTAGGTTACCTAGTAGATTTAAGGCTGAATAAGGACTCCAATCTGGATTTCTTGGGTCTCAGCTAAATAACACTGGCTTTCTGTATTCTCCTCCTCATTCTCATGAAATGCCACATCAGTTTCCTCCCAGCAGAATGTTACGCCCTGGCCCAGAGAGGCAGGAAATGTTGGGCCTGGAACATACCTGATGGCCAACTGATACTATTCTCTGTCTTGTCTTCAGCATCCTGTGGTAGCTGCTATGCCTTTGCTTCCATGGGCATGCTGGAAGCTAGGATTCGCATCCTTACTAACAATTCACAGACTCCAACGCTGAGTCCCCAGAAGATTGTTTCCTGCAGTGAGTATTCTCAAGGTAAGTGGCCACACCTTTCTTTGTTTTGAGGGATGGGTATGCTAGCTCAGACCTTGGAAAGCTGGATTTGTTTAGGACAAGAGTGGGCAGAGTGTAGCCCATGGGCCACATTAAGTCCCCAGGCCTGTTTTTTCCCAGGACCCCTGTGGTGAAACTATTTGTTTTTGGATTTTTTTTAATTGCCCAAAATGCCTGCTGGGGGATGGGGGCATTTCCATGACATTTCCCACCCCTAGCCAATTTAGACTGAGGAGAGGCTTTTTTTAAAAAAAATGAATAAATTCCTTTTATTAAACAAGTTAAAAAGAAAAATTGCATACAAATTGACTACCAGATTAATAGTGTTACACATATACTCCATTCTTCTCTCATACATACACAGATTTTTGTAGAGATATTATTAGTGCTTAACAATAATCTTTCATCTTGCAATCTTGCATTGTTTCCATTAAGGTATCGCATAGGAATTTAAAAACAAAAAGCTTTCCAGTTGTCCTTACTGAAATTAATGATTGGGTTATAAGAGCAACATACTATCTTACTAAAAATAAAGCAGCAGTTAGGTCTAAATTTTAAGTTGTTGATCAACCAAGGAAACCCGAATTTGCCCACTCACCCCAAATATCTCAGAGGTGTGGTTTTAATATTTCCCAGTCTTTTTCAAATGTGTTCTCATTTCTCTCTTTTATTATTTGGGTCAAATTTTTTAAATAAACCATTTCCATTAATTGTTATTAATTTATTTAATTAAAAGGAGAGGCCTTTTTTAAAAAAAAAAAATAGAAACTTCTGCTCAGTTCCTGTTGTTAAACAAGACTTCTCCTGGGCCTAAGATGGCTCCATAACATGTGACAATGTCCTCATGTCCCCTAGAGGTTGTTTGGGGCATTTGGAGCAAAATGCAAACAAATATTTTTTGTGGAAGCCAGTACGGGGGTGGGGGTGGGGGTGGGAGTTGCAGCCCCCTACCCTTCCACAGTTGCTCACCCTTGGTTTAGGATGTAGCTGCTGTGGGTTTTCAGGATTTTTCTAAGCTCTGTTTCATCTCCTCTCTCCTATTCAAGCCTTTTGGGGAAAGGGCAATATACAAATATATTACTATACTGCAGTTTTCAGCTGAAAGTAACTCCTTTGATATGTCTTCATGTGGCATGTTTAATTTCTGGTTCTTTTGTTTAGGCTGTGACGGAGGGTTCCCTTACCTCATTGCTGGCAAATACACTCAGGATTTTGGCGTGGTTGAAGAGTCATGCTTCCCTTACACAGGCACGGATTCTCCTTGCACTTTTAAGCACAGCTGTTACCACTACTACGCCACTGACTACTACTATGTTGGAGGGTTTTATGGCGGGTGCAACGAAGCTCTAATGAAACTGGAACTTGTGAAGCATGGGCCAATGGCTGTTGCGTTTGAAGTATATGGTGACTTCTTGCATTACAGAGGGGGGGTTTACCATCACACGGGGCTGATGGATCCATTCAATCCCTTTGAATTAACCAATCATGCTGTCTTACTGGTGGGTTATGACAGTGATCCAAATACTGGGGAGCCTTTCTGGATAGTGAAGAACAGCTGGGGCCCATCTTGGGGTGAGCAGGGTTACTTCAGGATCCGTAGAGGCACTGATGAATGTGCCATAGAAAGCATAGCAGTGGCTTCCACTCCAATTCCTAAAATGTAACTGTGGCAAGCATTTCATGTGAATCCCTCTCAGAAAGCAAGTATCCTTCATTTTAAAAAATGGAGCAAATTTAAGATTATTATGTAAAGAATTCAACTTCGGTGCTTTTCCAGCTTTAAAGAATGAACGTTTATCAAAGCATTCAAGGGAAATGAAATATATGGTGCATGTTCTAAGGGATATTAAAGGGAGGGTGCTGTTGAAAGTACTGCAGATGAAGACCAGGTAGATATGAGTTCTGTAGGTGCTCAGGTAGGATGACCTTAGTCACTATGATTCTCACCAAACTGTGGCTTAACTGTGGTTTTATGAGATGAGTTGAAAAGCCAGAATTGGAAGCCATGCTGGGTGTGTGGTCTGTGCTAATTATGGTTTGGCATTATGTATGAACTGACAAATTACATTGCAGTGATTCTACCTCTGGAAGTTACTATGTCATGAAAGATAAGGACTGAGTGGGTTGGAAATGAAATCAAACATACAGGTCATCCCCAGTTTCCTTACTGCAGAGACAGTATGTGAAACCACGTATAATAGTGAACCGCCATATTAGACCATAGAATCATGCTGGAGGACCTAGAAAATGCCTAGAGAGGATGCCTCTCTAGGCAACTGGTGTGACTCTATGGCCAGCTTCCTGCAGAAGTTGACCATAGAGTCACACTGAAGGATTTCCCAATGCCTAGAGAGACACCTCCAGTTTGGCTCTGTGGTCCTCCAGATGCCTAGAGAGACCTTATACCCAGATCGCTGGTAAGTGAAACTGCGGATGTCAATCCCACGTAAACGGGGTGTGTGTGTGACCTGTACTGAACAATGCATGCCTTTGGACATTCAGACCATGGTTTGAACTCTCAACCATGTTAGCACAAACTATGGTTTGGTGTATTTTGAACTGAAACTTATTTTAAGAGTAACCTAATATGGCTTGTGATGAAATAGGGTGATCCCATGTTTAATGTTACGACCTTCATGGAAGAAATGGGAGGTATAAAATAGGTTCAGTGTTTACAATCCAGCTGTAAATTTCTCAACGAGTTATGATATAAGTAAGTGTTGATATTCCCTGTATTATTTTTATTGGAAAATCTTTTTATTCTTGACTTCTGCCAAAAATATTTTTAACATGATTTTGTTTAAATCTGAATTTACTGTGCCTTAAAGGGAAAATGAAGAAATTTGAAACTATAATATAATGCAACTGTAAAAGGACACAATATAATTGCACTGTGACCTTTCTTAAAAGGGAAACTTTCTGAATTTTTTTTGTTGAGCAAAATACCTGTGTTCACCTAACAATCATTTTTATTGCCTTTCTATTCTGAATGTGGCTTGCTCCATTTTCAATTTTTGTATGTGATTCTGAAATAAAAGAGAATGATTTGATTGTGTATTCTTGCATGGCAGGGGGTTGGACTGGATGGCCCTTGTGGTCTCTTCCAACTCTATGATTCTATGATTCTTTTGTTGCTTTGAAAGTTCTTCATGTCTTATTGATTCTTGTTAAAAATGGTGGGGGTGGGGTTAGGATCTGAATCTTGTATTAGTCTTTGGATTTCTAAACTATTTTCTATGGAGTCCACCACACTTCTAAAAGCATACAGCTAAATCCAGTGTTAGTCTTGTGTAAAAGGGACCTCTTGAAATGGATGGGACTTGTGAGTCACAGCTCATTTAAGGCAAATTGCTTTCCGGGGTCTGGTCTATAGATACATTGGATTACGTCCATAGGAGTTGCTTCATTAGATCAGAGCAGAGTTCTATCAAGATCAGTGCTGTGTTTCCTTCAAAGATTGGGGTGTAGCCATTCCTTGTTTAGCACCCAGCATCTCACAGTCAAGAGAGGTGATACCTCCAATCAGTGATGTTGGTAAAGTCCACATAAAATAAGACATTTAACTGCTCAGAATACCTCATTCTTCTTGGACACCCTTACTTTCTCTGAACTTCTTGTTGTTATTTGCCATCAAGTCAATTTTCAACTTAGGGTTACCCTATGAATAAGAGACCTCGAAGAGGGTCATCAACTGCCCTGCTCAGATCTTTCAAACTCAGGTCCATGGCTTCCTTGATTTAATCAGTCCACCTGTAGTGTGGTCTCCCGCTTTTCCTATACTTTCCACTTTACTGAACATTACTGTCTGTTCCATGGAGTTACATTGTCTCAGGATATGTCCAAAGTATGGCAGTTTAGTCCTCTTGGCTTCTAGGGTGAGTTCATGGGTGGTTTGTTCTAGGACCTATTTATTTGTCTTTTTAGTTACCCATGATATCCACAGAACTCACCTCCACCACATTTCAGATGTGTTTACTTTCATCCTTTCAGCTTTCTTTAGCTTAGCATTCTCAGCATTAACTAAGAGTTCTTAGATTACCTAAAAGCTCTCATCATGGACACTGAGGGAGCTGCAGCAGTCACTTGCAACACTTGTGCGATGTTTGTATTCTTGTCTACAGACGTGGAGAACTTCACATGCACCAAATGCAAGCTGGTAGCCCTCTTGGAGGAGAAAGTACAGCAGCTGGAGACACGGGTAGCTACACTTCAACAGATTCGTGAGCAAGAGGTTTTCCTGGACAGAACAGAACGAACAGTCTTGGATGGGGACTGCACAGAGGAAGTGGCTGTGGAGGAGAGGGTCACTTCACAGACACAGGAAGTAGACAGCTGGAGGAATGTCACACACAGAACAAGAAAATCCAGGGATTCTTCCAGCAGCTTGCAGCTACAGAATCGATTCGAAGCCCTTTCCCTTATCAAGGACAACGAGGAAGAACAGCATGGACAGACTTCAGGGGTAGAGCAGGGGACCTTGAGAGGACCACCGCAAGGAACAGCAGCTGCGAAGCCTCAGCAGAGGCGTGTGGTGGTGGTGGGGGACTCCTTGCTGCGGGGTACAGAAGCAGTGGTATGTGGGCCTGACAAGATGACTCGGGAGGTGTGTTGTCTCCCTGGGGCAAAGATCTGTGATGTGACCGAGAGGCTGACAAGACTCGTCAAGCCTACGGATCATTACCCCTTCCTTTTGGTCCATGTGGGAACCAATGATACTGCAAGGCACAGCTTTCCCAAGATCAGAAGAGATTATGAGACCCTGGGGAGGAAGCTGAAAGAAATGAACGCACAGGTGGTCATCTCGTCTCTTCTGCCAGTTGAAGGGCATGGTCCAAGAAGGGAGAGGAAAATAGCCGACGTAAAGAACTGGCTCCGTAGATGGTGTCGTCGAGAACAAATTGGATTCTTGGATCATGGACTGCGCTTCCATGTGGGGGGACTTCTGGCAAGAGATGGGGTGCATCTTACAACAGTTGGAAGAAACATTTTTGCCAACAGTCTCAAGAATTTGATCAGGAGGGCTTTAAACTGAGTCAAATGGGGGAGGGAGACAGTATTCTGGAAGGCAAAAGGGCTGGAGAAAATAGTCAAACTGTCATAGAGGGAACAAGGCAAACAGCGCAAGGACCCAACAGTGGGAGGCAAAAAAACTTGCACAGGGAGCAAGTAAAGGGAACACATGGTCTCAGATGTCTCTACACTAATGCACAGAGCATGGGAAATAAGCAAGATGAACTTGAACTCCTTGCACTACAAAACAAATATGATATAATAGGCATTACTGAAACCTGGTGGGACGAGTCTCATGATTGGAATGTAGGAATAGAGGGGTATAACCTTTATAGGAGAAACAGGCCAAACAGGAAAGGAGGAGGAATAGCATTATATGTCAGGGATATTTACACCAGTGAAGTGATCCACGACATCAATACTGGAAGCCAGGTGGAGAGCATCTGGATAAAAATTAAAGGGGAGGGAAACAACAGGGATGTTATTGTGGGACTCTACTACAGACCCCCAAATCAGACGGAGGAATTGGATGTTGCCTTTCTAGAACAGATGAACATACATGCAGAAAGGAGAGATGTAGTAGTGATGGGTGACTTCAACTATCCTGATATTTGCTGGCAATCTAACTCAGCCAAAACTACAAGGTCTAGCAAATTCCTTACATGCCTGGAAGACAATTTCATGGTCCAAAAGGTGGAAGAGGCAACAAGGGGGTCAGCTATTTTAGATCTGATCCTAACCAACAGAGATGACCTGGTTAATGGGGTACAAGTGGTGGGATCCTTAGGTGAGAGTGATCATGTTCTCCTGGAGTTTGTTATACAATGGAAAGGAGAAGCCAGGCATAGTCAGACACGCATTCTTGACTTTAGGAGAGCTGATTTCAATAAACTCAGGGAAATATTGTGGATGATCCCATGGTCAGGAATACTAAAAGAGAAGAGACCTCAAGACGGATGGGACTTTCTCAAAAGGGAGATACTGAAGGCACAATTTCAAACAGTACCATTGAGGAAGAAAAATGGGAGGTGTCTCAAGAAACCAGGATGGATGACTAAAGAACTTTCAATGGAGCTAAGTTTTAAACGGAACATGTATAGGAAATGGAAAAGGGGGGAATCAGCAAAGAAGAATTCAAACAGATAGCGAACACGTGTAGGAGTAAAGTCAGAAAAGCTAAAGCGCAGAATGAGCTCAGGCTTGCTAGGGAGGTTAAGAACAATAAAAAGGGGTTTTTTGGGTATGTCCGCAGCAAAAGGAGGAAGAAGGAAATGATAGGGCCGCTACGTGGAGAAGATGGCAAAATGCTAACAGGGGACAGAGAAAAGGCAGAATTACTCAACACCTTCTTTGCCTCAGTGTTTTCAGAAAAGGAAAAGGAGGACCAACCTGAGGATAATGGAACAGAGGACACAATAGGGGAAATCCAGCTCAAAATAAGTAAAGAGGTAGTACAGGAATACCTTCTTAATCTAAATGAATTTAAATCTCCAGGACCAGATGAACTACATCCAAGAGTATTAAAAGAGCTGGCAAATATAATCTCAGAGCCATTGGCAATAATATTTGAGAACTCCTGGAGAACAGGGGAAGTCCCAGCAGACTGGAGGAGGGCAAACGTTGTTCCCATCTTCAAAAATGGGAAAAAAGAGGATCCCAACAATTATCGTCCAGTTAGTCTGACATCAATACCAGGGAAGATTCTAGAACAGATCATTAAACAGAGAGTCTGTGAACATTTAGAAGGCAATGCCATAATCACAAAAAGTCAACATGGGTTTCAGAGAAACAAGTCATGGCAGACTAATCTGATCTCTTTTTTTGATAAAGTTACCAGCTTGGTAGATGAAGGGAATGCTGTGGACATTGCATACCTTGATTTCAGTAAGGCCTTTGACAAGGTTCCCCATGACATTCTTGCAAAGAAGCTTGTAGAATGTGGGCTAGACAAGTTAACTGTTCAATGGATTTGTAATTGGTTGACCGGCCGAACCCAAAGGGTGCTCAGCAGTGGCTCCTCTTCGTCTTGGAAAGATGTGACCAGTGGGGTGCCACAGGGTTCTGTCCTGGGCCCAGTGCTATTCAACATCTTTATCAATGACTTAGATGAGGGAATTAGGGGCATACTTATCAAATTTGCAGATGACACCAAATTGGGAGGAGTAGCTAATACCCTAGAGGACAGGATCAAAATTCAGAATGACCTGGATAGACTGGAGAGCTGGGCCAAAGCTAACAAAATGAAATTCAATACGGAGAAATGTAAAGTACTGCATTTAGGGCGGAAAAATGAAATGCATAAATATAGGATGGGAGAGAACTGGCTGAATGAGACTACGTGCGAAAGGGATCTAGGAGTCCTAGTAGACCACAAGTTGAACATGAGCCAACAGTGTGATGCGGCAGCTAAAAAGGCCAATGCGATTTTGGGCTGTATCAATAGAAGTATAGTGTCTAGATCAAGGGAAGTAATAGTGCCACTCTATTCTGCCTTGGTCAGACCTCACTTAGAATACTGTGTCCAGTTCTGGGCACCACAATTCAGAAAGGATATTGACAAATTGGAGCGTGTCCAGAGAAGGGCAACTAAAATGGTGAAAGGTCTGGAAACGATGCCTTATGAGGAGAGACTTAGGGAGCTGGGTATGTTTAGCCTGGAAAAAAGACGGTTAAGAGGCGATATGATAGCCCTGTTTAAGTATTTGAAGGGATGTCACGCTGAGGATGGAGCAGGCTTGTTTTCTGCTGCTCCAGAGACTGGAACACGGAGCAATGGGTGCAAGCTCCAGGAACAGAGATTCCACCTCAACATGAGGAGGAACTTTTTGACAGTAAGAGCTGTTCGGCAGTGGAACGCACTCCCTCGGAGCGTGGTGGGGTCTCCTTCCTTGGAGGTCTTTAAACAGAGGCTGGATGGCCATCTGTCGGGGATGCTTTGATCAAGATTTCCTGCGTGGCAGGGGGGTTGGACTGGATGGCCCTCGTGGTCTCTTCCAACTCTGCAATTCTATGATTCTATGATTCTATGATTCAGTGTCCAGTTTCACAACCGTACATGGCAATTGGAAATACTGTGGCACAGATGATTCTGACTTTGATATTTAATGATATAGTATAGTGGCTCTTAACCTATGGTTCAGGGACCCCGGGGGGGCTGCTGTGTCCTCACAAGGGGTCTGTAAAGGCTTGAAGGATGCTTGGCCCACCTGCCTGCCTGCTGTGGAGTGGCCACGTGACATGAGCCAAGCTGGCTGGCTTTCCCTGCACATTGCCATTCAGTCTGCTCCAGCTACAAATTTGCAGGAAGAAGCTAGTCTTCCCTCCTCTTCCAGTGTCTCTGAAGGAAGGCTTAACGGATGGTGTAATTGTATTGTTGTTGTTAGGGCTTTAAATCTTGAATTATGTCTTGGGGGTCCACAGCAACAAAAGATATTTAAATGGGGTCCCTGGTAAAGATAAGGTTAAGAACCACTGATATAGTATGATTCATAGTATGAATAAGTTCAGTCATGCAGAATTAAGAGCAGAGTTGTTCTCTGTTCCAGAATGCACAGCAGGAACCACATTTTCTTGTCTCCACACCACTTCCTTCTGACCAAAATGACCAGAGGTCCGCTTCTATTTTCTCTCCTGGATCCACTGGCTGCTCGAGACTCTTCTGTTGCCCCAGAAGTCCTGTCTTTTCACATCGTTCATTCTCCCTCTTTCTGGTGCAGTTCTTAAAGCTGCCATCAGAAGCAAGAGAAAAGCATGGGGTGTGTGCTGAAAAGGTATTTAATAGCTAATAAATTAGGGCATACTATAAATATTAAAAAAGTAAAAGAAATACAATCAAAATAGGGTAAAGCAAGAACAGGACCTAAATGTCAATTCCAAGATAATACAGGCTGAGTCTCCCTTATCTGGAATTCCAAAATATTCCAAAATTTTCCACATGTGTGGCTGACATAGAGACACCTTTGCTTTCTGATGGTTCAGTGTACACAAACGTTGTTTTGTGCACAAAATTATTTAAAATACTGTGTACAGAATTACATTCAGGCTATTTATATAAGATATATATGAAACATAAGTGTATTTCATGTTTAGACTTGAGTCCCATCTCCAAGATATCTCATTGTTTATATGCTAGTATTCCAAAATCCAAAATGTTCTGAAATCCAAAATACCTCTGGTCCCAAACATTTCGGATAAGGGAGACTCAACCTGTGTTAGAAATGTGTTGGACATTTTGGAATATTTAGAACAACATAATGAGAAATAAATGACACCTTAAAGCCAATGTTTAGGTATAACATCATATTAATACAGATGTGAAAACAAAAACCACCATTTGGTACCAGCGTGAACACACTACAGGGGTGGGAATGTCATCCCTTAAACCCTAAAAATACTGAAATATTTTAAAGATTCTGGCGAGTAGAAAAACCTCAGCCTGGAATAAAAATGAGCTTCCTTATGGAAAGCATTCTAGAGACAAGGTGGACTACTAAAAACCTGTTTGACCTTCAATAGCGTGTCATCACCACAGAGGTCTGCTAACATTAATTGTCTTGCCTCCATTCTAAGGAATCCTGGGGTTTATAGATTAGTGAGGACATGGTAGTTTCTCCTAGGGACTTCTAGTGTTGTACTTCAGGGGAGTGGTCTTACAGCTTGCTGATCTTGGAAGCTAAGCAGGATTACCCCTGGTTAATACTTGGATAGGAGACTGCCAAGAAATATATGCTGTAGGCTATATTGCAGAGTAAGGAAATGGCAAAACCACATTTGAGTCTTCCTTGCCTAAGAAAACGCTATGAAATTCATGGAGATACTGTAAGTCAACAAGCAACTTGATGATACACACAAAATATATCACTTCTTGGACACAACTTTAAACTCATTTGTTGAATAGGTACATATAGAAGGAGATGTTCTTTAATCTCTGGTAATACATATAGGAGGAGGCATTCTTTTAGCCTCTTTATATCTGCTCTGTGTATTCCTGCTGGTTCAATGATGTGCTACTGTGGTGAAGAGATGTGTCTACCCTCAGAAAACCAGATTTTATTTTGAGTTTCCAATAAAAACAGTCCACTTAATCAGTGCAGAGCCAGGAATGGATCCTGTAGCAACAATCCTGCCTTTCTTCATGCCCCTCCATCTCAGAGCTGTTCACCCCCTGAATACATTTTCCAGGTGGTTGTTTTGGGGTTGTTGTTTGTTTGTTTGTTTTTGACTGCTTATTTGGAAAGATTCTGAACTGTGAACAGTCCTCAAAAATTGAGCAGCTTTCCTCCCCAGCAGGGAGAGACGATTATTGAAATTATTCATTCTTGTATTCAAGACTGAACTAACTAAAGATTTAATATCCCTAACATCAAGCCATTAAGGAGAAAAATAATTAACATTAAAATATTAAGAATGTATAAAATTAATTTCTTCATTATGCTGTTAAATTATTGTTTAAAAACCATTTCAGGTGATTAAACATGACCAGCACTGAGTTAAAGTGAGGAGAAACCTTGGTTGTTATACAAAAACTATGCTAGCAGTATGATTTTAATGATTACATTAATGCATTTTCAAATTGTTGTCAAAACTTTGAACCAATTGCAGGGAATTAATTAATTTTTGACATTTCTTTTAAAAAGCTGTGCTTTGGAGACATTGTCCCTTTCCACAAGAGGGCAATGGATACCCTGAAGCCTACCCAATACTAATGCTTTGTTACCTGGAACCAGGTTATCTTAAGGTCTCTCTCTGTGGTGTCAGTAAGGCTGGTGTCACCCCTTCTCTCTGATGGTGTCATCTGGCATGGTTTGGCCTCTCTGTACCCCCTAATGCCACCACTAGATTCTCTTCAACTATATAATTCTGCTTGAGCCACAAAAAGATTTGCTGCCTGGTTGCATGGGGAGAATGGACAGGCAGAAAAGCAGCAAAATAGACCTGCAGAGGTGCAGAGTAGACTTCTGTAGCCCTGTAAGCTGCTCCTTTGCACCAGCATCAGGGTAGCATGCCCTGCTCCATTGCTGAGAAGGACCTCTGATGTCCCAGCACGGTGGATTGACCTTACTGGGGAAATCACACCCTGAGCCCTTTGAGATTAACAGAAAGGAAGACACAAGTATTCCTACCCCATGACAAAAATAAATACATAAATAAATAAATAAATAAATAAAATAAAAATTGTGCCCTCTCCTGGCACAATAACCAAAATTATCAGACCTACCTTGAGTAGCGTTGACAGGCAGCCCAGGTATGAATAGAGCACTAACAGAGCTCCGTTCACTTCCTGGTTTGAAATCTTGCCAATTCTCGCGAGAAGACATGAGCACAGTAAATTAAATAAATAAATAAATAAAAACAGAACAAAAGTACATACAAGCACAGAAACACACTTTACACAGTACAAGTACCTACGTAGGTTCATAGAAAGAGTGTAGCATACCTGGTTTTCGTGATCTCAGCTGGAAGTGTGCTGGCAGGACCATCATTTGCATTGTATTCATGGGGGACAATGGTGTGAGTTTTCAGATGCCGGCAATGCCGGCACCAAAACGGAATGGGGGAAATCTATTGACAGCTTGACCCTTCTATGAGAAGAAATACCATAGCGTGGGGGTGGGAATCAATTGCTCGGAGTTACACAAGGAGACATAACAGGTTTTATTTGAGAAGGGTAGGGAGAGTGTTTCTCAGACTAAAATAAAAGTTCGGCTCTGGGTTTTACAGCTGCTGGTGAAACTAGCGATTCCACAGGTAAGCCTGAAATTACTGCTACCAAACCAAAACTGAATCTGCCTCTTTCACTTGGTTAAAAAAAAAAGACATTAATGGAGGAGTATTTATTTATTTATTTATTTATATCCCACCCTATATCTGAAGATCTCAGAGTGGCTTACAGTCAGCCCTTCAATTTGCAAGGTTTGATCAATTTGTTGCTGCAACTTTCAAAGACTTTCTAGGATCTTTGCATTTGCTCAGTTAGCTTCCTCCTCCCCTCCAGTTGTTGTAGTGCTAGGGCTCACCTTCCACTCTACTCTGCATCCACCTTCTGGCTAGAAGCAAGCAGGCTAGATTAAATGTTCCTTATCCCGTCTCCCCAAGTAAATGAGAAGGAACAATCACCTTATTTCACCTTGATCTGGGGACAGCCCCTTTAGATAGGATTCCTGTTTTAATTTCAACATGTTTTGCATGTGTGTGTGAATAACAAGTTGTGAGCAACTGAGGTTGGTACTTGATGCGTAATGTTTAATGACATCACTGGGTAACCCTGAACTGGTAACCCTGAGCTCATCAGATGCATGATCACCAGCAGATAGCATGCACAAAACTTTGCCATAATAATTGTAATACAGTGGGCCCTTGGTATCCATTGGGGCTTAGTTCCAGGACCCCCCATGGATCCCAAAAAACATGGATGCTCAAGTACCATTATACAATAGTGCAGTAATATGGCATCCCTTATATAAAATGGTGAACAGCAAGGTTTGCTTTTTAGAATTTATTATTTTTTAAAAAATATATTAATTGGCTGAATCCATGGGTGCAGAATCTGTGGATCCAGAGGGTCAACTGTAATTCTTAACCCAAAGCTCCTTCGTTGGAGGTTTTTAAACAGAGGCTGAATGGCCATCTGTCAGGTATGCTTTGAATATGTATTCCTGCAGGGCAGGGGCTTTGACTAGATGGCCCTTGAGGTCTCTTCCAACTCTATGATTCTATGAAGACTGTTGTTTTTACTGCAACAGACCAGGCTGGCTAGCTCTCTAGAAATACATGAAGTTAAGCTTCTCTCTTGTTCTCTTCCCCACACCTCTCACACACTCAGTGACTCACTCCCATGGTAGCATCTTCTCAGAGCTGCAACTGAATTCTTTGCTTGTTTGCACAGTTTTACATTTCACTTTCTATCGAGGACTTGGCATGATGTTGCTGTTACTACAAATAGTAAATTATGCATAACAGTGCCACCTGGTGAAGCATGGCCTGTGGAACAAGCAGTGGGAAGAAATGAGGCATCTCGTACATATGGATGGGTTTAAATACTGTACAGTAATACTGGGATAATGCAATTTGAGGAGTGTTGATTGCACTGGTGGCCCATGAACAGAGCCCAATCCTATGCATGTTTCCTCAGAAGTAAATCTCCATTGTGTTCAATGGGGTTTAATCTTCCAGTAAATGATTAGGGTTGTAGCACCAAGTGCTCTGCTCAGAGGAGCATTATTGGAGTTGCTGGGGTTTTCAGTTTGGTTCCCATGGACACCTCCCTTGATGTTCACCAACCTCCCTTTTTTTCTGGTGTTTTTTTTAAAAAATCTGCAGAATTGTAAAGCAATGATTTGGAGGAGGAAAACCACCTGGGAGGCTGACATTTTGGGAGAGAAGCAGAAACCAAGGAACATCCCATGGAATCCCAAGAAGAAGAAAAAGAGACACATCTCAAGATGTTCTAAAGATGGTTGTGTTATTAGTGGAAAAGCCTGATGTTCTGCAACGTGATGCACCAGCCTCCAATACTATATTTATCTCCCAAGCATGCATCTGGACCACATATAGAGCCCCTGGTGGAAGGCTTAGAAAATACAGACAGATGCAGCCCAGTGTTTCATTTCAAAGCATACCCAAATGCTGAGTAAAAATGGTGAGTTGTTTGCATACAAGCAGAGCATCCTGGCAGGATGTTGTTAGGCGTGTTGGTGTTGTTACATGCCTCCAGGTAATCTCAGCTATATGGCAACCCTCTCATAGTGTTATCTTGGCAATATGTACTCAGAGAAGGTTTGCCGTTTCCTTCCTCTGAGGTTGAGAAAGTGTGACTTGCCGGAGGTCAGCCAATGGGTTTCCATGGCCGAGCAAGGATTTGAACCCTGAGAGACATTCACACTGCACAATATATATATATATATATATATATATATATGTATAATTCTCTTGGGTATGTTGCCATTTCCAGTGTGCTGATTGGCTGCCTAGGGACCTGACTACCCAATCACAGGTCTGGTGGGCAGCCAATCAGCACACTGGGGGCAGGACCATGTAGTTGTGAAAAATGGCTGGAGAGGGAGAGTGAATAGCATGGGGGACAGGGCAAGTGGCGTGGCAGGGGGCAGGACGGGTGGTGGGGTGGGACGAGTGGGGGGGAAGGACAGGTGGCATGGGGGGACGAGGCATGGGAGGGGGCAGGACAGGCGGCGTAGGAGGGGGCTGGATGGGCAGTGTGGGAGGGGGGATGAGCACATGGGTGGTGTGGGACGGGGCTGGACAGGCAGCGTGGGACAGGGCTGGACAGGCGGCATGGGGGGACAGGCAGTGTGGGAGGGGGCAGGATGGGTGGCGTGGAAGGGGGAAGGACCAGTGCCGTGAGGGGGCATGACGGGCGGCGTGAGGGAGCAGAAGCAATGACATGGGGGCAACTTAACCCCACCAGTCTACCTCAAAGGGTTGTCATGAGGTAGACTGGGCATTTTGGGGGGACTGTTTTAATGGTGTATGGTACGCCAAGTCCAGCTAGTTATAGCACTATTATTCCATTTTAACTGCCATTGCTGCGTCTCATGGAATCTTGAGGTCTATAGTTTGATGAGGCCTTATGACGACTGGTTTAGGGAGCAGGGTATATTTAGCCTGGAGAAAAGATGGTTAAGAGGTGACATGATAGCCATGTTTAAATATTTGAAGGGATGTCACACTGAGGATGGAGCAAGCTTGTTTTCTGCTGCTCCAGAGACAAGGACACAGGGCAATGGACTCAAACTACAGGAAAAGAGATTCTGCTGATGCTCTAGATTTCCACACCCACACAAAAGTTTAGAAAAGAAAGGAGAAGAAAAGGGAACATGTTCTTCTAGTATGTCTTGGAATGAAAAAGAAACACATTTGAAGGAGGGAATAAAATGTTGCGGGTGGTGCTGAGAATTGCCAGAAAGGAGTCCAGGATAACAGAAACATCATTTGGATATTAAAAAAAAAAACTCCAAGCACTACAGCACAAATACCACAAGTTCCCAACACATCTGCCCCATCTGAAGGAGCCAATAGTCACCTTTCCTGGTGCTTCTAGAAGGGGAAGCAATAGGGCTTCCTTTGTCTACCATTCTAAAACACTATATATTACCCTTACTCTTGATCACACCTTGGACCTCTTCACAAGGTGAGAGGTGAGTACACCTGCTTGGGGACCTGCAAGCTTCTAGGGTAGCTCTTGGGGTCTGGTGAGGACAGGGTAAGGAGATGGGTTTTCTCTGTTTTCAAGTACATGCTGCATTCATGAATGACCAATAAATCTTCTTCTGCCTTTTCTCTCCTTCACTATCAACAAATCTCCTTGGATGCGATACCTTCAATCAACCTCCGGTTCTTACATGACTGAGTGGCATGTACTGGCATTCCCAGATTCAGTGACTAGTAGTTTCAGAGTAAAAACAGAAAATTTTATTGGCACAGAAATCCAGAAAGCAATCCATATATGGTAGTTGCTCAGAATAAAACTTAAAAGATAGGCAGTATACTGAAAGCATAAAATCACCCAAAATCTGGCAGGCTACACACCTATTGAGTAACCATCTTCCCTTGACATTCCATCACCATACCTGTGTCGAGCCTCCTTTTCCCACACACAAGCCAACCTCGAGAAACACAGCTACGCCATTATCAAACTCCACAGTATTGTAGTACGTGGGGAAATAATTATTGTAATGTAAAAGCAATCTTGTGTACCCCATTCACATCCTAAGATAAGTCTAGGTTTTTTCCCCTGCATGTTTCTGTTTTCTCCCAAACTCCCTTTCCCATATTTCACTGGGCACTTCCAGCCAACTTGAGTGCTGGGTCATTCAACACATGACCTAATTTAAATTTTATTGCTCTTTGTGAGACTCTTTTAAGTTAGAGTCTCTATGTGGCTGTAGCCATCTTCTTTTTGCTATCTTTCTCTTTGCCATGCTATGAAGCCATGCCATGATGTTCACCATCCAGCCTCTACCACTAAAGGCTGGGTGAGTCTTTCTACCCTAAATCCTCCTAGTTAGTTAGGAACCCTTTTTAAAGTTTGTTTTAGTATGTAGATTGAGATTGATATACCTTCAGTAAACTTTTGATTTGCATGTTTAAACTGACTCCTTTGTTTTGTAATGAGTCTAATTCAATGGGTGATCAGATCAGACCACAGACCTCTGAATACACTTTTAAATGTTAATCGAGCTTGTCTGCATTCTTAAGCCACTCTGCATGAATTTGAAAGTGAATGATTTTTAACTTCTTTTTAAAAGAAGATACTTTTATTGCTTTTAAAAAGGACTAGATCCTGGAATTTTTAATACATTTTTATTTTTAGACTCATTCCTCCTACAAGTATCAACTGTAGACTCCCTTTCACAATTGGCACATAACCCTAGTTAACAAGCACAAGAAAATGAAAACACAATTAACTGCAAGTTTACAGCACAGTACCATGAGATACATGAAACACTGAAATTGGTGGGAAAGGATCACTCCCAGGACTCTTCCTGACAATGGGGAAACACAGAATATTTTTTCCTAGGTTGTAGATTATGTGTTTGTTAGTGGTAGGTGGGGATTGTGGTGGTGTAGGTGGGTGTTTTCCTTAAGTATGTTTTTTTTACCACTCCCACTTTCTCTTCTGAGTACAGTTGTCCCTTCATATTCGCTGGGGTTTGGTTCCAGGCACCCCGTGGATACCAAAATCCGTGAATACTCAAGTCCCATTATATGCAATGGCATAGCAAAATGGTGTCCCTTATATAAGATGGCAATATCAAGGTTTGCTTTTTGGATTATTATGTTTTAAGAACATTTTCAAGCCGTGAATACTTAAATCCGTGGATACCAAATCCGTGGATACGGAGGGACAACTGTATTTCCCTGTGCTCTGTGAGGAGATATATGTGATCTGGCATTTCAAGGTCAGGCTTCCATGGCCAATTTATTCATCTTTCAGCCTTCTTGGTTTATTTTCTGTGAAATGGGTACTTGGAGCAGAAGACTGTGTTTTTAAAATAGCACATTTGTGTTTTGCTCCTTAGACCCACATCTCTGCTTTGAATTCAGGGTCTGGGGCAAGCTGCTTTTCTCTTAGCCTCACCAATTGGCTTCCTAGGAAATCATAGAATCATAGAATTGCAGAGTTGGAAGAGACCACGAGGGCCATCCAGTCCAACCCCCCTGCCACGCAGGAAATCTTGATCAAAGCATCCCCGACAGATGGCCATCCAGCCTCTGTTTAAAGACCTCCAAGGAAGGAGACCCCACCACGCTCCGAGGGAGTGTGTTCCACTGCCGAACAGCTCTTACTGTCAAAAAGTTACTCCTCATGTTGAGGTGGAATCTCTGTTCCTGGAGCTTGCATCCATTGCTCCGTGTTCCAGTCTCTGGAACAGCAGATAGGTGGCCACACTCATCACAGCAGCTTGTCCAAACAATGTCTGGTCAACTAGCCAAAGGCTGATTACCACACAGCTGATAGCAGAGGCACAGCAGTCAAGCTAATTACAGGCAAAGGAACCAAGGCAGCGTGAAGTCAAGCACATACTTTACTAGCAAGCAAATACGAGTTCATAAGTCAAAATCCAAATAACAAGGAATAGGTCTGGCAAACAGAGTTCAGAGTAGTCCAGCAGAATCCAAATCAGGCAGAGTTCAGAGTAACAGTCTGGGTCAAACATAGCGAGCAAGAACACAACGAGGCACCAAATAGGTCTGACAATCTCACACAATGTTTGGAGGTCAGGGCTGCATATTTATAGCTCAGCAGCTAACACAGCTGCAGCTTAACTAATTGCTGCTTGCTATAAATATGGTGAGACTGCCTCAAGCCCTCCTTTTGTTAGCTTTGTGTTGAGAATGGAGGTGTAGGTAAGTTATCCTCTGTATCTGAAGAGGCAGGACCTTCTGCCAGAGATGGTACTGCACTATTGTCTGTCTCTGAGGCCTGTGGCTCTGGAACATCCTCCTATTCTCATTCAGCAGGTCCTGCCATGACCACTTCAGTCTCTGAGTCAGAGTCCATTTCCATGTTCTGGAAGCAGGGCATGACACAGTCATTTTGCAAGAATGCCCACGACAACCCCCAAATTCCAGATGTATCCACCAGTCCAATAAGGTTGGATAGTCCTAATGTAGCCAGTCTGAAAGCAGTACCAAGATTTTTATGTAATCATTTGGTCTGGAAGATGGGGAGTGTAGATGGGAGAATCACACATCGACCACTGGTCGATGTGTGCTTCTGGAAAAGGTTTACACAGTTTGTGATACACCAAGCCAAGTGCAGCAGTACAGTCAAGTGTAACAGACATCCAGGAAAGTCCCCAAAATGCATTTGAATAGTTCAGATTGAACTGTTTCAAATTCTGGTGTGGAAGGAAACTATTTTGTATAGTGGTATAGCTTTTTCTGGGATGGGGTGAGAGAAGCTGAACAAGAGAATTTTCTTGGAAATTTCTAGATGCTCTCAATCAGTGGTTCCCAAACTTTTGTCCACCAGATGTTTTAGACTTCATCTCCCAGAATTCCAGACTGTTGGCCAAGTCAGCAAGGGCTTCTGGTGGACCAAAGTTTGGAAATCACGGCTCTAAATTGAAGGGATCCAACTTAGGATGCTTGACTCTATTTAGTAAGTACAGTTGTCCCGTCATATTCACTGGGTTTTGGTTCCAGGACCCCCTGTGGATACCAAAATCCATGAATACTCAAGTCCCATTATATGCAATGGCATAGCAAAATGGTGTCCCTTATATAAGATGACAAAATCAAGATTTGCTTTTTGGATTATTATTTTTTGAAGAATATTTACAAGCCATGAATACTTAAATCCATGGATACCAAATCCGTGCATACAGAGAGGCAACTGTAGAAATAAAGAAAAATATGGTTTGTTAATTTTCCTTGTGATAGAAAATCTCACCTTCATATCCTCCAATATTTCACAAATGAAAACAAGACACGTGTGGCTAAGCAACATCAATATTGACAAATTGGAGCATGTCCAGAGGAGGGCGACTGAAATGGTGAAAGGTCTAGAAACCATGCCTTATGAGGAAAGACTTAGGGAGCTGGGTATGTTTAGCCTGGAAAAAAGACGGTTAAGAGGCAATATGATAGTCCTATTTAAGTATTTGAAGGGGTGTCACATTGAGGATAGAGCAAGCTTGTTTTCTGCTGCTCCAGAGACTGGAACACAGAACAATGGATGCAAGCTTCAGGAACAGAGATTCCATCTCAACATTAGGAGGAACTTTCAGACAGTAAGAGCTGTTCGGCAGTGGAACACACTCCCTCAGATCATGCTGGGGTCTCCTTCCTTGGAGGTCTTTAAACAGAGGCTGGATGGCCATCTGTCAGGGATGCTTTGATCGTGATTCCTGCGTGGAAGGGGGTTGGACTGGATGGCCCTTGTGGTTTCTTCCAACTCTACAGTTCTATGATTCTATGAGAGTGTGGTCAAGACAGCAAAAGCTTCCATATATTCTGGTGTATAAGATGACTGGGCGTATAAGACGACCCCCAACTTTTCCAGTTAAAATATAGAGTTTGGGATATACTCGCCGCCGTATAAGACTACCCCTCTTCCAACGCACACCAATTTTTTAAAAAAAAAACCACATCAGATTTGATTTCAATATGGTAATTTTAATTCAAATGCTTATGACATGCAGGTACTTAGCAGGAAAACTGTCACTTAAACGTAAGACTATTTGTCATCAAACATATAAACATAAAACAGTGCAAGTGGATTAAACTTTTCCTAATTCACTCTAAAGCTGAAAGGAAGGATAAGACAATAAACCCATGGGAGCTGCCATGCTTTTTGTTTTCTAAGCTGTCAACCAAACTGGAACTGATGATGATAGGAGGAAGATAACAAATAATAAGAGAGGGAGCAAGTGCCGGGCAAGAGGGAAGCTGGCTAAGGAGAGCTCCCGCTAAGCGAGCTTCCCTCTTGAACCGACTTTAGACCCTTGAGTGTTTGGGGCAAAGGTGGATTCAAGCGGGGCACTCAGTGAGAAAACTGCTGGCATTTGAATCGGCCTTTCCCTCAAACACTCAAGGGTCGAAAGCCGGTTCATCGTGACTTGGGAAAGTGCACAGGTTTGGCTGGCAAAGCTCTCCCCAGCCAGCCAGTCAGCCAAACCTCCATGTTTCCCCTGGCCAAGCGATGGGCTCATCGCGAGTTGGGAAAGCACAGAGGTTTGGCTGGCAAGGGTCTCCCCACCCAGCCAGCCACCTCTCTGCCTTTCCCGAACCTTGCGGGCAGCCCTATCTCAAGTTTGGGAAAGGTGAAGGGGTGGCTGGCTGAGGGGGGAAGCTTGCTAGATACCTCCTGTCCTTCCTGGGTCCGTATACCTGGCGTGTAAGACGACCCACAACTTTTGAGGAGATTTTGAGGAGATTTTCAAGGGTTAAAAATTCATTTTATACGCTGGAACATATGGTACTAATGAAGAAAAACACAGAAGCTAGAAGAGGGGGCTGAAGTTTGCTTTTATAGCAAGCAGTAGCATTGATATTTATATACCACTTATCAGTGCCAAAGCACTCCCTAAGCAATTTACAATGTCTTTTAGCTAATTGCCCCCAACAATCTGGGTACTCATTTTACCAACCTACGGAAGGATGGAAGGCTGAGTCAGTCTTGGAGCTCTCTGGGATCGAACTCATAACCTTGCAGTACTGGCATTTAACTACCGCACCACCCGATTGAAGAGCAAGATTTCACCCCTCCTCTCCTCTCCCCATTGCTGAGTTAATTGAGTGTAAGCTACTTTTGTGCTTTGAACTCAATTCCAGCAAGGAGGAGAGAGAAAATGTGATGTTTTAAAGCATCTGAAAAAAGTGGGATGGCAGAGAATTAATTGGGACTCTCCCTGTCAATTTGGGACAGTTGAAGGATATGCACTTTCCCTCTAGTAGCTCAGAATATTTGAACTGAACTGTTTGATCCAGGTGGGAATTTAATCAAACTTATTTAATAGAGTTAAATTATTATCTTCAAAAAGTCAATAAAATGCACACAATGTCGTTTAAATTTTATATTCAAACAAATCAAAAGCTTTATTTTTTTTTCCTTTTATTAAAAGTACAGTAGTGAAATGTTAATGACTCCAATAGGCTGCAATCCTGTGCATACTTTTTTGGGAGTAGTTTCATTATACTTTTGTGTTTACTCTTCAGGATACATGTATAATTGTGCACAGTTAAAACGGGAGATGTCAGCAGCCTGTACTTCCTTTACAGTATTCAGACTTCAAAGGAGAAAAAAAAAATAGAGGCACTGAAATAGAGCATACTAATTTTAGCTGAAAACTCTGCATTTATTTTTATTCTATATGGATGAGTGCACGATTTCTAGGGTAGTCACTTGAAAAAGAAAAGGTTAATTATACATTTGAAAGTACCTAGTTTGACTGGTATTGTATCCATTCATTATTGTGCTAATTCATTTTATGAAACAATGAGGTTTTTTTTCCAGGGTGATGGCAGAAGAACATAGTGCTAGGAAATGTTCAGTATCTGTGTTCAAACGATACCTTATGCAGCTTAGATATTGTGGCAAACTATGCCTTGCTGAAACCAAGGGCTTTTCATACTACACAGTTATAGAACTATAGGTTCCACTTTAACTGCCATAGTTCCATCCTATGGAATTGTAGGATTTGCAGTTTAGGGAGGGACAGAATATGGAGAAACAGAATGGTTTTCAGTTGGCAAAGGGGTCAGGCAAGGCTGCATTTTATCACTCTGTTTGTTTAACTTGTATGCTGAAGGTAACGTATGCAAAGCTGGATTAGACTATGAGGAAGACAGTGTGAAAACTGAAGGAAGGAACATAAGATATGAAGATGACACCAAATAGCATGCAGAAAATAGCAAAGACTTGGAATGATTACTGAAGAAAGTCAAGCAAGAAAGTTCAAAGACAGGCTTACAGCTGAACATCAAGAAAACAAAAATAATGACCATAGATGATTTACATCACTTTAAGTAAATGGTGAAGACACGGAAATTGTTCAAGATTTTCCACAGCTTGGCTCAATGATTAATCAGAATGGAGGCTGCACTGAAGAAATCAGAAGACGACTAGGACTTGGAAGGGCATCTATGAGGTAACTAGACAAGGTTGTGAAGCGTAAAGATAGATAATTGGATACTAAAGTTAGGATTGTCCATGCCATTGCATTTCCAATTTCTATGTATGGTTGTTAAAGCTGGACAGTGAAGAAAGATGAAAGGAAGAAAACTCATTTGAAATATGCTGCTGGAGGAGAGTTCTGCAGAGACCTTGTACTTGCCAAAGGGATAAATAAATGGGTCCTAGAGCAAATTGCATTTGAGATCTCCCTGGAAGCCAAGATGACTAAATTGAGACTGTCATACTTTGGCCATATCATGAGAAGAGATGATTCACTAGAAAAGACAATAATAATGTACTTGGGAAGGTGGGGGCATTAGGAAAAGAGGAAGACCACCTTGTAGATGGACCGACTCAGTCAAGGAAGCAACAGGCCTACATTTGCAAGACCTGAGTAGGGCTGTTGATGACAGGGAACTTAGAGGTCTGTCATTCATAGGGTGGCCATATGTCAAAGTTGAGTTGATGGCAGTTCACAACAACAAAATGCAAGGATTGAGTCATGCTACACAAAGTGCCAGAACGCAAATCACACCGATAGGATTGGGGGTTATTACAAGTCTGTATGGGGCTCTTTTGCACCCTGTTCTACACACACCTACAATGTATAGGCATGGTGCAGGATTCTAACACAGTGCAAACATATGCATGTCTACACCAATGTTAGCCCCATTAGAATTCTGTGGAACGTACTTTAAGGAAAATATGTACAGGATTCTTGTTTTTATGTGCCTTCAAGCCGATTCTGTCTTATAGCCACGCAATCATATGGTTTTCTTGGCAAGATATGTTCAAAGGAGGCCATTGCCTTCCTCTAAGTTTGTGACAGCGTGCATGCCCTCCAACTATCTCCATTTGGCAGGGATACCCCTGACTAATCCTCTGTCACTGACTGACCAAAGCCAAAGGGTAGTCACCAATGGCTCCTCTTCATCCTGGAGAGAAGTGATGAGTGGGGTGCTACAAGGTTCTGTCCTGGGACCAGTGCTATTCAACTTCTTTATCAATGACTTGGATGAGGGAATAGAGGGTATTCTTATCAAGTTTGCAGATGACACCAATTTAGGAGAGGTAGCTAATACCCCATAGGACAAGATAAGTATCCAAAATGACCTGAACAGATTAGAAAGTTGGGCCCAAACTAACAACATTAATTTCAACAGAGAGAAATGTAGGACAGTACACTTGGGCAGTAAAAATGAAAGGCAGAAATATAGAATGGGTGGCACCTGGCTTGATGGCAGTACATGCGAAAGGGATCTAGGAGTCTTAGCGGACCAGAGGCTGAATATGAGTCAGCAGTGTGATGCATCAGCTAAAAAAGCCAATGCAATTCTAGGCTGCATTAATAGGAGTACAGTGTCTAGATCAAGGGAAGTAATAGTGCCACTTTATTCTGCTTTGGTCAGACCTCACCTGGAATACTGTGTCCAGTTCTGGGCACCACAATTCAGGAAGGATATTGAGAAGCTGGAACGTGTCCAGAGGAGGTTGACCAGGATGGTGGAAGGTCTGGAAGCCATACCCTATGAGGAGTGGCTTAGGGAGCTAGGAATGTTTAGTCTGGAGAAGAGAAGGTTGAGAGGTGACATGGTAGCCATGTTTAAATATTTGAAGGGATGTCATACTGAGGATAGAGCAAGCTTGTTTTCTGCTGCTCCAGAGACTAGAACACAGAGCAATGGGTTCAAACTGCAGGAAAAGAGATTCCACCTAAACATTGGGAAGAATTTCCTGATAGTAAGAGCTGTTCAGCAGTGAAACACACTGCCTTGGAATGTGGTGGAGTCTCATTCTTTGGAGGTTTTTAAAGAGAGGCTGGATGGTCATCTGTCAGGCATTATTTGATTGTGTATTTCTGCATGGCAGGGAGTTGGACTGGATAGCCCTTGTGGTCTCTTCCAACTCTATGATTCTATGTCATCCCAGTTTTTCAGCTGCTTTTAACATGTCCTAGTCTGTCCTCTCATCCCCATTTCGTTTTCAGTTAACTTTAGTTGCTGCAAAGTGCAAAAGTAGTTTGTACTCAGCTGGGGGAGAGGAGGTGGCAGAATTTTGTCCTTCCCTGTAGATCCAGGCAAAATCAAACTGCTGCATTCTCTCCTACCTTGTGTGTTCATCCTCAATAATAATTTTTACCATCTTGACTACACTCTGATGTTGCTTAGGGTATGGAGTGTGACTTCCCCAAGGCCACCCTGCAGGTTTCCATGGATGAGCAAAGATTTGAATTCTGGTCTTCTGTAGTCCTAGTCCAATACTCAAAGCACTGCACTGCATTGGCTCTCGTATAAGATGTAAAGTAACTTCATTCTGTTTCTACTCTTCCCACCACAAATATTTGAAACAGTTAGCCAGCACTCCATGATTATATTCAGGACTTTTCTAGACTGGCTCCCCTACCCCTATGTTGGAGTCCTGCAGTCCAAACGATACAGGGTCTTGCCATGGTTTGGCTCCAGACAGTCCTGACAACATCTGAGTCAAAGCCAGGGGGAAGCCGGGGTAAAGCCATTGAAAACATTTTAAAATAACTCCTGAGAAAACACACATTATGCAGGGAAACCTGGATGGGTCCTTCATCGGAATGCAGAGTTGGTACCTGCATGCCAGGCTGCATCGCTGAATGCCAGCACAGCCATTCTGCAGCTGGGAAGGAGGCTCCCAGCACGTGATCAAGGTCCCCTGCATATGACTAGCTTTGATCACATTCTGAGGGGCTCCTTCCTGACTTCAGAGAGTGCAACACTTGATATAAGCCAGCATGTGCATGCAGACTTCTGCCTGTTTTGTCACAGTAGCAGGAGTGGGGGATCCAAGCCAGCTCTTGGGCCAGAATACACCTGCCAAGAAGGTAGTGTATTCTAACTAATGTAGACAAGTCCTCAGTTCCTACTGGACCATGTTGTTCATGCATATGTGTCTGTGTGTGTTTGCTTTTTTGTGCACTGCTTCAAATTTGGTTTCTGCAAGAATGCTTTTGTGCTAAGTGGATGCCTTTTTGACAGCATAAGAATCCATACTCAAAGACTTTGAGTTTGGTATATGTAAGACTGATAGGGTAAAACATCAAAGGTGAAGCTACTGGCCTTGCACCTATTGTTCAATGCTCACTTATTTCCCTTGTCCTATGTATACAGCTCTGTTATCTGCACTGGGCATTTTTCTTTCTGGTCTGTCTTTACAATGAGTGGTATTTAGTACAGACCTGGGGATTCTAATTTTTTTGGACTATACATCCAAGAATCCCCCTGCCACTGGACATGCTGTCTGAGGAATTCTGGAAATTACAGTCCACAAAAGAAAGCTTTCTAAGCAGTAGTGTCCTTATGAAAGTGCAAGGGCCCTATCACACTACACAATTATAGTACTATATCCCACTTTTATTGTCATGGCAACATCCTATGGAATCCTGGACTTTATTGTTCAGGCAAGCACTAGAGCATGCTGGATGAGAATTCTAAATGCCCCTCTCTAAACTATAAATCTCAGGATTCCATAGGATGTCCCCATGGCAGTTAAAGCTGAATACAGTGCTATAATTGTGCGGTGTTAAAGGAACAAAAGCCTGACTCCTAGACTGCTGTAGGCATACATTCTTTGTAAATATTGAATAGCTAATAATAGGCAATAATAAAACAGACAATCTAACAACCTTGAGGAAGTACTACACAGGTGCCAGTGTTGCTGTCCATATCAGCACACCCCAGCTAGTATCAGCAGCTGCCTCCCCCATTGCCATGCACCACACTCTCTGAAACTTGGAAGTTACCAAAGAGCTTGCTCAGTTCACAGATAAATACCCTGAAATTCCAAGGATGCTCCAGTGGAGTGTTAAACTTGACTCTGAAGTTTAATCACCACCATGAGCTGGGCACTAAGGTGACCAGAGGTTGATGGAGGTGACCCCAGAGAGAATCTAAAATTAGCTGATGAGTGGCAATTACCCACAGTCCTGCAGTCTAGGCAATAGGGGGGTGAGGAATCACGCTTGTTCCACCCATTTCTTATATGCGCTCCTTGAAATCCCAGGGGACTGACTATGGGCTTGTCTAGATGGGCAACACACTCCATCTTTCCCCTGTCATAGAGCCCTGCAGTCCTGATGATGCAGGGCTTCTGCCCCCCAGGCAGTCCTCATAACCCCTGGGACAGATAAGGGGTTCAGATGAGGCTAAGATGAGGTAGGGCCCAATATAATGTTTTAAAATAATACCTCTTTTAATCTGGTCCCACAGGGAAGGAATGGATTGGGCCTTGCAGGACTGCAGTAGCATGTCCTGGCAGGCCAGCCCTCGCTGCTGCTGCCAGTCTGCCTCACTCTCCCAGAAGGCAGGAAGGAGTCCCACAGCTTGTAACCAAGGCTGGTTACATGCAGGAGGTCTTGGTCATATGTTGCGGGCTGGCTTCCTCACTGCTGGGAGAGCAAGGAAGAAGTCGGTGCAGTGGCCAGCATGCCCGTCTGGACTGTCTCCCATTTCATGAATGGATGAGGAACGGGCCTGATCTGCAGCCAAGATATGCCGGCAGGGAGCTGGTGTATCCTGGCTTGTATAGATAAGCCCTGTGGGGACTGTCAAAATGCACTTCACAGTTGTTAGGAATTTCTACCCAGTATTCTTGCAGTAATTTAGATGAACTTGGTTAAGAGACTGAAGAGAAGAAGAGGGAGGAGGAGGAGGAGTTTGAATTCTGTACATGGCTTGGAACCCGAATTAGTGCAGCAGCACAGAGACTGTTCTGCACTCTACGGTGGTTCAGAGACTACAACCATGGCCGGAATCCTATATGGGAGTTAAATTCTTGTAAATGGGAATTAGAATGGGTAAGTTTCACAATGTTTGTATCCAGTGGAGAGCTGCTGTTATGCCACTATGTAGCAGAGCTGGCAAGATGCTCATTGCATAACAGGACTGATGTACAATGGAATATGCATCACATCTCTCCCAATGTGCCTCAGGCACCAACACACATCAGGTATTGTTCCCTGTGTCCTGTTAAACATCTTTGTAATTCACTAAGAGGGTTTAGTAGCATCTCTGCTGTGTAGTTAAGTATACATCCAGTTATATGAAGAAATACTGACAGAAGAAAAGAAAATAAGAGAAACAATGGCAAAATTTTATTAAAAATTATATAAGGAAAGGAAGGTAGTAGAGCAAGAGATAGCACTGGATTTTAAATTAACTGAAGAGCAGAAGGATCAGTTAAATCACCCAATAAGTAAAGAAGAAGTTAAGAGAGCAATAGATCAAATGAAAGGATTAAAATCTCCTGGGTTAGATGGGTTAACATGTAATTTGTATAAATGTTTAAAGAAAGAAATAAGTGCCTATTTGGTAAGGACTTTTAATGAGGTATTAGAAAATCAAGATATACCTAAATTTTGGAAAACAGCAGAAATAATCCCAATTTAAAAACTAAATAAGGACAAGACAAATCCAGAAGGCTACTGCTCTATAACACTGGCTAATTAAGACTATAATTTTTTTCAAAGATTTTGGAAAACAGATTAATTTTTAGCCAATATTAATAAAGGAAGATCAATATGGGTTTATTAAAGGGAGAGCAATTGGAGATCCAATTAGAAATATAATAAATGTAATGTATTGTGCAAAGTTAAAAAATAGGAAAGTTGGGGTATTGAAATGGATGTATACAAAGCCTTTGATTCAATAAATCATGAATATGTATATAAAATTTGTAAGGAAATTAGGAAATACAATAAGAGGGCTATACAAAGATAATCAGGCTAAGTGTGGCCCCAAAGCTCTCAACCCATACCAACTGCACTTTCTTTGCTATCTTCCCCAACCATGTGAAATGTCTCTTCTAGAAGCCTCCAGAAAGACTAAGGGGTTGTTTAGATGATTAAAATACTCCTCATTGCAGAGAATATAATCTGTCCCAACAAGATCCAAAGGGGATTAGCAGTATCCGGAACACAAAATAAACAATTTCTATGCCGGCAAAAGAATGGTCCCCCCAGCACTTACCTTCCTCTCCTGACAAAGGTTCCCCATCAATAAAGAGGAAGTGAATGGAACCCCATTCACTTCCTTGCTTGAAATCCCATGAGAATTCATCATGCGAGAAATGTAAAAAGAAAAAGGAAATAAACACATTTAAAGTTACACCAAGCACCTAAACACACTTTAAAGGTCCTAAGTAACCTGGGGAGGGTCATAAAAAGAGTGAAACTTACCTGGATATCCCGATCTCACCTGGCGATGTTCGCGCCAGACCAGCCATTCCTGCTGCAGTGATGGGATTTAAATGGCCCAAGGTTTTGCATGCCAGCAATGCTGGCACCAACATGGGATGGGGGATCTATTGATGGCATCAGCCATCAATAGCAAGAAATGATACCATAATGGCAGCAAAAAGCAAAAGGACAATGTCATCTGATATCGGTGTCCTTTTGCGTTCCACTGGCATTGTTATCACACCACATTTGTTGCATCTGATAATCTCCTAGAACATGAAACAATAGATTCAAAGAAGAAAAGAGATCTCACCTAAATAATTACTGTAAAAGCTGTTAGACAGTGGAATACATTGCCTCAGAGGGTGGTGGACTCTCCAGCTTTCTAGGTCTCTCCAACAAAGAGGTTGGATAGACATAATTCAGGGATGCTTTAGTTATGTATTCCTGTACTGCAGGGATTGGACTAGGTAACCTTTGTGGTTCTTTCCAGCTCTAAGATTCCATAGACTTTATCAGATGCAGCAAATATGGTGTCATAAGAATGCTGAATGATTGAAAGGGCATGCATACCAGACAGCATTGTCCTTTCATGATAATATCTTGTTAAAAACCCATTCCTTTTTATTGACGGCCCAAGCTGTCAATTTATTTCCTGTTCCGCTTTTTTTGCCAGCATTGCCAGCATTTGAATCCTTGTACCATTGTATTCATGTAAATGCTGCATCAATGACAGAACACTTCCGGGTGAGATCGCGACAGCCAGGTAGGGGACTCTCTTTTTATTAACCCCATCCCCCATTTACTTGTAAGTTTGTGCTTTGCTGTACTTTTTGTGTGGCTTTTTGCTTTAATTTTTTAAATTTTCCACACTAATGTCTTCTCAGAAGAATTGATGAGATTTGGAACCCGGAAGTAAACAGAGGTCTGTTTGTGCTCTGTTACTTCCGGGGAAGCCTCTTTTATGCTGGAAAAGGTATGTTGGTGGGGGGGTCTTTTGCCAGCATAAAAACACCACAATTTTGCTGGCAAAAGAACATTAACAGTAGGTGGTCTGAGTCTAGGGCTTGTCTACATGTGGATCAAAAACTCTGAATAGACTTTTGCTTGCATTCCCCCACATTCCCCCCCCCCAAAGCCCTGTGCATCATTATACTCCGCAGGGGCATGTCTTCACTGTTCCTGTGGAGTTTTGGCTGCCACCACTGCCACCACCACTTCAACCAATTTTAAAGCTCTAGGGGTAGTTCCCAGCTGAAGGGAGAGGTTTTCTCCCTTCCCCGACTTCCCTTCAGCCGGGAACTGCCTCCGGAACTTTCAAATTGGATGTAGCGGTGGTGGTAGCATCTGCAATAGGAGACAAAACTCCACAGAAAACCCCAAATCCCACACACTGAGCAGCCTGGTAAGATGCCCCAAAAAGCTGTGAATCTGGGCCATGCCACGTGTGTCTGGATAGCCCCAGATCTGGGGGAAAGGTCATGCCATGTGTGGCCTGATCACAGAAGATATCGGGGGCATTTTGCATGGGGATTTGGGGTATTTGATGGTGTAGACAAGCCCTATGAGGATACAGGATCTCAGCCAGCATTTTCAGATCTGTTAAGAACATTGCAGGACAGTCACATTTATCCAAGAGGGTTAGGACAAAACCCTAAGGCTGTTTTGAGATAGACAGGATGCAGAACTGGCCACATCAATCCAGCCAAGAGCATATGATGGAGAAAATCAATATGCACAAAGCCAATTTATTGTATAACAGAATCAGTCTTAGTGCTTTTCCAAAAGCTGCAACCCCCCACACCTTTTCTTGAGAATGAGCTATAAAACAGGATAGAATTAAACAGCTTTATTGGAACATAATCCTCTTTCCATAAAAAGACTGGCCACTCCAAGCCAACAAAAATCACACTGACTTTTATCTGACTTTGCTTGGAATGTTTTGGGGTGTTTTGTTTTGTTTTTTGGAACACACACACAAAAAATACACAACTTAAATGAATTGATTTAAAAAATGTGTAAATTCAATGTCTTCGAGGGGTGCATTTGTCTTTCACTGCACAGCCTGCATGTAGAACTAGGCAAACTGCTGTTTTGGATTACACAAGAGATCCATTGTATATTTATTTATGCAGATTCCTTTTCTCCCAACCAATCCATAAAGTGGGTGTTTAGTGATTCAAGAGCCCTTTCACTGTAGACATGTTTGATGAATCAACAGTCTTTTCACATCAGGGAATATTTTGATGAAAAAAAGTGGGAAACCAGGTATAGCCTAACTGAAACTGATTAGATCTATTTTGCCACAAAGATATAATGGCATACCTCCAACTGTCCCAGTTTGGCAAAGATGGTCCAATTAGTCCTCTGTTGTCACACTTTTTCAGATGCTCTTAAAATCTCCCAGTTTCTCTTTCCTCCTGCCACCTATCCCCTTTATCCTCAGTTTACTTCTGTTGCTGCAAACTGAGTTCAAAGTGAAAAATTAACTCAGTATGGGAAAGATGAGAGGAAGGGGCAGAATCTTGCACTTCCCAGTAGGCTTAGCCAAAAGCAAACTGCTGTAGCTTCTCCAAGCTTGTGTGCTCTTCCTCATTAATCATGTTTGCCATCTTGACCACCTTCTGATGTCACTTGGCAACACATGCTTCAATTTTCATCAGTGAAATGTTGGAGGGTATGCTATATGCGTTAATGAGCTCTCCAAAGTAGACAATAAATGAATGTCACAGAATATAACAGGCTGATGCAAGCTCCCATCTACTGAATAAAATTGCACTGCAACACATAACAATGTACTATAATTGTCAAGACAGGTAATGATACCACTGTTTCTGCAGCAGCAGATTTTCATGAAAAGCAGTAGGTAGACCAGTCTCTTGTCAGTTCCCCTAGCTGTGCATTTTCTCAGTAAAAGCCAACGATGGGAAAAATAGTTCAAAAAAGGTTGCTTCGTTTCTTTAACAAGAAAAAACCCAAGGAAAATCTATGGATGCCGGCCGTGAAAGTCTTCAACTTCACTTGTCAAGATATATTACTAAGTACAGTCATTTAGGAGTCAGGTGGGGAAACTGAGACCCTCCAGATGTTCTTGGACTCAAATTCCCACCATCCTATCTGGCTAATGGTCAAAGAGATGGGTGTTTTAGACAAAGAACATTTGGTGAAGGTCAGCTTCCAGAATTCTGAGGTTAGAAATGTTCACATAAACCTCCTCATATGTTGAAAGAATGAAAAAGAAAGGGTGACTAGGGGCTTATCTGCACAGGCTAAATACCCTGGCTTGCCCCTATTCCATAGCTCTGCAGTCCATATAACACATGGCTTTTGCCCTCATCTTCCCCTGGCAGTCCTCATCACTATTGTTAATCCCAGCTAGAGCAGCCCCATTAAATTAATGGGAACTTGGTAAATCAACAACCCATTAATTCAATGAGTTTACTCTAGTTGGGACTAGCAATTGAATGCAGCTTAAGATAGGATATAACAGAACTATAGAAATTTTTTTCTTCTGCTCTGCTGCATTGTAGATATAATTTGAAATGCGATAACCAAAATCTAGGTGATACATTCCAGAACATAGTGAATCCCTCTTTCAGTCTCCACCAGCCACTGAATGTGTGTGTGTGGCTGCAGTGACTAAACAGTAAGTTATGGTGTAGGTGTGTGCATTGGTTATTGAGGTGGGTGGAAGTATTGCCCAAATTGCATAAGGTCTGTGGAACCCACTTCACAAGCAATCACACTAAGATAGTGAAGAATTAGGAGAAAGTATTTGGATAGAGGAATAGAGCTGTAATTACCTGTCTGGAGAGCAGAGATTCATGCAACGAAAGAGGGCTCAGATTTGAAGCTGAGGGTCACACAGCAAACTGGCAGAGTTACAAGAAGGTAGGAGCTGTGCATACTTTGGTTATAATTTGGGGTTAAGGAGTGTTTTGAGCATAGAACAATGCTTGAGTCAGTTTCCCAGAGTTAGACAATGGAAATCTAGCTTCATTGATTGCCGCTTATGGTTGGGACATTAAGACTGATGTGTTTAAGGCAACCTTCACTTTGTGGGCAGGCAGGGGTGTGAAGGAAGACCTTTGCAGAATAATGGGTGTTCCGGCCACTTGTTTGTTTTTGGAGTGTGACTCACTGCCAGGTACACCTAAAGAAATTAGCACATTCCACCCTAACAACTGTCTGAGGGGGCTTTGCTTAATCTTGTCCTGTTTTGGGGGAATTTCAAAGCCCTTTGTAGGCTTCAAGTAACCTTCATGAGCCCTAATGTTTGGGTTGCCCTGGTGTACTGAAAACCACGTGAAGCGTCTAATAAGCTGAATTATGAATTATTGGAGGCAGTGGGTGTAAGACCAGGTAACAGATGAGAATACAAACCTCTGCAATGATTTTTTAAAAATACATATGTAGACATAAATAGGACTAAAACCTGCATACATCATTAACATGATGACAGCTTTCTTGTGTCAGACTTTGCTTTCTGGGAGACAACAGCATTCTGATTTGTGGGTTTGGGGGCAGGGAGCAATGAGACTTTCTGGGTCCCTTTCCTCAATCATCTCCACCAATGGCACCTTGCTGAGGCTCTGCAATCATGCAGCCCATGTTGTGCAATCACAACTCCCAGTATTCCTAGAATCATAGAGTTGGAAGAGACCACAAGGGTCATCCAGTCCAACCCTCTGCCATTCAGGAATACACAACCAAATCATTCCCGACAGATGGCCATCCAGCCTCTGTTTAAAAACCTCCAAAGAAGGAGACTCCACAATAGTCCAAGGCAGTGTATTCCTCATCATTGGCTATTCTGGCTAGGGCTGAACCCTTCCCAGAACTCAAATATGGGCAAAAAAAGGAAACCAGTTTTATGTATGTGTTATACAGTATTCATTTAACATCTTCCCACTAATGAGCTCATGGCGGCATACAGTATATGGGCTCTCCTTCTTCACAACAAACCAGCAAGGTAGATAAGTCTGAGAGAGAATGATAGGCCCAAGGTCACCCTATGCTGTGGGTCAGTAGGAACTAAAAGATAGAACTCCCCAATCCTAGTCCAATACTCATCACTACTCCACACTGGCTCTCTACATTTGCTTCTCATATCTCAATTGGCAATTGAATACTATGCATAGTTACCCTGAATCAAGTCCTGTTAAGGCTGAGCTTAATGGGATTTACTCCAAAATGAGTATAAAACTGCAGCCTAAGAAATATCTTTTCACTGAGATATAGCTTCCATCTTCTTCTACTGGTACCACCGCTGTAACTACTAGTACTACTATATTAGTAGAAGCAACCATAGTACCTGTAACAGTAGTAATTAAAACAGCAGTACAGTTGTCCCTCCATATCCACAGATTTGGTATCCACGGATTTAAGTATTCATGGCTTGAAAATATTATTAAAAAATAATAATCCAAAAAGCAAAGCTTGATTTTGCCATCTTATATAAGGGGCATCATTTTGCTATGCCGAGACGCACTATCCACAATGCTGCAGCCTTATTTGAGAACTCACGACGAACAAGTCTTGAAGAGAAAAGACAACGCAGAAAGAATCACAACCCAAAAACATCACCCAAGGAGACCTTCTGCTGTGCTTTTTGCAACCGGACTTGTCTATCTCGGATTGGCCTTTTTAGTCATCAGCGCGCTTGCAGAAAGCGCGGGATGAGTCCTTCTTGAATCTTCGTTTGCGAAGAAAAGCCAGAGAGAGAGAGAGAGCATATAATGGGATGAGTATTCACGGATTTTGGTATCCACAGGGGGTCCTGGAACCAAACCCCAGCGAATATGAAGGGACAACTGTACTGCTAATAGTAATTTTTACAATCTCCAGTAATAAAGTTTGAATCCTATTGGTAGTCCCAACCAGAGTAAATGCACTGAACCAATGGGTCTACTCTACTTGGACTACCAATGGGATTGAGGCCAGTATATCAGTTTTGCCAGAAGGAAGAGAAAAGCTTCCAGAACATTACAAATAAGCAAAAACCTTTTTAAAAAAGAAAAGAAAAGAAAAGATTTATTTTAAATGCTTACACAAGATGCAACCCTGCTGCATCTATTAAAAAGAGAGCTGATTCATTATGTATATTTGCACAGGAAACCAAACTTTGCCTGATGCTAAGAACTATACTTCAGCTCTTTGATAAGCTTGTTAATTTTGATAATAAAACTTGAGCCCCAAGGTTTACAGGCTCAGGACTGAGTCCATTTCACAGTGCTTGATTGCATTTCCC
Source organism: Gambelia wislizenii (assembly GCA_030847615.1). Classification (NCBI taxonomy): domain Eukaryota; kingdom Metazoa; phylum Chordata; class Lepidosauria; order Squamata; family Crotaphytidae; genus Gambelia; species Gambelia wislizenii. The sequence goes on from JAUMIR010000003.1 coordinate 362,044,329, forward strand.
AAGGCCTTGCAAAACAAAGAAGCAAGCAAGCAAGCAAACAAGCAAGCAAGCAAGCCCTCCCGAGATATTTGGTACCTGTACTTCTTGTTTCTTGGGAACATTACTCTGTTAAGCAAATTAAGCAGAGGCACTGTTGGTTTAATGGCAATTTAATATTTAGCATGGCTGCTATAGCATCAGCTAAATTGCTGTGTCCTCAACTATATGTAATATAACAGAGCATGGTGTGAATATCATTTGAGCATAACCAGCATAAAACAAATCATAAATATTTGATTGAATGTCATTCCTAGTTGCCTAATCAACGTTGCAGGGTTGCTGGAAGAGTTACACACTTCTTTGGATGTCAACATAATGTAAGAGAGAGGCTGATGAGACTCGTGAAGCCTACTGACCATTACCCCTTCCTTTTAGTCCACGTGGGAACCAATGATACCACAAGGCATAGCCTTCAGAATATCAAAAGGGATTATGAGGCTCTGGGTAAGAAGCTGAAGGACTTGGATGCACAGGTAGTCATTTTGTCTGTCCTTCTAGTGGAAGGGCATAGCCAAGGAAGGGAGAGAAAGATAGTGGAGGTGAACAACTGGCTGCGAAGATGCTGCGTCGGGAACGGTTTGGCTTCCTAGACCATGAGGTGCTGTTTCATAGAAGTGGACTTCTGCCAAGGGATGGGTTGCACCTCAGAGCAGTTGGCAGGAATGTTTTTGCTAAGACTCTGAAAGATCTGATCAGGAGGGCTTTAAACTGAGTTCTGTCAGGGAGGGAGACAGTATTCATGAGGACAGGAGTCCCTCAAATCCTGGAGATAATAGCCCAAATGTTATACAAAGGACAATGCAAATAGTACAAGAACCCAACAGTGGGAGGAATAAAACCTTTACAAGGCAGATAGGAGGAATGGCCCGTGGTCTTAGATGTCTCTATACTAATGCACAGAGCATGGGAAATAAGCAGGATAAACCTGAACTCTTAGCACAGCAAAGTAAATATGATTTAATAGGCATCACTGAAACATGGTGGGATGAGTCTCATGATTGGAATGTAGCCTCTCTGGCTTTTCTTCACAAATGAGGATTCAGGAAGGACTCATCCCACGCTTTCTGCAAGTGCACTGATGGCTAAAAAGGCCAATCCAAGACAAACAAGTCTGGTTGCAGAAAGCACAGCAGAAGGTCTCCTTGGGTGATGTTTCCAGGTTGTGATTCTTCCTGCATTGTCTTTTCTCTTCAAAACTTGTTCGGCGTGAGTTCTCAAATAAGGCTGCAGCATTGTGGATAGTGCATCTCCATGCCTCCCAATGTGAGGCCATGGCGGACCATTGTTGGTTATCAATTTGGCTGAGCCTGAGATGTTGTTTCAGGGAGTCCTTGTATCGCTTTTCTGGAGTGCCCCTCTTATGCTGACCCGTGGCGAGTTCACTGTAGAGTACTATTTTTGGGAGGCGATGGTCCTCCATCCTAGAAACGTGCCAGGCCGAGTGCAGCATTGTTCTCAATATCATGGCCTCAATGCTGGTGATCCCTGCTTGCTCAAGGACAGCAACATTCGTCACATAGTCAGTCCAGTGTATATTTAGGATTGTGTGTATACAGCGCTGATGAAAGCATTCAAGAAGTCGTAAGTGGTGGCGATAGGTGACCCATGTTTCAGACCCATAAAGGAGAATAGACAGTATAATGGCTCTATACATACTGATTTTTGTGCTTCGCCTCAGGTGTTTATTTCTCCAGACTCTTTGGTAAAGTCTTCCAAATGCGCTATATGCCTTTGCTAATCTGTGATTGATCTTTTTGTCACTCTTAGCATCTGAGGAGATGCCAGCTTGTGGGGGCAATTAGCTAACACACATTGGAAACTGTTTAATGCAGTGTAGATGTGTAAATAGCTATTGCTTAAAACAATTTGTAAGCTGCTCTGATAGCCTTGTGGCTGAAGAGCAGGGTATAACTAACTAACTAAATAAATAAAATGAAAAAAAAAAAAAAGATGCTTCCCAGGTAGGTGAACTGCTGAATGGACTTAAGCACAGATTTGCCGATGGCAATGTGGGGATGGTGGTGCTCGTCCTATGGTGCAGGCTGGTAAAGAACTTCCGTTTTCTTCAGGCTGACTTCCAGCCCAAACAGCTCTGCAGCTGTTGCGAAGAGGATGTTAGGCGCTGCAGAGCTGCTTCTGTGTGGGCAACAAGGGCAGCATCATCAGTGAAGAGCAGCTCACGGACTAGATAGTTTAGAGACTTAGTGTGAACCCTCAGACGGCTTAAGTTAAACAAACTACTGTACCATCAATACGGTAACGTATATAGATGCCATTTTCTTCTTCAAGCTCTGACGTAGCCCTTTTTGAGCATCATGCTGAAGAAGATTGTAAATAAAGTTGGAGCAAGAACACAACCTTGCATCACTCCATTATTTATTAGAAAGGGCTTTGAAAGAGCATCGCCACATCTGACTTGACTGCACTGGCCCTCCTGTAGCAAGGTAATCATTTAAAGAAATTTGGGGGGACATCCTAGTATTTCCAGGATCTGCCACAGATCTTTTCTACTCACTGTGTTGAAGGCTTTGGTGAGGTTGACAAATGTTACATAGAGACCCTGGTTCTGCTCCCTACATTTCTCTTGCAGTTGTCTAAGGCCAAATACCATATCTGTAGTACTCCTATTGGCTCTGAAGCCACATTGGCTTTCAGGAAGAAGTTATTCTGCAATAGCAGGAACTAATCTGTTCAGGAGTATCCTTGCAAGGATTTTTCCAGCAATAGAGAGCAGTGTTATGTCTCGATAGTTTGAGCAATCAGATTTTGCTCCTTTTTTCTTGTACAGGGCGATGATGACTGCATCTTGGAGATCTGATGGCAGTTCCCCTTTTCCCCAACAATTCACAAGTAGTTCGTGGAATTTATGGTGGAGTACATGACCTCCGTGTTTCCAAATTTCAGGTGGGATTCCCTCAGTCCCAGCTGCCTTGCCGTTTTTCATCTGCTGTATGGCCTTAAGGGTCTCTTCCAAAGTGGGAGCTATGTCCAATTCATTTTTCATCAGTTTTTGTATCATAGATAGCTGAGCTTTGGACTACTCGGTTGACACTACGGAGACTTTGAAAATGTTCAGCTCATCGATTCAGGATGGAGGCTTTATCAGTAATTAATGTTTGACCATCTGTACTGTATAAGGAGCTTTGGACCTGATAAGTAGGTCCAAACACTGCTTTAAGAGCTTCATAAAATCCTCTATGATCACCCAGATCTGCACAGAGTTGTGTCTTTTCTGCTATATTGATCCACCACTTGTTCTGCATGTCTCAGAGTTTTGTTGAAGTTGACTACATGTGAGACGGAAAGCTGCTTTTCTTTTACATGGCAAGTTGGCTGGGCGAGGTATGCCTGGTGAGCAGTTCTCTTCTTTGCCAACAGCTCCTGGATCTCTTGGTTGTTTTCATCAAACTAGTCTTGATGTTTCTTGTGGGAGAACCCGAGGGATTCTTCTGCAGACTGGAGGATGCTGTTTTTGATATGTTGCCAAAGCAATGTAGGAGAAGGATTTGTAGGATGGTCTTCAAGTTTTGTTTGCAGATTTGCCTGGAAGTTGTCTCTCATGGTAGCTTGTTGAAGATTGTTGACTTGGAGTCTCTTTTTTAAGATGCCACCTCTCTTAGGTTTGAACTTAAGATGAAGATTTAGTTTACTTCTGACAAGGCAATGATCTGTTTGGCATTCTGCACTGGGCATCACTCGAGTATGACGGACATCGCGAATGTTTCTCTGGCGGACTAGAACATAGTCAATGAGTTGCCAATGTTTGGATCGGGGATGCATCCAGGTTGTCTTCAAGCTGTCTTTCTGCTGAAAGATAGTGTTTGTAATAATCAGCTGTTGTTCTGCACAGAACTCTAGCAGGAGGCGTCCGTTATCATTGCAATTTCCAGCACCATGTTTGCCTAAGACACCTTTCCAGGCTTCGGAGTCCTTTCCTACTCTGGCATTGAAGTCACCAAGGATAATAATTTTATCTTCTACTAGAGGGGAATAAACTATTTCAGAGAAATAGACCAAACAGGAAGAGTGGTGGAGTACCATTATACGTTAAGGATGTGTACACCTGTGAACATATCCATGACTTAAATCCTGGGAGCCAGGTTGAGAATATCTGGGTAAAAATCAAGGGGGAGAGAAACAGCAGGGATGTCGTGGTGGTCTACTACAGTCCTACAAGCCAAACTGAGGACTTGGATGATGCCTTCCTAGAAGAGATGACTACACATTCAGACAGGAGATATGGAGTAATAATGGGGGATTTTAACTATCTTGATATTTGTTGTAAGTGTAACTCTGCTCAAAACTTAAGTTCCAACAAATTCCTCACTTGCCTTGCAGACAATTTCATTGTCCAGAATGTGGAAGAGGCAACAAGGGGATCAACTATTTTAAATCTGACCCTAACCAACGGAGATAATCTGGATAATGGGTTGAAAGTGGTGGGATCCGTAGAGGGGAGTGACCATGTTCTCCTGCAGTTAGTTATACAGAGTAAAGGGGAAGCCATTAGTAGTCAGACATACCTTCTGGTCTTTAAGAAAGCTGATTTCAGAAAACTTAGGGAATTACTGGGGATGATCCCATGGTCAGGAATACTAAAGGGGAAAGGAGTACATTATGGATGGCAGGAAACCAGTATGGAAGTCTAAAGAACTTTCAACTGAGCTAAGACTTAAAAAGAACATGTACAAAAAATAGAATAAAGGCAGAAATCACCAAAAAAGAATTCAAACAAATGGCCAGTTCATGGGAGGGGGGTGGAATCAGAAAAGCAAAAGCACAAATGGAGCTCAAGATTGCTAGAGAGGTTAAAAACAATAAAAAGGGCTTTTATGCATATTTCTGCAGCAAAAGAAAGAACAAGGCAGTGGTAGGACTGCTGTGGGGAGAAGGTGGCAAAATGCTAACAGGGGACAGAGAAAAGGCAGAGCTACTCAATACTTTCTTTGCCTTGGTCTTCTCCCAAAAGGAGAACAGTGCTCAGCCTGGAGAAAATAGAGCAGCTGATGTGGTAGGGGGAATGCAGCACAGAATAGGTAAAGAGGTTATTCAGGAATACCTGGCCAGTATAAATGAATTCAAGTCTCCAGGGCCAGATGAACAACATCCAAGGGTACTTAAAGAACTGGCAGAAGTAAACGTAGAACCACTGGCAATAATCTTTGGGAAATCCTGGAGAACAGGAAAGGTCCCAGCAAACTGGCAAATAGGAAGTGTTTGAATTCTTGGATTGAATGGCAATGTGCAGGCCAAGCCAGCCAGCCTTTGCCTTGGCTTCTGTCACACGGCCACTCCACTGCAGGGAGGAGGTGGGCCAAGCAGTCTTCTAGCCTTTGTAGTCCCCCTGTGAAGACATCACAAACTCTTGGGTGTCCACGGACCCCAGATTAAGAACCACTGGTCTATTTTCTGGCTAGATATATTTTGGTTTTGGTGCTCAGAAGCAAAAAAAGGAATACATATTAACATTCTGACTAAGAGAGTAGCTATGGGGAAGTCTTTATGCTTTTTTAAAAAAAGTTATTGTTTGAATTGTGTTGAACTCTGATGATGTGTGTGCATTGTGTATTCAGTTTATTATTCTCTGTTTGAAAAAATAAAATTAAAAAAAACCCAGTCCCTCACTTCCTTTCAAAACTAATCATGACTGTGGTTACTGCTGACTGCTGTTGTTACCATTGCTTCTAATTACAGTTGTCCCTTCGTATTCACTGGGGTTTGGTTCCAGGACCCCCCACGGATACCAAAATCCATGAATACTCAAGACCCAAAAAAGCGATACAAGGACTCCCTGAAACAATATCTCAGCCTTGGCCAAATTGATCACCAACAATGGTTCACCCTGGCCTCACATCAGGAGGCATGGAGACGCACTATCCACAATGCTGCAGCCTTATTTGAGAACTCACGCCAAACAAGTCTTGAAGAAAATTACAACACAGAAAGAATCACAACCCGGAAACATCACCCAAGGAGACCTTCTGCTGTGCTTTCTGCAACCGGACTTGTTTCTCTCGGATTGGCCTTTTTAGTCATCAGCGCGCTTGCAGAAAGCTCGGGATGAGTCCTTCCTGAATCTTCATTTGCGAAGAAAAGCCAGAGAGAGAGAGAGAGAGAGAGGTTCCAGGACCCTCCATGGGTACCAAAATCCATGAATACTCAAGTCCGATTATATGCAATGGCATAGCAAAACGGTGTCCCTTATATAAGACGGCAAAATCAAGGTTTCTCTGAAGATGCCAGCCACAGATGCAGGTGAAACATCAGAAGTAAACTCTTCCAGGACATGGCCTCACAGCCTGGAAAAAAACCCAAGGAAAATCTATGGATGCTGGCTTTCAAAGCCTTTGACTTCACAAAATCAAGGTTTGCTTTTTGGATTATTATTTCTGTAAGAATATTTTAAAGACGCGAATATTTAAATCCATGGATACGGAGGGACCACTGTACTTAAATCCGTGGACACGGAGGGACCACTGTGCTTAAATCAGTGGATCCGGAGGGACCACTGTGCTTAAATCTGGGATACGGAGGGACCACTGTGCTTAAATCTGGGATACGGAGAGACCACTGTGCTTAAATCCATGGATACGGAGGGACCGCTGTGCTTAAATCCATGGATACAGAGGGACCACTGTGCTTAAATCCGTAGATATGGAGGGAGCACTGTGCTTAAATTTGTGGTTATGGAGGGACCACTGTGCTTATATCTGTAGATATGGAGGGACCACTGTACTTAAATCCGTGGATATGGAGGGAGCACTCTACTTAAATCCGTGGATACGGAGAGACTGCTGTGCTTAAATCCGTGGATACAGAGGGACTGCTGTGCTTAAATCTGTGGTTACGGAAGGACCGCAGTGCTTAAATCTGTGGATACAGAGGGACCGTTGTGCTTAAATCCATGGATACGGAGGGACCACTGTGCTTAAATCCGTGGATACAGAGGGACCACTGTGCTTAAATCTGTGGATACGGAGGGACCACTGTGCTTAAATCCATGGATACGGAGGGACCACTGTGCTTAAATCCGTGGTTACGGAGCCGCTGTGCTTAGATCCGTGGATACGGAGGGACCGCTGTGCTTAAACCCGTGGATACGGGGGACAACCTTCTTCCCCAGTGTTGCCTGTCTCCGCGCCCTCCGAGCGAGCGGGGCCGTTTCCCTGGCTGGCTGCGCCCCTCGGGGGAAAGCCGGCCAAGTCCTTTCCTTGGCAGAAGCCCTTTTGCTCCCGGCGCTGCTCCTCCTCCTCGGCTGCCCTTCCCTCCCTCCGCCTTCTGGCCGGCCAGCCAGCCTTCTTCCCTTCCTTGCCTCCTCCTGGGAGGGGAGAGCGACTCCGGAGGGCGCCGGGCGGGCGGCGGCGGAGAGGCGAGGGAGCCGGCCGGGGGAGAAGATGCCGAAGCAGCCGCCGCCGCCGCCGCCGCCGCCGGGCCAGAAGGAGCGCCTCTACAAGCTGCTGGTCATCGGGGACCTGGGGGTGGGCAAGACCAGCATCATCAAGCGCTACGTCCACCAGAACTTCTCCCCGCACTACCGGGCCACCATCGGGGTGGACTTCGCCCTCAAGGTCCTCAGCTGGGACCCCGAGACGGTGGTGCGGCTCCAGCTCTGGGACATCGCCGGTGAGCCCGTGGGGAGGGGGGAGGGAGACGGGGAGGGGGGTCAGTCTTTACCCCCCAAAAGTCCTGGGGAGCTCATGGGGGTCGGAAGGGAGGAGGTGTGTGGGACTGGATGGGGAGACCCAAATCCTTTCACCTTGTGCCTCCCTGGCAGAGGTTGGACTAGATGGCCTCTTGAGGTCCCTTCCAACCCTGTGATGCTCTGATTGGGCTATGGGTCTTCCCTTCTTCATCATCATCATCATAATTATGGATAACCCTTAGGACTCCCCCCCCCCCCGTTTCAGGAGGCACATTTCAGAACTCTGTTAATAGGTTTGCAGAAAGGAAGGAAGGAAGGAAGGAAGGAAGGTGACATACAGTTGTGCCTCCATATCCACGGATTTAAGTATTCAGGGCTTGAAAATATTCTTTAAAAAATAATAATCCCAAAAGCAAACCTTGATTTTGTCATCTTATATAATAATCCCTAAAGCAAACCTTGATTTTTGTCATCTTATATTGCATATAATGGGACTTGAGTATTCACGGGTTTTGGTATCCATGGGGGGGGGGGTCCTGGAACCAAACCCCAGCAAATATGAAGGGACAAATGTATACATTTTTGTGGGTGTGTGTCTATTAATATATATATATTTTAAAAAATAGTAAAGTGATACATTTTCTTCTCTGTGTATATTAACAAAACTTTTTTTTAAAACAACAACAACACAAAAACCTGTAAAGGGATATAGCAATAACATTGATATTTCTATATGGGTTATCATTGCCAAAGCACTCCTTAAGTGGTTTACAATGTTTTTAGCTAATTGCCCCCAACAAGCTGGGTACTCATTTTACCGACCTAATGAAGGATGGAAAGCTGAGTCAACCTTGGAGCCAATATATGCATTTCATGGGTGTGCATTAATGTATTTATTTTTTAAAATGGAAAGTGGTATATAAATGTGTGTATTAATATACTTTTTTAAAGAAATGGATAGTATAGTTACATACACACACAAACTCTAATACAATTGAAAAATTGAAAATCATGGCAGTCAACCCATACATAAATCTAGCCAATTCAGTGACCCTACTGTAGTTTGGACTGACAGTAGGATTTAGGGTGATGTATGTGTTTTCCTCCTATAACAACTATTACTATATTTTCTTATTATTCATAGAATGTTTGCATTTATATTATTATAGTAAAACACATTTCAATATGATAGTGATTTTTAAAGGAAAAGTGGTAGACAGAATAAAAAGAGACGCATGTATTTTCTTATACAAGTATGCACTAACAAAGCACTCATTTTAATGTACAGTAATAGTTATTTTGGAGGGAAAGAGGTAGATCCATTTTCATTTACGCAACATATATTTTAATAGATATTTTAAATGAAAGTGGTACAAGAAGTTTCATATGTGTGTGAGCATGTGTATTTTCATGTAAGATTTTTTTTTAAAGAAAAAGTGGCGCAAATCTTTTCCTATGACGCACAACATACATTTCAGTTGTTGTTATTGTGTGCCTTCCAGTCATTTCTTATTTATGGTGATCCTAAAGCAAACTTATCACAAGGTTTTCTTGGCAGAATTTGTTTGGGGTGGGTGGGTTGCCCTTGCTCTTCCTCTCAGGCTGAGAGAGTGTGACTTTCCAATGGGTTTCTGAGCAGGGATCGAAGAAAAGCCAGAGAGAGAGTGAGAGATCCCAGTGTCCTAGTCCAACATTCAAACCACTACACCACACTGGCTCTCTATACATTCAGTACATTAAGTATTTTTTATATGAAAAGTGGCAGATCAGCACGCTTGCAGAGAGCGTGGGATGAGTCCTTCCTGAATCTTCGTTTGCAAAGAAAAGCCAGAGAGAGAGAATTTTCATATGTTCATTAGCATGTATTTAAATATGATGACTCTCCTTTTTTAAAAAGTGAAAAGTGATATGTACAACATAATATATAAAATATAAATATTTTTGGAACCTAATCAGAAAATGATTTCTAAATTCTGAGGAGAGTCCATAGCTCTAGCCTACGGTAGTTTCCTCAGAATGCCAATTGAGTTCCATAGGGCTTACTTCCAAGTAAGCAGACATAGGACTGCAACCCTTGATTTCAACAAGAGAGTTATGAGTTGATCTGTAAGTCACACAGGTTTACATTTGAAAGCTTGTCCAGTTAAAACCAGTATGATTTAAAGTTTTCAATTCAATTTGATCCCACACTTTTTTTCAAACCAAAGCAAATAGGGCAGAAGGATACAGCTAACATTAAATTCTCGTAAATCTCACCTGTTTCCTTGGGAGAAATTTAAGAAGGTGTTTAGCACTTGATTTGAAATCCAAGAGTCTTCGAGGGTGCTTCACTTTGGGTTGAATCGGAAATTGTTCCCAATGGTTTTAATAAATTCCTTGCCACTCTGTTTTGAAATTATTCTCCAGGAAAACTATTAAGAATAAGGAGAGACAGAAAACCAATACACACACAAAGAGGGCACAGCTCAGCTGATGTTAAGGATTTCTATTGAATTGTGATAACTGTGGCACAGTCTTATATATCTATTCAGGGGTAATTATAGTACAGCATCTTCCCTGGGACAGGGCCAGTTTAAGAGATTTTGGGGGGCCCTGCACTTTATTTTGGGGGGCCCATATGTTTATCTCAGGTCAATGTAACCTAACCTAACCTATTCACAGTACAGGATATTCAGATTACTACTAATAATGTTTTTGCAGGAGAAGGCTTACAACTGGGGCCCCCACAATGATACCCTGGGATGTATTTGTAGACAAGCGTGTATAGGATTGGAGCCTTAAAAAGTACCATGCATCCTTTTCTATTGGGATTAAAAGCACTTAACTTTTGTCAGAACATTCATTTAGATTTGAGACTCTTTAGAGGAGAGAACAGTCCTAGAATGGGTGCTCTTTTGGCCACAATGCACATTTTGTTAGATGCTATAGTAAAGAAAAGGCTCTACAAAGTTTCTGATCAAGTTTTGGATGTAGACTGGCTTTTTTCCCAACTTGCTCTCCAAATGACCAGGATTACAACTCCCATCATCCCAAGACAGCACCCTGTATGGAGGAAGTAGTGAGAGTTGTAGTCCAAATACATCTAGAGCACACCAGGTGGGGAAAGACTGATCTAGACTTAGAATAGTTACACTTGAATTCAGGGGACTTAAGTTCGTCAGGCAAATACACAAACACACAAACAAACACATGTTAGTCATTAAGTTTTAATGATTTCAGTGGGTTTGTTCCAAGGGCAACTAAATGGGATGCATGTAACTCTTAGAAAATCTATCTTGTCTACACTGGCCAGAATACTTCACCTTCTGGTTGGAGTATTCTGGCCCCAGAGCTAGCCTGTTCCCCGCTCCCCATTATTGAGATGAAATGAGCAGAAGTCTACATACACACACTGGTCCTGTATCACTGGGTGCCTACCCCATTGTTGTGTGTCACACTGTCTGAAGACAGGAACGACCACCTTAGCATGTGATCAAGGCAGGTCACATGCAGGGGGCATTGATCACATGGAGCCCTGGTGGTGCAGTGGGTTCAATGCCAGCATTGCAAGTCACCACGTTGCAAGTTCAATTCCAGAGGGTTCCAAGGTTCACTCAGCCTTCCATCCTTTTCTAGGTCGGTAAAATGAGTACCCGGCTTGTGGGGGCAATTAGCTAACACACATTGGAAACTGCTTAATGCAGTGTAGATGTGTGAACTGCTATTGCTTAAAAACAATTTGTAAGCCGCTCTGATAGCCTTGACGGTATAAATAACTAAATAAATAAAAATAAATGCTGGGGGCTTCCTTCCTGGTTGCAGAGTGACACCAGCATTGGTGGTGGCTGGCTATAAAGGCTGGTGTGCAAGTACAGACTGTATTCCTGTGCTGGACCCATGTGGGTTTTCCCAGGGGTTAATTTAAAACATTTTAAGTGGGTTTACCCTGGCTTCCCCCTTGCCCCGGCTTTGCCTTGGATGTTGTCAGAGCTGCCTGGAAGGAAAAATCGGGGGAAGAGCCCTGCATTATTTGGACTGCAAGACTCCAAAACAGGAGGGAGACGGGATAAATTGCCCATCTAGACAAGCCCTCTTGATAACTCTTTCTGAAATAGGAAGAAAAAGAAAGAGAAGAATAACATAAACACACAGTGATTATTTATTAGTCTACAAATGCAGCTAATCAAAAAGTAGAATAAAAACCAGAATATGATGTTTATCTAAAATAAAAGTTTAGATTTATCTAAAATAAAATCTTTAAGAACAAGTCCAACCTTCAGCCAATGCCCACTTCACATATTTAAATGTATTTATTTATTCTATGTGAGAAAGTATGTGCAACCCAAATATAGGTCAAACACGTGACTGTCAAACACATGTATGTTTTGCTGCATTTAAATGCAGCAAAATCCATATCTGTGCAATGATCTCATATGGCATCTCCATGCAAGTTGTATACATATGTTTACTGTTCCCATGTAGGAAGAGAAACTGAGGCTGAAAATATAGAAATAAAACTTCCATGGGAAACAGAGTATGAGGGAAGAGAGAAAAGCATTTGGAATGCTATACTTGCTTAGTCCCCTCATTTCAGCTGTAAGTGAAAAGTAAATTAAATAGAAGAAGGTCGAAATACAAATAGTTGCCCTTCAAGTATAACAATTATCTTTTCCCAATTTCTCTGCTCTTTGTGCATTTTATCCATATGTTTTTGAATCTCTTAAATTTTCATTGTCCATCTTTTCTTATTTGAAACAAATGGTGTACGTTTTAGAAAGAATAACTTGCTTTGAATGTGCTTAAGCTAAGAAAGATGGCAGAATTGCTACCATCAGTAATATTTTTTCCTTTTTCAAAAAAAGGAGAAAGTCATAGATGAGGCAGAGTGTTTGTTATAAGAGACAATGTGGTTTAGTGGTTAGAGTGTTGGATTTAAGAGATCCAGGTTCTGGTACCCACTGAGCCATCAGACTCACCTTGGGACAGTCATTTCTTCTCAACTTGATTGTTGTTACAATAAAGTAGGGAGAAGGAGAGCTATGCACATTGTCTTGAGCTCATTGGAAAAAAGACAGGTTATAACTATTAGAGAGATTATACAGGTCACTCCCTTTATCCATGGGAGATACATTCCCCAACTTACTGTGGATACACGAAACCGTGGATAATAGCAAACCCTATTGAAATGAATGACTCTGACCCAACTTTTGATGGAAACATACCATAGAATCATGCTGGAGGACCTAGAAAATGCCTAGACAGGACATATTTTTTCTGACATGGATAAATGAAACCATCAGTACCGGTCCTGTTGATATGGGGATTGGCCTGTACATTAGGACCCCCATATCCACTGATTCAATATCAACTGATTCAATTACCCATGGGACACAAAACAGCACACCTACCATAGAGTCTTCCTAGAAAATGTGTCCTCTCTAGCCATTTTCTAGTTCCTCCAAGGCAACTCTGGTATTTTAAACAGGAAGTCCCATTATTTTCAATGGCGTTCGCTATTATCCATGGTTTTTGGTGTCCACTGGGCCCCCCAGAACCAATCCCCAGCGGATGAGGGGGGTCCTACTGTACTAGCAAATGTTTTCTCTGACTTTGCTGTAATCTTGTGAAATTATGCTCAGGGCACTTGGTGAACCTGCTACTCTTGATAAGAACCAGGGTCTTTAAAATAGGCTCAGGCCATCTCTCTTTTTTTATGTCTGAACCCAAGAAACTTTGCAAGAAAAACACACTGAAGCTGAATTCAGACAAGATAGAGGGGATTGCTGTCAAGTGTTCAAACCTGGTTTGAAGATGTGTCAGCCTGTCCAGAATAGAATTACACTCCCTCTGAAAGAATGTTTCTCAGCTTGGACGTGCTTCTAGATCTGTTGCTCCAAATGACAGCCCAGATAGATGTGATGGCCAGGAGTGCTCACTATCAGCTTCGGCCATTATGCCAGCTGCTCCTCTTCCTCTTGCTGGATGAGCTAAAGATGGTAATACATGAGCAGGTAACCTCAAACCTGGATTTTTGCAATGTGCTACACATTGGGCTACCTCTGCAGCAAGTTCAGAAACTTCAGTTAGCTCAAAACATGGCAGCCAGATTGGTTGGCACATCTAGGAGTGATCATATTATGCCAATACAATTGGACTTCCATATTTGCGGTGGTTTGGTTCCTGGACTTACCACAGATACCTGAAACCATGGATAACAGCTAATCCTATTAAAATAAAGGACTTCCAGTAAAAATATAGCATAGAGTTTTGTTGGAGGACATAGAAGGTACCTAGAGAGGAAGCCTTTCTAGGCATTTTCCAGTGTAACTCTCTATTTTATTGTATCTCTATTTTGTGTCCCACGGATAACTGAAATTGCAGACGTTGGTTCTACGGATATGGGGGTCTGACTGTATTGAAATCACTCCACTGGCTGCCAAGTAGTTTCTGGGCAAAGTGCAAAGTATTGGTTGTTACCCTTAAAGCCCTGCATAGTTTGGGTCCAGGTTACCTCCTTCTCCTATATAACTCACCCTGTACACTCAGGTCCTCTGAGAGGACATTTACTTCAGTTAGCCAAAACTAGGCTGACAACTGTCACCCCAAGGACATTTTCTTTGGACAGCCTCAGATTGTGAAATGACCTATTGGAGGAGATTTGTCAGCTGGCTACACTTTCTGGTTTAAAACAACAGTAAAGAGCTGTCTGTTTCAGCCAGCATATCGAGATGATTTTTAAAATATGAATTTTAAAGTATGTATTGAATTTTTTAAAAAATATGTATTGGTTTTATATGTTCTTTTAACCTGTGGCTGGTTTCACCCCTCCCCTGATGGTGTCACCTGGTGCGGTTCAGCTTCTCCACACACCCCTCCTGCTGCCACTGCTTTTAACTGGTGTTATATGTTTAATATGTGGTTGTTCCCTGCTTCGATCCATAGGGAGGGATGGGTAAGAAATAACAACACGAAGAAGCCTGAACAAACCTTGGGTTTGGTGTTGCAAATACCTGTATCATAAGCTCTCCCAAAAGTCCAGACTGAAATCCTAAACCCACTTACTAAGGAGTAAGCCCCAGTGAACATGGTTACACATCTCTCTCTGGCTTTTCTTTACAAACGAAGATTCATGAAGGACTCATCCCATGCTTTCTGCAAGCGTGCTGATGACTAAAAAGGGCAATCCGAGATAAACAAGTCCGGTTGCAGAAAGCACAGCAGAAGGTCTCCTTGGGTGATGTTTCCGGGTTGTGATTCTTTCTGCGTTGTCGTTTCTCTTCAAGACTTGTTCGGCGTGAGTTCTCAAATAAGGCTGCAGCATTGTGGATAGTGTATCTCCATGCCTCCCGATGCGAGGTTAGGGCAGACCATTGTTGGTGATCAATTTGGCCGAGCCTGAGATGTTGTTTCAGGGAGTTCCTGTATCGCTTTTTTGGAGCACCCCTCTTACGCTGATCCATGGCGAGAGATCTTCTTAAATTGACTTCCTTATGTTTATACATAAAACAAACTATAAATTTTTAAACTTTAAATCACATGATCTTCTGATAAAACCCAAATGTCCCACCAGTTTGCTCCATCATTTACAATTCATTTTATCAACAAAACTTTATTTGAAGCTGTCTCCACTATAATCTGACTCTTTAACCATGTTATCTAAAATTGGTTCTAAAAAGATATTTGTTGGATGTCTGTTTTCTTTCCAGTAATTAATTACTGATGACCAGTCTTTTTCTAATTGGTTTGAAGAGTTTCCTTGAACCTTGTTTGTTAAGTTGTCCAGCTCAATCATATCGACTAATTTCATGACCCAGTCATTTATAGTTGGGATTGCCTTACACTTCCATTTTTGTACCAAGAGAAATCTTGCATTTGAGACCATATAAAGCAACAATTTCCAGTGTCAGATTTCATCTTTTCCCCCTAATATGCTGGTCATGTTAAGGAGATACAATTCTGGCTTCATGGGGAATTGTTTGAAGTATAGCCGAAATCATCTTGTGGATTTTGACCCAAAAGTTCTTAATTTGCTCACATGTAGAACAATGTACCTGGAGTATCTTGGCATTTCCAAACTCTGTAACTCTCCGAATTGTATAGCTTTCTAATTCTTGTTGGCGTATAATACCACCGGTTGACTATTTTGAAATAATTTTCTTTTAAGTTTTGGCTGGCCGTAAATTTATTTGTTTTCTTACGGGCATTTTCCCAATCTTCAAAATTAAGCAGGCAACCAATTTTTTTTCCCATTTTAACATTGAGTCCTTAATCAGTTCCTTTTCAAGATCCCTAGTGATTAGTAATTTATAAAGTTTTGAAATTATCTTTTTTGTTTTCCTCCAAATTATTGTATCCAATTTGTTTTCTTTTTGTTCACATCCTTCCCTTTTCAAATCCTCTTTAAATCTTTCAGACAATTGTAGATATGTAAACCATTGAATTTTTTTCTTTATTTTCTTCAAGGTGGTCTCTCAGTTTTATGCAGAGGTCTCCGTGTTGTTCTTTCTCAATAGGTCTTTATACCTTAGCCATTTGTCCATGGATCTCCATCTATTTATTTATTTTATTTTATTTATTCATTTATTTATACCCCGCTCTTCAGCCAGAAGGCTACAAATTGTTTTTTTAAGCAATAGCAATTTACACATCTACAGTGCATTAAGCAGTTTCCAATGTGTGTTAGCTACCCATGAATGACTCTTGGGGAGAAACCCATAGGGGTATTTTTCTATAAAAGTTATTTTTCTGGATCATCCATGCTTTTACTAAAGCTCTTCTGATCAAGGTGTCTCCCCTACTAGGTAAGTAAGATCTTTCTGCCAATTTTTGAATGGTATCTCATTGATAATGATTGGTAAATTTTGAAAAAGGAAGAGCAATTTGGGTGAAATATTCATTTTAACTACTGAAATTCTTGCTAAGAAGGATAGGTTCAGTTTTCACCATCTTGATAAGTCTTTTTGTATTTCTTTCCATGTCTTTTTATAATTGTTTTCAAATAGATCTACATTCCTCTTAGTGATCCAGATCCCAAGATACTTTACTTTCTTTTCGATCTTACATCCTGATTTAATCTTTAGTTCTTTTTCCTCCATTGAAGACATGTTTTTCATTAAAATTGTTGTTCTTCTCTGTTTATTTTAAATCTGGAAAAGTCCCTTAATTCTTTTTAAAAGTTCATCAAACCTTCAATATGGTTTCTTGGGTTTCCAGAAATAGTATCATATCGTCCATGAAGGCCCTTAAATTATAGGAGTATCCCTTGATTTTAACACCTGGAATATTCTTGTTTGATCTGATGTTCCTGTTAAGGATTTCTAGGACCAAAATGAATAATAAAGTCAAAAGTGGACATCCTTGCCTTGTTCCTTTCTTTATTGAAATGATTTCAGACTTTTTGCCATTTATAATAATTTGTGCATATTGATTTTGGTATATATGTTTGATTCCATCGATGAATTTGTCACTCATTTCCAATTTCTCCATAATCTTGATCATAAAATTCCACCGAATGTTACTGAATGCTTTTTTGGCATCCAAGAAAATCATTGCCATCTTCTTCTCATTATGTGTCTTGAATTATTCTGTAATATCCAATACCTTCATGTTATGTCAAATCTGTCTTTCTGTTAGAAAGCCACTTTGATCCTTGTTAATTATCTTATTCAGCACTTGTTTTATTCTTTCAGCTAATTCGGAGGTGTCGATTTTGTAATCTAAGTTTATCATGGGGTTTTCTTAGCAAGTTTTGTGCAGTGGGAGTTTGCCTTTGCCTTCCTCTGAGGCTGAGAGTATGTGACTTGACCAAGGTCATCCAGGAGATTTCCGTAGCTGAGCGGAGATTTGAACCCTCGTCTCATAGGATTCTGGTCCAACACACAAGCCACTGCACCAGACTGGCTCTCTATGCATGTGTAAATTCCTCCCATGGAAGCAATTGGAAGTTTTTAATGGCCCCCTCTTCCTCTTTTATCCATTTATATCCTTCCTTTTGCCTAATACTGGGGCTCTAAATTGCTTACAAATTATTAATTTCAGTACAGATTTAAAACATTTCTACAGCAGTTTTAGTTCTGCAGCAGATGAATTATTATATACAGTCGTCCCTCCACATTCGCGGGAGTTTGGGGCTCAAGACCCCCACAAATGTGGAAAAACCACAAATAAAAAAGGCCTCCCCCACCCACCCGCAACCCCCCCACTCTTCCAAAGTGGTGACGGGGTTTTTCGAGCACCATTGCCGCTTTGGGAAACATGGGGGGGTGGCTAAAAAGCCTCCCATCCACCTGGCCGCCACCCCCCTGCGCCCTGCTATTCTTCCTGAAGCGTCTGTGGGGCTCTTGAGCCCCATACCCACTTCGGGGAGGCTGGGGAGGGAGGCAGCTAGGCAGGCGGGAGGGTGGGGAGCCTCTCCCCGCCTTTCCTGAACTGGCTGGGGGCTTTGAAGCCCCTCAGCCACTTTGGGGAGGCCGGGGAGGGAAGCAGACTGGTGGGCGGGGGGTGGGAGCCTCTCCCTGCCCTTCCTGAAGTGGCTGGGGGGCTTTGAAGCCCCACAGACACTTCAGGGTGGCTGGGGAGGGAAGCAGTCACGTGGGCGGGAGGGTGAGGAGACTCTCCCCGTCCGTTCCGAAGTGTCTGGGGAGTTTTGAAGCCCCTCAGCCACTTCGGGGAGGCCGGGAGTGAAGTGGCCAGGCAGGCGGGAGGGTGGGGAGTCTCTCCCCTCCCTTCCCGAAGTGGCTGGGGCTTTGAAGCCCTGCAGCCACTTCGGGGAAGCTGTTGAGGGGGTGGAGGGAGGGCGGCTAAGAGGCTTTTCAGCTGCCCCCCACCCTCCCAATGCCACGCTAAGGCTGGAAAAGCCACATTGCTGCTTTGGGAAGGGTGGGGGGTGGCTGAAAAGTGCCTTTGCCCCGAACTCCCCGCTCTCCTGAGGCTTGGCTGTGCACCCCAAACGGAGCCAAGTCCCAAGAGAGCGGGGAGTTAGGCGGGAAGTTTGCTCAGTGAGCACTTCGTTTAAATCGGCTCCTCCCCCTTGTATACGAGGAAGAGAAGCTGATTTAAATGGGGTGCTTCCTGAGCAAACCACGAATAGTTGAAACCGTGAAAGTGAAAGCCGCGAATGTGGAGGGGCAACTGTATATGTGTGTGTTCATGCATATGTTATTTAAATACCATGTCTTGCCTGTGTGTTTATTATTTAAAAAAACAATCTGCTGTCATTAAAAGGTGGACTATAAACCTCCCCCCAGCAAAATAACACAATTAAATGACACACTGTTTTTACTGTGAATTGAGCCAGTATGATGTAGTTCAATGTTGGACTATGACTCTGGAGACCAGGATTTGAATACCCTCTTGGCCATGGAAGCCCAGTGGCTGACCTTGGTTGGGCAAGTCACGCACTCTCAGCCTCAGAAGAAGGCAAAGGCAAACCCCCTCTGAACAAATCTTGCCAAGAAAACCCTGTGATTACCTATCCTGTGATGGACTCACCTTAGGGTTGCCATAAGTCGGAAACGACTTGAAGGAACACAGCAACAACAGAGCATAACAAAATACATGATAACAATACCGAAACATAACATTTAACAAAATTAACGACTTAGCTAACTGGCTGGAGATTTTTGTCTGATGTGGAACATTTACATTCAGTTCAAGTTTGTGGTAGAAAAGGTCTTTTTTAAAAGTGGAAGCAAGTCGGAAGTGACTTCTGGTTACTTCCTTTTTTTAGGACGGAAAGCTTCTCCTAGGCCTAAAATGGCCTGGAGGGGCCTAAACACATGGCAAAAATGCTCCACATGACCCCTAGAATGGAGGCAATTTTTTTGGGGGGGGGTGTACCCTCCAAGTTCTCCTAGGGGTTAATATGGCCCCCTAGCCTCCCACAATTCATAGAATCATAGAATTGCAGAGTTGGAAGAGACCACGAGGGCCATCCAGTCCAACCCCCTGCCATGCAGGAAATCACGATCAAAGCATCCCCGACAGATGGCCATCCAGCCTCTGTTTAAAGACCTCCAAGGAAGGAGACCCCACCACACTCCGAGGGAGTGTGTTCCACTGCCGAACAGCTCTTACTGTCAAAAAGTTCCTCCTAATGTTGAGGTGGAATCTCTGTTCCTGGAGCTTGCACCCATTGCTCCGTGTTCCAGTCTCTGGAGCAGCAGAAAACAAGCCTGCTCCATCCTCAGCGTGACATCCCTTCAAATACTTAAACAGGGCTATCATATCGCCTCTTAACCGTCTTTTTTCCAGGCTAAACATACCCAGCTCCCTAAGTCTTTCCTCATAAGGCATCGTTTCCAGACCTTTCACCATTTTAGTTGCCCTTCTCTGGACACGCTCCAATTTGTCAATATCCTTTTTTAATTGTGGTGCCCAGAACTGGACACAGTATTCTAAGTGAGGTCTGACCAAGGCAGAATAGAGTGGCACTATTACTTCCCTTGATCTAGACACTATACTTCTATTGATACAGCCCAAAATCGCATTGGCCTTTTTAGCTGCCGCATTGCATTGTTGGCTCATGTTCAACTTGTGGTCTACTAGGACTCCTAGATCCCTTTCACACGTGGTCTCATTCAGCCAGGTCTCTCCCATCCTATATTTATGCATTTCATTTTTCCGCCCTAAATGCAGTACCTTACATTTCTCCGTATTGAATTTCCTTTTGTTAGCTTTGGCCCAGCTCTCTAGTCTATCCAGGTCATTCTGAATTTTGATCCTGTCCTCTAGGGTATTAGCTACTCCTCCTAATTTGGTGTCATCTGCAAATTTGATAAGTATGCCCCTAATTCCCTCATCCAAGTCATTGATAAAGATGTTGAATAGCAATTGTCCACCCTTACCGTAAATGCACACAATACATAATCCTTTAAACACACACAATAATTTGTAATTTTTGTCCATTTAAAAAAAAAAGAGCCACATAGAACTATCATGGATTGAACTTGGAAGTGGGAAAAGAAGGACATTCTAAGAAATAAACTTGACAGATCCCTAGGGGGAACGAGGCCCGAGAGAGGTGCGCTGACCACATGTTTGGCTTGTGGGTAACTCAGAGATGTCTGGTTGGCTTAATGGGTAAACAAGATGATTGACTTGAAGGCACTTGCAGTGATATACTCATATGCTTTTCAACACCCAACTCAACAATCTTGTTGTTGTCTATGCTCTGTAATAGGAGCGTGTACTGTACTATTGCACTTCCTTTGGATGGTTTTATGGGGTAGTAAGATTCACAATACTTGCACCAACATGTGAAAAGGTGGCCCTGTTTTCCTTATTCTGTGATGTGGGGCCTCCACACATCTCCCCCCAAATCTTCTCTTGAAGGTACCATGCCAGCCTAGGCCTGATCCATCAAGGCTCTTCTGATACTGCTTTGAGTGCACTTTCCATTGCAAATCCACTTTTGCTGTGCGCAAGGGATATAAAAATAAAAATGAGCAGTTGTAATTTCCTTTTGCAAAACTTTAAAATAGTTTGGATGGCAATTTAAACTTTGTCAATAGCTGGTTGGTTCGTTTAATGTTATATTCTTTCTTTATAGTTGTCACCCCCCCCCCACACACAAAAACATTCCTTTGAGACAATGCCAGCTGCTGTTTTTTTATTAGTTACGAAAGAAAAGCAAATAAGTTGTTTGTTTGTTTTTACCAATAAGCATGCATTGTTTCTTCAATGTTCTGAAGTTCCTTAGACAAAATATGAGTGAAATCATTTTTTAACCAACAGCTTTAATCTCTAAACTCTACTGTTTTATTTTAAATCTCTCTCTTGAATTACATAAAATGATAGCAAAGGAATAAAATTCCTAACATACTTTTGGTATTAAAGGATTTCAGATACTTGCACTGACTGTTGGCATAGCCGATATTAGTAACACTTACGCAATGAATGTCTTTGTATTTTGTAAATTCAACGGTGCCCAAACTTCCAGCCCATTAAGTTGCTGCTACAACTCTAGGGTCTGGTGTTACTACCATGCAGAATGTATAAAACTCTTTTGTCATATTCATATGTGTAGTGCATTGGACCTCTGCTACCAGGTAGTTGGATTTTCAGGTCCCTGTTAGCATCATGGCCAAATATTAACAGTTTGTCCAGTGGTATAGATAAGGCTAATCTGTATTGGTGACTTTGGAATTCACTAGATAAGCAATTTCACCCATCTTCCCCCATCTTGGAGCCTTGCAGTCCAAACAACGCAGAGCTCTTGCCCTGTTATGCTCTGGACAGTCCTGACAATGTCCGAGGCATAGCTGGGGGAAGCTGGGGTAAACCACTCTATTTTGCTTTGGTCAGACCTCACCTGGAATACTGTGTCCAGTTCTGAGCACCACAACTCAAGAAGGATATTGACAAGCTGGAACCTGTCCAGTGGAGGGTGATCAAAATGGTGGGAGGTCTGGAAGCCATTATGCCCTATGAGGAGTGGCTAAGGGAGCTGGGTATGTTTAGTCTGGAGAAGAGAAGGTTAAAAGGTGACATGATAACCATGTTTAAATATTTGAAGGGATGTCATACTGAGGATGGAGCAAGCTTGCTTTCTACTGCTCTAGAGACAAGGACATGGAGCAATGGACTCAAACTACAGGAAGAGATGCCACCTAAACATTAGGAGGAACATCCTGACAGTAAGAGCTATTTGACAGTGCAATACACAGCCTTGGAGTGTGGTGGAGTCTCCATCTTTGGAGGTTTTTAAACAGAGGCTGGATGGCCATCTGTCGAGAATGCTTTGATTGTGTTTTCCTGCGTGGCAGGGGGTTGGACTAGATGACCCTTGTGGTCTCTTCCAACTCTATGATTTTGTGATTCTATGAAACCCATTTAAACGTGTTTGTTTTAAAAAAGAAAAAGAAAAAAAGAAAACCTGCGTTATGCAGGAAAACCCGGATGGGTCTGGTATGGGTTGTTGCTGGTGTCAGTCTGCAATGGGAAGGAGGCCCCTAGCATGTGATCAAGGCCTCCTGCATGTGTCCTGCCTTGATCACATGCTGAGGGCCTCCTTCCAAGCTTCAAAGAGTGTGGAGCATGGCAGTGGGGGCCTGCTGATACCAGCCAGCATGTGCTGATATGGACTTCTGAAATGGACAGTAATGCAACGGGGGGGGGGATCTGGGCCAGCTACGGGGTAGAATCTGCCAGCTAGAAGGTGGCATATTCTGGCTGGTATAGACAAGCCCTTTCTTTGATATTTTTCTGCATTAGCTTGGCAGTTTGAGACTTGGAAAAGGGATGAAGGCTGATAACAGACTAAGGGAGTGAATCATCTTCCATTACTAACCTGCTTGCACAGTTCTCATAGTTATGAGGGGCAGATATGATTTGCTTGGTCATTTTAATTTTTCTAGTTTGCTTCTGCATTATATATTTCTTGGGAGTCCATTTTTCCCTGGTTTCACTCATGCCAGTGCATCCTAGTCCAGAGGCGCCATTTAGCCAGAGATGAGGAATATGATCACCAGCCAGGGATAGTCTGTATAGAATTAATTGGCCAGGGGCCACATTCTGCCATTAGGTGTGAGAAGATGCTCAACCCCATCAATGAAATCTCTGGAATGTTGCTGAGCTGTAGACCATTGGCTGCATCATTGACCACCAATAAAGCTTATAACCTATGTCAGTATTTGGTAATGAAGACATCTTTGGGAGGCCTGAAACTACACCTCATTCCAGAACAGAATGATATATTACACAGTTAAGCATGGCAACCATTCTGTGGAGAGTGGAATCCCTTCTCAAATGACTAGATAAGAAGAATCTCAGGTTGTTCTTGAGAAATTGGTATAGTTGCTCCTCCACATTCAACTCTTGCCACTCCAAGAAAGGAGTGGGGGGGGGGTAGCAGGGAGGAAAGACATTAACATGAGTTCTTCCCTCACATCTTTAGGCTCTTCCTTCATGGTTATTCAGGAATAAAGAAGAGCCCTGGTGCACTGCTGGCTTCCACACCACCAGTATAAAGTAAAAACTAAAATGGTGACATATACAAAAGTTCTGGACAGTCATGATTCTTCATACTCAGTTATGGCGATTATAAAAAAAACATGACTATTAATCATTTCTGTTTGAAGAACTGCAGCCAAGGGTAGTGATCTGCGCATGCATTAGCCAACGGCAGTTTTATGAAGTCCATACATATATATATATATATATATATATATTATAATAAGTTTTATAATAAGTATATTACGGGAGAGCACCCAGATTTCACAGACCTTATAACTTGTGCAAGGAAAAGTTGTAGAGCAAATCATGTGCTGTGAGATCATATGATGTAGCTTTCAGGCAGGCTGTTGAAGATTTGGAAGTAATTAGGGGGAAAAAGAGCTGTGGGTTTTAATGAGCAGCACAACTTCTGAATTATGCTGCAGGGCAGAGAGAATTGCAGTACTGTATAAGGGTGAGAACAGAGTCTTCCTGAACCAAGGGGGATATGCAACGTTCAAGACAGGTCAATCAGCAGTGCTTCTAAGATGAGCTGTGCTAGAGCCTATGCAGACATGACTAGGGTCATGAGTTGGCCCCAAGGTTGGTTTTTATGGTCCTCAATCCCTCCAGATTTTCTAAACTGCATACCTGCCAACATTTCTTAGTTGAAAAATAGGATGCCAAGCAACAGCAGAGTGTGGGAAAAGTTATGAATGAGGAAGAACACACAAGCTAGGAGAGGCTGCAGCAGTTTGCTTTTGCCTGAGCCTACTGGGAAGAGCAAGATTCTGGCTCTTCCTGTCCTTTCTCCCCTGCTGTGTTAATTGAGTGCGAACTACTTTTGTACTTTGAATTCAGTTTACAGCAGTTGAAGTAAGCTGCAGGCAAAGGGGGAAAGAGGGTGGAAGAGGAGAGAAACTAGAACATTTTAAAAGCAGATGAAAAAGTGGGACAATGGAGGATTAATCCCTTCCAAATTGGGACAGTTGGAGATTATGAGATAGTTCCTTTCTGGGGTATTATGTGCAGGGCTCTTTGGGAGACATTGTAATCAGTATTGTCTTTGTGAAATGTGAAAATGTGGACTCTCCTGCACTTAAAAAAAACAGATTATAGTAAACCATTGTAGGGCCCAAGAAGGCCTCAGACTTCCAAAGCTGAAGTCCATATCTTCAATTATATCTGAAAAACATTTTAGTTTTTTTCATATATTAGTTTTTCAGATCCTTTTATCTTATTACTACACGTATTTTGAGTTTCCTCTAGCTTATCAGAATGCTTTCATCACCATGCTCAAGAATGTTGAAGATATTAAGACATAACCCCTGCATAATTTCTCTTGAATCAGGGATATCATTCAGACAGCATGCCAAAGTATGGTTTAGAAAACTGTTCATGATATGATTCTGACTGACAATATCATAATTATGGCTGTTGCTTCATAGAGGCCACATAGACGCCTGTTGTGTTGGATCGTTAGAATCATGAAGTTGCCAGGGACCCTAAGGGCCACTGAGTTAAACCTGCTGCAGAGCAGGAATCCATAGCTAAAGCATTTCTAAGAGGTGTCCATCCAACCTGCATCTAAAAACCTCCCGTGAAGTCTCCTTCATTGTCCACCACTTTCCAAAGTAGTCTGTTCCACTGTTGAACAGCTATTACTATCAAGATTGTTGTTGTTGTTGGTGGTGGTGGTGTGTGCTCCTTGTTCTAGTCTCTGGAGCAGCAGAAAACCCTGTTAGTGGAATCTCTTTTCCTGTAATTTGAACCCATTGCTCCATGTCCTAGTCTCTGGAGCAGCAGAAAACAAGCTTGCTCCATCCTCAGTATGACATCCCTTCAAATATTTAAACAAGGTTATCATGTCACCTTTAAACCTTCTCTTTTCCAGGCTAAACATGCCCAGCTCCCTAAGCCGCTCCTCATGCTTTCCAGACCTTTTACCATTTTGGTCACCCTCCTCTAGACACCTTCCAGCTTCTCAATACAGATCGACCCCAGTACCTGTGGGGGATGCCTTGTGAGACCTCTCGTGGATACCTGAAGCCATGGATAATATGGCACCGTATTATTTTCAATGAGACAAATGTCGGAAGTTGACCATAGAATCGTATTGGAGGACCTAGAAATGCCTAGACAAAACCTGTTTTTTCACATGTGGATAAGTGAAGTCGTGAATACCAAATCTATGGATATGGGGTCAACCTGTATGCTTCTTGAATTGTGCTCAGAACTGGACACAGTATTCCAGGTGAAGTCTGACCAAAGTACAATAGAGTGGTAATAATACTTCCCTCAGTCTAGACAATATACTCCTATTGATGAAGCCTAGAATTGCATTGGCTTTTTTAGCTGCCTCATCACACTGCTGACTCATGTTCCACTTGTGGTCCACTAAGATTCCTAGATCCCTTTCCCATCTACTGCCATCAAACCAGATGTCACTCATCCTATATCTGTGCATTTCATTTTTACTGTCCAAGTGTAGTATCCTACATTTCTCCCTGTTGCAATTCATTCTGTTCGTTTTGGCCCGGCTCCCTAATCTGTTACCGTCATTTTGAATTCTGATCCTGTCAGAATTCTGATCCTGTCCCCTCCTAATTTGGTACCATCTGCAAATTCCTCAACCATTCCTCATATAGCTTGGTTTCCAGACCCTTTACCATGTTGGTCATCCTTCTCTGGACCCACCTCAGCTTGTTGATATCTTTCTTAAATCATGCTGTCCAGAACTGGATGCAATACTCTAGGTGGGGTTTGCCCAGAGCAGAATAGAGTGGTGCTGTTACTTCCCTTGATAGACACTGTAGTCATGTTGATGCAGCCTAGAATTGCATTCACTGTTTTGGCTGCTAGATCACACTGTTCACTCTTGTTTAGCTTGTGGTCTGCAAAAACCCTTGTTCCTTTTCACATGTACTGCTGTCAAGCCAAGCATCAGCCTTTCTGTATTTGTGGGCTTCATTTTTCATGCCTAAATACAGTATCTCACATTCATCCTTCTTGAAATGTATTGACCATGTTTGTTGGAAATGTTGAAGCATCTGGAGGGATTCAGGTTTGGCAAGCCTAGGTTATGCAGAAGAGCTTTTCAGCCATGATCACATGGTGGGAGCGTGTAAAATTGAAGCCATCTTTAAAGTTCAGGTTGAGCATGAAGCCTATTAGTATGCATGCTCCTAGTTCAACATTGGCAGTATTTATGTAGCTTTTCTCTTATTTTCTGCCTAAGTATCCTAATCTTGGAGTTTCACATTGAAGACAGCAACAATAATGAATGGATAGATTCATTTCTCATTACTGCCAATTTCTGCTTTAGAAAAAAGGGTCCTTCAGGAATCGAGTGATACTGTTCAAGTGCTTTAAAAATTGTAAAGGAAAATATGGGGATTATGCATCAGAGCTGAAATATTAGGAGCACACCTTTGCTAGGACACAAACAACATTCATGTGTAGAAATGAGATTGTCATGGTGGTTTCTTGGCTATGTTCCCTTGATGATAAAGCACAACCTTTGTAAAGGGGGAGAAAATTTCTTTCTTACCCCTCTTGAATTGGACAGTAAAGAATACTCACAAATGTTCCTGTGCTCAATTAGAAAGGGTGCTCCAGCACATTCAGATACCCCATCACAGTGGTCAAGTACTATGAGATTTCTCACGTCTGGAGATTCTTATGCCAAAAAAGGTACAGAGAGCTAGAGTGATGGAGTAGTTTAAGCACTGAACTTGTGCCTGTAGGCACTTCAGATGTCCATGAGTGTTTTACATATTTTAAGCTGTTCTTAAATCAGGGTTTTTAATAGGACTCCTTTAAAAAAAAAAAAAAGCTTTTATTATTAACTTTTTAGCTGTGCTTTGTTTTAACTTACACAAGCCAGACTGAGTTTTAAGATCTTCAAGGGAGGGTTTTATTTGAGTCCCACCACTTTCACAGGCACATTTAGTGATGAATCACAGAATTATAGAGTTGGAAGAGACCACAAGGGCCATCTAGTCCAGCCCCCTGCCATGCAGGAATACACAATCCAAGTATTCCCGACAAATGGCCATCCAGCCTCTGTTTAAAGACCTCCAAAGAAGTAGACTCCACCGCACTCCAAGGCAGCGTATTGGACTGCCGAACAGCTCTTACTATCAGGAAGTTCTTCTTAATGAATCTCCTTTCCTGTAGTTTGACTCCATTGCTCTGTGTCCTAGTCTCTGGAGCAGCAGAAAACAAGCTTGCTTCATCCTCAGTATGACGTCTTTTCAAATATTTAAACACAGCTATCATGCCACCTCTCAACTTTACCTTCTTCAGGCTAACCATACCCAGCTCCCTAAGCCACTCCTCATAGGGCATGGCTTACAGGACTTTTACCATGTTGGTCGCCCTCCTCTGGACACATTCCAGCTTGTCAATATCCTTCCTGAATTGCGGTGCCCAGAACTGGATACTGAATTTCAGGTGAGGTCTGACCAAAGCAGAATAGAGTGGCACTATTAATTCCCTCGATTGACTATACTTCTATTGATGCAGCCTATAACTGCATTGGCTCTATCCTTTTTAAATTTTGGACATGGGACAGAGCCTTCTCAATGGCTGCTCCCAGGCTGTGGAACTCCCTTCCAGAGGAGTTCTGCCCCCTGCAACTCTCTTTTTGCTGGCAGGGGAAGACCTTTTTATTCAGTCAGGACTTTGAGATTTACATTATATAGCAGACAGGTGAACCTAAGTCAGAAACAACTTGAAGTCACACAACCACAACAAGTGTATGTCATAGCCAGCATGGTGTACTGGTTTGAGTTTTGGACTAAGACTCCAGGAAATCATGTTTTGAATCTCTGCTCAACCATGGAGACCCACTTGAGCAAGTCACTCTCTGTCAGATATTGTGGAAGGCAATGGCAAACTTCCTCTGAAGAAATCTTTCCAAGGAAACCCCGTAGAGTTCACTTTAGGGTCGCCATAAGTCAGGATGACTTGAAGGCACAGAACAACAATGCAACAAATTGGCTTGTGCAATAAAGAAACAAACAAATAAACAAATAAATACAATTTTAAAAATTGGCTTCCTGAGCAAGTAACACCTACTTTGGGGCAAAAGGAGATTCCCCCCCCCCAACAAAATAGTATATTTTGAGCAAAATACACTTTGTGTAATAAATGTTGGCTTTTGCACCAAAAAGCTCTTTTTTTTTCAGAATTGATTTTGTTTGCCAAAAAAAAAAAAAAAAAGCCCTATGTGTGAAAAATGTCTAAAACCTCTTATAGGTTTTTTCCCCCCACTGCACAATTATGGCACTTTGATACCACTTTAACTGCCGTGGCTCAATCCTATGGAATTCTAGGATTTGTCATTTTATGAAACATTTAAATTCTATGCCACAGAGCCTTAGTGCCTCCCCCAAACGCCAAACCCGATTTCATGGAATGCAGCCGTGATATTGTGGCATTAAAGTGCTATAATTGTGTGGTGTAAAAGAGACCATAATCTCATCCAGTGGACAGCAAACCTTCCAAATTTTTCATAGAATCATAGAATTGGAAGAGACCACAAGGGCCATCCAATCCAACCCCCTGCCATGCAGGAATACACAATCAGAGCACACCTGACAGATGGCCAAAGAAGAGACTCCACCACACTCTGAGGTAGCATATTCAACTGTCGAACAGCAATTTAAAGTCAGGAAGTTCTTGCTAATGTTTAGCTGGAATCTCTTTTCCTGTAGTTTGAACCCATTGCTCTGTGTCCTTGTCTCTAGAGCAACAGAAAACGAGCTTGCTTCCTCTTCACTATGACGTCCCTTCAAATATTTAAACATGTTGTGTGTGAAAATGAAAACCAGAAATTTCAATGTGCTTTTATCTATATCTATATATATTATTTGTGTTTCTTTTTATTGTGTTAGCAGCCTTGAGCAGCAGTTGTTTTTGTTGTTGTTGTTTTGAGTGGGGGAGACAGGGTAAATTAGCACAGTGGAGTGATTTGAGTGCTGGACCATGACACTGGGAAACTAGGGGTTGAATCCCCATTCAGCCATGGAAACCTACTGGGTGGCTTTGAGAATGTCACACTCTCTTGATCTCAGAGGAAGGCAATGAAAACCCCCCTCTGAAGAGATCTTGCCAAGAAAACCCTGTGATGTGGTCACCTTAGGGGTCCCATAAGTTCAAAACAACTTGAAAGTACACAGCAACTGTTTGTCATCCCTGGTGTCAATGTAACACAGAGACCTGTTGTCTGTGTGATTTCAACAGAGAACAGATGCACTGACTGTCGTAACTCATCCTCTGGAGGATTCAGACAAGGAAGAGGAGGAGGAGGAGGCGGAGGAGGCAGATGGCTAGGAATATGTAGCTCTTGATATCATGGGTCTCTTTGAGTCTGGGGCTCTGGAGGCTAAAGCAGTGGGAGGCTTGGCTCCCTAGCAGAAGCTGGCAAATGCTGAAGATATGGAAGGCATCCTCCGTTCTTTGCTGAATGCCA
Organism: Gambelia wislizenii; assembly: GCA_030847615.1. Lineage (NCBI taxonomy): Eukaryota > Metazoa > Chordata > Lepidosauria > Squamata > Crotaphytidae > Gambelia > Gambelia wislizenii. Next base: position 362,074,400 of record JAUMIR010000003.1, read on the forward strand.
GAGAGAGAAAAAACCAATTCCAAAGGCTATTAAGTACAAGATGCTGACCTAATTAGACACCTGCGTGCTGCCTATAAATTTCACAGCCATGCCTGGGCAGCTTTGTTGCTTTCAACTCTCCTACTTGGTGATTAGCAGCACTTCTCTGTGTTCCTGTTTCCTTAACCATTGGAGTGGCACCATTTATGACTACGATTTACTACTGACTGATTTTGCTTATCTGGACTATTGAGTTGCTGCATGACTTCTGGACCGGCTGATGACTATTCTTTTGCATCTACTTTCAGTCTGCTGGATACTCTGAGACTGACCTGGACTGGACTGACAGTGTGTGCATTCTAACCACTTGTTTCCTGAGGCACCTGCTGACTGGCGCATTGGACACTGACGCTATAAGTGTATGCTCACTTCAAACCTACATGCCTATGTCCTAGCCAACCTACTTTGGGACATGCCAGTGTGTTGTAGTGGTTTGAGTGTTGGACTAGGACTCTGGGACACCAGGCTTCATATCCCGCTCAGCCCTGGCAACAGACTGGATGACCTTGGGCAAGTCACACTCTCTCAGTCTTAGGGTTTAGATGAACAAATATTGCCAAGAAAACCCCATGATAAGGTTGCCTTAGGATCACCATAAGTCAGAAATCACTTGAAAGCACACAGCAACAACCACCACCAACAAATAAATAAAGCAATAAAATATAATACAAGCCAGAATGAAGTAGTGGTTTGAGTGTTTGGGTGGGACTTTGGGAGACAAAAGTTTTGAATTCCTGCTCAGACACAGAAACCAACTTGGGCAAGTCACACTCTCTCAGTCTTTAAGAGAAGGCAATGCCAAACCTCCTTGGAAGAAATATTGCCAAGAAAAAAGCTCGCCATGATATGTTCATCACTCCCACATGCAAGCAACCAGCTGCCACTTACCAGTACCGGGTAGAGCTCACAATCCTTCTACACACAGAACCAACACTTTAAAAAGTTACTTTTTGGACTATAACTCCCAGAATCCCCTGGCCAACCCGTCCACTTTTTCCATTTCTGTGCAAAACCCGCACCGGATTACCCCAAGCTTTTTTTTTTTTTTTAATTTGAACAGTTTAGATCTGTCTGGATGGGGAGTCATTTTGTTGCTGCTGCTGTTAACTAATTGCAAAGTGGAAATCTTTGCGGAAAATAGAAATCACCTGGAGTTCTACCTGTAAACAGGAGTGTAGCTACCAGAATGGGTGGGTGGAATGATGGCATTATACCCTAGATGGGAATTCTGGCCTTCAGTGAATTTTCATTCAGTGCTCAAGTTTCTAGCATTGCAATAACTTCAAAATTCTGTCGAACATTGAGAAATACAATTTAGGCATCCAAAGAACAGGGGCAGGCAGAATTACCAAGGGAAGGCAAACACAGCAAATTTAAGAATTTTAGGTGTGAAACAACATATCACAGGGTTTTCTGAGGCTGAGCATATGTGACTTCCCCAAGGTGACCCTGTGGTTCCAACTCTGGTCTCCGGAGTCATACTCTAACACTCAAACCACTGTACCATGCTGGTTCCATCTCCATAGTTATATACCTTACATACAGGTCCAGATGTTTCTTTGGCATAACCCTGCTGTGTATATATTCCTGGAAGTAAGTCTTAACAAACTGAGTGGAGCTTGCTTTTGAGTAGCCATGCAGAGGGTTGCATTGTTACCATGGAGAGTTTTAAGAAGTTCTTCCTTTGGGCTACTATGTTGAAAATTAACTGGCGTTTGCAATGGAAGTATGCTCGCGCAGAAAGAAACCTCAACAAGGAGATGATTGAACAACACATGATTTGGCCACTCATCTGATTAGTGTGCTGAGGCAGATCATAAGGCATCTTTACAGGAAATGTCTGCATGAACTGCGTGTTGTTGTTTTTTTAATGACTTTCAGTTTTCCCCCTAAACAGCACACTCGAGTACAGCATTATCAATGGATTGCAGTGTTGTGTAGGACAGATAGAAGCAAAGAGAGAGGTTCACTTCTAGGGTTCTGAATCATGTGAATGAATTTGTCCCTTCTTTTAAAAAAAAAACAATTAAAAGAAAAAGAACACCAGCCTATTAAACAAATACTCAGTGTTACAAACCTGTGATATGGTGTACATCATGAAATGACCCATCCTGCATTTAAAAATACAACAGGAAAGCAGAGGAAATGAGCTCTGTCAGCGAAAGAAGTGGTAGTTCTAGATTTCTGTATAAATGTCGTTTATCATTATTTTATTTTATTTTATTCTGTTTTCATCCCTTCCTTCTCTTGGACAGGGACCCAAGATGGCTCACAGCATGATTATGAACAGGTACCAGATAAAACAGGATGGATGAGATCCTGCACCACACAGGTGGAGCATAATGCTCTGTAGGCACATTTCTGCACCATTCTCCCCAACCAGTAGATATCAAGTCCCATTGGAAATAGTGCTGTTGCCATTTCCTGGCATGACCAGGAGAGGTGAAAGGGTTAAAGTAGTGGCCTGTGTCCATGGTGAGGGGAAGAAAAATGTGGTCATTCTCCTCAGAAATTGCCCTTGTTTCACTTCTCCTTGAGGCTGAGACTGGCTATTTCTTCTTTACCTGAACCACATACCCCCAAGTTGGGCAGTAAACGGCAGCAGTATCCCCAGGGCTTGTCAGGTTTTGGACATTGTAAAAGGGACTAATGAAAACCCCCTTCTGCCGGCATGCTTCCAACTGAGGCCAAATCCACAGTACACAAATAATCCAGTTTGAAACTAGGTTATTTGCCACGGCTCCTTCCTATAGAATCCTGAGATTTGTCATTTTACAATGTCTTTAGCCTTCTCTGCCAAAGAGTGCTGGTGCCTCACCAGACTACAAATCCCAGGATCCCATAGGAAGGAGCCATAGCAAATAACCCAGTTTCAAACTGGATTATTTGTGTGGTGTGGATTTGGCCTGAGTCCTGATTGGGGTTATGGGAGCTCAGATTTATAAAGCCTAGTTTTCATGGGATCATAGAATTGTAGAGGTGAAAGAGCTCCCAAGAACTGTCTACTCCATCCCCTGCTCTTGCATGAATCCACAGCTAAAACATCCCTCTCAGGTGGCCATCCAACCTCTGTTTAAAAACTTTTAACGAAGGAGAGTCCACCACCTTCTGTGGGAGTCTGTTCCACAGTTGAACAGCTTTTACCATCAGGAAGTTCTTCCTAATGTATAATTATAATCTTCCATCTTGTAATTTGCATCCATTAGCTTGAATCCTACCTTTTAGAGCAGCAGTAAACAATCTCACTCCATTTCCATATGACAGCTTTACAGATATTTGAATGCAGCTATCATATAACTTCTCAGTGTTCTCTTCTCCCGGTGAAACATAGCCACCCAGCTGTTTCAACTACTCCTTGTAGAGATTGGTGTTCAGATCTTCTGCTGTCCTGGGCAGGTTTCTTCTGAACACATTCCAGCTTGTCAATACCTTTCCTAATTATGGTGCCCATAACCAATCACAGTACTCCAGATGAGGACTGGCCAAAGCAGAATAAAGTGGTACTATTACATCTCTTGTTTAAGGACTGCTAAAGCTTTTCCTCTGTCTTAATCCCTTGGGCAAAGAGAGCTAGCCAACAGGAGCTCCCCACTCCTACCCACACACTCCTCAGCACCTCCTTCTCCATCTTTCCCAAATAATAATAATAATAATAATAATTTATTTATATCCCGCCCCGGCTTACAACAATAAAATAGTACATAGTATAAAACAACTCAAAATCCCTTCCCCCCTTAAAACATTATTAAATTAATACAAATTAAAATCAGTATATAATACAATTTATTAAAAACCCTTTCGAGCAAGCAGCATCAGTTTGGAGGTCCAGAAGCAGCCTCCAGAGGGGGTTCCTGAGGCCGGGGTTAGCTATTCCGGAAAAGCCTGCCTGAAGAGAACTGTCTTGACAGCCTTTTTAAAGCTGTCTAATGATGTCAATAGGCGGATCTCATCCAGCAGGCCGTTCCACAATTTGGGGGCGACAGCCGAGAAAGCCCTCTGGGAGGTGGTCACCAGCCTAGGTCTTTGTGGCTGCAACAAATTCCTCCCAGAGGACCGGAGAGCGCGGGGAGGATTGTAAGGGAGAAGGCGGTCCCTGAGATAGCTTGGGCCCAAGCCATTTAGGGCTTTAAAGGTGATAACCAACACCTTGTACTGGGCCCGGAAGCTGATAGGCAGCCAGTGGAGGAACCTCAGAACTGGAGTAATGTGGTCCCTCCTAGATGTTCCAGAAACTAGCCTGGCTGCCATATTTTGTACCAGCTGTAATTTCCAAACTAAGCACAAGGGTAGCCCCATGTAGAGTGCATTACAGAAATCAAGACATGAGGTTACCAGCGCGTGCACAACGGTCTCAAGATCCCTTACTTCCAGAAAAGGGCACAGCTGGCGTATCAGCCGAAGCTGATTACAAGCGCTCCTGACTGTCGCATTTACCTGATTTGTCATCAGGAGCGACGAGTCAAGGAGCACCCCTAGACTGCGAACACAGTCACTGGAGGAGAGTGTGACCCCATCCAGGACTGGAGATTGCAACCCGATTCTTGGTTTCGGGGCCGCTACCGTGAGCACCTCTGTCTTGTCTGGATTCAGTCTCAATCTGTTTTTCCTCATCCAGCCCATTACTGCCCAAAGACATTCATTGAGAGAAGAGATGCCGTCAGAATTCGAGACCGACGAACGAGATACGGAGAAATAGATCTGAGTGTCATCAGCGTACTGATAACACCCAGCTCCATAACTCCGGATAATCTTACCCAGCAGCTTCATATAGATGTTAAATAACATCGGAGACAGAATAGCACCCTGTGGTACTCCACAGGTAAGCTCCCTTTTACTGGAGCTACTGTCCCCGAGCAGCACTCTCTGGGTCCTGCCTGAGAGGAAGGACCGGAACCACTGCAAAGCAGTGCCTCCGATGCCTAAGTCCCTCAGGCGATCCAGAAGAATGCTGTGATCTATCGTATCAAAAGCCGCTGAGAGGTCTAGGAGCACCAACAGGGTCACACTAGCCCTGTCGATGCTCAGACGCAGATCGTCGGTCAAAGCAACCATGGCAGTCTCAACCCCAAAGCCTGTCCTAAAGCCAGTTTGAAATGGGTCTAGGTAATCGGTTTCACCCAAGACAGCTTGGAGTTGAAGAGCAACCGCCCTCTCGATCACCTTGCTCAAAAATGGTAATAAAGAGACTGGCCTATAATTATTCATAGCCAGAGGGTCCAGGGAAGGTTTTTTCAAAATAGGCTTAACAGCCACCTCCTTTAGACATGATGGAATATATCCTTCCCTGAAGGATGCATTGATGATGCTCACAAGGAACTTCCGCAATGCATCCCCTCCCTGGACGGCCAGCCAAGATGGGCAAGGGTCGAGAGGGCAGGTTGTCTTCCTCACACTACCCAGGAGCTTGTCCACGTCATTGGTACTCACAGATTGCAGCTGATCCAGTATAATTACATCGGCGGAGTCACTGGAAACCTCGTCCATTGTTTCTGTTACAATAGTGGCATCTAGGTCGGCTCTTATCTGAGAGATTTTATCTGCAAAGAAGTTATTAAATGCATCACAGCAGGCAGTCGTCGGGTTAAGCAGGGGATTTGGCACAGGGGACACCTGCGCCAGCTCCCTCACCACCCTAAACAGCTCTGCTGGACTGGACTCTGCAGACGCAATACGTGCAGAGGAGAAGGATCTTTGCGCTGCACGCATTGCCTCCCGATAGGACCAAAGGAAGTTCCTATGGCGAGTTCTGTCAGATAAGAGTCGAGTCTTCCGCCACCTGCGCTCTAGTCGTTGTCCAAACCGCTTCATTTCCCTAAGCTCAGGTGTATGCCATGGCCTACGGTTAGAAGCGGGTTGGCAAGGACGCTTGGGAGCAATCATGTCGATAGCTCTGGTAAGGTCGGTGTTCCACGTATTAACCAGAGCATTGACAGGATCACCGGCATTTCCAACCATTAAACCCTCTAAGGCTTTCTGGAAACCCATAGGTTCCATTAGCCTTCGAGGGCGGACCATTTTAATGGGTCCACCCCCCCCCCCGGTGGGACAGATGTAGGCTCTAAGTTCCATCTTGACCAGGAAATGATCCGTCCATGACAAAGCAGAGGTACTGATTACCTCTGCCCACGGATATGCCTGATCCGAACTAAAGACCGCATCGAGTGTATGACCTGCACAATGCGTGGGCCCATTGACCAATTGGGATAGGCCCATGTTTGTCATGGTCTCCATGAACTCCCAAGCCGCACCTGTTAAGCTGGTCTTGAGCGGGATGTTGAAGTCCCCCAAAACCAAAAGTCTGGGGGACTCCAGTAGCAGCTCTGAGACCAGCTGTGTCAGCTCAGTTAGGGAGTCTGCTAGACAACGGGGTGGCTGGTAGACTAGCAGAATCCCCAAGCTGTCCCTGGTCTTCAGGCTTAGGTATATACACTCGAAGTGGGCTGTGTTCCGGACAGGTATCCTGGTCAAGGTCAGGTGGTTCTTACGGACTAGAGCCACTCCGCCCCCCCCCGCCCACTTCCTCTCACCTGCTCGCTAACAGAGTACCCGGCTGGGAGGGCCTGCGCCCATGTGACAGCGCTATCCTCTCCCAGCCAGGTCTCAGTGAAGCAAGCCAGGTCGGCGTCCTCATCCAAGAGAAGATCCTGGAGGATATGAGTCTTATTCCTCACCGACCTGGCATTGCAGAGGAGCAGAGTGAGGTTCTGTGGAATGGTTGGGCTGCTCTCCAAGCCATTCTGGGAAACAGAGGGAACTGAAGACGGGATAGCTTTCAAACAGCAATCCCGTCTTCTCTTGCAACATTTGTTCACTCTGTTCCAGCCATATCTCCCATTCCCCAACACTACTCCAATGGCTGCTCCCACCTCCTTCCCGGCCTCAGGTAAGACGGAGGAGCACTCACTCTCCACCCCCAGTTTGAAGGCACGCTGCTGCTGCTGCTGCTCTTGCTGCCGGTGGTCTGGCTGGAGCTGGCTTTAAAGGCACTCAAAGGCCAGGTGTTCCTAGGGAGGAGGAGGAGGGCCAAGCACTCACTCTCCACCCCCAGTTTGAAGCCACGCTGCTGCTTCTGTTGCTGCTGATGGTCTGGCTGGAGCTGGCTTTAAAGGCACTCAAAGGCCAGGTGTTCCTAGGGAGGAGGAGGAGGGCCAAGCACTCACTCTCCACCCCCAGTTTGAAGCCACGCTGCTGCTGCTACTGCTGTTGCTGCTGGTGGTCTGGCTGGAGCTGGTTTTAAAGGCACTCAAAGGCCAGGTGTTCCTAGGGAGGAGGAGGAGGGCCAAGCACTCACTCTCCACCCCCAGTTTGAAGCCACGCTGCTGCTGCTGCTGCTGCTGCCGGTGGTCTGGCTGGAGCTGGCTTTAAAGGCACTCAAAGGCCAGGTGTTCCTAGGGAGGAGGAGGAGGGCCAAGCACTCACTCTCCACCCCCAGTTTGAAGCCACGCTGCTGCTTCTGTTGCTGCTGATGGTCTGGCTGGAGCTGGCTTTAAAGGCACTCAAAGGCCAGGTGTTCCTAGGGAGGAGGAGGAGGGCCAAGCACTCACTCTCCACCCCCAGTTTGAAGCCATGCTGCTGCTGCTACTGCTGTTGCTGCTGGTGGTCTGGCTGGAGCTGGTTTTAAAGGCACTCAAAGGCCAGGTGTTCCTAGGGAGGAGGAGGAGGGCCAAGCACTCTCTCTCCACCCCCAGTTTGAAGCCACGCTGCTGCTGCTGTTGCTGCCGGTGGTCTGGCTGGATCTGGCTTTAAAGGCACTCAAAGGCCAGATATGATACTTTGCCTAGGTATCATATCTTAGATTATCCTTTTTAAGGAGTTCTGGTGGTGCAGTGGTTAAATGCTGGTATTGCAGCCACAGCGTTGTGAGTTTAATCCCACAGGGCTTCAAGGTTAACTCAGCCTTCCATCCATCCATAGGTCTGTAAAGTGTGTACCTAGCTTGTTGTGGGCAATTACCTAACACATTGTAAACCGCTTAGGGAATGCTTTGCACTGACAAGCGGTATAGAAATATAAATGCTCTTGCTCTTGCTACTGCTATTAAGACATACCTTAGAAGTTTGCCAAGTTACAGAAACAGATTACATTCCAAAGACACCATGGAAATGACAACTGCCTAAGGAAAGACAACAAAAATCTCTGATGCCTCCTAACTAAAAATGGTCCCTTGCCATTTGCAGACCTTCTGTTCTCAGGTTTTCCCGTGGCTAAGGAAGGGGGAATCTCACCCTTTTGAGATCAGCCTTTATCAGCCTTCCTCATGCCAATGGTCAGCATCCCAAGGAAAGCTTGAGCAACAGACCAATGCCCCCCCCCCGAGAACAAAAGCAGTAAAACTTTTGTAGCCCTGACCTCGGAAGGTTCCAGGTGTTTTAGTATCTGTCTACTCACCCAAAGCTTGACTGGCAAAGGGTATCTCCCCTGATCTTACATAACCTTCGGCCATGCTAAGTGGTAAATTAACCCCTTGTTAGCTGGATGTAGCTCTGTTCAAAGTCACTAGATAATGTGTGAGTGCATTATCACAGGGTTTTGTTGTTGCTGTTAACTGCCATCAAGTTGACTTTGACTTATGGCCACCCTGTGAATGAAAGACCTCCAAGCATCAACAGCCCTGCTCAGCTCTTGCAGACTCAGGGCTGTGGCTTCCCTGATTGAGTCTATCCATCTGGAATGCGGTCTTCCTACTGCCTTCTACCTTGCCAAGCATTATTGTCTTTTCTAGTGACTCATGTCTTCTTGTGATATGGACAAAGTACAACAGCCTCAGTTTAGTCATCTTGCTTCTAGGTAGAATTCAGCCTTTATTTAGTTGTTGTTGTTGTATGCCTTCAAGTCATTTCAGACTTATGGCAACCCTAAGGCAAACCGATCAAGGGGTTTTCTTGGCATGATTTGTTCAGAGGAGGTATTGCCATTGCCTTTCTCAGGGGCAGAGAGAGTGGGACAAGGTCACCCAGTGGGTTTTCATAGCCAAGTAGGGATTTGAACCCTATTCTCCTGGGTCCCAGTCCAACAGTCTAACCATTACGCCACACTGGCTCGCTTGATTTCCCCTAGAACCTATTTATTCATCTTTTTAGCAGTCCACGGTATCCACAGAACTCTTCTCTAGCACCACTTTTCAAATGAGTTGATTTCTTTGACAGCTATAGTGCTATGATTCCACTTCAACTGTCATGGCAACATCCTATGGGATCCTGGGATTTGCAGTTCAGAGAGGGATATTTATGCTTCTTAGCCAGAGAGTTCTAGTGCCCCAAGCAACTAAGGACTTTATCACATTATACTGTTATAGTGCTACTAGCTGCACCCGACATAACATATGTTGGGGATGCATTGAGGGTGAATTGCTCTGTTGACCTGCCCCTGGTGCCACTGCCGCCACTGCCAATTGACTGCATGGGTTTTGTTTGAGCGGCAGCAGCAGCATCCCACTGCCACCACAAGTCTCACCACCACCAGTTGACTGTGGGGGTCCACAGTCAACTGGCAGCGGTGGCACCAGGGGAGGTCAATAGAGCAACTCACCCTCAATGCACCACCAATGTATGTTACATTGGGTACAGCTAGTTGGAGTGGCAGGAGTGGCATCCTACCACAGCTGCCATTCCTGCCGCCACCACCACCACTGAGTGTGTGGTCTCTTTTGGACCGGCAACAGCGGCGTCCCACCGCCACCATCCTACTTCCATTGCCAAGTTCACTCAGTGGCGGCAGGTCACTGAACTCCTCTCCCCTGTTTGGTCTGGAAAGGCCGCAGCTCAGCAGTGGTGGCGGTGGAGCCCTGACCTCCCTTTCCCGATTGGCCTGGGAAGGCTGGAGCTCAGCAGCTACAGTGGCGGCAGGGCAATGACATCACCCCCTGTTCCGCCAAGCAAGACTGCAGCTTGGCAATGATTGTAGGCTGAGGAGGTGCTGCTGAGAGCTGATTGGCTGGCCAAGGAGTGCCTAAGCAGCCAATCAGCACACTGAAAATGCCAACATACCCAAGAGAATTATATAGAGAGATTATTCCACTTTAACTGGTATGGCTGCATCCTGTGTTGTTCTTTGGTTTGTAGTTTAGTGAAGCCTAAGCGCTCTCTGGCTGAGAGTTCTAAATGTCCCTCCCTAATCTGCAAATCCCAAGATTCCACAGGAGGCAATCATAGTGGTTAAAGTGGAATAATAGCACTATAACAGTGTAGTGTGATAATCTCCTAAATCTGAGAATTCCATAGGATGCAATCATAGCAGTTATAGTGGAATCATCATTACAGTTGTATTGTGTACAAGGGCCTCTAGACACTATAGATCAGTTGATGCAGCCTTGAAGTTCATTGCCCCTATTTTCTTTTTTCTTTTTTTTACCACTGCATCACTCTGTTGTTATTCATCCCTCACACCTGCAGACCTCAACACTAGTGCCTCTTTAAGCATTGTTTTATTGATTTGCTTGCAAGGCACTGAGGTGTGTACTGTATCTGCATTTGAGCATTTGCGTTCAGTGACTTCTTCTGTGAATGCATGGTTCAGCCCCATTTCACTTACTGCATCTTGCCACACGTCCAGTCCAGAATTGGCTTTTATTATTCATCTCTGTTTTCATCATAAAAAGCATTAATTCATTTTCTCAGTGTTTCAGTGCATCTAGCAGTATTTTGCCAAGCAGCTCTGTTGATGGATTCCCTGGCTATTTTTTTTAAAATCAACCAATAAAATTGACTTTAAGATGAGGTTTGCCAAGTAATAGCTTTTTCAACGATCTATTGTAGACTGACTATCTGCTCACAGTATGATTTGCCTGGGTGAGCTAACCTGATCCATTTTCGTCATATGCTCACAAATGGTTTCTATGGTCTTTATTTTATCTAGCATAATAGCATTCCACTTTTTTCCACCCCTAAGATGGGACAAGATAAGACTGTTCTTATTGTTCTTATTTAGTAGGAATTATGTTCTTATTTGAGAAGATGCTGAGAAGAGAAAAAGATAGTGGCTGGCAATCCTGTTCAGTATTCATGATGTCATTAAGCTTGACATTATAATTACTGGGATTTGTGTTTATGGCTGTTGCACCATTGCAATGACTGAAAGTCCTCCCCAGAACTTATCTTTTATTCTAGGCAGACCCCCAACCAAAGGATTTCCAAGGCACTGGGGAGCACAGCACTAACCAGTGATACGTCCAGCCTTCTTCCAGGAGTGGGGTGTGCTGTGACAGGCAGGGATGCTTGTACGGTTCTGTCAGAGCTGCTTGTTGCTGGATGTGTCATTGGTCATTGTCACACTCTCCGAAACTTTGGAAATCCTTCTCTCAGAAACCTGCCTGGCTTCAAAGGTATGGTTTTTGGGGATGTAGCACCAGGAGGCATAACTGTGATGACTATGCTCTGTTATCCTAACTATGTCTTCTTTTAAAAAAATATTTCTATAATTACCCTTTATTAGTTTTAATACAGACAATCTAAGCAACATTCATGAGAGAAAAACGTAGATAGAAAGAAGGAAAGAAGAAAGAAAAGATAAACATATATAATATAATAATACATATGCATACACAAAAATTCAGATGTTAAAATTGAGATACTAAGGCTGCTGAAATCTTGCATAAATAATGCAGCTTGCCACCACTTTAACTATCATGGTTCCATCCTCTGGAATTCTGGGATTTGTAGTTTGTAGTGGCGCTCTGACAGAGAAGGCTAAATATCTCACAAAACTACAGATCCCAGAATGCCATAGCATTGGACCATGGTGTCAAACTGTATTTTTTTTCTGCAGTATGTCACTGCCATATCTGTAGTACTCCTATTGGCTCTGAAGCCACATTGGCTTTCAGGAAGAATTTCTTCTGCAATGGCAGGAACTAATCTGTTCAGGAGTATCCTTGCATGTCTCTATGTAACATTTGTTGACCTCACCAAAGCCTTTAACACCGTGAGTAGAAAAAGTTTGTGGCAGATCCTGGAAAGACTAGGATGTCACCTCAAATTCCTTAAAATGATTATTTTGCTACACGAGGGCCAGCATGGTCAAGTCAGATATGGCGATGCTCTTTCAGAGCCCTTTCTAATAACTAATGGGAGTGAAGCAAGGTTGTGTTCTTGCTCCAACTTTATTTACAATCTTCTTCAGCATGACGCTCCAAAGGGCTACAGCAGAGCTTGAAGAAGAAGACGGCATCTATATATGTTACCATACTGATGGTAGCTTGTTTAACTTAAGCCGACTGAGGGCTCACACTAAGACTCTAAACTATCTAGTTCGTGAGCTGCTCTTCGCTGATGCTGCTGCCCTTGTTGCCCAGACAGAAGCAGCTCTGCAGCGCCTAACATCCTACTTCGCAACAGCTGCAGAGCTGTTTGGGCTGGAAGTCAACCTGAAGAAAACAGAAGTTCTCTACCAGCCTGCACCACAGGACGAAAAACATCATCCCCACATTGCCGTCAGCAACTCTGTGCTTAAGTCCGTTCAGCAGTTCACCTACCTGGGAAGCATCATCTCCTCAGATGCCAAGATTGACAAAGAGATCGATCACAGATTAGCAAAGGCACATAGCGCATTTGGAAGGCTTTACAAAAGAGTCTGGAGTAATAAACACCTGAGGCGAAGCACAAAAATCAGTGTGCATAGAGCCATTGTACTGTCTATTCTCCTTTATGGGTCTGAAACATGGGTCACCTATCGCCACTACCTAAGGCTGCAGCCTTATTTGAGAACTCACGCCGAACAAGTCTTGAAGAGAAACGACAAGGCAAAAAGAATCACAACCTGGAAACATCACCCAAGGAGACCTTCTGCTGTGCTTTCTGCAACCAGACTTGTTTATCTTGGATTGGCCTTTTTAGTCATCAGCGCACTTGCAGTAAACATGGGATGAGTCCTTCCTGAATCTTCGTTTGCGAAGAAAAGCCAGAGAGAGATGTCACTGCCTCAGACACAATACTAAGACATAAGACTATAAATGAAGACTAAAACCATAAACATACTCTAACTAATACTCTCTCTCTCTCTCTCTCTCTCTCTCTCTCTCTCTCTGGCTTTTCTTCGCAAACGAAGATCCAGGAAGGACTCATCCCGCGTTTTCTGCAAGCGCGCTGATGACTAAAAAGGCCAATCCGAGATAAACAAGTCCGGTTGCAAAAAGCACAGCAGAAGGTCTCCTTGGGTGATGTTTTTGGGTTGTGATTCTTTCTGCGTTGTCGTTTCTCTTCAAGACTTGTTCGTCGTGAGTTCTCAAATAAGGCTGCAGCATAGTGGACACTAAACACCAACTAATTACAACATAATGGAACTCTGACTAATGAAAAAAGACCGCCCCCCCAAGAGGAAAGAAATATATTATTCTACCATTACAGATTTAACTTAATTAAATTTATTAGGATTACTAGAATTACCATACATCCTCATGTATAATTTGACCTCATGTACAAGTCAAGGGTAGGTTTGAGGACCAAAATTATGGATTTTGCTATGACCCCTGGATAAGTTGAGGGTAAAAGTTAGAGACAGGTAACAAACAAATCTTTTCCTCTCCTTTTAAAAATGCATAGAGGGAAGATATGTACATACGAAGAGCTAATTTATTTTAATTGGTTGAACAGATTGAAACATTTTATTTTAATGTTTTAAATAAGGGCTGTGATTCTAGATCAGCTACTTAGTTATGTAAGTACCTTAGTTACGTAGCTAAATAGCGTCTCCCAGCCAAGCCCTCATCCTGCCTTGTTGTGCAACAGCTGCTGCAAGCAGGGGGACTCTGTTCTCCTGTCAATTGTGATGCAGCAGGTTGACATTTCCACCCTGTTCCTGTGAGTGTGACAGTCAGCAGCAGTATCTCTGCCACAATTACTCCTCATGCTGGAGATCACTCATGGGACAGGGATGGAAACATCATTCGACTGCATCCCAATTGGCAGGAGAACAGACCCTGTCACTCGGAGCAGCTGTTAGCCAGGAAGTCCAGACTGGGAGACTTTCATGACCTTGATGTATTTCTTAGGGCCCATATATATGATGGGAAAAAAGGAGTACCTTGTAGTAATGGCATTTTGCAACAGCGGCAACATATCTTAACATTGTTTTTGCCTCGGAAGCCCCCATAAGCTTTGCATGCCAGATGGTGGCCACAAGTGATTCACTCATGTTACTTCTTCTTCGCCATCAACCCTTTTTTTTTTAAAAGCCCTCTAAGGTGTGCTGGAGTGATATAATGATTTTCCGATTTAACAAGAAAGCAAAACAAACAAACAAACAAAAACCTTGTCCCATTTTATCCAACATGGTGGCAGTGGGTGCTTGTCCTGTTAGCAAGCCCTGCCCCCAAACTCACACGGCCAATCAGCTTTATGCTTCCTCTCGTACAGGGAAGCAATTCAAAGCAAATTGCTTGTCCCAACAAGCAGGAATGTGCACCCCCCTCACTGTTTTTTTTTTAAAAAAAACTACGGGAAAAGCCGCAAAGGCTTTTCCTACATTGTTTTTGCCATTTTGGGCCCCACTCCTTCCAAATACTCTGGGTTGGTACAGGATCCCATTTAGACAGGTAGGATTCCCAGCGAATTCTATGAGGGTTATTTTGAGTGTTTAGACAACCCCTTACTTTATTGCATATGTAGGGATCATTAATATGAACCAGTCACAAATGCGCAACTCTAGGTTATGCATCCATAACTGTGATTGTGAATTCCAGCCAAAATGCTTATCTATTGCACACCATCTTATGGGACCTAGTAGGTGAGAGGTGATTAATTAAATAATTATAAATTAAATAATAATAAACTGCTTAATAAGAGTCAATGGATAAAGTGTTAAAAGTGTTTAATATGTTTTTAATCAGTTTAAATCATTGCTCATTGTTTTATATACAGATCATTCTAGCCACCTTGAATCCCATCTTGGGAGAAAGCCAGGACAGAAATTCAATAAATAAATAGGTTCTTAAAAATAAATTATCTGCACATCACCCTCCGATCCTATAGTATAGCGCGGGATAGAAATATTTCCGTAAAATTAATTAATTAATTAATTAATTTTCCATGATGCTGACCCTGATCCTTAAAATGACATCAGTGCCTTGGATGGTTCCTTTAACATTTGGACTAAAAGCCAGAGTGCCCCACTGAGATGGAAATGACCAGACTGCATTGTGTGTATTTGCCAGAGTCCTGATTTGTTACCTGAATTGGGATGGATGATGCTATCTTCTCACCATTGCTAAAAGTAATTTCTAGCTGGCAGCCCAGTTGGCTTACATTTAGGCAATATGGAGGAGGCACCATCTTGTCTTCACCTTAGGCAGCACAAGGTCTTGGCCCAAATCTGAGCGTAACTTGTAGGGTTGCTTGTTAAAACAGCTTCACTATCTACCAGTTCATTTTCAGGCACAATTCAGACTCCTGAGGGTCGTTTACACGGGCAAGTATTCCCCTAAATATGCCGCTAAGATAGCTCATAGTTCCCACGGATCGCAGCACAGCATTGCCTCATTCAGAAGGGAGGAAGGTAAAACACCCAAATATAGCGTGGCAGGGCATGTCGCTATTTTTGCAGGAATATTTGCAATGTAGTGCTTTATTGGCAGTGTAAACTAGCATTCCGCTAAGGGTTAAAGCACAGCTGCATTGTGATTGGTTGATGATGCAGGGGTGGGCTTAAAAGAGGGGCAGCGAGGAGGCAAAGACAGTAGCCATTAGAGAGGAAACTTGCAAAAATCCTGTCTGCTATTTTGCGAGCCAGTTTGGGAAAAAAAAAAAAGGATTCCCAACTTCTTTCATTCCTGGAGCATTCCTTCTAATCCTCTGCTGTTTTAAAAGTATGTAAAGCTCGGTTGTCACTTTTATCCTGTGCACGGGGGAGGGAGAGAAACCATTTCACAAAGGGCTGTAGCAAGCTGAACTGTTATTTTCCCTCTCTCTCTCTCTCTCTGCTTGGGGGAAGGAGGGAGGGGGAAATAGGATCCACGGCATGGTCTTTTAGCAGAGAGATTACTCTCCTTCTGCTTTATGGAGTGAGTTCATTTACAGGCAGATTTACAGAGACACACAGAGACACCCCCCCACACACACTTATTCAAGTCTGAACTGCAAAGCGACATAATTAGAAAAAAAACCTGACTGGCACAGCTGCGGAAAAGAATTAAACCGCAAGTTGCCGCAATAAATCTGCTGTGTAAACCGGCCCCTGGTCATGACATATAAAGTCCTATAAAGCTTAGATCAAGACTTTCTGAAAGTCTATACAGTATCTCTCTATACAAACTTGCCAGAGTCTTAAGATCCACAGGAGAAAGCTTTCTCTCTGCCCTGCTGCCATCACAGGCTTGTTTGGCAAGGACACAGGAGAGAGCATTCTCAGTGGCTGCTCCCATCATTTGGATTTCCCTTCCATGGGAGGCTAGGCTGGCCCCCTCCACACTCTCCTTTTGCCAGAAGGCAAAGATCTTTTTCTTTAAGCAGGGCTTTCATGTGTAAGCAGGGAGGCTTCTTATTGGGATGTGTGCTTTATTTATTTATTTTAAAATTTTTGCATGTTTAAAAAAATAATTTATACTGTTTTAAATATGATGGTTTTAATTATTATTTTTTTTAATGACAAGTTTTAACTGATTTCTTTTGTGAGCTGCCTTGGGTCCCACTCTGAGAAAAAGGCAAGATATAAATGAAATAAGTAAGTAAATAATTAAAGCGTGTTTTCTGCTGCTCCAGAGACTAGGACATGAAGCAGTGGATTCAAACTACAGGAAAAGAGATTCCATTTAAAAACATTAGGAAGAACTTCCTGACAGTAAGAGCTGGAATGTGTGGTGGAGTCTTCATCTTTGGAGGTTTTTAAACAGAGACTGGATGGCCATCTGTCGGAAATGCTTTGATTGTATATTCCTACAGGGCAGGGGGTTGGACTGGATGGCCCTTGTGGTCTCTTCCAACTTCATGATTCTCTCTGGCTTTTCTTCGCAAACGAAGATTCAGGAAGGACTCATCCCGTGCTTTCTGCAAGTGCGCTGATGACTAAAAAGGCCAATCCGAGATAAATGATTCTATGAAATAAATAAATAAGATTGATCATTAAACGGACAAATGAGTGTGAGATGATGTGTTTGTGTGTGTCTATGTTTTAAGAAATATGGTATGTGTTTCTTTCTTTCTTTTTTTTAATAATAGGTCAAGAAAGGTTTGGGAACATGACACGGGTCTATTACCGAGAAGCCATGGGAGCATTTATTGTCTTTGACGTGACCAGGCCAGCGACTTTTGAAGCAGTAACCAAATGGAAAGAAGATCTGGACACTAAGTTGACTCTCCCCAATGGCAAACCTGTACCCACAGTTCTGTTGGCAAACAAATGTGACCAGAGCAAGGAAGTGCTTGTGAACAATGGCATCAAGATGGAGCAATTCTGCCAGGAGAACGGCTTTGTGGGATGGTTTGAGACATCAGCTAAGGTAACCTGTTCTTGTCCTCTTAAGAGCCCAAATTGAGCCTCACCTCAGTAGCCAAGGCTGTATCTGCACTGCAGAATTAATCTAACTTGACACTGGTTTAACTGCCATGGCTCAATGCTATGGAATCCTGTAGTTTGTTGTGGCACCAGAGCTCTCTGATGGAGAAGGCTAAATATCTCACAAAGCGACAAATCCCAGCATTCCATAGCATTGAGCCATGGCCATTAAAGCAGTGTCAAACTGGATTATTTCTGCAGTGTAGATGCAACCCAACTTTCTATTAGCCAGTTATCTGTTTGGTTATTATATGATCTTATTATAATATTTCTGGGGAAGGGGGTAGATGCATTAGTCTGTTGCAGCAAAAGCAGCAAAGAGTGCTGTGGCATCTGACAAGCTAACCCGTTTATTGCTAGTACATTTAACATGAGCTTTTGTGGTCTATTTTGTCAGATGTATGAAGTGCTGATTGCTGTGCATTAATGCAAAATCGCAGCAGCGTTCATTTGTCTCCCCAGTCCTTTGGCAAAATTGCTTGTATGCAAAGCTATCTGTGTTTGAAGTTCACACAGAGCCATGCCTGCAAATCAAGATGGTGGCTGAGAGTGAATTACTTGTGTTATTATTCTCAACAAGTTGTCGCCACTGCACAGTATTTTTTTTTTCTACTGCAAAGCAAAGGCGCACAAGTGCGACCTTCTGCTTAAAAAAGCTGTTTGGTCACCTTAGCACAGCAAAAAATTGCACAGTCGGTAAGACAGAACTCCAAAATGGCACTTCTGTCCATTTCATTGCCAACAAGCCTGCCCCCTACACATGTCCAACCAATCAGCTTTCCACTTCCGCCCTCGCCAAGAATGTGCTGCAATTTAAATTGGTTGTCCAAACAAGTGATAATGTGCATTTGCACGCATTATTTTAAACCCCCCGCAGTTTTTGGTGTTTTTTGCCCCCCTCTTTCTGAATAAGGCAAATCACCATGGGATCTCGTTGGGACAAAAGGTATTCTCCTCGCATTCTATGAGGAATATTTTCACCGTCTAAATAACCCCATAGTCAGCAATTAGCTTCACTGCTCTCAACATTGGCTTTCCATTTCTGGAAAGATCAGGGCAGTAAGAATTGAACACATAGTACAGAATGAAATTGCATGGGTACATAGTTCTCTCTGTGTCTGTAGATGCTTATAGAAGTGCCTCTAGGCTTGGATAGTCTGAGCTTGCAAATTAACTGTGACTATGTGAAGTCGAAGGCTTTCATGGCCAGCATCCACAGATTTTCCTTGTTTTTTTTTCTGGGCTGTGAGGCCATGTTCTGGAAGAGTTTATTTCTGACGTTTCGCCTGCATCACCTGTATTTACATATCATCCCCAACAGAGGTTCACAGTATATAACACCCCCACACACACACTCCTACCCAACCATTCTCTGAAGATGCTTTCCACAGATGCAGGCGAAATGTCAGAAATAAACTCTTCCAGAACACGGCCTCACAGCCCCGAAAAAAACCCCAAGAACTATAACTACTTAAGAAAAAAAAATCCCTAATTACTCTCTCTCTCTGGCTTTTCTTCGCAAACGAAGATTCAGGAAGGACTCATCCTGCACTTTCTGCAAGCGCGCTGATGACTAAAAAGGCCAATCCGAGATAAACAAGTCCGGTTGCAAAAAGCACAGCAGAAGGTCTCCTTGGGTGATGTTTTTGGGTTGTGATTCTTTCTGCGTTGTCGTTTCTCTTCAAGACTTGTTCGTCGTGAATTCTCAAACAAGGCTGCAGCATTGTGGATAGTGCGTCTCCATGCCTCCCGATGTGAGGCCAGGGCGGACCACTGTTGGTGATCAATTTGGCCGAGCCTGAGATGTTGTTTCAGGGAGTCTTTGTATCGCTTTTCAAGTTTTTAAATAACTGTATAGGGTCCCCAGTGTGCTTTGCCTAGTGACAAAGTGAAACCACCTGCCATGGCATGGAGAAAATGAAACTCCTGCACTTGAAGGAGAACCAAATTACCAAGATCATAAAGCTGCCTTGCTCCAACAGCTCTGCTGGTTGCCCATCTGTTTCCAAGCACAAATCAAAGTGAGAGTTTTGCCCTATAAAGGCCTCACATGGCTTAAGGCCAAGCTGTTCTAATATGGTTAATAGTTTAATTCTATTTTAACATTGATTTCCCTTATGTTTTTTTTAAATTATGTTGTAATCTTTTTAATTTATAAGCTGCCTTGAGTCCCAGTCTTGGGAGAAAGGCAGGATATAAATAAAGAGACAGCATGGTGTAGTGGTTTGAGTCTTGAATTAGGACTCTGGGAGACCAAGGTTCGAATCCCCACTCAGCCATTGAAACCCACTGGGTGACTTTGGGCAGGTTACAGTCTCTCAGCCTCAAAGAAAGGCAAGGGCAACCCCCCACCCTGAACAAATGCCAAGAAAATCCCATGATAGGTTCTCTTTAGGGTCGCCATAAGTCAGAAATGACTTGAAGGCACACAATAACAATAAATAAAGATATGATGATAGTGATGATGATTTGTGTTGCTTGAGCTGGAATGTCCAAATTGGCCTGTAAATGTCTTATAGAAACTTAGAGGGAATGGATTCAGGACAGGCAAAACAAAGTACTTCCAAATTTGTAGAAGTCATTTTTGCTAGACATGGTGGGGTTCTTGGCTTTTAAGAAAAGGATTTGACACTTTGGAAGAAAGAGTTACCAGTTGGTAACCGCCATGTCTGCTCAGAACTGTACTTGAATGTTCAGAGGCACTGACCAGTTCTGATGTCACAGTACAGTAGTAGCTGTTGGCATCCGTTAATAGAGTGATAAATCCCCTCTGGGATATAGTCCAGTCTTCCAAGGAACTATCCAATGTGCTGATCTCTATCCCCTAGATAGGTTCATCACCTCAAAGAAATCGTTTACAGCTCAGACTGAGGGTGCATCTACACCGTAGAAATAGTGCCATTTGACACCACTTTAAGTGCTGTAGCTTCATCCTATGGAATCCTGGGATTTCTAATTTTACAAGGTCTTTAGCCTTCTCTGCCAAGAGTCTGGTGCCTCAAAAAACTACAAATCCCAGGATTCTTTAGGATGGAGCTATGAAAGTTAAAGTGGTGTCAAACTGCATTATTTCTACAGTGTAGATGCACCCTAAAACTCAGAGTGGATCCACTGTGTCACTGACCAGAGAGCCAACAGTTGCTACGAGAGAAACCAGAGTTTTGGGGAAACTTTGGCTTATTGGTAGCAAGCAACTCACACTACAAGTCTTGATTTGTTTAGTGTGCTATCAGAACCCAGCAGGAACCAGCACTTTAGGTTGTCTTATCTCCCCCTCTCCTCCCAAAAAATTAGAAAGATAACCCATGCTTTATTCTAAGCTTATTTCTCTGGCAAGCCAGAGAAAAAACAAGCTAGAGCATGAGCTCTTACTGGATTTGAATACCATGCTGAATAACTCAAAAGTAGAAGGCATAGGTTTTGTGTAGCTGATATCCACTCATCCACAGTTAGTCAATATTTTTTCAGACTTCTACCTTGCTGTGACATGTGCTCATTTGCTTGGACCCAATAGCCCTTCTGTTATAAGAAGCTTTTGCTATTGAAAATATATGCATTCAGCTCAGTAAACTGTGATTACCAAATTAGGATGAAAATACAGGTTGGCTATTACCATCCTGCATACTTACAAGCTTTCCAGGTGCATCCATCTGGAGAGTTCTTGCATTTTTGTACAATTAATTTTGAAGCTTACAGCTGAACCTGATATGATAGCCATAATTACAAATACCCCATTAACCTTGGTTTCCAAATTGGCAGATTGGAGGGAGTGGTGGATTCATATCTTCCCTCATTGTACACTATACTCTCCCTAAGTTGCATTTCATGGGATGGATGAAATAAAAGAGGTACATGTACTATTCTTGTCATGGCTTCCTTGATAGCAGCTTCTAGGGAAAAGGTGCAATTTAGGGAAAAAGTGGGGAGAGGGTAGAACACCCTTTCCCAGAGCATTACATGTCTGATCTTCAAAGCACAATAGTGAGCATGGGTGGAAAAGCATGGGTGGAAGAAAGAAAAATTCAAATGTGTGCCTATGTGGGGGATGAGAGCATTGCCCCACAAAAAAAGAATTCTGCTTTCCTGAAATCTTCCTTCAGTTTTCAAATCTCTAACATTGCTGAGAGTGAGACTTCAAAATCATTCACATCTAGAATCCTTCTATTTATTTTGTTCACATTCCCTTGGTAACTTTGCCTGCCTCTCTTCTTTGGATGCCTAAACTGTATTTCTAAATGCTAGGGATGGGAAGAATATTTGAAAATATGCACAAAAAATGGTTGAAATGTGTTTCTTCTTGAATGCTGAGAAATCCCAATGACAAGAATCCTGGACTGATGAGAATCTTCGCAGTTCAGGAGTTATTCTATGCAAAATTCACACAAGATATTTTTGCATAGAAAACAGTTTTTCAGAGATAATAATATTTCTGTGCAGGAAATGCTGTTTTCTGACAAAAATAATACATCCAGATTTTGTGTAGAATAAGGGCTTGTCTATACGAGCCAACCCCAAAAAGTGTCTCGCAGTAATGGCATTTTGCAGCAGCTGCAACTTGTCTTGACAATGTTTTTGCCCCCATAAGCTTCACATACACGATGGCAGCCACAAGTGATTTGCTCACATCTGTACCTACCTCAATTTGCTGCTACCAAACATTTAAAAAAAAGAAATTATGTCCAAGGTGTGATAGAGTAATTTTTCAATTTAACAGGAAAGCAAACAACAACAACAACCCCACACACCCAGTATTATTGCCTTAGCAATTGCTTGCTAAGGTGAAAATCCAACATGGTGGCAGCGGGTGCTTGCCTTATTAGCAAGCCCCACCCCCACGCTCACCCAAGCAATCAGCTTTGTGCTTCCCCTCCTATGGGAAAGCGATTCATATCGAATTGCTTGTCCCAACAAGGGAGAATGAGCACTCCCCACGCAATATTTTAAAAACTTCGTGGAAAAATGCAAAGTCTCCTAGGGCACAATATATGGCTGTTTTTGCCCCTCTCCTTCTGAATACAGTGAATCACTGTGGGTTGCCATTAAGACAACATGTGTTCCCCTCGAATTCTACGAGGTTTATTTTCACCATTTAGAAACCCCTATGTCTCAAACTCGAATAGGCTAGTATTCTAGATCACCTACTTAGCTACGTAACTACCATAGTTGTGTAGCAACAGGGCATCTCCCAACCCAGCCCCCCGCCCACATCTTGAATTACTGGGCAGCAGCCATGGTGAGTGATGAGGGTCTCTTCTCCTGTCAATAGGAATGCAGTGGACTGACTTCCAACCCTCCTCCTGTGAGTGATCTCCAGTACGAGGAAGAATTGCAGCAGGGATTCTGCTTCTGACTGTTGAACCAGAGATCACTTGTGGGAGGGGGGTGGAAACATCAGTCTACTGCATCTGGATCTATAAGAGAACAGACCCTCATTGATTACAGTGCCTACTGCCTGGTAAGTCAGGACTGGGGGGACTTTCACAATCCCTATGTATTCCCTACATTATTGAATATGTAGGGAGTGTGAATACAAATCAGTTATGAATGCATAGCTCTTGGTACACATTTGTAACTGAATTCTAGCCCTAGTCTGAAAGCTGCATAGTTTTTGAGGTTTTCTTGCAGTGAGAAAATAACTTGTTGCTTCCTTTCAGAAAAAAATTACCCAAGAATTGCATCCCTACTAAATGCTCAACTGAAGTTTTAAGTTACTGCAATGCCAGACATTTGGACACTGAAGGAACATTTCACGGAGGGAAAGAATTCTTTTGAAGGGGTCAATGTCCTCATTTCGCTCCCCCCTATAGTTATGTTACCCTAAGAGGTGGGGGGTGCATTAGAGTCCCACCCGTGATGCCAACATCTACCTTAATATTTGGGGAATTTTTTAGCTCAAAATAGAAGGCCTACGAGAGGAGGGTAACTTCGGGAAGCTTTCCACCTATGTATACCAGTACTAACTGTAGAGGACACTCTGGTTGAAGTAAAATAAAGTATTTTATTGGAATAATATAGACCAGTGGTTCTTAACCTGTGCTCTGGGGACCACTAGGGGTCTGTGATGTCCTCACAGGGGGCCTATGAAGGCTTGAAAGCTGTTCAGCCCACCACTTCTCTGCAGTGGAATGGCCATGTAACAGGAGCCAAGGCAAAGTCTGGCCACTGGCTTGGCCTGCACATTGCCATTCAATCCACTCCAGCCACAAACTTGCAGGATGAAACAGGAGAGAAGTCTCCCCCTCCAGTGCCTCTGAGGGAAGGTTTGATGGTTGGTGTAATTCTCTCTCTCTCTCTCTCTCTCTGGCTTTTCTTCACAAACAAAGATTCAGGAAGGACTCATCCTGCGCCTTCTGCAAGCACGCTGATGACTAAAAAGGCCAATCCAAGATAAACAAGTCCGGTTGCAGAAAGCACAGCAGAAGGTCTCCTTGGGTGGTGTTACTGGGTTGTGATTCTTTCTGCGTTGTCGTTTCTCTTCAAGACTTGTTCGGCGTGAATTCTCAAATAAGGCTGCAGCATTGTGGATAGTGCATCTCCATGCCTCCCATGTGAGGCCAGATTAGTCATTCAGTAATCCACTCAACAATAGCATTTTACACCTGGGATTCTGTCCCTGTTTCTCATTTTTACTATTACACCTTGCAAAAGATGGTGGGCATATTCTGTATCAGCAACTTAGTTGAGTTTCCTTAGATATAGCTAAGTATACTTAACTAAGGGCTCATCTACACCGACCAAGATAATCCTGGTGCTGCCCAGAGCATTTTGGCCCCAGAGCTGCCCCGGATTCCCTCTGTTACCAGTGCACTCTGCAGTGACGCTAGGTAGATGTCTACACACGAGTCCCTGCTATGTTGCCTGCTACTGCCACTGGCACAAGTTGCATCCTCTGAGGCCAGAAATGAGCCGTCCAACATTGATCACATGGGCTGGGCACCTCGTTGTGACCTCAGGGACACAACTCACGCCAGTGGCAGTGATACCTGGCAACATTATGGGGATGTGTGTGTAGACATTCACCCAGAGCATCGGGTTTTCCTGTAAAGTGCTAGGTAAACCAGATCTATACCTCTCTTTTCTTCTGTGTAGTATTGGAGGACATGGGCCATGAGCTTCATATCTTAGGGGAGATTTAAACCCACACTGAATTCACTTTCCACTTCACCACACTATTCTTCTGTGAGAATGTGTCAGCTGAGTTCTGCCAATGTTTTCTAAAGTAGCAGTTGAAAGATAATGGTAGCTATCTTCTAATGATCAGATGATTACTTGTGGGCTAGGACTCAGGAAATCGGGTTTCCTTTGAAGTACTTGTTCACTTCCTAAGCAGCTTGTGAAACTCCCTGCTTCAGTTCAACATGTGAGAAAATCTTGCAAGTTGTTTTTTGAAAAAGAAGATCTCAGATGAGTTACTGCAGGAACAGGGAAAAGGCAGGTTGTTAGATGGCTTCTTACTCCAGTTAGAGATTGAGAATGTGTGTGTGTGTGTGTGTGTGTGTGTATACACATATACATACTACAGCTTCCCTAATCCCATGCTTCTGGGAGCTCTAATCAAAAAAGTAATTTCGCTGAGCCCTGCTCCAAGATTTTTAACAATAGCAACTCCCTAATCTGTAATAACTCTGTAGGTTTGTATTTCTACATGGTCATTTTGGTGTAAAGTTCATGGAGCGCAGTAGGACGTTGTCATATCATTGTGCCTCTCTGATGCACTCTTTTGTCCTCTTCTTTAGTTGGTGGACTCTAAGTACTTCATGAAAGCCTGAGATCTGTCCATGCCTCAGTTAATGTAATACACCAATGACATAACATGCACTCAGTTACCATAGTCCACCTTATACTGAAGTACTAGCCTGGTCATCATAGGCTTCATAGAATCATAGAGTTGGAAGAGACCACAAGGACCATCTAGTTCAACCTCCTGCCTGGTCATAGGTGGTCAAGAACTACATGGATGAATGAGCAAACTGCCAAGACAGGGTGGTGCATTACCCAGGACAAAAACCAAGTGGGCTGCTAAATTTAATATACAGTATGACCCCCATATCTATGGGACCAGTAACCGCAGATTCACTTAGCCACGTCTCAAAAATATGGTCTCTAAGCATTTTCTAGGTCCTCCAGTGAGACTATGGTATGATTGAGCTGGAAATCATTCATTTGCTATTATCCACAGTTTCTGGTATCTATGGTAAGTCCAGGAATATATTCCCCACAGATATAGGGCCATATTTTTAAATTGCACCCACCAACATTGCACAGATAAAAACTAGGACACATGTGGCCAAGCAACATCACACTGAGGTCAAGATGTCAAAAGTTATTATTGAGGAAGACCAGACAAGCTAAGAAAGGGTTCAGTGCTTTGCTTTTGCCTGAGCCTACTGGGAAGGGCAAGATTCCACTCCCTCCTCTCCTCTCTCTCCCCCTGCCACAGAGTTAATGAAGTGCAAACTACTTTTGCATTTTAACTCAGTTTGAAGCAACTGAGGTAAACAGAATAGAAGGAGAAAGGGGGAGGAAGTAAGAAAAAACTGGGACATTTTAAAAGCAGCCGAAAAGGTAGGATGACAGAGGATTAATCAGGACTATCCCTAGCAAATCAAGAGAGTTGAGGGGAATGTACGGTAGACAAATAGATTAATGATGAATAGATAAAGCTGAAGCCAGTCTAGAAAGGTTTTTTTAAAAAAATCAATCTGGTGCAAGGGTGACATTTAGGGAAAGAAGGTGAAGTGTACCCATCCTCTGCTTTCCCCCAAGATACTTAAAATTCCTGCTTTGTAGAAGAACTAAAATGTTTGTTTATTTGATCTATTTTTGAAACAAAGATGATATGCAACAGGTCCCTACCCTCCTCACTTCAGTTAGAACCAGTTCAAAATACTGGAGAAAAGGGGGTGGAGAACTCTTAGGAGTTTGGAGCCACATTAGTACTAGGGTACCATGGAGGTCCATCTCCCAACCCCTGAAAAAGGGTCTCAGAAAGTTCCCCACCACCACCATGCAATTTAGGGGTGTGGACAATTTTGGCCTCAAATTTCGGCTGTTCTAGGCTCAAGAGAGCCCCTCATAGCAGCAGAACGGCCACTTCCTGTTGTAATAAAAGGCCTGTCCTTGACCCAGAAAATAGCAAAATTGCTCCTCATGCCCTCAAGGGGACAAAGGAGAACAAAAATAAAATTAGACAAGGGTTGGGGAACCGTGAGGGCTTGAAATTGGCCTTGGAGAGTTGCATGTGGCTCTTGTGCTGCACTTTCCTCACCACAGAGTGACAAAAGGCAACTCAGAAGATAATGTGGTAGCCACACTTTTTACTCCTTCGTTCCACTCTTCAGTATATTTGAATAGATGGAATGCATACCATCCCACATTTTAAAGAATGTAAATTGAAACACATGCAGCCAAGTAACATAAGAGTGTGGTCAAGAAGGCAAAAGGTATTAATGAGGAAGAACACACAAGCTAGGAGAGGAGGCAGCAGTTTGTTTGTTTTTTTGAGGCTATTGGGAAAGGCAAGATTCTTCCCCTCCCTCTATTCCCCCACCACTGAGTTCACTGAGTGCAAACTACTTTTGCACGTTGAACTCAATTAGCAGCAACTGAACTAAGCCAAGGACAAAGGGGGAAAGCAGGAGAACGAGAAAGAAACTGGAACATTTTAAAAGCAGCACAGAAAGTGGGACAACAGAGGGTTAATCAGAACCATTTTGCCTCAGGGTCACTATAAGTCAGCAATGGCTTGAAGGCAGGCAACAACAATTCCCTAACAAATCAGGACACTGAGTTGTGGGGGAGCAGTATCCTAAGGTGATATGAGTGGAGCATGTCCCTTGTTTACAGGTAAAAAAAATAGCTCCCTCCCCTCCCAGCTTTGTAGAATTAAGGAGAAAAGATGAAAGAATCTTTTACTAAGAGTCAACAGTCTTGTGATCAGACCAATAATGAATACCCCTCAAAAGTGTTATTCAACCCCTCAAAAGTAGTGTCTGCCTGCATTATTTTGGGTAAGGAGTAGCAGTATGGCTATGTGAACACAAAACATAATGTGATACAGTTAGCAAGCAACATGAATTTCAAGATCTGTAATGTGTTGCCTCCAAGCACTGATATATATCCTAGTAGTAATTGGCAAAGGATGCTCTGCTTTGTGCCAAAGAGGCCACATAAGCTTCTAGTGTAAGAACTGGATTAATAACTACCCACTGGCAGTAAACCAGGCCCTTCAGGGGGACTGGTGCCCCATCTAAACCATACTATTGCTGATGTAGTAAAAGATATTATAGTGGCAAAGGCTTGGCATCAAACATTGGATCTATTGGATCTCTCTGCAGCCTTTGACACCTTGGACCATTAGATCTTACTACTACGGTTGACATCATTGGGAATAACAGGGAATAACTGGTTTAAATCTTTTTGTCAGATCATTCCTCCTCTGTTTCATTTCAAGGAGCTATGTCAACAACTTTTCCTGTAACTGTAGCGGTGTCACAAGAATCAGTATTGGGTCCTCTTCTTTTCTCATTATGCAGTATATGCTTCCCCTTGAATTTCTTATCTCAGAGGTGGGTTTCCAATATCACATCTATGCAGATGACACTCAGATCTTCCAGAGCTTTGATTCAATTGATACTACTGCATGGAAGTCTGTGATGGACTGCCTGTTGAGTGTTTCTCTGTGGATGACCACGCAACGTCTTAAGCTGAACACAGATAAAACAGAGATCCTGATGTTTCAACCTGACTGCCCCATTTTCATGCCTTCCACTGTGCTTACAGGGTTACACACTGGCCCCTGTCTTGGTTGTCAGGAACCTAGGAGTCCTGCTGGATGATCATTTGTCCCTACATCCTTTTATTGGGGCAACTGCAAAGGCATGCAACTTCCATCTTTTAAACATCCATAGGATCCATAGGTTTTTCACCATCAAGACTGCCCGTTTGCTTGTCCAGGCCTTGGTTATTTCACACCTGGACTACTGTAATAGCCTACTGGCAGGTTTGCCTTCCTGTTCTTTTACTCCTCTGGTTTTAATCCAGAACATTGCTGTTTTAAATCTCCCTAAATACTCACAAGACTGATAGATACCTCTGCTGGCTACCAGTTTGAGCTAGGGCTCATTATAAGCTTTTGGTCTTGGTATTTAAGGCCTTGCAGTTTAACCTCCCACAGTATCTGGCAGCTCAGTTAGCATGGCATGTACCATCTAGGAATTTAAGATCTACAGACAAAGGATTATTGGCAGTTCCACCAACGTGTACAGCTCTATCAAGGCTGCAAACCTTTCAGGATCTGACTCCGCATTTGTGGAACAGTTGTCCTTTGCACCTCCGGCTGGAGGAGAATCTTACCCACTTTCATAAAGAGTTGAAGACCTTCCTCTTTGGTTCACCGGATTAAGCCGCTAAGTGTGCCTAAGGTGGCCAAGATGGGTGGCAACTGATGAGGATTTTGTTCTTACTATATTAGTATATTATTTTAGTATTTTATAGTGTTGTGTTTTATTGTTTTTTCCCCTGACTATGTATGTTTGATGTTCTGCCCTTTGGTGAAAGGGGCATTATAAATACATGTTGTTGTTACCTGTATTCCCTTCCTCTTCAAACCAGTAGAAATGTTGTGCTATGAATGACTAAATCTTTGGGAACCCTATACTTTCTCCTGGGTTTTGAAAGCCACCACATTTCATAAAATGATAGGGTCATGTGGTCCAACCCTCTGCCAGTACAGGAGATCCACAGCTGAAGCTCTAGCAGGTGGCCTTCGAAGTTGTATTTAAAAAGTTTCAACAAAGGAGAGCCCTCCATCTTGTTTGGTAGTCAATGCCAGTGTCAAAAATCTCTTACTGTCAGGAGGTTTCCTAAAGTTTAATCACAGTCTCCTTTCTTGTAATATGAATCCAGTAAAACAATTTTGCTCTATCTTCTATGTCACAGCCTTAAAATATTTGAAGATGGCTGTCATTTTGCTGCTCCAGTCTTATCTTCTCCATAGTAAATATGCATCTAAACACTTCACCATCTTGCTTACCTTCCTCAGGACCCAGGCCAGCTTGTTGTCATCCTTCTTAAATTCTGGTGCCCAGAATTGGACGCAGTACTTCAGGGAAGCTTGGGCTAAGGAGAATAGAGTGGTATTATTACTTTTCATGATATGGACACTTGATTTCTTGTGATGAAGTGTAGAATTGTATTTTTTGCTGCCGTGTCACACACTGTTGACTTAATTTTGCTTGTGTTCAAGTAAGACTCAGGATCATTTTTCATGTGTACTACTGCAAGTAACATTCCCCATCCTATATTAGAGCATCTGATTTTTCCAGCCTGAACACAGAAGTTTGCATTTATTCCTAGAGAAATCGGTTCTGTTAGTTAGTTTCACATTACCATAAACTAAAATTACTTATCTATATAAATCTAGAAGCATCTTTATATCCTGAGGCCACAAGAATCATAAACCATGAGAGATTTACATACGAATCATAAAAATATTTCATTTGGAAGTGGGAAGAACCCATAAAAAGCAGTAAAAGCACATTATAGCAGCAAAGAAAGCCAGCCACCCTGATTTAAGGGGATTTATTTCAGGAATTCCAACTGAGAACTCTTAAAACATTAATGTTGTGCCTTTGTATTATAGCAAAATGAAAGATGCAGCCAGGATACCAATAATAAATTTGAAATTGCATCCTGAGATTGCTTTAGGTGTATTTAATAAAGTGTTTATTTTCCTTTCAGGATAATACATAGGGTTGCCAGATCTCAGGGCCTGGGCATGAACCTCTAGTTTTTATGGGTTATTTCCAGGTGAAAGACAAGGGGGAAAATTTTCCAGTTTTGCAGGACAGCTCCAGGCAAAAGGAAAAGGCTGAGTGCAAATCTCCAGTTCAGTTAGCAGAGCAGCAGCAACTTGCTACAATTTGCAAGGATTGATTTGCTGCTCCAACTTGTGATGACTCTCCAGGGGGGGTTGAAGTCTGTGTGTTCTATTTAGGAGATTATCGGATGGGGACAAAAATAGTGTTCCAGTCTCACTATCTCCTCTCCCGCCCCACTCCTGTCCCTGTAATGCTATAAAAATAAAAGTTTTCAGACCTCCTCCACTTCTTTCCCTCCCCCCAGCATCCCAGGAGTGAATGCAGCTCTCATGGAGCTGCACTCACTTCCTGGAATGGAAATCTCTGCCATTCTTGCGAGATGTCTGGAAAAGCAGCTCAAAATGCCAGCAGGATAAACAAGGGCTGGGAGTGCAGCCAAGCCCCAGTGATAGTTAATTAGGGAGAGCCAGAACAAGTTCAGAACAAGCATGGTTCCGTTTCTTGGAGATGCAGGAATACAGGCAAGAAGGCACATGGAGAAGAGTCTAGAATATAGTCCAAAGGTCAAGGCTTACAGAAGGCAGCATTGTCCAGAAGTCGGTCCTCAGGTCAGCAGGATCAGGCAACAGGGTGGTCAGGAACAGTCCAAGGTCAAGGCATGAGTCAAGACAGCAAGACTTCAGGCATTGAAATAACAGGAAGCTTTCTCCAGGGAGATCAGTTGATCTCTGACAAAGCCTCCATTGCCTCTTCCAGCCTATATAAAGCAATTAAGGCTTTGCCAGGTGTTTCTTAATGAGCAAGTTCTTCTCATAAATTCTCAGAGACCCCCTTTGAGCCTCCTTTTGAGCTCACTGCTGGGTATACAATGGTGGAGGTAAGTCCCTCTCCTCTTCTTCGTCTTTATCTGAGTGGGCAGGACTCTCTGCTGGAACTGATGCCAACCCACTTGGACCAGGCTCCTCCTCTGCTTGAGCCTCTAGGTTGGCAGGGTTCCCTGCTGGCACAGGTGTAGATAACACCCGGAAGTGTTCGGCCCAAACCTCCCAGTGATGCTGGCATCGCACCAGCATAACGGGGCACCTTTTCACTCACCCATCTTTCTGTTACAGAAATGGAACAACGGATCAATTAACGGCTTAGCCCATGAATAAAAAGGAGCGCCGGGGGAACAGAAGGGGCACAGGAACATGACGACCTGTGAACAACATCATCTGAAAGGGAAGCCCTTTCACAATCTCCTGGCATCGCTGTCATGCTATATTTAGGTCATCTGATAATCTTCTTAGCTTCCACTTTCAGTACCAATCATTGTGGTGTCAGGGCTCACCATCTGCTCTGCTCTTCCACCTTCTAGCTAGAAGAAAGTAGGCTATATTAAATATTTATTAGTCCCAAATAGGTGAGAAGAAATGATCCCCCCATTTCACTTTAAACTGAGAAAAAACCCTTTAGTTAAGATTTCTCTCTTAATTTTCAAACATGGAAATATGTCCCCTCCCTTTTATGTTTGAATGACAAGCTATGAGCAACTGTGGCTGGTATATAACACATAACACTTAATGCCATCACGACCATACCCAGGTCTCAAGTTTTGCCCCATAAACCTCAGGGCCAGGGACAGTCATGTACTGGCCATCCTAATAGCATAGGAATGAATGGATCTTTCTATTTCCCACCAATGCCACTTTCAGATGTGTTCTTTCCTAAGTTTACGTGGACTTATTTCTACTTCAACTGGCAATTGTTATCATCCCTCCTTATCAAGATGACCTGTCATTTCATCAGTCTGGTAGCCCCTCCACAAATGAAGATTTTAACTGTTCTATACCATGGTTATCTTCACAGTGGCCGCTCAATTCATAATCTGGTAGCCAATTTTCTGATGATAAACTTCTCTATACTTATGTGGACTATTTGTAAGAGGACAAACATTTAGTTCTGTTGCTGGGATGTACTCACATCAGGAGGCATGGAGACACACTGTCCACAATGCTGCAGCCTTATTTGAGAACTCACGCCGAACAAGTCTTGAAGAGAAACGACAATGCAAAAAGAATCACAACCCGGAAACATCACCCAAGGAGACCTTCTGCTGTGCTTTCTGCAACCGGACTTGTTTATCTTGGATTGGCCTTTTTAGTCATCAGCGCGCTTGCAGAAAGCACGGGATGAGTCCTTCCTGAATCTTCGTTTGCGAAGAAAAGCCAGAGAGAGACTTATGTGGACTAATCGTAAGAGGACAAACTTCTAGTTCTGTTGCTGGGATGTACTGTACTCAGAGCTTTACCAGCTTAAAAGAATCTGCTAGAACTTGTATTGTCCTGGCATAGCCTTCAAGACTCATAGTCATCTCTGCTCCATAATGAAGTGGCAGAGTAGGATTTTGAGGAGGCCTTACCACTAAAGTAGTTTTACCAGGAATATTTTAGGGAAAAGATGGTTGCACTTATAGGCCCATAATGGCAGCCATCTTGTTTCTGTAAAGTTTTCCTGGGAGGGACAGCATGTCATCACATCCCGTTGCTCCCAAGGACATAGGTGACTCCATTTTAAGAGCACAGAAGTCATTGCCATGGAATTTGGACTTTCTGATTACTTGGATGGCTGTTGTCTTTTTTCTTTTCTGTTTAAGGCAACTTTTGTGCCACAGTATAACACTGTCAATAATGAAAGAAATAAAAAGTTGGGCACTGAACTGCACTTCAGTCTGTTGTTAATTGCTACCAAGTCAGCTTTGACTTATGACAACCCTATGAATGAGAAACCTGAAAGACACCTTGGGCCATTCCACACTATACAATTATAGCACCATGGCCTTGTCTACACTGGCCAGAATACGCTGGCTTCCCACTGGCATATTCTGCCCCCAGATCAGGCCTGTTGCTCCTTTATTACCTGCACAAAACAGACAGGAGTCTGCATGGACATGCTGGCCCATTCCTGCAGCTGCCACCACTTCCATCTGCATTGCGTTTTCTGAAGCCAGGAAGCAGGCCCGCAGCATGTGACCAAAGTTGGCTTCCTGGCTTTGGGGAGTACGGTGTGGCCAGAAGCAGCTGCGGCTGCAGAGACAGGCCGACATGTACATGTGGACTCTTGCCTGTTACATTCAGGTAACGGGAGAAATGGGTATGATTAAGGAAGGGCCAGAATACACCGGTGGGAAGCCTGCATATTCTAGCCAGTGAAGACAAGGCCATAATGCCATAATTGTATACAGTAGTGTGTAATGGCCCAAGGTGTCAGCCCAAAACCAACGGTAAAGAAAAAGAGACCAACTGAGATGCTTTGTACCTTGGGATTTCATTGGGGACAATTTATTAACACAAAAATGCACAAACTTTTCCTATGCAGAAAAAGTGTCTGGGGACAGAAAATGTATATTATGTGCAAAGTATAAAAACACTGGCTTTTGCATGGAAAGAACATGAAAGAATACTACACATTTTTTAAATGCAGGAATCCATTGATTTCTGCAAATTTCACAGTTTTAAAGTCTGCGGAACTTTATGCAATTTGTGTCAATACATGCATTCTGGCTAAGAAAAAAAATCTGGTTTCCATGAATATATTTTGTGTGCAGAAAAAAACCACATATTTTTTTTGCACAGGAATCAGTGGATTTTATACAAAATACCAGTTTTCTGCCTCAAAACACATTTTCTGCAAAGAATAAACTTATTGTACAAATGGATTTTCCCCAGCAAAGTCTCGAAGTAGTTCTTGAAAATTGTTCAAAAGCCTTCACATAGCAGGAATAAAATAGCTGGAAGTATTTATCCTTGAATATGAGAATGAAAAAAACAAAAACAAACATTTACATCTGTAGTAATATGTGGACTTACTTGGTGATGGGCTTTTTAAAAACCCAGTAGGACATATTTCTGAATACACATGTATAGGATCACGCTATAAACATGTTAGCCTTTTTGTTAGCCATAAGCTGGGCTAGTTAACCTCTGTTGGTTTAGCCTACAACTGGTTTGTATCAGATGAAGTTCAGATGAAGTCGGAGTCAATGTATATTCCCATGAACTCCATGGAAGATGGGCAGGATGAAAATGTAGTAATACATCAGTTTACATTAATTTTCAAGGAGCCACTGGAGTATTCTTTTGAAGTTCACAGAAAGGAGCTTGTCATGCCTTGACACTTCTTAGAAAGCTTCTCAGAGCTTAGAAAAGTTACTTTTTGGACTATCACTTCCAGAAACTGGTCATGTTGACTGGGGATATTTGGAAGCTATAGTCCAAAAATGTGACTTTTCTAAGCTCTGGTTTCAGATAATAATCTTTCTTTTCTAGCTTTTCTGGGAGAAGTATGCCAAAGTTTTGTCCTTGAACTTTCTGAAAGTGCAGCAGGTGCTTTGCTACAGATACCAATGAATCAACCAGTTAAGCAGCCTGAACATTTGAAGTCTGTCCTTTGTCAGTCCTGCATTCTAGACAAGGATTGTAAAACCACTGTTTCCCCATGGTTTGCCTTTGTTGCTCAAATGCCATTTTACAGCACCCTGCAAATAACTTCTTGTAAACCAGAGGAATTTGCACGGCTGTTCAAAATGTCTCACGATGGACTTAAACTTCTCTGTGGCTTGGCATTAAATTATTGGTGACTATTCTCCATTCAGTGCCAGTCTCTCAGTTAAAATTCTGAGACCCCTAACACTGGGCTGGCAAAATAACAAGCATTTAGCTTTAGTTTTGTACACCCACAAGATCCCGTAGAATCAGAAGATACCAACAGGTGGAGAGGGTCATCTGCAAGAGTTATTGGGGAAAGGCAAGGTATAAATCTAATGAATGAATGAATAAATAAATAAATAAATAATCCCTTATCAATGATCCTCTCTATAACCTTGGATTAATTAAAGTGAAATAGCTATCACGTTCTGCTTCTATGAGCTTGGATTATTAGAGCCTCCACTCCGATAAGTCGCAGCTAAAAGATCAACCAAGTGCAGCAGGGGTGAGCAAATGTGCCCCTCCAGATGTTTTCACACTGTAGTTCCCATAATTCCTCACCATTGCCTGTGTTGGGGGCTGCTAGGAACTGTATGGTGAAAAAATCTAGAGGACCACAGTTGTTTTTCCTTGGGTTAAGGACACAAGGGTCCTAAGAATTTCCTATGGAACGAAATTCTCAAGATATAGGGCCAACCACTGGTGATGTAATTCATGACTAATTTTCTTCTCAAACAAAGCAGGTTATTTACAGGACCATATTCTCCCTTATGAACCAGCCTGGGCTCTTTGATCTGCTGAGGAGGCCCTTTTCTCTGTCCCACCACCCTCACAAGTACATCTCGTGGGAACTCAGGACAGGGCCTTCTCGGTGGCTGCCCCCAGGCTCTGGAACTCCCAGCCCAGAGTAGTCAGATTGCCACCCTCCCTGCCATCCTTCCAGAGCCAAGTAAAAACATTCCTGTTTTGGCAAGCCTTTGCCAATTTTTGCTAATGGCAGTGCTGGGATATATGTGAGTGTTGTGTACATGTGTGTGTGTTTTTAGAGTTTTAGCTGTTTTTAACTTCTTTAGTTGTTTAATTGTGTTTTAACTTTTGTGTATTGCTGATTTTAACAATGTCACTTTAAGTCCCAAATCAGGAATCAAATGATTCCTTCCTGCTTTGAGGGAGCAGGGGAGACTGGCAGCTGCAGTGACAGGCTGGTCTGTTGGGATGGGCTCCTGTGGACACACAGGGCTTGACTCATTTCTTCCTGGTTGGAATTGATTAAACCCGGTTTTTTTAAAAAAAAATGTGGTAAAGGGCCCTATCCCATTTAAGCCCCATCTGAGCCCTGTATCTGCCCCAGGGGCGATGAGGACTGCCCAGGGGCAGAACAGGGCAAAAGTCATGCATCATCAGGACTGCAGGGCTCTAAGGTGGGGACAAGTTAGGTATATTGCCCATGTAGACAAGCCCCCAAATACCTGCCCACCTGGGACACCTTTGTATGGAATTTATTTGTTTATCCCACTTTTCTCCCATATGGGACCAAACCAGGTTTTATGTAGTACCCAGGAAGGTCAGTCTATGGTCCTGAGTAGGTTCGTATCATCACATCCCAAATTGTTCAGAGATTTAAAGGTCAAAAACCAGAAATAAATACTCAATGCAGCTGGCACAGAATTGGTAATAATTTTATAGATTCTGATCTGATAACCTCTGAAGACTTTAAGGTGATATTGCTGTCTTGGATTGCTTCTAACAGGGGTGTACAGTCGTGTGTGTGTGTGTGCTTGTAGGGATTAAACAAAGGTTGGGTGGCCATACTGTTAGGGATGCTTTAGCTGTGGTTTTCCATGTCAGCAAGTAGTTAAACTGGATGGCCCCTTTCAACTCTACAATTCTAGTACCTAAATCCAATCATTAGTCCCAACTAGAGTAGACCCACTGAATCAGTCAGAACTTCGGAAATAATTCTTTGCTAATTATCTGCTTGAAGAAAGCAATGGGTAATTTTAGCAATTCTCTTCCTGCCGTGAGCAAGTCTTCATGTGTGTGTTTTTGTGAGGAAAACAGCATTTTCTGTGCTGAAACGAAAAACATCACTTCTCCTGCAGATGGGAAGAAAAATAGCATTTTATGTGCAGAAATAAAACAAAACAGTGATGCACAAATTTCATATAGAGTACCGTAAGTCCTGAACTGCAAAGATTCTCGTCAGTCCAAGATCCTTCTCATCAGAGTTTCTCAATACTTCAGGAACATGTTTTCAACCATGTTTTTGAATATTTTTGGATATATTTTTTCATCTCTCATCAGCACTAATGTAAACTCCCTTGGTTGAGAGGGTCTAATCTGTTTCAGGCTAACTGTTGACTTTAGATTGGGAGTGAGAGTCATTCAGGGCTGGAGAATCTCCACAGTCGATTGCATTTTGTAGAGGGGCGGGATATAAATAAAATTTTATTATTATTATTTTTATTTATTATATTATAAAATGTTTTAATCCTCCAACTCTTTCTTTCTTTCCTCCACTCATCTGCAGGAAAACATCAATATTGACGAAGCCTCCAGATGTTTGGTGAGACATATCATGGCCACTGAGAGTGACCCTGTGGAGCAGCTTGTTGAACCTGATGTCATCAAGCCGCACTTGAACTCCTCCAAGTTCCCCAGCTGTTCAGCTTGCTTCCGATCCTAAGCAATTTCCAAGCTGAGTTTTTTTGTTTGTTTGTTTGTTTTAACACTGGGACTGAGCAACATATAACTCAGGAAGAAAAGTGCCTCCAGAGCATGTCGCTTGTTTTTTGCAGCACCTGAGCACAAAACTGAGATCACAAAATCAGCATCCTTCCCAAACACTTGACTGTAAAAGAAAATGCAAAGTTGCTTTTCTTTTACTTTTCTGATTATTAGTTTTGTTGTTTTGTGGGTAGGCTGAGGAAGTTTCTATAAATATTTGATATTAATTTTGTAACCGTGGTTTCAGTTAGGAAATTGTTTCAGTTAACCGTGGTTACTCAGCCAAAGTGTTCCTTTTGGGAAGGCTGAAACATCTGAACATGATAGGGTTTTTTTTGGAGAGGGTTGTGTGTGTGTGTGTGAATTGGGCTCTTGGGAGTCTAGAGCCGGGGTGGGGATTTTATCACCCTCCAAATCTTGCTGGACTGCAACTCCCAGCAGTCCTAGTCGGCATAGCTAATGGTGAGGAATGTTGGGAGTTGCAGGCAAATAATATCTCAAGGGCTCACAAATTCCAACCAACCATGGTCTAGCTCAGGAAAATAGTCTTTGGAATGCATCTTGAAGAATTCCCCAGCCATGCTGACTGAGACATTCTTTGAATTGTGGTCCAAAAAAGTAACTTTTCCAAGCTGTGGAAAAGACTTCATATTTTACTTTCCAAAGATGTTCTTAGGCTCTGAATGCATTTCACTTATAAGCAAGACTACATAAAGCAGAGGAGGAGAGAGAGTGAGAGAGAGGTGGCAGCCCCCACCTTTCAACGGCTCATTATCTGATAATTCCCTCTTTCGATGCTTGTAAATTAAGGACAAGTTCCATTCATTTGACAAGTAATCTGCTCTTTTGACAGAGCTTGCCTGGGACTGACCGTGCATGTGCACACTGTTTGCAAAGTAAGCTGGGGGGGGGGAGACACCAAGCCGTCTGAGGGGCCGGTTCCACAAAAAAGTTCGCGAGATTCCAGATTACCGTTCTTTCGCATCAGGAGCGCATAAATCACATGAATTCTGGCTTATTCGGAAGATGCAGCCAGTTTCGGTTTTCCTTAGTTTGCACAGGCAAAGGTGGGGGGGATCGCCTCCAGATGATTAAAGCCAGGCAGGAGGCGGGGAGGGAGCAAGGAGGAGGTCATGGAGACGATAAATAATGAGAGGGCACACACAGGTAGTCCCAAATGAGCCACCATCATTCCCTCATGTTCCCTACATGGGTTCTGCTTTTCGACCAATTCTGGTTTCTGACATTGCTGCAGTCCCTAACTTGTCGAATTAGAGGAGGTGTGGAATATATGGTCTGCACTGCAGCACAGTAATACTGAGAGCAGAATCAGATGGTCTGACTCCAATTCTGTATTGTTACAAATCTACTCTGAGAATTGTTGTAGTTTTCCTTCATTTTCCTATTGCCTTCCTGAAGTCCCCATGTTTTGGACTTCAGTTCCCATCAGCCATTATTGGCATGGCTAATTGGCAGGAATCCTGGGACTTGTAGTCCAAAACTGATGGAGGCTACCTAGTGGGTTTTCCACTCATCCACCCATCCATCACTTTATTTATATCCTACCTTTTTCCCAGACTGGGACTCAAAATGGCCTACAAAAAGGCAGCAAATACAATTTAAAAACATAAAATGTTATACATACAAGACTAAGGTTTAAAAAGTATTAAATAATGACAAATTTTAAGAAGCATTTAAAATCTTACTTTAAAACTGAGATTAAAAACAGGACAGTGCCATAAAAAACCCTTTCTTGTTAAAATCAATTACCAAAGGCTTGATGGAAAAGGAAGGTCTAAATCTGCAAAGAAGGACCCATCCTATCTTCCCTAGAGAGGGAGTTCCAAGGTATGGGAAGAGCCACAGAGAAGGCCTTCCATTCCTTTCAGTGCCATGGTCACTTGAACAGTTCTACATAATTCCCTTAAATTTCCATTGCCAAGTCTAATATTTTAAACAAACAGCTCAAATACAGTTTGTATTTCACTAATAAAATATTTGCAAAAAACCCCAAGAAGACAAGAGTGAAACCTGACTCTAAAAAATATTAACCAACAAGACAAAGCAAGTCAGGTAAGCAGGAAATATGTAACAATGGTATATAAACTGACTTTCACATTTGATGATGATAGTGGAGATGCCCAAAACTGGCTGAGGCTTTGTCCGTAGGGCTCAGCCATATAGTCGGGCAGCCATACAGCATCCACACATATGTACAGGATCAGGTTACAAGAGCTTTTCCTGGATATTTTAATATGGTTGAACAGGCTTTACCCCATATCCCCCTCTGTCTTTGCCTCGGGCATCATGAGGACTGCCTAGGGGCAAAATGGGGCAAAAGCCCTGCATTGTTGGGACTGCAGGGTTATATGATGGGGGCAAGATGGGGTAAAGAGCCCATCTAGACAAGCCCAAAGACCATCTCTGCTTATAGGACTACTTTTAACACAACTAACCGCAAGTCATGTGATTTGAGGGCACATACATGACAGATTGCAGCACTTGTGCATTACTGTAATTCAAACAGTGTTTTTTTTTCTGGAGAAGAGTGTTCGTAAGCTTTGACATTTAAGATGAAAAGGGCACTGTGAGATTAGACCAGGATCTGTCTAGTCCAGCAGCTGGCCAATTGTCCGTGCCAGGGTGGGCAACTTTGGTGAATCTGAGAGGCAATTTTATGTCCATGTGACCCTTCAGGGACCACACAATCTGCTGACAATTGAGAGGGGAGGGAACCAGAAGCAGCCAGAAGTCCACTTCTTGGGTCCTTTCTCACTATAGTCATAGCATTGTATATCACTTTAACTACCATGACAACTTCCTGTGGAATTCTCATGTGTGCATGTTTTGTTTGTTTCCCCCCACTCCCAAAAAATCCTGGAGTTTCTGATAAAGAATTCTAAATACTGCCCCACAATCTGCAAATCTCAGGACTCCATAGGAAATTCCATGGCATTTAAAGAGGCATCATCATGTTATATATGGCTGAGCAGGGCATGTTTCTAGGATGGAGGACCATAGCCTCCCCCAAATAGTACTCTACGGTGAACTCGCCACAGGTCAGCGTAAGAGGAGTGCTCCAAAAAAGCGATACAAGGACTCCCTGAAACAACATCTCAGGCTTGGCCAAACTGATCACCAACAATGCTCCGCCCTAGCCTCACATCGGGAGGCATGGAGACACACTATCCACAGTGCTGCAGCCTTATTTGAGAACTCACGCTGAACAAGTCTTGAAGAGAAACAGCGCAGAATCACGACCCAGAAACATCACCCAAGAAGATCTTCTGCTGTGCTTTCTGCAACCGGACTTGTTTATCTCAGATTGGCCTTTTTAGTCATCAGCGCGCTTGCAGAAAGCGCGGGATGAGTCCTTCCTGAATCTTTGTTTGCGAAGAAAAGCCAGAGAGTGTAAAAGAGCCACAGTTTCAAAACAGCATTTTAAAAATGTTAAACAGTGCAGAATGTCTCTGCGATCTATTTAACAGGTGAACTGCTGCTACTCTTAGAGGCTTCCAGGGGCCTTTTCAGAGCCTTACTGCTCTCCAAAGAAAAGCAGCAAAGCAGCAGGAATGTTCCATCTTTCCTGCTCCCTTACTGCATGGCATCAGTGTTCTTCCAGCATTCTTCTGTTCTGGTACCATGGGGGACTGAGGTAAAACTGCATCTTTTT
Organism: Gambelia wislizenii; assembly: GCA_030847615.1. NCBI lineage: Eukaryota > Metazoa > Chordata > Lepidosauria > Squamata > Crotaphytidae > Gambelia > Gambelia wislizenii. The sequence goes on from JAUMIR010000003.1 coordinate 362,115,607, forward strand.
GCAAATGAATTTTTCTGGTTAGCACAAAGAGGCAGTTTTACCTTGATAGTGGAGATGCCCAAAACTGGCTGAGGCTTTGTCCGTAGGGCTCAGCCATATAGTCGGGCAGCCATACAGCATCCACACATATGTACAGGATCAGGTTACAAGAGCTTTTCCTGGATATTTTAATATGGTTGAACAGGCTTTACCCCATATCCCCCTCTGTCTTTGCCTCGGGCATCATGAGGACTGCCTAGGGGCAAAATGGGGCAAAAGCCCTGCATTGTTGGGACTGCAGGGTTATATGATGGGAGCAAGATGGGGTAAAGAGCCCATCTAGACAAGCCCAAAGACCATCTCTGCTTATAGGACTACTTTTAACACAACTAACCGCAAGTCATGTGATTTGAGGGCACATACATGACAGATTGCAGCACTTGTGCATTACTGTAATTCAAACAGTGTTTTTTTTTCTGGAGAAGAGTGTTCGTAAGCTTTGACATTTAAGATGAAAAGGGCACTGTGAGATTAGACCAGGATCTGTCTAGTCCAGCAGCTGGCCAATTGTCCGTGCCAGGGTGGGCAACTTTGGTGAATCTGAGAGGCAATTTTATGTCCATGTGACCCTCCAGGGACCACACAATCTGCTGACAATTGAGAGGGGAGGGAACCAGAAGCAGCCAGAAGTCCACTTCTTGGGTCCTTTCGCACTATAGTCATAGCATTGTATATCACTTTAACTACCGTGACAACTTCCTGTGGAATTCTCATGTGTGCATGTTTTGTTTGTTTCCCCCCACTCCCAAAAAATCCTGGAGTTTCTGATAAAGAATTCTAAATACTGCCCCACAATCTGCAAATCTCAGGACTCCATAGGAAATTTCCATGGCATTTAAAGAGGCATCATCATGTTATATATGGCTGAGCAGGGCATGTTTCTAGGATGGAGGACCATAGCCTCCCCCAAATAGTACTCTACGGTGAACTCGCCACAGGTCAGCGTAAGAGGAGTGCTCCAAAAAAGCGATACAAGGACTCCCTGAAACAACATCTCAGGCTTGGCCAAACTGATCACCAACAATGCTCCGCCCTAGCCTCACATCGGGAGGCATGGAGACACACTATCCACAGTGCTGCAGCCTTATTTGAGAACTCACGCTGAACAAGTCTTGAAGAGAAACAGCGCAGAAAGAATCACGACCCAGAAACATCACCCAAGGAGACCTTCTGCTGTGCTTTCTGCAACCGGACTTGTTTATCTCAGATTGGCCTTTTTAGTCATCAGCGCGCTTGCAGAAAGCGCGGGATGAGTCCTTCCTGAATCTTTGTTTGCGAAGAAAAGCCAGAGAGTGTAAAAGAGCCACAGTTTCAAAACAGCATTTTAAAAATGTTAAACAGTGCAGAATGTCTCTGCGATCTATTTAACAGGTGAACTGCTGCTACTCTTAGAGGCTTCCAGGGGCCTTTTCAGAGCCTTACTGCTCTCCAAAGAAAAGCAGCAAAGCAGCAGGAATGTTCCATCTTTCCTGCTCCCTTACTGCATGGCATCAGTGTTCTTCCAGCATTCTTCTGTTCTGGTACCATGGGGGACTGAGGTAAAACTGCATCTTTTTGCAAATGGATTTTTCTGGTTAGCACAAAGAGGCAGTTTTACCTTGGTCTTCCATGGACAGGAACAAAAGAATGCCAATGGCATGCGATAAGGCAGCAGGTTAGAAGGAACGTTGCAGCTGCTTTGACGCTTTTCTTCAGAGTGCAGTAAGGCTCTCACACTGCACCATTATAGAACTGATATTCCACTTTAATGGCTGTGGCTGCACCCTATATAATCCTGAATTTGTTGTATGGTGAGGCACTGGAGCTCTGTGGCTAAGAAGGCTAAATACCCTTCCCCAAACTGAAAAACTCAGGATTCCACAGGATGGAACTATGGAAGTTAAAGCTGAATTGTAGTATTATAAGTGTGTAGTGTCAAAGGGTCCCAGGACAGGTACGGTACTTCATCTTCAGCCACATACTTTTTCAGCAGATAAGGTGTGGTCCAGGGGCTCAGAATCTGTAAAAACCACTTGGATGCACACTACCCACCTCTGGCCTAGGCAATCAGTTCTGCCCTAGCAAAGCACGGACGCTCACAACATTTCTGTCACTCTTTGTGAGTTTCTTGAATTAGGTGCTGCGCAATCTGTGCCTGCCTCATCACAAGTAAGTTTCATTGAGCTCAATGGGACTTCCAGAAAGTTGTATATTATTATTATTATTATTATTATTATTATTATTTCATTTATTTAGAACATTTATATCCCATTCTTCAGCCAAAAAGGCTGCCAGAGTGGCTTACACACTGTTAATTTGAGAGTTCCCTGCCCTTAAGCTTACAGTCTAAAAAGACTCAACACACAAGGAAAAGGATGGACGGGGGGGGGGGGATTAAGCCCAGCAGATAACCCTACTCTTCTTTCCCTCAGAGGCCACAGCAGTGGCAGTTGGTATGGAAGGGAGGGCCTTTCACCAGCTACTGGAGCCAAGGCATGATGGAGTTGTGACTGGCCGCTCTTCTCTCCTTCCAAAGACCACAGCAGTGACAGTTGGGTATGGAGGGAGAGCTTCTCAACGGCTGCTGGGGCCAAGGCATGATGGAACTCTACCTGCCTTCTCTTCTCTCCCTCTCAGGCCATATAAGTATATACCAGATCCCAGGCTTCATGTCCCCACCCAGTTATTCATTTATGCTAACCAGGGACAAATATACTTGCCAGAGCTTGGAAAAGGATTTCAGGGGGGAGGGGTGGTCTCCAACTCCCAGGGGTCATGCAGGATTGGGATTTGTGGAAGTTGTTATCTAAAAAATGAACCTCAAGTTCTGTCACTTCCCTACCTCAAAAGGGCATGTAGAGGTCGAGCATTTCCCCCTCGCTAGAATGAATTACAGATTGAGTATCCCTTATCCAAAATACTCCAGACCAAAAGTGTTCTGTATTTTGATTGTGGTGGGGATTTTTTTTAAAAAAAAAACTTTTTTGGAATACTTGCATGTACATAATGAGATACCTTGGAGATGGGACCCAAGTCTAAACACGAAATTCATTTATGTTTCATATAAACCTTATACACATAGCCTGAAGGTAATATTATACAAAATATTTTTAATGATTTTGTGCATGAAAAAAAGTTTGTGTACATCAGAAAGCAAAGGTGTCACTATTTCAGCCACCCATTTGAACAATTTTAGATTTTGGATTTTGGAATTCTGGAAAAGGGAGACTCAACCTGTCCATTTTAAAGCCTTAACTTGCAACAGAAGAAGTACAACAATCCTTTTATTTGCCTCAAATAGTCTCATATTGAGCTTCCTGAAATAAAACTTTTGCATATAGAAACATTTGTTCTGTGGACTCCATGAAATAAACAATTACACCTTGGATTCTATTATGTCTGGTTAGCAAAACTGTGTGTGTGTAACAGAGAGAGAGAGAGAAAGTTGTTGTTGATGATGATGATGATACGAGGTCTGTCCATCAAATAACAAGACTGATACAATCACCCATCTTTATTTATATGTACAGTTCTAATGCTTGTTCCCTGTTCACACTCACACACTGATGCAGTCTTGTTTTCCACTGGTTGAAGGTGTGGAGCAGATCAGTTTCTGTCAGCTGTTTCAACACATCTGCTGTTTTCTTCTTTACTGCATCAATCAACTTAAAATATGTTCCTTTAAGCACCAATTTTACTTTAGGGAAAAGAAAAAAGTTGCATGGTGCCAAATCTGGTGAATATGGAGGATGTTCAAGTGTAGCAATGTGTTTATCAGCCAAAAACACATTTATCAATGTGTTTATCAGTGTTTATCGGCCAAAAACTGCTTCACAGAGTGCTGTGTGAGCAGGCGCATTGTCTTGATGAAGAATGAAACCATTTTTCCACAGTTCTGGCCTTTTTCTTTCTGACTCTTTCTCTCAGCATTGTCAAAACTTCCTTATAATAATGCTGGTTCACTGTTCTGCCTTCTGGAACCCATTCTGCCAAAATTTCACCCTTGATGTGAAAAAAAACAAAACAATGAGCATGGATTTGAATGTGGACTTGCTTTGACATGCTTTTTTTCTTCTTGGTGATGATGGTGTTTTCCAGTGCATTTACTATTATTTGGCTCAGGATCATACTGGAAGATCCAGGTTACATCACAAGTGATGAATTTTTAAAAAAGGTTTGGGTCTGCCTCAAGTTGCTGCAGAATATTGTTGCTCGACTTTTAAACTTAGCATTTTTCTGGCACACAACAGACAACAAAACTGCTTTGAATGATTGACAATTAACTGAATGTCCCAGAGTGTTGATGTTTGTCATGCAGGTTCAGACATGTTCAAGGTCACCACTCAAGCATTCACAATCAGTTCTCCCTGATTTGTCTGAAAGGTAGAAACACAGTCTCATTATTTAATCGACTGACCTCATATTTGCTGTCAAGTCAACTTTGACTTAAGGTAAAGAGTATTGCTATGGGGAGGAGGTCATAATGAGAGCATTGCCTCACCAATAAATATTCTGCCCCTCAAATGAAAGTATCCTTTGGCCTCCAAATTTCTACCACTTCAGTAACTTAAACCTTCAGTTGAGCATTTAAAAATGCAATTTAGGGATTCAAAGAAAGGGGGCAGGCATTTATTGAGGGTATGCAAACACAGCAAATATAAAAGTTGTACGCATCAGTGATTCTCAAAGTCTCACTCTCTGCAATGCTAGAAATTGGCAGAGTGAAGGATAATTTCATTGGAGAGTGGGTCAGAATTCTTTTTTTATGGGGACAATGCCATAATTCCCCACCACCATCATGTGACCCTATGAATGATAGCCCTCCAAGAGCCCTTGTCATCAACAGCGCTACTCAGGTCTTGCAAACTCAGGACTGTAGCTTCCTTAATTGAGTCAATCCATCTGCAATGTGGTCTTCCTCTTTTCCACTGGAATTATTGTTTTTTTCCAGTGAATCATGTTATCTCCTGGGATGTGTAAAGTACAATAACCTCTGACTAGTCATTTTGGATTCTAGGGAGAGTTCTGGTTTAATTTCTCCCTGAGCCATGTATTTGTCTTTTTGGCAAAGACAGACAGACGGATTATAGATATTCCAATATAGTTTCCAACATGCACCAGTGTTTAATTAAAATGAAGGGATACTTAGGTCCCGTCTACATGATTTAAATAATACGTACGGCGTGCAGAAGTTCACGCTTCAGTACAAACGGTCATTCGGATGCACACGAATGCAAAAGAGGGGGGGCAGTTTTCCACTCTGAAATATGCACATGCGGCATTCGGGAGGGAAAGCGGATCACGAAGAGAAATCCGTACGCCATCCGGATGGCTGACGGGTCTGTACTGTCCATTCGCACACATACGAACAGGCAGGGTAATCTGATTGGCTGGCCGAGTAGAGGGGGCGGGGCTAGCACAGAGGGGAATTGGGAGCGGCCGCCATGTTGGTTTCCCGGCTAGCGAGCGTCTGGTAAGTCCGTGAATTTACATGTTTATTTATTTTTATTTTATATTGTAAATACGGAAAACCAACTGTCTGCAAACCAGTAACCTTTAAAAAAAAAAAAAAAGCAGCGGGAGATTTAAAACTGCCGCTTGGCTTGCTCGCTCCAGCCAGCTTCGGGAAGAGGGAGTCATACGGAGCTTAGGGGGCTTAAAAATCGTATAGCCGGTTCGTATGCATACGAACGACAGGCTGTTCGTATTTTTTGCCCCCCATACGGATTTTTTAATGATCGTATAGCCGCACCCTTAGAACACCTCCTTTCATAGTACTGAGGATCAGAAACAGAGGTGGCTGGCATTCATGGGGGGGGGTGACATATCACAAACATATGCGCACTTTTGTAATGTTTGTGATGGTTCCATTCCATGATCCAGGGCCAAATCCACACTACACAAATAACCCAGTTTGAAATGTGATTCTTTGCCATGGTTCCTTCCTATGGAATCCCTCTGTGGTACTTGCTTAGCTCAAACAGAATGCTGCAAGAGGCAAGTAACATTGGGACCTTTCCCCTTATGTATACCAGTACCAATTGCAGAGAACTGCAGTTTAAAGTGAAATAAAATGGTTTGTACTGGGAAATAACACAGAAGCATTCACACAACACATGTCACAAGAACCACACCAAGCTATCAAAGAGTTAAGGCAGAAAGGTTGGATAGAGGAATAGATTCTGGAAATAGGGCAATAGTGCTCAAGGTCCCAGAACTTAGTTGACCTCTTGCAGCCATCCATTTGGGATAATAATTACCCCAATTAATAACTGAGATTTGGCATCATGAGAGGGCTCCCTGTGGACCCCCCCACACACACCTATTCAGGTAATACTATGCTGGTGCTAGTGTTAAATAAATTATTTCTCTTTGCCTCTATTGTATTTGCACAATCATCTAACAGAGTTGTTTAGTGTGGTCAAGGGCCTATTATGCTCTGGCCTGCAAAAAGAGAATGTATAACAGTCAAGTGCCTGTTATGAGCAAGTTGCAAGACATCTTGTGAATAAAATCACTCAGATGTACTCTGACTTAGACAGTATAGTTCACATAGGCTCAATGGGTGTGATTTTGTATGTGAAGATTTTGGTTCTGTTTTTTTGTGGGGGGGCAGACTGTTGACTGGAGGGGGTGAGGTGGTGGGGAATCTTGACCTAAAAATTCAAATTAGTCCACTCCCTTTCTAACATGCATCTCCTGTTTCTGTGTGTTGAAATGGACAACTATGAAATTTCTCCACTGGATCTAAGATTCTGTTACTGCTAGGAACTGTCACACAATCATTGCACTATAAAACCAAAACAGTGGTATTTTGAATGAAATCTAGTTGGTTTAACTTATTTTTTCTGGCCATCCTAGAGACAGTCATGCAGCACATCTTGCTTACTCAGAAGTAAGCCTCAGTGTATTTCACTGAGTGTGTTTAGAATTGTAAGCTTAGGGCATTGTATTTGCAGATTCTGTTTCCAAAGTGGTCCATTGAAGGTACATAACAACAAAAATAGCCTTGCATATTGCTCATTTGTTCCCCAATCTGCAAATGGACCCTGGATTTCTAGATAGATTTCTGGTCCTTGAAAGACCTTATCAGCAAATTGCATGAATGATCCATTCTGGCAAAGCACATACGCCCCTAGAAAAATTGGTCATACTCAGATATGGAATGTTACACTGGAGTTGGCTATTGGCCTTTATTTTAGTAGAAAATCTCTATGCTTGAAATGATTGCTGATCTAAAAGTTCAGTATTTCAAGAGGAAAAGAATATTCCTTACATAACTTCTGATATTCTCCTGAGCTGGTAAGGGGAGTGGAGAGAAGTGGCCTTTTCAAGGGTGACAAGGCTTTTAAGATGGAATTTGGAAAGGCAAGCCCTAGTTAAAAAAAAAAAATCCAGCAACATGTATAAAATCTCTCTTGGCTCATTTGGCAAAAGGTAGACTTTATTGACAATTACATTTTAGGTCCCTCCATTTAAAGGAAGTTCATGATGGTGAGGTCAGTGTCCTAGTGGGAATGGATTTGAATGGGAGTTCAGTATTCCCTGCATGAAGCATGTGTGATTTTTTAAGTAGTGTTAACAAATTTGTGGCTGTTCTGTGGCAGAATATAAGCCTAGGCTGGGGGAAAGATAACCAACCGTTGACTAACCAGTATAACTGCAATGTGTGTTCAGCTTCTGACAATGCAAAATGCCTTATTGTATGTTTCTTCTACATTTTAATCTAGTTTCCACACTATAATTGCTCTGATACTAAATATCCCAAACCACCCCCCACTCATTTGCTATTATATCATTGCGGAAGGTATTTATGACACATACTAGAGCCATTGAACTATAAGGTAGAGGCTGTCAGTTCAAGTATTACCTGTCCACTTCCATGTTTTGGAAACTGCCAACTTCAACTGTTTATTTAAATGGAATACAAGAACTGTCCTTTGATGTCTTTGAAAGTATTTAGATCCAGAAGAGTCATAACCCAGTGGCAGGACTATTAAATTAGGTTTGTTTTTCACACACAAACACACACTCTGCAGCTCAAGCCACTTAAATGGTTCTGTCCCTCCTCCACTGAGCCTCACAAGAATCTTGTGAAGCAGGCTTGGTTGAGAGATAGTCACTAGCCTCGAATACTCAGTGAGTATCCTGAGTGTGGTAGGGTCTCCTTCCTTGGAGGTCTTTAAACAGAGGCTGGATGGCCATCTGTCAGAGATGCTTTGATCGTGGTTTCCTGTGTGGCAGGAGGTTGGACTGGATGGCCCTTGTGGTCTCTTCCAACTCTACAATTCTATGATTCTATGATTCTATGATTTTGGCCTTTGCCTGTCCAGTGATAATGGATAGTTTTCCATTTCAGGCTAAGCATGTAGAGAGAATCTATGCAAAGGTGCAACCTTCCATGAATGATGATGATGATGATGTATAACATCTTTCCACCATTGATATGATAGAGCCTTGCCCTTCCTGGTTCATAAAAGCAGCTGGAAAGAACTGGCCAAGTTGGTAAACAGAGCAGTGAATGCCTCTCTCTAGGAAAGCAGAACTCCAATGCACCTAAAAGAGTTGGTGTGAGATCTTTATTTGGGAAAAACTGTCTGAACCCTATTGTCTTGGTTAACCTCCAGCCAGTGCATAGTATTTCATTCTTGGGCAAGGTTTGGACTGCCTGGATAGACCACTGACTCATTTCCAACAACTGTCCACAGCTGACACCCTAACAATAAATTTTCACCCTCCTCCTTCCTTTGGGTCCTTTGCTTGTCCTGCTCATCATTAGGCTGTGTGAATAGCTAATGACAGAAGACTCAAAAGACACATCATTCTAGAAGCCTGATGAGAGCTTCATTGTCACTCTTGAAGAGACAAGGACATCCTGTCTCCATTCAGCTAAAGCTAAATCCAGTGCCACCTAGTGACTAAACCATATAATTACACTATCCACATAGCCAAATTGCTTTAAACTTGCCCTTCATGATATTAATATAGCTCAGTCAATCCCCTCTGTAAGAACACACATGAATGTCTAACATAAACTGGGTACATCTCATAAATGACATGAAGGGAATTGGTGTAGGGGTGTTCTTCTATTGATCAGTGTAATTAAAAGAGGTAAAATATGAGAGAACCATTTTATGTTGAAGACAATATAACAGATTATCACACTGCAGCAATTCATAAAGGTTTCCTTTTTAAGGAAACCAATTACAACTGAAGAAAGATGCATATTACATCCAGATGAGCTGTTTGCCAGGATATAGTGGGGGTACAGTGTGATTGGGGGTGCATGCAGAAATTATGAAAGGAAGAGTGTGGCTTTGCAGAGGATGCAAAAGAATCTGATTTTTAAAAGATGCCAATTTGAAAAGAGAAAAAAGATTGTACTGCAGAATCATAAGGGAAAACAAAGTTCTTCCCAAGCACTTCATAAAGACATATAATGGTACAATAGGGAAAGCAAATTACTGTAGATAAGTGGTATTTATGAGAAGACAAACTGGAAGGGTGATCCAAATTAAAGTAATGGGCTTTCCAAAGATCATATCCTCCTGAAATTCATGGATGAATTTTCAAGGACAAGCCAGCATTGGCAAAAGTGTCTTTGCTTAGATCATATATCAAAGCCTACAATGCTAAATGCTCTTCCTTGGAAGCCAATCCAATTCGAACAGAGCAACTGTCCTCTATCTGGTGCCAGTTCCAGGGACTTGAACTTTCATCATCCCCTCTCTGGCTGAGGAGAATGGGAGTTGCGATCTGACACATCTGAAGGACATAAGCAACTAGACAAGAACAAATCCAAGGCACGAATGTGTATGCAGAGGGAAGGACATAGTGGTCACATGGGAGCTCCTTCCCTGATACAGGCTAGCCAAGTGGCTACAATCAGAAATGTAAAATTCGCACTTCCTGTTTCCTCACAAAGCCTTCCTTTTCTAACCTAATGCACCGGCCAGGAACTGATACTGAGCTTAAACATTGCTTTAGATTCTAGACAGAGTAAGAGGCTGAAGAGAGAGCAAGCCAACTGGGTGGAATGTAATGGCCTGCTACAGTATATACAATGTCAGTGGAAGGAGCAGAAATAAAAATCCTTCACTATTTCATTCTTCCATGCAGGATTCCATGCAGACAAATAAATTAAAGAGTCTTTTTTTTCTGCTGTGGGAGCAAACAAGCATTCCTCCACAGCATTTTCTGTGTATTCAAACATCCCAAAGTGGTACACTGAAATTATTCTGTGAAGAAAAACATGTTTTCCCACCCAAAAATGCTCTTTTCAGCAAAGGAAACAGATTTTCTATGCAGCAAATTCATTTTCTTCACATGAAACATTTTTCTTGTAGGAATATTTTATATCTATCTTAAGCAGAGTGCAGCAGAGCTAGGACAATAGAAGGTTGTGGTAGAAAAGGAAAAGGCAAACACATTCTTCAAGCAACCCAAGAAGCAACTGTATATATGGACATCACCTGCTGGCCACTATAGAAATCAAATAGACTACATAATTGGAAGCAGAAGCTTCATTCTCTCTGCAAAAACAAGACCAGCAGCAGATTGTTGTACAAACCATGAACTGCTAATATATATTTTAAATACAGAGTAAAATTAAAGAATAACACTAAACCAACCATTGTGCCAAAATACAACCTGAAGTACAGCCCCATAGCATTTAAGGATAATGTGAAAAATAGATTTGCACTATTAAGCCTAATTGACCAGAAGAACTCTGGACTGAATCCAGGGATGTTGTGAAAGAGGAATGCAAAAAGATACTATCTGTAGCCAAAAAGAAAATGACGCCTCAATGGATGACAGATGAAGCTCTTCCAGCAGTTAAGGACAGATGAGAAGCAAAAGTAAAAGGGGACAGAAATAGAGTTAGAACCCTGAATGCAACTGTTCAGTGACTTGTGTGTAAGGACAAGGAGAGCTACTATAATAATCAATGCAAAGAAACAGAAGGTGGCAACAAAAAGGAAGAACAAGAAACCTCTTCAACAAGATCAGAGAAATCAAAGGGAAATCTAAACCAAGAGTGGGGATGCTCTGTGACCAGCAGGGGAACACATTACATTACCAAGTAGAAATAAAAAGATGATGGAAACAATACATGGAAGAATTATATAAAAGAGATGAAAGGATAACAGATTTATTCAAGGAAGAATCATATGAAGACAAACCTTCAGTTTTAGAAAGTGAAATGGAAGCTGTATTCAAAGTACTTGGTAGAAATAAATCACCAAACAGATGGCATACCAATAGAGCTGCTTCAATCTACAGAAACAGAATATACTCTAGTTCTAACTAAAATCTCTCAAGAAATATGAAAAACAAAAGAATGGCCCACAGATTGGAAACACTCAATATAAATTCCAATCCCCAAGAAAGGAGACACCAGGGTTTGCAGTAACCACAGGACCATTGCATTAATTTCCCATGCAAGCAAAGCAATCCTCAAAATTCTACAACAAAGATTTTTACCATCTATGGAGGGAGAAATGCCAGATGTCCAAGCTGGATTCAGGAAAGGAGGAGGCAATAGGAATCATATTGCAAAATCCATTGGATAATGAAACATAACAAAGAATTTGAAAAGAAAACTAGCCTCTGCTTTATAGATTACAGTTACGCCTTTGATTGTATAGATCATAAAAAACTATGGATTGCTCTTAAAGAAATGGGTGTGCCACAACATTTGATTGTCTTGATGTGTATTCTGTACTGAGGATAAGAGGCTAGTGTTGGGATAGAATATGGAAAAACTGAGTGGTTTCCTGTTGGCAAGGGGGTCAAGCAAGGCTGCATTTTATCACCCTTTCCGTTTATCTTGTATGCTGAACGTATAGGTAAAGCAGGATTAGAGGAAGGAGGCATGGAAATTGGAGGAAGGAACACCAAAACTTTTAAGATATAATAATAATAATAATAATAATAATAATATTTATACCCCGCCCCTCTGTTAAAACAATCGGGGTGGCTTACAATATTTAAAATACAATACAGATAAAAATCCCAAAACACCACCCACCCCCACCCTCCCCCATAAAAAGATATTAAACAAATATAAATTAAAAGCAACTATCTAAAATCACATTTAAAAACAATAAATACAATAAATACAATAAAAACAATAAATACAATAAATACAATAAATACAATAAATAAATACAATAAATAAATAGCAGACTAAAAGAGGCCAGGAGCCTCTCAGGCCGGGATCTAATTAGGAAAGGCCTGCCGAAAGAGATGCTAATGACACCACACTATTAGCAGAAAATAGCAAAGACTTGGAGCAATTACTGAAGAAAGTCAAGGAAGAAAGTGCAAGTTTACAGTTGAACATTAAGAAAACAAAAATAATGACCACAGAAGGTTTATAAAACTTTAAAGCAGATAATGAAGACATTTAAATAGTTCAAGAGTTTCCATACCTTGGCTTAGTCATTAGTCAGAATGTAGACTACAGTCAAGAAGGGCAGCTATGAAAGAACTAGATAAGAACCTGAAGTGTGAAGATATATCAGGATTATCTGGGTCATCATATTTCGTGTGAAGATATATCAGGATTATCTGGGTCATCATATTTCCCATTTCTATATATGATTGTGAAAGCTGGACAGCGAAGAAATCTGGTAGGAAGAAAAAACTCTTTTGAAATGTGGTGCTGGAGAAGAGTTCTACAGATTCCATGCGCTCCTAAAAAGAGAAATAAATAGGTCTTACAGTAACTCATGCCTGAATTCTCCCTAGAAAATTAGACTCAATCAAGAAAGCCATGGCCCCGAGTCTGGGAGACCTTGACTTGAAGGCAGTTAACAGCAGCAGCAATCATTTGCTCTATTTTCTCCAGACTGACCACTGTTTTGGGAGAAGACTGAGGCAAAGAAGGTGTTGAGTAGCTCTGCCTTTGTCCCCTCCTAGCATTTTGCCATTTTCTCCACTCAGTGACCCTACCATTTCTTTGTTCTTCCTTTTGCTATGGACATAACAAAAAAAAATCCTTTTCATTGTTTTTAACCTCCTTAGCAAGCCTGAACTCATTCTGCATTTTAGCTTTTCTGACTTTCTCCCTACATGTGGTGGCTATTTGTTGGAATTCCTCTTTGGTGATTTCCCCCTTTTTCATTTCTTGTACATGTCCTTTTTAAATCTTAGCTCAGTTGAAAGTTCTTTAGACATCCATCCTGGTTTCATTAGAAACCTCCCATTTGTCCACCTCATTGGAACTGTTTGAAATTGTGCCTTCAATATCTCACTTTTAAGAAACTCCCATGAGTTCCCTTCTCTTTTAATATAACTGACCACAGGATCACATCCAGTATTTCCCTAAGTTTACTAAAATCAACTTTCTTAAAGTCTAGAATGCATGTCTAACTTTGCTTGGCTTCCCCTTTCTGCTGTATAACAAACTCTAGGAGAACATGGTTACTCCCACACAATGATCCTGCCAGTTCCACCCCATTAACCAGGCCATCCCTGTTGGTTAGGATCAGATCTAAAATAGCTGATCCCCTAGTTTCCCTTACACCATCTGGACAATAACATTTGTATTTGTTGCATATTCTTGGCAGAGTCTGGTCCCGTCTACACGATTTAAATAATACGTACGGTGTGCGGAAGTTTGCGCTTCGGTACACACGGCCGTTCGGATTCACATGCATACAAAAGAGGGGGGGCAGTTTTCCACCCTGAAATACGCACACATGGCGTTCGGGAGGGAAAGCGGATCTCGAAGAGAAATCCGTATGCCGTTCGGATGGCTGACGGGTCTGTACTGTCCGTTCGCACACATACGAACAGGCTGTGTATTCTGATTGGCTGGCTGAGTAGAGGGGGCGGGGCTAGCACAGAGGGGAATTGGGAGCGCCTGCCATGTTGGTTTCCCGGCTAGCGAGAGTCTGGTAAGTCAGTGAATTTATATGTTTATTTATTTTTATTTTATATTGTAAATATGGAAAACCAACTGTCCACAAACCAGGAACCTTAAAAAAAAAAAAGCGGCAGGAGATTTAAAACTGCCGCTTGGCTTGCTCGCTCCAGCCAGCTTGGGGAAGAGGGAGTCATACGGAGTTTAGGGGGTAAAAAATCGTGTAGCTGGTTTGTATGCACACAAACGACAGCCTATTTGTATTTTTTACCCCCAAAACGGATTTTTTTATGATCGTATAGACACACCCTCTGATTTCCATCAAATATCAGGATAGTTGAAATCTCTCATTACTACCACATCTCCTCTTTCTGAATGTTTGGTCATCTGTTCCAGGAAGACCTCATCAAAGTCCTAGGTCTGGCTTGGAGGTCTGTAGTAGACCCCCACAATGGCATCCCTGTTGTTTCTCTCCCCCTTAATTTTTACATAGATGCTCTCAACCAGGCTTCCAGGATTTATGCCATGGACTTCTAGGAGTTCTAGTTGTTAATTTCCAACAATATTCATGGGAGAGTTAGGAAATGGAAATTTCTAAATCAAGACACAGAGACAGACCTGAACTGAATCATGCAGCCTTTATATCAGTCTGAGCTCAGGTGGGTTGTATTTTGAATCAATAAATCAAGTTCTGAAATGTCTCTTGAGGTTCATATGCCCCCATACTAACCAGTCTTCAGTAACCAATTTTGGAACACCATATTAAAAAGTATTTCTAAAGGCATTGTGTTAAATATTTACAAGATTAGAAGAAAAGCAGGAATGAAGGGGATAATCCTGAAGGACTGAAGTCTATCATTAAGGGGTGTATTGACATCATTCTCTTCACAAGTCTTTTGTATCAGAGATACTCTGTTTCTTACAATCTTGTGGGATATACAGTATTGATTTGTGTGCCACTGCCAGATAGATTTCTCTCTTCAAATACCCTGTGGAATACACAGAGTTAGGCTTAAACTGTATTATCTGCTAGATATTTGGCATTCGCTATTGAAACTTGATATGTTGATTGCTGGTGGTATGCTGCCTTGAATTCCATGATGGCAGAAGAGGGAATATATAAATAAACTCAATAAATAATATTGAAATAACAATCAGTGGAACGATCAGGTTTAAAAAGCAACACTGGGAGATGCAGTGTAAGATACATGTGGGCAATTTTTAAACTGGGGGTGGGGATAATGTATCCTATCAGCCCCATGCTATCTCTGGACCACACTTTTGTGGCCTTGAAGCCTCCCACTAGTCTCCCAACATCCTCAACCCCACCAAAAATTGTCTAAAAAGGTTTGGTGCAATTTCCAGGCAATATTTGCTCCCAAACCATACAGAGTTCCCCAAATGGGTAAAAACATGCGAAAGTACACCCATCTCCACAAGCACCCTAGAACCCATCCAACCATGCGTACCTCCATTTTCCTCTGCAGTCCTCCTCAAAATGATGACAGGAAGTGGCACAAGGCCAGGGCTTGCCCTGGGGGTGGTGCAGACCATGTGGGGATCTGAGGAAACAGTTGACCCCTGACACCCACATAGTTGCCCACTTCTGCCTTAAATCATGGGCCAAAGGCAGCCTTCAGAGCCTTCCATGTAGCCCTTGTACACGCATAGCCAATTTTTGTTATCTCCACTTTCATATCACATTCCTGCCAGATCTTCAAAAAGGTATTCAGTGGACTGCATAAACCACAGTTTTCATGGGATCAGGGTTTTTGGTTCTACTTTCATCTGAGGGCTGAGCATCTGGTTGGGTTCTGATGGTAAATTTTATTTTCCCTTCTGCCCTGTGGATCACACCTCCCTGATAATGCCCAAACAAAGCTTCTCCATCAGCAGTATCCTGTCTAAAATGGCAAATGGAAGTGTCATTGCATCACTTTAGTTGGTGGTTTGGATGCAGTTTTCTGGTGAAAATGGTAGGCATATTTGATATTTATATCGAGCAGTGTGCAGCGTAGCCATTACATTATGAGCTTGTGGTAGAAAACAAGAGAAAATACTTAGGATGCTCTTGTAAGGTAAAAAAAAGGGGGGGACTCTACATTTATTGTTTCAGGAAATCCATCTTGGAGTAAGTAAGGAGGCAGACGAAAGAATATTACCGACATTTCTGTAGAAGAGCCCCTAAAAGTTGGCTGTCATGTGTGGATGTAAGCCATTGTGGGGTAGGAGCCTCATGGATGCTCCCTTCCCACACAAAGGACTAACTTTGGGGAGAAGGGGGAAGTGACCCCTGCAGGCAGGAAGGAAGCAAAGGGCATGAGTACATAGGTCAAAGACAGAAACAGAGAGGCCAAAGAAAAGGGCAGGCATACTCTCTCACAAATCATTTTACAAGTGTTGATGCCTCTTT
The DNA here is from genome assembly GCA_030847615.1 of Gambelia wislizenii. Classification (NCBI taxonomy): domain Eukaryota; kingdom Metazoa; phylum Chordata; class Lepidosauria; order Squamata; family Crotaphytidae; genus Gambelia; species Gambelia wislizenii. The sequence goes on from JAUMIR010000003.1 coordinate 362,131,908, forward strand.
GCTTCCACCAAAAATAAACTGAAAATTTCACACACACACACCCAAAAAAATTAAAATTGGGTGTCTTGGGTGTGTTTGGGGGACCTTCAGGGGCTTTGGGGAATTGCAGAAAGGTGATGCTTTGTCCATTTAGCTTTGCCCCACAATGTTTACACCAGTGAGGTATGAATCAAACATAATCCTCCCCGCCTGAGTTTCAGCAACTCTAATCCATTCTGTCATCCACAGAGCTCTCTTTCTCAGCCCTGCCCCCAGTGCTGGCAGATTTGGAGTGGGAGATAGTGTGTAAAATAAACCACATTTTTCTACATGGCATGCTAAGACAAAACCACTTATACTCATTTGTATATGCAAAAAATGTGCTGCTTCTCTTTCATGTGCATCTCTTTCTTCATCATCCAGCCATTTTTTTAAAGTCCAATATTTTTCTCAGGCATATAGGCAAAATATCTCTGTAAATTTGTCAATTTGCCCCATCCGGCCACAGATTCTATTGACATGAGGTAACCTGGCATCACGAGGAAGCCACCCTTTCAAAACAAAAAATCTGAAAGTAGTAGAATCCTTGGCAAATTTTGCTGGCACTCCATCATGACCAATGAAGAGTTGTGCAGACAAAAGGAAGGTCCTACCTGGAAGAGGCCTCCTCAGACAAAGAAGGGGAAGAGGAGAGTCAAGATGACGGGCCACAATAGGATCTGGAGGAATCTGGCAATTCTCTCATGGCTCTGGCTGAGGAAGGCCTGGTCCATCCCAGGCAGCAGCTGCAGATTGGGAGGAAGAGGCAAAAGCACTTCACCCTATTGAGTGACACAAATTAAAGCACCAGGAGCAAAAGGTCAGGCAACTCCTGTTCCATTGTATGTACAGGACACTGAGCTAATGAGGCCAGCTGGGCTAATTAGCTGCTGACTAGACCATAAAGGCACCAGATCCTGTCTGATCTTGGAAGCAAAGCAGGTTCAGCCCTGGTTAGTACTTAGATAGGATACTGCCAATGAATACCAGCTGCTGTAGGCTATATTTCAGAAGAAGCAACTGGCAAAACTACCTCTGACTATTCCTTGCCTAAGAAAACTCTATGAAATTCATAGGGTCACCATAAGTCAACAGGCAACTTAAAGGCACATTCACACACAAATTAGTTTAATCCAGGCCATTCCATTGCTGCAGATAAAAGCTCCCAAACCTCTGTGCAGCTCTGTCTGACATCTCTGGCTTTCTGACTATCAGCACATACCTTTAGACTACTCTGACAACACCCCTCTCATCTTTGGATTCTGCTCAGGATTGAGTTTTCCTTTTGAACCTTGGATTGCCTGGAACCTGCTTCTGCTTGTAGCTCTGTGTAAGGTTTGGGACTAGCCAGGTTTCCCTCTGCCAGTTCCTGTTGACTGTAGGTGGCTCACCAGGTCACTTGCTGGCGTTAAACAGGACAGAAGAAACACATGGGCAGTGTTTCTTCTCAGCACAAGAAACCATAGGACCAAGCTAGTTAGCAACTTAATGAGGCCAATCTCTTGAATATCAAGATAGCAGGATGAAATTTGGTGTGCATGTTACTTAGGACTATGTTCTACATTTCACAAATACCAGCTGAGCACCTGCACATCCATATACAAAGCGTCAGTGGTGGCACTGGGGGGTTGGGGGTGGAGCGGCCAAACTGCACCAGGTGACACCATTGGACGGAGAGGTGACACCTGCCTTAGAAACACCACAACAAAGGGGAAGAAAATAAAGCATGCCATAATGTGATAGCTACATTGAAGGCTGAGATACTGGAATTATTTTAGAACGATCAGTTGCATACACATTTGAAAGTCTATGCCCCAAATCAGGTTGGTTTCATACACCTATGTAAGTTCCCTTACACATGCAGTTGTACCTTTTTGACTGCTGTGGAATGGAAGTATTCACTTCATGGTTTGCATAGACAGAGTTCCAGAGGTATAACCATTCTACATGGGCCTAAATCCTATTGTTAGTCCTAAATAGAGTAGAACCATCAAAACAGTTGGCTTCACCTACCACTGACTCACAATTCAACCAACTGATTCAACAGGATTCCAGCCATGCAGTTACACATTCTTTGATGATGCAGTGCCTTCAATGTATCACTTGATTCAGTGGGATTGCAGAAACAGCCACCGTGAATTCCCTATTCCACAATAGAATAATAAGCACAGACATTAACAGATATGCAATGCATTGTACAATGTTGTATAGTGCAACCACCACTTAACTACAAGAGTCTAGTTTTACATTCCAAAAGAATGCTGCAAGATCTTGGCCTATATTTCTCATTCTAAACCGAATGAACCACAGCAGCCATGTCCAAATGAGTCAGGAAAATATATTGTATTTGAACTGAAACCACTGCATCACTGTCCTGCACTGCTTACATTTGGTTTTAAAACAACCTGTTTCATAGAAGCAGGCAGATAATGAAGGGTGGGTGGGAGTCACGCTTTGAACAAGGAAAACTTGGGAAAGTAATTAGTGTAGTGAATGCTCTAATGAGAAGGTTTGTTTAAAAAATGTTTCCCTCCAGGGCTTCTTCCCCCCCCCCCCGGACTATATGGAATTAAAATAGTTCTGTCTTAAATGGGACTTGTTAAACCACTTAACACTATCAGCACTTCTGTGTGCACTCAGCACACAACCGTTGCCAAAACATTCCTGCAGGCATCACTCTTGCTTTATTCAGTGAAGAATCCATTAAATTTTACAACAGTGAGTGAGACAGTCAGGTTACTCAAGTGTAATATATATATATATATATATATATTGCCATGCAGATAGCTCTTAATCCTTCTCAGTTCACTACACCAACAAGAAAAATGTACAGAACAGTTTAACAAGTGGGGGCGGGGGCAATGTCTTTGGTTAACACTTTAATTTGATTCTCCAGATAATTTTTCTTTGGAAGATTGTCTTTTCAAGAGGCTTGTTTCTACCGAAACAATAACTCTGAACATTCTTGTAACTGTTATCAGCCATGGAATAATTATAACAAAAAAAAGGTCCATGTTCACACATGGATGGATACTTTTAAGTTCCATCAATTTCAAGGTGTCTAATTTAAGTACAGTAGGACCCCTGTATCCACTGATTCATTATCCACTGATTCAAATATCCTCAGGACAACAACAGCACACTTACCATAGAGTTTTCCTAGAAAATGTGTCCTCTCAAGCCATTTTCTAGGTCATCCAAGGTAACTCTATGGTATTTTAAACCAGAAGTCCCATAATTTTCAATAGTGCTTGCTATTATCCACAGTTTTCGGTATCCATGGAGGCCCCCAGAACCAATCTCCAGCAGATACGGGGGTCCTACTGTATTACTAAGTGTAGACCCAGCCCAATATTTAATTTCTAAAATGATCCTTCTTTTTATCCAAGGCACAAATTCGAACTTGGAAAGGCTGTTCTAAGTGCATGCAGTGAGATTTTTTCCTTGTGTTTTTTTTTTCCTGGGCTGTGAGGCCGTGTTCTGGAATAGTTTCTTTCTGATGTTTCACCTGCATCTGCGGCTGGCATCTTCGGAGAATGGTTGGATAGGAGTGTGTTTACTTTGTTCACTTTTAGGAAAGAAGAAACCCTAAAAGTAAACAAAATCTGGCTTCCAGTTTTGAAAAACAATAGAATCAAAACTCAACACCTACAAAGGAATTCCACTCAGGGACAGGGAGATTTCCAGCAGATAACGGGCCATCAACCAACCATTAGCCAAACAGATACTAATCATCCTTGCATTCCTATACCCAGAAACTAACCATTCAACTACACAAATTTACATATACTCCCCAACAGGGGTTCACAATATATTAACTCCACACACACTCCTACCCAACCATTCTCTGAAGATGCCAGCCACAGATGCAGGCAAAATGTCAGAAAGAAACTATTCCAGAACACGGCCTCACAGCCTGGAAGAAACCCAAGGAAAATGTATGGATGACGGCCGTGAAAGCCTTCGACTTCACATTGCTAAAGAGTACAAAATAGGCAAAATGGACTAGCTCAGTTTCCATGCCTTGAGGTTCTTGGATTTCCTGTAGGAGGGGAAGCTTAAAGAGCAGGAAGGTGCCATCAGAAGCCATGATGACTGAACTGAGACTGTTGTACCTTGGACATATCATGAGAAGACATGATCCACTAGGAAAGACAATAATGCTTGGTAAGGTAGAAGGCAATAGGAAAAGAGGAAGACCACATTCCAGATGGAGAGGCTCAGTTAAGGAAGCCATGGACCTGAGTCTGCAAGACCTGAGAAGGGCTGTTGAGGATAGGATGACTTGGAGGTTTCTCACACGTAGCATCATCCATAAACTGAAGTTGACTTGACTCAATTAAGAAGACCATGGCCCTGAGTCTGCAAGACCTGAGCAGGACTGTTAACGACAGGTGACTTGGAGGTCTATTATTCATATGGTCACCATAAGCTGAAGTTGACATGATAGCAGTTAACAACAACAAGGTGCCATAAGTATTATAATTTGAGGATTCTTGATTTGAGGGTCCCCCATTGGCTCCTGGCATATTTTCTGCCACATCTGAAGCTGGGTGGGAATTGATCATACTATTCCATAGGCAGCCTGCAGACAGGGTGGGGTGTCATTTCACCCCAAAATTTTGGAGTGAAACTCCCCTCCCCTGCTTTTTCTCAGTTCCCTATTTGATGTGACTTATGGTAAAAGTTCTTTTAAAAAACTGTGTTCCATTACATGGAAAGACTATTTTCTAAGGAAAATAAAATTTATTTTGGTGGCAGAAGCTGTAGCAGAACTGATTATTTGAAGGAAATTCATATGTTGTTCTAATTTGATGAAGAATTTCCTAGAGGGCTAATATGCTTAAAGAAATCACATGTCTTACATTGATTAACACAGCTGTTTTGCTGTGAGAAATCAGCCATTTGTCAGTTAAATCAATATTATGGGATCAACCCATCAGCTAATGAATGTATAGAGAAAGTAAAAAGAGGAGTGGTGGTAGATGGACCTTAATTTAGTCGGTCAGTGAATCTACTCCAGGTTTTCATCCAGGCTTTTAAGGAACCATCCAAGGTGCTGAAGTTGTTGTTGTGTGCCTTCATGTCATTTCCAACTTATGGTGACACTAAGGCAAACCTATTACAGGGCTTTCTCGGCAAGAACTGTTTATAGGGGGTTTGCCATTGCCTTCCCCTGAAGCTGAGAGAGTGTGACTTGTCCAAGCTACCCAGTGGTTTTCATTACCGAGTAGGGATTTGAGCCCTGGTCTCCTAAGTCATAGTCCACTACATCATGATGGTACTAAAGCCTATCCCTAAAATAGGTTCAGCACATTGGACAGCTCATGTAAGCTGTCCAAAACCCAGTCACTGGAAGAAAGTCATTCTAAGTGAGAAGCAATAGTATAAATAGGACTGGACCATAGAGGGGCCTGCCCAGATGAAGCCTGACAGCTATGCAAAATGCTACCTTATGTAATGGCTTATTTCCATTCCACCTTTCAGCTAAAAATTTGCCCAAGGTGTCTGACAGAGTGTTCATTGTCCCAAATTCAAACAAGAGAATAAAACACCCTCTATGGCACATTTAAAACAGCATAATCTCACACGGTACCTTAGCATCAGCCCTGATGATCAAAGCAAACACCTGATGGGTACTTTAGAGCTATGGTGTTTCAATAGCAAAATAAATTTGGCCATATTTCTTAACCTGCAGATAACATCATGCATGTTTGTTTGTCTGGGGGTTTTGTTTTGTTTTTTGTTTTTACATCTAAGCATTACAAAATCAATTCATAAGACCAGTTCCTTCAACTCAAATTAGCAAATAAAAAAATAAAAAAGTAGAGGATAGAAAAGAAGAAATATGGCTTGGGATCTCTCTTCTTATTTATCTAACCTGTCCCCATCTCACCCACCCACAACCCCCCAAATCCACATTCTGTAAATTACCATTCAGGCTGGTTAGCTCCGAGTTCAATTCCACTGGGAGCAAACCATGCTTCAGGCTAATCTGAAGAACTCTGCAAAAAGCTCCAGTAAATTGTGATTCCAATCCGTGGCAGAAATCAGCTGCTAAAAATAGGTGCCTTGTAAGTAGACACCTACCATTAGCTACAGCTGGAAAACAACCCTGTAATAAAAACTCAGCATGATGCCGGTAGCTCAAGAGGAAGGAGCTGAAAATGTGAGATGGTGAGAAGCAGAATGTCAAGCATTCCTGAACTTTAGGGGGTAAAGTTCCCCACTCTAAGGAAATATCCATTTCCAGCTTTCCAAGGGATGGTTCAAATGGTGAATATCAGTGTTATTATCAGCCTCCTCTCTGTTTCTGGTTGCCAGCTTCCAGTCCTGACAAAAGTACAATGGCTGATTCCAACTAGAGTAGAGCCACTGAATCAGTTGATAGATGAATCAACACATTATTTAATTCCATTTATTCAATAGGTATTCTCTAATTGTGATTAGCAATTGGAGTTAGGCAAGAGGTGAAAATCATGCAGCTCTCCCAATGTAAGCTAAGCAGGGTCAGCCCTGGTTAGTACCAGGTGTTGTAGGCTCTATTTCAGAGGAAGGAATTGGCAAAAGCACCTCTGAGTATCCCTTGTCTAAGAAAACTATTTGATGTGTGCGTGCATGCACACACACACACACACACACACACACAACTTTGTGTTAAAGAAGTAATGCCCAGGAATAAGTGAAGTATGCCTGTAATGTCTGAGAAGAGTTTAGGTGTGCTATTAATCAATTATTTATTGTTAAGAAAATGTTATGGTCCTTGTACTAATGCCATCTGCTGTTAGCAAGGCTACTTTAAGCCACAGATTCACAGTTTGTAATAAGCAACAAAGAACCTCTGTGGATAAAGAATGAGGGGTATGCATTGGTCTGAATGCCATTGTTAGTTTTGATTAGAGAAGAACTATTGTACCTGTAGTATTTACCTACATGTCAACTCATGATTCAGCAATTGACTCAATGGAGTTTTGGCTTAAGTCAGAGGGGTGAGAACAGAGTTTGCATAAGTGTTTATGTTCCTATTTTCATCTGTGTAACACAGAGGGGTACGATGAATCAGGTCCTATCCATCTCTGCTAGCCCAGCCTTGTTTAGCACTCTGTTCCTCAGAGGTAAGTGCCACGGTGTTAAGTGAGACTCCACTGTCCATAGAACAGGAGACTGACAGCCAGATTTGATGCAAAGAGTCAGGGTAGTGTTTGTGATTAAAGTTGGGACATGGGAGATCCAGGGTGTGGTCCTCACTCAACGAGGAAACTTACTGGGTGTCCTTGAGGATGTCACACTCCCCCCACCTCCTTTCAGGGTGACCTACCTCATAGAGTTGTTGAGTTGAGAAAGTGGGGAGGAGTCAGGAATTCCTTGAAGGAAACATATGATATAATTGCCACCAATTAAATGGCAAATCCGTTTGTTTAGAAGTAAATCCGAGAGTTCTGAATGGGCCTTGCTCATAGGGTGATGGTGTATTCTACTTTACAGAGGAGTATTTTCTGTTTAAACGGGTGTTTGGTGAAAGCCCAGTTTAATGCCCACTATGGGAGTATAATGTCTAGCCCATCGTTTCTCAACCGGGGTTCTGCAGAACCCTAGGGTTCCATGAGACATCGCTAGAGGTTCCGCGTGAAATATTAATGAGACCCAGCTCTGTCCCAGCTGCCTCCACCAGCTCCTTGGAGCAGCTGTGGGGAGCCTGTCATGCAGAACCCTCCCCCATTGTGACTCCCTCCTCATGCGGGGGCCGGGGCAGGGTTGGGTGAGGAAAGAGAACCAAGAGTAGCAATGCCAGCACAGGAGAGGGGGTGGTGGTGGCGGCAGCAGCGCTGGCCAAAGGTGGCTACAAAGCCCTCACCCACCACCCCCACCCTGGCCAGGCAGCTCAGCTAATTGCCTGTACTGAGGGCCAGCACCGTGGGCCAGGGACGGGCACTGCTACCTGTCCTCAGAATGCCTCTGGGGTCTGTCGTGGCAAGGGAGGCACCCCAACTTCTTGCTGCTTACAAGTCAGCTAGTGCTTTACAATGTGCTTTATAATTAGCTGCATTTGGAGCTGGGCAAGGAAAACAGAGACTGAAATGGCATTTTTGTGGCCCTCTCTGAAAGCCCCCTCCCCCTCCCTCCCTATGCCTCCAGGTGTTTTGCTCCTCCAAGACCCCTCACCCCAATACTTTCTGGACCAGGCATTCGGCCCAGCCTACCCTTCTACAGTGTCCTTCCTTCCCTCCTTGGCCCACCCTTCTGCCAGCTTCCCTGAAAGGGACGGAGCAACTCATGTGCCCAAGCAGGTGTCGCATGCTGGATGGGGAGGAAGATGGCAGCCGAGGAACCCAAGCCAAGAAGCCCAAGCCCTGAGCTGACTCGTCTGTGGAGGAGGAGAGCCCAATGCTCTCCAGGGCTCCGCATGTGAAACCAACGCAGCCATACAGGGGGAGAAGGAGAGAGGAGAAGGGGGACACTATGGAGAAACATCAGCCAGTGGTTCTTAACCTTTTCTTTACCAGGGACCCCCTTTAAATACCTTTTGTTGCCACGGACCCCAAAGACTTAACTCAAGATTTAAAACAACAACAACAATACAGTTATACCCTCCATTAAACCTTCCCTCAGAGGCACTGGAGAGGGAGGGAAGACTTGGACCAGAGGCTAGAAAATGGAGCAATGGACTCAAACTACAGGAGAAGAGATTCCACCTAAACATTAGGAAGAACTGATGGAAATTGCTGATTAACAGTGGAATGTGCTGCCTCAGTGTGTATGGAGTCTCCTTCTTTGGAAGTTTTTAAACAGAGGCTGGATGTCCATTTGTTGGGAATGCTTTGATTGTGTAAGATTCCTGCAGGGCAGGAGGTTGGACTAGATGGCCCTTGTGGTCTTTTCCAGCTCTATGATTCTATGAAGACAAAATAATTCTAGAGGAGGGTGAGCAGGGATCTTGATATTGACACTTTGCACCTGGACAGCAGACTGACTGAACAAGAGGCAGAGGTGGATCCCTTTCACACTACACTGGGACCTTTTCACACTACACTGTTATAGCTCCATGATACCACTTTAACTGCCATGGCAACAGCCTGTGGAATGCAGTTTGGGGAGGGGTATTTAGAATTCTCAGCCAGAATGGTCTAGTGACTCCCCAAATTACAAAGCCCAGGATTCTGTAGGATCCACCCATGCCAGTTAAAGTGTGATCATAGCATTACAGCTGTGTAGAGTGAAAGGGTCCCTATTGATCTCTTTGCGTTTCTATTTAAATTACAATGCATTGCATTTATTCATACAAATGCCATATCCAAATTTATGCAAGCCTCAATTTGTGTCCTCTTTATTTTGTGTGTGTGGAGGGGTGCATATGTGATCACTCTGTTTGCTAGTAGATAAGCAAGCATATGTGGCAGCCCAAGGGTACATTGGCATTCCTAGAGAGGGAGTGTACTGGCATGTCTCTCCCCAAGAAGACCCTTTTTTAAATGAATGTGTGTTTAGCCTTCTTGTGTACCTTAATTACAGCCAGAAAGCAGATCTCTGGTGTTGTGTGTTGGCAGTAGCCATGTGTCTAATGAAGCCTCAGGCATCTCGGGGATTTCAAAGGCAGGCCTGTCATGCTTCCAGCAATGGCTTATCTCTATCCATCGTAGGTACTTGGGTGTGATGTACATTTATATTCTCTGCTAATGAACTCCACTTGTGACCAGTCATTACAGCTTGTGTCCTCTGGCAATGCTAGATAAACCAGGTTCCATTTTGATTATCTATCTCTGTCACCCAGACAGCAACTCAAGGCACAGAGGGAACTGTGGAAGTGAATCACAGTTTCTGCAGTTTGTAGAGTGCAGATGAAGGCATTCCTCAAAATAACCTTAGCAGAAGTTCTGGGTCTGTGCAAGTCTGCTTTTCCTGAACAGAAACTAAAGGAGGGAAATCATTCTCAACTGTGATCAACAGGGTTGTGTCCAGTTTGGAGAAAATGTTGGGTTAAATGGTCCCTTGTTGAACCTTTCCTCTGTCAGATGTTCCTGGTGGACTTATTTGGCTAAGGAGACAAAATTCCCAGTGTTGGGCAGGATTTCCCCATACTTTAGATTTCCCACAGTGCTCCAGAATGATGTATCAGAATGGAAGTGCTGGTACTCCAGAAAATGTCCAGAGGAGGTTAATTAAGATGGTAAATGACCTAGAAAATAAACCCTATGTGAAACAGTTGAGGGAGCTGGGTACATTTAGCCTGGAGAAGAGAAGACTGAGAGGTGGTACCAGAGCTATTTTCAAATATCTGTAGAGTTGTCACATGAAAGATGAACAGGCATGTTCCCTGCTGCTTCACAAGGTAGGACCGAAAACTCAAATTACATGAATGGAGATTTGTTCTAAACTTCAGGAAGACCTTCCTGCTAGTAAGAGCTGTTCAACCCTGGCACAGACTGCTGTGTACCCTTCCTTCATTAGCAGTTTTTAAACAGAGCTTGGATGCCCACCTCTAAAGGATGCTTTACCCATAGATTTCCTGCAGTGACAGGAGTTAGAGGAGATTAACTTGGAGCTCCCTTCTAGCTCTATAGTTCTTTGATTCTACAATGCCAGGAGGACTGTGGGAAAACAAGCAATGTCTAAATCCATTCATTTCGTACTCCCTGGAGTGGCAGCCCATTCTCTTAGAAAAAGGGGGATCTGGAACAGGTTTCAAGAGTGGGCTCTGCCAGGGCATTGCTTTGGCCCAACTTGCTGCTCAGAGATTTCCTTGCTTCACCCTGATGTTGACTGAAGTCAGTTGTTTTTGTTCCACTTTGTAAATACATACCCAAATTATTATATCACAATTATCTGTGATGGGAAAAGGTCACCACCAACTCTAGTCCTCTGAGTAGTTTTCCAAAGTGAAACATTCCATATTGATCCTGAATTAAGAAACTCTCTTCCAATAAAGAGCTCCTGCTTAGAAACATGGCTCGAATATCTCAGGCTATTTATACCCCTTTGTCAGATTCATGAGTCTGGCCAGGTATCACCTTAAGGCAAGCGACAGTGATTGCCCTGTTCTAAGAACTCTGCTAAGAAATGTGTAATGTTATGCTTCACTTAGTTTTAGTCCTTAGATTCTCCACTTAACTTTATACACCAGAATATATTTTTTTAAATGGTATGAGTTGTGAGATATATAGTGACTTCATTGAGAATGTCAGTGTGTTGAGGGTTAGTAGTGGTTAGGATTAGAGTTAGCAGAACCCCCTCAGAATTTCAGTTCCAATTCCAGTCCTCAAATAGCCAATATAATGACAACCAGAATGCTATTGTTACTTCTGCTTCTTAACTACAGATTGTCTGAAGGCCTGTATCCTCCTTTATGAGCTTCTCTGAGTTTTTAGGTCTTCAGGGCAGGCCTTTCTCTTCATTCTACCACTCTCACGGGAATGTCTGGTGGGAATATAGGCCTTTTTTGGTGGCTCCTCTGAGGCTTTGGCACTCCTTTCCTAAAGAGGATAGACTATCTCCCTCTGCGCTGTCCTTCATGTGGCAAGTGAAAACCTTTTTGTCTTGACAGGCCTTTGGGACTAACTGAGTGCACCTCCAGATGACAGAACTGTCTCTGGAGGTCTCAGTTTTTGTTCTTGAAGAAACCAGTTTTATTTTGGAGAGTTCTATTTTCTTCATCCCAAAGTATTTTCTGGGAGTGCCTGAAATTACCAAGGATAACCTTCAGATAATGCCTGTGTTGGATTAATAAATCCAGTACATTCCAAAATGTACCTGTACTTGTCTGTGAGTTTGGGCTCTCTTGGGAGCTAGTAAAGATGGCTGCTGCCAAGCAGACACAGCTATTGTTTCCAGGACACAGATTCAACAGGGATCAAGTGTGGGAAGGAGAAACATTAGCACTAAAACAAAAGGATCCTAATGCTTAACTACATTATTATTACTAAAGCTCTCTAACGCTCTGACTAAAACTCCTGCATTTTTTAAAAAAAGGCTCAGTGGAAATTGGGGAAAATCAAAATTTCTGAAATGCTGCATGAGACTGTAATATGTATGTTACTCCAAGAGGTGGGGGGTCCATGGGCAGCCCACCCATGACGTCAAATTCCAGTTATTAATTAGGGGAATTTTTAGCTCAAATGGATGGCTGTGAGAGGTTGGGTAGCTTTCTGGATCCTTTCACTCGTGTATACCAGTACTAATTGCAGAGACACCAGCAAAGTAAAATAAAAATTGTTTTTATTGGAAAATAACACAGAAGCATTCACACACACACACTCATGCTCTTAAGAACCACACAAGGCTGACAAAGAGTTAAAGGTGAAAAGGTTGGATATAGGAATAGATTCAGGAGATAGTTACCAGTCTTGAAGAGAGAGAAGCAAAGAGCTCAGACCAAAATCTGAGGGTGGCACTGGATTCCATTCCAGGGGTGCACCAACAGAATGTCCAGGTGTTGGCACAGTGTCACACCTTGCTATTGTTTGGGGACTTATATTTATATTGTATTTCGTGTCCTGAAGGGGTGTTTGGGCTTAAGACAAAGCTTAGATGGATTTTCCACTGTTAAACAAAGGAAACTGAAACTCTGTTGATTGCTGTTTATGGTTGAGATGCGAATTGGTGGGTTTATGACTACTTTTGTATTGTGGGATAGGAAAGGTATGAAGGAATATTTCCTGGGGATGAGGAGTCTGCAGGTCACTTGTTTGTTTGTGATATGACTCATCACCAAGTGGGCCCAAGGAAGGGATCAGTACATACCTCCTTAATGGTTGCTGTTCATCAGGGGCTTCACTTAACCTTAGCTTGGGTGTCTGCTGGTAGTTTTCCATGACACCTTCTTTAGTTCCTGGTGACCTCCATCTGACCTTGCTTATGCTCCACTCCAGTCTACTAGACCCTGTGAAGTGTCTCAATATTGCCAATTATGAAATATTATAGGGAGTGTAAGGCATGGTAACGTGATCAGTGGGAAGGGGAGGAGAGAGGGGAGGGAAGGATGGGGGAGAAAATGAGGATATTTCAAGAAAGAGGCTGAAAGCAAACCCACAAATATACAGGTGGAATCTTCTTCAAGACTATTTCTTGCCCATCCCAAGTCCTCAAGTAGACTTGACTCTTGATGTTGCACAGCAAGTGGGTGCAGGAGAGCTAGTAAAGGATCCTGAAAGGCTATAGGCTTTCAGATCCTCAGCTGTCTTCTCCTACCACCGTCCTGGGAAGAGACACACAGAGAGAAAATACACACACGCACACCCACAGACATAAAGAGAGAGTAATCACATGGAGATTGTAGCCATCCTACTGTCATGCCCTTTTAGTTTACACCATTAAATGAAACTGATGAGAAGGCAGGAAAGAATGTTAGTACAGTAGTACATAGCTTCTGCCTCAGGCACTCTTGACTGCCCACTATCACTATTAGAAAGATAATGACCGGAATCCTGTTGGTGCTTTACCCATGAGTAAGTTGCCCTACAAAAGCAGCTAGAGGTTCTCCCCCTCCCCCCATGTAGAATATCCCTATTGAGCTCAGGTTTGCAGAAGCAGAGTTGCATATAATCATAAAATCATAGAGTTGGAAGAGACCACAAGGACCATCTAGTCCAACCCCTTGCCATGCAGGAATACACAATCAAAGCATTCCTGACAGATGGCCATCCAGCCTCTGTTTAAAAACCTCCAAAGAAGGAGACTTCACCACACTCCCAGGCAGTGTATTCCACTCTTGAACAGCTTTTACCATCAGGAAATTCTTTCTAATGTTTAGGTGGATTCTCTTTTCCTGTAGTGTGAACCCATTGCTCCATGTCCTAGTCTCTGGAGCAGCAGAAAACGAGCTTGCTCCATCCTGTTTTACATCCCTTCAAATATTGAAACATGGCTATAATGTCACCTATTAACCTTCTCTTCCACCGGCTAAACATACTCAGCTCCCTAAGCTGCTCCTCATAAGGCATGCCTTCCAGACCTCCCACCATTTTGGTCACCCTCCTCTGGACATGTTCCAGATGTGGGGCCATTGCACATTCACAACTGGATGTTCACTTGATTACATATTCAAGTCTGTGTTTGGTTGTGCAATGCTGCCGTTCAGCACAAGGAACAGAGTCGATATGTAACACTGCATAATTGGATGTAACTGGATATAAATAGTTACAAAGATTAATTAATTACAAAGATTTATGGTACACACCTCCGGTAGGAATTTTCAGTCTAAAGCTACAACCTCCCCTCTTGCAAATCTTGTTTTGTCCATTTCCTTTGGTTAAACAAAGAGAGAGTCAACAGATACTTGATGTTCAAATGGCTTACAGAGTGGGTCTGCTTCAGAGGAAAAGGGTCTGAAGTCTTCCTCCATTTGCTCGCTTTCTGCTTCAGCCATCATTAAAGCAGGCTAAGTGGATCACCGAAGGCCTTTCTTGCTCCTTTACTCACAGAGTGAGGCTTGTGCTATTCAGCCCATCAAGCTGATGTGGTTGGAGAGAGCATATGTCTTTAGAAACCAAAGCATTAGCTGAACAAAGAGAATTTTGTCTTTGATATATATTTAAACCTGTGTGCACAGTGATGCTATGACACGTTTGCTCTCTTGTCTCACCCACACACACAGAGGGCAGGATTAGAGTTAATCGGCTTAAGTTACAAGAGGATAGGTTGCACTTGAACATTTGGAGAAACTTTTCAGTCTTGACATCACTTCAACAATGGAGCTATAATTCCTTTGAGCACTGGTGGATTACAGTGGTGTTGATATGATGATGCTCCTCATGATGGTTCCCTATTGCCATGCCCATAAGGGGAGTCCTGGAATGCAGATAACTGTGTTGAGTCATACCAGCACACCAGTTCTAGTCATTTTCAGCTTCACCAGGAGCAGGTATTTTGTACCATGAATGGATCTTAATTATCCATTCAAGATCAAGTTATCCTTTGCATTGCAAGATAATGCTTTGCATTGCAATATATTGTTGCTGGGAAGATCCATTTCAGATGGAACAGAGAATCAATGGGTGCATGGGAGTGTCAGATTCCCCCACCCCAACTTTGCTATGACATCAAATGAATATGCCTGGTATTGTTTCTTTCATGAAATCCATCTGGCAGCTTTTCCTTCAAGCCTTCCTCTCCATGGATGGTGTTTACAGATGACCTGCAGGAAGGGACAGGAACACTTCTTACATTAAGTTTTTTTTTTTTTTTAATCAAAAGCTATTTCTAACCTGGATGTGAAGAAATCTGTGAAGTTTGGAAAATTCCTTGAAAATAAACTGAAATGAATGTTACGTACCCTGACAAGCCCTATCTTAGAATATCAAATAAATGGTTATATTTAATAATTTGGCTAAGGTGACCATCCATGTGGTTACAGGTAAACCAGGGACCCCCTAATACCAAAGTGGGATTCATGGAAGACCAAGGGAAGGGCCTTTGGAAATCCCCCCCAAACAAAACAGTCAATTAAGACTCAACACCTGGAGGTAAGTCAATCACTAATCCACTCAGCGATAGCAAGAGACATTATTGCTTGTGAAATGGGATTTCCTCCCCTATTCCCTTCCAACAAAATGCCTTGCTTGTTTCCTATTCAATTCCAAAAGTTGCAATCATTAACAATAGTACACTCTTCCGGAGTACCCTTTGTTTTAGCCTAGGAACTTCTGAAAATCATTGTATTTCACCCACAACTCCTATCCCTATAGGGAAACTGTTTCATATAAATATCATCCCAAAACACCACCAAACTGTGCACAGTTCCACTTCCTTTTGACTCCAGGTCACACTGTGTAGCCAAGCCATCATTCAAGACCTCACCACTGTCCGTTTACTTTGTGATCTCTGCTCTGCAAGATTGGTACAGTATAACCCACTACCCCCTTACTCCATTCCTCTTTCCAAATACTTCCTACTACTTTCAATAGCCTTGTGTGAGTGCTTGAAGCCTCAGTGTGTGCATGAATGATGTTGATATTAATTTCCAATAAAGATCATTTAATTGTACCGTTTGGCTTAGAATCTCCTTCTTAGTACTGGTATACATAGATTAATAGGTCCTGCTGTTGCCCATCCTCTTGCTGCCATAATTGAACTAATTAAATATACCCCATTTTAATAGTTGGACATTAGAGGGTCCCCATGGACCCCACGCAATTCAGGCAACGTGAAAGTCTCCACCATTTTCATCAGCAAGGAACCATGCACAAACAGACCAAACTCTTTCTGCCTGCAGTACAGGCGAGGAGCCTCTCAAAAAGAAAAAGAAAAAAGAAAAAAGATGTGGCAACCCCCAAACTCTGTTCAGGCATGATTTTCCCATTTTGCATCAGCACAGTAAGAGCGAAGTGCCCTAACCATGCTCACCTCATGTGTAAAGTAACATGTTTGAACTTTCTGTCTGCATGGAGTGTCCCCACTATGGGGCTTATCACAGAAGGGAAGGGAAGGGAAGCAGAAGTAAAGCCTGAGAGTAGCACGTCCCGCCTTTTTTTATCACACAACATTGGCATGGTTCAGCTGTTGTCCCATTTTGGTAAAGAGACAGTGGTAAAGGCAAGTCTTTTTGCTAATGGTTTTTTCAGTTAGCAAAAAGACTTGTGTTTACCACTGTCTCCAATGGAACCAAAATGGGACAACAGCTGAACCACTCAGATGGCATGTGATAGGCAAGGCGGAATGCACTACTCTCAGGATTTGCTGCTGCTTCCCTTTACTTGTGCAATAAGACTCTATGACTACTACTCTTATTTGCTGTCCAACTAGCAGGGAGAAATGAAAGTAGACACCAGAGTTGCTTACTAATGTGACACTTTATTTAAATATTGATCTTTAACTGTAATTATCTGCAGGGGGAGAGGAGCCTACAGTGGGTTCCAGCTGCAGTAGTAGGTTCCAGTCTGAAACTCCCCCCAGCCACCCCTGGGTGAAACACCCAAGCTCTTACTTCCAGCCACCATTTTGACTGGGTACCTAGCTAACCCTCAACAAGGGAGATCTTCCTAGGGAACATCCCCCTCATTCACATATCCCATGGCCTAAAGGAAAAATGTTCCCCAGGCTGGCCTCTCTTCCCAGGCCCTAGGCCCTGTGATCAACAGAAGGAAGTCTGGAGATAGAGAAGGAAGTCTGGAGTGATTGTGAAGACATTCGACATTGCCAAATAGGCACCATGGGGTGCTCACCATCACTGCTCCTCCAATTTCCCCATGCCTACCTGCCAGTGACCACCTATGTAGCTGACCTACCCTAAGCAAATAGCAATGCAGTGTAGCAAAACAACAACACACCTCCTGGAAAGAGAGGAGGACATTCCTGTGTGTATGTGCCTTCAAGTTGCCTATTGACTTAGTGTGACACCATGCATTTCATAGTGTTTTCTTAGGCAAAGAGTACTCAGAGATGGTTTTTGTCATTTCCTTTCTCTGAAATATAGCCTACAGTGCCTGGTATTTGTTGATGGTCTTCTATCCAAGTACTAACCAAGGCTAACCCTGTTTAGCTTCCAAGATCAGACATGATCTGATGCCTTTAGTCTATTTAGGTCCGAACTAGCCCCAAATGGCAACCAGAAAATGCCTTCCCAACTCTGGTCTCATCCTTAGAGGCCAGTAAAGCCCTCTCGTCTCCACACCTGGGGTTTGATAAGGATGTCATCATCCGTTACCATTACCCATAATTTTTCCTCCAAAATTGGAACTTTCCTTGCACATGTGGAACAGGAATTTTGCTACCTATGTGCTGCTTTTCCATGTCAAGAAAGTGACAATGGAGCAAGGGTAGAACTAGGTGCTATGCTGCAAGAGCAGCAGAATTTAGTGTCTTACAAAATTGTTTAAAATAATACACTTTACTTTGTGGTAATGCCATAGGGCTTCTTCAACATGATGCCATTTAGGGCTTCAGGATGTCTTAATCTGGCCCTATGGGAGAAGCTTTATGCATTCCAAGCATGCCCTCTGCTGCTCTGCTGGAGGTTCTTCTCCTTTGGAGGTTTTTAAACAGAGGCTGGATGGCCATCTGTTGGGAGTGCTTTGTGTATTCCTGCAAGGCAGGGGGTTGGACTAGATAACCCTTGTGGTCTCTTCCAGCTCTGTGATCCTCTGATTCTCCTCACTGAGCAGGCTTTGTCTATTGGTCTCCCTGATGTACCTCTTCCCTCTCTCCACTCAATTGTTTCCATGTTGTTGACCAGCCTTCTTTTGTCATGAAAGAAGTATGAGGAACAAGGGAAGGTCCTGCCCCTTTTGGCGAGAGAAGGCTTGTCCTGTCAGATTAAAGGTGGTACACATTGCAGGCAGCGGTGCCACTTGAGCGGGCCTGATCAGTGTCTGTGGCTCACTGTTGTCAAGGCGGGAGGCTCATGCTGTGATGGGCTGAGCGCTTGACACTTGCAGGAACTGCCATGAGCCCATGTGCTGGGTAGCTGTCATGTCTAATTAACATCAGATTCAGTCACTGACTCTCCTCTGAAGCCAACAGACCTTGGTGAGAGGCAGAGAGCTGCCTTCTTAGATAAGAAGAAAATATGTGCTCCTCCTGTGTCTGTCTGCATCTCAGATAAATAGATAACACATTTTATGAAGTAAACACAAGGAGGGGGAAAGGAAGATTTATCTAGATTTCTTGCACCACATTTCACAGGAGCTCCAAGAAAGGACAATACCGATTTATTAGTGGAACATAGATCCTACCTGTTAATGTTAAGTGGTTTTATATGTTATAACCAGTAAATGGTGGATGAAACTAGGATCGTGGTACACTCCCTCTGACATTTCACAGATGAAAACAGGGACACATGTGTCCAGACAACATCAGTGTGTTCAAGAGGGCAAAGGTTATTAATGAGGAAGAAGACACAGACTAGGAAAGGCTGCAGCAGTTTGCTTTTGCCCGAACCCACTGGGAAGGGCAAGAGCCATCCCTCCTTTCTTCTCCTCTTCCCTTGCTGAGTTAATTGAGTGCAAACTACTTTTGCACTTTGAACTCAGTTTTCAGCAATGGGAGTAAGCTGAGGACAAAGGCCAAAATTGGGAAGAGTGTGGTGGAGTCTCCTTCTTTGGAGGTTTTTAAACAGAGGCTGGATGGCCATCTGTTGGGGGTACTTTGATTGTGTGTTCCTGCATGGCAGGGGGTTGGACTAGATGGCCCTTGTAGTCTCTTCCAACACTGTGATTCTATGATTTAAAGATGGTTATCATGTTACCTTTCAATATTCTCTTTGTCAGGTCAAACATATCCGGTTCCCTACACGATTCCTCACAGGGCTTGCTTTCTTTTTTACCATCTTTGACTGCATCTGTGCTGCAGAAATAATCCAGTTTGACACCACTTTAACTGCCATGGCTCAATGCTATGGAATTCTGGGATCTGTAGTTTTTTGAGATATTTAGCCTTCTCTATCAGAGCGCTCTGGTGCCTCAACAAACTAGAGATTCCAGAATTCCACACCATTGAGCCATGGCAGTTAAAAGTGCTGTCAAACTGGATTATTTCTGCAGTGCAGATGCAGCCTTGGTCACCCTTCTCTGGACATGTTCCAGTTTGTCTGTATCCTTCTTGAACTGTGATGCAATCTTCACTTATTTCATTCTCACACACAAGAGCAAAGGATTAGAAAAGTTTTCTTCTCTCAGGGTGAGATTACAAGAGATTTTTTTCACATTTCTAGAGCTTCTTTGTGAAATATTCATTTGAGGAAAACGTGTGGCTTTTTTAAAAGCAAAACTCAACGTTTTGTGCACACACACCCCAAAAAAACCCTGGGGTGTTATGCAAAAGATGTTGGTTGTGGTTCTGTATTGGGGGTATACATTGCAAAACTTTACATTTACCTTACATTTATGCATACTTAGCTACACAGCAGAGGAGCGATAAAACCCTCTTAGTGAATTGCGAAGGTAAGCATGAGGGCACCAGAGTGTCCCAACATGCCTTAGGCTTTACCAATGTGCACCAGTACTCATTAGTCAGTGTCCTGGTGTGTATCAGACCCTGACAATGCATATCAGCAGTCCCTAGCCATTGTTCCAATGTGTATCAGGACCAATGCACATGGTTGCACATTGGCACCCATTGTGTATTGGAACAGATGTGCAATGATCACTTTGCCGGCTCCCCTACAAAGCAAGCTCATGGCAGCCCCTTGTTCATGGCTATGTGTGGTGTAGTGGTTTGAGTGTTAAAATACAACTCCAGGAAGCCAGGAACTGAATCTATAGCTCAACCATGGAAGCCCACTGGGTGACTCTGAGCATCACAATCTCTCAGCCCAATGGAAAGACCATGGCAAACCTCCTCTGAATAAAGCTTGCCAAGAAGACCCTAAGATAGGATTGCCTTACGTTGGACTTAACTTGCAGGTATATAACAACAACAACACAACATCACATTCCCCATAATAAAGCTATCCTCATTATAGCTATCTGGTGGTGATACTTCTAGTTACTTCTGCTGTCTCAAGGGAATGTTCAGCTTTGCATTACAATGTGGCCTATTATTTCAGCTTCCAAGTGGCTAGAGGAGCCAGCTTTGTTTTGAATAGTCTCAGGGACTGATTGGGCAGCTTTGAATTGCCTTAAATAAATTGTCACAGTATGCTGAGAGATCATAGGTGGTGGGGCAGAATCCCAAACACTGCCATGTTCTTGCATGAGTGGCTGATATTTCCCTGGGGGCGGGGGGAACTATGTATGATTTATGAAAGATAAGCTTCAGAAAAGCTGAAGAAGGAAACACTGTGCTGTCTTTTTGCTCAAGCTGTACAAACATGCCAGATTCTGATAACACCACATCTCTCACACAGGACAGAGGAAGGGACGGAGTAAAAAAAAAAAAAAAGTAGACTTTTAAAAGGCATCTAGCATTTTATTTGTCTGAACGAAAGAGATGAAATATTTAGGGACGTTTCAAGGAAAGACTTTGATACATCTTAAAATGCATCCAAGGACAAGAAAGATGCCCATAGGTTAAAGATCTCAATTGTGTTTGAATGAAGAAGACAGGATGTCAGAAACAAACCAGTTTAGTTTACTGTGGGCTCCTAATTTCTAACAGTGGGAGGGCTGGAGTTGAATCTTGGAGTTGAACACCTCCATTGGTGTGTATATGGCAGGGCTTTCTCTGTGGTAGCATCCCAACTGTGGAACTCCCCCTCAAGAGAAGTTAGTCTGGCTCCATTCTTTATGAGCTTCTAGCCGGCAGCTAAAACAGTGTTGTTCCAGATGGCCTTTGGTTCATGAAAGTGCTCTGGCTGTTTTTAACTGTTGGGCTTTCTTTTATTTTAAGGAATATTTTTTTAGTATTTTTAGTATCTTCCTGTCTGTCCTTCTCTCATTCCCCCACCTCTTTCTCTCTCTCTCTCTCTCTCTCTCTCTCTCTCTCTCTCTCTCTCTCTGTGTGTGTGTGTGTGTGTGTGTGTGTGTGTGACAGCCAGCTTGGTGTAGTGGTTTGAGCATTGGACTATGACCTGGAGACCAGGGTTTGAATTCCCACTCAGCCATGGAAACCCACTGGGTGACCTGAAACAAATCACACTCTCTCAGCCTTGGAGGAATACAAAGGCAGCCCCCCCCATGAACAAATCTTCCCAAGAAAACTCAATGATAGGGTCGCCTAAGGGTCACCATAGAATGCAAATGACTTGAAGGCACACAACAATATATTCAGGTAAACCTCATTTAAGGAAGTAGATGTGTTCCTGGGCATTACAGCTGTAATAGAAAATTTGGTACCAGCAGTAGGAATAACATGGAAAGAATAGAGGTAGGTTCCTACACCAAAACAAAGAACAACAGTTCAACATGGTTCAGCAAACTATCCAAAACGAACCTTATGCACATGTGAAATGAAACGACCAGGTCAGGTAAGTTTTGTATAAGTAAAGAAAAAACATTTTTAATCTTCTAGGGACCACTTGAAAGCTTCTTCTAAAATCCGGCATCCATAGATTTTCCTTGGGGTTTTTTTCCGGGCTGTGAGGCCGTGTTCTGGAATAGTTTCTTTCTGATGTTTCGCCTGTATCAGCCACAGACGCAGGCAATACATCAGAAAGAAACTATTCCAGAACATGGCCTCACAGCCCGGAAAAAAAAAAAAAAAAACCTAAGAGAAATCATCTTGGGATTATTATTTTTTCTTTCAACAGCCTTCATTTTTCTTTTCTTTTTTAAAAAAAATATTCAAAAATTTAAAATACCTTAAAAATTACAAAGATTAGAAACAAAGAAAGGACAGAAAACTGCAATACCATAAAGTAAAAATGAAAGAATAAAAGCAAAAGTAAAGAAAGAAAAAGAAGAAAAAGTGGCTTTCGGTCTTCCTTTTGATAGTTATATATGGATACCCCTCGCTCCAAAATTACCATGTGATCACTCCTATCAATAACCTATTCTTTCTAATAATCAAAACAAAAATTTACCTGGTCATTTTCTTTTTTTCGTAAAAAGTCTATAAGGGGTTTCCAGTCTTTGAGAAATGTCACTAATGAACTTTCTCTGATCAAACAAGAGAGTTTGACCATTTCTGCTAAATCTATACATTTCATCAACCATTCCCCCATAGTGGGAAGTGTTGAATTCTTCCAAAAGTACATCAGTAGTCAAAACAGATATTGCCTGAAACAGGAACATCATTCTAGGAAAAGCTTTCATTTTTATCACAGAAATTCTCCCCAACAATGACAAGTTTAGTTTCACCCATCTTAAAATATCCTTCTTCATTTCATTCCATATCTTAACATAATTATTTTGAAACAACATACTATTCATATTTGTTATAGTAATACCTAGATATTTAACTTTCTGCTCAATTTTGAAACCAGTTTTATCCGTCAATTCAACTTGATCTTCTATATTCATATTTTTCATTAAGATCTTTGTCTTTTGACTGTTAATCTTGAAACCTGCCAACTCACAAAAATCTTTTAACTTTTCCAGTAAAACTTTTATACCCTCCAAAGGATTTTCCAGAACTATCACCCAATCATCAGTGAATGCACTTAATATATACATTTCTTTTTAAAAAATATTTATTCCTGGGATTCTTTCATTTTGTTTTATATCTCTATTCAGTACCCTTAGAATCAAAATAAACAAAACTGGAGACAACAGGCATCCTTCTGTTGACCGGCCGAACCCAAAGGGTACTTAGCAGTGGCTCCTCTTCGTTTTGGAAAGATGTGACCAGTGGGGTGCTACAGGGTTATGTCCTGGTCCCAGTGCTATTCAACATCTTTATCAATGACTTGGGTGACAGAATTAGGGGCATTCTTATCAAATTTGCAGATGACACCAAATTAGGAGGAGTAGCTAATACCCTAGAAGACAGGATCAAAATTCAAAATGACCTGAATAGACTGGAAAGCTGGGCCAAAGCTAACAAAATGAAATTCAACATGGAGAAATGCAAGGTACTGCACTTAGGGTGAAAAAATGAAATGCATAGATACAGGATGGGGGAGACCTGGCTGAACGAGACTACATGCAAAAGGGATCTCGGAGTCCTGGTAGACCACAAGTTGAACATGAGTCAACAGTGTGATGTGGCAGCTAAAAAGGCCAATTTGATTTTGGGCTGCATCAATAGAAGTATAGTGTCTAGATCAAGGGAAGTCATAGTGCCACTCTATTCTGCCTTGGTCAGAACTCACCTAGAATACTGTGTCCAGTTCTGGGCACCACAATTCAAAAAGGATATTGACAAATTGGAGCATGTCCAGAGGAGGGCAACTAAAATGGTGAAAGGTCTGGAAACTATGCCTTATGAGGAAAGACTTAAGGAGCTGGGTATGTTTAGCCTGGAAAAAAGATGGTTAAGGGGCAATATGATAGCCCTGTTTAAGTATTTGAAGGAGTGTCACATTGAGGGTGCAGCAAGCTTGCTCCAGGAACAGATTCCACCTCAACTTTAGGAAGAACTTTTTGACAGTAAGAGCTGTTCGGCAGTGGAACACACTCCCTCGGAGCATGGTGGGGTCTCCTTCTTTGGAGGTCTTTAAACAGAGGCTTGATGGCCATCTGTCAGGGATGCTTTGATCATGATTTCCTGCATGGTAGGAGGTTGGACTGGATGGCCCTTGTGGTCTCTTCCAACTCTACAATTCTATGATTCTATGATTCCTTTTTAAAATTATTATTAATTTTAAATGACAACTACATACACCATATACACAAAACAAACAAATATCTAGACATCGTCACCCTTCACCACACATATCAACCAAACATCAATGTAATACATTTGATATTACATATACAGTATTACATATACTACATATCAAACATAAACACATCCGATTCTATGATTCCTTTTTGAATCTTGTGAGGTTTTGTCAATTCTCCATTAACAATTCTTTGTAAATAAATTGTTATTTCCTGCTGCCATTTAGATTGAAAGGATCAATTCCAAGTGTGATTATTTCCATGCCAGATTTTTAAGAGCCTTACGTTGTTTTCCAAGATGTGTTGCTAACTCAGTTTTATTGCTTGAAACTGGGGAAGCTTTGATTAGTGAATGTTGTCTGAGTGAATTGACATTCTGACTGGATCCTTACAAGAAAGCCCTCTTTCAGTTAAAACATGGATGGTTGCTATGAAACTTTGGCTTAGAGTCATTGTTTTCAACTGTGGCAAAGGCCTCCTTCGTCACCTTGCAATGGATAATTACACCAGCAGAGGGTCAAAGTACATAGCCCAACATGCAGCCAGAATTGGCCTTTCATCCACCTTTCTTCTTAACCTGGGCTATGATATGGCATTGAAATCGGTTAAACAAAGACTCTGGGATATTGCTTTTTATACTCTTCTGGCTCGGTTCTTCATATTCACTGAGTGCCTTGAATATCCATTACATGAGATCTTTTCATCTTCCTGATTATTTAAAAAACCTGACTGTTTCAAATTACTGTATATTATTTAATAAGGCCAGATGTAATGCTTTCCTCGCAGAACTGCTTTATGGTAGGTATGATGAGCTACCCTCGATGTTTTTCCCTTGTGGTTCACAGCACTTTAAACCATGTCACATATTTTATTATCTTGCATTTTTTACAATCAGGTTCGCAAACAGTTGATTTCTCCATTTTAAAGCCATTTACCTGGCTGATCAGATAAGTTTTATGTCAAAATTCTATTAGAGGATAGATGTTCTAACGTAACCCTCTCACAGTTCCTAGGTTTATGTCTTTAGTTATTAAGATTACAGAGGAAGAAACTTCTAAAACTGACCAGAGTATTTAAATGCTATTTTTTCATTGAATTTGTCAATTTAAATGTGACAATGGAATGTTAAATTTTACCATATTTATTATTGTATAATTTCTGTTTTTGACTGTACAGATGGGCCTGTGGACTGTAATAAATGGTGGTAATGATCATGATTATGGTGATGAACAATTTATGTGCTCTCTGTGAGGCATAGATTGATTTACCCCATTTAATAAAATTATCTGCAAAGTTAATATCTTCCAGAATTCTACATAGGAAAGTTTAGTTCAAATTCTCAAAGGCCTTTTCTACATCTAAGAAAATCAATGCAGCTTGCTTCTCATTATGTTGTTCTAAAATTTCCAAAATGTTTAAGAAATCCAAATCATACCTATTCTTGAAAAAGATATATGCCTTTCAAAAAAAAAGTAAATATATTCTCTAGAATCACCATTTTTGTATCTCGATATATCAACCATCACTTAACTATCCATAAAGTTAAAAAAACAAAAAACAAAATGAAACCTTTTGGTAACTTGCCATGTGAAATATTGTTTTTCTCAGATGCTCTGTCTTTAAGGGGGGAACCACCCCATTCCAATCTCCCATAAGACACCAATTTTCATATTAAAAGTCCAACAGCTTTTCCATAAGTCCCTTATAAAATGCTGCTTTACCTTCATTTGGACAGTAAATCCACACTATCAAAGTCATGACCCCCTGCATGTTAGTCTCCACCCCAACATATCTACCATATTCATCAGTCAATATCAATTTTGGACATACTTCATTTATATATGAAACAGTTCCATTTCTTTAAAAAAAAAAGGAGAAGAGAAAGATAAAGATGCTAAGAAAAATTCTTCACCTAAGCATTTATAAGTCATCTATTTTGTATCCTTTCTTCTAATATATGTTTCCTGTAGACAAATTACAACCTGCTTAACTTTTTTTTGAATAATGATTTTTTTCTCTTTTGAGGGGCATTTACCCCATTTCTATTCCACATTAGATATTTGCAATTCATAATTAAGCCTGTAGCTGAGAAAAATCCATACCTGTAGCACCCAGTGTAGAAAGATTTTGTCCCACTTCCTGTTGTGTCTGTTGCAGTTCTACTATAGTTTCATCTGTCGTTTCTGTTTGCATTCCATCCATGTCACCTTTCAATTTTTCCAAAAGTTTTCTTGGCTTATGCACAAAATTCACTCAAAAAGCCTTCACTTTTCTTTATGATTTCCATGTTGGTGGCAAAACTTATACATCTATATTTTTTTCAACATGCCAAAGTAGCTGGTATGGCAAGCTATCCTGCTTTCCCCCTTTGTTCCTTTTTTGCTCTTCACACATGCTCAGTAAATTATTCGGGAAGCAGTTTTTACCTTATTGGTTGTAGATAAGCACACACAAGTACAGTAGACTCATTTAAAGTAGAATCCTGTTCTTTCCCAGATCAAGCTTTATTGTGTTGTTTACTACAATCACACTGCTGCAATCCAACACTGAAAGTCTGTCTTTCTCCAGTCTTTCTTTATGATATTCCCAATGCTGAAAAAAAATCTAGCTACACAGAAGACAACAAAAGGGGAGGCTGAACTGGACTCCCATAAAAAGGCTTTGGACACACACACACACACACACACAGAGAGAGAGAGAGAGAGAGAGAGAGAGGAGATTATCAGACACAGCAAATGTGACACAATCATGATGTCAGTGGAACACAAAAGAATGACAATATCAGATGATGTCACCCTTTTGCATTCCACTGGTGTTATTCTTCCATTTCTTTCTATTGACGGCTGAATCTATCAATAGATTGCCTGTCCCGTTTTGTTGCTGGCATTGCCAGCATGTGAAACCTTGGGCCATTTAAATCCCGTCACTACAGTGGGAATGGCTGGTCCAGCGCAAACAGTTCTGGGTCAGATGGGGACATCCAGGTAAGTTTTGCTCTTTTTATGACTCTCCCTGAGTTTCTTGGGACCTTTAAAGTGTGTGTATGTGCTTTGTGCAACTTTAAATGTGTTTATTTTGTTTTTATTTTTAAATTTCCTGTGCAATGAAGTCTCGCAGGATTTCAAGTGAGGAAGTGAATAATGAAGCTCCATTCACTTCCTCTTTGTTGACAGGGAACCTTTGCTGGGAGAGGAAGGAAATTGCAGGGGGAGCGTTCTTTTGCTGGCATAGGTTTTTTTGTTTTTTATGCCGGCAAAAGAACTCTCTTAGGGGGATCGTCTGATAATCTTCAGAGAGACAGAGACAGAAAATAGATTTGTGTCTTTTGAAACAACCCCATGTGAATATCAGATAGCTTTGTCAAAACCTGTTCCAGTGATAATGGCTTATCTATTAAAAATAAGTCTTTAATCCTATATAATCTTCTCTCTTTCCATCTTTCATATTGTGTATACTTATCTCCATGTTTAAAACTGCCGTGTAATTAAAAAAACCCACAGAGGTGCTATTGCAGGCACTAAAAGCTTGGAATGAGTCAGGTAAACAGAAAGAAGATGACTGGTATGAGTGAAGCCTTCTTTGCCTGACTTTTCTGATTATGTGCTAAGTGGGGATGGACAGGGATGTCAGCCATTTCTCATTTCTTCTGTCTCAAGCTCAGTTTGTCCTGCACTTTGAAAAGTCCCCTCTTAAATTCACATCTGGTAGGGATAGTCCTGATCAACTCTATGTTGTCCCACTTTTTTCAGCTGCTTTTAAAATGTCCCAGTTTCTCTCTCTTCCCCAAGGGACAAAAATAGTTTGCACTCAACTCAGAAGTGGGGGAAGGAGAGGAGAGATGGAGGTGGATTCTTGCTGTTCTCAGTAGGTTCAGGTGAAAGTGTCAGGAACGTGGTTGTAAAACAACCTTTTCCTGCCTTAAACACTCTGTGCTGGCTGTGGGCTTTTGATGTCTTGCATTCCTTTGAATTAGTAGCAAATTGTTGTGCTGAGAATGGCCGTGAGAAGGTGGAGTCTGTTGAAACAAAAGGCTGGGAAGATACCACAGCAGAAGATGGGGTGTGGACGTTTGGGTAACCAATGAATGAAGTGCCTGCCAGATTTTGGCTGATTGTAAATACTTTTTATTATACTGCTTTCCCTTTTAGCCCTCATTCAAAGCAACAATGCTCTATTGTTAACTATTTAGATTTCTGTTAGTAATAAAGCTTACTGTTTAACCCTGAAGCTGTTGACTACTGAGTCGGAAGAAGGGAGTATATGACAGTAAGTATACCACTGCCTGCTCCCCTAGCTTGCATATTCTTCCTCAGTAATAATTTTTGCCATCTTGACCACACTCTGATATTATTTGGCCACACATGTCCCTGTTTTCATTTCTGAAATGTTAGAGGACATGAATGCATCCTATGTGAAGTTTGCTTGGAAATCTGGATGCATTTGTGTGTGCACATATTTCTCTTAACGCATCAGTTTTTGAATGCAATTTTTGCCTAATTTACACAAGTTTTGAAAGCATTTCCCTCCGACATTATGTACTATTATTATTTTAACCAATATGTGACGAATGTTGCTGTCCTTGAGCAAGTAGGGATCATCAGCATTGAGGCCATGATATTGAGAACACAGCTGCGCTGGGCAGGGCATGTTTCTAGGATGGAGGACCATCGCCTCCCAAAAATAGTACTCTACGGTGAACTCGCCACGGGTCAGCGTAAGAGGGGCGCTCCAAAAAAGTGATACAAGGACTCCCTGAAACAACATCTCAGGCTCAGCCAAATTGATCACCAACAATGGTCTGCCCTGGCCTCACATCGGGAGGTATGGAGATGCACTATCCACAATGCTGCAGCCTTATTTGAGAACTCACACCGAACAAGTCTTGAAGAGAAACGACAATGCAGAAAGAATCACAACCCAGAAACATCACCCAAGGAGATGTTTTGCTGTGCTTTCTGCAACCGGACTTGTTTATCTCGGATTGGTCTTTTTAGCTGGATAAGTCCTTCCTGAATCTTTGTTTGTGAAGAAAAGCCAAAGAGAGACATATTTTGTGTGCACTTTCACCTGATATTATCATTTATTTCTTCATTTAGTATTTAATTTCTATCTCATCTTTCTCCCAATATGGGACCTAAGGTGACTCACCATGTAAGTTAAAATGAAATATAGGCAAAACAACAGATGATGCAAAAGTTAGAAGACAATTAAATAAACAACCATATTAAACACATTAATTGTATATAGCATTTAAAACACAATAATGCTAAAAATGCAGCATATCCCAATTAGAAGACTTTCTGTAATGGCCAATCAACAAAGGCCTGAATAAATAAGAAGGTCTTAGCCTTCCAGCAGAAAGATTGAAGAGAGAGGGCAAGCTAGGGATGTAATTCTTGACTAAGGGCCTGTCTATACAGGGCACCCCCCCCCCCAGATTGCTCCACAGTAATGGCAAATCACAGCAGCTGTGATTTGTCTTAATGGTTTTTTGGTCCCCAAAAGTTTTGCATGCCCACCAGTCAAGATGGCAGCTGCAAGTGAATTATTTGTGTTTTAATGTACCTGAATTTGCTGACAATAACATTAAAAAAAATCCTATGTGTGATAGAGTGGTATTTCCCCTTTACTAAAAAGAAACCCCCCTCCCATTTTGTCGCCATAGTGCTTATTTGCTAAGGTGAAAATCCAACGGTGGCTCTGGGTGCTTGCCTTGTTAGCAAGCCCCACCCTGTGCTCATCTGGCCAATCAGCTTTACACTCCCGCTCATATTGAAAAGTGATCCAAAGCAAATCGCTTGTCCCAATGAGCAGGAATGAGCACTCCACTTGCTGTTTTTTAAAAACTCCAGGAAAAGCTGCTAAGGCTTTTCCTTTGGAGTTCTTGATGACCCCCCACCCCGCTTCCAAATACGGTGTAACAATGTGGGATATTATTAAGACAGGTAAGATTCTCCTCGTATTCCATGAGGAGTATTTTCACCATTTAGACAGTCCCTACATTTCTTCTCAAAGGAAGCAATGAGTAATTTTAACAATTTTCTTCCTGCTGCAAGAAAGTCTTCAAAACCAACATAGTTTTCTCAGCCTGTTCACTATTAAGGACACATTCTGCACAGAATTTGCATGTGGTTGTTTTATGTAGAAAGTGACATTTTCTGCTCAGGACCCAGCATTTTCTACAGAAAAATAATATTTCTACAGAAAATGCTGTTTTCTCCACAGAAAATGCTGCTTGCTGTGCAACACTGCATCATAGAAATATTGTTTTCTGTCCAGAAAATGCTGTTTTCTGAGTGAAACAAGCACACAAGCCCAAACTCCAAAGATTCTCATCAGTTCAGGATTGTTCTCATCAGGGTTTCTCAACCCTTGAAAAACATGTTTTTTAAACCATTTTGTGAATATTTTCAAATAATGTTTCCATTCCTAGGGCCAACTTAGCCCCCCATGGGAAGAAATTGCATAGTGTGGGGCAGTAACTGAGAAAGCTCTCTCTTGCATCCCAACCAGTTCTTCCTGTAATGGTGGTGGGACCAAGAGAAAGCTTTCTTCTGAAGATCTTGAAACTTGGATAGACACGTTTCAGGAGATACAGGTTGCCCCTCCCGTATCCATGAGGGATGCATTTCTGGATTTACCCCAGATATGCAAAACTGCATCTACAATAGCAAACCACCATAGAATACCATACAATTGAACTGGAAGACCTAGAAACTGTCTAGAAAGGACAACTCTATGGTCAACTTCCAGTGGGTAAGTAAGTACCGATCCCGCATAAATGGGGGGAAACCTGTACTGCCTTTTGCATAGGCTTTCATTTTTGCTTGCTGTTTTTGATTGATGAACTTCATTACAAAATTCAGAGAAGGGCAAATTTTGAAGGAAAAATTAGTTTCAGTTCACTTCCCCCCCCCCCAAACTTCAAAGTTTGGCCATTTCTCCCTGATTCTCACTGGTGAGGAAAACTGTTTACATGCTAAATTTGTTTAATACCAGGCAGCTATTAAAGCGGGCATCAGAATAGACCCCATAAACATAGCAGTGACTCAATGTGTCATAGACTCCTGTGATGTGTATATTTATACCCACCACAGTACTTGTAAGAATAAGGAGAAAACAAAAGAATGTGAGGGGTCTGAAAAGGGAGACAGCTGTGAGAGAAACCTCCGAGGGCTGGCTGTGGGGGTGTAGAACAAAAGGAGCTGTATCTCAGGGATCTTTCTGAGAGTGGCTTCATTTAATTACTTCCAAACTCAGCTAAGAAGGTCATCTCCAGCAGGCTTCCTGATGACAGTTGGGAATAACACTTTTCTCACCTTCTGCTTTCAAATCCCTTCCCAGAAGCAGCCATTCCAACAGATCTTTGCTGTCAGGGAGGGTTGCAAATTTAAGCTCTTCTCATTTTATCCTGCTTGATGTCTCCAAGGAAACAGAGCGCCCATGTAGAACAAGATTAAATTGGTGGATTCCCCCACCCCCTGCTCTCAACTTTTCTTCTGCTTCCACCCTGGTAGCTCTCCACCTTGTGTTTTGCTTTCCATGAGCATTGTCCACTCAAAGGGGCAAAACAGCAGATGACAACATGGCCTAATCAGAGCCTGACAGTTCCCCTGTCTAGGGGCCCATTCACACTAAAATAGTTATCATAGAATCATAGAATTGTAGAGTTGCAAGAGACCATGAGGGCCATCCAGTCCAACCCCCTGCCATGCAGGAATACACAAAGCATCCCTGACAGATGGCCATCCAGCCTCTGTTTAAAAGCCTCCAAGGAAGGAGACCCCACCACGCTCCGAGGGAGCGTGTTCCACTGCCGAACAGCTCTTACTGTCAAAAAATTCCTCCTAATGTTGAGGTGGAATCTCGGTTCCTAGAGCTTGCATCCATTGTTCCATGTTCCAGTCTCTGTAGCAGCAGAAAACAAGCTTGCTCCATCCTCAATGTGACACCCCTTCAAATACTTAAACAGGGCTATCATATCGCCCCTTAACCGTCTTTTTTCCAGGTTAAACATACCCAGCTCCCTAAGTCTTTCCGCATAAGGCATAGTTTCCAGACCTTTCACCATTTTAGTCGCCCTCCTCTGGACACACTCCAATTTGTCAATATCCTTTTTGAATTGTGGTCCCCCATCCTGTATCTATGCATTTCGTTTTTTCGCCCTAAGTGCAGTACCTTGCATTTCTCCATGTTGAATTCCATTTTGTTAGCTTTGGTCCAGCTTTCCAGTCTATTCAGGTCATTTTTAATTTTGATCCTGTCTTCTAGGGTATTAGCTACTCCTAATTTGGTGTCATCTGCAAATATGATAAGTATGCCCCTAATTCCATCATCCAAGTCATTGATAAAGATGTTGAATAGCACTGGGCCTAGGACAGAACTGTGCGGCACCCCACTTGTCACATCTTTCAAAGACGAAGAGGAGCCACTGCTGAGGACCTTTTGGGTTTGGCCGGTCAACCAATTACAAATCCATTTTACAGTTAATTTTCTACCCCACATTTTACAAGCTTGTTTGCAAGAATGTCAAGGGGAACCTTGTCAAAGGCCTTACTGAAATCAAGGTATGCGATATCCACAGTGTTCCCTTCATCTACCAAGCTGGTAACTTTATCAAAAAAAGAGATCAGGTTAGTCTGGCATGACTTGTTTCTCTGAAACCCATGTTGACTTTTTGTGATTATGGCATTGCCTTCTAAATGTTCACAGACTGTGTTTAATAATCTGATCTAGAATCTTCCCTGGTATTGATGTCAGACTAACTGGACGATAATTGTTGGGATCCTCTTTTTTCCCCTTTTTGAAGATGGGGACATTTGCCCTCCTCCAGTCTGCTGGGACTTCTCCTGTTCTCCAGGAGTTCTCAAAGATTATTGTCAATGGCTCTGAGATCACATTTGCCAGCTCTTTTAATACTCTTGGATGTAGTTCATCTGGTCCTGGAGATTTAAATTCATTTAGATTAAGAAGGTATTCCTGTACTACCTCTTTGCTTATTCTGTGCTGGATTTCCCCTATTGTGTCCTCTGTTCCATTATCCTCAGGTTGATCATCCTTTTCCTTTTCTGAAAACACTGAGGCAAAGAAGGTGTTGAGTAATTGTGCCTTTTTTCTGTCCCCTTTTTTGCATTTTGCCATCTTCCCTGCATAGTGGCCCTACCATTTCCTTCTTCCTCCCTTTGCTGCGGACATACCCCCAAAACCCTTTTCATTGTTCTTAACCTCTCTAGTGAGCCTGAGCTCATTCTGCTTTTTAGCTTTCCTGACTTTACTCCTACACTTGTTTGCTATAATAAGTTATAGTGCTATAATTCCACTTTAACTGCCATGGATCCACCCTATAGAATCCTGGTAAGTCACTGGAGTGCTTTGGCTGAGAATTCTAAATGTTCTTCCCTAAATTGACAATCCTAGAATTCTGTAGGATGGAACCATGGCACTTAAAGTGGAATAATAGTGCTACGTTTCTGTAGTGTGAATGGGCCCTTGGCTGACCCCCTAATTCCAGCCCTTGGGCTCCTGTTGCTCATCTTGCCCTTTTATCCTCAGGATCCCTCCCTAGGTTTGGTACTCAGGCCTCAAGGTAGCCACTATACTAGACTAGTGGATATGTTGCACAGTGTGTTCAGTGTAATAATGCATGGCCAAATCTTCTACATCAATCCTTAAACAAAATCATTCAAACAGAATTGTAGAAAATAAAAGAGTAAGGATTTATTGTAATGGATAAAATAAACATCTAGCATTGAGCTGGTTCTTTGTGCAATGCATTGCACCACCTCCGTTTGAAACAAACAAACAAAATTCTCCCCCAACCCTTTTCACACTCTTAGGTTCCCCAGACCCTATTCAGATCTCTTCCCTCCCCACCTTCCCCATTGGCCCTATCTCTATTTTCAACTGACCCTATCTCATTTTCTGTCTGGCCCTATCTAACCCTATTTTCAGCTAGCCCTATCTGACAGTTTTACAGACAAACCCTTGGTTTTATATATTTTTTCAGACACTGAGCCTTCTTAAAAAAAAAAAAAGTCTTTTGGGAGAAAAAACATGCTTGTGTATACGCCCCTGATATTTTGGCATAAGGTTGTCCTCTGGTCAAACAAACCAAACAAGTTTGCATAAGAAACAGTGCATTTTGCAAATAAAATTTAAAAAAACCTGTGTTCCTATACATATTTTTCTTCCCCCAGACACATTTATTTATTTATTTATTTATTTATTTATTTATTGTATAAATGAATTTGTTGTGTCAGTCACTGGAGAGAAAACTTTGGAAAGTATTGATTTGTGAAATATTGTTGTTGTTCTGCATCTTCAGGTTGACTGTGACTCATGATGACACTATTGTTTGTTTTCTTGACAAGATTTATTCAGAGGAGGGTTGCCATTGACACCACTTAGGCCAAGAAAGTATGACTTCTACAGGGTCACCCAGCAGGTTTCCATTCAAAACACTGTACCAGATTGGCTGTCACTAGCCCTACTAGTTACATAAATCCAGCCTCCACAGATAGAAGTGTCTATACATACAGTTCTCTCCCCCATATTTAGGATCAGGTTGTGTTGTGCGATTTTCGTAGCTCTGATGTAGATACGGTGATTTCCCCCCACTTAGCCCCATGAAAATCAGCATGTTCTCCAAAGACAGCAAGATTAACGGTTAATTCCTACCTCTTGTTATCTTTGCCGAAACCATAAATATATAATGATGCAGACTGAAGCATAGCTTGCTTTCTGTGTTTTATTTTATCCTTCAGTTAATCGGCTCATTTGCAAGTAGCAATCCCACCATTAATTTCCCAAATGCACTAACCACATATTTGTAAAAGCTCATCCATTGCATTAGAGAGGTGTTTTACTTACTCAAGGAGAAGAGAACCTGGAAAACTTTGCCCTGTTTCTCTCTGAGATAGCAAGGCAGTGTCTAGACTGTATTCCGTCAGATTGCAGGGACTGAATTCTGTTCTTTAGGTGTGTGTGTGTGGGGGAGCACTGTGGAACAGATACTGGGGGATGGGTTCTAGCCTAGCCTTTCCTGTCACTTGTTAACTTTCTATGTCCATGAATGTGTGTTTTGTTGTTGAGTTTGGGGCTTTTGGGGAGGGGTGGGGGAGCTAGTTTAAAGCAATTTTTCAGAGCTTAGTAAAGAGTGACTTCACATTTTGTCCAAGAATTCTGTTCCTGTTTTTTTTAAAAAAAGAACACCCAGAATCCAGGCCAGATGAAAACAGACACTAGGTGCCATGCCCAAAACCTAGAAATATGACCAACTGGGTGGTATGGCAACTCCGTACCCTCCAACTGTCTCAGTTTGGCAAGGAAAGTCCCAATTAATCCTCTGTCATTCGCTTTTCAGCTGATTTTAAATTTCCCTAGTATCTTGTCCCTCTTTCCACTTCCTACTCTTGTCCTGAACTTACAGTGGGGCCTTGGTATCTGCTGGGGTTTGGTTTCAAGACCTCCCGTGGATACCAAAAATCTGTGGATGCTCAAGTCCCATTATATACAATGGCATAGTAAATGGTGTCCCTTATATAAAATGGCAAAATCAAGGTTTGCTTCTTGGCATTTATTTTTTGGGGGAATATTTTTGAGCTGTGGATGGTGCAATCTGTGGATACAGAGGGCTGACTGTACTTCAGTTGCTGCAAAATGAGGTCAAAGTACAAAATTAGTTGCACTCAATTAATATAGCAGTGAGGAGAAGAGAGGGGGAATAAGTGGCAAAAGCAAACTGTTATAGCCAATCGTAGCTTGTGTGTTCTTCCTCATTAATACATTTCACCATCTGGACCACACTCTGATGTTACTTGGCCACATGTGTCCCTGTTTTTGTCTGTGAAATGTTGGAGGGTATGCTTATTTAATGTGGCTTTCCAAGAACTTGGAAACTTGGTTAGGACTACAGCTCCCAAAATCCCCAGCCAACATGAACAGTTAGAGTTCAGAAAAGTAACTTCTCCAAGGTCTTTTTTTCCTGATAGAAAACTACTTGACTCATGTTAGCTCCAGCCTAGAGCCTAGGTTGTTTTACAGCCCAAGCTCTGATTTATGCCCTGGTCAACAGTCTGAGTTTAGGCACTCAACCTTTCTGCTAATCTGCAGCCCCATCCTCTGTTCTGATCCTTGTGCTTCTTGACCTTCACCCTGCCCTGGCCTTGGAACTGAAAAATGATGGGGAGGAGTTAGACCAAGACTGTGCCTCGTGTTTCCTCGGGGCTGTAGCTGGGGGTGATGGCAAAATAGGGTTTTGCCACCCAAATAAGCATTCTTTCCCTTTCCCCCTGAAATTTTCTTTCAGTCCCCAAATTTCTATAGTGTTTAAAACCTCAGATGAAGATTTAGAAATACAGTTTAGACCACTAAAGAAAAATGGGAGGAAACGTTACCAAGGAAATATAAGAGTTCTAAGGATGGATTTTTTAAAGCTGTATCACTCTGCAATACTAGAAATTTGGGGAGTGAAGGGAAATTTCATTTGGTGGGGCAGAATTCTTATTTGGGAGGGGGAGAAATGTCCTCATCCTCATTTTTCTATGCAAAAAAAACACATTAGTTTCTGTACTATTTTCTTCATGAAAAATATTATTTCCTGAAATGTTATTTCTTGAGCAGAAAATGCAACCATGTGTGAATTTTGCATGGAATTAGTCTTGAACTGTGAGCAGTCTTCAAAAATTGCACAATTTTTGAAGATTTTCTCACAGTGAGAAGAAAATGGCTAAAATTACTCTCTACTTAAAATCAGCAAAGAATTGCACCCCTGCCAAGGAAGCTTTTTATGGTTTCATATATGTGTTGTATCATTCTCAACCAAGCTGAATAACAGCTAAGGGCTACCACTGGCATGGCCTAGGTTTCTTCCGCTGGCCACCATTCTCAGAGTTGATCCTGGCAATATAACAGGCCTTGGGTTTTTAAACACCATTTTTTTTAGTGTTTGATTGTCCTCTAGTATAGAGATTAATGCTCCCTGTAATCCTCTTGTTCATCATATAATGGGTTCAAGTTTTATAGAGGGAGTCTGTTCCCCTTTGAAAGTGATGAAGTGGAAATTTTTAATATTGGTCAGCCTCAGTGGGGAGAAGCCAAAGAAGAAGAAGAAATCCAATGGACCATAGGACAGGATATCTGGAAATGATTAAAATGGAGAGGGATTTATGGTACCCAGAGCATGGGCAATCTCCAAGCCAAGGGTAAGACTTTTATGAGCAGCACAAGGTATTTCTTTCCCATCTAATTTTCTGGAGGACAGCCTGGGATATCCAAATAGCCTCATAAGTCTCACTTAGATGACCAAATGCCATCTCTTCCTTTCAAAACTTCAATGTATAATTTATATGCAGCTCATTGGTAGAGTCAGAGAAGCTAATACTGAAAAATCCACTCAATGTATTCAGAATACAAGCCTGGAGCCTTTCAGTGACCAGCACAGTCTGGCCTGGAGGCTTTTAAGATAGTTAGGAGCTGAAGCAACATAATAGGACACAGGCAGACAGACAGATGTAATTTGCTGCTGAGTCAGACTGACAGTCCATCTACTTTGAAGATGTCTACCTCAGAGGTTTTCCACACTTTTGTTTGCTAAGCAAGGGGCACACAAGTTTGCTGAATCAAAATGAGATTCTGTTTAAAAGCACTCTGCCCTCTCACACAGGGATGGGTGAGAATTTCATTATAATAATATATTCCCGCTTACTTGCAAATTTCTTCCTAAAAATTCAGCTTGATTTAAAAAAAAAAAAATTAAGGAAGCTGGAAAAAAGCAAGACTGAAGGCTTCTCTATATGGGCCAAACATGCTGTATTCATTCCAAATCTGATGCTGGCAGACCGGATGATGTATGATTACTTCTGGGGAGGATCCAGGGTTTTTGGCCCTTAACCTGACTTTGCCCCACACTAAACAAAGTCAGAGGAAAGTCCGATATTTCCTGGAAACCCTGGAGTAGCTTTGCATTCTGTTGGCCTGTGTACAGCTGGATCAGGTCTGACTTGGCAAATCCAGTTGTCCACATGGCAAAAGCAGTGCCACCCCAATTACCTTGTGTTTCTCAGGACATGGGAGGGGATGGAACCTTGTTGGAGTTGCCACCGCTGTTGCCTCACTGGCCAAGCAGCTCCTTGCAAGAGCCCAGCAGGCATTGTCACTTCTGCTGAGGGCAGAACAATGTGCCCGTGCAATCAAGAAAGGAGTAGAACAACTCCCTCATTGTTGATCACATGTCTGGCACCCGGTTCTGACCTCATCAGGAACATCAGCACCCTGGGTAGGCTTTCGAAGGAGCTCTCTGGCAGGGAAGCAGCTGCAGCATGACAGCAGGGGAAGAGCCAGTGGGGCCAATATGGCGTCAGCCTAGTGGGCCCGTGTGGACAACAATGTCTCTCTCTCTCTCACTCTCTCTCTGGCTTTTCTTCACAAACGAAGATTCAGGAAGGACTCATCCCGCGCTTTCTGCAAGCGCGCTGATGACTAAAAAGGCCAATCCGAGATAGACAAGTCAGGTTGCAGAAAGCACAGCAGAAGATCAACTTGGGTGATGTTTCCGGGTTGTGATTCTTTCTGCATTGTCGTATCTCTTCAAGACTTGTTCGGCGTGAGTTCTCAAATAAGGCTGCAGCATTGTGGATAGTGTGTCTCCATGCCTCCCGATGTGAGGCCAGGGTGGACCATTGTTGGTGATAAATTTGGCTGAGCCTGAGATGTTGTTTCAGGGAGTCCTTATATCGCTTTTTGGAGCGCCCTTCTTACGCTGACCCAGGACGAGTTCAACATAGAGTACTATTTTTGGGAGGCGATGGTCCTCCGTCCTAGAAATGTGCCCTGCCCAGCGCAGCTGTGTTCTCAATATCATGGCCTCAATGCTGGTGATCCCTGCTTGCTCAAGAACAGCAACATTCGTCACATAGTCAGTCCAGTGTATATTTAGGATTGTGTGTATACAGCACTGATGAATGCGTTTGAGGAGTCGTAGGTGGTGGCGATAGGTGACCCATGTTTCAGATCCATAAAGGTGAATAGATAGTACAATGGCTCTATACACACTGATTTTTGTGCTTCGCCTCAGGTGTTTATTACTCCAGACTTTTTTATAATGTCTTCCAAATGCGCTATATGCCTTTGCTAATCTGTGATTGATCTCTTTGTCAATCTTGGCATCTGAGGAGATGATGCTTCCCAGGTAGGTGAACTGCTGAACGGACTTGAGCCCAGAGTTGCCGACGGCAATGTGGGGATGATGGTGTTTGTCCTGTGGTGCAGGCTGGTAAAGAACTTCTGTTTTCTTCAGGTTGACTTCCAGCCCAAACAGCTCTGCAGCTGTTGCGAAGCAGGATGTTAGGCGCTGCAGAGCTGCTTCTCTGTGGGCAACAAGGGCAACAGCATCAGCGAAGAGCAGCTCACGGACTAGATAGTTTAGAGTCTTAGTGTGAGCCCTCAGACGGCTTAAGTTAAACAAGCTACCATCAGTACGGTAACGTATATAGATGCAGTCGTCTTCTTCGAGCTCTGCCGTAGCCCTTTGGAGCATTATGCTGAAGAAGATTGTAAATAAAGTTGGCGCAAGAACACAACCTTGCTTCACTCCATTAGTTATTAGAAAGGGCTCTGAAAGAGCATCACCATATCTGACTTGACTGCGCTGGCCCTCGTGTAGCAAGATAATCATTTTAAGGAATTTGGGGGGACATCCTAGTCTTTCCAGGATCTGCCACAGACCTTTTCTGTTGGGGTGTAGAAAGATGCTCTGTGTCCCCACGACCACCTGCAGAGTTGTTCCACGTCGACAGGATGCCAAGGAGAAGGTTTCTGGAGAGACTTCTGCAAAAGACTTCAGGCTAAGAAGGAAAAATTCCTTTACCCCAGCACACTGCCTTGAGCTCTGGCTTGCCAAATAAAGATAGCAACAAGGCCAGCCTTAACTCAACTTGAGGGCTTTAATCTTTGTTCACAGTATATTTACAATATATATATATATATATATATATATATATATATAGTATAGGACAGCCATCTCTAATACTCATAAATCTCTCAAACCAACAAACTGCTTTGCCAACCACCATCCACAACAAACCCACACTGGAGATAATTCCCATCTCCTTTTTACAGGCAGTTAAACAATGCCTGTTACATCACGCATCTCAGCTGTGCATACTCT
Source organism: Gambelia wislizenii (assembly GCA_030847615.1). NCBI lineage: Eukaryota > Metazoa > Chordata > Lepidosauria > Squamata > Crotaphytidae > Gambelia > Gambelia wislizenii. Next base: position 362,172,219 of record JAUMIR010000003.1, read on the forward strand.
CAGGTGCTAACTCACACACACACCTGCCACTGGAGCTTAACTACTTTCATTACTAAGCTTAAAGCTCTATCTTGTGGTCACATCCATGTCATTTCCTGACATTTTCTACTCACATTGTCGAAGGGTTTGGTGAGGTCGACAAATGTTACATAGAGACCCTTGTTCTGCTCTCTACATTTTTCTTGCAGTTGTCTAAGGGCAAATACCATATTTGTAGTACTCCTATTGGCTCTGAAGCCACATTGGCTTTCAGGAAGAAGTTCCTCTGCAATAGCAGGAACTAATCTGTTCAGGAGTATCCTTGCAAGGATTTTTCCAGCAATAGATAGCAGTCTTATGAGTCGACAGTTTGAGCAATCGAATTTTGCTCCTTTTTTCTTGTACAGGGTGATGACTGCATCTCGGAGATCTGATGGCAGTTCCCATTTTCCCCTGGAATTCACAAGGAGTTTGTGGAATTTATCGTGGAGTGCATGACCTCCGTGTTTCCAAACTTTAGGTGGGATTCCATCAATCCCAGCTGCCTTGCCGTTTTTCATCTGCTGTATGGCCTTAAGGGTCTCTTCCAAAGTGGGAGCTATGTCCAATTCATTTTTCATTGTTTTTTGTATCATATGTTGGATAGCTGAGCCTTGGACTACTCGGTTGGCACTAAAGGGACTTTGAAAATGTTCAGTCCATCGATTCAGGATGGAGGCTTTATCAGTAATTAGTGTTTGACCATCTGTACTGTATAAGGAGCTTTGGACCTGATAAGTAGTTCAAAACACTGTTTAAGCGCTTCACAAAATCCTCTATGATCACCCAGATCTGCACAGTGTCGTGTCTTTTCTGCTACATTGATCCACCACTTGTTCTGCATGTCTCAGAGTTTTTGTTGAAGTTTACTACATGTGAGGTGGAAAGCTGCTTTTCTTTTACATGGCAAGATGGCTGGGCGAGGTATGCCTGGTGAGCAGTTCTCTTCTTTGCCAACAGCTCCTGGATCTCTTGGTTGTTTTCATCAAACCAGTCTTGATTTTTCTTGTGAGAGTTTTTGATATGTTGCCAAAGCACTGTGGAAGAAGGATCTGTAGGATGGTCTTCAAGTTTTGTTTGCAGATTTTCCTGGAAGTTGTCTCTCATGGTAGCTTGTTGAAGATTGTTGACTTGGAGTCTCTTTTTTAAGATGCCACCCCTCTTCGGTTTGAACTTAAGATGAAGATTTATTTTATATCTTACGAGGCGATGATCTGTCTGGCATTCTGCACTGGGCATCACTCAGGTATGACGGACATCACAAATGTTTCTCTGGTGGACTAGAACATAATCAAAGAGGTGCCAATGTTTGGATCGGGGATGCATCCAGGTTGTCTTCAAGCTATCTTTCTGCTGAAAGATAGTGTTTGTAATAGTCAGCTCTTGTTCTGAACAGAACTCTAGCAGGAGGCGTCCGATATCATTGCAGTTTCCAACACCATGCTTGCCTAAGACACCTTTCCAGGCTTCAGAGTTCTTTCCTACTCTGGCATTGAAGTCACCAAGGATAATAATTTTATCTTCTACAGGGACTTTTTGTATGAGTTGGCGTAGGTCTGTATAGAATTTGTCTCCATTGATGCCCCCTTGTTATGGGAGAGAGGCTTGCATACCCTAATGATGTTTTGAGCTATGCTGATGGTGGCATAATAGCCACCGGTAGGGTCTCCCATGCCAGACAGGTCAAAACCGAAGGGTCTGACAAAGAGCATCAAAGGGCAGAATGGGCTCTCTAGCCTTATGGCAACCATCCTAGGAGAAGGAAAACTCTACCCCAAACCCGGGCAGATGGTGCTCATCCAACCCTGTAAGGTCAACCATCTAAGAGAAGGGAACTCTAATCAAACCTAGGATCTGAGGACCTCGCTGCTACATCCATGCTTGTAAGGCCACAGCAGATGAACCTTTGGTTTAAAGGGTGAGGCCAGTTCTGTGCACACTACGCTCCACCAGAAAAATCCATTGCACAGGCTCAAAGGACAAATCCAGTTCTGAAAAAGCCCTGTAGCGATAGGCGAGGGACGAAACGGCAGGTGTAAAGATGCACTGGAAACTGCAGACCCAACCCTGCATGCAGGCGGTTCAGGACTTTGGTCGCTCGAGGCTGACCCGGGAGATGACTGTCTTGTTCAGCAGCATCCTGAATGACCAAGCAGCATTTTTTAAGGAGAGCACTGCTTGCTCCATATGGAGAGGGGCCTAGAAAAGGTGGCCTAATGAAAGCTCATCCCCATCTACCTGGTTGGCTAGCCGCGGCCAACTCGCATCTTCTGATGCGGTCAAACCAAGGCAAAGAAACAAAGGCACACACCAGCCTCCAAAGGTGTAAATAAACTGACACTTGCATGCTGGAACATCAGAACCATGCGAAACTCTGCAGATAGTGGACGGCCTGAGTGTCGTTCTGCCCTAATAGCCCATGAACTATCACTACTTAAAACTGACATCGCTGCTCTTAGTGAAGTTCATCTCCATGAGGAAGGCAGCCTTAAAGAACATGGTGCCAGCTACACACTTTAGTGGTCTGGCAAACTCAAAACCAAAAAACATCTTTCAGGAGTAGGCTTTATGATTAAAAACTCCATTGCCTCCAAATTTGGAACCTTGCCAACAGGACACTCTGGTCGCATTATTTCCTTATGTCTCCCATATGTTGTTGTAAGCTGCCCCCGATTATTCGCAGAGGGGCGGGATATGAATTATTATTATTATTAGTAGTAGTAGTAGTAGTATATATGCCCCAGCTATGCAAGCCGACCCTGTAGAGAAAGGACAACACTGTACCATTGCACCTATTGGGCATGGTCCATGTGGCCACCCCCATGGTTGATCTGGGGCCAGTCTGGATCATAATGTTCTGGACTGGCCCTGAATTAATCAGACAGTGTAGATGAGCCCCAAGAGATCCAGCCATACAACCAACAGGCTTTGAGTACTTTGCTCTTTAAGATCTCACTTTGAATATCTTATGTACTGTATTCAGTCACATTTGTGGGACTGAATGAGTGTTGCCACTTCTTTATTCCCGGAAGGCTCTGCAGCTACATGCAGGCATGTAAACATCATGGTCCTTGCCATACCAAGAATGACTGGTAACTGATGGATTCCATGTCAGCAGTGTGGTGAATCTATTCTGGGGTTTAGTCCAAACTAAACTCCAAAATAGGCTCAGAACCTTGGATAGCTCCTTTAAAGCCCAGTGTGTATTTGCCTTCAAATGCCTTTTAGTGGCTATGGAGGACATTTTGCCACACACGCACTCTTGGGCTGTTTTATGCCCAGGAAAAAACTTTTTAATTATAATAATAATAATAATAATAATAATAAGAAGAAGTATTTATACCCTGATCCTCTGCTAAAAACAATCGGGGCGGCTTCCAACAATTAAAATGCTACAATGCCAACCAAAAGCACCACCCACCCCTCCCTCCCCCATAAAAAGACATTAAACAGTATAAAATTAAAATCACCTAACTAAAATCACATTAAAAACAAAAATAAACAAGGCTTTAAAAAAGGCCAGGATTCGCAGCTCCTGAGGCCACGATCTAATCAGGAAAGGTCTGCCAAAAGAGATCCATCTTTAGTGCTTTTTAAAAGCTACTTAAGCTGTCATCTGAGGTAAACAAGAAGTGACTTTTGGTCACTTCTTTTTGTTAAAAAAAGCTTCCATTGGGCCTAAAATGGCCATGGGGGGGGGGCTAAAACCATGGCTAAAATGCCCCAAAACCCCCTAATGGGGTGTGGGGGCATCTGCAGGCAAAAATAATTTAGGTTTTTGGGGGAGGGGATGCAGTGAGGAAGGATTCCTCTAAGATTTTGGGGGGAGTTAACTAGCTCCCCACAGTTTCCCACCCCTGATTTATACCCTGTTATCAGGCTCAGGACCTTGCTATGTGGCAAGGGGAGTTTAACCTCTACATTATTGTCCAAATGAAAGCTATCTCTTATAAAATTTTTGGTGTTTTCTTCATGAGGGAAATTACTATTGGCACCACGACAGTGGTGGCTTGATGGCTATCGAGTCAGTGGGCTCTAATTTGATTTTCAAAGGAGCTATCCAATGTGCTTAACTTATTTGGGGGTATAGTGTTCAGCACCTTGGATAGCTCATTTGAAGTTCAGACTAAAACTCGAGATGGTTCCACACTGCCACAGTGAACAAGTGGACACCAGTCACCACTGCATCAAGAGCAGACCCCTTTCCTGCATTTTCCTCCAAAAGTAGTATTGAAGTGACCAGGAGCTACATGTGACTGCTCCTCAGTTCTTTAACTCCAAATCTCTAACTGCGGGAAGTACAAACATATAAGGTGACTATGGGGCTTATGACAAGAAGGAAAGGAAGCAGAAGTGAAGCCTGAGAGTAGCACATCCCACCTTGCCTTATAGCATGTTTCAGTTGTTCTTCCATTCCAATCCTGTGGGAGATGGTGGTAAAGGTAGGTCTTTTTGCTAATGGATTTTTCCAGTTAGCAAAAAGGCTCATGTTTACCACCATCTCCCAAGGGAATGGAATGGGAGAACAGCTGAAACATGCTGACTTTGTGTATTATCAGGGTTCGCTGCTGCTTCCTTCCCTCATGTGATAAGCCCCTATGTCAAGTGTTGGATATGCTATTGTAGAATGGGATTGAAATCACCGAAAGGACATGTCATTATTTTAAAAGAGCATTTTCTCTGGATCTCTAATATTTCCCCTTTAAAGGAAAAGCCTTATTATTTTAGGATCATTTCCCGTTGGCCCAACTAATGGTAGTAGCAGAAGCAATGACCGGAAGCCAATTAGGGACACATTCTTTCAGAAGTGTTTTGTGTTAAATTAGAGATTACAAGAGAATTATGGTTGGCAAGAGTTGTAAACATATTGCAATGATTCAATGTCCTTGATTCCAAATTATTCTTCCTTCCTTCCTTTCTCTGCCTGATGCTTCAGTGCCATCACAAGGGGAAAACAATCACATTTAGCTCTATTGCTGTGATATTCCAAGAGCATCCTTATTATCAAAGACTCAAAGGCTTTGTTGTACAATGAATCCTGATTATGTTATGTGCATTCACAGCTGGACTTATTTCTTTGACTGGAGACCTTATCTGTTTAACTCTAAGTACCACCACAAAAACCTCGCCTGATTTTATAAGATAAGCAGGGCGAGGCCTGGTTAACATTCAGAATGGAAGTTGCTGTTATGTGCTTTTAAACTGACTCCAATACACCACTATCATAGTGCTTTCTAGGAAGTTTGCCATGAGCCTTCGTCTGAGGATGAAAGAAAGTGATTTGTCCAGTCACCCAGAGGCTGAACATGACAACAGGGATTTGAACTCTGATCTCCTGAAGTCCTAGTTCAGAATAGACCATTGCACCATGAAGGCTTTCTCCAGAATGGAAGACAACCAAGGAACAACCTGTCTACCTGCTTGGATCCCTGGAGAGCTGCTGCCAGTCAGAGACTGGCTTTGATGAATCACTGGCCTTAGCTACTTAAATTTCTAACTCCAGGAGCTTGGAACTAATGGGAAGCACAATACTTTTAGCTTCATCAACCCACAGAAAGCAGAGTACAAAGTGATTCCACTGGAGTATGGTAGAACTTTGTCTCATACGTTAATACAGCAGTGGAGTAGAGGAACCAGGGGTTATGGGGTCAGAACACCAGGATGTTGTGGTTAACGGGACAGATTATATCACCAGCCATCTCCTTCAGGTTCCCCATACCCTATGATGTCAGCCTGAATTGTCACAATAGCTGGGTGGAAAACACATTTTCCCAGCAGCACTATAGGCTATGAGCTATCCCTGCTGTATTGCAAAATGTGTTCAGGTAGCTAGGATGTGAATGACCAAGTAAAATCCCTTTAAAAAGACCTGTTTCTGGTGGAGAGAAATGTGATGTTCTAAACTTTTCAGGAGAAAATATTGTTTCATTTATTAGATATTAAGTTAACAGAGTTATGTATGCATTGTGTATTCGATGTTATAAACTAAGGATCTGTTGGGAGGGGTGAGTGTATGGAAGTTAGTGGATTTCTGAGGGGATTTTGAGAAGCTGGCATATGACAGTTGGTCAGGGATGAGAGAAGAGTCTGTCAGGATTAGGAATTGATTAGACTGGGGTTTAGGAGTTTGAGTAGTTATGGACATTAGAGTCAGGGTCAGAGTTAGCTAGGAGATGACTGCGAGAAAGAGTGAGAGATGTGATTTAGATGTTTTAGAGGCTTACCACATGCCAAAGTAAAGTGACAACACAGCCAGAAGAGTCCATCTTCCGTGCTGCCTTACTGCACAGTATCATTGTTCTTCCATTCTGGTCCTGTCGACGACCAAGCTAAAACCACATCTTTTACTAACCAGAAAAATCTGTTAGCAAAAAGATGCAGTTTTACCTTTGCCTCCCACAGGGCTGGAACAGCAGAACACCAGACGAACGACAATGTCATGTGGTAAGGCAGCACAGAAAGTGGTACCTTCTGACTGCCCTGCCACTTTACTTCAACATGCAGGAAGCCTCTTAGGCTGCTGACACATTGCAGAAATAATGCAGTTTGGCACTACTTTGGAATTCTAGGATTTGTAGTTTTTTGTGGCACCAGAGCTCTCTGACAGAGAAGGCTAAATATCTCACAAAACCACACATCCCAGAATTCCATAGCATTGAGCCATGGTAGTTAAAGTGGTGTCAAATGGCATTATTTCTGCAGTGTGTCAGCAGCCTTAGATAAGTCATTTGTAATGTTATGTTCAAATTCTATTTAATAAATCATTATTTTTGAATTATATACTTTTGCCTCCAGGAATTCTACATACTGGAAAGTTCAATTCAGTCATGGCGGCCGTAGTGGCAACATTTGATAAAGAGTGGTGGTTTCTGACAGAGACAGGAGATAAATAAAATATCACACATAAACAACAAGGGCATTTAAGGGCCCCCCACAGTTGATGGCCATAGCTGTGGGACAAGAGAAGGTTCCCATATTGGTGGCAAAGGTGAGGATAAGGAGGGAGCCCTCACATTTGGTGGCAGTGGCTGAAATAAGGGGAAGTCCACACATTTGATGACAATGGGGGAAATAGGTAGAAGCCCTGGTGTTACCAGAGAGACAGGCAGGAACCTCTACAAGGAAAACTGTTATAACTAGCTTTTCATGATACAACTGTCAACACAAATGTCTGCAGCTTTGGACACCACTTTGGGGACATGCTTATTCAAGCTATCATGATGAGTGCCTGCTCTTTAACATTTAGTACTACACCACTAGTCTACTTAAAGTAGGTCAAAGACTAGATCCAACCCAGTTCCATGTAGATCTCATGGGACTTATTTATTTATTTAATTTATATGGCACCTTTCTCCCAGAATGGGACCCAAGGCAGCTCACAAAAACATAAAATACATCATACAATTAAAAACAATTAAAATAATCACAATTTAAAATGATGTAAAGCATATAAAAGTTGTTTAAATAGAAATAAAAACTCACCCCAATAAAAAGCCTCTATGTGAGCAGCTATGTATTAAAAGCCTGCTTACACAAAAAGGTGTTTGCCTGTCAACAAAATGAAAGCAGGAAGGGGGCAACCTAGCCTCCTGTGGAAGGGAGTTCCAGAGGGTGGGAGCAGCCACCAAGTGAGCCTGTCATGGAGGTGGGACTGAGATAAGGTCTTCCCCTGTTGATCTTAAAGTTCTGGTAGATTTGTACTGGGAGAGTCAGTCTTTCAAATAGTCTGGACCCAAGCCATATAGGGCTTTATAGGTCATGATCAACAGTTTGAATTGTGCCCAGAAATGAACCAGTGTAGCCAAGAGCAAGAGCAAGAGCAAGAGCTGATGGGAGCTGCAATCAAACCATAGACAGAGAGCAACATGTTCCCATCCCTAATGTACAAAGACAGTGTACTTTAAGAAAGTTAAAGGGTCCGTCAAGTGACATCAATGTCTGTCCCTGCCTTACTCCACCGCCCCCCCCCCAGCCAATCTCGGTAGAAACTGGAATTCATTCTTATTTTAGCTTCCTTAAGTTAATTGATCTTAGAATCCAAATCATCGTAAATATATAAATATTAGATTTTAGGGACAAACACTAGAATGGACGTAGCATAGTGTGTGAATGATCACTGTAATCTTAGGGGTTGTCTAGATGACAAAAATAATCAGCATAGAATTTGATTAGAATACCTTTTGTTCCAGCACACTGTGAATGAGACTCATGGTATTCAGAAGAAGGAGGACCACAAACTCCATCTACTGCACATGAAAAGCCTTCATGGTGTTACCCAAGGTTTTTCAAATAATATGCAGGTTTGTGCATTATTGTGCATCTGGACATCCAATTTGCCATGCTCAGCAAGGGTGGACATGGAGAGCGGATTGGTAAAATGTGTGTGTCTGATGGTGGTGGGGAAGCTTGCTGGCAGGGAAGTGGTTGGAAGCACCATTTTGGAGTTTCACATTATCAATTGTGCAATATTTATTTGTTTGTTTGTTTGTTTGTTTGTTTGCTGTACTGAGATGTCCAAACAGCTTTTTTAAAGCAGAAGGTCAGACTTGTGCACCTTTGATTTAGAGGTTTTTTTTAACAAAAAATACTGTGCAGAGGCAACAACCTATGGAGAATAGTAACATGAGTAATTCACTCTCAGCCACCATCTTGATTCACAGGCAAGGTTGAGTGTGCACTTCAAATGTGGATTGCTTTGCATACAATCGATTTTGCCAAAGGAGAGGAAGACAAATGAACACTGCTGCAAATTTGCACTAATGCACAGCAATCCACATTATATCTTCTCGTCTAGACAACCCCTTAAATTTATTCTACTCCCTTGCTCCTTGCTTACTCCTTTCTATTCCTGGTTGCCTATCTCTCTAGGAAAATAGGTATAGCAGTGAAGGTGGTCTCAATCGAAAAGGAATAATAGGAATTTCACTAATAGACTGCAAAGCCTATAGATTTTTACTCAGAGGTAAGCCCCCTTGAGTTTCATTGGACTTAGTTCAAAGTAAGTGTGTTTAGGTTTGCAACCTTAATCACTAAATGATGTATCTAAAATGCCATGTGTCAAGAATCCCTGCTATGGCTCAAAACAGGCTCAAAAATTAACAGAAGTATTTTAAGTATTAAGGGCTTAATCTGCTCCCCCTCCCTGGAAAGATCTGACTCATCCTTAATCCAGATAAAAGAGAATAAACTACACAGTGCACTCTCCGGTGGCTTGGAAAGGAGGGGAAACAAGTGTGCCGATGCAATGCTTGAATAATATTAATTATGTTCCATCTTAACAACCCTCCCCCATGATAGCCTAATGTATTATAATGTTTAAATCTTCTTGGACTGCTAGATAATTCACTCATCTTATGCAGAAAAAAATATATAAACAAGCTAGAGAAAATAGACCCAGTCAACACGTACAAATGGCAGCCCAGAAGAACCAAATAGGGTTAGGAATCACACTCTTATCTCCAATCACTGATTGGAGATAAGAGCAGGATTTTTCCATGAGCCATACACCCTTCCAGTTGGGAAGGTGAATGATGGAGGGGGGATTGCCCCATGACAGAGCTGGGCTATGGTTAGGAAGGGGCTTCCAGAAACCCTTTAGAGGACATATTAGGAAACCTCTGTGGATGAGATTAGGCCTAGGGCCAGGAGATTCTCTCACACTGACATTTAGACTCTGATTGATCTTCCTGGGTGCATATTAGTGGTATATTTGAAATAGGACCTCTACAGGGTTCAGTAGGATGTCCAGAGGAGGGTGACCAAGGCTGCACCAAACTGCAATCCAGTTTGACACTGTTTTAATTGCCATGGCTCCATGCTATGGAATTCTGGCATTTGTAGTTTGTTGTGGCACCAGAGTTCTCTGACAGAGAAGGCTAAATATCACACAAAACTACAAATCCTAGAACACCATAGTATGGAGCCATGGAAGTTAAAGTGGTGTCAAACTGGATTAATTACACAGTGTGTCAGTAGCCATAGTCTCATGCTGGAGACTATGGAGGCCAGACCTCTTGCAGGGCTTTGAAATTTTCCATAGGCTGTCTTAGTTGTCTCAACCAAAACGTCGCCAAAAGCAAGATCTTTTGTTTTTACATTTCAACATTTACTGATGCACACCTCTCATACATAAGTCCAGCCAAATTCTTCCTTTAAAGTTCAGACTAAAAGCTAGAGTGGATTCATTGTTCTGCTGATGTGGAAGCCAATAATGACCATCAGATGGAATGTCTGGGAAGGGCAAAAGTAAGGAGAGAAAGAGATAACTTTAAAGGAACTGTCCAAGGTGCTGAACCCCATCTCCAGAATATATTCAGCACCGTGGATAGCTCCTCTTAAATTTGGATTGAAACCTGAGCAGAGCCCCCACCTCATTCACATGGGAGCCAAAAGTTGCCACTGACGATGTGTCCTGGTTTTATAGGTGTGCAGCTCTCTAAGGTCTCCTGAACAATTAATGTGGTCTCCTACCCTCTAATAGTTGCCCATTCCTATTGTAGACCATTATCTACTACATGAAGCTCTCGCACTTCAGAGCTGTGCAACCAAACATTCTGACTCTTTTCATTAGGTCTTCTGCTAGGTCAACATCCTGTTTCCACAATCCTAGTAAAACAAGAAGTATATTGAAGGCATTGATGAATAGTTGTGTGCTATCCAATAATTTGCAACTGCTAGAATCCTGTTGGTTAGTCCCAATGAGAGCTGTCACATACAATCAATTGTTGAGTGATGAGTCAACACATAGATAAATCCAATTGATTCAATAGCTCTACTTTAGTTAGAACTAACAATAGGACAGGTTTGTGTGTGTGTGGTTTCAAGTTGCCTGTCACCTTATGGCAACCCCATGAATTTCATAGGGGTTTCTTAGGCTAGGAATATTCAGAAGTGGATTTGCCAGTCCCTTCCACCTGGTATTCATTGGTGATCTACCATCCAAATACTAACCATGGCTGACCCTGCTTAGTTTCCAAGATCAGATGGGATCTGAAGGCTTTAGGGTATTTGGAAATCTGCTTATGGCATCACAAATTGAACATGTCCATTGCACACAATGGCCAAAAAAGCACAACCACATGTGTAATAGAACTAATGCTCCTTTACACATGATACCAACAAGATTCAGGCCAATAAGATGTTGTTTTCTGATGCCTGAGTGCCAGTACTTTGTTCAGGCCAAAGTATTAAGAGTTCCTTGGTGTCCTAGATCAATAGGACACATAATTCATCTAGATGCAATGAAGCAGCAAAAATGTGTTAGCTATGATAAATTGATTGAGCTTTATAATCCCCAGCTTGACAGATTTGATCATAAATATACACAAAATGATTTATCTTCTGGAACAATCTTACCAGACCAAACATGTGTTCCTTTAAATTGCACTGTAACCTAATGCTGGATTTTTATAGATCAAGTGACAAACAAGTCAGTAGTATAGACAAGGCATAGGCCATGATCCTATGTAAGGCTGGGGGAATAGAAGGCTCTGACTGCAAACTTACACAGGACTGTAGGCTTTCAAAAAGAAAGAATAGAGACAGTCAGTACAGCAAACAGCAGTGCAGGGAGCTCCTGCATTTGACTGGGAAATTCCCAGTGGACTTTATGAGACAATCAGTGGCCCTCTTGGTTGGTAGGGACAGATTTGTCCCCAGGCTTCAGACTGGCATTTAAACCATGACATAGACCTGCCAGGCAAACAGAAGGAATCACTTCTGTGAGGAGGCATTGGATGTCTCCTTATGCAAGCTTTGGAAAAAAGTACAACTGCTACTGCAAATTCCAAGCTTTACCAGCATAGTTTCTTAATTAGGATCCAGGCCAAAAGCTTTAGGTTCAAAACAGCTGCTGAATATTAAAAACAAATAAGTTGGGGTGAGGACATTTGTCATCCCATTTGCTTAAATCTTGCCTGCAAACACATTTGTAAATTTTCCCATCTAAGCATCTAAGGAGATTATCACACAAGGCTCATAGTCTAGAATTACAGCAAGATAGTAGCAAATGTGGCCCTTAATGCACAATGTTGTCTCTGTCCTGTTGCTGTTTTGCTGTTCATCTGCTTTTACAGTGCATGTTATCATTGATGGGGGAAACCTGTCAATAGCTCCCAATATCGCTGTTGTGGCAGCATTCCCCTCTGTGTGATAAGATACTTCCATGGAATAGAGATATGAAGGAAGTCAGATGGCATGAGGGGGCTATGTGACTTCCTCTCCCCCCACCCCCCGCCGCATTATTCCAAGATGGCAAATTTTGCTTCTTTGATGTGCCTTTCTTCTCTCTCTCTCTCTCTCTCTCGTTGCCATGCTTGTGTATTTCCAGGGAAACAATAAAATATCTTTTCACAGTTTTCCCCATAATTATGCAATCACGGCAAAGAAAAAAATGAAGAAAAGCATGTATGTGCAGAATGGCTGGTGCAATAGGACAGAAATGGCCAAACCAGCACAATCACAGCACACTTGCACAAGTGAAGAGGAGGTGTGACCAAAAGACTTTCCAAAACTTATAGCTGCTAAAAAAAAAAACCCACAGCTGTTCAACAGGCACTTTCCTCCACATACACAAAAAGGAATCAGGCTTTAAAAAGAAAAGAACTGCAAGCACAGAGAGGGAAGTGGACACATGACTCAGACTCCCCCCCCGCTCCCCCCTTCCAGCACAACACAAGGGCTGGAAGCAGAACAAAGAAACTGCAGCATGCATGCACACAAAACTCAGCCCCTCAGACTCAAACAGGACACAGGTAAAACTTCAACAGAACTCTTCTAAAAGCCAGTCTCCCACCCCCATGGTAGAGAGAGCTGAACTGCCATTCCCAACCCCCTGAGAAGGTTCAAAACTTGCTGCCACCATGTCATAAAGGCCACCCAAGGATTTCTGCTGCCTGAAGTCCAGGGTTGGCCCTTATTCCTATCCCAAACCCAGGGATTCCTCTCCGTTGCCACCACCCGTTGACTTTTTAAAAAATGAGGGGTTTCTTTCCTTGTCCAGTGCAATGGGAACTAGACTGGTTATGAGAATAAGAATACCCCTGCTCTCTAATCTAAAGAAGGTTCTTGATAGCTGACCAAAGCAGGCGATTTCGAGGCGAGGTTGAGAAATAACAGAAGCTTTTATTTCAATCTTAGGATCTATGTCACTTGAGAAGGTAAAACATTCCCAGGTTCAGCTTAAGGATTATACATATACATTTATTCAGAGCACTTAGAAATAAAACCATCAAATCTAACGCAATCTAACTACACATTCCCTAACTACTACATGCAGATTAACTTACAGTCTCTGTAGATGGGATTCAGAGTCTTTTTGGATTCTTTTGGAGGCCTCTGGATAAGGTTGGCTTTTTGGGGGTACTTCATGGTTGTGTGAGCCATCTGGCCCCAGAGCTAGGCCATGGGGTTAGAGTCCATCTTAGGTAGCTTCATCTAGCTGGCCATGTGCTCAGCCAGTCTGACTCAGAACAAAAAAAGGATAAAGAACTTTTAAAAGTCCTTCTTGTTGATTCCTGATTGGCTCTGCCAGTGTCCAATCAGAGTGGCTATCTAGTCAGGTGATGTGACATCATGTTTATTTAATGAGGGTCTCCCACCCACTTCCCATTTCCAAATAAGGAGTCAAATTTTCCAATACTGATCCTGTGAGTTGTGAAGGTGAGCTCCCATGCTGGCATAGCAAGCCAGCATGACAGGCTTCAATACCAGCATGTTCCCATTTGCTTTACTAATGCAATTGCTGCAAGAAAGTAGGCTGGTGAGATAATGTCCTATGATTGAGTGTTCAAGCTAAGAGCCAGTGTAGTGGTTAGAGTGTTCGACTGGAACTACTCTTGCCAGATTCCTCATTCTAAGGGCTTTCCATTTTTAGTTATCATGGTGATTAGCTACTGATGTTAGGTTTCTAAAAAGCTATCTCTGCTAGAGTTACTTGTTGGTGAATCCCATTGCCATTTATGCCAGTCTCTTCATGATAGTTTTGTTTGGGATTCTCTCGTAGCTGATCCCCAATTTAAAGATTCTCTTTTCAGAACAATATTGTTACTGAAAATGCTTGGGTCATCTAAAACATTGATATTAATTTGGGGAATGAATATACTCAACTTGGCAATGTGAAAGGCAGGCAACAAGCAGGACCTTGAGACCTATGTACTAAGGAGAAGACGTTAAGCTAGATAGTGCAATGAATTGATCTTTATTAAGAAAATAATAATAACAACATTCACACACCCATTTGGGCTTCAAGTGCTCATGCAAAGCTAACGAAACAAGTAGGAAGTATTTGGATAGAGGAACAGAGTAAGGGGTTGTTTCTGGGTGATACGACATTTGTCCTGTAGAGCAGAGATTCCTACAGCAATGGAATCTCAGAGTTGCACTTGAAGGTTTATCAGCAATCTGGCAGCATGGATGTAGGAGGAGGAGCCGCAGTCAAGGGGTTTTATACCTAAAATTTCCTTTCAGGGGATGAGATTTAGAGTGAGAGACAAAGCTTCCCAGAGGTTCTTGGGATAAGACAATGGGCACTCCAGAAACGTTAACGGCTATTAATGTGTTAATACTTTGAAACTGAATGAAGAAAGCAACCCTCTTGGTTTGCAGGGAGGTAAGGGGGAAAGAGCTCTTTACAAACCTTGAGTTAGGTTTGACTGGGTTAGCCAGATGTTCAGGCAAGAAGTTGTCCTTTAGGTTGCCTTTCTTTGGAATTTGTAATAGTCTTTTCCCTAGTGCATACCTGACTTAGTCTCAGTGCTAGTCCTTGGGATTCCTAGTTTTGGGGAGTTCCTGGTTTACTTGCTACACTCTTGGAAGACCACCATTGGCCAAATTATTAAATGTTGCCAATTATTAAGGATAAGGGGCAAGGGGTGTAAAGGCAGGTAACAGGATTTTTCTTATTATTATTATTATTATTATTTGGAATCATTAAAGTACAGTAAGTACCTGCATGGTGTTTATGTTTCTTGTGTATCTACCAGCATGTATGCTCAACTTGCTGATGTGTTTAAGTACACTTTAATCAAATATCCATGTTTATTTATTCATGTTTTTTAGTGTACTACTTAATACATTTTGTTGTTGTTGTGTGCCCTCAAGTCATTTCCAATGTATGGCGACCCTAAGGTGAACCTATCATGGAGTTTTCTTGGTAAGATTTGTTCAGAGGCGGTTTGCCTTTGCCTCCCTTTGAGGCTGAGAGAGTGTGACTTGCCCAAGGTCACCAAGGGGGATTCCATGGCTGAGCAGGGATTCAAACCCTGGTTTCAAGAGTGATAGCCTAACACTCAAACCACTACACCATGCTGGTTCACATTGGCTACACTACAATTTCTAAACAGTGTGTATTAAAAACGCAGAAAAAATGTAATAGAAAACATTTTAAACAATTTGAATTTTTTTGGGGGGGGGGAACAGTAGCAGCTAGTACACACGCATTAGCCAGTCATCCAGATTCAGGATTGAATTAAAACTATAAATCTGAGCCTTCAAGGGGTCTGTAACTTTATCCAGAACTAGTTTGATTTTTCTTCCATAGCCTGTGTTTTGAGTAACTAAGTACACTTCTCTCTTGTCTGAATTAAGCCTCAGGTTTTTCACCCTCATCTAGCCAGCATGACATAGTGGTTTGAGTGTTGGACTATGACTCTGGAGTCCAGGGCTGGCCATGAAAAACTACTGGGTGACCTTGGGCAAGTCATACTCTCTCAGCCCTCATAAAACCCTGTGATAGGTTCATCTTAAGGTCACCATAAGCTGGAAATAGCTTGAAGACACACAGCAACAACAAGCCTATTACTGATGTCAGATATTTAGTACCTGAAACAGCTTCTTTGCATTTAGATGTAAAGAGGAACTAGAGTTGGGCATCATCAGTATACAGGTGGGAACCCAGTTCCAGAACTCCAAGGCATAAATCATGGATGGAAGTTGTGTGGCCCTCCAGATACTGTTGGATTACAACTTCTAGCAGCCTAGGGCAGCATTAGCCCATGGTGAGAAATACTGGGAATTACAGTTCAACAACATCTGGAGGGTTGCACAAGTATTACCCCAACTTAAATCCAGATGAAAGTCTCACCTTAAGATGAGCCATGGAATCAATGGGATTTACATAAGTGCTTATTTTGTTTATGTGTCTCTAAGTCAACTCCAGCTTATAGTGATTCTATCATAGGGTTTTCTAGTCCAGATTTATTCAAGAGTTTTGTCCTTGCCTTTTTTTGAGTCTGGGAGAGTGTTACTTGCCCTAGATCACCCAATGGGTTTCCACAGTTGAGCAAGATTTGAACCCTGATCTCAAAGGACTTTATCAGATGCAGGGGAATGTGGCACAAGACTGCATCCGTTACCACGTCAGGAGAATGCTACAGGAACAGAAAGAGCGACATTACCAGACGCCCGCATCCTTCAGCCTTTCTGGGGGCATAGCGCAGGCATGAATAAAGCATCCCTTTTTTATTGATGAGCTAAGCCATCAATAAAAAGGGATGCGTTATTCACACACGTGCTATGCCTCTGGAAAACTAAAGAACGATGACATCTAGTAATGTCACCCATTTTTGTTCTTGTAGCATTCTTCTAATGTGGTTTCTGTCATGTCTGATAAAGTCCCTAGACTCCTAGTCCAACACTCAAGCCATGACATCATGTTGGCTTTAATTGGGATTGGCAAATGGAGTTAGACCCAAGTAATCTCTTCCATTTTTAGGACAGACTTCGTGTAAATGACAAGTTTCGTGTCTATGTTGTTTCATTTCAAGCTGCTTTTATTATTATTATTTTAAAAAGTAGCTAATCTGAGAGGTTTTACTTGAAGAATGTGGATACATATAGAACAAAATAAATTGAGCAAAATGAAATAAAATATTTATCACAGGCTTCATGGCTGTTCATTATCATTTGTTCACTTCCCAGTTGCACCAAAGTAACAGTGAGAAATATATATTCAGATCCATAAAGCTCATTAAGACTACAGGTAATGAGGAAGTCAATTTGTTTGAATTTTCTCCTTCTGTGAACTTTTTTGTCTGACAGGGCAGAGTAAAACCCTGCATCAGCATCTTTTCCTTTAAAAACAAACAAACAAAAAGCACCCCTGTGGAATCTGGCAGCAGGCTGGATGTTTTGGCGGTTTTGTGTTACTCCTGACACAAATGAAATATTTAGAAGCTGGGAGTTGTGAAGGTGTTAGAAACACCACTGTTTGCAGAAATCTCTCATAGTATTCAAATATTTACTAGCTCTTCTCCATTTCATCTTAGGGTGTTAATAATAAAAACTAATAAAAGGTTTGCAATTGGGGGAGAAAGTTCCCCTGCCCATTCTGTGGCACTATAAAGGTGTAAGAACAATCAAAGCAGATGGAAAGAGAAAAAGAAAGAAAACATTTAAAAAATGACTCAGAAAAGCAAGGAGAAAAAAGATGACTCATGGACAGGCTAATTGCTGTTTATCTTTTCAGTTCTTGATGAAAAGACTTGAAGAGGTCTTCCCTGCGATGATAGGTGTATCTCTATGTCCTCCCACGCAAGGTTGGGGGCTTAATTCAGAAAGACAGGGTAGGGTGGGGAATTATCCACATATGATCCATATTATTCCTCAGATCCTTCCACTTGAAAGGCCAGAGCATTCAGCCTATCAGGCCATTGGCTTTAGGAGGGAGATTTATTTTATCTTTTTTAAAAAATGAGGAAAGAGCTGAGATTTTAATGAGTCTTCAGAAAAATAAGTCCAATGAGGAATGTGTTCTTCTCAGGGGTTGTTTTCATCTTAGAAAGGCAGGAGAGGGAGGGGGAAATCCTCCATGTGCTAGGAAAGAAGAAGGGCACTGAGAAATCAACATATTATTGTATTCCAGAAAAGCTGCATTGGGCTAATACCCTGATTATGCTAAGGAAAAAGGTCAGAGAACTGTGTACATGTCAAGTTCTCCACATCTTTTCAGCAGGCGTGATGTTCCAAAAAGAAAAAAGGGAGGAAAAAGCAGGTGTGGGAAATGGGAAAGAGGGGAAGCTGATTTGAGATCCTTCAGAATTGGCCAAGATCCTACATGAGAGTTACTTAGAGAGTAGATGGCTGGAATTCAGTCAGGGACATACGTCTTTGTAGGCAGACTTGCATCTGCAGGAAATAGCACTGAGCAGTTTCACAACAGCCATATTCAGCAAGCATGTGCTGTGATGGTACTATGTGGGGAAGCCAGTGAAGTGACAGATGCATGACTTGTTACCTTAATGGTATGGGGTTCATGAAGAACTCACTTGTATACAGATATTAATGTGGGAAATTTTAATTAGCTCAATATGGCAGCGAGCAATCGGGTAACTGTGGGATCTTTTGACCTATGTATACTGGTACTAACTGATGAGACTCACAGCCAGAGAATAAAACAAAAATAGTTTTTATTGAAAAATAATCTCAGAAACACACATACACATATACTCAGGCTTCAGGTGGTAACACAAGGCTAGTGAAGAGAATTGGAAGTATTGGGATAGAGGAATAGAGTTCAGGATGATGGGCTATACTATACCTATCCGATGAGCAGAATTTTGCGTAGCAAAAGGTATTCAGAATGCAGTTCTGAGGGTCATGCAGCAAACTGGCAGAGTAACAAAGTGGGAGAAACTGCAAATGTGGTGACACAGACTGACAGAGTGATGAGATGAAGGAAGCTGTGCATACTTTGTGTTTTGGGGTGATATTTTTACTCTATATTCCCCCTGAAGGGATGTTATGAGTGGAATACAATGTTTGCTGGATTTCCCCATAGTTAGACAGTGGAAGCTCTGGTTGTGCTAACAATTGCTAATGGCTGAGAAATTGAGACTGATGGGTGTCAGGCAACCTTCTATTGTTCTAGGAGAGGTGGGAAGGAAAATTGGTTTTGCAAGACAAAGAATGTCTGACCACTTTGATTGAATTAGTGAATGACTCACTTTTATATACATCCAGGAGAGTTAGAACCTTTCTGCCCTAAATCACCAGTCCAAGGGCCCCCCACATAATTACTACCTGGGCATGTATTTTAGGAATTTGGGATGGCCTCTCCTTATATTTTCTGAGCATACATTGAGTCCTTGTATTTGGGAGGCCCTGGTCTATTACCAACCACATGGAAGGCCAATAAATAAGCCAATTTATGAAATATAGTCAATTGGTGAATTATTGAAAGGGAGGGGGTATCAGGGCGGGTAACACAACAGGCCTGGTCCACAAGGACACTAGGTAGGGAGTCCTGATGCACAGCAGGAAAGCCCAATGCACATCAGGACACTCTTGCCGATACCCCAATAGGTATTTTAGCTGGGTTCATTAGTGCCTCTTCTATATAGCTATGTATAAAGTGACAAACTCGATTGTTAAGAGAGCAAGGATTTTGCTAAATCAAGGGTGGGAATCATGGTGATGTATGCTGGGAGTTGCAGTATAACAACATTTAGTGGGCTGTGTGATTCCCATCCTAGCCTAAATTGACTGGCTGCTATTGTTATGCTTGCTGTTGTCTGTCCTTCGACTGAACAGCTGCTGTTGCTAGGGTGTATCTCCTAATATGTCTCTGAAATCTGTTTTCCTACAGTTTCCATCCATTGGTTCTAGTCCTGACCCCTGGATTAAGATAGCAAGTCTATTCCACCTTCTGTCTGACAGCATTTCAGAGATGTGAAGACAGCTACCAGTTGTTAATTGCCATCAGGTCAGCTCTGAATTATGGAAACTCTATGAATG
The DNA here is from genome assembly GCA_030847615.1 of Gambelia wislizenii. NCBI lineage: Eukaryota > Metazoa > Chordata > Lepidosauria > Squamata > Crotaphytidae > Gambelia > Gambelia wislizenii. Next base: position 362,191,968 of record JAUMIR010000003.1, read on the forward strand.
AGAGAGCTACAAGACACCCTGTCAACCACAGCCCTGCTCAGGTCCTGCAAACTCTGGGCTGTGGCTTCCTTGATTGAGTCAATCCACCTGTAATGAAATCTTCCTCTTTTCCTACTTCTTCCCACTTTAACAAGCATTATAATCTTTTGTGTCATGTTGTCTCATGATATGTCCAAAGTACAATGGCTGCTGGCCATTTTAGCTTCTAGGGAAAATTAAGGCTTGATTTGCTCTAGGACCAATCTATTGGTCATTTTGCCAGTCCTTGGTATCCTTAGAACTCTCTTCCAGTATCACATTTCAAATGAGTTGATACACTTCCAATCAGCCTTCTTCACTGTCTAGCTTTGACAACCATGTATAGGATGTTTCTATCCATATTATCCATTACAATCATCATCTCCTATATTCTCACCAGTTGTGCCTGTGCGGGTGGTAGAAAAAAAAGAGATAGGCCTCACCAGAAGATCTCAAAAAAAAAAAAAAGGCAGGGAGACTATGGTCCTTCAGATAACCTGGGGCTCATCTATACTTACAGGAAAATCTGACTTACCTTCAAGATTTCAACAGGCTAGTCCACAAGATTGCCACACATACTGAGGTGAGTTCAGGAGCACTGTCCCCACACAGCTATCCCTTTCAAACTCACCCTTGTCCAATAATGTGCAGTATGTGTGGCCATATGCCCATGGCTGCTCTGTTTTTCCTTCTCCCTCTATGAATCATAGAATCATAGAGTTGGAAGAGATCACAAGGGCCATCTAGTCCAACACACACACAGACTCTCTCTCTCTCTCTCTCTCTCTCTCTCTCTCTTTCTCTTTCACACACACACACACACACACACACACACGAATATCCAGATTTTCTGCTCAAATCTGGAGTAAATCCCAGCTCTTTTTGGTCCAGATTAAACCCCTGAGGTGCTGAAATGACTCAGATTTGAGTCATATATCATCTGGACAGCTTGCTCTGAAAATGGAGTGAGATTGTGTGGACAAGCCCTGGGACTCAAACCATGTATGGTTTCATAGGTCCTAACCAGCACTTTGAATTGTGCCTGGAAACAGACTGGCAGCCAGTGGAGCTATTGCGACAAAGAGGGTTTAGCCCTTGAATCCCTATATGTTCAATGATGGTTGTGATGCCAATTTGAGGTGGATGCCTCTTTCCTTTCTGAAGGAGTCCTCATTGTTAATAGCTACAAAATGGTAAGCAAATTATGATATGATCCTCTTCATAGAATTGCCCTTGTGTCTCCCTTCCATGAACTTCCCAAATTACTCACGATTGACCGTGACTGGCTTGACTTACCTGTAGCTTCTTCCCTATTATAACCTGTCTCTTTGGGCAGTTGCTGCCTGCAGGCATAATACATGAACTTGCAAGTAAATTTAGGCCCCGGTATACAAATATACTGTGAGTGGAAGGGAGAGAGCTAACTGGATAGCATGCAATATTTCAAGGCATACCCACTATTCTTCTCTACCTTTTGGAATCATTCCTGCACAGCTGGGTAGCCCTTTAGGTAGGTTCTCTGTAAACCTCTCACCAGGCTTGGAAAACATGTACACTCGACATTCTAGCTCAGAGGATTTCTTGTAGCACTCTTTCCCCACACACCCCACCCCTGGGGAGCCATAGGATTATTTACTATTCAAACAAAGGGATAGATCTTTGCCACTTGCACATTCTGTCAGGATAAAACTGAGAGTGAGCAGCCCTTGAAATACTAAGCAGGTAAAGACTGAATTAAAGAGACAGAATGACAATAGCTTGCACCATCATGCAGATTATATATATAAAACTCCCCAACACTCCTCTTCAAATGATTTAATTTACTGTATTTTTCCACCCAGACATGCAGCCTGAAATATTTTTTAAAGAAATATGAGTGGATAATACCATGCCTTGCAGAGCAATAGAAAGCACTACATTTGCAACCTGGGATGTGTTCATACTATTTGATAACCCACTGAACCACAGAAGTAAGATCCCTCATGATATCCATATTGTTCACACAGCCAGTTCATTTCCCATAGGCCATCACAATGATTTCCTGCTGTCCCTCAGAGCTATCCCACAATTCATAGTTGCCTGCCAGGGAACTGAGGGAAACTGGAATCATTATACAAGCAACACCTTCAACCAATAGACAGAATTGTTCCAGGACCTTAGTAATAAGGTAAAGGCCTTCTGTACCTTGTTGTTGTTTTGTCTTGGGGATGTGTCACTGTTCCAGTTGTGGATCTTTTCATGCAACTGTATCTGCCACAATGCTATCCTATGGAAGCCTAGGACTTGTAGTTCGGTGAGGTAATTTTCTGCCTGCAAGCTCTAGTGCTGTAGCTGAGAGGCATACCCTACAGGAGTGGTTCCCAAACATTGATTCTCCAAGGTATTTTGGATGTCATCTCCTAAAAGTCCTAACTGTTGGCCAAGCTCTCTGGAGTCCTGGGAGTTGAAGTACAAAGAACTTGGAGGAGCAAAGTTTGGGAATCACTGCCCTACAGAATTCTAAGTATCTCACCAAAATACAAATAACAGAGTTCGATAGGATGGATCTGTGTCAGTTAAAGTGGTATCAAACTGTGTAACTGTATCATGTGGAGACACCCCAGTCCTTAATATTAAAGTAATGATCTTCTTTACATTGTCTTGTTTTTACCTTGGAGATATTCTGAAAAGGGGTGGGTCTGTGAGCTTAAATCTTCTTCAGCTGTGACAACTTGCTCATTAAGTTTGTTCTTCTAAGCAAGTTTTATAAAATATTTGAGAGAGTGGCTTGCATACTCCAAGGTGCTGTTATGTCTGTTGTTATTGGCCTCTGTTTTATGACTGCAGAATGCTTTGTAGCATGGTCTTTCAAAATGAGCATTAACTAGAGTTGCCCACTGGAAGAATATTTGGTATTTATACTAGCAGATTACTGCTATTTATATGAGCAAAGTTGAGTTTATGGCTATAACACAGGTGCACATACTTGGGGTGCTTGCAATAAAGTTTTAAGAAAAAGAAAAAAATGTTTCAAGAAGTCCACTCAGGGATAGTGCAGGAGGGGGGGGGGGAAACCAGCGACTATCAACTAGGTTACAGAAGCTCTTAAAGCTGGCTACATACCGGTAGATATATGCCAGTTAATGAAGGAGATGTGTCCCTGGGCATGACTTCTTTAACAGAAAATTTGGTACCAGCAAGAATAACATGGAAAGAATTGGGGATAGGTTCCAGCTAGCCAGAGGATAAGGAGGAAAAGAGGACTGGGCCAGCATACAAGGTCTTTGTAAACTGGAGCTTCTTTGTTAGAGGTTTGGCCATGTCTGCATGGGCCAAAACCTCCATGCTCACCTTGAACCTGGTGCTGGCAGTCCTCATGACATAAGGCTACTTCTGAGAAGCTGAAGTAGTTTTTAGCCCTTAACCCAACTTTGCCCTGCACTAGGCAAAGTGAGGGAAAAGCCCAATATTTTCTGGATTCCCCAGAATGGCTTCAGGTTCTGTTGGCATGCAGACAGCTTGATTGGGTCCAATTTGGCTGATCCAGTTGTCCACACACCAAAAACCATACAATCCCACTTTCCCGCACTGAGCAGCACAGGGAAAGGGGATGGCCTGCCTTCAGAGCTGCTGCCATCACCTCCTCACAAGCTATGATTAAGCTTGTCTGGCACTGTTACCTCTGCTGAGACCAGAAATGGGGTGCTTGTGTGGAGGGGGTAGAACAACCACCTCCTTGTTCATCACATGCCTGGGCACCCATTTCTGGCCTTAGCAGGAGCAATGCTGCCAGCCAGGCTCTCACAGGGAGCTGATTGGCTGACAAGGTGGTGGCAGCACTGGGAACAAAGAAATGGGCCAGTGGGGCTGATGCAGTGTTGCCCCGGCTGGCCTGTGTGGAAAACAATGCACCACTGACAGGATTGGGCCCTGAACATGTGGCTGCCATTGTGGTTGATTCTGGGCCAGTCCAGAGCATAATGCTCTGGATTAAGCTGCCCATGCAGACATGACCTTTGTTAACTGAGGTATGCCAGTATAGTATGGTTTTGAAAACTGGACAGTGAATAAAGCTGACAGGAGGAAAATCATCTTATTTGAAATATTGTGCCAGAAGAGAGTTCTATGGATACCTTGGACTGCTAAAAAGATGAATGATTAGGCCTCAGAGGACACCAAGCCTGAACATGAGTCAGCAGTGTGATGCGGTAGCTAGAAAAGCCAATGCGATTCTAGGCTGCATCAATATGAGTATAGTGTACAGATCGAGGGAAATAATAGTGTCACTCTATTATGCTTGGTCAGACCCCACCTGGAATGCTGTGTCCAGTTCTGGGCACCACAATTCAAGAAGGATATTGACAACATGCCAGAGGAGGGTGAGCAAAACGGTGGGAGGTCTGGAAGCCATGCCCTGTGAGGAGCGGCTTAGGGAGCTGGGTATGTTTAGCCTGGAGAAGAGAAGGCTAGCAGGTGATATAATAGCAAACAGAAAGGAGAGATGTAGTAGTGATGGGTGACTTCAACTATCCTGATATTTGCTGGAAATCTAACTCAACCAAAACTGCAAGGTCTAGCAAATTCCTTACTTGCCTGAAAGATAATTTCATGGTCCAAAAGGTGGAAGAGGCAACAAGGGGGTCAGCTATTTTAGATCTGATGATAGGGATGACCTGGCTAATGGGGTGCAAGGGGTGGGAGCCTTAGGTGGGCGTGATCATGTTCTTCTGGAGCTTGTTATACAATGGAAAGGAGAGGCTAGGCATAGTCAGACATGCATTCTAGACTTTAGGAGAGCTGATTTCAATAAACTCAGGGAAATACTGAGGGTGATCCCATGGTCAGGAATACTAAAAGAGAAGGGACTTCAAGGTGGATGGGACTTTCTCAAAAGGGAGATACTGAAGGCACAATTTCAAACAGTACCAACGAGGAAGAAAAATGGGAGGTGTCTCAAGAAATCAGGATGGATGACTAAAGAACTTTCAACAGAGCTAAGTTTTAAATGGAACATGTATAGGAAATGGTGAAAGGGGGAAATCACCAAAGAAGAATTCAAACAAATAGCAAACACATGTTGGAGTAAAGTCAGAAAAGCTAAAGCGCAGAATGAGCTCAGGCTAACTAGAGAGGTTAAGAACAATAAAAAGGGTTTTTGGGGGTATATCTGCAGCAAAAGGAAGAAGGAAATGGTAGGGCCACTACGTGGAGAAGATGGCAAAGTGCTAACAGGGGACAGAGAAAAGGCAGAATTACTCAACACCTTTGCCTCAGTGTTTTCAGAAAAGCAAAAGGGTGATCAACCTGAGGATAATGGAACAGAAGATTCAGAACAGAGTAGGTAAAGAGGTAGTACGGGAATACCTTCTTAATATAAATGAATTTAAATCTCCAGGACCAGATGAACTACATCCAAGGGTATTAAAAGAGTTGGCAAATGTAATCTCAGAGCCATTGGCAATAATCTTTGAGAACTCCTCGAGAACAAGATAAGTCCCAGCAGATTGGAGGAGGGCAAACATTGTCCCCATCTTCAAAAAGGGGGAAAAAGAGGATCCCAACAATTATCATCCAGTTAGTCTGACATCAATACCAGGGAAGATTCTAGAGCAGATCATTAAGCAGAGAGTCTGTGAACATTTAGAAGGCAATGCCATAATCACAAAAAGTGAACATGGGTTTCAGAGAAACAAGTCATGCCAGATTAATCTGTTCTCTCTCTCTCTCTCTCTCTCTCTTTTTTTCTTTTTTTTTTTTTTTTTTTTAATGAAATTACCAGCTTGGTAAATGAAGGGAACACTGTGGATATCGCATACCTTGATTTCAGTAAGGCCTTTGACAAGGTTCCCCATGACATTCTTGCAAACAAGCTTGTAAAATGTGGGGTAGACAAGTTAACTATTAAATGAATTTGTAACTGGTTGACTGGCCAAACCCAAAGGGTGCTCAGCAGTGGCTCCTCTTCATCTTGGAAAGATGTGAGCAGTGGGGTGCCACAGGGTTCTGTCCTGGGCCCAGTGCTATTCAACATCTTTATCAATGATTTGGATGACAGAATTAGGGGAATGCTTATCAAATTTGCAGATGACACCAAATTAGGAGGAGTAGCTAATAGCCTAGAGGAGAGGATCAAAATTCAAAATGACCTGAATAGACTAGAAAGCTGGGCCAAAGCTAACAAAATGAAATTCAATACGGAGAAGTGTAAGGTACTGCACTTAGGGCGGAAAAACAAAATGCATAGATATAGGATGGGGGAGACCGTTTGAGACTACGTGCGATGGAGTCCTAGTAGACCACAAGTTGAACACGAGTCAACAGTGTGATGAGGCAGCTAAAAAGGCCAATGTGATTTTGGGCTGCATCAATAGAAGTATAGTGTCTAGATCAAGGGAAATAATAGTGCCACTCTATTCTGCCTTCGTCAGGCCTCACCTAGAATACTGTGTCCAGTTCTGGGCACCACAATTCAAAAAGGATATTGACAAATTGGAGCATGTCCAGAGGAGGGCGACTAAAATGGTGAAAGGTCTGGAAACGATGCCTTATGAGGAAGGACTTAGGGAGCTGGGTATGTTTAGCCTGGAAAAAAGACGGTTAAGGGGCAATATGATAGCCCTGTTTAAGTATTTGAAGGGGTGTCATATTGAGGATGGAGCAAGCTTGTTTTCTGCTACTCCAGAGACTAGGACACGGAACAATGGATGCAAGCTCCAGGAACAGAGATTCCACCTCAACATTAGGAGGAACTTTTTGACAGTAAGAGCTGTTCAGCAGTGGAGCACATTCCCTCAGAGTGTGGTAGGTTCTCCTTCCTTGGAGGTCTTTAAACAGAGGCTGGATGGCCATCTATCAGGGATGCTTTGATCGTGATTTCCTGCATGGTAGGTGGTTGGACTGGATGGCCCTTGTGGTCTCTTCCAACTCTACAATTCTATGATTCTATGTCAGTGGTCTTTCATTCCAGTCCCGTGAGAGACTGAGGCAAAATTGCATCTATTTGCTAACCAGAAAAATCTGTTTGCAAAAAGATGCACTTTTACTTTGGTCCCCCATGGAACTGGAATAAAAGAATTCTGGAAGAATGCTGACACCATGTCGTAAGGCAGCAGGAAAGCTGGAACATTCCTGCTGCTTTGCCGCTTCTCTGTGGAGTGTGCTAAGGCTCTCACTCTTCCGCTTCAGCAGGATACCCTGGGTTTTAGTATAATGGGAGAGGGAGAAAAATATTCTCCCTGTCCTCTTTCTCCACACCATGCATAGGTTTATCCCCTTCTATCATGTCTTCCTTACTTGCTTCCCCATGCCCTAAGCTAAATAGCCTCAAATGTTGTAAGCTTTCCTCACAGAGGAGTTTCCATAAAGGATGTTCCCCCAGCTAAACAAAACAAACCTTGCTACAATTCTGCAAGGTGGGGAATATGAAACATGAAAATTATCTGGATTAAGAGAAGCACCACTCCTGTTTCTGTAACTGCCCTATGTAACCAGGGGGACTAGGAAGGAGGCGCTCGGGAAACTGGTGCAGGGGACTACCAATGTGGAAGTAATTGATGTAATGAGAACCAAGCACCAATTCATAAGACAATTTCATTCTTGAATAAATTTCACTTCTTGACAAACTCCCTAATGGGCTTTAGGCAGAGAACTGAACAGGGTGGTTGCTGTAAGACCCTGCAATTTCTCCCACCTGCATCAAAAAGCAATCTGCACTGTTCATGAGAGCAGAATTACAAAAATGAAGGGGGAAGGGGAAAGCAAGTGAAAAAAAGAGTAAGGGGAGGCTTGCTCTTTTGCATAGGGCAATCTCCTTTTCTTTAAGCAGCAGGGGAATATTGGAACGGGAGTCCCCTTTTGTCTCCTTTCCTTGCCATGACAGTACCTTGCTTCATTCATTTTAGAGCAGCCGGCAGCAGATTACTGTTGAACCTAGAGGACAAGAAATCGGCTCTTAAATGCATCCCCAATAACACTCCATCAAGATGGGCTGTGTTTCACCCAACAGTTACCTTGTTCATTTCTGTGTGATGGAAAACTGAAAGTTGGAAAATCAGACACTGCCCTCTTCTGTGATATCTGGGGTATTGCAACACAAACGACCAAGGATGGTGAATTGATTATTATATGTGCTAGAATGGAGACTGCAGTCAAGATGTCAGAAGACTAGGACTTAGAATCATAGAATCATAGAATTATAGAGTTGGAAGAAACCACAAGGGCCATCCAGTCCAACCCACTTGGAAGAACAGCAGAAGGAACTGGACAAGATCCTGAGGTGTCAAGATACATATCTTTGAATACTAAAGTTAGGACTGTACGTGTCACCATATTTCCCATTTCTATGTTTGGTTGTGAAAGCTGGACAGTGAAGAAAACTGATAGAAAATCAATTCACTTGAAATGTGACACTGAAGAAGAGTTCTACAGATACTGTGGACTGCTAAAAAGACAAATAAATGAGTCCTAAAGCAAAACAAGCCCAAACTTTCCCTAGAATCCTAGGTGACTAAACTGAGACAGTTGGACTTTGGACCTATCATGAGAAGACATGACTTAGTAGAAAAGACAATAATGTTTGGTAAGGTAGAAGGCAGTAGGAAAAGAGGAAGACAACCTTCCAGATGGATAGACTCCAGGAAGCCATGGCCCTGAGTCTGGAAGACCTGAGTAAGGCTACTGAGGATACAGTGACTTGGAGGTTTTTTATGCATAGCATCACCATAAGCTGAAGTTGACTTGATGGAAGTTAACAACAAGCAGTCTGGAGTACATACTCAAAGCAGGGATCTGTTAGAGGCTGATATAAATATCAGTCTGATATTTTCCCCCACTTAATTTTTTTTTAAATCTCTTTATGGGATACTAGTGGTCTTCCTCAAAAATTCATACTGCTTCATTAGGAGTAGATTTCTTCAAAAACATTATGCTAGACAATGTTGTAGTGTACAGCTGCATTTGTCTGAAGTAGTAGCCTTTTTAAAGTATCTACACTATGCGGTTATAGTGGTTTGATATCACTTGAACTGTCATGGCTCCATCCTACAGAATCCTGGGATTTGCAGTTTAGCATGGACATGTTACCTGAATTGCATGGGGTCCATGGGAACCCTCTATTATCCTAATATTGACTTGGGGAATTTAATTAACTCAACTTGGCACGTAAGAGGCTGGGCAATGGTGGGTTCTTTTAACCTATGTATACCAGTAGTAATGGAGGAGACTTTAAGGGAAAAGGTACAGTTAAATGATCTTTATTGGAAATTAATATCAATAGCATTCACACACACTCAGGCTTCAGACACTCACACAAGACTATCAAAGATACAGTTGCCCCTCCACATTCACGACTTTCGCATTTGCGGTTTCGATTATTCGTGGAAAGGCGCCTACCCCCCTCCGCCGCTGCTCAACACCCCATCCCTTCCCAAGGCAGTGAAAGGCTTAGCCCGTCACTGTCCCGGGAAGGCGGGGTGGGAAGCCGCTGGCATGCTCCTGCTTCACCCCACTGCCTTCCCAAGACAGCAAGGGGCTTCTCACGAAGCCCATCGCTGCCTTAGGAAGGCAGGGTGGGAAGCAGCTGGTGCCCTCCTGCTTCACCCCACTGCCTTCCCAAGGCAGGGAGGGGCTTCTCATGAAGCCCCTTGCTGCCTTGGAAAGGGGCTGGGGTGGAAAGCCGCTCCCCCACAGGCTCATTTCTTATTCGTGTTTTTTTTCACATTTGCGGGGGTTGTCTGCCCCTAACCCCCGCGAATGTGAAGGGATGACTGTAGTTGGAAGTATTTCAACAGAGGAATAGAATAAAGGGATAGCGGGTTATACTAGACCGATCCTGCAGAGCTGAGATCATGAAGTAAACTGACAACAGGGAGGTCCATACGATGGCCTGGCTACACAGTGTGATGTGAAATCAAGAGGAAGATTAACTCTGTGCCTGGCTACACAGACTGGCATGCAGTCGATAGGAAGGGAATCTGTGCACACTTTGGTGGTGTTTTAGGGTGATATTTGTAGGGAATAATTCCCCTGAAGGGATAGGATTTTGCGTGGTCTCAGAGGTTCCGAGCAATAGACAATGGGTGCTCTGGAAGAGTTAACAATTGTTAATGGATGCTGTGTTTTGAATTGAATGGAAGCAGGCAAGATCTTTTGTTGGAAGCGGATGAGGGGGGGAAAGGACCTGTTTTACAAGCATCAAGGACTGTGCTATTGAGTGTATTAGTGAATGACTAACCTCCAGGTGTTAAGTTCTGACCTGAGCATTTGGTTTTTGGGAAATTTCCAAAGACCCCTCCTTTGGTTATACATTATTCCAGCCTTGGTATTAGGGGGTTCCTGGTTTAACTGTTAACCATGTGGATGGCCACATTAAGTCAATTTATTAAATATTGCCAATTAATTGCTATTTCAAGATGGAGGCTTTCTGGGTAGGTAACAGTATTTTGCATTCCTGGTTAAAGAACTTTAGTGCTATATTTCTCCAACTTTGGCCTGCCAGATGCTTTGGACTTCAGCTCCCAGAATCCCAGACATACTGACTGAGCCTTCTGGGAGGCCAAAACATCTAGAGGAGCTAAGCTTGAGAACTACTGCTTTAGTACATTCCCCTAAACTGCAGTATTAGGGATCGCTAGAAGAGAATTCCAAGCCTCTCAGCAAACTACAAATCCCAAGATTCCATAGGATGTAAACATGGCAGTTAAAGTGGTATAGCTACAATTTGTGACGTGTGGTGATAACTATAATTTCCCATTCTTTTCTCAGCATTTCATCTTTTTTTAAAAAAAAACTGAACTCAAATACTGTTGAATTTGAGGGACACGCTACCGTGTTAAAATGGAAGTAAGATGACAATGCACAGCTGCACTCTTTTCACCCACAGTGACTTTTGACCACACACTTTGCTTCCACCCTCCCCATACAGCATGGTTTAGCAATGCTAGGCCCTCCAGATGTGGCTAGGCAGCAAAACCCATAACCCTAAGCATAGCCAGTGGTGAAGGTTGATGGGAACTGCAGCCCAACAAGGCCTGGAGAGACAAAATGCAACATAAGCTTATCTTAGTAGTGGTTTCCTTCAGTTTCTTCAAGGACAGAACAAATCATTCTGTGCATACTGGGTGCAGCCATGGTATGTGAATGTTGTGAGACATTATTTACAACCCTTATCTCTGCAGAATTCAGTGGGCCTAAATTAACAATGTCCACTTAATTCTACATGTCTTATTTCATTACATCTCCATTATTTACAGCTTACATGATACCATAAAGAATTTGGCTCATGAAGTACCTTGCACTGTTTGAGCTGTGAGATATTTTCCCAGCTCCCATGAGAATTCCAGTCAGTTCACTGTGGATTGGTGTTATTCATACCCTCCAACATTTCACAGATGAAGGAGATTATCAGACAGGAATGAAAAATGCGTTCCTGTCCCACAATCTCCACTCCCTCCCCGTTCCCGTCCCTGTCACGCCACAATCACCTTCCCCACCACACTTACCTCCTCTCTTTTCATTCCAGAAGCTCAGAAGTGAATGGAGCTATAACAGAGCTCCCTTCACTTCCTGGATCGAAATCTTGCAGATTCTCGTGAGAAGACGCAAGCGCGGGAAATTCAAAAATAAAAATAAAAAGAACACGAAAAAACTGACAGCAAGCACAAAAACACACTTTAAAAGATAGAAGTAACCCAGGGAGGGTCTTAAAAAGTGTGTCACTTACCTTGATGTCCCAATCTCACCTGGAAGTGTTCTGACAGGGACCCCTCCCATAGATGCTGCGATTTTGCCAGCATAACGGGGCACCTTGTCGCATGCAGGAACATCCGTGACAGGAATAGAATAGCAGCATCGGAAGAACGGCTACCGAATGGGTGCATAAAGAGGGAACAATGTCATCTGAAAAAGGAGCCCTTTTGTGATCTCCCTGTGTTCCTGTAACATCACTTTTAACATGTCTGATAATCTCTAAAACTGGTTTATGTGTGGCCAAGCAATGACTCCTAGGAAGAAGGGCAAGTTTCTGCCCCTTCCACTCCAATCTCTTCTCCGGAATGGAGTATAAAAGCAGCTGAAAAAATGGGATGGCAAAAGATTAATTGGAACTGTTGCTGCCAAATTGGGACAATTTGAGGGTTTTGTTATTTATTTTACATTCCCTCCTTTCTCCCAATATGGGACCCAAAGTGGCTTGCGAGTTAAGTTCACGCAAAATAGATAAAACAATATATAGTAATATATAGTAAAAAAAAAAAAAAGTTTAAAAAAGCATTAGGATCAATGTTAAGGTGTAATGTAGATTTCTTGCAGTGTGAGCTGTTTCCTGACCCCAGTGAATTCCAATGCTATTTCTATTTCTTCTGAATAGGGGCAATCCTATAAGAACTTCCAGAGGAGGTCATTCTATTTCTTGTGTCCTGGAAAAAGGTAATGAGAGTTCTTTTTTCCCCCTTTGGTCCCAGCAGGTTAACATTGCTGGAGACAAAGCATAACCCCAGAGGCAAAAATCAATAGATTTGATGGGGCATTAAGTGGCAATTGGCTGAAATTTCAGGAAATTGTTTCGAGCTGCACAGATAATGCCACAGAATGCTTACCTTGCAGGTCTAGTTCTGTGTGACTTCTACAACAAAATATGAATCTGCAGTCTTTCACACTACAATTATAACTGTATTACATTTTAATCAAATGTAAACAGTCTCTAGAAGCCAAGATGACCCAGGGCCCTATCACACTACACTGTTATAGCACTATTATTCTACTTTAACTATCCTGGCAACCTTGTATGGAATTGTGGGATTTGCAGTTTCAGGAGGGGCATTCAGATTCTCAGCCAGAGCATTCTTGGGACTCACTAAATTACAAATGCCAGAATTCCACATAATGTTGCCATGGCAGTTACAGTGGAATAATAACACTATAACAGTGTAGTGTGATAGGGCCCTAAGCTGAGACTGCCGTGCTTTAGACATATGATGAGAAATCATGAATCATGAGAAAAGACAATAATACTTGGCAAAGTAGAAGGCAGTAGGAAAAGACGAAAATCGCATTTCAGATGGATAGACTCAATCGAGGAAGCCACACCCCAAAATCTGCAAGACCTGAGCATAACTGTTGATGACAGAGTGATTTGAAAGTCTCTTATTTATAGGGTCAACAACAAATTCCATTTTAACCACCATGGCACCATTCTTTGGGATCCAGAAATACATAATTTCAGGAAGTATTTAGAATTATCTTCCAGAAAGCTCTAGTGCCTCATCAAATTACAAACCCCAGCATTCCAGAGGATGTAACCATGGTGATTAAATGTCACAGTAGTGCACTGGTACCTCTGAACATATCAGGAGGACCAGGCAGCAAAAATTCTTGTAGCAGAATTTCAATCATCAGGCTGAAGAAATAAGCACACAGATTCAGACTTGTGTCTAAACTACTTTTCTTTACTAGAGTATGTTGGAGCAATATTTACAATGAGTCTTGAGACTCCTATCATACAGACTACATAACACAGCAGAATGCACACTGCAATCCTGCACTGTACAGCTCAGACTGAATGTGCACAGTCTAAGTGCAAAATCCAAGTACAGAGACAGTGTATGGGATCATTTCATCATACAGTACAGATAGAGTACAGTCATGGGTTATACAGTTCGTGTTTCACTTACACATGGGCTACATTTTCCCATACAACTAAGAGTTCACTCCTCACACCTCCCTTCCCACAGCTGTCTCTCAGACTTAGGACATTTTCAGATGCCCCTTACTGCACAAGCAGCCTCCGGAGTAGTAACAAGACTGCTGTATGGCAGGGGGTCCTTTTTGGACGCTGCCGTCCCTCTTCTGGGATCATTCATGACACATCTGTGAAGCTTTGGAAGCAGCTGTGCCATATTTTAAGCACAGGCAACTTCCATGCTTAAAATATGGTGCGGCCGCTTCCAAAGCTTCACAGACGTGCCACAAATGATCCCGGAAGAGGGACGGCAACGTCCAAAAAGGACCCCCTGCTGCGCAGCAGCCTCGTTACTGCTTCGGAGGCTGCTTGTGCAGTAAGGGGTGTCTGAAAATGTCACTAATCTAGGTATGCTAGTCAGCTGCATTTAGCCACCTCGCTGCTGGCCACTGCAGGCTGTTGCACATTATACCATGCCAGCTCTTTACAGTATAAATTTCCAGTGATTGCATGTCCTATCACCTTGACATCAAAGTGGGATGAAAGTATAATTGTGCAGTGGGAAAGAGACCTTGCCGACTAAAGTGTCCCATCCAGTGAGGGGTGGGGAAAGAAAACTTTTCTTGAGTTAAATTGTTATTGGCTGTCATGGTAGCAGATCCTGAAGCTGCATAACCTTACAGTCACTTCCAGAATTAATTCAGGGTATGCAGGGGTTGTTATAATAAGAGATTTGTGACATGTAAATGATACACACACACACTGATTCTTAAAAGGCTTTCTTTCCAACATTTACCAAAGTCTGGTTGAAAACTCCCCACTCTTCCCTTAAGACACTGTTATCTCTTTGATTATTTCTTCCCACTACATACACAAGAAAGTGGAAGTACAGATGATATTCCCTTGGCAACCTAGAGAGTTCTCAAAGCCCCTTGCAGCAAATTAGTGGTCTACACAGCACAATCAAATCAATCCTTTAAGTCTAATGAAGGCTTCCCCAATGCTGCTCAGGGGTTTTGTACCAAGGAAATCATTAGACCCCCGGAGAACTCACACTGAAAACAAAACTTCCCAAAAGCTGGGAGGATTAATTAGGGATAGAAGGTGTTTCAAACAAGATGTTCTATTTCTCCCCTCCTTTAAAAAAAAACAAAAAAAAACCCAGTATTTTGGGATAGATGCCGCAGATTTTCTCAGTGGGATTTGTCAACACATTACCAGAAGCCTGAGCTGCAGTGGAAATTGTGGAGCACAATCAAGGAAAAACCTCTGTCCTAAATCCTAACCATTTTACGGTGCAATACTAACTAACTAAGATGGAACTAGGCTAGCTAAAGCTGTACTGAATCCAAAACCCTCTCACCCTTGAGCTGCTGGAAGTTACTCAGGACTACCTGGTATTGTAGCTTTGTCCCTGAGTTGGGAAAAGGTTGGACTAGGCATAATCCAGCTCCTCTCTCACTCTGCCTCTTCCCCACTCCTTTTTTTTTTTTTGCCTCCTCTATCAGAAGACCTTAGTCAGTAGAGTAGTTCTTAGCCAGCAGAGTAATCTGACTAGCAAATCATTCTGTTAGCTCTGAGATCAAGAGATGGAAGAGGACTCTGCTGGCAAAAAGGCATTTCTGCCTGCAGAAGAGCTATGTGTCCAATCCTAACCCACCATCATCAGTGCATCTTTGATTTCTGTTGCACTTCCAGTTACTTTTATATTTACAGAGGGTGTGGTCTCAGTAGCTAGGCTCGCATCCTGTTAGTGACATATACACGCAAAAGTCATGCTACTTATGTGGGGTAAATTATCTGCAATGATGCAACGTACATATTCTGCTGACAGCAGCAGAAATGGAATGGAACATACAGAAATGTGCATTACAGTTGTGCATTGAGGTTGCATGTTGCAATTGTGCTTATGGTTGCATATTGTGCATTGCTGTAGCACATCACACATTTCAGTTGCACTTTGCACATTGAGGTTTCACATTGCTCAAACAGCACCCAGTCATTCACAGGTGTTAAACAATATTATTATTCTTTATGGAAGTTACATAGGGTTGGTGCAGCTTATCTCCAAATGTGGATATTTATGCTCTCTAAGGAGATGTTGGATTGTGACTGTAGTGGATTGCAGAAGCTGGTGGAATGATCGGTAGTACCATATATTGAAATAACTAAATGTGAGTAACTGATGTTACTTTTATATATCAAGAAAATGAAGCATCATTTTTTTAAAATTGTGATGATCATGGTAACTCATTATTTCAAGGGCCTTGGAACTGTAGCAAATAAAACAAATTTCCCAACCTCTGATTCCATGCTATTGTTTTTCATGCCTGTTTGTTTGCTCCTAACATCTCAATTTACTGAATTTGGTCACCCGTGGCAAGGTTTGTAATTACCCCTTTAATAATAAGGATATAATGGTGATGACTCTTTTAAATAAGCCCATTAAAATATCTTGATGGAATGAGATAGTTGGACTTTTTCTAAGGCAACTGTATAACCAGCTGAGCTTAAGCTTGCTTTCAGGAGTGTTTCCAAAAATAGGCTTTGCTGTGGCAGATTTATGTCAGCTTCATCACTATATATTTCTAATTGCTTCTATCACAGGCACAAGTTTTCAACATTAATTTCACTGCATTGTGTTCCATCACCCATGAAAAATGGAGATTTCTAAGTAAGAAGTGTGTTAAGGCAGTAAAATTTGTCACCAGTTATGCACCTCAGCAGTTTGTAACTATCACTATATAATCATTCTATTAACGTAGAAGCTACATTTTCACACATTTCATGCATTTGTTAAATATAGGTTGACCCCATATCCATATCCATTCCAAGAACTCCCATGGATACCTGAAACCATGGATAATAGGGAACGCTATTATTTTCAATGAGAAGAACGCTGGAAGTTGACCATATAATTGCATTGGAGGACCTAGAAATGCCTAGAGAAAACATATTTTTTTGGATGTGGATGAGTGAACTGTGGATACCAAACCTATGGATACGGGGGGTCGACCTGTATCTCTCCTGTGACCTGATAACAGTTGTCCAAGCTGGGAAAGAAAACCATCATTGTTGAATGGTAAGTCAACACATATTTGTAGGAATCTGCCTGCCTGTTTGTCTTATTCATTTCTAAATACTATGGCTGGCATCCTGTTTGGTATTTATAATGTTGTAAGCCAGATTTATAAACATCATAAATATTGCAATTCACATTTATGGTTGTGTACTACTAAAATGACTGCAAATGCTCCCCCACAAACCCACCTTAGAAGCAAAGTAGCCATACCATGTTGCTTCCATTCTGCCCGTTCTGCTCTCAGGGTATTCTATTCACGATTAAAAATTGTGAATAGAACCCCTTTTCCATTTTCTTCCATGCCTGTCACGGAATCAGGGATGTGGGGAAAGGATCCCCGTCCCTGTTCCGTGATGACAGGCACAGGGGAGGAGCTCTGTGACCGTCACGTCCTGCCACGATCGGGACATCAAGGTAAGTGCCGCCCTTCTTCCCCCCCTCCCCAGGTTGCTTTTTTTAATTTTAAATTTATTTTTCCCATTTATTTTTCTATTTGACAACTGGGGGGTATTTCAAATTTTCCTCCCACTCATTCTCTTGTGAGAATGAGCAGAATTTCCCCCAGCCGGTTGTAAAGGCAGCCTTACAACGGCTGTATTTACGGCCGACCAGGCAAGGAGGCAGGGAGCCCATTCCTGGAGCGGAATGGAGGTAAGTGTGTGAACATTTTCCTCCATTCCATTACAGGAACGGGAGAGGAGATGGCAGTACAGAAACGGGGCATTTTGGCCCCATCTGATAATGTCCTAAGGTGCTGGAGATCAGGGCTGTGAATGATGACGTGTCCAGCCCCTTCCCACAAGTGAGGCATGGTGAGAAAAGCTGTTGTGACAAGACTCTACAGGAGCCCAACACTGCTTTTAGCACTGCAAATCCCTGGTGGGAAGGGTCTGAATGCATCATAGCTCAGTACCCTACTCTCCAGCACATCAGAACTCTTCCAGTTGGTGTGACTGCCTGGCTTCTGAGGTGGGTTTGGGGGAATTGAATCAGGAGATGTGTTCTGACATCATAGCTATGTTGCTGTAGCTACATCTGATGATGCAAAATCTCAGCATTGGTTTTGTATTCATGTTATAGCTCTGTCACATCGCACTGTTACTGAGAGACAGTGGTTTAGCAACTGGCTTCAAACTGACATGAGTTTCTTGCCATGACAGCAGATGGCTTCCATGTCTGGGGTGCAGTGAAACTGCTCTAGGTTGAAATGGAAGTTTGCAGAACAGGCATTTCACTTTTTAAATAGGTTGAAAGTAGCCACTGCGCTTGTTTAACATTTAAAAAAAAACCACACATTTTTCAAAAGCAGAAGTAACTTCCTGACCATTTCCACTCTGGGATGAAGGTTTTTCTGGCAGAAAACTGGCCCCTAAATCTGCCACAGTTGCAGATTTTCCCATCCCTAGAATAAAGAACTGAGATACAGCTCTCTGTTGAATGTAAATTGGTTTGCTTTGCTTGCAATGTCATGTGTCAGATGCTGCCCTGAATCCTATTGGTGAATCCCAACTAGAGTAGACTCACTCAGTCATTGTTGAATGGTAAGTCAACACATAGATAAATCCAATTAATTCAACAGGTCTGCTCTAATCAGGACTAGCAATAGGATTCAGGCTAACAGCAGATCACCACAATCCTATTTGGAAAAGGGAGATAGTGCCGATGTATTATGATAATCAGGGTGAAGTGAGAGGCTGGGTAAGTCTGGCTAGTGCCAATAGAGATAATGACCATGCCCTATGAGGAGTAGCATAGGGAGCTGGTTATGTTTAGCCTCGGGAAGAGAAGGTTAAGACGGGACATGATAGCCATGTTTAAAAATTTGAAGGGATGTCATACTGAGGAGGGACCAAGCTTGTCATCGGCTGAGAACATAACAAAGCAACAAAATGGGGTAAATTGAAGAAATCCAACAGCTCCTCTGAGGCTGATTTAGTTTAGCATGAACTTTTGTGGATTTGACTCTGTTTCTTCCAATGCACTGGGAGGCCCTTCGCTCAGTTTCACCATGTTCACACACATTTGACGGGGACAAAGGTAGGGTCTTTTATAATAATAATAATAATTATTATTATTTATATCCCGCCCCTCTACGAACAATCGGGGCAGCTTACAACAGTAAAATAATACATAATATAAAACAACTCAAAATCCCTTCCCCCCCTTAAAACATTATTAAATCATTACAAATTAAAATCAACATATAATACAATTGTTATTAAAAACCCTTCCTAGCGAGCAGCAACAGTAAGGAGCTCCAGAATCAACTTCCAAAGGGGGTTCCTGAGGCCGGGATTAGCTATTCCTGAAAAGCCTGCCTGAAGAGAACCGTCTTGACAGCCTTTTTAAAGCTGTCTAACGATGTCAATAGGCGGTTCTCATCCGGTAGGCTGTTCCACAATTTGGGGGCGACAGCCGAGAAAGCCCTCTGGGAGGTGGTCGCAAGCCTAGATCTTTGTGGCTGCAACAAATTCCTCCTAGAGAGCACGGGGAGGATTATAAGGGAGAAGGCAGTCCCTGAGATAGCTTGGACCCAAACCATTTAGGGCTTTAAAGGTGATAACCAACACCTTGTACTGGGCCCGGAAGCTGATAGGCAGCCAGTGGAGGGACCTCAAAACCGGAGTAATGTGGTCCCTCCTAGATGTTCCAGAGACAAGCCTGGCTGCCATATTTTATATCAGTTGTAATTTCTGAACCAAGCACAAGGGTAGCCCCATGTAGAGTGCATTACAGAAATCAAGACGTGAGGTTACCAGCGCATGCACAACGGTCTCAAGATCCCTTACTTCCAGAAAAGGGCGCAGCTGGCGTATCAGCTGAAGTTGATAACAAGCGCTCCTGACTGTTGCATTTACCTGATTTGTCATCAGGAGCGATGAGTCAAGGAGCACCCCCAGACTGCAAACACAGTCACTGGAGGAGAGTGTGACCCTGTCCAGGACTGGAGGTTGCAACTCAATTCTTGGTTTCGGGGCTGCTACCATGAGCACCTCCGTCTTGTCTGGATCCAGTCTCAGTCTGTTTTTCCTCATCCAGCCCATTACTGCCCGAAGACATTCATTGAGAGGAGAGGTGCCGTCAGAATTCGAGGCCGATGAACGAGATACGGAGAAATAGATCTGAGTGTCATCAGCGTACTGATAACACCCAGCTCCGTAACTCCGAATGATCTCACCCAGCGGCTTCATATAGATGTTAAATAACATTGGAGGCAGAATAGCACCCTGTGGTACTCCACAGGTGAGCTCCCTTTTACTGGAGCTACTGTCCCCGAGCAGCACTCTCTGGGATCTGCCCGAGAGGAAGGACCGGAACCACTGCAAAGCAGTTCCTCCGATGCCTAACTCCCTCAGGCGATCCAGAAGAATGCTGTGATCTATCGTATCAAAAGCCGCTGAGAGGTCTAGGAGCACCAACAGGGTCACACTACCCCTGTCGATGCCCAGACGCAGATCGTCGGTCAAGGCAACCATGGCAGTCTCAACCCCAAAGCCTGTCCTGACGCCAGTTTGAAATGGGTCTAGATAATCAGTTTCATCCAAGACAACTTGGAGTTGAAGAGCAACCGCCCTCTCTATCACCTTGCTCAAAAATGGTAATAAAGAGACTGGCCTATAATTTTTCATATCCAGGGGGTCCAGGGAAGGTTTTTTCAGAATAGGCTTAACAGCCGCCTCTTTTAGACATGATGGAATATATCCTTCCCTGAAGGACGCATTGATGATGCTCACAAGGAACTTCCACAATGCATCCCCTCCCTGGACGGCCAGCCAAGATGGGCAAGGGTCGAGGGGGCAGGTAGTCTTCCTCACACTACCAAGGAGCTTGTCCATGTCATCAGTACTCACAGATTGAAGCTGATCCAGTATAATTACATCGGCGGAGTCACTGGACACCTCGTCCATTGTTTCTGTTACAATAGCGGCATCTAAGTTGGCTCTTATCTGAGCAATTTTATCTGCAAAGAAGTTATTAAATGCGTCACAGCAGGCAGTCGTCGAGTTAAGCAGGGGGTTTGGCGCAGGGGACACCTGTGCCAACTCCCTCACCACCCTAAACAGCTCTGCTGGACGAGACTCTGCAGACACAATACATGCAGAGGAGAAGGATCTCTGCGCTGCACGCATTGCCTCCCGATAGGACCAAAGAAAGTTCCTATGGTGAGTTCTGTCAGATAAGAGGCGAGTCTTCCACCACCTGCATTCTAGCTTTCAGTGGCTCCAAAACACCCGTCCTAGGTAGGCTCAATTTGCCACACCTCCCTGCTATAGTTCCTTTGCCTGACACAGACTTTAAAAAAAAACTGACAGGTCTTTCTGAACTGAATGTTTTAAAAGAAAGGGCCTTTAATAAGGTGCTGTGCTGATTTTAATTGTACTGAAAGTATGTTTTAAATTGCTTTTTAAAAGATGGAAAATTTAATCCTATTTTAATGTTAACCTTTTGTACGTTTCAATCATAATTTATCTGTTTTAATTTGCAAGCTGCCCTGAACCCTGCTTTGGGATAAAGCAGAATAGGAAGAATATAAATAAAGTTAATAATAATAGTATTAATAATTTTCTAACTATGCCGAACTTGAACTTTGGCTTTTTTAACCAGAGCCACACACTGAATTACATTTTCATTGAGCTGTTTACCACTGCCCTAGGGCTCAGCTACATGGCAGAATTAAATACGGGAAAATTCATGTTATCTCCATTTCAATCCTGTCCCACGTTGTGGCCATGATGCATCCTCATAATTGGTGACTGTCAAAATGCCTGAGCTTGTTGTCCTCATGGCCAGCTAGGGAATGGGGGAGAGGTTGTTAAAGGCCAAGCAAGCGATCTCTCAGCCAAATGACAGCCTTTATTTCCCCAGCAGTGGCAGCAGCTTTCCAGGGCGGGCGGTATGTGTTGTGCGTGCTGGATCTACCTCGCTCAGCCCTTGCCCAGCACCCCGCCGGCTGCAGCGGCTTCTGCGACCAAGAGCCTGTTCCTCCCGGCTGCAGCTGGAAGTTCTCTTCAATCATTGTTGAAATCCTGTTGGTTAAACCAAACTAGAGTAGATCCATTCAATCAACCTATTCAATCACTACTCTAGCTGGAACTAATCTAGGATTCAGGTCATGATGATGTTTCAAAGCCAATGACTTACCAATTTTTTCTCTATATCTGGGTTTGTTCAGCTTTCTCTTGAATAATGTGGTACACAATTTGCACCACATGCCAAATAAAAAGTTAACATCTTGCTATTGGAAGATATAAGGGTCAGAGTCCTTTTGATTAGTTCCAACTCAAGTAAGCCTATTGAAGGAACTGTTGAGTGATGAGACAACACATAAGTACATCCCATTGATTCTATGGCTGTCCTCTTGTCAGAACTAAGAATAGGATTTAGGTGAAGGTCCCATATATGTTCTGCTTTTACCCAGCCAGAGGGTTCGTCTACAGGAGCCAAGATACACTGGCTCCCCACCAACCTATCCTGGTTGCAGATCAGGCCTGTTGTTCCTCTGTTACTACCTCTGTTGGGAGGCAGTCCTGTTACCCAAATCACTTGTGGAAATTCCATGCAAATATCAAGTTTTTAATATGTTGGGGAAATTAGCAGCAACTCAACTTTAGCAATGCGGAAGGGGGAAATAGAGGGATCATTATGTCTATTTTTACCCCTACTAACTCTGAAATGACACACACACAAACACAAGATGAAAAGTTAACAATGATATTTATTAAGGACTTTAAAATAATAACACCAATCATGTACACATTCATACGATAAACATTCACACAAGACCGCTAGGAATGGAAAGAAAGAAGTTGACAGAGAAATAGATGGGGAGTTTTTCAGGGGAAATACATAGTCCAAAGTTTTGAAGCAAACTGTTAGTGTGGATGGATGAAGCAGGAATGGCTAACACAGAGAGATGTAGTGTCCCCAGGACTGGAATCTGTGTGCAATGAGGCAACATTTGGGGCCAATAGTTATACCCAAAAATGTGCCCTCAGGTGATAGGATTTCATGTGTTGAAACAATGGATTCTAGGTGTCTCCAAAGATTGAACAATGGATTTCCTGCATTTCAGCAATGGGCTTCTGAAGATGTTAATGTGTTGCAACTACTCTAAAGGTTCTGGTGATTAATTTTACAAAGTGTGAGCTGCCTCCTTGATGGTGGGGTCTGGGGATTAAGGGAAGAGTGATACCTTCAGACAAAGGATTACTCCAACCACCGATGATGGGATCAATTGTCCATCAATAGGGTATGTGCAGGGAATGTCCTCTTGACCTTTCCTTTCAGTTTGAAATTTGTTAATACAGTCATCCCTTCACATTCGCGGGGGTTTCCCAGACCCCCGCGAATGTGAAAATTCCATGAATAATGACTGCCCGCCCCCACCAAAGCGACCATGGGGCCTCCAGAGGCCCCATAGTCGCTTTCCCCCGCCTCCCTCCTCCCTTCCAAGGCCTTCACAGGGCCTCTGGAGACCCTCCCAACGCCCCATGGAGGCCTCCCCATTCCTCCCCCTCCCACCCGGGCCTTCATGGAGCTTTCGGAGGCTCCGTGGAGGCCTCCCCGTCCCTCCCACCTCCCACCCAGGACCTTCATGGGGCCTCCGGAGGCCCCTTGTCATGGTTTTGGGAGGGCGGGGGGGGGCCTCCCAAAACCACAAATATGCAAAACCGTGAATGCTAAGTTCGCTAATGTGGAGGGGCAACTGTAGTCCTTCCTTTTGGGTGATACATGGTTTAGCACATGCCTTTGGAATCCTTACAGTGAGTCCCTGGGATTTACTGTTCTCCCACATGCATGACTAACTTAATATGCCAAATTATTAATAAGCCAATTTTGGGGGTTCCTGAGGGTAGAGCTTATTAGGGATACTAACAGTCCTGATGGACATGCTGGCCCATCATTACAGTTGGCTCTCCCGGAAGCAAGGAAGGTGCCTTGCAACATGTGACCAAGGCCCCCCTGCATGTGACAAGCCTTGGCCACATGCTGTGGGACTCCTTCCTGCCTCCCAGACAGCCAGGAAGACCAGCATCAGCGAGGGCTGACCTGTTGGAACAGGCTCCTACAGACATATGGGGCTCAATCCGTTTTTTCCCCCAGCAGAAACAGAGTAAAACAGGTATTATTTTAAAACATAACAGGTCCTGCCCCATCTGAGCCCCATATCTGCCCAGGGTCAAAACGGGGCAAAAGCCCTGCATCATCAGGCCTGCAGGGCTCTAAGATGGGGCCAAGATGAGGTATATTGTCCATGTAGACAAGCCCAAAGACAATGATGGAAGGGGTTTTAGTTATACTCTAAATCATAACTGAATTTTTAATTCCACCAATTAAGTTGTGTACCAAAGTTTTTGCCTGCCAAACATGCAACATTGCGTTTGCAAAAGAAGTGCACAATGAGTGCCATAGCAAACCCAAGGCTTCCTAAGGACATTGAAAAGGGGGAGTTGGCTTTAGGACAGCTTCTGAGTTTCCTTGGCATTGAATTTATTTTCCTTAGCAAGGAGTTTGAATGGCCCTGTGGATATGCAGTTCCTGCCAGAAGAATCCTGGATCTGAGACTCAAGCTTCCAAGTCAGAATTAGAGGACAAATTGTTTCATGTCTGCAAATTGAACTAATGGGACAACAAGATCCAAAGAAAGGCAAGAGGGCCTTGATTGTTTTCGATGCCTTAAGCCAATCAGTATTCAGTTTTGTTCCCTTAAAACACCAAAGATCTACAGAGAAATGCTATTTATTCCTCTTGCCACATTGCTCTGTTCTTTATGTAATATTGAGTTTTTCTATTTTCATTCCAGTAAAAGAGTTGCTATGGAGACTTTCCACCCTTGCAGTAACCAAAACTGACTCTTAAATACTTGAAGACCTCTGAACCTGCTCGGTTGCTGTGTTTTCTATGGGTAATTTTGGGTGATCCTGTTAAAATGTAACCTAAGGGCTTGTCTGTAGAAGAAGTAATAATGCACGTACCTGCACATTATAGACAATTTGCAACAGTATTCTTTTGTCTCCATGGTGTTTTGGCACAAACAATAGTATGTGAAGCTCCACACCATGATGTTCACATGACCATGAATCAAGATGGCAGCCATGTTATTGTTTTGCACAGTGGGGGGCAAAGAAGGGAAAAGAAACCCAGCAGCACCCAGAGACAACAGGGAGGGCAGCCACTGCAAGGAACAGTAGGAGAGCCAGCCACCCTTCACCCATCCCAGTGGTGGTGGCATCCTCCAATTCTGGCTCTAAAGGGATGGGAGGATCCACCTGGCCAGCTTCTGGTTGCAGAGTTTTTGGAATTTTTGCCCCTTCTTACCAATACAATGAATGGCTGTGGGATCACATTGGAACAAAAGGTTTGTTCCAATGTGATCCCACAGCCCTCACATTTTTGAGAAGATTTTTCACCATCTAGACAACCCCTAAGCATGTCTTAATTCGGCTTTATAGGATCTAAGGTGGGTGTGTTTTTTTTATTTTAGTTTTTAGTTTTGGCATTCATAAAACCATACAATTCTAAAGCTGGAAGGAAACTAAAGGATCATCGTCCAATTCCCTCCCAATCCAGGAATCCATGGTTATGGCATCTCTGACAGATGGCCATTCTCTCATTAAAAACCTGCAATGAAGAAGAACCCACCACCAGTAGAGGTATTCTGCTCAATTTTCAAACAATTCTTAGCATCAAGAGGTTCTTCCTGATGTTCAGTCAGAATCTCTCATCTTATAATTTGAATCCCTTGGTTCAAGTCTCCTGGAGGAGCAGAAGCTCATTGTCCATGTGACAGCCTTTCAGATATTTAAATAAGGTTACCATTTCTATAGAGAGTCAGCATGGTGTAGTGGTTTGAGCACTGGGCTACAACTCTGGAGACCAAGGTTCAAATCCTCGCTCAGCCAGAAAAACCCACTGGTGTTGACAAGTCACATTCTCTCAGCCTCTGAGTAAGGCAAAGGCAAACCCCCTCTGAACAAGTCTTGCCAAGGAAACTACATGGTAGGTTCAACTTAGGGTTGCCATAAATCAGAAACTACATGAAGACACACAACACCAACAAAACATGTCTCCTCCCAGTCTTATATTCTCTAGGAGATCTCCATACTCAATGATTCTTCATTGGGCCCAGTTTTTAGAACTTTACCATCTTAGTAACCTTCCTCTGGACATGTTTCATCTTCTTGATATCCTCCCTGAAGAGTGATCCCCATAAGTGGACACAATATTCCAGGTGATGTCTGACAAAAGCTAAATAGAGTGGTACTATTACTGATGCAGATTATGTTAACGTTTAACACATCTTTGAATCTTGAGCTTTCAGAGTTCATCTACACAGACCAATACCCCCAGACTCACCCCATATCCACTGCGATGCAGCCACACAATGTACAGCCTGATCCACAGGGAATCCACCCCTCCTGGTCCTTAATCTGCTTTTAAAAACCTTGCAGGTTACTCTGGAATTCCCTGAGAAATCTAGAGTTTCCTGAGTGTAGACAGCAGAAATTGGGCTAGATTCAGGGTGGGGGAGATGTAACAGATGACAAACGGTGCCATCATCCCCTGTGCCACCTGTTCCATGCAGAAAGGGGAAGGGAAAAGGTATGAACCTCCTATAGTCCACCACTGCTGTTGTCCCAGCAAAGCTCCTCTTCATATTTCCATTGCCAACATGTCACTTGCCCAGCGTCAGAATGAGGCACCCAGCCATGTGATTGTTGATCACATGGCTGGGCACCTCCTTTTGACAAAAGAGGGAATGCAACCTCACCAATAGGGCCCTGCCAGGGAGTTCTTGCCCAGGGAGGCAAAGGCAATGGCCCGATGGAGAATGAGATAGCAAATTGTGGTCCAATCTGGATTTCAGGTGTGGACATCAATGCAACCTCAAGGTGGAGTTTCCCAGGTTGGTGTGGCACAAATGGGAGTGATTTCGGCCAAAAAATTCCAGGTTGCACCCAGAGTTTTTCGGCAGTGTAGATGAGCCCTCAGTCCAACAGTTTTGAAATTGGTTCTGCCTAGAGCTTTGACATAAGTAGTTACTGTTAACTACCTATGATTCTCTCTTTTCCCCTATAACAAAGGTATAACTACATTACATGGACTCAAACTACAGGAAAAGAGATTCCACCTAAACATTAGGAAGAACTTCCTGACAGTAAGAGCTGTTCGACAGTGGTCTTTGGGGTTTTTTAAACAGAGGCTGGATGGCCATCTGCAGGGAATAATTTGACTATGTATTCCTGCATGGTGGGGGTTAGACTAGATGGCCCTTGTGGTCTCTTCCAACTCTATGATTCTGTGATTCTACATTATCCAGACTGTTCCATTACATTATCAAGTGTGTTCATAATGTCAGGCCTTTCAGGTCTGAAAAACAGATGTCTTCCACCTCCCATCCTCCATGGGCCTGTATGGAAGAAATATGTTTGGAATTTTTCTGGAAGTTGTAGTGCACTCTAACTTCCTTCAGGAACTTCTTTTCTACTGATTACATTCTGGACTGGTTTCTCTTGTATATTATGGTATAATGTACAATGTTGTATACTATTATCTTGGGCCAGATGCAATTAATTCCTTTGTAATCTTGCTCTCAAAGACAGAATCACAGAATCTTAAGTTGGAAGGGACAGCAAGGACCATCTAGTCCAAATACCTGCCATGCAGGAATACACAATCAGAGCACACCTGAAAGATGTCCTTTGGAGGTCTGGTTAAATACCTCCAAAGAAGGAAAATCCACCATCCTCCAATGCACTTTCTACTCTCAAACAGCTCTTGCAGTAAAGAAATTCTTCCTAACTTTTAGGTAGAATTTCTTTCCTTATAATTTTAATCCATCGCTCCATGTCCTAGTCTCTGGAACCACAGAAAGAAGCTTGCTCCATCCTCTATATGGCATCCCTTCTGATATTTAGAGACAGCTATCATGTCACCTCTCAGTCTTCTCTTTTCCAAGCTAAACATACCCAGCTCCCTAAGTCACTCCTCATAAGGCTTGGTTTCCAGACCTTTGATCATTTTGGTTACCCTTCTCTGGACATATTTCAGCGTATTGATAACCTTTTTGAACTGTGATGACCAGAACTGAACACAGTAATCCTGGTCGAATAAAAGCAGAACAGAGTAGCACTACAATTCAATTAGCACAATTAGGTGAAATGTTTTCTCCAACTCTTCCTCCATTTCTTTCTTTTTTGGCTTCTCCTTCCCTCCTTCTCTAGGGTTGTCTAGACAATTAAAAGAAACCCTCATGGAATGTGAGGGGAATATCTTTTGTCCCAATGGGATCCCACAGTGAATCGACATATTTGAAAGAGGGGAACACTTTTCCTATACTTTTTAAATACCCTGCAGGAAATGTGCATTCCTGCTCGCTGGGAGGAGCAACACAATTAGTTGGGCAGTCCAGAGAGGGTGGAGCTGACCATCTGATTGGCCAGATGTGAGCTTGCAATCAAGTGCACAGAAGGCTGCCTGATCATACACTGCCAGGAAGACGGGGAGAGAACTGCCAGCCCTTTGCCCATCCTGGTGGAGGTGGTGAGAGAAAGAAGAAGAGGGCAGTTCGTCCCATCCCTTTGTAGTTGGAATCAGAGGTGGCTGCTGCCGGGATCCTCCTCTTCCTCACCATGGCTGCCATTTATCTTCAGGCACTGCCGGGTTCTCGCCTTCAGTGTCTCTTCCAATTGCCCCAAGCACACACACCCATGCAAAACATCATGGGAACATATTGATGCTGCTGAAAGTTGGGAATACAGCGCAGATAAGAGGATTGTTTTTTTCTCACTTAGATGAGCCCCCCTCTCTTTCCCCACCCCTCCTCTTCCCATTTTGCTTTTTACTCACCCTCACATTCTCTTTCTTTTGATTCACACATTTGAACTATGTAATTAAGATAAGATTGATGCAGAAAAGGGGTGAGCTTGTTAGACACCTGATCATTAGAACTGCAGGTGACACAGATTGCATTTGGGATCCCTGGTTCCCGTATGAAACCTATATTCTACCTACCACTTATCTTTGCAGACCACACTTCTTGACTGGGAGTGGGGAGGCAGACAGGATGTGGTGATTCAGTTGTGCAGAAAAATGTTCTCCATGTGCTCAGAAACTCTCAAAATTTCAGATGAAGAATTCTCTGTTCTTGATTCACTGACCGATCTTTGTAGCTATCCAGTTACTGATCTACTTGTTGTGTTTCAGTGCCTTTTCACTGAAATAAATAACTCCTTATTAACCTTTAATAAAGAAGGGATTTGAAGACTGAATGAAATGTACTTGTTGGTGTGGGTGAAAAGAAGAGAGATTCCGATAGAGAGGATATAAAATGAGATCCCTTGCTTTGGGACAGTCTTTCACAACCTGACAGATCACAGTCATGTTGGACTCCTACTATTCCTAGCCAACAATGCTATTATAGACTTTGTAGGTGATGTGGAGAAAATTGTTGGTTGGGGGAAGAAAACCTGAGAAGAACAAAAAGAGACTTTTTGAAGAAGCCAATAACAAAATGTACTTCCCTAAGGTCAACAGTGACAACCTCCATGCCATTCTCTGTATATCTTATGGTCTTGTCAACAATAATGTTTCAGACAACAAGTTAATCAATGCTAATTCAACTAATTAAACCATTCCAATAAGCCTTGTTTATGGTAGCCAAGTAATTTATGAATTTATATCATTTAACATCAAATTAATTTTGAAACCTAATTTTCCAAGTGCTGTTAAACACTGAAAATTAAAAGAAAGCCCTACTTTTTAAAACCAGAGAGAGATTTCTAGTGTCCAGAAAAGCAGCTCAAAATGCCAGCAGGATAAACAAGGGCTGGGAAAGCAGACAAGCCCCAGTGATAGTCAACTAGGGAGAGCCAGAAAAAGTTCAGAACAAGCAAGGTTCCGTTTCTTAGGGAAGCAGCAATACAGGCAAGAAGGCACACAAAGAAGAGTCCAGAATATAGCCCAAAGGCCAAGGTTTACAGAAGGCAGTGTAGTCCAGGAGTCAATCCGGGGGTCAGCAGGATCAGGCAACAGGGTGGTCAGGAACAGTCCAAGGTCAAGGTATGAGTCAAGGCAGCAAGGATTCAGGCACCAAAGTCAGCAGGAAGCTTTCTCCAGGGAGATCAGTTGATCTCTGACAAAGCCTCCATTATATAAAGCAATTAAGGCTTTGCCAGGTGTTTCTTAATGAGCAAGTTCTTCTTATAAATTATCAGAGACCTCCTTTGAGCTTCTTTTTGAGCTTGCTGCTGGGTGTACGATGGTGGAGGTAAGTCCTTCTCTTCTTCATCATCCTTATCCGAGTGTGCAGGACTCTCTGCTGGGACTGATGCCAACCCACTCAGACCAGGCTCCTCCTCTACTTGAGTCTCTAGGTTGGCAGGGTTTCCCAATGGCACAGGTGTAGATAATCCTGTTCCAGGGTCCCTAGGGCCATTCCCTGCCATGTCCTCCTCTGAATCTATAGCCTCATCAGGCTCACAGGGCATGACATCTAGCCACTTCAGGTTCTGACCTTTCTTTCTTGGGGGAAGGAGAGTAATTTTTACTATGAAATTCATGGGGTTGCCATAACTTGACAAGAGACTTGAAGGTGCATACATACGCAGCCCTGGAGGATCCCAGGACAAAAAAATGGCCTCTAGACTGATGTCATACCCCTGCTTTAGAGTTTGCCTTCCTCAGAAGATGAAGCAGACCTACTGGAGTCAGAGGAGATGCCTGAGAGCCAGCCATGTCCTCCTTAGGTTCAGCAAGATTCAGAGCAGGAAGAGGAGCTGGAGGAGAACCCTCCCCCCCAGTCCCCAGGAAAGGTGGAGGCTTTAGTGTCTGGCTCAGACCATCCCCCACAGATGTAGCAAATGTCTGCATTCCAGGCATCATGGAGAACACAGCTGCAAAATTCACTTCCTAAATTCTGCCTGAAATCAGGGCATGGGCTGAGCTGACTGCCTTTATAAGCAGGGACCTTCCTCCAGTCAAACTGCTAAATTCAACTTCAGTTCACCTCTTGACAACTCGGCTCTTGTAAGTACTGGATTTACAACTCTTAAACTGTTTAACACCCTGCTATTGTGAGTCATTGGTCTCTGTTCTGATTTACAGCTTTCTTGACCCTGGATTGTGTGACACCAAATTCATCCTTCTTCCACAGCTGCTGACTTTAGCACTTTGAACTCTTGCTTACTGTTGAGAGTAAGACAACCTACAGCAGTTGTCCACAACAGCTTTTACAGGACCATGCCACTTAACCGTGAACATACACTGTAATATTCAGTAAAGATTTGATCACTTATCCTCATTAGCATAACTAAAAATAGTGAGATCATTGATGCCCATTAATCCTCCAGTTCTGCTCATTGATAAAAGTTTAATGCAGTGTGATAACTTCCAGGAAGGTAGCAGAAAAAAATAAGAATAATGATGTATTAAGTAATGGGGGAAGAATGATCTCATTGTAGCTTAGCTTGACAAATGAATGGACAGGAAAACATTTCTCATACATAGCAACACTTTGAATTCACAGCTGGTAATTTGGAGGACAGTAAATATATATTTGGCACTGCTCCACCATATGTTAATGGGGAAACATTGCTTTGCTTTGAAAGATTATTTTGTTGCACATCCAATAAATTGTGTTTCTTAGAAACTTGTCCCTTTGAAGATGATCAAGGCTCAAAGAATGACATATAATTTCCCAAAGGGTAGTCACCAATGGCTCCTCTTCATCTTGGAGAGAAATGACTAGTGGGATGCCAAAGAGTACTGTCCTGGGCCCAGTGTTTTCAACATCTTTATCAATGACTTGGATAAGGGAATAAAGGGCATGCTTATCAAGTTTTCAGATGACACCAAATTAGGAGGGGTAGCTAATATCCCAGAGGACAGGATCAGAATCCAAAATGACCTGAACAGATTAGAAAACTGGGCCAAAACTAACAAAATGAATTTCAGCAGGGAGAAATATAGGATACTACACTTGGGCAGTAAAAATGAAATTCAAAGGTATAGGATGGGTGACACCTAGTTTGATGGCAGTACCTGTGAAAAGGATCTAGGAGTCCAAGAAGATTATCATATGCAGGAAAAAGTACTTTAGGAAAACACCAGGATGACATTCCTGTCCCACAAATGGGACCCGGTTTAGCACAATGTCTTGCTTGTTGTGTTCTGCTCCAGTGCTTCTGCAGTTAGTAAGGTGGTGCTTTTCATTAACAGGAGCTCCTCATCAATGAAAGTGCTGCCTTACTAACTGCAGAAGCGCTGGAGCAGAATGCGATGAGCACAACATTGTGTGAGACCAGGTCCCATTCATGGGACAAGAACATCGTCCTTGTGTTCTCCTAAGGTACTTTTTACTGCATCTTATAATCTCCTTAATGGACCTCAAGCTGAACATGAGTCAGCAGTGTGATGCAGCAGCTAAAAAAGCCAAGCCATTCTAGGCTGTGAAGTCAAAGGCTTTCATGGCTGGCATCCATAGGTTTTCTGTGGGTTTTTTCAGGCTGTAAGGCCATGTTCTGGAAGAGTTTGTTTCTGATGTTTCGCTGCATCTGTGGCTGGTATCTTCAGAGAATGGTTGGGTAGGAGTGTATGGGGGATATATACTGTGAGCCCCTGTTGGAGAGGATATGTAAATTTGTGTATCTGAATGGCTAGTTTCTGGGTGGAGATATGCAAGGAGGATTAGTGTCTGTTTGGCTAATGGTCCATTGTCTGCTGGAACTCCCCCAGTCCCTGGGTGGAGTTCATTTGCATGTGCTGAGTTTTGATTTTAGTGTTTTTCAGAACTGGTAGCCAGATTTTGTTTACTTTTAGGGTTTCTTCTTTCCTGTTGAAGTTCTCCAAGTGTTTGTGGATTTCAATAGCTTCTCTGTGCATTCTGACATGATAGTTGTTGGCCTGGTCCAGAATTTCAGTGTTTTTAAATGAC
This sequence comes from Gambelia wislizenii, assembly GCA_030847615.1. Classification (NCBI taxonomy): domain Eukaryota; kingdom Metazoa; phylum Chordata; class Lepidosauria; order Squamata; family Crotaphytidae; genus Gambelia; species Gambelia wislizenii. Next base: position 362,224,656 of record JAUMIR010000003.1, read on the forward strand.
ATTTTGTGTCCAGGTTGGTTTAAAACATGTTCTGCTACTGCTGATTTTTCTGGCTGGCCCAGTCTGCAGTGTTTCTCATGTTCCTTGATTCGTGTTTGCACACTGTGTTTAGTGGTCCCTATGTGAACTTGACCACAGTTGCATGGTATGTGGTAAACTCCTGCAGCTGTGACAGGGTCTTTTTTGTCCTTCACTGAGCATAGCATTTCCTGGATTTTCTTGGTTGGTCTGTAGATTGTTTGGAGGTTGTGTTTCCTCATCAGTTTCCCTATTCTGTTTGTGACTCCTTTGATGTATGGTAAAAATACCTTCCCTTTGGGTGGCTGTTTTTCTTCTTCATTCCTGTGGTTTTTTTCTGGGTCTGGCTGCTCTTGTGATGTCTAATCTGGAGTAACCATTAGCCTGTAGAGTCCATTTTAGGTGCTTCAGTTCATCCTCCAGGTAGTGAGGTTCACGAATCCTTTTTTCATGGTCTACCAATGTTTTTATTGTGCTTCTTTTTTGTCCTTGGTGATGATTGGAGTTCTTGTGTAGGTATCTGTCCATGTGTACGGGTTTTCTTTTTTTTCAATAACTTTATTTATTAAAAGTTTTATACGCATTAAAAAATACATACATCCTCCAGATTTATCTTCTATATGATCCATTTTCTTCCAACCAAGAAAAAAAGAGTATATACATACATACATTCATCTTCCGAAATTCTTCCAAATTGTTTCCACATCTTCTTTCTCGGTTATTTTACAATTATTTACTCTATTCCCTTATTCTTTCATCTGTATCTTATCTGTCTCTGCTTCCTATTATTACTATCTCTCCATCCGGTATCTTCTTTTTCATAACCATTAAACCATTAAAACAGACCTCTGTAATTTTCAAATTAATTCTATCTACATATTTCTTACATTTAATTCTCTTATTTTTCTTTTCTGTAAGAGATTCCTTATTACTAATTTTACTACATGAATTTGTTACCTTACTGTTCCTTATTTGACTGGGATTTCACATTTCTATATTTATCTACTTTCCCTATCCTTCATCTGAAACTTAGTATCACTCCTTTTCCCCATTTTCTTTCCCATACTGGCATTAAGCAGTCCCATTCCTCTTTAAAATCGCTTTCCTTTTTATAATTTAATAACATTGTTAGCTTATCCAATACGGCTGTTTTATGTAGCTTAATCAGCCATTCCTCTACATCCAGAATTTCTAAATTTTTCCAGTATTTAGCATATACCAACCTAGCTGTAGTAACCATGTACAACAATATTCGCCAATACTTTTTTCTTATCTGTGTATCTAATATATCTAACATATTTAATAAGTAAAATTCTGGTGTCATTTGTATATCTACTTTTATTATTTGCAATACTATTAAATGAACCTTTTTCCAGAATTTCCTTACTTTGGGACATTGCCACCAACTATGATAAAACGTACCTCTTTCCAACCCACATTTCCAACATCTGTCATTTCTGGTTTTATACATTTTGGCAACCTTATACGGTGTTAAGTGCCACCTATAAAGCATCTTATAATAATTTCCCCTCAAATCTTGGCTTTTAGTAAATTTTATATTTTTATCCCAAGAGCTTTCCTATTGTTCTAATGTTGGTGAAAAACCCATATTTTGTGCCCATTTAATCATGTTATTCTTCACTGTTTCCTCTTCCATATCTACTGTTAATAGTAATCTGTATAATTTAGAGATTGTTTTATCCTTCTCATTTCTCAGTATTTGATCCAATTCTGTATGCTTCCTTTCAATTCCAATCAATTTCATATTCTGTATAAATTTCTCTTTGATTTGTCTATATAGGAACCAGTGGCATTGTAACTGTTCTTCTTCTAATTCTTCCCTTGGTTTTATACTCCACTGGTCCCCCTTAACTTTTAAGATCTCCTCATAAGTCAACCATTTACCCTTACTTAGGTTTTCTTTTTTATGAAAAGCCTCATGTGTCGATGTACATAATGGTATCTTCCTTGATATTTTATTCCTACATTTCTGCCATACACCTAATAACGCTCTTCTTATAAAATGATGTTTGAAATCTTTATGTACTTCTGCCTTATTATATATTAAATATGCGTGCCACCCAAACCTGTTATTAAATCCTTCTAATGTCAATAGTTTTTTATCTTCTAAATTTACCCACTTTTCTATCCAAGTCAAACAGCACGCATAATAATATAATTACAAATTTGGTAATTGAAATCCTCCTCTTTCTTTCCTTTCATGTAATATTTTCCATCTGATCCTTGGTTTTTTACCTTGCCATATAATTTCGATAATTCTTTATTCCAGTCTTTAAATGGGATGTCATTCGTTATAATCGGTATGCTTTGAAACCATAACATCATTTTCAGTAATATATTCATCTTTATTAAAGATATCCTTCCTAATAAAGATAATTTTAATTTTTCCCATTGTTGTAATTCTTTTTTTATATTATTCCATCCTTTAGTATAGTTATTTTTAAATAGTTCCGTGTTTGTCTTTGTTAATATTATTCCTAAATATCTTACCCTTTTCTCTATGTTAAATTTGGACATTTTACATTTGGAAATGTAAAGTACTGCATTTAGGGCGGAAAAATGAAATGCATAAATATAGGATGGGAGAGACCTGGCTGAATGAGACTACGTGCGAAAGGGATCTAGGAGTCCTAGTAGACCACAAGTTGAACATGAGCCAACAGTGTGATGCGGCAGCTAAAAAGGCCAATGCAATTTTGGGCTGCATCAATAGAAGTATAGTGTCTAGATCAAGGGAAGTAATAGTGCCACTCTATTCTGCCTTGGTCAGACCTCACTTAGAATACTGTGTCCAGTTCTGGGCACCACAATTCAGAAAGGATATTGACAAATTGGAGCGTGTCCAGAGAAGGGCAACTAAAATGGTGAAAGGTCTGGAAACAATGCCTTATGAGGAGAGACTTAGGGAGCTGGGTATGTTTAGCCTGGAAAAAAGACGGTTTAGAGGTGATATGATAGCCCTGTTTAAGTATTTGAAGGGATGTCACGCTGAGGATGGAGCAGGCTTGTTTTCTGCTGCTCCAGAGACTGGAACACGGAGCAATGGGTACAAGCTCCAGGAACAGAGATTCCACCTCAACATGAGGAGGAACTTTTTGACAGTAAGAGCTGTTCGGCAGTGGAACACACTCCCTCGGAGCGTGGTGGGGTCTCCTTCCTTGGAGGTCTTTAAACAGAGGCTGGATGGCCATCTGTCGGGGATGCTTTGATTGTGTATTCCTGCATGGCAGGGGGGTTGGACTGGATGGCCCTCGTGGTCTCTTCCAACTCTGCAATTCTATGATTCTATGATTCCCTTAATTCTTTTTCTTCTTTTGTTGACAGATTTTTTTGTTATCACTACTTTTTTTCCGTATTAATTTTGAATCCCGCCAGGTGTCCAAATTCTTCTAAGACTGATAATAGTTTCTTTATGCTCTCCATTGGGTTTTCTAAACAAATAACTAAATCATCTGCATAAACTCTCAACTTATATTTATAGTTCTGAATCTTTAATCCTTTTATTTCCTCATCAGCTCTTATTTTCCTATTCAAGATTTCCAGAATCATAATGAAAAGTAATGGGGAGAGGGGACATCCTTGCCTTGTTCCTTTCAAAATACTACATGTTGGTGACTTTTCCCCATTTACAATTATTTTTGCCATTTGATCTTTATATATTGCTTTTATCCAACTTATAAAATTCTCCCCTAATTTCATCTCTCCCATTACTTCAAACATGAATCCCCAATTTAGGTTGTCAAATGCTTTCTCAGCATCAATGAAAATTAAGCTTAATTTCTTATGATTCTGTTTTTCAATATATCCCAGAATATCTATCTCCGTTCTTATGTTATTTCTTTCTTTTTAATATAATTTTTTATTAGGCAACCATGAATAACATTTTCGTTTGTTTCCACATTACCACATTTCCACATTTCTACATTTATGTATATATATATATATATATATATATGTGTGTGTGTGTGCGTTGTCTTTAATTATTTCGTCCTTCCACATAATATTCTTATATAATATCTGTATCCATATTTGGTAACTCCTTGTTGTTGAAATTGTCACCTTATATAAAGAATATATATAATACCGATCTAACAAATAAACAAACAAAAACATATCAACAAACAACCAAATTTAACAACACAAATAGACCGATAGACAACAAAAACCACTTCCTCAGCGATATCTCCGGTTTTCAGGTTTTACACACAATCATTTACGTATTTGGATATTACATTTGTTAACTTGTCACTCCATCCTTCTATTCAGTATTCTTTATTCTTTCTATTCCTTCTATTCTAGCTCAACTGTTTTCTTATAATATCATTACAGTCGTCCCTTCACATTCGCGGGGGTTCCGTTCCGCGGACCCCCGCGAATGTGAAAAATCCGCGAATAACTACACCCCTCCCCCTCCCTCCCCAGGCCTTCGCGGGGCCTTCCTAGGCCCCGCGGAGGCCTCACCGGCCCTCCCTCCCACCCTCCCTGGGCCTTCGCGGGGCCTTCTTAGGCCCCACGGAGGCCTCACCGGCCCTCCCTCCCACCCTCCCCGGGCCTTCGCGGGGCCTTCCTAGGCCCCGCGGAGGCCTCACCGGCCCTCCCTCCCACCCTCCCCGGGCCTTCGCGGGGCCTTCCTAGGCCCCGCGGAGGCCTCACCGGCCCTCCCTCCCACCCTCCCCGGGCCTTCGCGGGGCCTTCCTAGGCCCCGCGGAGGCCTCACCGGCCCTCCCTCCCACCCTCCCCGGGCCTTCGCGGGGCCTTCCTAGGCCCCGCGGAGGCCTCACCGGCCCTCCCTCCCACCCTCCGCAGGCCTTCGCGGGGCCATCCTAGGCCCCGCGGAGGCCTCACCGGCCCTCCCTCCCACCCTCCCCAGGCCTTCGCGGGGCCTTCCTAGGCCCCGCGGAGGCCTCACCGGCCCTCCCTCCCACCCTCCCCAGGCCTTCGCGGGGCCATCCTAGGCCCCGCGGAGGCCTCACCGGCCCTCCCTCCCACCCTCCCCAGGCCTTCGCGGGGCCTTCCTAGGCCCCGCGGAGGCCTCACCGGCCCTCCCTCCCTCCCTCCCCAGGCCTTCGCGGGGCCTTCCTAGGCCCCGCGGAGGCCTCACTGGCTCTCCCTCCCACCCTCCCCAGGGCCTCGCGGGGCCTTCCTAGGCCCCGCGGAGGCCTCACCGGCCCTCCATCCCACCCTCCCCGGGCCTTCGCGGGGCCTTCTTAGGCCCCGCGGAGGCCTCACCGGCCCTCCCTCCCACCCTCCCCAGGCCTTTGCGGGGCCTTCCTAGGCCCCGCGGAGGCCTCACCGGCCCTCCCTCCCACCCTCTCCAGGCCTTCGCGGGGCCTTCCTAGGCCCCACGGAGGTCTCACCGGCTCTCCCTCCCACCCTCCCCAGGCCTTCGCGGGGCCTTCCTAGGCCCCGCGGAGGCCTCACCGGCCCTCCCTCCCACCCTCCCCAGGCGTTCGCGGGGCCTTCCTAGGCCCCGCGGAGACCTCACCGGCCCTCCCTCCCACCTTCCCCAGGCCTTCGCGGGGCCTTCCTAGGCCCCGCGGAGGCCTCACCGGCCCTCCCTCCCACCCTCCCCAGGCCTTCGCGGGGCCTTCCTAGGCCCCGCGGAGGCCTCACCGGCCCTCCCTCCCACCCTCCCCAGGCCTTCGCGGGGCCTTCCTAGGCCCCGCGGAGACCTCACCGGCCCTCCCTCCCACCTTCCCCGGGCCTTCGCGGGGCCTTCCTAGGCCCCGCGGAGGCCTCACCGGCCCTCCCTCCCACCCTCCCTGGGCCTTCGCGGGGCCTTCTTAGGCCCCGCGGAGGCCTCACCAGCCCTCCCTCCCACCCTCCCCGGGCCTTCGCGGGGCCTTCCTAGGCCCCGCGGAGGCCTCACCGGCCCTCCCTCCCACCCTCCCCGGGCCTTCGCGGGGCCTTCCTAGGCCCCGCGGAGGCCTCACCGGCCCTCCCTCCCACCCTCCCCAGGCCTTCGCGGGGCCTTCCTAGGCCCCGCGGAGGCCTCACCGGCCCTCCATCCCACCCTCCCCGGGCCTTCGCGGGGCCTTCTTAGGCCCCGCGGAGGCCTCACCGGCCCTCCCTCCCACCCTCCCCAGGCCTTTGCGGGGCCTTCCTAGGCCCCGCGGAGGCCTCACCGGCCCTCCCTCCCACCCTCCCCAGGCGTTCGCGGGGCCTTCCTAGGCCCCGCGGAGACCTCACCGGCCCTCCCTCCCACCTTCCCCAGGCCTTCGCGGGGCCTTCCTAGGCCCCGCGGAGGCCTCACCGGCCCTCCCTCCCACCCTCCCCAGGCCTTCGCGGGGCCTTCCTAGGCCCCGCGGAGGCCTCACCGGCCCTCCCTCCCACCCTCCCCAGGCCTTCGCGGGGCCTTCCTAGGCCCCGCGGAGACCTCACCGGCCCTCCCTCCCACCTTCCCCAGGCCTTCGCGGGGCCTTCCTAGGCCCCGCGGAGACCTCACCGGCCCTCCCTCCCACCCTCCCTGGGCCTTCGCGGGGCCTTCTTAGGCCCCGCGGAGGCCTCACCAGCCCTCCCTCCCACCCTCCCCGGGCCTTCGCGGGGCCTTCCTAGGCCCCGCGGAGGCCTCACCGGCCCTCCCTCCCACCCTCCCCGGGCCTTCGCGGGGCCTTCCTAGGCCCCGCGGAGGCCTCACCGGCCCTCCCTCCCACCCTCCCCAGGCCTTCGCGGGGCCTTCCTAGGCCCCGCGAAGGCCTCACCGGCCCTCCCTCCCACCCTCCCCAGGCCTTCGCGGGGCCATCCTAGGCCCCGCGGAGGCCTCACCGGCCCTCCCTCCCACCCTCCCCAGGCCTTCGCGGGGCCTTCCTAGGCCCCGCGGAGGCCTCACCGGCTCTCCCTCCCACCCTCCCCAGGCCTTCGCGGGGCCTTCCTAGGCCCCGCGGAGGCCTCACCGGCCCTCCCTCCCACCCTCCCCAGGCCTTCGCGGGGCCATCCTAGGCCCCGCGGAGGCCTCACCGGCCCTCCCTCCCACCCTCCCCAGGCCTTCGCGGGGCCTTCCTAGGCCCCGCGGAGGCCTCACCGGCCCTCCCTCCCTCCCTCCCCAGGCCTTCGCGGGGCCTTCCTAGGCCCCGCGGAGGCCTCACTGGCTCTCCCTCCCACCCTCCCCAGGGCCTCGCGGGGCCTTCCTAGGCCCCGCGGAGGCCTCACCGGCCCTCCCTCCCACCCTCCCCAGGCCTTTGCGGGGCCTTCCTAGGCCCCGCGGAGGCCTCACCGGCCCTCCCTCCCACCCTCTCCAGGCCTTCGCGGGGCCTTCCTAGGCCCCACGGAGGTCTCACCGGCTCTCCCTCCCACCCTCCCCAGGCCTTCGCGGGGCCTTCCTAGGCCCCGCGGAGGCCTCACCGGCCCTCCCTCCCACCCTCCCCAGGCCTTCGTGGGGCCATCCTAGGCCCCGCGGAGGCCTCACTGGCCCTCCCTCCCACCCTCCCCAGGCCTTCGCGGGGCCTTCCTAGGCCCCGCGGAGGCCTCACCGGCTCTCCCTCCCACCCTCCCCAGGCCTTCGCGGGGCTTTCCTAGGCCCCGCGGAGGCCTCACCGGCCCTCCCTCCCTCCCTCCCCAGGCCTTCGCGGGGCCTTCCTAGGCCCCGCGGAGGTCTCACCGGCCCTCCCTCCCACCCTCCCCAGGCCTTCGCGGGGCCTTCCTAGGCCCCGCGGAGGCCTCACCGGCCCTCCCTCCCTCCCTCCCCAGGCCTTCGCGGGGCCTTCCTAGGCCCCGCGGAGGTCTCACCGGCCCTCCCTCCTACCCTCCCCAGGCCTTCGCAGGGCCTTCCTAGGCCCCGCGGAGGCCTCACCGGCCCTCCCTCCCACCCTCCCCAGGCCTTCGCGGGGCCTTCCTAGGCCCCGCGGAGGCCTCACCGGCTCTCCCTCCCACCCTCCCCAGGCCTTCGCGGGGCCTTCCTAGGCCCCGCGGAGGCCTCCCCGGCCCTCCCTCCCTCCCTCCCCAGGCCTTCGCGGGGCCTCCGGAGGGCCTCAGGGCGTCCCGCGAAGGCCTCCCCACCCCTCCCCAGGTCTTTCATGGGGCCTCTGGAGGCCCCGTGTCGCGGTTTTGGGGGGGTCCGGGGGGGCCCTCCCAAAACCGCGAATAACTGAAACCGCGAATGTCAAGTTCGCGAATGTGGAGGGACAACTGTAATTGTTTATCAAATACATCTTATGAATCTTATGATTCTGTTTTTCAAAATATCCCAGAATATCTATCACCGTTCTTATGTTATTTCTTAGGTATCTATTCGGCAGAAAACCACTCTGCTCTTCATGTATCCAATACTTTAGTACTTCTTTTAATCTTTCTGCTATTATAGATGTAAAAATCTTATAGTCTGAATTTAACAAAGAGATTGGTCTATAATTTTTTATTTCTTTAGGGTCTTTTGTCTCTTTCGGGATCAGACTTATATTTGCTTCCCCCCATGTATTTGGTTTTTTTTTTTTCCTTTTTGGATATTATTTATTATCTGATATAGAGGTATCATTAATTCTTCATCGAATGTTTTACAATATAGAGCTGAGAGACCATCCGGTCCCGCCACCTTCCCTATTTTTAATTTTCTTATAGCTCTCTGAATTTTCTCCATTGATATTTTTTTATTTAACTCATTCCTCTGATCTTCTGTTATTTGTGGTATATTCTCTCTTTTTAGATATTCCTTAATTTTTTCTTTTTTTTCTTCTGTTTGTTTTTGCTCCATAAATAATCTAGCAAAATAATTATAAAAAAGTTTTTAATTTTCTTTTGCTGCCTATATGACTCTTCACCTACTCTTATTTCAGATATTATTTTCTTCTCTTTCTCTTTTCTTATCTTATAAGATAACCATTTCATTGGTTTATTTGTGTTTTCAAAATATTTTTGCTTTGTGTACCTTAATTTCCTTTCTATCTCAGCTGTCATTTCCAAATTTATTTGATTCTGCAAAATCTTAATCTCATTAATTAGTTTTACCTTTTTAGGATTATTCTTCAATTCTTGTTCTTTTTTCTCTATTTTCTCTTCTAGTTGTTTCACTCTTTCTCTTCTTTTCTTTTTTTGCTCTATCTCTTTCTGAATAAAGAAACCTTGAATCACTGTCTTGCTAGTATCCCAAACTATTTCCACTGGTGTGCCTTTTCCCATATTTTCCTCGAAAAAGTATCTTAAGGTTTCTTTTGCTTTCTGAACTGTCTCATCATTCCTCAGCAAATAATCTTTTAATTTCCAAGAGAATTCTTTTTTGTTTATCTTCGGGGATAACAGTATTGGGCAATGATCAGAGAATAATCTATTCTTTATCTCTATCTTCTGAATTCTTTTACATGCACTTTTAGACATGCAAATCATATCAATTCTTGACCAGGATTGGTGTCTGTCCGAAAAACATGTATATTCTATTTGTTTCCCATATTTCTCTCTATCTCTTTCTCTCTATCTACCAATGCTAGATTTTCCATCATTTCAAAACACTCTTTTGGTAGTTTCCCCCTATTTTCTTTCCCCTTCTTTTTATTAGATCTGTCAAGAGATGGGTGTGTGGGTTTTCTGTATACCTTGTGGCCTAACCGTTGGTTTGGTTTGCGGATGACTAGGACATCCAAGAATGGCAGTGTTCCTTCCTTTTCTTTTTCTATCAGTAATTGGATATTTGGGTGGATGCTGTTCAGGTGGCTCAGAAATGAGACCAAATCTTCTTCTTCATGGCTCCAAATGGTGAAAGTGCCGTCCACATATTGGAACCATGTTGTGGGCTTTTTTTTTGGTGCTGTTTCCAGGGCTTGCTTTCAAAATGTTCCATGTAAAAGTTGCAAATCCACTCAAAGACAGTAGAGTCCCCATTGACTGCAAAACGGTTTCTTCCTCTCCACTCTTTCTCACAATGGAAGTTGCCTATTTCTATTCAATTCCAAATATGCCACCCAATAATGATCATTAACTCTTCTAGAGAATCCTTTGTCTAGCTCTGGGAAACTCCAAGAGACATTGTATTTCACTCTAAATTCCATCCCTTCAGAGAAATTATCAGATCTAAATATCCCCCTAAAACTCCACCTAATTACACAGCTCCACCTCTTCCCTCTATGTTGCCAGTTTGCTGTATGGCCTTCAGGACATAACTCTGAGACCCTTTTGCTGCAGGAATCTCTACTTTCCAGGACAGGTGTCATATAACCCATCATCCCCTCACTCTATTCCTCTATCCAAATACTTCCTACTATTTTTGATAGCCTTGTTTGAGTGCTTGATGCCTGAGTGTGTGAGCAAATGCTGTTACTATTAATTGTTAATAAAAACCATTTAATTGTATGTTTTGGCGTAGAGTATCCTCTGTTATTACCAGTATGCACAGGTCTCAAGGTCCCACCGCTCCCTGGCCTCTTGCATGCCAAATTTAGTTAATCAATTCTCCAAATTAATGCTAGAGGGTCCCATGGTCCACCAAGCATTTTGGGTAACAGACATGCAAGATAGAAAGGTGTGTGTGAGTGAGTGAGTGAGAGAGAGAGAGAGAGCTTTGCCACTTAACTTGCTCCTTTTGCCATGGTGATCCTGCACAAAGCTAGATGCCATGTGCTTCTCACAGAATCAGATTAATATCAGTGGATATAAGCTAAAATATAGCTAATTCTGCTTCACATGGGCTTGTGAAAGGAGGTATCCAATTCATCTTTATGCAAGTGGTTCCCCAACAATGCCTGGATGTAGCTTCTATTCAAACCACAATGGTCACTGAATAACCGAAGTGCTTCAGGAAGATACTGGACAAATGCCTGGACCACTTGGTCCACTGCAGGGCTAGGGTCTTCCATTCTTTCTACATTCCCATAACTACACCACCTTTCTGCTGCTGTGGTTCTCAACAACATCTCAGACCTTGTGTGTAAATCCAGCACTGGACATCTGTGTTTGAGACAAACCCACCAAATAACTTTTTTCTTCTGTCACTCTTGTGATATTCTTCTCTATCACTCTGCTTTTTTTCCTTTACCAGAAATGATCCTCCCCATCATTCTTCCCCCCGCCCCATTGCCACTCTCCATATATGCAAGTTTATACAGGATGAGCATCTTAGAGCTAAGACTGACAGGACAGATGCCCTATGAAATAGGTTAATTGCTGGGCTGTATCATGTCCGATACAGTGGAACAATGTGGAAGACAATAGGAAAAGAGGAAGACCATATTATCAATGGATTGATTCAATCAAGGAAGCCACAGCCTTGAGTTCACAAGACCTGATCAGGGGTCTTGATGACTGGGGGTCTTGGAGATCTCCCTTCATGAAATGATCACAAGTCAAAATCAAAATGACAACAAATAACAAAAACGATCATGTCCAACAGTGGGGAAATCATATGATTGACTTCCTCACAGCATAAGATATTACCCCTACACCTGTAGTCAGAGGTGGCTCTCTTAACCTGCATGGTCCTAAATTTTCACTTAGTGGAGCAGCCAAGGTTCTAACGTTAGCCCACCTTTAGCTCATATCTCTTCACTCATTCACCAAGATCTTACACTGTGTTTGTGTAGTGTAAATCTACACTCAGCAGTGGTCGAGCCCTTCTGCTGAATATCAACAGTGTACTGATTACATATCTGCTAGTGTGCCTGCTTATCATCCCATTGTACAATGGGGAATGCACAGAGGCTGTTTCTGTAATCCCACTGAAGAAGGGGGTAATCGAAAGGCATTGATGTATAATTACACACCTCCAAAGAATGCAGAACAGGATGGCTGGAATCCTTTTGGTTAGTTCCAGCTAGACTACATTCATTCAATCAGTTGTTCTTTGTGTGTGTGTGCGCTTTCAAGTCACCTGTCGACTTATGGTGAACCCCATGGATTTCATAGGATTTTCATAGGCAAGGAATACTCAGAGGTGGTTTTGCCAGTTCCTTCCTCTGAAATGTAGCACCAGGCATTCATTGGTACTCCAAGTACTAACCAGGACTGACCCTGCTTAATGCTGAGTTAACCCAGAGGTAAATTCAACTGATTTGACTGTTCTATTCTAGGACTAGCAACTGGTTTTAAACCATTATGGAACAGTTACCCTTGTGGAACTCTCCTTATACAGTGAGTCCTTGGTATCCTCCAGGGATTGGTAATAGCCCCACCCACCCCATGGATGCTGAAGTCCCATTATATATAATGGTGTAGCAAAATGATGTTCCTTATATAAAGTCGCAAACAGCAAGGTTTGATATTTGGAATTTTAAAAATATATATTTTCAAACTGTGGATGGTTGAATCTGTGGATATGGAGGGCTGACTGTACAACTATGAACAGAATGCAGACATTGTACAACAACCACATCTGTAAAGGAACTGTGTATAATGTATAAGGGAACTTATGAAACCAATAGGACTCTGGCCTTTGAATGCTCACCAGTGGCAAGCATACAGCTTGTTTTCCTGTACATTTTCTCAATTTTGGAAAGAATCCCTTTGAAGGCATTTGTAAAATGCCATATTTTCTTACATTATCCTCCCAATTATGCCCAATTAAGACTTCAGTTTCAGCCATTAAATTGGCTATAGAAACAGATGTTCTTTAAATTACTATGATTTAACTTTGATGTGGCATGCACAATTTTAAAATACAGGATATTAGCTCAATTACTGCTGAGCTGTACATGTTTTATTGGCAAGATGATGGAAGTTTCAGGATGTTCACAAAAGTTTTGCTTTCAGGGTTGGACAAAATGGATCAGAGAGGGCCAAGAAAATGAATGGGGCAGAGAAAAGCTGGATTCCGTGAATTGTGTGTGTGTGTGTGTGTGTGTGTTAAAAAAAAAGATTGCAGATGGAAATATGATGGAATCTATGCCCTTGCACTTTGAAACATACTGCCTTACTAAGACACGCCACTAGTTTATCTAGTCCAGATCCTGGAAAATTACTTTTTTGGTTACAGTTCCCAAAACTCCCCAGCCAGCATGACCATGTGGTCTGGAAATTTTTGAAGCTCTAGTCCTCCCAACCTCCCGACAAAAAACAAAACAAAAACAAAAACAAAAAAAAACAACCCTTTATCGCTGATTCATCTCAGTTGTGACTATGCCAGCTTTGCCAAACTGGTGTCCAACAGATGTGTTGTACCAAAACTCCCACTATTACTAAATAGTATTGACAATGAGGTTAGAGTTCCACAGAGCTGGAGGGCATCAGGTTGTGAAAGGCTAGTCTACTATGTGTGACAGTGGCTTTCTGGGTCATTAGCTGGAAGTTTTTTGTTTTTGTTTTTTTGCAGTCCTGCCTGGAGATGCTAGGATCTAAATGTGTGACCTTGTACATGCAAAACTGAGTGACAGTCTCCACTTAATTCAAGGGACAAATACAGAACAAGCACCAGTTCCCTACTGCAGACTAGGCTCTCTTGAATGAGCGATTTCAAACTGCTGGAAGTCCTGTTCGATATGGCCAATGTTAATGGTTTGTGTGAGTTTAAGTCTGAAACATGGGTGGGCCCCTGGATTGGGGCCAGAGACCAATTTCCACACAGGAACCCCTCCTCCGCCAAATGAGCGGCATCCTCTCAAATAGCTCCATTTACTTCTGCAGCCCTTCTCAAAATGGCAACAGAACATTATGTGAAGCCACTTCCTGTTGCCATTTTGAGAAGGATGGAAGAAGGAAATGGAGGCATTCGGAAGCACTACAGGGGTACTGGGATGCTTGTGAGGGTGTGGTACATTTTCACATGTTTTTATGTGTTTTGGGGACTTTCTGTATGGCTTTGAGGCAAAGAAAATGCCTGAAAATTGCACTGAAATGTGTTTGTGTGTTGTTTTTTAAAAGAATCAGGGCTTGGGAAGCTTGGGAAGACTGGTGAGGTTTCAGAGCCACAAAAGTGGGGTCCAGGGGCCACATAAGGCTCATGGGTTGCACTATGCCCTCCTCTGGTCTGACACATCTAGAAAGCTGAAGGTTTCCTAATCCTGACCATCTCACCTGAGTTTTATCAGCCACTGAAAAAAGGTAGATAGTCCAACCTGGTAAACCAGTACTACTGCCCAGAATCCTCTCAGTCCAGGAAATCAGGTGATCTGAGCTAACCAGTCTTGTGCCACTTTCTGGAACTGTGCCTTTTCTCAGTCTGTGAAACTGATTGTGGGGATGCAGAAGGCTATCCTTCTGTGACATAGACAGATAAGCCTGTCTGTGGCCCAGCTGCATGGTCTGCGCTCTGCTGCCCTAGAGTGCTGAACAGATGAGAATAAATGACTCTCCACCACTGCTGTGCATTGCAACAGATGGTGCCATTAGGGATGTGTGGAGCATCTGTTCTGGTGGACTTTTTCTTTATTAATCTAAGTCTGTACTCTTCCAGACTGGACACATAGGAGATACACTTTGCATTCTGGAATCCACATCCAGTCAGACAGCTGTAGATGCACCATATAAAGAATGCACGGGGGGGGGGGGATTTGCACATTTCCCATAAGTACCAAGACACAGCACAACACAGTTATGTCAATGGGAGACGCGGGGGTGCAACCAATGTACATGAATAAAAAATGCATAAGGAAACACACTCTTCTAAAATAAATGTATAATGTACACATTCCAGCCTCCAAAAACAAGACAAAAATAGCAGCTGAGATCCTGCTTTGTCATCATAACTACGATGATGGCCCCTCAAATCTACCTTCATAGCCTAGCAGCACCCTGGCTGAAACATTTATAAGGTAACTAGTTGTAGCTTGCATAACATATGCCGTTATAGTAGATTTGAAAAGTTCACATATTTCAGCTACACACTATTATTTCAGAACAAGTGATGGATCAATATAGCAGAAAAGACACAATGCTGTGCAGATCTGGGTGATCATAGAGGATTTTATGAAGCTCTTAAAGCAGTGTTTGCACCTACTTATCAGGTCCAAAGCTCCTTATACAGTACAGATGGTCAAACACTACTTATCAATAAAGCCTCCATCCTGAATCGATGGGCTGAACATTTTCGAAGTCTCTTTAGTGCCAACCGAGTAGTCCAAGGCTCAGCTATCCAACATATGATACAAAAACAATGAAAAATGAATTGGAAATAGCTCCCACTTTGAAAGAGACCCTTAAGGCCGTACAGTAGATGAAAAACGGCAAGGCAGCTGGGATGGATGGAATCCCACCTGAAGTTTGGAAACACGGAGGTCATGTACTCCATAATAATTTCCACGAACACCTTGTGAATTGCTGGGGAAAAGGGGAACTGCCATCAGATCTCCGAGATGTACAAGAAAAAAGGAGCAAAATCCGATTGCTCAAACTATCGAGGCATAACACTGCTCTCTATTGCTGGAAAAATCCTTGCAAGGATACTCCTGAACAGATTAGTTCCTGCTATTGCAGAAGAACTTCTTCCTGAAAGCCAATGTGGCTTCAGAGCCAATAGATATGGTATTTGCCCTTAGACAACTGCAAGAGAAATGTAGAGAGCAGAACAAGGGTCTCTGTGTAACATTTGGCGACCTCACCAAAGCCTTTGACACTGTGAGTAGAAAAGGTCTGTGGCAGATCCTGGAAAGATTAGGATGCCCCCCCCAAATTCCTTTAAATGATTATCTTGCTACATGAGGACCAGCGTGGTCAAGCCAGATATGGTGATGCTCTTTCAGAGCCCTTTCTAATAACTAATGGAGTGAAGCAAGGTTGTGTTTTTGCGCCAACTTTATTTACAATCTTCTTCAGCATGATGCTCCAAAGGGCTACGGCAGAGCTTGAAGAAGAAGATGGCATCTATATACGTTACCGTACTGATGGTAGCTTGTTTAACTTAAGCCGTCTGAGGGCTCACACCAAGACTCTAAACTATCTAGTCCATGAGCTACTCTTCGCTGATGCTGATGCCCTTGTGGCTCACACAGAAGCAGCTCTGCAGCGCCTAACATCCTGCTTCGCAACAGCTGTAGAGCTGTTTGGGCTGGAAGTCAACCTGAAGAAAACAGAAGTTCTTTACCAGCCTGCACCACAGGAAGAACACCACCATCCCCACATTGCCGTTGGCAAATCTGTGTTCAAGTCCGTTCAGCAGTTCACCTACCTGGGAAGCATCATCTCCTCAGATGCCAAGATTGACAAAGAGATTGATCACAGATTAGCAAAGGCATATAGCGCATTTGGAAGACTTCACAAAAGAGTCTGGAGTAATAAACACCTGAGGCGAAGCACAAAAATCAGTGTGTATAGAGTCATTGTACTGTCTATTCTCCTTTATGGATCTGAAACATGGGTCACCTATCGCCACCACCTACGACTCCTCGAACGCTTTCATCAGCGCTGTCTACGCACAATCCTAAATATACACTGGACTGACTATGTGATGAATGTTGCTGTCCTTGAGCAAGCAGGGATCACCAGCATTGAGGCCATGATATTGAGAACACAGCTGCGCTGGGCAGGGCACGTTTCTAGGATGGAGGACAATCACCTCCCCAAAATAGTACTCTACGGTGAACTCGCCATGGGTCAGCACAAGAGGGGCGCTCCAAAAAAGCGATACAAGGACTCCCTGAAACAACATCTCAGGCTCGGCCAAATTGATCACCAACAATGGTCCGCCCTGGCCTCACATCGGGAGACATGGAGACGCACTATCCACAATGCTGCAGCCTTATTTGAGAACTCACGCCAAACAAGTCTTGAAGAGAAACGACAACGCAGAAAGAATCACAACCTGGAAACATCACCCAAGGAGACCTTCTGCTATGCTTTCTGCAACCGGACTTGTCTATCTCGGATTGGCCTTTTTAGTCATCAGCGCGCTTGCAGTAAGCGCGGGATGAGTCCTTCCTGAATCTTCGTTTGCGAAGAAAAGCCAGAGAGAGAGAGAGAGAGAGAGAGACAAGGCAAGTACATGAACCTCAGGCACTGTGAAGTTGAAGGGTTTCACGGCCAGCATCCATAGATTTTCCTTTGGTTTTTTTCGGGCTGTGAGGCCGTGTTCTGGAAGAATTTATTTCTGACATTTTGAAGATGCCAGCTACAGATGCAGGCGAAACGTCAGAAAGAAACTATTCCAGAACATGGCCTCACAGCCCAAAAAAACAAAACAAAGGAAAACCTCAGACACTGTTTGCAACGTCTCAGGTGACACTTGTAAAATGCTCGTGATGTAGGTGCTGACATGCTGCAGAAATAATGCAGTTTGACACCACTTTAGCCACCATGGCTCCATCCTTTGGAATCCTGGAATTTGCCATTTGTTGTGGCACCAGAGTTCTCTGACAGAGAAGGCTAAATATCTCACAAAAGTACAAATCTCAGAATTCCATAGCATTGAGCAGTGTCAGACTGCATCATTTCCGCAGTGTGTCACCTGCCTTTGGCAACAAGGTGAGAGTATGTGAAGTCGAAGGGTTTCACAGCTGGCATCCATAGATTTTCCTTGTTTTTTTCCGTGCTGTGAGGCCGTGTTCTAGAAGAGTTTCTTTCTGACATTTCACCTGCATCTGCGGCTGGCATCTTCAGATAATGGTTGGGTAGGAGTGTGTGTGTGATTTATATATTGTGAACCCCTGTTGAGGAGGATATGTAAATTTGTGTATTTGAATGGTTAGTTTCTGGGTGTAGAAATGCAAGGAGGATTGGTGTCTGTTTGGCTAATAGCTAACGTTGGCTAATGTCAGGAAGAAACTCTTCCAGAGCACAGCCTCACATTCCAGAAAAACCCCAAGAGAAATCTAAGGTGAGAGTAGACAATAGCAGGTCCCAGGGAAATAATGCTCCTCAGACTCTCTGAAGTTGCCCACCCTGAATGAAGAATAAGAAGTCAGTTCTTTCGTTTCAGTAGATGGCTTTCTTGAGTCCTGACTTGAGATTCATAATCATAAGCTAAGGGCTTCTTCACCCTATATTATGATAGCACATTGATACTACTTTAACTGCCAGGGCTGCATCCTATGGAGTCCTGTGGTTTGTGCTTCATTTGAAGTGTGGTGCTGCTTCTGGTTTTACGGATGCCGTGGACTGCTTAAAAAGGCAAGTAAATGGGCCCTAGAGCAAATCAAGACTGAACTTTCGCTTAAAGTGAAGATGACTGAACTGAGGCTGTCATACTTTGGACATATCATGACATGGCGTGACTTGTTGGAAAAGACGATAATGCTTGGTAAAATGGAAGGCAGCAGGAAAAGAGGGAGAATACACAACAGGTGGATCCATTCAATCAAGGAAGCCACAGCCCTGAGTTTGCAAGGGCTGAGCAGGGCAGCTGATGACCAGGGATCTTGGAGGTCTCTCATTCATAGGGTTGCCAAAATTCAAATTTGACTTGGTGGAAATAACAAAAGAGGCACTAGAGTTTTCTGGCTGAGGGGATTCTGAATACCTCTCCCCAAACTGCAGTTCCTAGGATTAAAGTGGAATCATAGTGCTATCATTTTGTAATATGAAAGGGTCCAACAGGGAATAGACTCAAAATTATTACCATGAGCTAAAGCAACCTGAATCTAAATTCTACGTTGTCCTTGAAGACGTTTATGCCTTAAATACTTGGAGATAACTGTGTAGACTTGCTGTCTTATCCTGTCTCTATTTGGTGGTCCAGATCTTGGAAAACGGTGTGGCAATTGATGGAGCCAATCAGAGGCTTCTTTAAAACAAAACAAGGACATTCAAAACAGTGAAGTTTTGGTCCAGATATTGAGCAGAACTAATACTAATATTGAAGCTAGACAAGTTAACTGTTCAATGGATTTGTAATTGGTTGTCCGGCCGAACCCAAAGGGTGCTCAGCAGTGGCTCCTCTTCAGCTTGGAAAGATGTGACCAGTGGGGTGCCACAGGGTTCTGTCCTGGGCCCAGTGCTATTCAACATCTTTATCAATGACTTGGATGAGGGAATTAGGGGCATACTTATCAAATTTGCAGATGACACCAAATTAGGAGGAGTAGCTAATACCCTAGAGGACAGGATCAAAATTCAGAATGACCTGGATAGACTGGAGAGCTGGGCCAAAGCTAACAAAATGAAATTCAATACGGAGAAATGTAAAGTACTGCATTTAGGGCGGAAAAATGAAATGCATAAATATAGGATGGGAGAGACCTGGCTGAATGAGACTATGTGCGAAAGGGATCTAGGGGTCCTAGTAGACCACAAGTTGAACATGAGCCAACAGTGTGATGTGGCAGCTAAAAAGGCCAATGCGATTTTGGGCTGTATCAATAGAAGTATAGTGTCTAGATCAAGGGAAGTAATAGTGCTGCTTTATTCTGCCTTGGTCAGACCTCACTTAGAATACTGTGTCCAGTTCTGGGCACCACAATTAAAAAAGGATATTGACAAATTTGAGCGTGTCCAGAGAAGGGCAACTAAAATGGTGAAAGGTCTGGAAACGATGCCTTATGAGGAGAGACTTAGGGAGCTGGGTATGTTTAGCCTGGAAAAAAGACAGTTAAGAGGCGATATGATAACCCTGTTTAAGTATTTGAAGGGATGTCACACTGAGGATGGAGCAGGCTTGTTTTCTGCTGCTCCAGAGACTGGAACACGGAGCAATGGATGCAAGCTCCAGGAACAGAGATTCCACCTCAACATGAGGAGGAACTTTTTGACAGTAAGAGCTGTTTGGCAGTGGAACACACTCCCTCGGAGGTCTCCTTCCTTGGAGGTCTTTAAACAGAGGCTGGATGGCCATCTGTCGGGGATGCTTTGATCGTGATTGGTCTTTTTAGTCATCAGCGCACTTGCAGAAGGCGTGGGATGAGTCCTTCCTGAATCTTTGTTTGCGAAGAAAAGCCAGAGAGATTGAGAGAGAGCATTTGTAACTTAAGGGATAAAATACACATTTTGAGTTGCACATGTATATATCGCTTTAAGATTTATGCAAGTATGGCCTCATCAAATGGTGGAAGGAGGATATCACATGGAGCGAGTGCTGACCTATATGTGTTTTATTTATTTCATTTATATCCTGTCTTTCTCTCAATGTGGGACCCAACGGCTTATGCTATGCTTTACATTGCAATTTCATGCTTTCTTGGGGGTGTTAAGATAATGCCCCCCTCCCAAAAGAACTAACGTAGGCTATAATGGCTAGTATCCTGTATGCTCTTTACATACATGTAAGCACTCTAGTTAAGGTGCTATGCAGAAATTTCTATCTCACCCTCCCCCAGCCCCATTTACCTGGCAATAGTCACTGTGATTGATGGGCATCTGATGTCCTGTCATTCAGGAAGCAGCTGGCTGCCTTTTCCACCCCCTCCCATGAGCAATCCCCATTTCAACAGGCAGAAATATGGTCTTTGTCACAATTCTCCCTCGTGTGGGAGACTGCTTGCATGGGGGTGGGGACAGCAGCCAGCTTCTTCCAAAGCAACAGGAATGGACTCAAGTGAACTGTTGTCAAGCCAGGTGTCACCCACTCTGTATCTGTGCATTGCAAAAAAAGTTCTGCCTAAATGTAGTATCTGACATATCTCTTTATTGAAATTCATTTTGTTAGTTTTGGCCTGGCTCTCCAATCTGTTAAAGTTATATGATCCCACAATCCAACTATGTACTGTATGATTTTCTTATTTCTAACTGATAAACAAGGGGATTATCATCTTCACCATAACATCACAAGACCTGCTCCCCCCACCAAAAAAATCAGCAGTCCATCTCTTCTTAATTAGAGATGCAAAGACATAAGCAAAATTGTAAAAAGTATAAAATGTCTTATTTCTGAAATTCACAGTTTGCTTTTCTGAGAGAGTGGTGGATGGGGGAAGAGGCAATAAAAGAGAGTTTTCTTTATTATTTCATTCCCTCCTTGTTGGCTTCTTCAGCCTTAGAAGGTTAATGGCTTTCAAAGAAGGAAAACATCAGAAATTGAAGGGTGGGGAAAGGAAGTTTCTGCACAGCAATTTGTTTTGGATTCCTCCCCTAGACATACACACACGTTTCTTATTAAAAAATACAATAAAAGGATGATGAAAAATTTCAGCCACAGTTCATGTGTCATAAATGCAATTTGGTATAATCTCCGCTTTTTTCCATAGTCCAACAACCATTCCCCCCCCCCCAACACACATTTTTTAAGAAGAAAAAAGATTTTACCACCCTGCAATGTAGTCCCAATAAAAGAATAAATTAGATTTGTATTTGACTTTCCAAGAAACAAACGGGCTTTCGGAGGGAACACTTTTTGAGGCAAAATATGTTAATTGTGTGTTGGTAAGCTTTTGGGCCTCAGGAATTTGTTCTGACTGGAACGTTCAATAAATGATGCTGAAGGAGCTGAAAGAAATGCCATTATGAAATAGTGTCTCGACTCCCATCCTTATTAGCATAGAATGGAGCAGAACTTGGAAAAGATAGGTTTAGGACTGTGAAAGCCAGACTCCACCAGCCACCATGGACAATAATGCTATGCTAGGAGTTCTAAGTCCAAACCCAGCCACCATGGCCACTTTGGGCTACTCGCCATACTGCCTGAGGGATTCTGGAAATTGTAGTCCAAAAGTAACTTTTTCAAGCTTTAGAATGGAGGGATGGATCCCTTTGCTTCTTGCATCTTTCAGGTGTACACTGAGGAAAAGCTGAGGTGTAGTGGTAAAGCACATGCTTTTTATGCAAAACTCCTAAGCATCTCAAGGCAAGGTTAGAAAATACCGCTCTCTATAACTCTGAAGAGTGAAGGAGTGCAGGACAATCGTTCACCACCTGGGATACTTCAGCTGCCAGTACTGCAGCCACAATCTTTTGAGTTCAATTCTACAGGGCTCCAAGGTTGACTCAGCCTTCCATCCTTTCGTATGTTGGTAAAACGAGTACCCGGCTTGTGGGGGCAATTAGCTAACACACATTGTAAACCACTTAGAGAGTATCTAGTCAGCTATAAAGTGGTGTAGATGTGTAAGTGCTATTGCTAAAACAAATAGAAGCTGGATGGCCATCTGTCAGAGATGCTTTGATCATGATTCCTGCGTGGCAGGGGGTTGGACTGGATGTCCCTTGTGGTCTCTTCCAACTCTACAGTTCTATGATTCTAATTTGTAAGCCATTCTGAGAGCCTTTGTGGCTGAAGAGTGGGGTATAGATACTGTAATAAAATAAATAAATAAATAAATGTTTTTAACTATTACTCCCATCAGCCCTAGGGGGCATGGACTGTAACTCCCACCAGGAGTGGTGGGAGTTACAGTCCAAAATATTATCTGAAGAGCCCCAGAATGAAAAAGTCTCTTGTACAGACAATACCAAGCTAGACAGAGCAATTGTTAGGTAGGTGCTCTTCCAGAAGTCCCAACAAAGTTTCTGGAAGTCCCAGGTTTTGTCTTTGTACAAACCAGTTTTATTTCAGAGATCCACATGATGTTTTCTTCATCCTGAATTCTCTATGCACTCCCAGAACTACCAAGGATTTCTTATACCTACTCCCCAAGTTGGTTTAAAGTAATCAAGTACATTTTTATATGAAATGCATTTGTAGTTGCCTGTGTCTTTGTACCATCTTGGGAGCCTGCAAAGATGGCCACCTTCAAGTAAACACAGCTAGTGTTTCCAGGACATAAGATAAAGCTGAGATAAAGTGAGGAAAATAAGAATAACAGCTGAAATATGGGGGGTTCTCTAGACAGTAAAAATAATCGAAATAGAATTCACAGAGAATACCTTTTGTTCCAATGAGATCCCACAGTGATTCACCTTATTCGGAAGGAGGCGAGCCAAAAACTCCAAAAACTGTGGTTTTGTGTTGTTTTTTTAAATAATCCATGGAAATGTGCATTCCCACTTGTTTGGACAGAGGGTGGAAGTGGAAAGTCGATTGGTTGGACATGCAAGGGGGTGGGCTTGCTGGCAATGAAGTGGTCGCAAGTGCCATTTTTAAGTTTCACATTGCCAGTCATGCACTTTTTTTTCTGAGCTGAGGCAGCCAAACAGCTTTTTTAAACAGAATTTCACACTTGGGTAAAAGATATAATAAACAGGGAAATGGTGGCTCTCTTGTGCATCCTGCAAAATGTGCAGTGACAAAATGCAAAAAACTAGGCCCACAGAGACACCAACTAACAGCACTGTGTAAGGTGTTTGTCCCCAACAGCAGCTAAAAACAGCAGAGTGAGGAAGTAAAGAACCCTCTAGTAACATTTGGCAATCTGGCACTGACCAACCTTGAAATGAAGCACAGACACTGCTGGGTTCTTTCAAAGGCCTTGGAGACTCTTTATCTTGTTGTTGCAGGATATATGCAAGATATACAAACACTCCTTCCACAATCTCCAACAGTAAATAGTAACTACTCTCAGTAAACATAAACAATCCATTAGTACAACCAAGTACAACCAACTACAACCCACCTTCTACAACCCACTCTCTACAACCCATGCAAACTCTAGGTCTCAGCAGACTGATATACAGCGGTGATTGTGCTGGGCTAGCACCTCGTGTTCCACACCCTTCACAGCCATACAAACAATTTTTCTACTTTGATTTAAAGGCACAGTGTCCCAACAGAAATGACTAGAGAGGAATATGAACCAACCCACCTTTTCCCTCCAGCATTGCAACTCCAGTTTATAAGAGGCCTGGAGCCATTGCACCATTGCATTGCACCATTGATAATCTGACCCTCGTCATGAGATTCCATAGATTGGGCACCTTCCTCTGTCCTTGCATTTGCATCCACCAGAAGGGGCTCTACATTCATACCAAGGTATGTGGAAAGAAATTTCCATTCAAAGTGGGATTTTGACTGGGCCACAATCCCACCCCTCACATGGAAGAGCTGTATGCACATATTTGATGGATGATGAATGGGTGGACAATATGAATGCACAGCCACTGGGCACATCAGTGGCAGTGAACAGGACTAGTCCATGTAGACTCATGCCCTCCTCACAATTTCCTTGAATGTTTGAGGAGGGGTCATCTGAACCCTGATCAAGTAGGAATGGGAAATTTTATTTTAATTTTCCTTTTAGCAAGGCCCACATGCCCTCAACTTTAATGTGTTGGCAGCTACATGCCAGAAAGTGGGGCCAGAGAGCAAAGTAAGAGAACCCACCCCTTCACGCTTGGGATGAGATCCTACATGGTTGAGTGTACCATAAGAGTTCCACGTGTGGAACTCTGTTACAGCTCCCCTGTCACCACCCACAGTGCTCACCATTACATTGTGATAGCACACATGCCCCACAGCCATTCTGTTGCTGGTAGATAGTGGAGTAGTGGTGGTGAATCATCTGGCTAATTTCCCATAGCCAGATGCAGACGAAGGACAACTTCCACTGAGATAGTCTATGGTACATTGGAGGTCTCAGTCAATGATGTAATAATTCTATGGGTGGCATCCTGTTAGTGACTTCATTTGTTGTTGCATGCTGTCAAGTTGATTTTGATTTATGGTGGCCTCTTAGAATCCTGGTCATCAACTGTCTTGCTCAGGTCTTGCAAATCCAGGGTTGTGGCTTCCTTGATGGGATCAACCACCTGTACAGGGGTCTCCCACCTTTTCCTATTGCTTTCTACTTTACCAAGCATTATTGGCATGTCCCATGAGTCACATCATCTCATGATATGTCCATAGTATGACAGCCTCAGTTTAGTCATCTTCAGTACTAATAAGAGTTCAGGCTTGCATGTGTAAGTCACACTGTGCATACTGGATTAACTAGTTGCCACAGCACAACAGATGTATTCTGTTCACAGCAGTGGAAGCAGAGTTGTGATACAGCACTGTGGTGTATTGAGGTTGCACATTGCACATGGTGGTTGTTCATTGCCCAATGGCACCCAGCCATTGACATGGGTTGCACAATGTTGCTATTCTGCATAGGGCTTGCATAGTGCCAGTGTAGCATGTCTCCACATGTAGATATTTTTACATTACACTAAGTTGATGATTGCAGTCTGTGTCTGGCTATGGGAACCCCCCTGTTCTCCACCAGCCACTGAATGGCTTTGGGAGCAGAGGCTACCACAGTGACACAGTGAGTCTGAGGTGTGTGTACTTTGGATGGTGCAGAGGGATGAAGAAAATACTAACTTCTGCAATAACAAAAATATTTACATAAGCATAAGGTGGACTTATCCTTGCATATGTCACCAACAGGATGCCACCCTCTTCTCTGCTATTCCCTTCTCCTTCCTGCTGCTGGGAAGGTAATCTGCAAGGCTTGAAATGAACATTTCCACAAGGCTTTTATAACTATGCTGAGAGCCACATGTGGCTGTAGCTCTGAAGGTTTCTCTCCTTTGTCCTAATGTGTCTGGATTACAATACAGTGGATTTGCAGTCTTCATTCTGGGTTGTTAATAAAGAGGAAATGGCTAAGATCTAACTTCATCTGTAGGGGGTTCACATCACATTATTCCTGATAAACTACTTTTGTTTTTCTCTGGGTCAGGAACTGTCCTTTCCCCTCCATATGGTAAGTCATATGTCGAGTGTTTTTGTATCACAGGATCCTTCCACTTCTGGTGAACAGTGTTGTCTTCCTGTTCTAGTTCCTATGTTCTAACATTTTCCAAATGTCCTCTTTCTCCTTCAGCCCTCCACCCCCAGTTGCCACCACCATGCACTTTAAGTTCTCATCAAGCCTTCAGAAAGCCAAATGTAGAAATGCATGATCTGAATGTCTTTACAAAACACACAGAAGAAATAAAAACTTCCAATGCGAACAATGATAATAGCTCAAAAAAAGAGGAAACATTTGTGCACTGTACGTGTATGTGTTTCAGGCTATATTTCAGAGGCAGGAACTAATAAAACCACCTCTGAGTATTCCTTGCTTAATAAAATCCTATGAAATGAATGGGGTTGCCCTAGGTCAACAGGCAACTTAAAGGCACATAGGCACACATGTGTTTCAGCTGCCATTGATGATTTTTAACATGATATCTGAAAAGGCAGTTTCATGCCCCCCAACTATCCCCGTTTGACAGAAACAGTCTTAATTAATCATCTGTTGTTTCACTTTCTCAACTGCTTTAAAAATGTCCCAGTTTCTCTCTCCGCCTTCTACTTTATCCTTAGTCCTCAGCTTACTTCAGTTGCTGCCAACTGAGTTGAAAGTGCAAAAGTACAGTAATTTGTACTCAATTAACTCAGATCAGGAAAGGACAGAAAGGAATCTGTGAAATGTTGGAGGTTATGGGATTCTGTACAAGAGAGGTGTGACAGTATGAGATAGCTCTAACTATGGAGTGTACATACACTCTAAGATGGGAATCTAAGCCACATAGCAGTAGTGACAGAAATGGATAGAATTGGCTCAGAGATGGTTTTACAAATGCTGAGAACTTTGTTTATTGTAGTCCTCAGCCATGAAGTTCTAGGGCAGAGAAGTTCAAGCTATTGCTGTCATACCTGTAATGTATATTCATCTTCAGCCTAAATGTAGGGTCCTTAATATGCCCTCCTCTTGACAACTTATAAGCATCCAAAATGCCCTTAAAAAAACTCTGCTTCACATTTATTCTTTTTTAGGAAACTGAGGGTGCCTCCAGGTGGATACAAAACCTCAGGAACTAGCAAGACTTTCCAATTCTTTTTGTTTTGATTGCACCTGCATATTCATGTATTTGCATTCAGTCTCTTTCTTGAAATATCCTGGGTTTCTTCCCATTCTTCCTTCCCCTTCCCCGTCCCACTGATCATATATCACAGCCAGTCTCATGCAACATTTCAGAACTGACTTTCAACCATTTCAGCAGAGCCTTTAGCAATAGTATACTTGTTAAGGGTTTAGATCCTTTCCCCCTATTTGGGTTTATCTACAACGGCTAAATACCCTGGCTTTCCCCCATATGTGAGCCCTGCAGTCCAAATGACACAGGGCCGTTTTACTCCCCAGGCAGTCCTCACCACCCCTGAGTTTGAAATAGGGCTCAGACAGGAGCAAGCTGGAGTAGGGCCGTTTACCATGGTTTAAAATACCTGCTTTAAACCATTCCCACTAGTACGTGTCTGCAGAAGCACATCCTGGCAAGCTGGCCATTGCTTCTGCTGGTGGTGGTGATCACCCTTACTCTTCTGGGTCCAGGCAGCAGGCTCACACCTTGTGACCAAAGTTAGTCACATGCAGGGGGCTTGTTACATGGTGCAGCCGGCTTCCTATGAATCCAACAGAGTGAGGGAAATGGTGATGGCAGCTGCAGTGATGGGCTGGTTTTCTGTTTGGAGTCCAGCCCAGTTCCTCCAGGTAACAGGGCTGAACATGCCATGTCCATAGCCACGATACACCAGCAGGGCACCAGCATATCCTGGCTGGTGTAGATAACCCCTCAACCTCACTTTATTTCAGTTGATAATAGTTCAACTTACCACTTGCATATGTCTTTTTTTTCCTTTTGGCTAGTTATTGCAAAGGTTGGTATTCTCTTCCATCCTCCACAATGACCAAAGCCCCCTCCCACACTTACCATTTAGCTGCTGCTGTACCCCCCTCCGGGCCATTTCATGGCTAGTGGAAAGTGGAGGAGTGAGGCATAGAAGCATCAGGCGATATCGAAATGCAGAATGATTACATCACCTGCTGAGGTTTCAGAAACATCCCTGTGGACCACAGGAGATGATGTAGTCATAATATGTTTGGTTACAGGAACATACAAGGAATGGCTGTGGAGAGGCTACAGCAGTTACATGCTGAGTCTACTGGAACTGAATGAACTGATGTAGCATAGTTTCATGTGAAAAATTATTATGCAATGTTGTGCTATACAGGATCTCTGCCTTTCTCTGCTACCCTAAACACTGGGGTCTATTAAGATCCTGAAAATATTGATATTAATTTGGGGAAATAATATACTCAGCTTGGTGATATAAGAGGAGGGCAACAAGCAGGACTTTGTGGCCTGTGTATACCAGTACTCAGGAGGCGACATTAAGTTTGATAGTACAATTAATTGTTCTTTATTAAAGAAATAATTGTAACTTCATGCACACATTTGGGCTTCAAGCACTCATACAAGAGTAATGAAATGAGTAGGAATAGGGTCCGGATAGTAAGGGGTTATTTTCAGGTGACACTGTACTGATCAGAGGAGTTGAGATTGTGAAGAATCTCAACTGGGTGGGGGATCCAGAAGCAGGAATGACTACACAGTCTGATGTGGAGCCAAGGGGAAGACAAACTGTGTGCACTTAAGTGAAGTTTGGAAGGGGTTTTTATAACTAATATTTCCCTTCTGGGGGTGGGATTTAGAGTGAAAGACAATGGAGATTTTCAGACACGGAAAAATCGTCCCTTGCCGCGCGAGCAGCCTCCCGAAACTGCTGCGCGGCAAGGGTATTTTTCGGACGACGCTGTGCCTCTTGCGAAGCCGTCCGTGTCACTTCCGTGAAGCTTGGGACGGCTCCGCGTCATATTTCAATCACGGAGGCTGCCCGTGCTTGAAATATGGCGCGGAGCCGTCCCAAGCTTCACGGAAGTGACACGGACGGCTTCGCAAGAGGCACAGCGTCGTCCGAAAAATACCCTTGCCGCGCAGCAGTTTCGGGAGGCTGCTCGCGCGGCAAGGGACGATTTTTCCGTGTCTGAAAATCTCCAATGTTTCTCAGAGGTTCTCAAGTTAAGATGATAGGCACTCTGGAAATGTTAACAACATTTCCATTCTTTGAAATTGAATGGAGGAAACAACCATCTTTGTTTGCAGGGAAGTTGAGGTATAAACAGCTCTTTACAAACCTTGAGTACCTCAGCTAGGTTTGATTGGATCAGCCAGATGTTCAGGCAAAAAGTTCCCCTGTTTTTGGAAGTTGAAATGGCCCCTTCCTACTGCATACCTGATTGAGTCTCAGTGCTAGTCTTTGGGATTCCTGGTTTTTGGGAGTTCCCAGTTTACTGGCCATACTCATGGAAGGCTGAAGTTAGCCAAATTATTAAATATTCCCAATTATTATATGAAATGGGACTGGGGCTGTTAGGGCTAGTAACGCTGTCACTTTCTATGATGCACTGAATGGTCATGCAAAATAATGCATGGTGCTAGGTGGGTCAGAAAAAAAGCATCGCCTTGGTACCAGCCTTCTGACTTCTTGTGCAGTACGGGGGAAAGCTTAAAAAATAAACTTTCATATCTCCCTATTCACTGCCACTGAACTGCAGTGCAATCAGTATATATAAGGAATGAGGAAGGGCAAGAGAGAGAGTGGGGAGAGAAAGACAGAGAAGAATAAAAGGCAATTTTTAAATCCTGGAACACAGAGAGGTTTAGCATATTCTTGAATTTCAGGCCATCTCAAGATATCTTGCTACCTGAAGCAAAGGACAAGATTGCAGCCACCCACTATTTCATGTACTGGAGATGACCTGACCAACACATCAGGATCTGGGGCATGGGCAGGGTCTTGGAATGGAGACACCAGGGCTGGGGCAGGCAGGGAGACAGAGAACTAGAACCTGAGAGTAAGAGGCAAAGCAGGTCCAGAAGGCAGGGGCCAGGTCAGGGGTATGGAAGACAGAGTCCAAAGTCCAGGTAGGATCAAAGACAAGCCAAAGTCCAAAACACACCAAGGTCAAAGAGGCATCAGGAGTCCAGAAGGCCAGGGGCAAAAGCAGATCTAGAAAGGGAGTGCCGAGTCAGATACACAGGAGACAGAGTCCAAAGAAGCCAAGATCAAACACAGGCCAGAAGGAACTATAGACAACACAGAATACCCTATTGTGGCAAAGGCTGAGAGGAGAATGCCACTCTTAAATAGAAGTTTCCCTGGCTACTCCAGACAGCTTGGCCCTGGTTCCTTCAAGACTTCTACAACCAGGGCCCAGTCCTGCACAGAGAGGCAGAGCCGGCTTTAGCAGCCAGGGACCCAGTCCTGCAGGGAGAGGCAGATCTTGATGCCAACAGCTGAGTCTTGCTTCAACTCTGGCAATATGATAGTGTCCTTCACAGCACCTGAGGGGTGCAACATATCTCCCTGGTGGGAGCCCTGGTGGCACAGTGGTTAAATGCCAGTACTGCAAGCCACCACGTTGCAAGTTCGATTCCAGCAGGCTCCAAGGTTCACTCAGCCTTCCTTCCTTTTGTAGGTTGGTAAATTGAGTACCCAGCTTGTGGGGGCAATTAGCTAACACACATTGGAAACTGTTTAATGCAGTGTAGATGTGTAAACAGCTATTGCTTAAAAAACAATTTGTAAGCCGCTTTGCTAGCCTTGTGGCTGAAGAGCGGGGTATAAATAACTAAATAAAACAAACAAACAAACAAAAAACATAGCTTGTGTGGCTGCCACAGTTCTGGCCTTCTAGGAAGGGAAATGGCCAAGTTTCAAATGCTGTCCCCCAGCATCTGCCACCTGAGACAACTTTCTTGCTCTGCCTAACAATATTGCTGACCCCACTAAAATCACCTCAGAGGGTTTTCAGTCTTCTATCTGTTGCTGTAATGTGGGAATAGATAATCTGATCCCTTGTAGGAGCTCATGGCATTTGCCTGCATTTGTGATCTACTTTTACAATAGTAAACATTACACAAACATCATAACCTTTCCATTCCGCTCTTTCCCACAAGAAACCAAAGCTGGGCAGTGCAGCCCCTGGAATTTTTCACTGCCCATTGGGGAGCATGAACCAGATCCTAAAAACTAGAAACATCCCACCACCTACATTTCCTTTATTTGACCAGCAGATAAGGAAGAGGAGATCATGGTTTGACTCCATGCAAGATTTGATGCCATCGAGTGCTAACAACAATGAATCCAGCAGAGAATGTTTCAAATTAATCCTAGGTCAGAGGTGAAGTCTATGAAGTCTCAGTTCTAGAGTATTAGCAGTAGGATCAGCTAACACCTTACTCCTTAACCCACATTGAATGGGAGCCACCTTTTTTGCTCTTTGCTGTACTGTAACATCAGCACTGCAGGTGGCCACAAAGTGTTATTGCACCTATCCACTCAAGTCGGGATCAGGTGACACAAAGAAGCCAATAAGATTCAACCAGATCCTATGGTTGCTGCTTCCAGGCCAATTCCTCATGGTGACTGACAATGTTGTCTCAAAGCCTGAGCTTCCTCTTTCCCAAAGAGTGAACAAAGTTTGTCAAATTTGTGGGAGACAACATGATGCCACCATCAGTTATAGGGATGGATCATTACCAGAACTCAGGCAAGTTAATTTGAGGGGGGGGGGGAACTACAGTTCCCAGAAACCACTAGCCAACATGACAACCCTGAGGCCATTAACTTCTTCTTTAAAGCCACTTCCTCACATTGAATTAAAACAAGTGTTGAGATGTTTCATCAAAGGAAAAGTGAGCTTACAGTAAAAAACAAAAAAAAACCTTTTCCACCATTCCCACAACATCCAAACAGCCACCAGCATGAACTACTTATCCATTTCTCTTCGTTGCAGTCCATTTTTTAGGTCACAATGCCCAATGTAATGTGGACACCAGAATAAATGTGTTGGCCAAGGTGATGTAACAGCGTGTGCACCCCCCCTTCCATGCACACACCTTTATATATTTTTGTTCCTAATAGCCTTCATCTGTCAAGTGCTCCCAACCCATTATAAAGGTTTCATTTTTTGCTCTCCTGTTACATTTTATAAATAACCTGCTGAAACTTGGCTCACAATGTTGCATTACATCTCATTATAGCTGGCATCATGGCCCTGTGATTTCACCATGATGCTCTTGAAATGCCATCATGCTCTTGATATCCTGAATGCTCTTTAAAAAGAATTGGGTGCTGAAGTTATGTGAAGATAGTGGTGGTATCCAGAAAGGATCTTTATTTTCTTTTTTTTTTCCTGCAGTTATTTTGGCTATTCCTTATAATAATATATTGCAAAAAGTTCCCTTTTGTCCAGCAATTTGATTGGCTCGTGGTACGGTCATTATAGAGCTAGAAGGAATCCCAGAGGCCAACTAGGTCAACCCCTGTTGTTGCAGGACACCTCCTGCTATAGCAGGGGTGGGAAAGGTACAGCCCAAAGGCCACATATGGCCCCTGGATGCACCTTTTATGCCCCTTGAAGCCCCCACCAGTCTGTCAAAGCCCTCCAGCTCTCCCCCATTATTTTTTTAAAAACTGCAATTTTAAACACACACACACCCCTCAGAAACATGCACAAATCTCCCATCTACATGAAAACACAAGAAAACTAGGTTTTCCATGGTTTTTTTCTGGGCTGTGAGGCCGTGTACTGGAAGAGTATATTTCTTTTTAGGGGTTAAATACATTTTTATTAAATTTTTTAAAAGGAGACAAACAAATAGACCAACATAAAGAAAATGACATATCGACATATATAATCCAAAAAATACATGTATAGACAACAAAATTTCCCTTCCCTCCTCCCCCACCTTTATCATTGGCTTTCTGCTTTTCCCTGGTTGTTTTTGTTTATTACAATAGTTTACTAACCCTCTCTTGTCCAAAATCTTTCCTCTCATTTTTTTCTACATAATCTAATCCCATTCAATAACGTTTCTTTCACATCACATATATTAATGTATATATTTTAAACATTATACCAGTATTTCAAAACCCAAAATACTATTTTCCCTATTATTTTGTCTCACAAATTCTATAAAAGGTTCCCAGTTCTTTATAAATTTCTCATTTGACTTGTTTTTCATTAAGTTTGATAACTTATCTAGTGTTGCTAATTCCATGACCTTTTCCATCCATTTTTCTTGTGTTGACACATGGTTAGTTTTCCATTTTCTTGCATAAAGCTGTCTTGCAGCTGTTACCAAGTAACTAATTAGATTCCTATTTTTTTCCCCTTTTCATCCTTCAAATTTACCATGTTTAATAAATATAATTTGGGTCTTTTTTCTATTTTAATTTTTAATATTCTTTCCATCCCTTTATTAATTTTAAACCAATTTTTTTCACTTCTTCACATTTCCACCGAATGTGGTAAAAAGTCCCTACCTGTTTTTGACATTTCCAGCAGTTCTTGGGGTATCCTTTATATATTCTAGCTAATATTTGAAGTGTTTTGTACCATTTGTACATCATTTTGTAGACTTTTTTTTTAATTGTATGAATTTGTAAATTTCAAGCCTCTATTCCATATATCTTCCCATTGTTCTAACTTTATTTGATAACCCAAATTTTGTGACCAGTCAACCATACATTTTTTTTAACCTGTTCTTCCTCTGTGGCAAATCTTAATAATAATTTATACATCTTTCTTATCAAATGTTTTTCTGCACATAATAATTTCTCAAATTCTGATATTTGCCCTTCATATTGACATTGTTTTAAGTCTTCTTTTGCTCTTTCTTTCTGCTGATAATAATTTAACCATTGTATCTTTATTCCCTCCTTTTCTAATTGTTGTTTTTCTTTAAATTTCTATTTGCCTTCTCTTTTTTCTAATAGATCCCTATATTTCAACCATTGTTCTTCTCTTAACTCTCTTCTGCAAAAGGCTTCTTGTGGGGACAGCCATCCCAGTATATTTGAATTTATTCTTTTCTTATGTTTATTCCAAATTCTAATTAAAGATTGCCTAATAATATGGTTTTTAAATTCTGCATTAATTTTCACTTTATTATACCACAGATAGCCATGCCACACCATTCTTAATTCATGCCCCTCTAGGTCTAGATCTCGCTTATTTTCCTAACACTATCCATTGCTTTAACCATGTTAGGACTGTTGCTTCATAGTATATCTTTAAATCTGGTAATCCTAAACTGCCCCTTTCCCACATATCAGTTGGAAGAGTATATTTCTGATGTTTCGCCTGCATCTGTGGCTGGCATCTTCAGAAAATTCTCTGAAGATGCCAGCCACAGATGCAGGTGAAACGTCAGAAAGAAACTATTCCAGAACACAGCCTCCCAGCCCAGAAAAGAAACATGGAAAACCTATGGATGCCAGCCATGAAAGCCTTTGACTTCACACAAAAAGTAGCCCCAGCCCCACACGGACTCCAAAGTCCTGTGCTACCCCCCAAAATGCCTCCATTTCTCTCTGCAGTCCCTCTCAAAATGATGTTAGGAAGTGACATACCAGAACTTTCTGTCACCATTTTTGAAAGAGACTGCAGAGGGAAAATTGAGGTTTTCATGGACTCATAGAATCATAGAATTGCAGAGTTGGAAGAGACCACGAGGGCCATCCAGTCCAACCCCCTGCCACGCAGGAAATCTTGATCAAAGCATCCCCGACAGATGG
The DNA here is from genome assembly GCA_030847615.1 of Gambelia wislizenii. NCBI lineage: Eukaryota > Metazoa > Chordata > Lepidosauria > Squamata > Crotaphytidae > Gambelia > Gambelia wislizenii. The sequence goes on from JAUMIR010000003.1 coordinate 362,258,737, forward strand.
CAATCCAGCCTCTGTTTAAAGACCTCCAAGGAAGGAGACCCCACCACGCTCCAAGGGAGTGCGTTCCACTGCTGAACAGCTCTTACTGTCAAAAAGTTCCTCCTAATGTTGAGGTGGAATCTCTATTCCTGGAGCTTGCATCCATTGCTCCGTGTTCCAGTCTCTGGAGCAGCAGAAAACAAGCTTGCTCCATCCTCAACGTGACACCCCCTTGAATACTTAAACAGGGCTATCATATTGCCTCTTAACCGTCTTTTTTCCAGGCTAAACATACCCAGCTCTCTAAGTCTAGCTCTCTAAGTCTAGCTAGGTTTTGGGGTTTGCTGGGAGGGGGACATCCCAGGAGCAGGGTCTGGAAGGAAATTGACCCCTGACCCATAGACAGTTGTCTACACCTATTGAACGTAGTGGATTTTGAAGCATTGTTCACTTTATATCTTCCAGTAAGGAAAGTCCACTACTCTCCTTCACTTGAACCCAATTTCTGTTTGCCCTGGTTTATATCGACCTCATGAGACTGTCCAATATTGCCAAATTATGAATTACTGGAGGGAGGGGTGTAAGGCCAGATAATAGATGAAGAATCTTTGCCTTTATTTATTCAGTTTGTTTCCCAGTTTTCTCCTAGCTCATGACCCAAAGCAGCATGCAGGACAGAATATCTCTCTGGCTTTTCTTCGCAAACGAAGATTCAGGAAGGACTCATCCCGCGCCTTCTGCAAGCGCGCTGATGACTAAAAAGGCCAATCCGAGATAAACAAGTCCGGTTGCAAAAAGCGCAGCAGAAGGTCTCCTTGGGTGATGTTTTTGGGTTGTGATTCTTTCTGCGTTGTCGTTTCTCTTCAAGACTTGTTCGTCGTGAGTTCTCAAATAAGGCTGCAGCATTGTGGATAGTGCGTCTCCATGCCTCCCGATGTGAGGCCAGGGCGGACCACTGTTGGTGATCAATTTGGCCAAGCCTGAGATGTTGTTTCAGGGAGTCTTTGTATCGCTTTTTTGGAGCGCCCCTCTTACGCTGACCCGTGGCGAGTTCACCGTAGAGTAGTATTTTTGGGAGGCGATGGTCCTCCATCCTAGAAACGTGCCCTGCCCAGCGCAGCTGTGTTCTCAATATCATGGCCTCAATGCTGGTGATCCCTGCTTGTTCAAGGACAGCAACATTCGTCACATAGTCAGTCCAGTGTATATTTAGGATTGTGCGTAGACAGCGCTGATGAAAGCGCTCGAGGAGTCGTAGGTGGTGGCGATAGGTAACCCATGTTTCAGATCCATAAAGGAGGATAGACAGTACGATGGCTCTATACACACTGATTTTTGTGCTTTGCCTCAGGTGTTTATTGCTCCAGACTCTTTTGTGAAGTCTTCAAAAAACAGGACAGAATAAAAGAAACATTAAATAAGCAACTCTATTTTAAATGCTAATTTAAAACAGTTAAAACAAGGCAGGCAGGCAGGCACACCTGGTCACAATGCAGCTCCCACCAGCTTTCACCATCCTTCACCACTGGCTAGGTTGGCTAGAGATTATGGGAACTGCAGTTCAAAAACACCTGTGTTCTCCAGCCCCACCTAGTAATTCTGCCACCCTAGCTCACAGGGTGACATTCAGTCAAGGAGAAGTTTCTGAAGAGAGATTCATAAAGGGATAACATAGTGTTGGCTCCTTGGAGACAGATACTTGTGATTCATTCACACTGTACAAGTAAACCTTCAGGAGAGTTAATTATGCCTCTAATTTTGTTCAGCAGCCAGAAGTTTTGGGAGCATTGGCCCTCCACCAAGGAAGATGACACTTGTTACATCCCACCTTGAGCTCCCGGAATCACAGTTGGCTGTCTCCCTCCTTCTGAAGGCTTTCCATGCAGTGGGGAATTTGTAGAGGCTTATGTGCTTGTCTCCTTGGTCTTTGGAGAGCCCTCCTTTGCCTTTGACAAGGTCTGTTTGCTGTCCTTCATCTAATGAATCACACAAGGAAGGAGGAACATGCATGCTCCTTGAGATGTTTCTAATCAGTGTGACACTTCAGGTACATTATTTTATGCAGCATGCACTCTCACACGCAAATGACCTTGGATTATTACTTGGACACATTCCCTATATAGTACCGCTGGCTAGCCAGTGGGTAGAATTTCAATTAGGAGAGAGAATAAATAGACCCAGAGGGCCAACATTTCCCTAGCTAAATAGCTGTAGTGAGACATGATCTGTTCTTCCCAAACTCCCTTTTCAGACTAACCTATGGGACGGAGCCAGCCCATGATATATAACTTGTCTTTGGTTAAGGACTAGATACATCACCGTCTTTCCAGGTAGAGGACCCAATTTGACTGCCAATTGATTTTTAGGACATTATCACCCGAGCCCTTGTTCTCACTGAGATTGCATTAGCAAAAGTAAATGGATATATACCCATTTGGAAGCCCTCAGTATTGCATGTCCCTTCAGTAGCACAACTGGGGCTGTTTGAGCCATCGACGGTCCCTCAGCTCTCTACTGGACTCCCCCTTGCCTTGCCTCCTTGCCCTATTGCCCTACCCAGCATGCCTTTTCTGTTCTTTATTTTTATTTTTAGTTGTAATGCATTTAACAATTGTGGCAATGTGATTTAATGAAACAAAAAAAGGAAAGAAAGTGAGGGGGGAACTAAAGCAGCCTATTTGGGGAGAGGAAGAGAAGAAACTGTGACCAGATGACTGCCCAATATTGTGACTGTAGCTGAAGAAATTTATCACACCTGGGGATTCATGGCATAGTAGTGCAACTGGGAGCTTATTGATGGGTGTTTCCCATCAATGGCATGCTTTGGAGGCATCACAGCAACAATTTGGAGGTGACATCATGTGATAAGTATCACCAAAAGCACTGTTATCCAGTTTTAGTTCTGATTTAAAAGGCTTGTGTGATAAACTCCTTACTTCCATGCGGGTGATGGGGCCATATGGTCTACCACAGCTAACACAGCGTTGTCCTCTTCACACTTGGCACTGCTGCCTACCCTCCAACATTTGCAGCCCAAGAGGCAGATGCCTCATTCTGTCTACCTTCCAATGGAATGATCCACCATTTTATTTGCCACATTGATGCTAATCCCAGTTGTATCTGTCTGAGCAATTACCATTTCATACTGGTCTCGAGATGGATGAGGAATCAAGATAGTTGAGATAATCCAATGTACAAAGCACAGAATCACATAGTTGACCATGAAATGGGTCCAGGGTTAGTTCCAGGTTTGAAGTGACCTCTTTTGGTTCCCCTCTCATGTCAGCTTTATCTGTTGACAACTCTGGTCAGCACAGGACTGGGGGCTGCCCCTTTAATTTCCCACAGTGCCACTTCAAGGCTGCCATTTTGACTTCCCACAATTGCCTCAAGAGATGCTGAATCACCACTGTCATTCAATCTAGATGATACAACAATTCCTTAGAAAAGTACAACTTTGGATTACAGTTCTCTGAAAGATCCCTGGTTCAATGGTAAATACCAGCAGTGGGCCCTGTTAGAACACTGAGCTTCTAGACACTTATCGAGAGGCGATACGTGCAGCGCAGAAGTCTTTCTCCTCTGCACGTATTGCGTCTGCAGAGTCTCATCCGGCAGAACTGTTTAGGGTAGTGGGGGAGCTGACGCAGATTCCAGCTGCGCAGAACCCCTTACTCAACCTGACAATGACCTGCTATGATGCGTTTAACATCCACTTTGCAGATAAAATCTCTTGGATAAGAGCCGACTTAGATGCCAGTGTTATGACAGAATCTATAGACGAGGTATCCAGCAGCTCCGTTGATGAAATTTTACTGGATCAGCTTCAATCTGTGAGTACCGATGATGTGGACAAGCTCCTTGGTAGAGTGAAGAAGACGGCCTGTCCCCTCGATCCCTGTCCATCTTGGCTGGCCACCCAAGGGGGTGATGCATTGAGAGTACTCCTTAGGGATATTATCAATACGTCCTTCAGGGAGGGGTCCGTTCCACCCTGTCTGAAGGAAGCAGCAGTTAAGCCGCTCCTGAAAAAAGCCTTCCCTGGACCCCTTGGACAGGAACAACTATAGACCAGTCTCCATGCTGCCTTTTTTAAGCAAGGTGATTGAGAGGGCAGTCACTTCCCAACTCCAAGCTGTCTTGGATGAAACCGATTATCTAGATCCATTTCAAACTGACTTTAGGACGGGATATGGAGTGGAGACTGCCATGGTTGCTCTGGCTGACGACCTTCGCTTGGGTATCGACAGGGGTAGTGTGACCCTGTTGGTGTTCTTGGACCTCTCAGCAGCCTTCAATACAATAGACCATTCCATCCTCTTGGATCGCCTGAGAGGGTTAGGAATTGGAGACACTGCCTTGCAGTGGTTCCATTCCTTCCTCTCGGGCAGATCTCAGAGGGTGCGGCTCGGGGACAGTTGCTCTACCAGAATAGAGCTTAATTGTGGTGTCCCTCAGGGCGCCATCCTGTCCCCGATGCTATTTAACATCTATATGAAGCTTCTAGGAGAGAACATTCAGAGGCACAGAGCACAGTATCATCAGTATGCCGATGACACCCAGATATATTTCTCCATGTCTCGGTCATCAGCTTCGACTTCAGATGGTGTCTCTCCTCTCAATGATTGTCTTAAAGCAGTAATGGACTGGATGAGGAAAAACAAATTGAAACTGAATCCAGACAAAATGGAGGTACTAACAGTTATGGGCCAGAAACCAGGTCTGGGAATACAACTTCCAGTCCTGGGTGGAACTACAATCTCCTCCAAGGACTGTGTTCGCAGTCTGGGGGTGCTCCTGGACCCATCGCTCCTGATGTCTAATCAGGTAAATGCGATGGTCGGGAGTGCCTGTTATTAACTTTGGCTGATACGCCAGCTGCGCCCTTTCCTGGAAACCAGGGACCTTGAAACTGTGGTACATGCACTGGTAACCTCCCGTCTCGATTTCTGTAATGCGCTCTACATGGGGCTACCCTTGTGCTTGACTTGGAAACTTCAACTAGTTGAGAATATGGCAGCCAGGTTGATTTCTGGTGTTTCCAGAAGAGAGCACATAACACCTGTGCTAAAAGCTCTCCACTGGCTGCCTATTAGTTTCCGGGCACAGTACAAGGTGTTGGTTATGACCTTTAAAGCCCTACATGGATTGGGTCCAACTTACCTCCCGGACTGCCTCCTCCCGTATGACCCTCCCCATGCACTTCAGTCCTCTGGGAGGAATCTGTTACAACCTATTAAAACAAGGCTGTCGGTGACCTCCCAGAGGACCTTCTCTGCTGCCGCTCCCAGATTATGGAATGGCCTGCCAGACGAGATCCGTCTTATTACCACCTTAGACAGTTTTAAGAAAGCTGTCAAGATGGATCTTTTCCGGCAGGCCTTTCCGGAATAACTATCCTGGCCCAAGACTCGGCTGTCCTTTCCATCTGAGCTACAATTGGATTTTTTTAAATTATTGTATTTTTTTTCTAATTTAATATATTTTTAATTATTGCATGTTTTAATCCTTTATAATTTAATATTATTTTAAGGGGTGGGTGGGCTAGGGTACTGTAATTATGGAGTTTTTATATTGTAAGCTGCCCCGATTGCATTGCAGAGGGGCGGGATAGAAATAAATTTTATTATTATTATTTATTATTTATGGTGCTGTGCTGTTTTCATCTTTGTTTTAAATCATTCCATATTTCTGGCCTATGTTCATAGCAGTACCAGGATTCCATAGGATAGAACTATAGCGGATAAAGTGGTGTCAAACTGCTGTATTTCTGCAGTATAGATAGGCAGTCTGGGAGAAAGGCAGCATATAAATAAAAGATGGACGGACGGATGGATGATTTAAACTCAGTATTCATTTGGAACAAAGACATACTCTTGATTTATTTTGGTGGATATCAAAAACAGTGATGTCTTCTTTAGAATGACAATAGAAACTGACAACTTTCATGTCAGTAGGGTGATGAAGGCACTTCAGTAGAGCGATGAAGCTACTCCAAAACTGAAGGGAGTTTTTCAAAATGCTAAACCTATTTTGGGGATAGGATTCAGCACCTTGGAGGATTTATCTACAGTTGGGACTAAACCCCCAAGCAAATTCACCACCCCATTGATGCAGAAGCTACTAGTGCTGGTATCAAGATGTTGAAAGGCATGTAAAAAAAATTATCATAGCTGCTGTTGGTATATAAGAATATAAGAAAAAATGATTGAAGGTGATCAAATTTGAAGAATTTAATTTTTTCCTTTCCTTTATCCTTTCTTTTCTTGAAGTAATATATTTAAGTGATACATGATTTAAAGTAATGGGAAAATTGTGAAGGTGTTTATTTTATTAACAGACTATTTATATGGTTAAATGTAGTTTAACTGTTTTATGAAGATGTTGGGTGGTGAAATTGAACATGGGTAGTAGAGAAATCATGTTAATTATCAAGAAGAGATTGATAATGTAAGAACAAATATTATCAGGGATGGTTGGGTAGGAAGTCAAATGAAAGTGTAGACATGTAGGAGAAGATAGAAATTAAGAGGGAATGTAGTAAGTGAAAGGGATTAAGAAAGGGAAAAGATTGATTATGAGGAAGATTGAAGGAAAGAGTTGGAGGAATTAGAAAAGATGAAGAAAGCAAAGAAAGGGATGAATGAGATGGAAGTGAAAAGTATAGATTAATTATTGTATAAGAATTGAAAAATGTTTGAGATTAAGGTAAATAATGTATGCAAATTTTTCTGTTGTTTAAATCTCCTAAATAAAAAATATTTAAAAATTATCATAGCTGTGATATTTTAATTGAACAATCAAGTAAATACCTGATTTAAAAAAAACCTTTGAAATGAATTCTCACCCAAACGTAAGAATAAATGTTTTACCAATATAACAATGTACAGTAGATGCTTTCCCATTTCCCCCCTCTCTCACACAGAAAGGAATGCCTCTTCTAAGATCCCTACAGAAAAATACTTTTTAGTCACCAAGTACATTTTATGCTAGAACTCCTCTTCTAACTCCTCTGCAAATATGCAAATTCAGCCCATTAATGGATTAAACTCCCTAGACTTAATCAGCCAAGATTACTCTAATTGGGTGGCCATCATAGTGAAAATGCTATCTAATGTGCAATGGATACATTCCTTTCTTCCTACCAAAACAAAGAAGTAATGAGCCTTCCTAAAACAGAATATTTTCTCTTTATGTAGATGCAACATAGCACAGGAGCAGATTCAAATTGCAAATGGAAGGAATTAAACAATGAAACAAACAACATAAAGGTTAATTTACTAAAGAAAGCTGAGAGTGAAGAAGTCCCCAGCTAAAATTTCTGTCCTTTATCAATAGCAAGGATAGGGCCTTCTAGATGTGATTGGACTGCAGCACCCATCAGCTCCAGTGACTGCTGCTGAGAGCTGCAGTCCTACATCACCTGGAGGGCTGAATATTCCCCCTGCCTGATGTACACTACGTGGTAGATCACTACTTTCTCTCAACCTTCCCATCCTTAATATCACTCTTTCCATATAGGACCAAATGAAGACATGCTGAGACCCTAAACCAGAGGGAGGAATTGTGTCGCCTGCAGAATGTATGGGCCATGCCAAGACCCCCGTATGGCCACTTAGCTCACTTAGCTTGCACATAAGCTGCTTCTATATCATTCCCAACTGCAACAAACTGGGGGATGGAGAGAGGGAGGCCCCATACCCTCCAACCTTTCACAAATGAAAAATGGGAAATGGATGGCCAACTACCACCAGAGTGTGGTCAAGATGGCAAAAGTTATTAATGAGGAAGAACATCAAAGCTAGGACAGGCTGCAGCAGTTTGCTTTTGCCTGAGCCTACTAGGAAGGGCAACACTACACCATTTTGTGACTTCTCACCCCTCCCTGACTCAATTGAATGGAAACTACTTTCATATTTTAAATTCAGGGCTCATCTACACAGACCAGAATACGTCAGCTCCCTGTGGATCTGGCCCTTTGCTCCCCCCGTTACCTGCACGAAATGGGGTGGAGTCCAGACCAGAGCACTGGCTGGTCTCTGCAGCTGCCGCTACCATACACATCCCACTCTCCATAGCCAGGAAGCTGGCCTGCAAAATGTGATCAAGGCCCCTACTATCTCTCATGTTTCCAAACAGTTTCAAGTGTCTGAGATCTTGCCCTTCTGTTTTTGAGATACTGTACTAGCGTGTACCCAAGGTTTGCAGCTGAATAAAAAACTTTTTTTAAAAAAATCCAAAAGGAATAGCAGGGAACCCTCCCCAAATAGCACAATGAGTAGTGCTCAGTAACCACAAAATAGGGGACTAAATTGGTCTTCTCAAACCCCCTACACAGTTTAAATATGAGGAGGTAGGGCATGTGAGAAGTGTAACTGGGGAACCTCCATGGGGCTGATTGTGTTTGCCAACTTTGGAGTAAAACAGTGGTTCTTAACCTGTGGTTCGGAGACACCTAGGGGTCCACAATGTCCTCACAGCCAGTCTGTGAAGGCTTGAAGGTTGTTTGGCCCACTTCTTCCCTGCAGTGGAGTGGCCATATGACAGGAGCCAAGGCAAAGGCTGGCTGGCTTGGCTTGCACATTGCCATTCAATTTGGTCCAGCCACAAACTTGCAGGAAGATGCAGGAGAAAAGCCTTCCCTCCCCTTCCAGTACCTCTGAGGGAAGGTTTAATGGATGGTGTAATTGTATTATTATTATTATGATTATCACATGTTATTGTTATTCTCAATAATAATAATAATAATAACAATAATAGGGCTTTTAAATCTTGAATTAAGTCTTGGGGGTCTATGGCAACAAAAGATATTTAAAGGGGGTCCCTGGTAAAGAAAAGGTTAAGAGCCACTCGCCTAAAAGATTCTGGAACATTCCAGTTAGGAAGTGGGGTTATACTGCAACATTTTGTTGCAGCTTCCATAATGGTGGTGAGTTAAATAACAAAACAATGACAGGATGTCACTGTGATCCATTACTGGATTGCTGTGAGGCTTTCAGAGAAAAAGATGCATTTCTCACATTTTTAAAGTGTGTAAAGTATGCTGGATAGATTTACTCAAAGCTTTGCTACAGACAGTTTAATGCTCTCTTTTACAAAAGAAAGTTTTAAATTTGTTCTTTCATTTAAGTTCCCCTTTGTTTTCCTTTCTAAATCTGTGCTCTGAGAAACCAGGGTTCCTTTTTATGATTGCTGTCTATGTACAGGTAACATAAAGACCGGGAGCTGGTTGCTCAGCCTAATTATCCCCTTTATGTTTATTGACTGGCTTTCAAACAGGAAGAAAATGTTTTAAGAGAAGGAATGGGGAGGATCAGAAGTCCTTCCCCTCTAATTTCCATGGATTAGCAGTCCAGAAACCCTTCAGTCTCTGGGAATGTGAAACAATTACAGATTAATAGCGAGAGGCAATGAGGCAAATGAAACACCATGGGGGGTGGAGGGTTGACATGAAAGCAATTTTCTAAGTGGGCTTTTACTTCTAACTGTGCTCATTCCTTCTGCTCATTCCCACATCCCACTGGTGAAAGGAAGCCTGGGATATTCACCAGAGAGAGAACTCTACCAGCCACATGGAACAGCGAGAACATTGCTATTCCCTTAAACAAACTTGAACTCATCCTTGTTTTAGGAAGCACTGGGATGGTGGGTGCCAGGCCAGAAGAAAGAAGATAATTCCATATTCTGCAATTTGGTAGGGACAGTCCCAATTAATCCTTGATCATCCAAATTTTTCAGCTGCTTTTAAAATGTCCCAGTTTCTCTTTCATCCTCCCACTTTCTGCTTTGTCTTGGTTTACTTTAGTTGCTACAAACTGAGTTTAAAATGTAAAATTAATTTGCACTCAGTTAACTGCAGGGATCTATCCTTGGCCCAGTGCTATTCATAGAATCAAAAAGCTGGAAGAGACCACAAGGGCCATCCAGTCCAACCCCCTGCCATGCACAACATCTTTATCTTGGATGATGGAATAGAGGGTATTATTATCAAGTTTGCAGATGACCCCAAATTAGGAAAGGTAGTTAATACTCTAGTGGACAAGATCAGAATTCAAAATGAATTTAGCAGATGAGAAAGCTGGGCCAAAGCTAACAAAACGAATCTCAATGGGGAGAAATGTAGGTACTACACTTGGACAGTAAAAATGAAATGCATAGGATGGGTGACACCTGGCTTGACAGCAGTACATGCAAAAAGGATCTAGGAGTCTTAGTGGACCACAAGCTCAACATGAGTCAGCAGTGTGATGAGGCAGCTAAAAAAGCAAATGTTATTCTAGGCTACATCAATAGGAGTATAGCATCTAGACCAAGGGAAGTAATAGTGCCACTGTGTTCTGCTTTGGTCAGACCTCACCTGGAATACTGTGTCCAGTTCTGGGCACCACAATTCAGGAAAGATATTGACAAGCTGGAACGTGTCCAGAGGAGAGTGACCAAAATGGTGGGAGGTCTGGAAGTCATGCCATATGAGGAGCAGCTAGGGGTCTGGGTATGTTCAGCCTGGAGAAGAGAAGATTGAGAGGTGACATGATAGCCATCTTGAAATATTTGAAGGGATGTCATACAGTAGCACCTCTGTATCCATGGAGGATTGGTTCTGGGGCCTTCCACAGATGTTGAATTACACAGATAATAGCAAATGCCATCCCGAGGGGCCATCCTAGAGAAGGGGGGGGGTAAGTTTGCTTCTCCCCTCTCCCATCCCCCTTCGACCCTGCCATGGCGGCAATCGCAGGAGGGGGCCGAGATTGCTCCATCTCTTCTCCTAGGAGGGCTCCTGTCATGGCAGCGGCAATCACGGGGGCGAAGGGGAAAGGGGGGAGAGATTGCCTCTGTCCCCTTCCCCCCCCCATGATTGCTGCCATGGAGGGGACATGGCAGGGGGAAGGGGGCAGAGAAGTGATCTCTCCCCTCCCCCCTTCACCCCACAGCAGGGCCATGGCAGGGGCGAGGGGGAAAGGGGTGAGATCACTTCTCCACCCCCTTTCCCCAGCCACGGAGGTGATTGCGGGGTGAAGAGGGAAGGGGAGGAAGCAATATGCCCCCCTTCCGCCTTTGCCCCTGCGATCGCCACCGTGGTGATAGGAGCCCTCGCAGGGGAAGGGATGGGCGAGGTGGGATCCCTCCTCCCCCTTCCTCCCCCTGCCATTGCCAACCGTGGATAATTGAATCTGTGGTTTGTGAATCTGCAGCTATGGGGGTGCTACTGTACTGAGCAAGCTTGTTTTCTGCTGTCCCAGAGACTAGGACATGGAGCAATGGGTTCAAACTACAAGAAAAGAGATTCCAATTAAACAGTAGGAAGAACTTCCTCACAGTAAGAGCTGTTCAACAGTGAAATACACTGCCTCAAGTGTGGTGGAGTCTCCTTCTTTGGAGGGTTTTAAACAGAGGCTGGATGGCCATCTGTTGAGAATGATTGAATTGTGTATTCCTACATGGCAGGGGGTTGGACCAGATGGCCCTTGTGGTGTCTTCCAACTCTATGATTCTATGAACTGTGCAGGGGGCAGAGGACAGGAAGAACAGAATCTTCCCATTCCCTGTAAACTCAGGCAAAAACAAACTGCTTCAACTCATGATGAGCCTATGAATAAGATGCCTCCAGGTCACGCTGTTATCAGCAGCCCTGCTCAGATCTTGCGAACTCAGGGCCATGGCTTCCTTGATTGAGCTTTTCCATACCTAGTCTCCCTGTCTCTATTATATTTTTACCAATGCTCTTCTTCTCTCTTTTGTTTGAATGTCAAATTCTTGTCAAAATCTATTACATTTGATGAATTCTTTTCTTAACCACCTTGAACAAGGAAAACTTAGATTATCAGTATTGTGAATTAAGCAAAGTCCTCTTTTCATTAATCATCCCAGAATTGCCCAGAATTTGAGAACATTCCTTTTGTTTTTGTTTTTTTGGACCACAGCTCCCAGAAGTTTCTTCCTCCATTTGTTTAATGTGGCTTTCTCAGAACTTGGAAACATCTCATTTTAAGGCGACTGCATCTCCCAGAAATCCCCCCCAGGCAGCATGGTGTCTGGCATTCCTGGAGTTGTAGTTGTGAAACTAGTTCAAGGCTAATTTTTTTCCTTCTTTAAGCATCTCCTGAGCCTGCAACCTGTCAGTGTATATTGGTGTGATCTCCTATTTGACCAGCGTCTGTGCTTTTTCAGTCAATGAGGAAGGGGGCATTCAATATTTCCTTGCTGAACAACATCTCCCCTCCCCACACCACCATCTGCAGTACAATGGAAGTTTTCAGAAACAGACCAACTCCCCTGCATTTCCTGGAGGTGGTTCCTTGGCAGGCATAGTTCAGAAGCATATAGAAAATAACAGATGTTGGCCTCCTAGATCTTCAGTGAGTCATTGGGCATCTCACTGGTCCATTTTTTTCTCCATCTGCGGAACTGCATCCAGATGCTGCCCAGGCATCCCTGTCCTGCCTTTCCGTGGTCACTAATTGGTTGGCTCTTAAATGGTCCATTGCACTGGTGGTGGAAGGGGAAACTCAGTGGAAGAATGCTGATGGAGGTTTGCAATAACAGGATCTCAATCCTGGCTTCTCTTCTTCATTCATTCACACTGAGTCCTTGATTCAGAAGCAAGACTTTTTCTTAGCGATTGGCTGTTAGGTTTGTGGAGGCATCTTTTAGGGTCATAAGAATAGGCCAAAAGATGCATCAGGTTATATGGCCTATCCATAGGAGGGTTGTTCTCAGTGGCCGTTAGTGGCTTATATGTCAATGGGGCTGTGAATCAGCCCCAGGTTTTAGCCCAGCTCTAATATATATGGGTGCCATTGCTCCAGACCCTTCACTGGCTAGAGAGCCCGGTGCTGAAGGAGAGAGGTGTGCACTCCTTCCTCTTTTTTTAACAGTCACTTTCTGAATCTCCCAACTTTTTGTGTGATGTTTTGAACAACTGAGTAAAAAATATATGCAATCGAGCTGTTCAACTTACAGAAGTTACAGGGCTGAAAATGAGTTTGCCCATGAAGGTTTTTGTGCCACTGTCTAATGTCCACTTGTTGTTGCCATGTGCCTTCAAGTCATTTCCAACTTATGGCAACCTGAAGGTGAAACTATCGTGGGGTCTTCATGGCAAGATTTCTTCAGATAGAGTTTGCCACTGCCTTCATCTGAGGCTGAGAGAGTGTGTCTTGCCCAAGGTCACCCAGTGGGTCTCTGTGGCTGAGTGGGGGTTCACATCCTGGTCTCCAGAGTCATAGTCCAATGCTCAAACCACTACACCACACTGGGTAATGTACATACTTTGTATTTTATTTCTGTATAGGTATTTCTGTATTTATTTTAATTCTGTGCCACAATCCTAATATAACTCACACATGTGCACCAAGGGAGCCCTATTTTGAAAACAGCTCTGGGGCCCCAAACCACCATCATCTGGATTTGGATAGCTCCTTTAAAGTTTAGACTAAATCCTAGAGCAGATTGCCCACTCCACTGACGTGAAAACCATCAGCCTCCATCAACTGTTCTGCTTCCCATGCTGGTCTCCTCTTCACCTAGCCCTCCAAAAGGCACAATTTACCAACAAATCAAGGTCTCAATTAAAGGGTTCATAAGCTACTGTTTCTCCTGCAAAGGGAGGTTTTTCCTTGGGTTTTTTTTCCGGGCTGTTCTGGAATAGTTTCTTTCTGATGTTTCGCCTGCATCTGTGGCTGGCATCTTCAGAGAATGTTTGGGTAGGAGTGTCTGTGGAGTTTATATGCTGTGAACCCCCGTTGGGGAGTATATGTAAATTTGTGTAATTGAATGGTTAGTTTCTGGGTATAGAAATGCAAGGCAAGGATGATTAGTATCTGTTTGCTAATGGTTGGTTGATGGGCCATTATCTGCTAGAAATCTCCCTGTCTCTGGGGGGAATTCCTTTGTAAGAGTTGAGTTTTGATTCTATTGTTTTTCAAAACTGGAAGCCAGATTTTGTTTACTTTAAGGGTTTCTTCTTTCCTGTTGAAGTTGTCCAAGTGTTTGTGGATTTCAATAGCTTCTCTGTGCATTCTGACATTGTATTGTATTGATTGTATTGGTTGTATTGATTCTATTGTTCCCTACCCTGACAGTCGCCATCTTGGAATCTCACACAATTGGCAACATTTAATCATTTTGCTTGATGTGGCCTTCCACATAGTTGGCAGGTTAACCAGGGACTCCTCAGATACAAAGGCTGGAGTCACATACAACTTAGGGAGGAGCCTTTGGAAATTCCTCAAAACAGTGTTGGAGTATAGTGGCAATCTAACATGCTGGTTTGTTTACTGTTAGAAACAGTTAGATTGAATGTAACACAGAGAGTGAGGCAATTTCCTGTTGTAACCTGAGATACTTACTGGATGTCTTCCAGAAGAAGGAGGATCTTTAAGTTTCTTTTGTCTGGAAGACACGATGTTCAGAGTCACCATTGAGACCTGCTGAGGGCAAGATTCCTCGGTGGGACCTCCTGCATATTTTTATCTTAGAAATGTAGCAATCAGTGTATATTTGTGTTATTCCTGCCTATCTTCAAGTTCTGTACCTGTGTACTATGAAAATACACAAGATATTCATGAGTAAAGAGATTTTTATAGGTTTTTAAGACTGCTGTGATATACTTTCTTTGTTTGGGCTAGACACAGTGTGGAAAGGGGGGCAGTAGGGTTGGATGGCTGTTAATTGTCTGTGTCTGGAATCGCTATACTTTGCTGTGTGTTTTTAATCAGAGACTGCTAATTTTGCTTACTGAGGGGAATATAGCCAACAGTTCTTTGGGGCCAAGTTCAGAGGTTGTCCCAGTATTTCCAATAAACTGGTCATACCCAGGTCAGAGTTATTCCTGAAGAACACCTGGAGGTGAGTCATCCACTACTCCATTCTAAATCTCATCCCTTCAGGGGAATTCCAAATATAAATATCACCCTAAAACACCACCGAAGTGTTCACATTTCCTCTTCCTCCAGCCACTCTGTCCATTTGGTGTGTGACCCTCAAAATACAACCCTGAGCCTCTGCTGCATGAATCTCTGCCCCTCCAGGATCAGTACAGTACTCGCTATATACCCGGTGTAGCATACACCGTTCTGCCTTCTGCCCTCCCTGAGCCCTCCCCATGTGCACACACACACACACACACACGCTGCTCCCTCTCCACCCCCACTGCCTCCTTCCTTCCTGAGGCACCTGCCCCCCCACTGGGGTCCTCCCCAAGCCCCCCTGCATGTACACACACACGCACACATGCCACTTCCTCCCCACTGCCTCCCTTCCCCCCCCACAGCACCTGACCCCCCACCGTGGCCCTCCCTGCCCCCCCCACACACCCATGCCATTCCCTCCCTACCCACCCCCACTGCCTCCCTCCCCCATGGCACCTGCCCCCCCCACCTCAGCCCTCCCCCCTGCACACACACACAAACACACACACATGTGCCGCTCCCTCCCCACCCACTCCCACTGCCTCCCTCCCCCCATGTGGCACCTCCCCCGCAACATGCCACCATGCCCCCCGCCACATCCCTCCCCCCATGGCATCTCACCCCCGCCCTCACTGCCCCCTGCCACCCTTCCCAAGCCCCCCTTGCACACACACACACCATCCCGCACACACACCCTGCTACTTACTCCTTGCGGCCATGTTTACACTGGACATGACAGTCCACATGTTCCCGCCCCCAGTGTGCTGATTGGCTGCCCAACCAAGCTGTGATTGGTTGGTCAGTTTCCTAAGCAGCCAATCAGCACACTGGAAATGGCAACATACCCAAGAGAATTATATATATATAGATAACCCACAATCCCCTTACTCTATGCCTCTGGCCAAATACTTCCTACTTTCTTCTATAGCCTTGTGTGAATGCTGGAAGTGTTAATGTGAATACTGTTAAGATTAATTTCCAATAAAAACCAGTTAATTGTACATTCTGGCTTGGAGTCTCCTCAGTTACTACAGGTATACATAGGTCAAGGATCCTGCTGTTACCTGGCCTCTCACTGCTATTTTGAGCTAATTCAATATGCCCTATATTAAGATTCAGACACTAGTGGGATCCTTGTGGACCCCATGCAATCCAGGTAACACTATAATACCTTAGTATACTTGCAAACTTCATTTTGAATACTAAACATCAGGGAACAGATAAGAGAAGGAGGGAGAAAGGAGAGAATTCTCTATTTAAGTGTGCCAAGTGTCCCAAAGGTCTTTCCTTAAAGCTTCTCAGAAATAGTTTTAGCTATGCCTTGAATTTCTGTGTCATGCACACCCAAAGAATGTTTCAGGTTGGGTGAATTTGGGTATATAATTCTTTACACTCCACTGATTATGCTCATAAAAGGCTTTGAAATGTGGTGGGAACATAAAGAGCAGTCACTTTGACATTAATTGACATCAACTGGGTGGTCCTTTCAAAAAAATGAACCTAGGAGATCAAAAGAAAGCACTCACAGAGCCATCACTGAGAATAGCCAAAATGGCTCCTTGAAGTTATTGTTATTGATATTGTTGTTGTTTCTGCTGCTATGTCCTGCCTCCCTCCCCCCAACATCCCTGGGATTCAAGGCAGCTTGCAAAAGTTATAATATAATTAAACTATCAATAAAATTAAAAGCAATTAAAAAACATGCCCATTACAAAAGGAAAATGAGGCATATACACAGTAGAACACATTATTCAAAGCTTTCCATGAGCAATCACTCCTCAAAGGCCTTCAGAAACAAAAAAGTTTTTAGCCTGAAAAAAAGACGGTTAAGAGGCGATATGATACTCCTGTTTAAGTATTTGAAGAAGTGTCACGTTGAGGATGGAGCAGGCTTGTTTTCTGCTGCTCCAGAGACTGGAACATGGAGCAATGGATGCAAGCTCCAGGAACAGAGATTCCACCTCAACACTAGGAGGAACTTTCTGACAGTAAGAGCTGTTCAGCAGTGGAACACACTCCGTTGGAGCGTGGTGGGGTCTCCTTCCTTGGAGGTCTTCAAACAGAGGCTGGATGGCCATCTGTTGGGAATGCTTTGATTGTGATTTCCTGCGTGGCAGGGGGTTGGACTGGATGGCCCTCGTGGTCTCTTCCAACTCTACAATTCTATGATTCTATGATTCTACCTCCCTACAGAAGGATAGCAAGGAAGGTTCCAGTTTAGCCTCTCTAGGAAGGGAGTTCCAGAGGCTGGTAGCAGCCACCAAGAAGGCCTGCTGCCACATTCCCACCAGAAAAACTGATGAAAATGATAAGAGAGAAGGAGGGCTTTAACTATGAGCTTAGGGCTATGGATAGTCCCTCAGGTGTAGCCAACACCACACTGAATTGAGTAATTGTGTCTAGGATGGGGGGAAGGCCTAGGCACAATTGCCTAGAGAACTCCAGGAACATATCCCCCATGGATATGGGGGTCATATTGTATGGGGTAAGTGGTATTACTGGAATTAAATGTTCTAAAAACCTGTTACCTGGAGTGCTGGGAAAACTGTTGGTCATGATCTTGAGGATCAGTACCAGAGCCTAACCAGCCAAGTACAAAGGAACTGCCGGATGGAGTGGCACAAGAGTTAGATGGAACTCCATGAAAGAAACCAAGGAAGTTCAATATGGAGGTGGAATTAGCTGCAAGCCAGAGAAATCCATCCATGCTGGATCAAAGAGATCAAGGAAGCATGTGGACATAAGAACCTGTGCTTCATATGGACATGAAAAGAGACATCAGCCTTCCACTACCTGAGGCCTTCCAGAGGTGCTGGATGGCAAGTATCTGATTAATATGCTGGCTGGCTGGAAGATTCTGGGAAATTCAGGAATGGCCTTCCCATTAGCAAAGCATAACATTTATATTTCTATACCACTTATCAGTGCAAAGCACTCCCTAAGTGATTTACAACATGTTAGCTAATTGCCTCCAACAAGCTGGGTACTCATTTTACCAACCTACAGAAGGATAGATGGCTGAGTCAACCTAGAGCCCTATAGGATTGAACTCACAATGTTGTGGCTGCAGTACTGGCATTTAACCACTGTGCCACCAGGGCAGGGAGGGATGCTTGCCCCAGGTGGCAGAGAGCAATAGACAATGAATCATCTCCCCTCAGGAGCCCCATCACTGTGGAGATCTTGGCTTGATTTTGATAGTTATAAATGCTATTTCTTCCCCTGATTACCAAATGTAAGGAATCTGTAATATAATAAAAGAGCCACCAAATTTTCATGGGTGAACACTTTCTGAGCAGATTTCTCCCCCTCCCTCCCAAAATGTTCCTTAAACACACACACATATATTTTCTGTTTGGTTTCGTTTTGCTTCTGTTCAATTTCATTTTCTGTCACTCTGTGTAGATACTTTGGTACATGGAGAAGAGAAGAGAAGAGAAGAGAAGAGAAGAGAAGAGAAGAGAAGAAGGGTCTTATTGGCTACATGATCCAACCAATCAGGGTTGGTTACATGACCCAACCAATCAAGCCACCTGACATTTCAGAATGACACAGACACTTC
The DNA here is from genome assembly GCA_030847615.1 of Gambelia wislizenii. Classification (NCBI taxonomy): domain Eukaryota; kingdom Metazoa; phylum Chordata; class Lepidosauria; order Squamata; family Crotaphytidae; genus Gambelia; species Gambelia wislizenii. The sequence goes on from JAUMIR010000003.1 coordinate 362,277,190, forward strand.
TCTTCAACAGTGCTTCTTAAGCTCTAATGAACCAGGAGGGCTTTTCTCCCAATGTGTCAAGAACCAGTACCATATTTGTGTCCACTTATTGTTTCTTTATCTCCTGGAAAGCAGTGCTGATTTACATGGAAAAGAGGCAAACCCAAATCAGAGTGGAGGAAGTGCTTTCTACTTTTTGGAGTAGATCTCCCAAAATCCTGGAGTCCAAAAAAGCAACTTTCCCAAGCTCTGTTTGCTGTCCTTGACCTAAACTTGAGAATATTCTCAGCCCATTCTACCACATAGGTGGGATACAAGCTGGCAACTTTTACATCACTCTGTCAACTTTGCTCTTAGGTATATCTCTCTTGGCAAGATTTATATAAATGGTATTAAATTCTCAAGCTGGCTAGAAGACAAAGCAAGTAATTTTCCCCTCCACTTAGTGTCAAAGTCAAAAGGGAGATAGTTAATGGTGCCAGATAGATTCAAGTGCACTTTGTAGCATCTCCTAGGTGAATCTGCCATCCATATATAAGAAAATCTTGGTCTGGACTCATTATTTCATATCATCTAAGAAATGCTGAACAGATGATGATTGCATCTGATTAGAAGGAGGTGGAAGACGTCTGCCATTTGCCATTTTGAGTTATTTGCAGAAAAGCATCCAGAGAGACAAAGTGGAATTCAAAATGAAATATTAAAGCAGTAATACATTGAAGGAGAAGAGGCATTTGAGGTGTCCATATATTATGCTGTTGCAAAAGCATCCTTACAGCATCTCAGTCCAATCATGAGACCAATATTTGAGTCTCAGAAACCAATGCAAGCTGGGCCCATCAACTGATTGCAACTTGTTCACTGACCCACTTTGTCTTGGGTGTCATGTACACAAGGATCTCACGTCTTTTTTTAATACTTCACTTGCATACATGGAATGAATGACCAAAATCCTACACAGAATCATAGAATCTTGGAAGAGGCCACAAGGGCCATGCAGCAATACACAACCAAAGCACTCCTGAAAGATGCTCATCTAACCTTTGTTTAAAGACTTCCAAGGAAGGAGGATCCACCACCCTCCAAGGCAGCCTATTTCACTGTTGAGCAGCGATTATGGTAAAGACATTTGTCCTAATCACACAGCTCTTTTAGTAAAGAAGCTCTTTGTAAACATGGGGCTCAACTGTACGAGCCCATAAAAAAAGGTGTGCCTTGCAGTAATGACATTTCACAGCAGCTGCGAACTGTCCTAATGGGTTTTTTTCTCCATAAGCTTCACATGCCTGCTAGTAAACATGGCAGCCATGAGTGATTTACTCATGTTTGCACTTACCCCCTTTTACCGATGATGACCTTATTAAAAAAAACAAAAAACAAAAAAATCAATGTCCAAGGTGCAATTGAGTGACTCACATCTGGAAGGTTACTCATTTTCCATTCTGAACATACATGATCCAGCCTGTCAAGGATAATCTTATCCAGCATGATGACATTATGATACCCCACATAGCCAATCAGCTCTGGCCAACTGACAATAACCACAAAACCAAAACCAGATTAGGGGCAGTTCTTCCAGCATTGTTTTCAAACTATTCCACAGACACCATGGAGAATGAAGGTTGGTCTTAACACAGATGAAGAATGGAAACAAGGGGACGATGAAGATGATGAGGAAAAGAGAGGTGCAGTGGGAGTGGACTCTACTGAGCTTTTGGCTCAACAATGGATCTGAAATTCATCACATGGAATATAAATGGTGTAAATACTCCTCAGAAAAGATGGCGGGGGGGGGGGGGGAGAAATCCATTACTGGAATAAACCTAGACATAATTTGCCAACAAGAGACTCATATTATAAAGAAAGTTGTCAAGTTCTTGAGTTACCCCAATTTGGGTAAATAATTTGTTTTGGCTATGACAAGAAGAAAAATAGAGTGGTAATTTATTTAAAGGCACATAGGTATGTTGGAGCTCAGACTGATATTATAGGGATTAAAACTCTTGTGGTAGGGGTTTATGCCCCTACTGAAAATAAGAATCTTTTTATAAAAAAATTAATGGATACATCGTTGAGTTTGAATTATGAGAATTGGCTATTTTGGGGAGATTGGGATGGAGTTATTTCCCACCAAAAGGACAGGACTTCTGAGAAAGGCATTAAAAGTTCACAGGGTAAGTTACCAAAGATCTATTTGAGTTAATGGACAATTTGAAGTTAGTTGACACATGGAGATTTAAATACGGTGATGCAAAGGAAAACACTTACTTTTCTGAAAGGCATAGATTGCATTTCAGAATAGATATGTTTTTGGTCTCTAAAACTCTGGCAAGTCAAATTAGTGAATTAGAGATCCTATCTAAAAAAAAATTAGATCATAATCTGGTGGCTCTAATTATAAAGAAGAGAAGAGGATCTTTTAGATAGAGGTTGAATAAAACCCTTCTTCCGGATGAAAAGGTTGTTGAGAAATGTAAAACAAAATTGAAGGAATTATTTGGGGATCATTTGGATAAAGGTACAGATACTAGAATGGTGGGGGATGTGAGTAAAGCATTTATGGGAGGGTATTTTATACAACAGAATACAGAATTTAGAAAGAAGAGACCAGAAAAAAGACAACAGATTTTGGATGAGATAAAGAGAAAAGAGGAGGAGTTAAAGAAATCTTCATCAAAAATGTGTGCTATTAACCAAATTAAGATTTTCCAGAGACACACATCTAGGCTAACGGTGAGTGAAACAGAGGAAAAAGTTGAGTTATGTAATATTCAAATTGATTTTGAATTTGCAAACAAATTGCCTATGACAACATCCTCCCCCTCCCCCCTTGGCTATTTTAAGTCCAGAAGAGTCCTTTAAAAAAAAAAAACAGCAAGTGAACAGGAAGCATCCTTCTGGTCACTTCCCTTAAAAAATAAAAATAAAAAAACCTCTCCTAGTCCTTAAATAGTCCATGAGGGGTGGGGGGCAGGGGGCAAAAGAATGGCAAAACGCCCCCATTTCCGCATATCCCCTAAAGGGGTTTGTGGGCATTGGGGGATTTTAAAAAGTTTTTTTGCCAGGGATGTGGAGGTGGGAGTACAGTGCTCCAAGCTCTCCTGAGAGGCCAATGCACCCCCAGCCTCCTAGAGTTGCACACTCCTTCTTTAGGACATGCCTAAAATACTTCTTTGGATCTCAGGCTATATTAGTAAGAGCACTTGTCCTTTCCTCATATCTGTGGTGATGGTTTGAATTAGGCTAGCCGAATATTCACTTTTTGCAACTGCCTAGTATGTTTCTACCAGAACAAAGCTTGGGGATAACCTTATTTTTTTAACAGCTAAACAAACAAAAAGCTAAATTTAAAAAATAAGCTAGGCAATAAGTAAACAAGCCAAAAGGGCAGAATAACCTACCTTAGATACTGTAGGTTTAAAAAACAACAACTAGCTATGTCTAAAAAAAGGCTGCCTAAAAAAATCAAATTTTGATATGTCTCATTATGAGAGCAAACCTCATGGATTAAGCAAATGTGAGTATTAAATTGCATTCTTTGTTTAGTAATTTGGGGAGAGAAATTCTTCCTTTTCCATCATGAAGGCCTTCCCTGCCAGCTTACATCAACATATAAACAAATTCAGGGCTGAAATCCTCAAAATGATGAATGAAAGTGCAAAGCAACTCAACAAGGCAATAAATCACCAGACACATCTCTATCATAATTTGTCAAAGGTTTAGGCAAATGTACCACCACTGAAAGTTCTTATTTCATGCCTGTTTTTAAAAGGTGAGAAGATCTGGATGTGATTTATTACAGTTTCAGGAAGAGGACTTTCCCAGGTTCCAAACCCTGAGGCAATAAACCCCAAATTCTAAATCTCCTCACTCAGTCTGTGAAGTTTTTAAAAGCTGCTATTATATTTTTCTGGACATGTATGGACATCAAAAATTACTTTTCTCTTTTTCAATCCAAATGGCTCCTCATTGTGGTAGCTAGATCAGAGCTTGGAAAGGTTACTTTTTTGGATTTTAACTGGACAACAGCCATGCTGGCTGGAGGATTCTGGAAAACATAATCTAAAAGAGTATTATTCTCAAGCTCTGCATTATATAATACCTCTAGGAGCAGACATAGCTGTACCCTCCAACATTTCACGGATGAAAACTGTGACACATGGCCAAGCAGTATGGTCAAGATGGCAAAGGGTATTAATGAGAAAGAACACACAAGCTAGCAAAGACTGCAGCAGTTTGCATTTGCCTGGGCCTACTGGGAAAGGCAAGATTCTACCCCCTCCTCTTTTTTATCCCCTGACAAGGTAATGAAGTGCAAACTACTTAGAACTCAGTTTGTGCTACTGCACATATAACAAAACAAATCTTCATAGAGAGAGCTTTGAACCCAGGGAACATGAATTTTGGTAAGCAAATTTATTGCTTTCACACATCAATAATAACTGACCACTGTAAAGATCTGAAAGACCTGTATCACCTTGCCCAGTGTTACCTACCCTGACATCCCTAGCCCCATATCTATAATACATTGGCACTATTTAATAATTAGGTCAAATATGGCCCTCCATGTAGTGTGGCCATTAAAGCTGGGGAAATTCCACAACCATGAATTCCAAAGACAAACATTGCTCAGTCAGGAATGCACTTAACAAGGGGCCTCCCAAATTCCAAAGAAATGTTAATTTGCAAGGCAAATGTGTGAAAGAACACCTGGCTAATCCTATCAGCTAAAGCTGTGATATTTAAACCTGTCAATGATCCTCATACCTTTGCCCTTCCGCAAACAAAGAAGGTTGCTTCCTCCATTCAGTTGCAAAGTATCCACACATTAAAGACCATTAACATAGCCAGAGTGTCTATTGTCTCACCCTGGGCAACTCTGAGAAGCATTGTCTTTCAATCTAAATCCCATCCCCTGAAGGCAATTATCAACTATAAAAACCCTTCCAAAACTACACTCAAGTGCTCGTGGATCCCCTTCCTGTAGACACTACATCCGTCTGTACAACCCCCACTTTGCTGGTTTCTTCCACAACCTCATCTCCTCAGATTGGTATAGCATCACCTGAAAATAACCTCCCTCCTTTATTCCTCTATCCCAATATTTCCTGTTTTATTCGCTGGCCTTGCATGAATGCTTGAAGCCTGAATGTGTGTGTGAATGTTGTTAATATTGTTTTCTCAAATAAAGACCAATTTATTGTCCTATCTAGCTTGACGTCTCCTCCTTAGTACCAATAAGCATAGGTTAAAACATCCTGTTAGCTGTTGCCCCCTCTTGCATAGCCAAGCTGAGTGTATTAATTCCCCAAATTAATATCAATGTTTTGAGTGTCCTTAAGCCCCCCCAAGCATTTAGGGTAACACCAACCCTTTCAAAATTTAGGGCAAGGGACATGATTTGCCTCTTTCTGGATCCTATTACAGTCTATCACACTCTCACAAGTGTATGAATTTGCTTTATACCTGAGGCTTTAATATCACTCTGTACTGCATCTGAATAAGTAGGTTTATATCCATGAAAGCTCATGGTAAAATAAAAAAAAATAGTCTTAAAGATGCTGCCACATTTCTTTTCTTTCACTCTCTCCCTTACTTCTTTTTATGTTGCAAGAGACTTACACAGCTGCTTTGAAATCTGCTAAACATAGGCTCTCCAGCAAATTCCTGATGGGCCTTGCAGATCATTTCCCATTTCAAAAGATAGAGGGAGGAAACAAAGGGATCAGCAAGCCCAGACTTGATCCTAACCAGTAGGGAGAAGTTGGTCACTGGACTCAAAGTAGTCAGTACTTTAGGGGGAAGTAGCCATGTAATGCTAGAATTCACAATTGCGGGACAGGGCAAACAAGAGTATAGTGAGACATGGACAATGGATTTCAGGAAAGTTGATTTTTAACCAGAGAAATACAGGAATTCCCTGGCTAGACATGCTAAATTCCCTGGCTAGTCATGCTAAGAAAAGACACCCAGCAAAGTTGGGAATTTTTGAAGAAGGAGTTGCTAAAAACACAATCACAAACAACCCCATGGAAGAAAAAAAAATGAACAACATCGGGGAAAGCCAGTGAAGCTGCACAGCAAGCTCAAGGAGGAAATGAAATGAAACAGCAGTGTATATAAAGGAAGGAAGGAAGGAAGGAAGGAAGGAAGGAAGGAAGGAAGGAAGGACAAATCACCAAGGATGAATCATAAAATCATAGAATCATAGAGTTGAAAGAGACCACAAGGGCCATCCAGTCCAACCTCCTGACATGCAGGACTACACGATCAAAGCACTCCCGACAGATGGCCATCCAGCCTCTGTTTAAAAACCTCCAAAGATGGAGACTCCACCACACTCTGAGGAAGCACATCCCACTGTTGAACAGCTCTTACTGTCAATAAGTTCTTCCTAATGTTTAGATGGAATCTCTTTTCCTGTAGTTTGAGTACAGATGTGTAGCCCAAGCTTGCAGGAATGGTATAAGGAAAGCAAATGCTCAGAATGCGCTGAGACTGCCTAGGCAAGCAAGCAAGAAGAAGGGGGGGGGTTTCAGACACATTCAAGGCAAGAGAATGACCAAGGAGACAGTGAGACCACTGTTCAGTAATGATGGTAAAATGCTAATGGACCAAAATGAAAAGACAGAACTACTCAACACCTATTTTGCTTCAGTTTTCTCTCAAAAAGAGAACTGTGTGCTGTGGCACTACTAAGGCTGGTGTCACCCCTCCCTCCGACAGTGTCACTTGATGTGGGTTCAGCCTCTCTACACACCCTTGGCGCTGCCACCGGCTGTGTGCAGCAGAGACCTTGGCAAGGGATCTGGATTGCAAATCAGCACTGTTAAAAGGTGTGGAGAAAAAACACATGAGGAAAGGTTGGAGGAGCTGGGCATGGTCAGCTTGGTGAAGAGAAGACTGTGGGATGACATGATTGACCTCTTTAAACACCTCAAGGGCTGTCACAGAGAAGAGGGGGAATGCCTGTTCTCTGCTGCCACAAAGGGTAGGACTAGGTGTAATGGCTTTAAGTTACAGGAGAATAGATTTCACGTGAACATTGGAGGGAATTTGTTGACAGTAAGAGCAGTTTGGCAATTTGAACCAGTTGCCTAAAGAGGTGGTGGGGTCTCCTTTGCTGGACATCTTCATAAAGAGGCCAGATAGCTACCTGCTGGGGATGTTTTAGCTGGACATCCTGCATTGAGCAGGGAGTTGGACTTGATGGGCCATGAGGCCCCTTTCAGTGCTGTGATTCTATAACAAGCCTGACAGAACATGTCCAGAAAAGAGCAATTAAGAGCAATTAAGATAGTCTGAAAAACAAACCCTATGAGGAACAGCAGACAGAGTTGAGTACGTTAAGCCTGGAGAAGAAAAGATGGAGAGATGATATAACAACCATCTTTAAATTGCTGGATGGATATCACAGGGGAGATGGGATGTGCTTGGGTTCTGCTCTTCCAGATCAGAACCCAAAGCAATGGATTCAAATTAGAAGAAAGGAGACTATTGCGTAAACATTAGGAAAAATGTCCAGAGACTGAGGGTTTGTCTAGACAGGAAGATATAATGCTGATTGCTGCACATTAACACAAAATTGCAGCAGCATTCTTTTGTCTCCACGGTGATATGCGATGCTATCTCTATTTGACATTCACATGCAGCCATGCCTGAGAATCAAGATGGTGGCCAAGAGTGAATTACTCGCATTATTATTCTCAGCAAGTATGACCTTACTCTTAAGAAAGCCATTTGGTCACCTCAGCACAGCTAAAAAGTGCACGATCAGCAATGTGAAACTTCAAAATGGCACTTCTAGCCACTTCATTGCTAGCAAGCCCGCCCCCTACGCACATCCAACAAACCAGCTTTCCATTTCTACCCTCACCAAGAATGCTCTGTGATGCGAATCAGTTGTCTAAGTGAGCGGTAATGCACATTTCCATGCATAATTTTAAAAACCTTGGGGAAAGCCACAAAGCCTTCCCCCCGTCACAGTTTTTGGAGTCCCCCGCCCCCCGCTTCTTCTGAGTAAGGCAAATCACTATGGGATCTCATTCAGACAAAAGGTATTCTCTGTGATTTCTATTGGGATTATTTTCACTGTCTAGACAATCCCTAAGAGTTATTTTGACAGTGGAAGAGACTGCCTCAGAGGATGGTGGATTCTCCTTCAATGGAGGTTATTAAGTAGAGGTTGAATATACCTCTACTCTGAGGGTTCTTCCTCTGTGAATTTCTGCATGGGCAGTGAGTCAGACTAGATGGCCCTTGGTGTTTTTTCCAACTGTACACTTCTATCTAACTAGCAACAGTAAAAACAAACGAACAGGATACTGGATTAGATAAGCCTTTAGTCTGATCCAACAGGGCTCTTCTCCCATACTTTGCCTCCCTGCTTCTTGTACACATTCTGGTCCACCCACCCATGCCTCTGATCCCTGAGCATTTCTTTCAGGGGTCCAAATTTCCTTTTGAGCTGCCAGATATGAGCTCTGGATTACAAACTGTGCCATTCTTTTCAACATGCAAAGACAAAAGGGAATAAGTTGCCTAGCAACGGGAGCCATCCACAGTTCTTCTCCCACTCGGATTTCTTCCCCCTTTGAGGCTCCAGAGAAAGATGCAAGGCAGCCTGGTGGAGAAGCTTTTGAACTGAGGCTCAGAGCATAGGCTGAGAAGCTAGCATCATTAGTTGAGAGGACATGGGGGTGGGCAGGGGGGAGAGCCTGGCATGCTGTCAGGTTTGGTATCAAAACCACTCCATGTGTGCCCTTCCCCCTACCCCTTCACCTGCTGGATGTTCAGTGATGTTGACTTGTCAACCTTTTGCCAGGAACTTTTAAAATATGTATTTGAAATGAGTTCAAGAATTTCCAAAAGTGGGGCAGTCTTCTGTCAGTCTCCCTTGAAGTCTCAAGTCAGACCTGCCTGGCTACAGAGTGTGCAACCTCTCTGTGGAGTTGTGAACTTCAGCTGAGATTCTGTATCATAACTTTATGAATCCATAGCTACATTGCAAAAATACAAAGAAACTAGCGGAATCCAGCATAACATATGCCATTACAGTAGATTTGAATGGTTCACACGATTCAGCTACATACTATTATTTTAGCCAAAAAAACAAAAACACTTTGAAGTAGAATACCACCTACATTTGACTGTATTTCCCATTGGGGATTACTTTTATGAATTATTGGCTTTCTAAATATTAGATTGTTTTACACATGGGTGGTGATTGACTGAGGAAGTGAGAGGAGGAGGGGGCCCTTGTGAGGCTGAGGGTGTAGGTGTAGATTGAGTGGCAGGAGTGGATTGTGAGGTGGAAAGGGAATTTGCAGGTGGGTGGTGATTGGCTGAGGGAGTGAGTGGATTGGTTGTATAAGCGGCCAATCAACACACTGGGAAAGGAAACATAGCCAAGAGTGTTATATATAGATAGATTCTAATTCTATAGGAAAGAACGCATACAAGAGGAAAACAGGTTAATGGAATGATTTTATTTTATTTACTTATTTTATTGTAATGATTATCATTATACATTTCATAAGCTATCATGAATCTATATTCTATATGAATCAACAGATTTTTTTTCATTTTGTTATTGCTGTTTTAATACAAATTTATTGAGAATAAAAAAAGAAATACAAAGAAACCCTGTTAGAGAATTGCGATGATATGCACCCAGACACTAGTGAAGTGTTCCGAAGCACATTGGGTGCTTCCAACGTATATTGGCTTCTCCTGTTGAGAATCAGGCACTTCTGGTGCCAATTGGACACTTCTGATATATGCTGGGCACTTCTCATGTTCTTTGGACACTTCTGATATGTGAAGCCGGCATCCATAGATTTTCCTTGGTTTTTTTCTGGGGTGTGAGGCCGTGTTCTGGAAGAGTTTCTTTCTGACATTTTGTCTGTGTCTGTGGCTGGCATCTTCAGAGAAACCTGAAGATGCCAGCCACAGATGCAGGTGAAACATCAGAAAGAAACTCTTCCAGAACACGGCCTCACAGCCTGGAAAAAAACCAAGGAAAATCTACTTCTGATATGCATTGGGCATTTCTGATGTACATTGAGCACTCCTTTGTGCCCTGGCATTTCTTAGCTGGTGTCCATTGCACATCAGGGCTATGGCACATCGCTCCACTGGTTACCATTGCATAATGGATGTCCATGGTGTTATTGAGATGGTGGGGGGGGGGAATCCTCTCAGAATGTGAGGGGAATAGCTTTTATCCAGATAAGCTCCCACAGGGATTAGTCATATTGAAAAGCATCGCCCCAAAAAAACTCCAAGTATTTAATGGTAACAGCCTTCACTGTTTCTCACAAAGTTTTTTTAAAAAAAATATGCAGAAATTCACATTCCAACCCATTTAAACAACTAATTCAAATTGGGGCACATCCCAGAAGTCAAAATGTGATTCCAGTCCTTCTGTCCATATTGCATGAATTCAGAGCATAGATGTGGTCTAATAGTGATAGGCTGCACTCCCATGCAAACCACACTTAAAAAGAAAAGCTTATTAAGTTGAAGGCCAAGGCTGCAAAAAAACTCCAAAAGATGAGTGTGGCCAAGATCCTAGTTGCCTTACACCACCCTTCTTTTAAATACGAATCCGCCTGTTTATTGTCCTACTGCGCATTGAGGAATGCACATCAATCCCAGGGAATCAAGTAGTACATTGAAGGCATTGACAAATATTGGTACTTCTCCACCATCCAAGAATGTGCAGACTTCATGGCTGGATGGTGAATAAATCCATAGGTGGTAGCCCTCTTGGAGGAGAAAGTACAGCAGCTGGAGACACGGGTAGCTACACTTCAACAGATTCGTGAGCAAGAGGTTTTCCTGGACAGAACAGAACGAACAGTCTTGGATGGGGACCGCACAGAGGAAGTGGCTGTGGAGGAGAGGGTCACTTCACGGACACAGGAAGTAGACAGCTGGAGGAATGTCACACACAGAACAAGAAAATCCAGGGATTCTTCCAGCAGCTTGCAGCTACAGAATCGATTCGAAGCCCTTTCCCTTATCAAGGACAACGAGGAAGAACAGCATGGACAGACTTCAGGGGTAGAGCAGGGGACCTTGAGAGGACCACCGCAAGGAACAGCAGCTGCGAAGCCTCAGCGGAGGCGTGTGGTGGTGGTGGGGGACTCCTTGCTGAGGGGTACAGAAGCAGTGGTTTGTGGGCCTGACAAGATGTCTCGGGAGGTGTGTTGTCTCCCTGGGGCAAAGATCCGTGATGTGACCGAGAGGCTGGCAAGACTCGTCAAGCCTACAGATCATTACCCCTTCCTTTTGGTCCATGTGGGAACCAATGATACTGCAAGGCACAGCTTTCCCAAGATCAGAAGAGATTATGAGGCCCTGGGGAGGAAGCTGAAAGAAATGAATGCACAGGTGGTCATCTCGTCTCTTCTGCCAGTTGAAGGGCATGGTCCAAGAAGGGAGAGGAAAATAGCCGACGTAAACAACTGGCTCCGTAGATGGTGTCGCCGAGAACAAATTGGATTCTTGGATCATGGACTGCGCTTCCATGCGGGGGGACTTCTGGCAAGAGATGGGGTGCATCTTACAACAGTTGGAAGAAACATTTTTGCCAACAGTCTCAAGAATTTGATCAGGAGGGCTTTAAACTGAGTCAAATGGGGGAGGGAGACAATATTCTGGAAGGCAAAAGGGCTGGAGAAAATAGTCAAACTGTCATAGAGGGAACAAGGCAAACAGCGCAAGGCCCCAACAGTGGGAGGCAAAAAAACTTGCACAGGGAGCAAGTAAAGGGAACACATGGTCTCAGATGTCTCTACACTAATGCACAGAGCATGGGAAATAAGCAAGATGAACTTGAACTCCTTGCACTACAAAACAAATATGATATAATAGGCGTTACTGAAACCTGGTGGGACGAGTCTCATGATTGGAATGTAGGAATAGAGGGGTATAACCTTTATAGGAGAAACAGGCCAAACAGGAAAGGAGGAGGAATAGCATTATATGTCAGGGATATTTACACCAGTGAAGTGATCCATGACATCAATACTGAAAGCCAGGTGGAGAGCATCTGGATAAAAATTAAAGGGGAGGGAAACAACAGGGATGTTATTGTGGGACTCTACTACAGACCCCCAAATCAGACGGAGGAATTGGATGTTGCCTTTCTAGAACAGATGAACATACATGCAGAAAGGAGAGATGTAGTAGTGATGGGTGACTTCAACTATCCTGATATTTGCTGGAAATCTAACTCAGCCAAAACTACAAGGTCTAGCAAATTCCTTACATGCCTGGAAGATAATTTCATGGTCCAAAAGGTGGAAGAGGCAACAAGGGGGTCAGCTATTTTAGATCTGATCCTAACCAACAGAGACGACCTTGTTAATGGGGTGCAAGTGGTGGGATCCTTAGGTGAGAGTGATCATGTTCTCCTGGAGTTTGTTATACAATGGAAAGGAGAAGCCAGGCATAGTCAGACACGCATTCTTGACTTTAGGAGAGCTGATTTCAATAAACTCAGGGAAATACTGGGGATGATCCCATGGTCAAGAATACTAAAAGAGAAGGGACCTCAAGACGGATGGGACTTTCTCAAAAGGGAGATACTGAAGGCACAATTTCAAACAGTACCATTGAGGAAGAAAAATGGGAGGTGTCTCAAGAAACCAGGATGGATGACTAAAGAACTTTCAATGGAGCTAAGTTTTAAACGGAACATGTATAGGAAATGGAAAAGGGGGGAAATCACCAAAGAAGAATTCAAACAGATAGCGAACACGTGTAGGAGTAAAGTCAGAAAAGCTAAAGCGCAGAATGAGCTCAGGCTTGCTAGGGAGGTTAAGAACAATAAAAAGGGGTTTTTTGGGTATGTCCGCAGCAAAAGGAGGAAGAAGGAAATGATAGGGCCACTACATGGAGAAGATGGCAAAATGCTAACAGGGGACAGAGAAAAGGCAGAATTACTCAACACCTTCTTTGCCTCAGTGTTTTCAGAAAAGGAAAAGGAGGACCAACCTGAGGAGAATGGAACAGAGGACACAATAGGGGAAATCCAGCTCAAAATAAGTAAAGAGGTAGTACAGGAATACCTTCTTAATCTAAATGAATTTAAATCTCCAGGACCAGATGAACTACATCCAAGAGTATTAAAAGAGCTGGCAAATATAATCTCAGAGCCATTGGCAATAATCTTTGAGAACTCCTGGAGAACAGGAGAAGTCCCAGCAGACTGGAGGAGGGCAAACGTTGTTCCCATCTTCAAAAAGGGGAAAAAAGAGGATCCCAACAACTATCGTCCAGTTAGTCTGACATCAATACCAGGGAAGATTCTAGAACAGATCATTAAACAGAGAGTCTGTGAACATTTAGAAGGCAATGCCATAATCACAAAAAGTCAGCATGGGTTTCAGAGAAACAAGTCATGCCAGACTAATCTGATCTCTTTTTTTGATAAAGTTACCAGCTTGGTAGATGAAGGGAATGCTGTGGACATTGCATACCTTGATTTCAGTAAGGCCTTTGACAAGGTTCCCCATGACATTCTTGCAAACAAGCTTGTAGAATGTGGGCTAGACAAGTTAACTGTTCAATGGATTTGTAATTGGTTGACCGGCCGAACCCAAAGGGTGCTCAGCAGTGGCTCCTCTTCGTCTTGGAAAGATGTGACCAGTGGGGTGCCACAGGGTTCTGTCCTGGGCCCAGTGCTATTCAACATCTTTATCAATGACTTAGATGAGGGAATTAGGGGCATACTTATCAAATTTGCAGATGACACCAAATTGGGAGGAGTAGCTAATACCCTAGAGGACAGGATCAAAATTCAGAATGACCTGGATAGACTGGAGAGCTGGGCCAAAGCTAACAAAATGAAATTCAATACTGAGAAATGTAAAGTACTGCATTTAGGGCGGAAAAATGAAATGCATAAATATAGGATGGGAGAGACCTGGCTGAATGAGACTACGTGCGAAAGGGATCTAGGAGTCCTAGTAGACCACAAGTTGAACATGAGCCAACAGTGTGATGCGGCAGCTAAAAAGGCCAATGCAATTTTGGGCTGCATCAATAGAAGTATAGTGTCTAGATCAAGGGAAGTAATAGTGCCACTCTATTCTGCCTTGGTCAGACCTCACTTAGAATACTGTGTCCAGTTCTGGGCACCACAATTCAGAAAGGATATTGACAAATTGGAGCGTGTCCAGAGAAGGGCAACTAAAATGGTGAAAGGTCTGGAAACAATGCCTTATGAGGAGAGACTTAGGGAGCTGGGTATGTTTAGCCTGGAAAAAAGACGGTTTAGAGGTGATATGATAGCCCTGTTTAAGTATTTGAAGGGATGTCACGCTGAGGATGGAGCAGGCTTGTTTTCTGCTGCTCCAGAGACTGGAACACGGAGCAATGGGTGCAAGCTCCAGGAACAGAGATTCCACCTCAACATGAGGAGGAACTTTTTGACAGTCAGAGCTGTTCGGCAGTGGAACACACTCCCTCGGAGCGTGGTGGGGTCTCCTTCCTTGGAGGTCTTTAAACAGAGGCTGGATGGCCATCTGTCGGGGATGCTTTGATTGTGATTTCCTGCATGGCAGGGGGGTTGGACTGGATGGCCCTCGTGGTCTCTTCCAACTCTGCAATTCTATGATTCTATGATTCTATGAATCCAACTGCTACAAAGGCTCAACCCTAGTTTGGACAAACAATAAGATGTAGACCTATGTGGAATGGTTAGATTTGTGGAGCTCCATTTACACAACCATAAATGAATATTTCCATTGCACAATGGCAAAAAAAAAAAAAAAAGTACTAATGCATGTGTAAAGGAACTTCTTGTTGCTGTGTGCCTCCAAGTCATTTCTGGCTTTTGGCGACCCTAAAATGAATCTATCATAGGGGTTTCTTGGTAAGATTTGTTTAGACAGGGTTTGACATTGCTTTCTTCTGAGGCTGAGAGTGTGATTTGCCCAGGGTCACCCAGCAGGGTTCCATGGCCGAGCCGGAGTCCTAGGGGTTGTCTATATAGTGAAAATACTCCTCACAGAATTTGCTGGCAATACAAGCTGTCTTAATGGGATCCCACATTGTCTCATCATATTTGTGAAGGAGGAGGGCCAAAAAGACCAAAAACTATGCAAGAAAAGCATTTGCGGCTTTTCCTGACTTTAAAAAAAAGCTCCATGTGGTATGCGCATTCTTGCACGTTAAGACAAACAATTTCATAGAGTCATAATCATAGAATTGCAGAGTTAGAAGAAACCACGAGGGCCATCCAGTCCAACCCCCCTGCCATGCAGGAAATCACGATCAAAGCATCCCCGACAGATGGCCATCCAGCCTCTGTTTAAAGACCTCCAAGGAAGGAGATCCCACCACACTCTGAGGGAGTGCGTTCCACTGCCGAACAGCTCTTACTGTCAAAAAGTTCCTCCTAATGTTGAGGTGGAATCTCTGTTCCTGGAGCTTGCACCCATTGCTCCGTGTTCCAGTTTCTGGAGCAGCAGAAAACAAGCCTGCTCCATCCTCAGCGTGACATCCCTTCAAATACTTAAACAGGGTTATCATATCGCCTCTTAACCGTCTTTTTTCCAGGCTAAACATACCCAGCTCCCTAAGTCTCTCCTCATAAGGCATCATTTCCAGACCTTTCACCATTTTAGTTGCCCTTCTCTAGACACGCTCCAATTTGTCAATATCCTTTTTTAATTGTGGTGCCCAGGACTGGACACAGTATTCTAAGTGAGGTCTGACCAAGGCAGAATAGAGTGGCACTATTACTTCCCTTGATCTAGATACTATACTTCTATTGATACAGCCCAAAATTGCATTGGCCTTTTTAGCTGCCGCATCGCACTGTTGGCTCATGTTCAACTTGTGGTCTACTAGGACTCCTAGATCCCTTTCGCACGTGGTCTCATTCAGCCAGGTCTCTCCCATCCTATATTTATGCATTTCATTTTTCCGCCCTAAATGCAGTACTTTACATTTCTCCGTATTGAATTTCGGAGAATTTTACATGAATTGCTTTCATATATGAGAAGCGCAAACCTGATTGGCCGAATGAATGCAGGGGGCTGGGCTTGGTTACAAGGCAGGTGCCAGCTGCCACCATGTTGGATTTTTGCCTTAGCAAGTGATCACTAAGGCCATAAAATGGGGATTTGTGTTATCTTTTCTCTCTCTCTTTTTTGGAAAAGTGAAATATCACTTGCGCGCACCATAGAAATAGGTTGCTTTTTTAAGTTCAGCAGCAGCAGATTTTAAAATGCGAGTAATTCACTCACATCAACCATCTAGGCTACAGTCAAGTGAAGATTATGGGGCTACAAAACCATTAAGATGGGTCGCAGCTGCTGCAAATTGGAATTACTGGGGAGCAATCCATTTGTTTTTTTCTTCATATAGACAAGCACCTAGTCCAACACTCAAACTGCTACACCATGCTGGTTCATTGTAAGGGAACTTACACAGATGTCTAACACCAACAGGATTCTGGCCACATACTCATTTTTTGGGATGCTTTCCCCTCTACTTCCCTGTGCACATTCAATGTGAAACATAAAAAAATGTGTCTAAATGCCGCAGTGCAAAGCAGCATCTGCCATGAGGAGGGACCCATCTCACAATTGCCATAAACACAAAAACACATACTCCTTGACAAATACATTCCTGTTGTGTTGTCTGTAACTTGGCTTCAATGGGCCTTTGCTCTTAACAAGTCTATTCTTGCATAAATGATCTTCCTCACTTTCCCCCCATTTTCTTCTTTCTCCTTTCTCATTAGAAGAGCAGTCTGGTGTCATTACTCTTTCTAATCTAATTTTCAGAGTCAATTATGATTCCATTATCTTTATGATTGTACCCCACTCTGTACACATATAGCATTTGATCTACAAGGCTGGGGTCTTGCAAGGTAATTGCTGTCCATTTTTTAGTATTTATTTAGGAATGAAATGATACCGTTTAGTACACAGCAGATATCTCCATCATGAAATCCATTTCATTAAACCATATAAAGTAAAGGGATTATTTCTAAACATCCAGATAATGTTACAACCCATCCCCGTGTCTGGAACATCTGTAACAGCAAGGGAAATGTTAAGAACACCTACAGTAACTTCCCATCTGATGTACCCCTAGGTCACCACTCCCATCATCCCTTGCCAGCATGGCCAGCAGCCATGATGGTTGGGGATGCTGGGTGCTGTAGTCCAATAATCTGGAGAGCACCTGGCTCAGAAAGACTAGGATCCTTTTGGCCCATGTCTTCTCTTATTTAGTTATGTCTTCTCTTACTGTGCCAACAGTCTCTTCTTTCTCAACAATGCAAGCTGAGAATAATTTTTTGTTGTTGGATATGCCAGGGAATGAACCTGGGCCTATTTGCACATGACAAGCGTGCTGCACTTTGCCACTGAGCTAAATCAGTCATTCTCTGAGGTCTAGTCCCTGCTCATCCCCCTATTTGGAGAAAGGTAAGATATTAATGTTCATTGTTCTGTGTGTGTGTGTGTTAACTACCTACAAGTCAACCTCAACAGATGAGGACCCTATGAATGAAACATCTCCAGGACACCCTATCATCAGCAGCCCTGCTCAGCTCTTGAAGAGTCATGGCTGTGGCTTCCTTGATTGTGTCTATCCAGCTGGAATGTGGTCTTCCCCTTGCTACTGCCTTCTGCCTTACCAGGCACTATTGTCTTTTCTAGTGAGTCATGCCTTCTCATTATATGGCCAAAATATGACAGTCTCAGTTTAGTCATCTTGGCTTCAAGGGAGAGTTCGAGTTTGATCTGTTCCAGGATCCATTTGTTTGTCTTCTTAGCAGTCCATGGTGTGAAGAACTAGGTTGGAAAGTATGCATGAGAGGGAGCCAATCCCAGTGCAGAAAGCTGTGATGGGAGGGGCCTCTGTGAGAGTGATCTGAGAGAATGTCAGTTGAGAAAGTCAGTTGAGAGAGGGAGTTGAGAGAAAGTAGTTGGATGAGTCAGATGTATGAGAGAGATTGGGAGTGTACTGTATGAAAAGAATTTGTGTGAAACAGTTGAGAGACTGAAGAGATAAAGTGTATGTTTACAGATAAATAGTCTGTCACTAAAAAGAATACGTTTGTTTGTTAACTGTTCCACCAACTCATCTTGCATTATTTCCCTCACAAGTAAGGGAAGGGTCACACTAAACAAAATAATACATACAACTACCTAAATCTATCCACAGAAAGGGTCATCTGGACACTTAGGCCCCAGTCCAGATAGGGGATTAATAAAGGGGGACCTGGAGTAGGGTGGCAGTGACAGGCAGCCAGTGCTGAGTGTTGAGGACAGCTTGGCTGGCAATATGTCACACACAGTACCCACAGAACTCTTTTCCAACACTACATTTTGAATGAGTTGATCCTCTTCCTGTCAGCTTTCTTCATTGTACAGCTGTTACAGCCATACATGGTGATGGGAAATACAATGGCATGAACAATCCTAACTTTAGTGTTCAGTGATATATCTTTGCACTTCAGGATCTTGTCTAGTTCTTTCATAGCTGCCCTTCCAAGTCCTAGTCTTCTTCTGATTTCTTGACTGCAATTTCCATTCTGATTAATGACTGAGCCAAGGTATGGAAAATCCTGAATTATTTCAATGTCTTCATCCTCTGCTTTAAAGTTATGTATATCATCCATGGTCATTATTTTTGTTTTCTTAATGTTCAGCAGTGAACCTGCCTTAGCACTTTCTTCCTTGTCTTTCTACAGAAAAAGTTCCAGGTCTCTGGTGTTTTCTGCTAGTAGTATGGTGTCATCTGCATATCTTAAATTGTTGATGTTCCTTCCTCCAATTTTCACACCTCCTTCCTTTGAGTCTAGTCCTGTTCTGTGTTTGATATTTTTGACATAGAAGTTGAACAGATAGGGTGATAGAATCAGTGGCCACACTAGGGGGTGCAGAGAGGCTGAACTGCACCAGGTGACACCGTCAGAGGGAGGGGCCACACCAATCTTAGTAACACCACAGGATAGAATGCAACCTTTCCTGACGCCCTTTCTGATTGGAAACCATTCCGTTTCTCTGCATTCTGTTCTAAGAGCAGCCTCTCGTCTGAAGTACAGGTTACATCAGGACAATCAAATGTTGTGCCACACCCATTTCTTAAAGAGCAAACTATAGTGTTTTGTTAGGTATACGGTCAAAGACTTTGCTGCAGTCTATAAAGCACAAGTTGATTTTCTTTTGGAATTTTTTTGGTGCTCTACAATATCAAATATATGTTTGCAATGTGATCCCAAAGGGCTTCTTCCTTTCCTGAACCCAGCTTGCACATTTGGCAGTTCTCGCTCCATATATGGTAGAAGTCTTTGCTGTAGAATTTTGAGCATGACTTTCCTTGCATGAGAAATTAATGTAATGGTCCTGTGATTACTGCAATCTTTTGTGTCTCCTTTTTTGGAGATAGGAATGTATATTGTGCATATCCAGTCTGTGGACCATTGTTGTGTTTTCCATATTTGTTGACAGATTTTAGTTAGAACTAGAGTAGATTCTATCTCTATAAGACTGAAGCAGTTCTATTGGAATGTACCTGATGATTTATTCCTTTCCAATGATCTGAATGCAACTTTCACTTCACTTTCTAAAATCTGAGGTTCATCTTCATATGATTCTTCTTCAAATGAGACTTTTGTTCTTTTACCTCTTTTATATAGCTCTTCCATGCATTGGTTTCATCATCTTTTTATTTTATCTTGTCGTGTATTGTGTTCCTCTGCTGATCATAGAGCATCCCAACCCTTAGTTTGAATTTCTCTTTGATTTCTCAGATCTTGTGGAAGAGGGTTTCAGAGTCCACAAATACAATATAAAAGAGATGTGGGTAGGATAGAATTCTCATAAGCTGTTTGTGAAGTGTTTACGGTTGCAAAGTTTTGAAGTGCAGCTTTAGATTGCAGCATGGATAGCAAAAGTCCAAAATTAAAGTTTTCATGGGGATTCAGGTGGGCAAGTGTGGGTGACGCTGTACAATACAGCAAAACAGTCCAGCGGGATATTGGTGGTTTGCAACAGCGTGAGTTGGGGATCTTGGGATTGATGGCAAAAGTCCAGGATCCTGTTCTGGAAACAGTTCAATTGTTGGTGCTATGTGGGCATGATAGTCCAAATGCAGTTCCGGCCAAAGTCAGCTGCAATCTGTGTAATAGCAGGAAAAAGCAGCCATTGCTGTTGGCGGAGAGATGGGTTTCTTCCCCCCTGCCAGTGGGTACTGAAAACATTGACAGTCAAAGGGTGCAGACATCATATTTGGGTGCGGTGTTGAGGTCACACACACCCCAGCAAATGATGAAACCCAATGGCAGCAAGGACACATGTCTCTCCTTCTGCGGCTTGGCTTCATCAGCAGCTTGGGTTGATGAGGAAACCAAAAGTTCTGTTACCATGGAAATCCTGGTGCCAGCGAGTAGGCATATTCTGGGACTGTCTGGGTTTTGGAAGGACATAATTATTCACAGAGCCACCCAGTCTAAACTGGGGGCAAAAACACAAAGCCTTATGGGCAACTATAACAACCAAATAAACTTAATTCCTATAAACAACTAAAGCAAGTAAACAAACATTTTAAAGCATCATTTATTATCCCAGAAGACTCCTAGAATTTGGGTTTCTTAACCATACACTATAACTAAAAAGATACATGAAAACAGTGTGGAGTCCCATGGAAATGTGGTAATGTAAATCTAGATGCACACAGTTAAGTGATGGCTGCAGTACACCACCCTTTTGCTGAATATCAGCTATGCACAACCAACTGCATATCTGCAAAGTCTTGTTTGTTGCCCCATTGTGCAATGGGGATATACAATGGCTGTCCTCACAATCCCAGTAAAGATAGTGGTACATTGGAGGCAGTGAAACTAGTTATGTATCATCCAAGAATGCACAACTGCAGTGCAACAGTTACAACTGGTAGAACTTACACAAAAGTGAAGTGACATAAAGCAATGACCAAAGTGGGGGGGGGGGCTTACTAGTACATAAAACACCAACACTCATGTATAATGGGGGGGGGGTTTTACAGAAGCAACTGTGGAAAGTGTGCTTTGTCAATATGAGGAGAGAGAGAGAAAAGAGAGAGAAATTGATATTCAGCTAAGGATTTCATCATGCTACAAATTGTTGCAAAAAAGAAAGGCAGAAAAAGGGGTTAATTAGCTACCAGCCATTTCATCCCAAGTCTGAATTCTATAAAGTATAGCAACACACACAGCCCAAAGAAGAAGTTTGCCCCATAATTCACTTTCCTCCTCCTCTTTGCGCCAGATCTAAATAATAGACTTAGCAAAAAGGATCATATCCCCATTTGACAAAATAAAAGCATAATAATTTATGGCTGCTGAGCTATTCTCAGGAAAGCTATATATTACAACCAGGAGGCTGCCGCACCTATGAAAAAAATGACTATTTGGGGGGGGGGGCACAAGTACCCAAAGCTACTCATATAGAATTTTAACAAGTAGTAAGCTTCCTGTTTTGATGTGAATTAAAGCCATTTTTTTCTGAAATAGCTCCTGGTGTTACCCTTCTGGTTGCAAACTTGCTCTAACCCACATGTCAGCCCCATGGCTAATCATTTTTCACATGGCAATTTTTCACTTGGAAGAGCCAATTGTTAGATGACTTTTCCACCTTGGCATTCAGGTAGAACCATAAATTTCACAGATGTGCCCTTAACATTGTACATAAGGTCACTGTCAAATTCTGCCAACAAGGAATTTAAACTGAAATGTGGAGAGCAGTTGAAGCTGTAGATCTTCGAGCAGAGGCCATGGTGTCCTGTAGTATTCTGTAAAACACCATGCATGGCAAGTTTGGAAAAGTTACTTGCTAGGACTACAACCCTCAGATTGCCTCAACATACTGGCCAGGGAGTTCTGAGAGACCTAACTTATCACACTACACTGTTATACTGCTATTATTCCACTTTAACTGCTATGGCTTCTTCCTGTGGAATTCTGGGGTTTGTAGTATAGTGAGGCCTAACAGCTCTCTAGCTGAGAGTTCTAAATGCCTCTCCCTAAACTGCAAATCCCAGGATTCCACAGGAAGCAGCCATAGCAGTTAAAGTAGAATAATAGCGCCATAACAGTCCAAAAAAGACAAATATTCCAAGCTCGGACAAGGTGATGTTGCAAAATAAAGAAGCAAATAGTAGTGGTGACATTTGTATGCCACAGCAGGGACAGGAAGTCATTGCTGTGGCATACCTTCCAACATTTCATAGATGAAAACTGGGCACATGTGACCAAGCAACATCAGAGTGTGGTCAAGATGGCAAAAGTTATTAATGAGGAAGAACATACCAGTTAGGAGAGGTTTGCTTTTGCTTGAGCCTACTGAGAAGGATAAAACTCTGCCCCCTCCTCTCCTCTTCACCCTGAAGATTTCATTGAGAACAAACTGCTTTTGCACTTTGAACTCAGTTTGCATCAACTGAAGTAAGTGAAGGATACAGGTAGAAAGTGGGAAGAGAAGAAAGAAAATGAGATATTTTACAAGCAGATAAAAAAGTGGGACAATAGAGGATTAATTGGGACTGCCTCTGCCAAATCAGGACAATTGGAGGGTATGTGTTGGGTGTTTCCAGGGTGAAAAGAAAATGTGCTTTTTTTGGGGGGGGGGGTTGCACGTTGTCACCCTCCAAGATCTCTTGAGGGTTGAAACATCCCCCTAGCCTTTTACAATTGCCCACTTCTGTTCTAATATCAATATCACTTACATTTCTATACCTCTTTATAGTGCTAAGCACTCTCTGAGCAGTTTACAACATGTTAGCTAATTGCCCCCAACAAGCTGGGTACTCATTTTACCAATCTACAGAAGGATGGAAGGCTGAGTCAACCTGGAGCACTGCAGGGTTGAACTCACAACGCTGTGGCTGCAGTACTGGCATTTAACCACTGCGTCACCAGGGCTCCTCTAAAACAAACAGGGTTGTTTAGGGAGTTAAAAAGGGGGTTTCATTGGTTCTGTGTGGTGCCTGCTGCCATATTTTACTCATGGGACAGTTAGAAAAGACACAAGAGGGGAAAGAGGAGAGAAGGGGTGGACCTTCCCCTTTCCCTTTCCCATAGGTTCAGGCCAAAGCAAACTGCTGCATGCTATTCCAGCTTGTCTGTTCTTCCTCATTAATACCTTTTGCCCTCTTGACCACACTCTGATGTTGCCTAGCCACATGTGTCCTGGTTTTCATTTGTCAAATGTTGGAGGGTATGTTATACAAGTCATGCCCTAAGGAGCACGAGCTAATGCTCCTCTGGGATTCCTTTTGCATAGACGTTTAAGGAGCTGAATCAAGGTATTTTCTTTTAAGTTAGTATTAGTATTAAATAAAAAGTTTATCTTTTAAAACTTTGCTAAAATGATTCTAAAATGTTTTTATCTGTGATTTTAACTGTTTAAAATTTTATTGTACTTGTTTTAATTCGTGATTCTTGGAAGCTACCTTGGGTCCCACTTTGGGTGAAAGGTGGCACATAAATGAAATAAATAAATAAATAAATATTAGTTAATATATCATCCTGGATACACCCAATCACATCTGGTTTCAGAAGCTGAGCAAGGTCAGACCTGGGGCCAATTTGCACTACATACCTATAGCGCTATAGTGCCATGGCAACATTCCATAGAATCCTGTGATTGGCAGTTTAAGGCATTTAGAATTCTCAGTCAAAGTGCTCTCATGCCTTGCAAAACTACAAACCTCAGGCTTCCATAGGAGGTTGCCATGTGAGTTGAAGGACTTTTTTGGACGTCTCAAATACACCGCAAGCAGCCTCCTCACGTTGCGAGGCTGCTTGCGCTGCAGGGCGTCACTTTCAGATGACGCTCTCCCCTGCCGGTACTGTTGCGGTACCGCTGGGACGTTTGAGTGTTATATTTTGCCGGTTTTTAAGCACGAAAGTTGATCGTGATTAAAAACCGGCGAAATATAACGCTCAAATGTCCCAGCGGTACCGCAACAGTACCAGCAGGGGAGAGCGTCATCCGAAAGTGACGCCCTGCAGCACAGCAGCCTCACAACGCGAGGAGGCTGCTTGCGATGTATTTGAGACGTCCGAAAAAGTCCGAAGTGGAATCTATATACAGTTGTCCCTCTGTATCCACGGATTTGATATCTATGGATTTAAGTATTCACAGCTTGAAAATATTCTTTAAAAAATAATAATCCAAAAAGCAAACATTGATTTTGTCATCTTATATAAATTTTGTTATGCCATTGCATATAACAGGACTTGAGTACTGTATTCACAGATTTTGGTATCCACAGGGGGTCCTGGAACCAAGTGAATATGAAGGGACAACTGTAGGGGGGTATGAA
Source organism: Gambelia wislizenii (assembly GCA_030847615.1). Classification (NCBI taxonomy): domain Eukaryota; kingdom Metazoa; phylum Chordata; class Lepidosauria; order Squamata; family Crotaphytidae; genus Gambelia; species Gambelia wislizenii. The sequence goes on from JAUMIR010000003.1 coordinate 362,301,511, forward strand.
TCTAAAATTTAAAATGTATTAAAAATTCCATGGATCTATCCCTTTTAAAAATAAAAATATCTTCTTTAAAAGTAAAAAACATTTTTCTTTCAAAGTAAGCAGAGTAAGGCATCAGAATGCAGACACAGCTCAATTAACATTTAAATGTGTGGTCTGATCACCCAGTCAATTAGACTCATTAAACAACAAAGACGGCAGTTTAAAAATATATATCAAAAGTTTACTGAAGGTATGTCAATCTTAATCTACATATTCAAACAAATTTAAAGGTCCCTAACTAACTAAGAAGATTTAGGGTAGGAAAAACTCACCCAGCCTTAAGCGATGAGTGCAACATGGTGAAGGGTAAAAACAAGACTCTAAAACAGTGTAAGACGAAAGACTCAAAGATGGCTACAGCCACATGGAGATAAACTTAAAAAGGAAACTTAAACAAAGTGTAATATAATATTTAAATTAGGTCATGTGATGAATGACCCATTGCTCCAGTTGGCTGAAATTGCCTAGGATAAGAAGAAGTGGGAGTGAAAGAACTCATGCATGCAGGGAAATTCCTAAACTGAACTTAACATGGGATACACAAGATTGTATTGCATTACAATAATTTCCCCACAACAACTGTTTATAAAAACCTCTTGGGTGTGCACAATGGCCTTAGGTATGTAGGTATGTTGCCTCTTGCGTATATACAATGGGTTTAGGTATGTTGCCTGTTTCAGTGTGCTGATTGGCTGCTTAGGATCCCTCCTGTCACTCCCTCAGCCAATCACCACCCACATGCAAATCACCACCCACATGAAAATTCTCTCTCCACCTCACAATCCACTCCTGCCACTCATGGCCAATCTGCATACTGGCAGCAACCAAACAATGTGCTACAGTGTTGGCTATAATAAGTAAGGCTGCAGGCCTTTCTAGTTCACCGATGTCTCAGGGCTGCACAATTCCCACTTACGATATTTTTTCTCATTAATTGTTTATTAACATTTTCAAAAATCTCAACAGTGCTTATAGTATGTTTTCTCATTTTTCTTACAGAACATCAGTGTCATCATTTGCTCATATAAGAAGAAGTCTTAGATGTTCAGCTACAGAACTTAAAGCATTTCAACATTAAATAAACATTTATACTTCCCACTTATGATTTAAGTCTACACAGTAATATTCCTATTCCCGCTGCAATGGGACCCAGGCAGTCAACTGGCAGCAGTGGTGGGATGCTGCTGTTGCCATTGTGATGGGACCCAGGCAGTCAACTGGCAGTGGTGGTGGGATGCTGCCGCCACCATTGTGATGAGACCCAGGCAATCAACAGGCGGTGGTGGGACACCACTGCTGCAACAGAACCCAAGCAATCAACAGGCAGTGGCGGAACACCACTGCTGCAACAGAACCCAGGCAGTCAACTGGTGGCAGTGTTGGGACACTGCGGCTGCTGCTGCAGTGGGATCTAGGCAACTGGGCATGAGGTCTACTGGGTGTTTTTTTTGGGGGGGGGGTTATAACAGTGTATGGTACACCAAGTCCAGCTAGTATATCATTCATTATTTTTGTGTATTTGAATGAACCCCTGGTTAGGACTTGGATGGGAGACCATCAGGCAACACCAAGGATCTCCAGGTAGAGCGAGGAAAGAACCCTACCTGAAATCCTGAAGAGCTACTACCAGTCAGAGCTGACACATCTGAAGGTAGATGGACCAGTTGACTGATATAGTATATGGTAGTTTCCTATATTCGTATTATTTGATTTTTTTTTTTAAAAAAAAGACCAACATTTGATTCCATTCATTTGCTTGTACACTAGTTCATCGCCTGTGGGGTTCAAAGACTCCTCTGTGAGTTCTCTAGTGATGTAGACTTGAGTCGATTGACTCAGATGCAAGTCAGACTTAAGACACTTCAACGACTCAATTTAGGAATAGCTCTTCTATTTCTATACCACTTATCAGTGCCAAAGCACTCCCTAAGCAGTTTACACCATGTTAGCTAATTGCCCCCCAACAAGCTGGGTACTCATTTTACTCATTTTACCAATCTACAGAAGGATGGAAGGATGAGTCAACCTTGGAGCCCTGTGGGATCAAACTCGCAAGGTTGTGGCTGCAGTACTGGCATTTAACCACAGCACCACCAGGGTTCCCTATAACTTGGTCTCAGCTCAACAATAAATGATGCACTGAGTTGACTCAACTCGTGACTTGTATATTTTTAGCAACCAACTTGCTGGCCTTGGTTCAGTAGCATAGCATATTCATCCATAAATGTTACGGAATGGAAAATGGTTTTCCTCCTTTGAACAACGCTTCCATGATTTCACTGCTTTTTGCCTACAGGTCATGTGATGAATGCAATAACAGCAAATACATTAGGCAATGGGCTTGAGGCAGAAGGATCCTTCTAAAGTTTTTCAAAAGCTTTAGAAGCCTTCTGCGATGTGTGGGGGAGGGGTCAGGGTGCCAAGCAGACCTCAACCCCTATCTCAAGCATTTGCTGATAATTTTATTTTTTTTACCTAACTTTAATGCATGTCTTCTTGATGTTCTAGTTATTGAAACTTTACCACACAAACACACACACATACACACACAAACCACAACCACCACATTTTTTCTGTTAAAGTTGGCTCTGAAACTTGAGAATCAACTTGAGACTTGACTTGACAGTATCTTACAAGGACTTGAAACTCAAGACCTGAAGGTAGAGACTTGAGATTTGAAGTAAAAGATTCAAACAAAACACTGGAGTTCTCTTCCAATTCCTGAGAACTATTATGCCAAAGAGCTGCTTTGAAAGATCCCATTTACTCTGAAAATCTATCAAGCTAATTTAATGTGGCATAATGAAGTTTAATTAAACTAGATGTCATAAGTGGCAACAAGTTGATTTAACTAATGTAATTTATTTTTGCAATTTACCATGCTATGGATGTTTCTCAATTTAGACTGTAGTGACTTGGGAATCCATCATCTCTAACCACATAATTGTGTGTGAGAGTGAAAGATGCTTCAATATTAGTATTAGTTCTGCTCAATATCTGGACCAAAACTTCACTGTTTTGAATGTCCTTGTTTTGTTTTAATGAAGCCTCTGATTGGCTCCATCAATTGCTACACCGTTTTCCAAGATCTGGACCACCAAATAGAGATAGGATAAGACAGCAAGTCTACACAGTTATCTCCAAGTATTTAAGGCATAAACGTCTTCAAGGACAACGTAGAATTTAGATTCAGGTTGCTTTAGCTCATGGTAATAATTTTGAGTCTATTCCCTGTTGGACCCTTTCATATTACAAAATGATAGCACTATGATTCCACTTTAATCCTAGGAATTGCAGTTTGGGGAGAGGTATTCAGAATCCCCTCAGCCAGAAAACTCTAGTGCCTCTTTTGTTATTTGCCACCAAGTCAAATTTGACTTATGGCAACCCTATGAATGAGAGACCTCCAAGATCCCTGGTCATCAGCTGCCCTGCTCAGCCCTTGCAAACTCAGGGCTGTGGCTTCCTTGATTGAATGGATCCACCTGTTGTGTATTCTCCCTCTTTTCCTGCTGCCTTCCATTTTACCAAGCATTATCGTCTTTTCCAACAAGTCACGCCATGTCATGATATGTCCAAAGTATGACAGCCTCAGTTCAGTCATCTTCACTTTAAGCGAAAGTTCAGTCTTGATTTGCTCTAGGGCCCATTTACTTGCCTTTTTAAGCAGTCCACGGCATCCGTAAAACCAGAAGCAGCACCACACTTCAAATGAAGCACAAACCACAGGACTCCATAGGATGCAGCCCTGGCAGTTAAAGTAGTATCAATGTGCTATCATAATATAGGGTGAAGAAGCCCTTAGCTTATGATTATGAATCTCAAGTCAGGACTCAAGAAAGCCATCTACTGAAACGAAAGAACTGACTTCTTATTCTTCATTCAGGGTGGGCAACCTCAGAGAGTCTGAGGAGCATTATTTCCTGGGACCTGCTATTGCCTACTCTCACCTTAGATTTCCCTTGGGGTTTTTCTGGAATGTGAGGCTGTGTTCTGGAAGAGTTTCTTTCTGACATTAGCCAACGTTAGCCATTAGCCAAACAGACACCAATCCTCCTTGCATTTCTATACCCAGAAACTAACCATTCAAATACACAAATTTACATATCCTCCTCAACAGGGGTTCACAATATATAAATCACACACACACTCCTACCCAACCATTATCTGAAGATGCCAGCCACAGATGCAGGTGAAATGTCAGAAAGAAACTCTTCTAGAACACGGCCTCACAGCACAGAAAAAAACAAGGAAAATCTATGGATGCCAGCTGTGAAACCCTTCGACTTCACATACTCTCACCTTGTTGCCAAAGGCAGGTGACACAATGTGGAAATAATGCAGTCTGACACTGCTCAATGCTATGGAATTCTGAGATTTGTACTTTTGTGAGATATTTAGCCTTCTCTGTCAGAGAACTCTGGTGCCACAACAAATGGCAAATTCCAGGATTCCAAAGGATGGAGCCATGGTCGCTAAAGTGGTGTCAAACTGCATTATTTCTGCAGCATGTCAGCACCTACATCACGAGCATTTTACAAGTGTCACCTGAGAAGTTGCAAACAGTGTCTGAGGTTTTCCTTTGTTTTGTTTTTTCGGGCTGTGAGGCCATGTTCTGGAATAGTTTCTTTCTGACGTTTCGCCTGCATCTGTAGCTGGCATCTTCAAAATGTCAGAAATAAATTCTTCCAGAACACGGCCTCACAGCCCGAAAAAAACCAAAGGAAAATCTATGGATGCTGGCCGTGAAGCCCTTCGACTTCACAGTGCCTGAGGTTCATGTACTTGCCTTGTCTCTCTCTCTCTCTCTCTCTCTGGCTTTTCTTCGCAAACGAAGATTCAGGAAGGACTCATCCCGCGCTTATTGCAAGCGCGCTGATGACTAAAAAGGCCAATCTGAGATAGACAAGTCCGGTTGCAGAAAGCATAGCAGAAGGTCTCCTTGGGTGATGTTTCCGGGTTGTGATTCTTTCTGCGTTGTCATTTCTCTTCAAGACTTGTTCGGCGTGAGTTCTCAAATAAGGCTGCAGCATTGTGGATAGTGCGTCTCCATGTCTCCCGATGTGAGGCCAGGGCGGACCATTGTTGGTGATCAATTTGGCCGAGCCTGAGATGTTGTTTCAGGGAGTCCTTGTATCGCTTTCTTGGAGCGCCCCTCTTGTGCTGACCCATGGCGAGTTCACCGTAGAGTACTAGTTTGGGGAGGTGATGGTCCTCCATCCTAGAAACGTGCCCTGCCCAGCGCAGCTGTGTTCTCAATATCATGGCCTCAATGCTGGTGATCCCTGCTTGCTCAAGGACAGCAACATTTGTCACATAGTCAGTCCAGTGTATATTTAGGATTGTGCATAAACAGCGCTGGTGGAAGCGTTCAAGGAGTCGTAAGTGGTGGCGATAGGTGACCCATGTTTCAGACCCATAAAGGAGAACAGACAGTACAATGGCTCTATACACACTGATTTTTGTGCTTCACCTTAGGTGTTTATTACTCCAGACTCTTTTGTGAAGTCTTCCAAATGCGCTATGTGCCTTTGCTAATCTGTGATCAATCTCTTTGTCAATCTTGGCATGTGAGGAGATGATGCTTCCCAGGTAGGTGAACTGCTGAACGGACTTAAGCACAGAGTTGCCGATGGCAATGTGGGGATGATGTTATTCATCCTGTGGTGCAGGCTGGTAAAGAACGTCCGTTTTCTTCAGGTTGACTTCCAGCCCAAACACCTCTGCAGCTGTTGCGAAGCAGGATGCTAGGCACTGCAGAGCTGCTTCTGTGTGGGCAACAAGGGCAGCATCATCAGCGAAGAGCAGCTCATGGACTAGATAGTTTAGCGTCTTAGTGTGAGCTCTCAGCTGGCTTAGGTTAAACAAGCTACCATCAGTACGGTAACGTATATAGATGCCATCGTCTTCTTCAAGCTCTGCCGTAGCCCTTTGGAGCATCATGCTGAAGAAGATTGTAAATAAAGTTGGCGCAAGAACACAACCTTGCTTCACTCCATTAGTTATTAGAAAGGGCTCTGAAAGAGCATAGCCATATCTGACTTGACTGCACTGGCCCTCGTGTAGCAAGATAATCATTTTAAGGAATTTTGGGGGGGGGCATCCTAGTTTTTTCAGGATCTGCCACAGACCTTTCCTACTCAAGGTGTCAAAGGCTTTGGTGAGGTCAACAAATGTTACATAGAGACCCTTGTTCTGCTCTCTACATTTCTCTTGCAGTTGTCTAAGGGCAAATACCATATCTGTAGTACTCCTATTGGCTCTGGAGCCACATTGGCTTTCAGGAAGAAGTTCTTCTGCAATGGCAGGAACTAATCTGTTCAGGAGTATCCTTGCAAGGATTTTTCCAGCAATAGAGAGCAGTCTTATGCCTCGATAGTTTGATCAATCGGATTTTGCTCCTTTTTTTTTGTACAGGTTGATGATGACTGCATCTCGGAGATCTGATGGCAGTTCCCCCTTTTCCCAGCAATTCACAAGGAGTTCGTGGAATTTATCAAGGAGTACATGACCTCCGTGTTTCCAAACTTCAGGTGGGATTCCATCAATTCCCAGCTGCCTTGCTGTTTTTCAACTGCTGTATGGCCTTAACGGTCTCTTCCAAAGTGGGAGCTATGTCCAATTCATTTTTCATCAGTTTTTGTATCATATGTTGGGTAGCTGAGCCTTGGACTACTCGGTTGGCACTAAAGAGACTTTGAAAATGTTCGGCCCATTGATTCAGGATGGAGGCTTTATCAGTAATTAATGTTTGATCATCTGTACTGTATAAGGAGCTTTGGACCTGATAAGTAGGTCCAAACACTGCCTTAAGAGCTTCATAAAATCCTCTAGAATCCCCCAGATCTGCACAGCGTTGTGTCTTTTCTTCTATATTGATCCACCACTTGTTCTGCATGTCTCAGAGTTTTTGTTGAAGTTTACTACATGTGAGGCAGAAAGCTGCTTTTCTTACATGGCAAGTTGGCTGGGCAAGGTATGCCTGGTGAGCAGTTCTCTTCTTTGCCAACAGCTCCTGGATCTCTTGGTTGTTTTCATTAAACCAGTCTTGATTTTTCTTGTGGGAGAGCCCAAGGGATTTTTCTGCAGACTGGAGGATACTGTTTTTGATATGTTGCCAAAGCACTGTAGGACAAGGATCTATAGGCCGGTCTTCAAGTTTTGTTTGCAGGTTTACCTGGAAGTTGTCTCTCATGGTATTGTGTTGAAGATTGTTGACTTGGAGTCTCTTCTTTAAGATGCCACCCCTCTTAGATTTGAACTTAAGATGAAGATTTAGTTTACATCTTACGAGGCAATGATCTGTCTGGCATTCTGCACTGGACATCACTCGAGTATGCTGGACATCGCGAATGTTTCTCTGGCGGACTAGAACATAGTCAATGAGGTGCCAATGTTTCTATCGGGGATGCATCCAGGTTGTCTTCAAGCTGTCTATCTGCTGAAAGATAATGTTTGTAATAGTCAGCTGTTGTTCTGCACAGAACTCTAGCAGGAGGTGTCCGTTATCATTGCAATTTCCAACACCATGTTTGCCTAAGACACCTTTCCAGGCTTCGGAGTTCTTTCCTACTCTGGCATTGAAGTCACCAAGGATAATAATTGTATCTTCTACAGGGACTTTTTGTATGAGTTGGCGTAGGTCTGTGTAGAATTTGTCTTTCTCTACAGGGTCGGCTTGCACAGTTGGGGCATATATACTAAAGAGAACAACATGTGGGAGGCGTAAGGAAATAATGCGATCAGAGTGTCCTGTTGGCAAGGTTTCAAGTTTGGAGGCAATGGAGTTTTTAATCATAAAGCCTACTCCTGAAAGATGTTTTTCGGTTTTGGGTTTGCCAGACCAGTAAAGTGTGTAGCCGGCGCCATGTTCTTTAAGGCTACCTTCCTCATGGAGACAAACTTCACTAAGAGCAGCGATGTCTATATTAAGTCATGATAGTTCATGGGCTATTAGAGAAGAACGATACTCAGGCCATCCACATTCTGCAGAGTCTCTCATGGTTCTGATGTTCCAGCATGCAAGCGTCAGTTTATTTACACCTTTGGAGGCCGGTGTGTGCCTTTGTTTCTTTGTCTTGGTTTGATCACATCAGAAGATTCCCGTTGGCCGCGGCTAGCCAACCAGGTAGATGAGGATGAGCTTTCGTTAGGCCACCTTTTCTAGGCCCCTCTCCATATGGAGCAAGCAGTGCTCTCCTTAAAAAATGCTGCTTGGTCGTTCAGGATGTTGCTGAACAAGACTGTCATCTCCCGGGTCAGCCTCGAGCGACCAAAGTCCTGAACTGCTTGCATGCAGGTTGGGTCTGCGGCTTCCAATGCATCTTTACACCTGTCGTTTCATCCCTCACCTATTGCTACAGGGCTTTTGGGGGGGGGGAATTGGATTTGTCTTTCGAGCCTGTGCAATGGATTTTTCTGGTGGAGCGCAGCATATGCAGAACTGGCCACACCCTGTAAACCAAAGGTTCATCTGCTGGCCTTGCAAGCATGGATGGTAGCAGCGAGGTCCTTGGGCCGTAGGTTTCATTAGAGTTTCCTTCTCTTAGATGGTTGACTTTACAGGGTTGGACGAGCACCATCTGCTCAGGTTTGGGATTAGAGATTTCCTTCTCCTAGGATGGTTGCCATAAGGCTAGAGAGCCCATCCTGCCTTTTGACGCTCTTTGTCAGACCCTTCGGTTTTGACCTGTCTGGCATGAGAGACCCTACCAGTGGCTATTATGCCACTGCCAGCATAGCTCAAAACATCATTAGAGTACGCAAGCCTCTCTCCCACGACAAGGGGGCATCAATGGAGAGGACCTGCCTTGTATAGTTTTTAAAAATACCAAAAAGTAGTATTTTGTGACACAAAAATTGTGTTTTTTACATTAGTTTGCAAAGAGAAGGGGCTGGCAGTGACTCACAATGAATGTTGAATATATTTCCTTGATTTGGGTAATTTCTTATGGAATGCCCTTGTTTCTGCACCCATAAAAAATCCTGTGGGCACAGGTCATTTTACATTTCACAATACATGGAAATTCTCACTGAGGTTTAAAAAATACTCCAGATTAAGACTGTGACCCATCTTTAAAATGAGGTGTGTGGTTCTTGCACACCCGTTTTGAGCAAAGAAACAAACAAAAAAGTTATTTGAAAAGATTTCTGCTACTGAATTCAGCAGTGCATCCCCAGATTCAACAGGAGCAGAGGGTTCCAAGTACACAAAAGTGGGCAGGAAGGTGCATTTTACCCACCACTGTTCTAGATATTGAGCTGGGTTCCATCTCCAGGGAATATGAAACCAATGATTTCTACCCAATGCAATATAAAATATGGATGTTAAGGTTATGAACCTGGTGATTTACAGAAGGAACTTCCCATAGGTTTTTCAAACTCCACAAGACTTGCACTATGTGTTCTAGCAAGCCTTTGTCAGCCTCCGAGCCACCATGTGAAATTCAAGCACAAACCTTCAGCATTGGCCCGTGCTGATGCAGTTCATAGAATCATTGAGCTGGAAGAGAGCACATCTAGTCTAGGCTATAGTTGTGTCCAGATCTAGAGATGTAATAATACCAATCTATTCTACTTTTTCCAGGCTTTACCCAAAGTACTGTGTCTGATTCTAGTCACCCCAATTTAAGAAGATATTCACAAGCTAGAATGTGTCTGGAGGAGGGCAACTAAGATGGTAAAGACTGTGAAAACATAACCATCTTGAAGACTGTTCTGGTCCCTGCACTATTTAGACCCCAATGTTGTCAAACTGCAGTTCCCACCATTCCTCACCACTGGCTATGCTGGCTAGGAATCCTGGGAACTGTAGTTCAACAAAATCTGAAGGGCCCACTACTAACTTAGCCTGTAACCTCAAGCCAAATGTTATGCACCACAGACAGAATGGCTGCACAGATGGATGTAGTGTCCTCAGGAAGGGGATCCATGAGTGCTTGAGTGGAGATTGGGAGAGAAAAAGCTAGGGGAGCTATAGTTAGTTTGTTGTTTCATTTGGGTTTGTATGTTTCTAGTTGTTTGTTTGGGTAACTAATGGGTTTTTTAAGCCACATCCTATTCAGGAAAATCATAGAATTGCAGAGTTGGATAAATTGCCCTTGTAACATATCTTCCCCTGGGATGTGAGGAAATAACTCATCATGTTTTTGATTGCAGTCTTTGTTATTTTTCTGTTGGTTTTCCATTATGTATTTATTTATTTATTTTGAGAGGAAAACATTTAGGATTGGTAAAAGAATGGCATAATACTCAAGTCCAGAATAATTACTATCAAAATGCCTCCAAAACTGTTAGCCATGTTCCTGCATCATGAGACATAGCTATGATAGTCTCCCATCCAGCTTGCCCCTTCCCTGCAAAACCTGCCCTTTTTCTGCTGCAGATCCCTGTACCCAGACATCTCCTGGTTGGTGGAGGGTAGGGAGCATAGCAGACAAGTGTCCAGCTATTTTCTTGTACCTGGACATACAGCAAGAGGCATCCACAGGGACCTCCAGTGAAGATCCTGTGAAGGTCCCTCCAGATGATATTGTTCCTCTATATCCAGCTATAGAAAAAGAGGTGGGAGTTTGCTGCTTCTCTTGCTGTCCACAAACCAGAAAATGGCTGGGTTCAGGGAACTACAGTTGAAAAAAGAGGGGGTTTGTGGGGAGCTTGATTGTTGCATAGTAGGTAGAGAACTTCAGCTTCTACAGTAGGAGCCTTGGTGGTGCAGTAGTTAAATGCCGGTACTGCAACCACAGTGTTGTGAGTTCAGTCCTCCAGGGCTCTAGGTTGACTCAGACTTCCATCCTTCCAGAAGTCCGGGGGCAATTAGCTAACACATTGTAAATTGCTTAGGGAGTGCTTTGCACTGATAAGCAATATAGAAATATACATGTTATTGCTATAAAATGCTACAGTGGCCCAAAAACTGAGTTGTAATGGTGACAGTCCAATTTGCATTATTGTAATTCATCAACAGGATGACAGCTATTCCTTAAAAGTAACTGGAAACCACTACTTGTTGCAGCAGTCAAGTAACTGCACTCTTTCTCCTTCCATTAATTTTGGAATGGAACTTTATTAAACCCTTGTGGACAAACACACACATACATGAAGTAACTAGTTGAAGTGAACTATATGACTTGTAACTCATTACTTCCACACTTTAGTTCAACCCTGTCCTATTTTTTTGAAGGGCATAAGAGCAGATGATGACACTTTTTCATTTTCTCTTTAAGCATGGATCTGCCACTAGATTGGCATCTGGCCTCTGAGATAAAATCTTCTGCAATGCCTAGTCAACAATCACCAAAAGTAGGCTGGAGAGTCTTAAAATATCTCTTTTTCTTACAAGATGTTCCATATCAAAGAGATAGCTTATCAGCAAGCTGCCTGACACAGTGGATTAATGAGACGATAATAAGATAGATGATAGTTATGTCCTTGATGAAGAACAAATGATCAAAATGAAACCTATTTTTCAAACCTTACATCTGTCTTAATAGTAAAGTAGTGAAAAACCATGCAGTCCCATGGCCAAAGCAGATATTATTGTAACCAAATAGTTGCCACCAAAACAAGCTAACAGAGTCTAGTTTTCTGCTCTCCCCATTCATAAGGTATATAACAGCCTAGGGCACCTTGCTGCCTGAGGCAGGATAGCAAATCACAAACACACCACCATCACCACAACCCACCAAGTCAATGAACCTAGTACTTAAAGCCAGGCAAGTAATTTTGGCACGTGAAATGTTCTCATTTGCAACTCTTCCTATCTGTGGCAGATAATGTGCAATAATAACAAAGTACACAACCAACCATTTGCTTTCCTTTTAGGACACCACAAAGCTGTTCTCCTACTTTACTATTCTGGAAAGTTTTTCACAGTTCTGTATCTCTACCCCCCCCCCCCAAGGCAAATTCCAAAAACCAGAGTGATGCCCTCTATGCTTGGGGGTCATGAATGTCAGGATATTGGAACATATAGTAGATGTATTCTGTAAAGGGCTGAGATGTAGCAAACAGTCTGCAGAGAGACGCAGAGTGAGCTAGCAGCAGTTTGCAGAAGCTAGCTGGGTAAATTTATCAATATTGATTAGCTCACAGTCCTGGAGTAGGGCTGGGCTGGGCTGGGCTGGGCTGAGAGCTAAGCAGTCCTGTTATGGATGTTCTTCTTCTGAATGCTATATACTGTATACAGTTGTCCCTCCGTATCCATGGATTTGGTATTTACAGATTTAAGTATTCATGGTTTGAAAATATTCTTTAAAAAATAATAATCCAAAAAGCAAAACCTGATTTTACCATCTTATATAAGGGACACCATTTTGCTATGCCATTGCACATAATGGGACTTGAGCATTCATGGATTTTGGTATCCATGGGGGGTCCTGGAACCAATCCCCAGTGAATATGAAGGAACAACTGTATCTGTAAATATACTTCATTATGCCCAAGTAAAGAGAAGGTTATTTTAGAAACAAGCCTATGTCTGTGCCTTTATTCTTATGCCTGAAGGAACAACACTCTGCTGTTTATTTTTGCTGCCTGGACCTGTTTAGGAACCCAGTGCATGCTAAAAACTTACAGTGAAGACCCTCAAAATATCAACATTAATTTGGGGAATTAATGTACTTGGCTTGGCTTTGTAAGAGGGGGCAACAGATAGAATATCTTTTTGTATACCAGTAATCAGGAGGAGATGTTAAGCTAGATAGTACAACAAATTGATCATTATTTGGAAAAACAATAGTAACATTCATGCACACATTCAGGCTTAAAACATTCACACAAGGCTAATGAATAAAGTGGGAGATCTTGAGATAGAGGGCTAAAGAAGGGAGTTGTTTGTGAATGCAGTTCTGAAGCTGGAAGCTGATGTTATCCTTTTGGATCTCCAGCAAGTCATTGAAAATCTGGGAGGGCAATGTCAGCTCTCTTCTCCCAGCTGCCCGCCCTACTGCCTGGTCACCTCTGATTCCTGAATATTGTCAGAATATCAACATGGCAGCATGCCAGACTGAGGGCATCTCTACACAGGCTATTTGTCCACTCAGTATAGCCTCACTGGGAGAAACCTGGCACAGTCTGGGAACGAACAAACCCACAAGTAGCCAGCCATCTCTCAGCCATGAACAGCAATCAGCAGAGTTTTGGTTTCCTTTGTTTAAACAGTCGGAAACCCATCTAAGCTTTGTCCTAAACCGAAATACCTTTTCTTGACACAAAATACAGTATAAATAAATAAATAAATATACAAATAATGACAATGACCATGACAGTAGAATGCATTGGTTCAAGTGTGGTGGAGTCTCCTTCTTTGGAGATTTTTCATTGGAGGCTGGATGGTCATCTGTCAGGTGTGCTTTGACTGTGTAGTCCTGCATGGCAGAATGGCATTGGACTAGGTGGCCCTTGTGGTCTCTTCCAACTCTATGATTCTAATAACAAGGCATGCCACTCTGGATGACACCCTGTCACTCTCTATCAGCATGCCCCCGGATCAGATTCCAGTGCCACCTCATATTTCCATCTGAGTTCTTCTCTGCTCTGCTATAGCACTAGTAACTATAGCCCTATCCCCCAAATCTATTCCTCTGTCCAACCTTTTCTGTCCTAATGCTTTGTTAGCCTTTTGTGGTTCTTGTAAGTGTGTTTTGCACGTGCTATCACCCTAATAACTATTAATTTTACTCTAAACTGGAGTTCTCTGCAGATAGTACTGGTATACACATGTGCCAAGGTCCCAAAATTACCCAGTCTCTCGCAGCTTTCCATTTGAACTAATCATAATTCCCCAAAATATTAATATAGTTCTGACATCACAAGTGAGGTCCTAAAACACCACCACCCCCGCACGCACACACACCCCTATTTGGGTAACACTGGGACCATATTTTCCCAGCCCTATCTAAAACGCTAATTTGATTCAGAGAACAGCAAAAGGGATGAGGGATATGCAGTCACAGTTCTCCTGTGGTTCCTTCTAATTGTGCCCAAACGCATTTATTGCAGCACAAGCTTTTATAAATGAGAACCCATTTAATCAGGTACACAGTGTTATCCTCACTTGAGCACCATAAAACTAAAACTGCACCTCAACTGGGATTTCGCCTTACAGTTTGCAAGCAGAAATTCACGAGGTGTTTTATGACTGTGATGTGTAAATCCTCAACACTCACTCCCAGAACCCCCTCCACTCTCTTCCCTCATGTCATTCTTCCAAACTCACTTTTTTTCCACTGTAAAGCTTGGCTTCTCCTCATCTGCTATTGAACCAAGGTCTCTAAGGACATGTAACCACACTTTCACACTGGGCTCTTCTGATTGCTGTTTCCATTTCAACAGTACTTTGGGGGGCTATTCAGATAGCGGGAATGGATTAGCTGGGCCTGAAGGAAATGGGCTGCATGCTACAAATACAGAAAGGCAATGGAAGGCCTGGGATCCAGTTCTAGCACACAATCACCAAGAACCTATGCCATTCTATGGTAGTGCAATCCACATTCTGTGTAATTACATGCTGGTTGTGCTGTAGACTGCTGAATACTGACATTGTGTGCAGCACATGTATATCTGCCAATAAGTTTCCTTATTGTCCTATTCAAGATCAAGTTTATTGTGTTTTAACAAACAGTCATTATACATAAAATAGTGATGAACAGTCATTATACACAAAATTGTCCTATTAGGCAATATAGGGCGCACACTGCGGCTGTTTCTGCAATCCCATTGAACCAAGTGGTACATTGAATGCACTGAGCACTAAATATGTGATATCCAAAAATGTATGACTGAATGGCTGGAATCCTGTTTGTAAGCAAGGGGGTCTTGTAGCACCTTTGCGACTAAGTGAGAGAGAAAAAATTGTGGCATTAAGCTTTTATAGACTTAGGACTTTATCAGACTAGTGTCTTAAAATGCTATAATTCCATGATTGAGGAAAACAGAAATATAATTGCATGATTACAGTAATTATCACACATCGCTGTAATCATGCAATGCTAACACCACGGAATTGTTGCACAAGTTTAAGAACAGGATTTCGGCTCATGCTTAGTAACACTTGTCTTCGCATTGCCTTCTAAGAACACAGTGTTAACACCTCCTGCTGGCTACTGCATGTGCCTTTGAAAAAATGTTCTCTTACTTCCTGGATTTTACATGGGCAAGATTTTGGCTGTTCTCATGAGAAGATGTGAAACTTCACTCTAAAACACTAAAAACAAATAACCAAATAAATTCACAAATAGACACTTAAACATAAAAAGGCACCAAGAAAAGGTGACAGTTAATTAAAGGAGCATCCTGTAGGTTCTCTTCACATTATTCCCTGGAAGTTTAATTATGTGTTCTCACTGGGAAAGGGGAGGGGGGAAAGAGGGCTGCCCAGTTACACTGCAATTGCACGATGACAGTGGGATATGATTTCACGTGCTCATCTATACTGCAAAAAGAGCTATATTGAGGGCTATTGATGGGTTTTGCCTGTAAATGAAAATTTACACATAATTAATGGGCAGAGCACTCATGGTCAATGGAAGGAAAACAACATCATGCAGTAATGGGAACTAGCTTGTGCCACTATCCTGTCATAATCGTGCAATTTCAGCCTCATGTGATAAAAGTGCTGAGCCTACTTCCTCAGATGCTGGAAGTAGACTTGAGTCTACAAAAGCTTATGCTACTATTTTCTCTCTCTCCGTTAGTCTCAAAGGTGCTACAAGATCCCCTTGCTTACCTATATTCCAGACTAACACAGCTATGTCTTTGAATTCTACCCCTATGGAATCCTGTGTGTTAGTCCCAACCAAAGTAGACACGTTCAATCAAATGCTGAATAGGGATTCAGCATGCAAGCAATTCCAATTGATTCAATGGCTCTACTTGAATGTCTTCTTCTTTTTAAAAAAGGGATTTAGGCCCATGTGAAATCGTTACACTTGTGGAACTTCTCTTATGGAACCGTGAACTGAATACACCCATTGCACAATGCCAAAAAAAATAATAAGCAGAATCTGTCATAAGTCACTCTCTGGAATTTGAAGAATCTGATGTAGAGGAGTTGGATTGCAAGGAGTTTCGCTCCAGATGAGAAGCTGGTGCCCAAAGCAGCTGACAGGCTCTCTCCTCAGCAGGACTTGCTAGAAACTGAAGGGATACCCCCATCCTTTGAAATCTGGTGAAGAGAGAAGGAACAGCTTCAATGGAAGTCAATGTCTGTTAAACAGAAAATGCTGACTAAATAAGTAGAATCATAGAAACATAGAATCATAGAGTTGGAAAAAACTACAAGGGCCATCCAGTCCAACCCCATTCTGCCATGCAAGACTACACAGTCAAAGCACACCCAACAGGTGGCCATCTAGCCTATGTTTAAAAAGGTCCAGAGATGGGAGACTCCACCACACTCCAAGGCAGTATGTTACACTGTCACACAACTCTTACCATCAGGAAGTTCTTTCTAATGTTTAGGTGGAATCTCTTTTCCTGGAGTTTGAATACACTGCTCCATGTCCTAGTCTCTGGAGCTGCAGAAAACAAGCTTGCGCCATCCTCAATATGACATCCCTTCAAATATTTAAACATGCCTATCATGTCCCCTCTTAACCTTCACTTCCCCAGGCTAAACATACCCAGCTCCCTCATAGGGCATGGCTTCCAGACCTGTCACCATTTTGGTCGTCCTTCTCTGGACACGCTCCAGTTTGTCAATGTCCTTCTTGAATTGTGGTGCCCAAAACTGGACACAGTGTTCCAGGTGATGTTTGACCAAAGCAGAATAGAGAGGCATTGTTACTTCCCTCAATCTAGACACTATACCTGATGTCCAGACTCATCCACCTATAAATCTCTCAGCAACTGCTGGGACTTCTCATTGCTCATAACCATTGAATCTATTTGACTGGCTGTGCTCTCGGTGCTCATGTGTTTCTTGGGATTCTTGACCTCTGAACTAACTATGCTTACCAACTCCTTGTCTTACCCCTTTTGGGCTTTGTTTAGCTGGAGTACTGATGTGTGTAATGCCTTCTGGACTGGCTAAGGCCTTGCCCCTGTGCCTTCCTTCATCTTCCAGGATTACTGAACTGAGTTACCTATAGCTGCTTCCTTTATACATAGCAAGCAGCATGTGTCTCTGGACAGATACTGCCTGTAAGCATAGGACAGAACCAGATATGTAAGGGAATTTACACAGATGTATGACACCAACAGGATTCTGGGCCCATAACTCCATGCATATCTTCCAGCATAACCCTTAACATTGTGGACCTACACAAAAACACATATGCATATGCACTTCTCACTGGCTTTCTCCCAAGCTGACTCACAGACAAATCAAGGTCTCTTTAACCAAGGTTTCTTTAACCTCTCTGCTGTAGTGCATAGCCTACAGAGTAGGAATTTGGGGGCACAAGAAAACCTACACAGAAAATAGTTGTTTGTGCAAAATCCCACATTTTCCCCCACTAATTAATGCTTCTGCAACATTTTAGGATGTTAAAAATATGAGAAGAATGCTGCAGAGGTATATTTATTTTCTCCCACCGTGGGGAGAATTATTTGTCCTCACATGTGAGAATGAAATGCTCAAGGAGTTACATTCCTATCCCATGGCTGTTGCCCAGCCCTGAGCTAAAGGCATTGAACATAAGACTAAGTCTGGTCTAAAATAGTTTGATTTTAAATAAATAAATTCCACTATTCTAATGCTAACACAAAGTAGCTATCAGCAATTAAAAGCAATAAAATACCACAAAAGTATAAAAGATGTAGGCCCAATCTTGTTAGGGCCTTACATCTTCTTAAGTGGGCTTACATCTGCAGTAATTAGAATTGCACAATTGTGTAATGTCCATATCAAGTAGAGGGCTACTGTTACGTTACTATGTAGCAGAGCCAGCAAAGACCTCAATGTGTCTCAGTACATGATGTACACCGATGCACATTGGTGCATGGTGCACATCAGTACATGATGTGCTCTGATGTGCATTGTGCACCAATGTGCATCATGCACCAATGTGCATCACACACAATGCACAGTGGGCAGTGTTCCATTATGCACCTTCACAATTCAGTAAATGGGTTTCTTAGCACCTCTGCTACATAGCTAGGTCTATGTAAAGTTACATAACAGGTCACATTGGTTTCTGGTGACTTTTTAAAAGGATTGAAAATATAACATTGCTGAAAAAGTGCATACCAACTTGAAGAAAAAGGTATTTGCTGTACATCAAAATACAGTTCAAAGAGGTTGTTCAAATCTCTAGGAATTTCAAAGATAGGGGTCTGGGTAAAAATAGCTTTGGGGGAGCCCTTTCTTTATGATTTATTGTGAGGGCTCACTCCCCTATCCTGATAAAGTGAGCATCCGGGATGCCTAAAGGAAGGAAATACCCAAAACCTCCAAAGCCATTTCAGTCTTTTTTCCTTTCCTGCCATTACAACAGTGTGAGAGAAAGCGTGAGGCAGGCTCACTGCTCCCACCAGCCTCATTCCTTGGCCTGAATAGTCCCCCAAAGTACTTCTGAAATGCAAACAGCTACCAGGAGACCCCAGTGTAATTTTCTTTTAATTAAGAAAAAGAGCTTGAGCTGTGATGGAGAAGAGTGAGGCTAGGCAAATAACGCCATATGTTTGGGGACAACATGGCTCCTCTTTCTTGGGAATGGATTCATGGGGCCTGAAGGCAAAAACCTGTAGTACTGCCTGGGATAGAATGACTCTTCAATAAAGTGGTTAGAACCAAATTGAGCATTTCTCATCCTCTTTTTCCTTTCTTTCCTGGACGTTCCTTATTTTAGAATAGGAAGTGGTCTCATACTAGGTCATGCTTATTGTCCATCTAGCTCAGTATGATCTATTCTGACCAGAGCTTAGGAACGTGACTTTAGGGACTGCAACTAAGAATCACCCACCTCCAGCCAAGAATTTTTCCAAGCTCTGAGTTTGACTGGCAGTAGCTCTGCAGGGATTTGAGCAGATTTACACATCACATTCCAGAAGAGAAATTGTTGTTAAAAACCAGAGGGGACAGGATTGAATGTGGGGCCTTCTACCTGCAAAATGTATGATCTGCTACTTAACTATTATCCCTTACCTTACTTTTTCCCCTCCTTTCTTTTACTGCTTTTTCAAATCTTCATATATTTCCTGTCATGTAGATAGACTCATAAACAGTTGTTGCTATTGACTGAAACTATTGATTAAAGTGAAACCCTAGACTGGAGCGGGCACCTTCTCAACCTTCAGGTGTTGTTGGACTGCAGTGCCCATCAGTTCTTGACAGCTTAGCCAATAGTTAGAGAAGAGCCCAAGTACCAGGCTGTAGCTACTATAAAAGTTCCTAACATTGCAGTAACTTAGAAATTTCAGCTGAGCATTTAGAAATACAGTTTCAGCATCTAAAGAAAAGAGGCAGGAAATGTGACCTACAAACACAACAAATATGAAGAGTTCTATGCATGAATGATTTTCAGTGTCCCAGTGTCAAATAGCTCTTACCATCAGGAAGTTCTTCCTAATATTTTAGTGGAATCTCTTTTCCTGTAGTTTGAGTCCATTGCTCCATGTCCTTTTCTCTGGAGCAGCAGAAAACAAGCTGACTCCATCTGTAGTATGACAGCCCTTCAAGTATTTAAACATGATTAGCATGTCACCTCTCAACCTTCTCTTCTCCAGGCTAAATATACCCAGCTCCCTAAATCACTCCTCATAGAGCATGGTTTCCAGACCTTTTATCATTTTGGTCACCCTCCTCTGGACACACTCCAGCTTGTCAATATCCTTCTTGAATTGTGGGATTTGCAGGAAGCAGGCGAGTCCTGCAAGAGAGCAAGGAGCAGACATCTTGTAATTCTGCCCTTGAAGGAACTTTATGATACATCTGCTAATGTGAGATCATAGCACTGTCTCCAGTTCTGGGTACCAGGGGCCTATCACATTACATAATTATAGCGCTACAAGCTATACCCAGTGTAACATACACAGTTATCTACATATATAAAACACTTCAGTATGTTTCTGTTCCCACTCTGCAGATTGGCCACTTAGGAAACATGTCAACAGTACGATCATTTGACACAATATATAACCTTTCAAATCAACTACAGTGGCTAGTTTCATGCCAAGAGCCCCACCATCGCTGCCATGCAACCACATGTACACCCAGACATACACACACCACACATGCCAGGATGCGAGAGCCCCTCCACCACCATGGAACCGTGTGTACACACACAACATGTGTGCGAGGAAACGAGTGCCCCTCTGCTGCTGCCATGAAACAGCATGTACAGACACGCACACCGCACACTACATCCCCCATGCCATGCACATACACCACCCCATGTTACACACACACCCACACCACATGCATCAGGACATGAGAGCCCTCCACCACCATGTTTAGAAAGGACTTGAAGATTTCTACATGTTTCCACCCCCAATGTGCTGATTGGCTGCCCAACAGAAATCTTTGACTGGTTGGGAAGATTCCTGTTGTGTGTGTCGGGGGCATAGGTGGCATGTTCTAGAAGCAGAGACTCTGGGACTGGGTCAGGAACACAAGAGACAGAGTCCAGAGTCCAGGCAGGGTCAAAGATAAGCAAAAGCCCAAAAACAGTCCAAGCTCAAAGGATATAGACTCAAGAGTTGGAAGAGACCTCAAGGGCCATCCGGTCCAACCCCCTGCCAGACAGGAATCAAATCATTCCCAACAGATGGCTATCCAGCCTCTTTTTTAAAATCTCCAAAGAAGGAGATTCCACCACACTACAAGGCAGTGCATTCCGCTTCTGAACAGCTCTTACTGTCAGAAAATTCTTCCTAATGTTTAGGTGGAATCTCTTTTCCTGAGTTTGAACCCATTGCTCCATGTCCTAGCCTCTGGAGCAGCAGAAAACAAGCTTATCCCATCCTCAGTATGACATCCCTTCCAATATTTAAACATGGTTATAATGTTCCCTCTTAACCTTCTCTTCTCCAGACTAAACATGCCCAGCTCCCTAAGCTGTTCCTCATAGAGCATGGCCTCCAGACGTCCCACCATCCTGGTCACCCTCCTCTGGACACATTCCAACTTGCACTATTACTTCCCTTGCTCTAGATACGATACTCCAATTGATGCAGCCTAGAATCACATTGGCTTTTTTAGCTGCTGCATCACACTGTTCAGTTTGTGGTCCACTAAGACTCCTAGATCCCTTTCACATGTACTGCCCTCAAACCATGTGTCACCTGTCCTATATCTGTGCTTTTCAATTTTACTGCCCAAGTGTAGTATCCTACATTTCTCCCTGTTGAAATTCATTTTGTTAATATTGGCCCAGCTTTCTATTCTGTTGAGGTCATTTGGGATTCTTATCCTGTCCTCTGGGGTATTAGCTACCCCTCCTAATTTGGTCTCATCTGCAGACTTGATAAGCATACCCTCTATCCCCTCATCCAAGTCATCGATAAAGATGTTGAATAGCACTGGGCCCAGGAAAGAACCGTGAGGCACCCCACTGGTCACTTCTCTCCAGGATGAAGAGGAACCATTGGTGACTACCCTTTGGGTTCGGTCAGTCAGTCAATTACAAATCCACCTAACAGTTGCATTGTTTAGTCCACAGGTCACTAACTTTTTTGCAAGAATAATGGGGGACCTTGTCAAAAGCCTTACTGAAATCAAGATGCACTACATGCGCATCATTCCCTTCATCTATCAAGTTTGTAACTCTATCAAAAAAAAAGATGACTAGTCTGGCATGACTTGTTTTTGAGAAATCCATGTTGACTTTTAGTGATCATGGCATTCCTTGGTTATTCCCTGGACAGGCAGTGGTTACAGACTGTCTGTTTAATGATCTGTTCTAGAATTTTCCCTAGTATTGATGTCAGACTGACTGGGCGATAATTATTTGGGTCTTTTTTCTCCCTTTTAAACATGGTAACAACATTTGCCCTCTTCCAGTCTTCTAGGACCTCTCCTGTTCTCCAGGAAATCTCAAAGATTATTGTCAGTGGTTCTGAGATTATTAAAAGAACTGGTAGAAGTACTCTTGAAGTTCATCTGGCTCTGGAGACTTGAACTCATACCAGATACCCAGAGCCATAGAGCAAGAAACAGCTACAGACAGCACAGAAGGGCCAAGACCCAACTACAGATAGCACAGAGGGGCCAAGACTCAACTACAGACAGCACAAAAGGCCTAAAGCCCAAGACCCAGCTACAGACAGTGCCCAGGACCAAGCTACAGACAGCACAGAAGACCCAAAGCTCAAGTCCTAGCTACAGACAGCACAGAAGGCTCAAAGCCCAGGACCCAGCTACAGACAGCACAGAAGACCCAAAGCTCAAGGCCCAACTACAGACAGCACAGAAGGCTCAAAGCCCAGGACCCAGCTACAGACAGCACAAAAGATCCAAAGCTCAAGGCCCAGCTACAGACAGCACAGAAGACCCAAAGCTCAAGGGCCAGCTACAGACAGCACAGAAGACCCAAGGGCCAGCTACAGACAGCACAGAAGACCCAAGGGCCAGCTACAGACAGCACAGAAGACCATGTTGTGGTGGCCAAGACTGAGGCCCAAATGCTGCTCTTAAATAGCAGCTCCCCTGGCTGCTTCAGGTGTGCTGCATGATTGCAGCTGGCTGCATAGCTTGGCCCTGGTTCTTCCAAGACTTAAACAGCCAGGGCCTGAATCTGCAAAGAGGCTGTCCCAGCTGCTGCAGCCAGGGGGCTACTCCTGTGAGGAGAGGCAGATCCTGGCATCTAAGCAACCAATCAGCACACTGAAAATGGCAACATGCCTAAGAGAATTATATATAGATTATTTGTAAGCTGCTCTGAGAGCCTTGGTGGCTGAAGAGCAGGGTATAAATACTTTAAATTAAATAAAATGAATATTTATGTTTTAGCGACATTTCCCTACAGTTTTTAATCTGTACTGCTTTTAATAATTTGTAAGTTGCCTTGAGTCCTGTGGGATGCTGTTGCAACTGCTTGTCAGAAAGCGCCTCACCATCAGGAAAGAGGTGGACATTTCTTCATTCACCTGCTCCTCAGCACCTTGGAAATCACTATGTTGGGGG
Organism: Gambelia wislizenii; assembly: GCA_030847615.1. Taxonomy (NCBI): domain Eukaryota; kingdom Metazoa; phylum Chordata; class Lepidosauria; order Squamata; family Crotaphytidae; genus Gambelia; species Gambelia wislizenii. Next base: position 362,324,615 of record JAUMIR010000003.1, read on the forward strand.
CACGCTTGGCTTCTGAGGTGGGTTTGGGGGTCACTCTCAGTCATTGTACTTGTGCAACAACCATAAGCATAAATTCAAAAATTTTCAAAGTCATATACTGTATCTGACTTATGACATAGTAAATACTGAAGAGGATGCTAGCCAATATTTCTGTGTATAAATATTAGGAAACTCTATAAACATTTAGGACTATAGCTTCCATAATTATTGACACCAGGGATGCAATTCTTTATTCATTTCATTCTCAAAGGAAGCAATAAGCAATTTTAGCAATTTTCTTTTTGCTGGAAGAAAGTCTTCAAAAACTGCAGCCTTCAAAAACCATTCACAGTTCAGGACTTATTCTGTGCAAAATTGGCACTTTTTTGTACAGAAAACATTTTCTGCACAAAAATATGTTTTCTGTACAGAAAATAATACTTCTATCCAGAAAACATGCTGCTTCATACACAGAAAATGCTTTTTATACACAAAAAACACCTGGAAATTTTGCACAGAATAAGTCCTGAACTGTACACAGTTTTTGATGACTTTCTTGCATCAGGAAAATAATTGCTAAAATTACTTGTTGCTTCCTGTAAGAATGAAATTAGCAAAGAATTGCATCTGTGATGATGGAAGTTATAGTTCAAAACATTTGGAGAGGTCTAAGTAGGCTATTCTCCACTCCTTGGCTCTAGCACCATCACTGGATTTTATTTTCCTGGAAGTGTAACAAGGAGAATCTCCAAACATCAGTGATGAGGGAGGGCAGCGTGCCAGGTCAATGAGGCAAGTGAATCTTCTCCACATTAGAGTACAGATTTTAAAGGAGCTATCCAAAACTCTAAAACACATTCCCAAAATATTTCAGCACCTTAGATAGCTCCTTTAATTTAGCACAGATTCACTGCCCCTCTGGCATGGAATCCGCCAGCCACCACTGCCATACATAGTCCCTCTGCTCTAAATGCTGCATCTGCCTTGCAGAAATAATCCATTTTGACACTGCTTTAACTGGAATGGCTCAATGCCATGGAATCCTGGCATTTGTAGTTTGTTGTGGCACCAGAGCTCTCTGACAGAGAAGGCGAAATATCTCGCCAAACTACAAATCCCAGAATTCCACAGCATTGAGCCATGGCATTTAAAGTGCTGTCAAACTGGATTATTTTTACACTGCAGGTGCAGCCTAAATCAAGCAGGAAAAATCTCATATGGGGGGGAATATAGAATCCCTGATACCATCTGCCTACTATTGATGCTGGTGGTCTCCTAAGGGACTTCAAAACCATCCCCAGAAGCACCAGCTCAATATCAACTAAGAGAGGGGACAAGATATTAATGATGTTTAACATCACCAAATGGCTCGTTGAAGCCAATGGGGAAAATCTATGGCCCGAAGCAAGGAAAGGTAGGGCTCCTCTAAAATCCTTCTTTATATTGGTTGAAAGGTTGAAAGTCTTGCATTAAAAAAAAAATCTGGGGTATATGCCAACCTGATTAATAAGGTCAGTTACCAATGGCAACATCAACATGTCAAACGCTGCTTTCTTTGAAACGCTGCTGCTTTCTTTGAAATGTGATGCCATAAAAAGTGGGACACACGATGTGTTAGCAATGAGAGAAGCATCCATCTGGGAAATCATTGAGTTCTTCCAACCCTTTGGGGGTGGAGGCAGAGTGGAATCATTCAAATGCAATGCTCTTAAATACCATGTCAGGAAAGCTACTAAGCAAAGACAGCAATAATCATCATAGGGAATAGCTCCCAGGAAAGTAACTACTTGTGCATTCCCTACAACGGCATACCAAAATAAATTTCATGGGTGAAAACCTATTCCCATTGATTCTCTGGAAAGCAGATTTTGGAAGGGACTTCATTTTAATGTCACTATCTGCTGGTTCTCCCCCCCCCCCTAAAAATTTAGAACATTTTATACAACCTTTTAAATGTATGACAATAATTTTCAATAAAAAAACTTGTTACAGCTAAGATTCCTAAATATTGACGGTATGCCAGCAGCAAGAAAATTGTTCCCTGATTCCTTGAAATACCAGTTGGAACAGAAATGCTTTCATCTTTTCTATTATTTATTTACTTACTTGTTTATTTATTTATTGTTATGAGCAACTTTGGACGTTTGTATTTCCAGGGACTGGAAACAGGAAGTACAAATAAGTGGCACTAGGAAGCATGAGTAACTTAAACTTCCTGTTTTTGTGCTTCTTGGCAAAGTTTGGACACTTTTGAGAAGGTCCACAGGTCAATTCTATTCTTACCATACAGAAGGTCCTTTTTCAGCAACTAAAGGATCAGGTAACAGGTGATAGGAAAGGTGATTATGGTCTATGAAGCAAGGGCCTGACTCATCAGGCAGCTTCATGTGCTAAAATGAAGTCTTGGGCATCTCCTAACATGGTGATTCCCAAACTTTGGTTCTCCGGGTGTTTTGGATTTTGACTCCCAGAAGCCCTAGCTGAATTGACTAACAGTCAGGAATTCTGGGAGCTGAAGTCTAAAACATCTGGAGGACCAAAGTTTGGGAACCACTGTGACCTAACAGGATGAGGACGCAGAATCGCTTCATATGAACATTTTCAGATGAGGAAGATTGCCAAGTCACCATTTCAGACAATGGTGTGGGCTGGGTGACTACCTTGTGGTCAACCTCCCCTCAGCTCCCCCTGCAGTCCACACCCACCCAAGAGCACATCAAAATACTTTCTTCGTCTTCCATATCCCAGCCAAAAAAGGTAACTAGAAGTGACATTGTGTCATTTCTGGTTGCCATTTTTGCTATGATATAGAGGGGGCAAAGAAGGTACAGTAGTACCCCCACATCCACGGGGGATTGTTGCTGGGCCCTCACATGGATGGTGAATTCTGCGGACAATAGTGAATGCTCTGGAGGAGGAGGGAGGGAGGGAGGAGAGAGGCTCGTGGCCGAGGGCACCGCAACCCGGCCTGCCTAGGCTGCGGCCTCCCAGGTCTCCGCCGCTGCTGCCATCACCCCTGCCACTGTTGCGGCCTCCCAGGCCTCCACCGCCACCACTCTGTGCCTCACCATCACTTTCCCCCCTGCTGCCATGGCCTCCCAGGCTGCCGCCACCACCACTATGTGCCTCACCACTGCTTTCTCCCTGCTGCCACCACTGCTCCCTGCCACTGCCTCCTGATGCCACCACCACCACCACCACCACCACGTGCCTCGCCACCAATCACCCCTGCTGCCACCACCACACTCCTCACCACTGCTTTCCCCCTGCCATCACCACATGCCTCGCAGGCCTCCACCACCACCCCTGCCACCACCACACCACTGAACACCCCTGCCGCCATGCGCCTCACCACTACTTTTCCCCTGTCACTGCCACCACCATTGTGTGCCTTACAGGCCTCCACTGCCACCCACACCAGCATCAACACCGTGCCGCTGATCACCCCTGCCACCGCCACCACCACTGCACGCCTTGCCACCACTTCCCCCCTGCCGTTGCCACCACCACTGTGTGCCTCACAGGCCTCCACCACCACCTCTGCCACCAGAGCATCACCACCACCGCCACATACCCCACCACTGCCACCAGAGCACCCCCTTCCTCCCCGTCCACCCCTCCCCCGGCTGTTGCCGTCCGTGGATAATTGAATCAGTGGATGGTGAATCAGTGGATGTGGGTGTGTTACTGTATTATGAGGATGGGTGATTCTAAAAGGTGATTCTGGAATGTTTTGTGTGTTTGGGGGTGGTTTTCATCCAAAAAATGGGTCAAAAATTAATTGTTTAAAGGTGGAGAGGTTAGTTCGGGGACCTCAAGGAGACTGATGTGGAGCTTCAGAGGCCAGAAAACTGAGGTCTTGAGCTTCATGCAGTCCATGGGTCACACTTTCCCTACCTCTCATATAGAGATATAACACCGGGAAGGGCAGGTCATTCATAGATTTAAGTGAGGGGAGGCCTTATATGGGTCTAATTCCTGTTGTTAATCTCAACTCAAATTGAAATCAGTTGGGTTTATCTACATGTTGACTCACTACTCCAGAACTGATTCAGTGGGTCTAATCTAGTTAGGACCAGACATTTGGATTCCAGACAAAGGTTCCCACATACCTTGTTTTTAGGGCAGATGGTTCTATGCCAACAGAGCACCACCAAAATTCAGAGGCACAGCAACAGAAGAGTGGGTTGGGGGGGGAGATAATGTGCTCCCCCAGCCTCTGAAAGTTCTCCATACCTCACTTATAGAGAGAGTACTTCTAGAGAGATGATGTATCAAGATGGGTTTAAGATTGGTAAACCTTCTGCGCTCCTGCCCCCACCCCCATATTCCCAGGGAAAGCCATTGAGAATTTTCTGGCCATTAGCAGGCACTAAGAACATACCAGTGTTCATACCAGTGGTGGCTGGTGGTTTCCATGCCAATGAGGCAAGGAATCTGCTTTACTTTTAGTGCAAACTTTAAAGGAGCTATGTAATATGCTCAGCCTATGTTGAGTATAGAGTCCAGCACCATGAATTTCAAACTAAAGTTCAAACTAAAACCTAGAGTAAATGTGTTGCCCACCCTGACATGGGAACTGCCAGCCACTGCTTCTCCCAGATATAAAAGGAAGAAAGCAAGAAGTGGCAGACATTGCAAATGAAAATAATTGTTTAAAAAACCATGCACCATTAATATATGCTAATAACATTTGATAACTACTGTTGGAATGAATGTTTTCATTCAGAGTTCTAGCCACTCTATCCCACCATAAGATCTATGCAGGATGAATGACAACAAACCTTGTACAGGTTTTTCTGACCACTTCTGAAAATCACCTTTAAGCAAATGAATTATGTCTTTTCCCCAAAAGTCACAACTTTTGACAGGTGCCCTATGGATGACAACTCAAATAAGAAGTCTATAAGATTTGTGTTCCTTTCAGCTGGATGGCAATCTCTATGCCATTAGGATAAGACAAAGAGTGTGATGTTAATCGCATAGATTTATGGCAAGTGGACATAGTGTTGACAATATGTAATGAATCTCAAGTCTGCTGCTCGCCAGTGATGCTCAGACAGAGATGCCTCTGCATGGCTGATTGGTGTACATTATACCATCTGGATTGTCCAGCTGGTTTTGAGTAATTATCAGAGACCATCTGGGAGTGAAGTGAGCTCAATGCATTTTGAACAGCATTTTGATTAGGCTTAAAGTGATGGGTCAAGAGCACCAGTATCTGTAGGCAAGAAAGTGAAGGCATCTGGTGAAAACTCAGACCTTTGTAGAATATAATATGTAAATCTTAAAATGAATGGAGAAGATTAAAAGGGCTAAAAGAGAACACTCCATAGGGTCTATTTTTCAAAGCCTGGAAAAGTTATATTTTAGACTGCAGCTCCCAAAATCCCCCTGTACCCATGGTCACCAGGAGCCATCCTGGGTGGAGTGATTCTGGAATTGTCCCCCCCAAAAAATAACATTTCCATGTTCTGCTGGTTTTCTTGGAGTTTTGGTTTCACAGATGACCCAATGAGCCATCTCTGTTTGGCTAAAAGTCTCCACTGGACTGTAGCAGATTTAGATTGTGCCCCTACTATCCTCTTGAGTCTTGACTGTCACAGTAATACCTAGTAAGTTTAGCATTGATATCAGCTGAATGTAACATTGAAAGAAGTTTGGATTACTTTCATTGCAGCTTCATGCCCCACCACCCTCATAGGCAGGTTGAGGGAGGACATGAGAGAAGCTCTGTGGAACTCTCTTCCTCAGGAAGCTTTGCTGGCCCCTCTCTGCTTTTCTGCCACCAACAGGCACCACTGTTTCTGCAGTCCAAAGGAATCAAGGCCTCATTCACCCTATATAATAATAGAATCATAGAGTTGGAAGAGACCACAAGGGCCATCTAGTCCAACCCCCTGCCATGCAGGAGTACCCACTCAAAGCATTCTTGCCCCTGTTTAAAAACCTCCAAAGAAGGAGAATCCACCATACTCTGAGGCAGTGCATTTCACTGCCAAACAGCTCTTATTGTCAGGAAGTTCCTCCTAATGTTTAAGTGGAATCTCTTTTCCTGTAGTTTGATGTCCTAGTCTCTGGAGCAGCAGAAAACAAGTATGACATCCCTCTGGAGCAGCAGAAAACAGTATGACATCCTTTCAAATATTTAAACATGGCTATCATATCACCTCTTAACCTTCTCTTCTCCAGGCTAAACATGCCCAGCTCCCTAAGCCGCTGCTCATAGGGCATGGCTTCCAGACTTCCCACCACCCTGGTCGCCCTCCTCTGGACACGTTCCAGCTTCTCAATATCCTTCCTGAATTGTGATACCCAGAACTGGAGACAGTATTCCAGGTGAGGTCTGACCAAAGCAGAATAAAGTGGCACTATTACTTCAAAATGCTAGGATTTGTACATGGGTAGGACACCAGAGCTCTCTAGCAGAGAATTCTAAATACTTCATGAAACTAAAAATATCTCTTGATTTCACATTCCAGGATGGAGCCAAGGAGTGAAAGTTGCATATTTAACTTTCTTCTTATTATTATTTTTTTCTGTTTTACTTCAGTGCTTTAATCTGTCAGTTTGATTGGTGTACATTTATTTTAATTTCTCCTTTAATGTAAAAAAAACAACAGTCTTTAAGATATTGTCTCTTATCCTCCACCTCTCCTGATTTGGCAGGAATAGTTCCAATTAATCCTCTGTCATCTTACTTCTTCATATTTTCTTTAAATGTCCCAGTTTCTCTCTCCCTTACACTTTCCCCCTTCATCCTCAGCTTACTTGAATTGCTGAAAGTTCAAAGTGCCTCACTACAGAAGTGCAGGTCTCCTTCTTGTCTAAAAGAGGCTGTGGAAAAATCCTCCCTGGATCCCACCATACTGAAGGATTATTGGCCAGCCGCCAATATCCCTTTTTGGGACAAGCTATTGGAGTGTATGGTGGCCTCCTAACTCAAGGGGTTTCTGGATGAAATGGATTATCTAGATGCATTTCAATCTGGTTTCAAGCCTTGCTATGGGACACTGTAGATCATTGACCAATTATGATCCACTCCAGTGCACACTAGGATTCTAGTCCTGCTTGGATCCCTTGTTCTTATCTTTCAATAAAGTGTGTGGGGGGTATGGATAATAAAGTGGGGGGACAGATTCACTGCCCACTCACATGGAAGCTATCAGCCATCTCTGGAGTGTGGGATGAGAATGTCTATTTCTTATGTAAAAAAAGATTGGAAAATTTTAGTTCTTCTTTTGAGAGAGAAAAATATCTGATACTGTCTCAGTTAAAAAAAAACACAACAGGCATGGAACCAGTTACTGATACCTGTTTGACATTTCCCTTATACCAACTCCTCTACAGCCGCTGTAGATAATAATGTAAATAATAAAGAAACGGTTTTTTAATAACATTTTAAAATCCCTCATATAGTGCCTGTGCCCATGGATACTTGCCATACTGCAACCAATTGTCATGCTTCTCCCAAAATGAGGACAAAAAAGGTGATTATTTGCCTAACATCTGCCTATGCTAATGCATGAGCATATCTGCAAATTTAGAAACAATTCCTATCATTTGAATGGAAATACAATACATGCGTTTCCTCTCTCACAGTGTTGGGATCCAGGATTATCCCCTGAAGTTCAAAGGCAGGAGATTCAGGACAGATAAAAGGAAACATTTATTTATGTGATGGGCAAGTAAACTGTGGCATTTGGTACCACAAGATATAGTGGTACAGGGGTGTAGCTATGGGTGTGTGTGTGTGTGTGTATGTATGTGTTCATGTGTGAAGGCAATTCCCTTCCCAAATAAGCAATATTCCCCACCCATAAAGTTTTCCTGGCTCTGACACTTTCAAATGTTTGCTTCCAGATCCTGCCAACCATTTCCAGATTGAGGTAGCATTCCTTATACACCAGAGTGCAGCTACAGGGGCAGGATGAGAGCACTGCCCCCCAATAAGAATTCAGCTCCACCAAAAGAAATTTTCCTTCAGTCCCTGAATGTCTAGCATCATAGTAACTTAAAACTTCTGTTGAGCTTTTTAGACGTACAGATAGACCCCGTATTCATGGGAGATACATTCCCAAACTTACTGTGGATACTGGAAACTGTGGATAATAGCAAACCCTATTAAAATGAATGACTTCTGGCCCAAGCATACCATAGAGCCATGCTGGAGGACAGAGAAGATGCTGAGAGAGAACACTTCTCTAGGCATTTGCTAGGTCCTCGAACGCAACTCTGTGGTCAATGTGAAGTCGAAGGCTTTCACGGCCAGCATCCATAGATTTTCTTTGGTTTATTTCCAGGCTGTAAGGCTGTGTTGTAGAAGAGTTTATTTCTGATGTTTAACCTGCATCTGTGGCTGGCATCTTCAGATAATGGTTGGGTAGGAGTGTGTGTGGTGGTGGGGGATCTTAAGTGGAAGTGATCTTCCACTTAAAAAAATGGAAAAATGAAAAAAGAAAGTCTGTTTTGTTGTCTCAGTGCACAATTGCTACGGAGACAATCCAACATGGCGGTTGTGGGCACTGCCTTCTCAGCAAGCTCCACCACCCCCCTGTGCATGTCCGACCAATCAACTGTGCTATTTAGGAACGCACTGCACTGCTATTTGATTGTCCTGACGAGCAAGAGTACACATTTCCCCCACAGTTTTTAAAAAAATCTCAGGAAAAGCCCCAAAGCCTTTCCCCCCATAGTTTTCCTGAATTTTGCTCCCCCTCCCTCTGAAAATGACAGAATGCTGTGGGATCCCATTTGGACACATGGGATTCTCCCCGGAATCTATGAGGCTTTATTTCACCATCTGGACTAGCCCTAAGCAATCTCTCCTGGCCCCAAAAAACTGCCATAAATGTCATTCACCCATGCTTTTACTTCCTTCTCCCCATGCAGCTGATGCCCAGTAAAGTAGATATGGGGTGGGGGGTTGACTAGTACAACACTGTGCTTAAATACCCTAGAGGCACCAGATCCCATCTGATCTTGGAAGCTAAGCAGGATCAGCCCTGGTTAGTACTTGGATGGGAGTCTGCTAATGAATAGTAGGTGCTGTAGGCTATATTTCAGAGGAGGCAACTAGCAAAACCACCTCTGAGTATTCCTTGCCTAGAAAACCCTATGGGGTCACCATAAAGTCAACAGGCAACTTGAAGGCACATACACACACAGTAGAACATTACCTTATTATACCAGATAAGATCATTTCATGGTCTACCCCAGCATTGTCTACCCTGATTGGCAGTAGTTCTCCAGATTCTCAGGCAGAGAGGAATCTCTCTTATCACATACCCTCCAACTGTCCTAATTTGGTAGGGACAGCCCTAATTAATCCTTTGTTGTGCCACTTCTTCAGCTGCTTTTATAATATCCCATTTTCTTTCCTCTCCTCCCACAGTTGCTGCAAAATGAGTTCAAAGTCCAAGTGTTGTTTGCACTTGGTTAAGTTAGGAGTGGGGGAGAGGAAAGGAGGGGGCAGAATCTTGTCCTTCTCTGTAGCCTATGGCAAAAACAAACTGTTGCAGCCTCTCCTAGCTCATGTGTCCTTCCTTGTTAATAACTTTTATCATCTTGACCACACTCTGATAGAATCATAGAATTGCAGAGTTGGAAGAGACGACGAGGGCCATCCAGTCCAACCCCCTGCCATGCAGGAAATCACGATCAAAGCATCCCCGACAGATGGCCATCCAGCTTCTGTTTAAAGACCTCCAAGGAAGGAGACCCCACCACGCTCCGAGGGAGTGTGTTCCACTGCCGAACAGCTCTTACTGTCAAAAAGTTCCTCCCAATGTTGAGGTGGAATCTCCGTTCCTGGAGCTTGCACCCATTGCTCCGTGTTCCAGTCTCTGGAGCAGCAGAAAACAAGCCTGCTCCATCCTCAGCATGACACCCCTTCAAATACTGTACTTAAACAGGGCTATCATATTGCCTCTTAACCATCTTATTTCCAGGCTAAACATACCCAGCTCCCTATGTCTCTCTTCATAAGGCATGGTTTCCAGACCTTTCACCATTTTAGTCACCCTTCTCTGGACACATTCCAATTTGTCAATATCCGTGTTGAATTGTGGTGCCCAGAACTGGACACAGTATTCTAGGTGAGGTCTGACCAAGGCAGAATAGAGCGGCACTATTACTTCCCTTGATCTGGACACTATACTTCTATTGATGCAGCCCAAAATCGCATTGGCCTTTTTAGCTGCCGCATCAAACTGTTGACTCATGTTCAACTTGTGGTCTACTAGGACTCCTAGATCCCTTTCGTACGTAGTCTCATTCAGCCAGGTCTCCCCCATCCTATATCTATGCATTTCATTTTTTCGCCCTAAGTGCAGTACCTTACATTTCTCCGTATTGAATTTCATTTTGTTAGTTTTGGCCCAGCTCTCCAGTTTATCCAGGTCATTTTGAATTTTGATCCTGTCCTCCAGGGTATTAGCTACTCCTCCTAATTTGGTGTCATCTGCAGATTTGATACGTATGCCCCTAATTCCCTCATCCAAGTCATTGATAAAGATGTTGAATAGCACTGGGCCCAGGACAGAACCCTGTGGCACCCCACTGGTCACATCTTTCCAAGATGAAGAGGAGCCATTGCTGAGCAGCCTTTGGGTTCGGCCGGTCAACCAATTACAAATCCATTGAACTGTTAACTTGTCTAGCCCACATTTTACAAGCTTGTTTGCAAGAATATCATGGGGAACCTTGTCAAAGGCCTTACTGAAATCAAGATATGCGATATCCACAGTGTTCCCTTCATCTACCAAGCTGGTATTTTATCAAAAAAATAGATCAGATTAGTCTGGCATGATGTTGCTTGGTCATACGTATCCTGGTTTTCATCTCTGAAATGTTAGACAATGTATTATCATCTGCTTCAGGACTTTCTCCACAGTTGAAGAGGCTCTGGGCAAAATGTCCACTTTTAGGCCTTCTCCATACACTGTTGGGTCTAGCTGGGTCTGCCTAATCCTGGCAGAACAGGCTGCTGCATCAGCAATTTCCCACAATGCCCCAAGATGATGCTACATGGAAGGCATTCTGAAAAGTTAAAATAATGGCTGCCCAGTTTTAAGAGTGCAGACAGCAACTAGCAGAGCCCTTCCATGAGATGCTGGGGCCCAAGAATGCCATCAGCTGATGCCTGGCCTAACCTAATTTGCTGCTTTGCCTTTTTAATTGGGGATGACAATGATTGAACATCAGACTTTCAGGCCTTCGCTAATCCCTCACAAGCACTGGAATTGTTAATGCTGAAGAGAAGGAACTTATAACAGTCTAATGTGAAGTTGATGGCTTTCACAACCAGCATCCATAGGTTTTCTGTGGTTTTTTTCCAGGCTGTGAAGCCATGTTCTGGAAGAGTTTATTCCTGATGTTTTGCCTGTATCTATGGCTAGCATTCTCTCTGAAGATGCCAGCCACAGATGCAGGTGAAACGTCAGGAATAAACTCTTTCAGAACACAGTCTCACAGCCTGGAAAAAACCCACAGAAAACTTATAACAGACCCTATAGCCATGCCTCAATGGAGAATCTACACACACATCTCTAGGATATGTGGGGGTGAGCGTTAATGTTTTTAATATTTTTTGCATGCTCAGATGAAGTCAGTCTCTTGTTTAAATTTTATTAACTAGAAATTGTCCCACCATGGGACCAGTACATTTTGCAAGGACATGGGAGAAGATCTCTGCTTTGGCACCTGAATTTTGGAATGCCCTCCCCTTCGCACCAACAGTGGGTGCTTTCCAGTACCTGGTTAAAACATGGTCTTTCATCAAAGCCTTTGTACTCTATAAAGATGTTTAACTGAATCAATACAGGTTTTAAGCTGTTTTAATCTGTTCTAGCTGTTATACATTTAAAAGCACCTCTGAGACTAACTGAGAGAAAGAATAATAGAATCATAGAGTTGGAAGAGACCACAAAGGCCATCCAGTCCAACCATGCAGGAATACACCATGCAGAAATACACAATCAGATCATTCATACACAGAAGTTGGTAGTATAAGTTTTCATAGACTTAACTTCATCAGATGCATGGGGTGAAGTACCTAGGAATAGGCCTTTATAGCTATGAGTGAGCAGGTGATATGTGTGAATAGCAATAGAAATGGAAAACTTGTGGGTATGGTGAAAACACAACAAGTTCAGTTTTAACTATGGTCATTAGAGGACAAAGGCAGAGGAAAGATGTTGCCTAAAGCCAAGGTGAGTAGATAACCATGTGAATGGTGGAAGGAATTATTGAAATGTAGTGTGATGCTGGCTGGGAACGAGAAAGGAGATGTGATAAACGGGCCAAGAGTGCCCTCATGAGGTTGGGGTGTTAACTAGTGTTATAATATGTGTAGAGAACCATTGTCTCTGTTCACCCCTCTATCAGTGGAATGGAATTTGCAGATATATTCCATTTCTGCTATTTCTCTTTCCAATCTTCCTTTGTAGTTTTGTTTTGTTTTGTTTTTGTCTTTGTTTTTGTTTTTGTTTTGTTCAAGGACTGCTGTTCTGAGGTCTGAGATGGAATGCTCAGGAAGATTTCCTTTCTGTTTCCCAGCCAGTATCACGCTATATTCCAATAACTTGGATATTAGACAAGACACACCTTTTTTACAGTTCTTCTGTCCAGAGGCTTGCTTGGAACTGACCAGGAACATGTGTGCTGCTTGCAAAGCGAGCTGAGAAGGGGAGAAAGTCATCAAGCTGACTGAGTGAAGTCAGCTTCTCTGAAGATGCCAGCCACAGATGCAGGTGAAACATCAGAAAGAAACTGTTCCAGAACACAGCCTCACAGCCCAGAAAAAAACCAAGGGAAAGCCTTCGAATTCCCAAATAAGCTGTCAAAAATGTCAAAGGATGTTTCAAAACAATGTTGGGTATGTCAAGATAAGGAGGGGTCCTTTTTTTCATATGTGGTGGACTTGTAAGAAGGTGGAAAGTTACTGGTCTAAGATTGATGTTAATCCAAAAAATTTTAAAGGTAGATTTTGTAATGGTACCAGAAATGTTTCTTTTGGTCATTATAAATAAATAATTGGATAGTAAATATGGATAACTTCTTGGATACATGACAACAGCAGCAAGAATATTGTTTGCTCAAACTTGGAAATGAACTGAATCACCGATGATGGAAGAATGGATTGTTCAGGTTACTGAGTTAGCCCAAATGGCCCAATGAATGTGGTTTTGAAAGGACAAGCCAATTGAACATTTTCTGAAAGACTGGAAACCATTTAAGGACTTTTTGAGCACTAAGAAATCTAATAATGTAATTATCTGTGGTTATGGTTATAAGTAATTAGTGGGATTAGTGGGATTATTTAGCTGGATCTGAAATGGTAGAATAAATACTTTTTGTTTCTTACTTTTCTTTTCATAGAATCATAGAATTGGAGAGTTGGAAGAGACCACAAGGACCATCCCTGACAGATGGCCATCCAGCCTCTGTTTAAAGACCTCCAAGGAAGGAGACCCCACCACGCTCCGAGGGAATGTGTTCCACTGCCAAACAGCTCTTACTATCAGAAAGTTCTACCTAATGTTGAGGTGGAATCTCTGTTCCTGGAGCTTGCATCCATTGCTCCGTGTTCCAGTCTCTGGAGCAGCAGAAAACAAGCTTGCTCCATCCTCAATGTGACACCCCTTCAAATACTTAAACACAGCTATCATATCACCCCTTAACCATCTTTTTTCCAGGCTAAACATACCCAGCTCCCTAAGTCCTTCCTCATAAGGCATGGTTTGCAGACCTTTCACCATTTTAGTCGCCCTTCTCTGGACATGTTCGAATTTGTCAATATCCTTTTTGAATTGTGGTGCCCAGAACTGGACACAGTATTCTAGGTGAGGTCTAACCAAGGCAGAATAGAGCGGCATTATCACTTCCCTCGATCTAGACACTATACTTCTATTGATGCAGCCCAAAATTGCATTGGCCTTTTTTGCTGCCGCATCACACTGTTGACTCATGTTCAACTTGTGGTCTACTAGGACTCCTAGATCCCTCGTTCAGCCAGGTCTCCCCCATCCTGTATCTATGCATTTCGTTTTTTCCACCCTAAGTGCAGTACCTTACATTTCTCCATATTGAATTTCATTTTGTTAGCTTTGGCCCAACTCTCCAGTCTATCCAGGTCATTTTGAATTTGGATCCTGTCCTCTAGGGTATTAGCTACTCCTCCTAATTTGGTGTCATCTGCAAATTTGATAAGTATGCCCCTAATTCCCTCATCCAAGTCATTGATAATGATGTTGAATAGCACTGGGCCCAGGACAGAACCCTGTGGCACCCCACTGGTCACCTCTTTCCAAGACAAAGAGGAGCCACTGCAGAGCACCCTTTGGGTTCGGCCGGTCAGCCAATTACAAATCCTCTTAACAGTTAACTTGTCTAGCCCACATTTTACAAGCTTGTTTGCAAGAATATCATGGGGAACCTTGTCAAAGGCCTTACTGAAATCAAGGTATGTGATATCCATAGTGTTCCATTCATCTACCAAGCTGGTAATTTTATCAAAAAAAGAGATCAGATTAGTCTGCCATGACTTGTTCCTCTAAAACCCATGTTGACTTTTTGTGATTATGGCATTGCCTTCTAAATGTTCACAGACTCTCTGTTTAATGATCTGCTCTAGAATCATCCCTGGTATTGATGTCAGAATAACTGGATGATAATTGTTGGGATCCTCTTTTTTCCCTTTTTGAAGATGGGAACGTTTGCTCTCCTCCAGTCTGCTGGGACTTCTCCTGTTCTCCAGGAGTTCTCAAAGATTATTGCCAATGGCTCTGAGATAACATTTGCCAGCTCTTTTAATACTCTTGAATGTAGTTCATCTGGTCCTGGAGATTTAAATTCATTTAGATTAAGAAGGTATTCCTGTACTACCTCTTTGCTTATTCTGTGCTGGATTTCCCCTATTGTGTCCTCTGTTCTATTATCCTCGGGTTGGTATCCTTTTCCTTTTCTGAAAACACTGAGGCAAAGAAGGTGTTGAGTAATTCTGCCTTTTTTCTGTCCCCTTTTTTGCATTTTGCCATCTTCTCCACGTAGTGGCCCTACCATTTCCTTCTTCTTCCTCCTTTTGCTGCGGAGTCACCCCAAAAAACCCTTTTTGTTGTTCTTAACCTCTCTAGCGAGCCTGAGCTCATTCTGCACTTTAGATTTTCTGACTTTACTCCTACATGTGTTCACTATCTGTTTGAATTCTTCTTTGGTGATTTCTCCCTTTTTCCATTTCCTATACATGTTCTGTTTAAAACTTAGCTCCATTGAAAGTTCTTTAGTCATCCATCCTGGTTTTTTGAGACACCTCCCATTTTTCTTCCTCAATGGTACTGTTTGAAATTGTGGCTTCAGTATCTCCCTTTTGAGAAAGTCCCTTCTGTCTTGAGGTCCCTTCTCTTTTAGTATTCCTGACCATGGGATCACCCCCAGTATTTCCCTGAGTTTATTGAAATCAGCTCTCCTAAAGTCAAGAATGTGTGTCTGACTATGCCTGGCTTCTCCTTTCCATTGTATAACAAACTCCAGGAGAACATGATCACTCTCACCTAAGGATCCCACCCCTTGCACCCTATTAACCAGGTCATCCCTGTTGGTTAGGATCAGATCTAAAATAGCTGACCTCCTTGTTGCCTCTTCCACCTTTTGGACCATGAAATTGTCTTCCAGGCAAGTAAGGAATTTGCTAGACCTTGAAGTTTTGGTTGAGTTAAATTTCCATTCTCTGAGGATGCTAGCCACAGATGCAGGCACAACATCAGAAAGAAACTATTCCAGAACATGGCCTCACAGCCTGGGGAAAAAAACCAAGGAAAATCTATCACAGTTTAGCAGGGAGAGTCCTCATTAATCTTATATCATCTCATTTTTTCCAGCTGCTTTTAAATGTCCCAGTTTCTCTCCTCCTTCCACTCCCCCTTCTTTGTCCTCAGCATACTTCAATTGCTGTAAACTGATTTAGAATCATAGAATCATAGAATTAGAAAGGGCCCAATAGGCCACTGAGTTTACCCTCACACTCACTGCAGGAAATCCAGCTACAGCATCCCCAGCAGGTAGCTGTCTAGCCCCCTCCCTTTTTTTTAAGACATCCAGAGAAACAGACCCCGCCACCTCTCTAGGCAATTGGTTCATTGCTGAAATGCTCTTGCTGTCAAGAATTTCCTTCTAATGTTCAATCACAATCTACCCTACTGAAACTTCAAACCATTAAACCTGGTCCTACACTCTGGGGCAGCAGAATACCTTTTGTGCAAGACTTTGGAAGTGCATGTGCCTCTCTGTGACAGCCCTTTAGATATTTTTAATTAATATTTTTATTAATAAATGTGTATTACTTAATATAATACATTCATCATGAATCTCCATATTCTACATATTATTTTCATGTATATAAATCAAATTGTTAAAACCAGCAAAAAACCCTCTTTCTCTCCCCCAATTTACACACCTCTTTCTTAGCATCTTCTCCAATCTCCTCCAAAATCTCTGTCACCATACCCTTCTCGCTTTTCTTTTTCAACCTTTCCAGTGCAATCTTTAAATCTTCTAATATCCTAATTCTTTCATCTCCTTCTAGCTCACTTTCACTTACTCTCACACATTCTTTACCCTCCAGAGTTATTCCCATAAACAGAGCTTTTCACCAATCACAAATCTTTCAACTTCTCAACCTTCCCTCATTCATACCTTGACTTCCCACCCTACATCCACAGTGATCAGTTGTCTATACTATATTTTCATTTCTCTTAGCCATACCCATACAATGATGATTTTGCTATTCTTGCTATGATTTGTGCCTTACATAAACCAATTATTTTCCACATTTTATTTACATTTACTTTTCCCCATATCTGTTCCCATCATTGACAATTGATTTCTTCCAGGGAGTTAGAAGGACTCACAAACAGCTCACAAACTCATATTATTCTTTTTCCTAAAATGATTGTCTTTTCAGTCTCTAATCATTAATTCCTATAATAGCAGATTCTCCCCATTTATTGACAGCCCTTCAGATATTTAGAGGGTACAATCATGTCATTTCGCAGCCTTTTCACCAGGATGAACATGTCCAACTCCCTCAACTTTTCCTCATAAGTTTTGTTCTCCATATCTCTTTTCATCCTTGTTGCCCTTCTCTGAACCCATTCCAACTTGTCCATATCCTTCTTAAAATGAGGTTCCCAGAACTGAATTTAGTACTCCAAGTGCAAGAGCATTTGCACTCAATTAATGGGTGGGGGGTAAAATTGGGAGAGAATCTTGCTATTCCTAGTAGGCTTAGGCAAAAGCAAACTGCTGCAACCACTTCTTGGGTGTGTATCCTTCCTCAGTGAAAGCCTTTGCTATCTGTGATGTTACCTGGCCACATGTGTCTTGATTTCCATCTGTGAAATATTAGAGGTTATGCAGTTTTCCACAGTGTCTGGCAGAAGTCCTTTTAAATGCAGATACCAGTAAATAAGCCAGAGACCTTTTGCACTTAAAGCTTTGGCTCCACCACAGAAATCCAGTCCCTCCCATAAATACAAGCAGTGCTAAATTTTGTTGAGTGTGATTTGATAAGCAATGTTGCAGCTAAAGTATACTCTTTGGAAACTATGTGTCTCTGTGTCTAGATTCAGTAGCACAAATGTGCACATTTTTACAATAGGTATTTGCTCAGCCTACTGACAGAGCTTCCTCAGTAGGGATTCTGAAGTGTCTTTTAATTTTCATTGTGCAGCTAGGGAAGCAGTGAAATTACATCTGGAAGCCATTTCACTTCAAATGAAAATGGAGGAGCGTCAGAACTAGAGGAGACAACAGTGTGAGAGGAAAAAGAGAAGAGAACACTATGAAAGGCTTGAAAGAGGGAGAGAAGGAAGATTTTGGTTTTTTAAACAAAGTAGTGCAAAACATTTTCTTCTCATTTATATTCTTTCCCCTCACTCCTTATTATTCCAAACAGTAAGTGTCTAACACTACAACGAGTGGCTCGGATGACGCATCTAGTTCAGGGGTTAATCTGAAACGGTTACCACAGGGGTTTATCAGAGAGTTGGCCAAATGAGAGCATTGCCCCCTCCAAATAGGAATTCTTCACCACCACCCCATTAAATTTTCCTTCAGTCTCCACATTTCTGGCACTGAAGAAATGGAGACATTGGAAAATCATTCTCACCTAGAACTCATATTTGTTGTGTCCCCATTCCCTTGGTCTCTTTGCCTGCCCCTTTTCTTCAGATACCAAAACTGTATTTCTAAATGTTCCACTGTAGCTTTAAATTACTGCAATATTAGAACTTTGGGGACTGAAGGAAAATTTCATTTGGTGGGGAAGAATTATTGGGGTGGGAATGTTGTCATTCCTCCCTCCCATAGTTGCAGCCCTGGTGTACCATGAGTGTTGCCTCAGTCTAGAAGTGGGTAATAGACTTTGCGGGGGGTGGGGTTGAAAGTGTCAAAGCTGGGTCAGGATGTTACTGAAAGATGTGGGGGTTCTTTAGAGCCCCATTTATGATGCCAAAACTATATTAATATTTGGGGGAATTATTATTATTAGCTCAAATGGAAGGCTGTGAGAGGCGGTAACTTCGAGACCTTTTCACCTATGTATACCAGTACTAACTGTAGACAATTCCAGGTTAAAGTGAAATAGAATGTTTTTATTGGCAATAGCACAAAAAGCTATGAAAGGCAACACATGCAACACATGCTCACAAAAACCACACAAGGCTATCAAAGAGTTAGGGCAGAAAGATTGGATAGAGGGATAGATTGGGGAAATAGGGTGATAGTTACCAATCTTGAAGAGTAGCGAAGTACTCAGACCAAAGTCTGAGGGTGGCATTGGAAGCTCTGATCCAGGGGCACACCGACAGAGAAAATGGCTGGGTCTTGTCTACAGTGGCACACTATGCTATTGTTTGGGGCTAATATTTATACCCTTCTTCATATCCTAAAGGAGGTAGTTTGGCTTAGGACAAAGCTTAGATGGGTTTCCCAACATTTAAACAAAGGAAACCAAAACTTACTGATTGCTGTTAATGGCTGGGAGATAGGAATTGATCGGTTTATGCCAACCTCACATCCTGGGGATCTGAGTTGTGCAGGTCACTTTATTGTTTGGGATGTGTGACTCGCCATTAAGGAGCCCAGGAAGGAATTAGCACATACCTCTTTAATGGTTTGTTTACTAGCTTAATCCTAGCTTGGTTGTGTTTGCTAAAAAATTTCTATGACACCTTCCCAGATCCTTGTGACCTCCATCTGTCCTCACTTTGGAAAGATTCCACCTAAACATTAGGAAGAACTTCCTGAAGGCAAGAGCTGTTCAACAGTGGAATACGCTTCCTCAAAGTGTGGTGGTGTCTCCTTCTTTGGAGGTTTTTAAACAGAGGCTAGATGGCCATCTGTCGGGAGTGCTTTGATTTTGTATTCCTGCATGGCAGGATGTTGGACGGGATGGCCTTTGTGGTCTCTTCCAACTCTATTATTCTATGATTCTATGACTGCAAAAAGCATAAGAAAAAATTATGTCACTTCAAAACCATAACACACAAAACACAAGGCCACAAAAACATTAGATGAACAAAAAACAAAAAAAACAACAGATGAACAATAAATTATATACACAGGTGTAAGCAGGAAGAATGCATGAAAAATGCCAAAATATATTCAATGTGTGTGAAACAACATGCTACAAAATGTTAAACCAAAGGAGCAAACAGTACTGTTCTCAGAGGTGATACTAGCAGATGTGATGAAGTAAGGATGTAGGTACAGTACCAGTATGCAATCATGGTATGGTAACCGTGGACCATCTGCAAGAAGGAGCTGGGGTAATATATCTGATAGTTCTAATCTTTATCTGGAATGTGAAAGCCTCAGCCTATAGTTTTCCCCTACATGTCAACACTCTTGTCCCTCAGGTCATTCTGTTTTGTGTTGCTTTCTCAGGACTGAAACTACAAAAAGCAGAAAGGAAACTGACATACGGCTGGTGGCAGGCTGTGTTCTGCTTGGTAAATCAGATGTTTTGTGTGCCTTTACTAAAAAGTCAAGGACCTCTGGGGTACCCACTGCTTCTCACAGTGACTTCTTCCAATGGGCATGAAATGTAAACACATCACATTGTAACTCTCCACTGAGATAGGGCTTACCAGGTCAGGGCAGTCAGCTCTGCAGAATTTACTCTCAGGGATTATTGATTGTTACAGCTGCCAAGTATGGGAGGTTAGGACAATCCAACACTACTCAGCCTTCTATTTGAAGGGCTGTCAGGGGACAGCCTTCTGTTTGAAGGGATTGTCTGTTTGGGGGGAGTGCAATAGGTGGCCTTAGTTGCAACCTTGTAAAAACCATTAAGGTTCTCAGCCAGAATCCTGTTGTCTTACACAGGCATAAATTGCACTATCCATGTGGACTGGTTTCTCTGGATGCTGCAGAACAGTCCTGTTCAGTTGACAGCGGTGGAAGTGGAGTTCTACATGTGGAACCATTGCTCACACCGTAGCACTTTAATGTTCAGAGAGCAGAATACAGATGTGCATTGAACATGTGCATTGTACTACATGATGACAACCATATGCATTGGCCTCAAAGGTGTAACTGCATTGCTCTATGTTGCTACCCAGCATAGGAAAAATCAACATAATTCCACTGGTGGATATTTATGCTACACTGAACTTATGTAGGATCTTGGCCCACCTGTTATCATGCCTTAAGCCCATCTCGTATCATTACACTCCTTCTGCAGCCAATTTCTAAATAGCCTGCGTGGGCTTCCAGTCAGCCAAAGGCAGCAGATTATAATAGAAGTAGAAATACACCTAGGAGGGCCTAAATACCCTAAAGGCACCAGATCCCATCTGATCCTGGAAGCTAATCAGGGTCAACCCTAGTTAGTACCTGGATGGGAAACCGGCAATGAATACCAGGTACTGTAAGCTACGTATATTTAAGAGGAAGGAACAGCCAAAACCACCTCTAAGTATTCCTTGCCAAAGAAAAGCCTATGAAATTCATGGAGTCGTCACAAGTCAGCAGTCAACTTGAAGAGACGTACACACAGAGAAATACACTATGCTATACTGCCCAATGTTTTGAACATTTTCTTGAGACCTGCATCTGGGAAGAAGATAGAATTAGGAGCAGCTGTGTATGAGAGTGAATCCATTCTAGGTTTTAGTGTAGATTTTAAAGGAACTGTCTATGGTGCTGAACACGATAACCCTAATAGGTTCCATACCTGGAATAGCTCATTTAAAACCTGGAAATAAAACCAAATCTCATTCACCACACTCATGACATAGAAGTCATTGGCCAGTTCTTTTAAGAGAACAGTTTTGGAATGCTGATGAGGCAATTATTTTTGCTGTGGCTTTCTTCATGGAAGTTACTGGGAGACTCACTCATGTAAGCTGAAATAGACTTCACATCCCTCACAAACTCATGGTGTATCTTAGGCCTTCATGGAAGCATCATAATTAAGCTAACTCCTTTCAATTGCTTTGTTTCATTGTTGCCCAGTTCAGAGTAGATCTCCCACCTCCCTACCAAGTGGAGATTTCTCTATACAAGTTTTGGTTTTAGACCTAACTTACAACCTTTTTGGACTGCCTTTTTTGTTGATGGCATTTCCTTTTGTGGAGCTAATCTTTAAGGTCCACTGTATTGTTTTGCTGATAATTGTTGGTAACCTGGCTTCAACTACAGGTTGACCCCCATATCTATGGGGGATATGTTCCAAGACCACCACCCCCCATTGATACCTGAAACCATGGGTAACAGAGAAACCTATCATTTTCAATGAGATGAACACTGAAAGTTGACCATAGAATCACACTGGAGGATCTAGAAATGCCTAGAGAGAACATTTTTTTGGACATGGATAAGTGAAACCATGGATACCAAACCTGTGGATATGGGGGTCAACCTGTAATAGCAACACAATGAATAAGAGACCTTCAAGGCACCCTGTTATTAATAGCCCTGGTCAGGTCTTCCTAACTCAGAACCTTGTCTTTATTGATTGAGTCTATCCACCTGCAATACAGTCTTCCTCTTTTCTTCCTGCCTTCTAGCTTGATAAGCACTATCATCTTTTCCAATGAGTCATGTCATGTCATGATAAGTCCAAAGTATGATAGCTTCAATTTAGTCATTTTGGCTTGGAAGAATTTGAGCTTATTTTTAATAATAATAATAATAATAATAATAATAATAAAATTTATTTATACCCCGCCCCTCTGTTAAAACAATCGGGGCGGCTTACAAAAATTAAAATACAATACAGATAAAATCCCCAAACACCCCCCACCCCACCCTCCCCCATAAAAAATATATTAAACAATTATAAATTAAAACCAACTGATCAAAAAAATAACAATTAAAAACAATAAATACAATAAAATACTATAAATGTCCAGTGGACTAAAAGAAGCCCTAGGATTTTTTCCCCTAGGATTTTTCTATGTGTCTTTTTGGCAGTCCCTGGTATGCATAAAACACTCCTATGAAATCAGAAAATTAAAATAAAGATACAAAAAAATGTTGGGGGACACTCCTCTGGAAGCATATTTTGAATGAGTCAATCCTCTTTCTTTCAGCTTTTTTCACTATTCAGATTTTGCAGCCATCTATAGAAATCAAAAATACAATAACATGGATGGTCTTGACTATGATAGTCAATGATACATTTTACACTTGAGGATCTTATCTGGTTTCTGAATAGCTACCCTTCCAAACCCACCAGGAGCCCTGGTGGTGCAGTGGTTAAATGCCAGTAATGCAGTCAGAACATTGTGAGTTTGATCCTACAGGGCTGCAAGGTTCAATCAGACTTCCATCCTTCCGTAGGTCATTAAAATGAGTACCCAGCTTCATTCAGAATGAGGGAACTGAATGAGGAATTATTACAATAAAGAAATCCAAAGAAGAATCATAGAATCATAGAATCATAGAATCATAGAATTGCAGAGTTGGAAGAGACCACGAGGGCCATCCAGTCCAACCCCCCTGCCACGCAGGAAATCACAATCAAAGCATCCCCGACAGATGGCCATCCAGCCTCTGTTTAAAGACCTCCAAGGAAGGAGACCCCACCACACTCCGAGGGAGTGCGTTCCACTGCCAAACAGCTCTTACTGTCAAAAAGTTCCTCCTCATGTTGAGGTGGAATCTCTGTTCCTGGAGCTTGCATCCATTGCTCCGTGTTCCAGTCTCTGGAGCAGCAGAAAACAAGCCTGCTCCATCCTCAGCGTGACATCCCTTCAAATACTTAAACAGGGCTATCATATCGCCTCTGAACCGTCTTTTTTCCAGGCTAAACATACCCAGCTCCCTAAGTCTCTCCTCATAAGGCATTGTTTCCAGACCTTTCACCATTTTAGTTGCCCTTCTCTGGACACGCTCCAATTTGTCAATATCCTTTCTGAATTGTGGTGCCCAGAACTGGACACAGTATTCTAAGTGAGGTCTGACCAAGGCAGAATAGAGTGGCACTATTACTTCCCTTGATCTAGACACTATACTTGGAAAAGGAAAACGAAAGTAAATGGAACAAAAATGTAATAAAATCAGACAGAAATAAAGAGACAGATAATTAATATGCATAAATATATATATATATATATATATATATATAAATATATAGAGACACAAAAATTTTAAACTATAAAATTTTAATATATATATAGAAAGATATAGAAAGAGGCAAAGAATAGGCTAGTACAATTCTCCTGGCTTCATTATTAGGAAAACAAATGAATAGGTAAATACAGATTAGAAATAGAATTTACAAAAGTGCAAAAGAAATAAAATGAAGACAGAAATGTCTAATAGGTGGAACACAGGGAAATTATGAAGAATAGAGACCTGTATATAAGATGACAAGGAGCTTGTTTACTTTAAAAATGACACCAAGAATGCAATGTACTGATAATAGGATTTGAATTGATTTTTTATTTTATTTTTTGGATTTTAGTCTTATTTTATTTGATGCATAATAAAAATATTTTTAAAAAATGAGTACCCAGCTTGTTGGGAGAAATTAGCTAAAATGCATTGTAAACCACTTAGGGAGTGCTTTGCACCAATAAGCAGTATAGAAATATAAGTGCAAATGCTATTGCTAGTATACTTCTGATTTCTTGACTACAGTCTCCATTTTGATTTATGACTGAGCCTTAAGATAGAAAATCTTAATTTTAATGTCTTCATCATCTACTTTACTGCTATGTAAATCATTTGTGGTCATTATTTTTTGTTTTCTTACTGTTCATCTGTATGCATTTTCTTCCTTGACTTTCCTCAATAGTTGTTCCAAGTTTTTGCTATTTACTAGTAGTATGGTGTCATCAGCATATCTTAACTTTCTGATGTTCATCCAGTTTTCACACCTCCTTCCTCCAAGTCTAGTCCAGCTTTATGTATGATATGTTCAGTGTACAATTTCAACAGATAAGGTGATAAAATGCAGCCTTATCTGACCCCCCTTGCCAATTGGAAACCATTCTGTTTCTCCATATTCTTTCCTAATAGTAGCCTCTTGTCCTGAGTACAGGATACGCATCAGGACAATCACACCCATTTCTTCGAGAGTGATCCATGGTTTTAGATGATCTATACAATCAAAAGCTTTACTATAAAGCACAGGCTGAGTTTCTTTTCCAGCTGAGGGGAAACAGCTGGTCTCACTTCCAGTCAGCCAGTTGTAGAAGATAATAATGAATGCCCATTCAGTCAATCAGTATTTCAACTTAGTCAAGGGAGAGCCAAATTCTTTGGGTGAAAATAAAGGCTCTTACTTAGGAGGGACAGGTGTGCACTAATATCTCAGGAGCCTGCAATGATTATCTAGGTTTCCTGTAAGAGAGAGTGGATATGGAAATACAAGTAAACAAGATGGTAGCTGCCTAGCATAATAAAACTTAATGCAAATGTGACAAGCAGCTTGGAACATTTATATCTAAGGTAGAGACAATTTAGGTAATGCCATTCCCATCAAGCAGATTTGTGAAATTTCAATTATCTCCAGAACACTAGAATTTCTTCACCAACACAGTTCAGATATATGAGTCTGGGAACCATGAATGCTTCTGTGTGTAACTGCTTTAATAATTGCCAGTAGACTAATAAATAATGTTTGTTGCCCCTTCCCTCAGTAAAAGCAGGACAAAATGCACAATGTACTAAAATCTATGTTTGGAAAGGCTGGTCATGGTGTAAATATTTGTGCTTTGAATGTAATGGTCTGGTTTTATGAACGGTCTTACATTCTGTAAAGTCTCTTATTTTTTACAAAAAAACTGTCTTCACTTCTTATTTTTTACAGATAATGAACATATTTACATGTGACTGAATCGATACTGGGAACTCTGATTAGATTTGTCACCTCCTATTTTTTGCTTCATTTCCCAACACAGTTAATCTATGTATCTGGACAGTTGCCTGCCCAATTTCCAGAGTGAAATTGATTTTCAATATTTTTTTTATAAGCTGCCAGGAGTTTCCCTGTACAAGATGAGGCTGTGTTTTTTATATCCCCCCTCCTTCATACATTAATGAAAAATCAATGCACTGAAATCACTGATATTTTGCAACAACAACTATAAACACTTTTAAAAATAGGACATGTTTTAGGGAATGTTAAGCATATCTCAGCCTTGTTGCTTTTAATGGGTGAAATTTAGTCCATTGTAGTCATGTTCATCATTGCCAACCTAAATATGCCAACAAGAGAATAGGGATGGGATCATGTGGTCCTCCAGATGTTGTGGGATTACAGCTCTCAACATTCCTCAGCACAGGCTATGCTGGCTGTGGCTGCTAAGAGTTGCAATCCAACAACATTTGGAAGGCTGCATGATTCCCACACCTGGACTAGAAAGCAAGTCCCAATGATCTTAGAGTAATTCACTTCCATGAGTCTTAGAGTGGAGACTGATGAAGAATAATTGAAAAAGCTGGGGATGTTGCATGTGAGGTATATTAAGAAGAGACATGATAAGTGTCTTTGTTATCTAAATTGCTGCCCTATAGAAGATGATGCAAAGGACAAGACTAAAACCATACACTCCAACATTTCAAATATGAAAACCAGGACACAGGTGTCCAAGCAACATCAGAGTGTGGTCAAAATGGGGAAAGTTATCAATCAGGAAGAACACACAAGTTAGGAGAAGCTGCAGCAGTTTGCTTTTGTCTGAGTCTACAGGGAAGGAAAAGATTCCTCCCCTCCCCTCCTCATCCCCCACCACTGAGTTAACTGAGTGCAAACGACTCTTGCAGCAATTGAAGTAAGCTGAGGACAAAAGTGGGAGGATGAGAGAGAAACTGGGACATTTTAAAAACAGCTGGGGATGTGGGATGCCAGAGGATTTGGGGATTGTCCCTGTCCAAATGGGCCAATGTGAAGTCGAAGGCTTTCACAGCCGGCATCCATAGATTTTCCTTGGGTTTTTTTCCCCGGGCTGTGAGGCTGTGTGCTCGTCATTGTGGGGGGGGGGCATTGTAACCCTCCTCCTGCAAAAACATTATTAATAATAATCTGAATATCCTGTAATGTGAATAGGTTAGGTTAGGTTACATTGACCTGAGATAAACATATGCCCCCCCAAAAAAAATAAAGCATTTCAGGGGCCCCAGAATTCCTTAAACTGGTCCTGCCAATGGTCTGAGATGGAAAGACAGCAGAGAGGGAGTCAACCAGGCCTCCCATAAGAGAGAATCCGGCGTGCCAGTTAGATGGTAATTTTTGTCGCGGGGCATCCTGGGATTTCTTGATCCCGTATTCGTCCCTCCCTATTTACATGCTTTTTGTCTCTGAACTGGATATCCCAGGAGATCCTGGGATCATTGTTTACATGGCATCCCGTCCCATGATATGGACCTTCTCCCACTATATACTATCCCAGGGTTTTTTTGTTTACACGAGTTTACTGTACCGGGATTTTTTTTTTATCTGTCAATCGAGGATGCGATTACTCGTTTTTTCACAACCTCAGTGACGTACTTCCTTTAGAGTTCCATGCCACGAGCGATGCTATTGGCTGGCTCAAATGTTTGTTCAGGCTTCTGGTTGGGGATGAGGGGGTGAATGAGTGTTAGGAGCGATCAGTGGCTAAACCCTGTGCTTTCCTTTAGAAATGAAAGATCACCATTTAAAGCCAGCTAAACTGGGGAGGAATGAGCAATCAGTTGGTGCTGTGGAGTGTGAGAGAGATCAAAAGCAGAGCGGACTGGAGCCCCTGCACGCATGCACGCACGCACACACACACACACACACAAACCAGTACAAGCCGAGTGCAGGGGGCAGAGGCTTGTGGTTGTCCTGTCTCTTTAAAATGTTAACCCTTTAAGCAGAGGCAGATGTGAAGTGAAGGTTTCAAGCCAGTGCTGGCAATCATAAGAGGAGGACACACAAGGCATTTTGAAAGACCCAGACGCTGGCATTTTTTACTGTGCCTTGTGGGGGGGATGAATGAATGTGTGATCATTCACTCAGATGTTGGCATTTTTTACTGTGCCTTGGGGGTGGGTGGGTGAATGTTCGATTATCCGTTCAAACCCAGGGAGGGGATCCAGGCAGGGAATGAATGGGTGATCCTCTGCCCACGATCTCTTTATAATTTACACTCTCTTTAAACTTTAAATCCAGCATGCAGTTGAGGAACAGGTTAAAGCTGAAGGGTTTGCAGTGTAGAAATCCATTGAACAGGATGATTTAGTACATGCACACACAGACAAACCTTCGTGCAGCTGGAAGGGATGCCTTTGTTTTCAGCTGATGAGGCTGAATCTGTTGAATGGGTGACTGACCCCTCCTTTTCTGGTCGCTGATTTCTGAGCCCACCCCCGGTCACCATTTCCGGTCATCACCTAGTACCGAGATAGCTTGTCCCAGGCTGTTTACATTTCCAATTTTCCAAATCCTCCCGTGACTTTTTTAAAAACCGCCACAAACTGCGGGACTGGAAGTCCCACAGGTTGTGGGATAAAAGTTGCCCCCCCCTTCCAAAAATCATGTGCCCGACCCGATGTATGTGTAAACAACCAGGGTTCGACACAAATTCTTCCCACTACATTTTCATCGTGTAAACGGCACCCTAGAGCTTTTGTGTAGCCACTGAGAAGTTACCCTCGTGCATCCTTGTCAAACTACCCATGATAAAGGGGGAACTGAAAGAAGGCCTTCCTCTGATGATCTTAAAACTCAGGTAGGCTCATATAGGGAGCATTTAGCTCCAGCCACCATTCGAATCTTCCCTGCCTTACTCAGAACTTATCTGAAACTGAATTCAGCCCTTGGGTGGAAAGAGATTCTCTGTCTTCCATTAGCAGAAACTTTCTTAGTGTGTTTGGAGTTTGGGGAGTGGAAGATTCTCCATCATTGGATGTATTCAAGCCACGTTTAAGCAGCCATATCTCTAGAATGTTGTATTTATAAGACTCCAACTGTGAGCAAAAAGCTGGACTACATGTCCCCCGAGGTTCCTTCCAGCTCTAAACTTTAATGAATCTCAGATGTGACTACAAATATTTTTCTCTCCCGCCCTTTTTTTCTTTTCCTGTGCTACTTTAATCACATTGAAATAACACTTGTAGGAATTCTTTTAATTATGAAATGAATTATTAAGATTTATTCCATTGCCGCCTTCTTCCAGTTTTCAGTGAGTGAGTGATGGGAAATTAATATAAAAACAAATCCAAAATAATGATGAGATCAAATGATTCTATGTTAATCAAAATCCAAAATACATGTTGGAGGTGCCTATATTAGGCCAACCAGAAAGTGCTAAAACCATTACGCTAGCTTTTGAAGTCCACTGGCTTACTCTTCAGGCAAAGATGATAAAACAAAACAAAACTCATGCAAGGGGAATGAAAATGGGGTTGTTGGAGTCACAAAAGCCAGCAGGTGTCAATCTTGTGGTTTTGGATGTTATGGTAGGTGTGTTTTCATGCAGGCAGAAAGCTGAATCTCCACCTCCTGTCTCCCAAGAGAAGACAAAGAGCGGGGTGCCAGTTACACGACAGAAATTGTCGCGTTGCCTACCGTGACAAAGTGATCACAAATCCACCCCTCGCTGTTTATACGATTTATGTCTCTGATATGGATATCCCGTGTGGTCCCGTGACTGATATTTACACGTCCATAGTTCCGGTTTTGTTTAGGTTTTTATTTTTTTATTTTTTTTTTTTTGGCTGTCAATCAAAGATGTGATTACTCGTGTTTTCACAACCTCGGTGACGCACTTCCCTTAGAGTTCCGTGCCACGAGCGATGCTATTGGCTGGCTGGGGGGGGTGGAGAGAGGGGGGCAGAGGTTTGTTATTCCCCCTTTGCTTCTTGAACATTTTAACCCCTTCAGAAGAGACAGAAAGCATTTTGAAAGATCCTGATAGATCTTTCGCTCAGGGCTTTCCTTTTGAAATCAAGCAGAGTGCTTTTAAAGCCAGCTGAGTGCTTTCCTTTTGAAATCAAGCGCTTGGTTTTCCTCTTGGCTTTTTAAAATATTAACCCCTACAGCAGGCTGCAGAGATTTCAAGAGGCTATAGGCAGGCATTTTGAAAGACACAAACACAGAGATGGGGAATTAAAGAGTGCTAATTCGCTCAGAGGCTTGAATATTTTAATGTGCCAGGGAGGTGACCAAGCTACTACGATCTCTCTGTAACAGGCAGTTGAGGAAAAGGTAAAGCTGAAGGGTTTGCAGTGTAGAAATCCATTTAAAAAGGTGATTGAGTACACGCGCACGCACACACACACATCAACCTTCGTGCAGCTGGAAGGGATGCCTTTGTTTTCGGCTGGTGAGGCTGGATCTGTTGAACGGGTGACTGACCCCTCCTTTTCTGGTCCCTGAGCTCTAAGCCCGCCCCCAGTCACCATTTCCGGTCATCCCAGTACCGAGACTTTTTGTCCCATGCTGTTTACATTTCCGATTTTCCGAATCCTCCAGTGACTTTTTTAAAAACCGGCACAAACCAGGGGACTGGAAGTCCCGCAGGTTGAGGGATAAAAGGTGGCCCCCCTTCCGAAAATCATGTACCCGACCCGATGTACGTGTAAACTGCCAGGGATCGACACGAATTCTTCCCAGGACATTTTCATCGTGTAAACGGCCTCCAACAGGGACAAAGGCTGTCCAAGAAGGCCATAAAATTTCAGTTATCTGTTACAGCCATGAAATTTCTTCCTTTGAGATCTGTTCTGACTCTTTCCAGAGAAGCCACAAAGTTCCTATTTTGGCAGAGTTCAATGATCTTCCTAGGGAGATTCCATGTTACCAGGTCTGCGGTGTGCCAGGCAACCATGCCAACAGAAATCAACTTGAGAGCCTTACCACACTCTGAAGAAAAGCAGCAAAGCAGCAGGAACGTTCCGTTTTTCCTGCTGCCTTGCCACATGGCATCAGCTTTCTTCTGGCTTTCTTTTGTTCTAGTCCCATGAGGGACTGAGATAAAAACATATCTTTTTGCAAACTGATTTTTCTGGTTAGCAAAAAGACATGCTTTTACCTTGGTCCCCCACAGGACTGAAACAGTCACTTTACCTTGTTCTTAAAAATCAAGTCCCAATAAGAGGATGGCAAACATTCCACTGTTCAGGTTAGGATTTCACTGCTTATAGCTGAGTTAGGATTGAAAAATGCTGGAATAGTTGTGTTAATTACTGAGCAAAATCCAAAATACACATTGATGATATATTTATTATGCCAACCAAGAGGCTTAATCCCACCCACTCCCCTTTTGCTATTTTTAAAGGCCATGAGCTTCTTCATCAAAGACAGTTTAACAAGCAGGTATGGGAAACCAAAGTGACGCTGCTGAAGTCACAAAAGCATGCAGGTCTCTATTTTGTACTTTTGGATGAGGATGTTTCCATGCTAGTCTAATGTATGATGAAAAGGACGTGTTCTCTGAGCTTGAAAACAACTGCTGCAGGTTGCAATGCCTGTTCTATCCATCATTTAACCCAAACATGAACTTGCTCTCTTTTGTTAGCCAATGGATCCAATTCCTCATTAAGATCACCACCACCATTGTGTTACTTCTGAACTGTAACATCATTCTGTCTTCATTGCCTCTTGCAGGTAAATATGTTGCTTTTTATTTATCATTTATTTATGTAGTATCTTTATACCCTGCTCTTCAGCCAAAAAAGACCCCCAAAGTGGCTTACAAAGCAGTCATTGACAGTTTCCTGTCTTCAGTCTTACAATGTAAATAAGATATGACACAAAAGGAAAAGGGCACAGCATTTGGGGTGTTATACGAATTGCATGGGGTCTGTGGGGACCCATCAATGTCTGAATATTAATTTGGGGAATACAGTATTTAAGTAGCTCAAAATGTCAGCAAGAGGCTGGGTAATGGCAGGATCTTCTGACTTATGTATACTGTTAGTAACTGAGGAGACTTAAAGCCAGGACGTACAATTAAATGGTTTTTATTGGAAATTAGCCTTAACAGCATTCATGCAAACACGGAGGCTTCAAGCAATCACACAAGGCTATTGAAGAAAGTAGGAAGTATTTGGATAGAGGAATAGAGCAAGGGGATGATGGGTGATACAATACCTATCTGAAGACCAGATATTCATGTAGAAGCTGCAATCCTGGTGACACAGATGGACAGAGTGACAGGTGGAAGGAAGTCTGTGCACATTTGGGTGGAGTTTCAGGGGGATATTTATATCTGATAATTCCACTGAAGGGATGCAACATCTCTTGGAGTTTCCCAGGGGTAAACAAAGGATGCTCTGGAAGAGTTAATGACTGTTACTGGGTGATATACTTGGAATTGAATGGGAGCAGGTTTATTGTTGGGGAGCAAGGGAAGTGGAAAAACCCATTTTACAACCAGCAAAGACTCTGCTATTGTTGAGTAGATTAGTGGATGACTCTTCTCCAGGTCTTAACTCTGACCTGGGTATTACCTGTTTGGGGAATTTCCAAAGGCCCCTCCCTAGGTTGTATGTGACTCCAGCCGTGGTATCTGGGAGGTCCCTGGTTTACCTGCTAACCACGTGGAAGGCCACATTAAGCCAAATTATTAAATATTGCCAATTATGCAATATTCCAAGATGGGGGCTGTCAAGGTAGGTAACAAGGGGAGAGTATTAAGTCCAGCAGATGCTGGCTGCTCTTCTCTCCCACAAAGCCCAGAGCAATGGCAGTTGGAACAAGGAGAGAGGACCTCTCAGCAGCCGCTGGGCCAGGGCACAATGGAACTGTGTCTGTCTGCTCTTGTCTGCCTCAGAGACCAGAGCAATGGCAGTTGGAATGCAGAAGGAGTGTCTCTTACCGTCTGCTGTGCCAAGACTTGATGGAGATGTGCCTGGCTGCTGTTCTTCCCCTTCAAAGCCAGAGCACTGGAACATGGAGGGAGGGCATCTCTTCAGCTGCTCATCCAAGGCACAATGGAGCTTTGCCTAGATGTTGTTCTCTCCCTCATGAGGCTAGAGGAGTGGCAGTTGGAACATGGAGGGAGGTCTTTTAATGTTTTACTTCCAAGCTCTGATAGATTCTTGTCTTTATGTACATGTATGTTCTCATTTTGAAAGATGCAGATAAACACTGTGGGCTAGTATATACAAGCATCAAGTTAAGTTAATTTGGTTTCTGTTCTGTGCAACCTCCGTTGAGGGAATTATTTTCTGATGGCCTTCCCTCTGCTTGTATTCATCAGAGGACCGGCAATCATTGCCTCCGCTCTTTGTGTGTGTTCTCATGGGGCCCACCCACACACTATCAAAGTCTGTAGCTGGAATCCCATAATTTTAATGGACATAAATTGTACTTTTCTTATTTTTAAATACCAAGGCCCAAGTGGCATCAGCTGTTGTTTTGATTAGAACTTGATTTTAAAAGTCACCATGGAAATATATATGGGTTTCCTTGCAATCATTGTACTGGCGAGATAACAAATACAGTTACTGAGTTTAAATATGACTGTCCTTTGTCTCGGTCCCCAAGTGGCCAAGAAGGGAGTGCCTCTACATACATGGAGATCTCTCCATACCAGCTGAAGTACAACAGAGACAAGATCTGATACAAAATGAAGGCCTATGACTGCAACACCATCACCTTTTTTTTTCTTTCTTCTAGTTTGGCTGATGAAGCCAAGTGGAGCTTCAAAAGCTTGCATGATGTGTTTTGTGCATCTCAGTCGGCCAATGAAGGTATCACTCTTTTGTGGATTGTTTTATTTTGCAGCTACTGCAGGTAGTGAGTATAGCAAGGTAGGATACTTTGTCACGCCCTCCAAACATTGTTTGGAAATTAAGACAGATATCTTAGCTAAAGGGGTTGTTGGCAGATCAAAATTGCAAAAGTGAAGGTTACTCCTTCACACTTAGGGATAAGGTTAAGGAACATTTACTCTAACGTCCTTGCTTCTAGCCAGAAGATGGATGCAGAAGAGAGTGAAGAGTGAACTCTGGAGCCACAAGGACTGGGAGGGAAGGAGAAAGCTAATTAAGTAGCTACATCCTGTGTGTGTGCGCGCACACACATACACACATGACTTCAAGTCACCTGTCAACTTCTGGTGACCCCATGAATTTGATAGGGTTTTCTTAGGCAAGGAATACTCAGAGGTAGTTTTGCCAGTTCCTTCCTCTGAAATATAGCCTATAGCATGTGGTATTCATTGGTGGTCTCCCATCCAAGTACTAACCAGAGCTGAGCCTGTTTAGCTCCCAAGATCAGATGGGATCTGGTGACTTTAGGGTATTAGGCATAGACACCACCTCCGTGGAAAATCTTTCAAGTTGCAGCAACCAATCAAGTAAGCCTTGCAAAATTGTAGCAAGTTCCTGCTTTCCCAGCTGAACCAAAGATTTGTACACTGCCTGGAGATGGGCCCCCAAAACTGGAGAATTTGTACCCTCGTCTCAATACCTGTAGATGACTAAAAAAAAAAATCTGACTCAGAGCCAGGCCCTGAGATCTGGCAACCCTAGTTCAGAGGGGGTTTTGCCATTGCCTCCCTCTTAAGCTAAGAAAGTATGACTTTCTCAAGGCTTTTGAGTATGGGAATTGCTGGTGTTGCCAATCTTTGGGGCTCATCCCCTTTCCAGGGAAGTTAAATCCCCCAATATGCTGGGGTGGGGGGAGGTGTGCTATCAACTACTTCCCAATTTATGATAGCCCTAAGGTGAACCTATCACAGGGTTTTCTTGGCAAATATTTTTTCAGAGGGGGGTTGCCATTGTCTTCCTTTGAGGCAGACAGAGTGGGGATTCAAACCCTAGAGTCTTAATCCAACACTCAAATTATTATACCATACTGACTTTTGACGTTAGTGACATACACAGGCATAAACTGCCTTCTGCAGGTGGACTGAACTTTAACACCATTATGCAATGTCTGTTTTCAGACCAGCC
Organism: Gambelia wislizenii; assembly: GCA_030847615.1. Lineage (NCBI taxonomy): Eukaryota > Metazoa > Chordata > Lepidosauria > Squamata > Crotaphytidae > Gambelia > Gambelia wislizenii. The sequence continues at coordinate 362,358,974 of JAUMIR010000003.1, forward strand.
TAGAAATAAAATATATGGTCAAGTGGATTGTGGGATTCCCGCCCCCCCCCCATGAAGATCTAAGGAGAGACATTTCAAGCAGGTGCCTCCTACACAGGTTGAGTGAATGAATAGAATTATTTCAGTCACAGACTAGAATATACATAATCAATCTAATCAGTAACATACAGTGTTTAGAACATGCAGGAAATTTGATAAGTAACAATAAAACAATAATTACCGTAAAATATACGGACAGTAACATTGTTTACTAAGATCATTCACCACCCATATTCTTAATTTTATAGCACAGAATTTAGACGCTTTTAAAGTCATCTGAGGATCCCTGTCCTCTATAGAGGTTGTCCGTTTCTTACCAGAGGCAATGGAAGCTGGTGGACCTGGTAGCAGTGAAGCAGATAATCCTCAGTAGGTTTTAGTCCACATTTTAAGAGAATCACCCAAGGAGTTGAACTCTATCCCCTATAGCATGGGTGAGAAACTGTGGAGAGTGCAGGGAACATTTTTTTCACCCCTTTTTCCCTTCAGGAGGCCACACCGGTGCATCCAACTCAACATCATATCACTTCTGTTTTCATTTTCAGCCACTTTGGGGCTGATTTAGGGGGATAAAGTTTGGGATATGTGGGGGGGGGGGTTGGAGGATTGTGGAGGGAAATTGCTGCATTTTGCAGTGGTTCTGACCCATTTGGGGAGCAAATCATTCCCTGGAGAAAAAAATGAAATTGGTGAGGGTAGGGTCTGGAGACTTCCGGGACTTAAATTCATAGAATCCTTTCAAATATTTAAATATGGCTATCATGTCATCTCTTAAGCTTCTCTTCTCCAGACCAAACATACCCAGCACCTTAAGCTGCTCCTCTGAAACCATGACCTATGAGGAGCAGCTCATGGAACTGTGTATTTTTAGCCTGGAGAACAGAAGGTTAAGAGGCAGTATGATAGCCATGTTTAAATATTTGTCATATTGAGGATGGAGTAAGCTTGTTTTCTGCTGCTCCAGAGATTAGGACATGGAGCAATGGACTCAAACTACAAGAAAAGACATCCCACCTAAACATTAGGAAGAAATTCCTGAGAGTGAGAGCTGTTCAACAGTGAAATACACTGCCTCAGAGTGTGGTCGAATCTCCTTCTTTGGAGGGTTCTAAACAGAGACTGGATGGCCATCTGCCAGGAGTGCTTTGATTTGTATTCCTGCATGGCAGGGGGTTGGATTGGATGGCCTCTTCCAAATATAGAGTTCTAATCTTAAGAGCTGGAAAGGATTACAAGAGCCATCCTGTCTAACCCTCTATCATGCAAGATTACATAACTAAAGCACTCCTAAGAGATGACCTTCCAATCTCTGTTTAAACGCATCCAAAGAAGGCGAGTCCATCACCCTCTCAGTCGTTCCATTCCACTGTCAAACAACTCTAATAGTAAATAAGTTTGCTGGAATCCTGTTCAGGACTGATGTCTTTATAACTGGGAATTAGAACTGTGCAGTTGTGTAATGCCCATATCCAGGAGAGGTCTGCTATTATGTTACTACCTAGCAGAACTGACAAAGTACCTGATGTGCATCGCTGCCAGATGAACAATGGGACCAATGTGCATCAGTCTTGATGTGCATTCGGCACTAATGAAATTTGGGCACTCCTATTATGCATCTTCACCCTTCACAAAAAGGATTTCTTAGCACCTCTACTATGTAGCTAGTTATGTTATGTAACATAACATGTCATATAGTATCCTGGTGATCCTTCCCAATGTTTAGGGCAGACACTCTTGTCTTGTAATATGAACCACCCATTAGTTCATAGAATCATAGAATCATAGAATTGTAGAGTTGGAAGAGACGACGAGGACCATCCAGTCCAACCCCCTGAGATGCAGGAAATCACGATCAAAGCATCCCCGACAGATGGCCATCCAGCCTCTGTTTAAAGACCTCCAAGGAAGGAGACCCCACCATGCTACGAGGGAATGTGTTCCACTGCCGAACAACTCTTACTGTCAAAAAGTTCCTCCTAATGTTGAGGTGGAATCTCTGTTCCTGGAGCTTGCATCCATTGCTCCGTGTTCCAGTCTCTGGAGCAGCAGAAAACAAGCCTGCTCCATCCTCAATGTGACACCCCTTCAAATACTTAAACAGGGCTATCATATTGCCTCATGACCATCTTTTTTTCAGGCTAAACATACCCAGCTCCCTAAGTCTCTCCTCATAAGGCATGGTTTCCAGACCTTTCACCATTTTAGTCGCCCTTCTTTGGACACGCTCCAATTTGTCCATATCCTTTTTGAATTGTGGTGCCCAGAACTGGACACAGTATTCTAGGTGAGGTCTGACCAAGGCAGAATAGAGTGGCATTATTACTTCCCTTGATGTAGACACTATACTTCTATTGATGCAGCCCAAAATTGCATTGGCCTTTTTTGCTGCCACATCACACTGTTGACTCATGTTCAACTTGTGGTCTACTAGGACTCTTAGATCCCTTTCGCATGTAGTCTCGTTCTGCCAGGTCTCCCCCATCCTATATCTATGCATTTTGTTTTTCCACCCTAAGTGCAGTACCTTACATTTCTCCGTATTGAATTTCATTTTGTTAGCTTTGGCCCAGCTCTCCAGTCTATCCAGGTCATTTTGAATTTTGATCCTGTCCTCTAGGGTATTAGCTGCTCTTCCTAATTTGGTATCATCTTCAAATTTGATAAGTATGCCCCTAATTCCCTCATCCATGTCATTGATAAAGATGTTGAATAGCACTGGGCCCAGGACAGAACCCTGTGGCACCCCACTGGTCACATCTTTCCAAGATGAAAAGAAGCCACTGCTGAGCACCCTTTGGGTTCGGCCGGTCAACCAATTACAAATCCATTGAACAGTTAACTTGTCTAGCCCACATTTTACAAGCTTGTTTGCAAGAATATCATGGGGAACCTTGTCAAAGGCCTTACTGAAATCAAGGTATGCAATATCCACAGTGTTCCCTTCATCTACCAAACTGGTAATTTTATCAAAAAAAGAGATCAGAATAGTCTGGCATGACTTGTTCCTCTAAAACCCATGTTGACTTTTTGTGATTATGGCATTGCCTTCTAAATGTTCACAGACTCTCTGTTTAATGATCTGCTCTAGAATCTTCCCTGGTATTGATGTCAGACTAACTGGACGATAATTGTTGGGATCCTCTTTTTTCCCCTTTTTGAAGATGGGAACTACGTTTGCCCTCCTCCAGTCTGCTGGGACTTCTCCTGTTCTCCAGGAGTTCTCAAATATTATTGCCAATGGCTCTGAGATTATATTTGCCAGATCTTTTAATACTCTTGGATGTAGTTCATCTGGTTCTGGAGATTTAAATTCATTTAGATTAAGAAGGTATTCCTGTACTACCTCTTTGCTTATTCTGTGCTGGATTTCCCCTATTGTGTCCTCTGTTCCATTCTCCTCAGGTTGGTCCTCCTTTTCCTTTTCTGAAAACACTGAGGCAAAGAAGGTGTTGAGTAATTCTGCCTTTTCTCTGTCCCCTGTTAGCATTTTGCCATCTTCTTCACGTAGTGGCCCTACCATTTCCTTCTTCCTCCTTTTGCTGCAGACATATCCCCCCCCCAAAAAAAACCTTTTTATTATTCTTAACCTCTCTAGCAAGCATGAGCTCATTCTGCACTTTAGCTTTTCTGAATTTACTCCTACATGTGTTCGCTATCTGTTTGAATTCTTCTTTGGTGATTTCCCCCATTTTCCATTTCCTATACATGTTCCATTTAAAACTTAGCTCCGTTGAAAGTTCTTTAGTCATCCATCCTGGTTTTTTGAGACGCCTCCCATTTTTCTTCCTCAATGTTACTGTTTGAAATTGTGCCTTTAGTATCTCCCTTTTGAGAAAGTCCCATCCGTGTTGAAGTCTCTTCTCTTTTAGTATTCCTGACCATAGGATCACCGCCCAGTATTTCCCTGAGTTTATTGAAATCAGCTCTCCTAAAGTCAAGAACGCATGTCTGACTATGCCTGGCTTCTCCTTTCCATTGTATAACAAACTCCAGGAGAACATGATCACTCTCACCTAAGGATCCCACCACTTGCACCCCATTAACCCGGTCATCCCTGTTGGTTAGGATCAGATCTAAAATTGCTAACCCCCTTGTTGCCTCTTCCACTTTTTGGACCATGAAATTGTCTTCCAAGGAAGTAAGGAATTTGCTAGACCTTGAAATTTTGGTTGAGTTAGATTGCCAGCAAATATCAGGATAGTTGAAGTCACCCATCACTACTACATCTCTCCTTTCTGCGTGTGTGTTCATCTGTTCTAGAAAGGCATCCAGTTCCTCCATCTGACTTGGGGGTCTGTAGTAGAGTCCCACAATAACATCCTTGTTGTTTCCCTCCCCTTTAATTTTTATCCAGATGCTCTCCACCTGGCTTCCAGTATTGATGTCATGGATTTCTTCATGGTGTAAATATCCCTGACATATAATGCTATTCCTCCTCCTTTCCTGTTTGGCCTGTTTCTCTTATAAAGGTTATACCCCTCTAATCCTACATTCCAATCATTAGACTCATCCCACCAGGTTTCAGTAATGCCTATTATATCATACTTTGTAGTGCTAGGAGTTCAAGTTCATCTTGCTTATTTCACATGCTCTGTGCATTAGTGTAGAGACATCTAAGCCCATGTGTTCCCTTTACTTGCTGCCTGTGCAAGTTTTTTTGCCTCCCACTGTTTGGTCCTTGCGCTGTTTGCCTTGTTCCCTCTATGACAGCTTGACTATTTTTTCCAGCCCTTTTGCCTTCCAGAATACTATCTCCCTCCCCCATATGACTCAGTTTAAAGCCCTCCTGATCAAATTCTTGAGACTGTAGGCAAAAATGTTTCTGCCAACTGTCGTGAGATGCACCCCATCTCTTGCCAGAAGCCCCCCCCCTCATGGAAGCACAGTCCATGATCCAAGAATCCAAATTGTTCTTGGTGACACCATATATGGAGCCAGTTGTTTACGTCAGCTATTTTCATCACCCTTCCTGGACCATGCTCGTCAACTGGCAGAAGAGACGAGATGACAACCTGTGCATCCATTTCTTTCAGCTTCCTCCCCAGAGCCTCATAATCTCTTCTGATCTTTGGAAAGCTGTGCCTTGCAGTATCATTGGTTCCCACATGGACCAAAAGGAAGGGGTAATGATCTGTAGCCTTGACGAGTCTTGTCAGCCTCTCCGTCACATCATGGATCTTTGCCCCAGGGAGACAACACACCTCCCAAGACATCCTGTCAGGCCCACAAACCACTGCTTCTGTAACTCGCAGCAAGGAGTCCCCCACCACCACCACATGCCTCCCCTGAGGCTTGGCAGCTGCTGTTCCTTGCGGTGGTACTCTCAAGGTCCCCTGCTCTGGCCCTGAAGTCTGTCCATGCTGTTCTTCCTCATTGTCCTTGATAAGGGAGAGGGCTTCGAATCGATTCTGTAGCTGCAAGCTGCTCGAAGAATCCCTGGATTTTCTTGTTCTGTGTGTGACATTCCTCCAGCTGTCTACCTCCTGTGTCTGTGAAGTGAACCTCTCCTCCCCAGCCACTTCCTCTGTGCAGTTCCCGTCCAAGACTGTTCATTCTCTTCTGTCCAGGAAAACCTCTTGTTCCTGAATCTGTTGAAGTGTAGCTACCCGTGTCTCCAGCTGCTGGACTTTCTCCTCCAAGAGGGCTACCAGCTTGCACTTGGTGCATTTGAAGTTCCCCACGTCTGTACAGAAGAAGAGAAACATGCCACAAGTGTTGCAGGTGACTGCAGCAGTACCCTCAGTGTCCATGGTGAGAGCTTTTAGGTAATCTAAGAACTCTTAGGTAATGCTGAGAACTCTAAGCTGTACTTTTAGATATGCTGTATTTTTGTTTGGTCACTCAAATTTGCGCGCCATTAGGCTTGCACCTCTGCAAGGAACTATATAAAGCTAGGCTCCCAGCTCCACCCCCTAGTGACTTGCAGATGTGACTCACAGAAGCTCCACCACTCAGCAACAAGCACCCTCTCCCAACAGTTAAAAAAAAATCAAACTCACCCACTCAAAATGCCTGTCCAGAAGCTGCTCTCCTTCTTCTCCCTGGCAGGAAACTCATTTTCTAGTTTCTGGAGCAGCAGAAAATGAGCCTACTTCATCTTCTACATACCATCCCTTCGGATATTTAAAGATGTTTCTCATTTCACCAATCAGTCTTCTTTCCTCCAGGCTAAACATTCCCAGCTCCCTAAGTAATTCCTCATAAGACTTCATTGGGTCCCCAAGGACTGTATGCAGCTCACAGGTCATGCTTTGCCAATCCCTGTCCTAGTTCAATTCCCTGCTTGGCCATGAAAACCCACTGGGTCACCTTGGGCAAATCACGCAACCTCAGCCTCAGAAAACCCCATGATAGATTTGCCTTCGGGTCACTATAAGTCAGAAATTACTTGAAGACACACAACAAGATATAGACCCATTGGTGCTCTTCCAGCTTTCTCGCTTCAAGGATCAACAAAAAGACCCAGGTTTTCCAGTTCAACACCCCAACATTGCAAGCCAATGACTAACTCGTCAAATAGTGTCCTTATGCAACAGACTGGCTGCTGGTTTTTCACCCCTACTTCAGTTCTATTTATACAAGCTCTAAAAAGCTGTAGCATGTGGTGATTATGTCACCAATACTAGTCCACACAAATGAGTGGCTACAAATAGATGGAGCTGTCACTGTCAAAATAAACATATGATTTGGATTATTCCAGCACACAAACTCAGAAGGTTAGAGATGAAGACGTTAGTTTGCTGTTTTAAAACAGGTTTACTAAGCACCACCTATGTTGCTTTGAAGCCAATGGCCATTTCTCTGTGGATCTTGATGACATGGGATGTGCTCCCAATTGCATGTTGCACTTGTCAATGGTGGGAAAGGAGGTGAATTTATTGAACTCTGGCATCAAAAGCAAAAAAGAAAGACAGAGTACAGTTTTTAAGCAGAAGTCTTGTTAGATAAAGAGGGGGCGATTAATTTTATTTATGCCCCACCTTTCCCCCAGAACTGTGACACAAGGGGGTTTAAAAATTAAAATATCATAGCCAAGATCCTACATCACAGATGTAGTTATGTAGCTGTAAATATGCATCCTCTCCTGATATAACCTCCCCCAAACCTACCTTAAGAGCCAGCAATGACACCAAGTAATGGAAGCCTGTTCTGCTGGTGATCAGGATGCAGCAGGATGACATTTCAGCAGCAATTTGTAGCAAAATGCAGCAATTTGTAGTGTGACAATCAGAAGCAGGATGCCTGTCACAAACTTTTGTCAGTGCAAAGATCAGTGGGGGAAGAGGGCAGGAAACATCATCCTAGTGTGCTCTGATAGACAGCAGAACAGACTTGGATTGCTCTGTACAGCTGCTGGCTCTTAAAGTAGGTTGCAGGGCATTTGTGCTTGTGGCAATCATGCCACAATTGTAAAGATGAATATCAACCAGTTAAAAAAGCATAAGTCTAGCTTATACATTTATAACTGTTCAACAGGATGCCAACCAATATAGTTAAAACATACAAAAGATCAACATTAAAATGTGATTCATCTATCAACATTTGAAAACAATTTAAAACATGCCATTAAAAAGGATAAAAAGCAGTTTTAAAATAGTACTTTTTTAAAACAGCCTGCTAAAAGCCCCCCCCTTTTTTTTTTTTAAAGATCTTCAGTTCTCAAAAGCATATTGCAATAAAGAAAAAAACACCAGCCTTTGCCCACTGGTGGAAGATTGCAAGGCGGGGTAGCAGTCTAGCCTCCCCAAGAAGAGAGTTCAGGGGCAGTCAGCAAGAAGGCCCTATTTTACCTCTTTACCATTTTGTTTTATTAACAATATGAATACTGTACAGCTTTAGTAATATTCCCTTCCCCCTCCAGGTGGCTAGTTAACAGAAAGGAAGTTTCTAAGGAAAATAGCTATCCTGATGGAAAATGCACTTTAAGGCATCAACTTTAAAGGAGCCTTCTATCCAAGGTGCTGAATCCAGTTCCCATCCTAATAGGTTGGAGGCAGGATTGCTTCTTTAAAGCTCAGAGTAAAGCCCATAGTGCATTCACCATCCCACTGACATGGAAACCATCAGCCACTAAGATCAGCATCTATAAGTGATCTGAGCTATTCCATCCCCCAATCTGTTATACTACGATATGATATTTGAGCTCAATAAGACAGGATGACTGGGCCGTGTTCCTAAGGAAACTTTTGTTTGGCTGTGACAAGACGTCAGACAAGGCATTTAAAAAAAATATCTGTTGGAGCACATAGATGTTTTATGAATAGTATGTTTTATGAACATATGGAGAGGTAGGGAGAAAGTAAAGGGAGAGGTGGTTAGAATGGAGAGGAAGAGGTGGAGAGGAAATCTTGGAGGACTGAGAGGCATGATTTCTCTTCTCCATAGAAACCTTGGTTTCTTAGCTCCAAAGCCACATACAACTATGAGGACTGGTAACTTATTTTTTTTCTAAATGAAGAATCTTTTGCCAAAAAGAGAGGTGAGAAGAAGGAGGAGAGAGAGAGAGATGCTCTGGATATAGCTTAATAAACAGAAACATGTGAAATCATGATGTTTAGATAACAATTTCAGACTGAAAAGGTTTAGGTTTGTCAAACTTCCTAAAAGGCAGCATTCTTTCCCTAAGTGGAAAACCTACAGTACATTCCTGTTGGTGTTTTACACATGCATAAGATCCCCGATGAAAGTAGTTGAACATTTTGGTCCTGTGTAGAAACTCTGCATTCAGTTCAAGGTTGCAAAAATGGAGCTGCACATGCAGTGCCTTCGTGCATCAAGATGCACTTCCACTTGCACATGTGCTTGTACATGTACATGTTGTTCAGTTGTGCAATGCTGCCATTGAACACAAGGCTGGCATCCTGTTGGTGACACAGGATTGTGGAGAACACAGTCAACGTATAGCTCTTTATGTGTAGACTTACACTATGTAACATTAAGATAAGATCTTGGCCATTCACTTAAAAAAAAGATTGTAGCCATTAACTGTGTCCCACTAGTGGGGGTAATATGAAGAGGGAGGTCATGCAACAGGGCCTTCTCAGATGTGGCACCCCAATTTTGGAATACCCTCCCCTTGGCGGTCCAACTGGCACCAATACTGGTTTCTTTCCAGTGCCAAGCCCAAAACATTGCTTTCAATCAAAGCCTTTGGGGACTAATTTATGCCAAAGCATGCATGTACATGGTTTTAAATTGTTGGAGTTCTTAAGTGGTTTTAACCATTGCTATGTTTAATAAGTTTTAACCTACTCCAATTATTTTATGTTGTTAATCTGGAAATCTTTTAATTGTTCACATTGTATGACACTCTGGGATCCTATGATATAGGGAAGGATGAAAGTGTTCTACTAAATAAATAAGTAATTCATTAAAATGAAGGGACTGGTTTTCAACAGGCTTAAGTACACCTCCCTGCTCTTTTGTTGATTCCAGGCAACAGGTATGGAGCCACACAATGGATTTCAGCTGTTTGAATAGGCAAATAGCTCCAAACACAGATATAGTCCAATTTTTTGCAGCTTCTGGATAGCAGCTGGAATCCTGTTGGCCACCTATGCTGGTGTAAATACCATTAATATGCAGTGACACTTTCTGGGGAGTTGTGCAAGGGCACCATCCTCATCAGGATGGCATAGAAGACATAACTATTGCACAGCGGGAGACTATGAGGCATCACCAAGCTAGGCTGCATCCACAATACACAAATAATCCAGTTTGAAACTGGATTATTTGCCATGACTCCTTCCTATTGAATTCTGGAATTTGTAGTTTTACAAGGTCTTTAGCCTTCTCTGTCACAGAGTGCTGGTGCCTCACCAAACTAGAAATCCCAGGATTCCATGGGAAGGAGCCATGCAAATAATCCAGTTTCAAACTGGATTATTTGTGTCATGTGGATGTACCCCAAATGTTCTATTAGTTGCAACTTCTGAAGGGTGTTCATGGCCATTGGCCAAGATCTGACACTGGGCTACATAGTGTAAATCTGCACATAAGGAGTTACGTATTGATTGGTCTGTGCAAACCTTGGGTTGAATAACAAAGTTGCTCAACTGGATGCACAAGCTATCCACAACAGCACCATATCTGCCTATCCACTTCCACAACCTTGAACTGAATGCAGATGTGGCACAGCAGACAAAAATGTCCAACTAATTAAATAGGAGAACTTATACATGTGTAAGCCACCAACAGGATTCCCACCATTCTTTTCCTCTGATTCCTGCCTCAATAATTCTGCCACTAGCCATGGTAAGTTCAAAACAAGAAGAAGCTCCTAGGAAGAGGATATCCATGAAGGATTTTCTGTTCCCAGCTAACCCTTAAGCAACTAGTACAAGAAAACTCTTCAAATCGCTCTACAAACAAAAATTGACCATTACAATGAAAACTGTCATCAGGCTGCTAATAAGGCTTTCAAACAATCTGGATAGCTTTAATTCAAGTGACAAGATTGCAGCAGTTGCTAAGAAACAGGCTTCCATCTATAATTGCAGCTGATCCAGGCACTGATGCCTTGTCACAGCCAAACAAAAGTTTCCTTAGGAACACGGCCCAGTCATCCTGTCTTATTGAGCTCAAAAATCATATCCCAATGTAACAGACTGTGGGGGGAAATAGCTCAGATTACTTATAGATGCTGATCTTTCTGATTGGTATGTCAGTGGGATGGTGAATGCACTATGGGCTTTAATCTGAGCTTTAAAGGAGCAATCCAGCCCCCAACCTATTAGGATGGGAACTGCACCTTAGACAGAAAACTCCTTTAAAGTTGATGCCTTAAAGGATGCACATTAAAGACAAGAATGGGGAATGTGTGCATGAGGCCTGGAGTACATGCCCTTCAATGTATCACAGATGAGCATCTGGATTCATGAACAATATCTGCTACAGCATTTTGGAGCTGCTGACATTTCAACAGTTTCCAAAGAAACCTTCTTGTAGAGAGCACTGCAGTAATCCAACCAGGAATCAAGGCATGTATCACCATAGCCAGAACAAACGACACAACGCCCACATCCAATTCCTGGGAAAGATCATCCAGTAAGATAATCAAAACCATCTCTGTCCTGTTGTTGTTGCTGCTGTGTGCCTTCAAGTTGTTTCCGACCTAAAGCGAATCTATATCCAAACCTGAAACCAGGCTGAAAGGGATCGAGAAAAGCCATTTCATCTGCAAAGCGTAATGCTGCTCCTGGAAACCTCCAGGTATGCCTGTTCTCCTCCATAATGAGACACAGAACCTTGTGGGGGAAATTTAAAGGGTTTCAAAATGGGAAGTGAACTTTTGAAAGCCCCATTGCATTTTGAAGTCAGTGAAGCCCAAAGGCAGGCTCCTAGGTGAAGGGCCTCCAGATTCACCAAAGTTGCTGATCTATAATGACTTCCATGTGACTAAGCAATATCATTGGTATCACCATCACCATCATTTATACCACATCTTTTCTGCAAAACCAGGACTCCGGGCCACTAACAAATTAAAACAAATACGATATGGTTAATAACACGCTAAAGCTCAACATGAACATGGAATTAAACTATTGGTAGCCTTAAAAATATTTTAACACACAATTTAAAAGATTAAAAAGCTGTTTTGAAACAGTGTGATCAAAAACAGTACAGCATCTTATTAGAAGTCTTTTCTTTAAAAAAGCATTCAGCCTGTTTGAAGTCTTTGCCTGACACTGAAAGGACAACAAGGAGAGGGCTGTTCTAGTAACTCCCGAGTAAGGGAGTTTCAGAGCCTAGGGGCAGCCGTTTAGGCCTTGTCTTTCTTATATCCCTACAAATGTGCCTGTCAAAATGCTGAAACAGGGGACACTGACCTCTGAGTAGATGTGTACAGGATTCCACGCTTAGAGTGGACTACCATGCTTAAGGGTAAAGTATGCATTAGAGCATTTATTGAACTGTGGTTTCTTCTGTATCCCAGCCCCAATCTCACTTTGTATAAACTAAGATTGTAGAATCCTTGGGGGCAGGGATCTCTCACTTTCTGTTTCTTGAAATGTCACCCTGGAAAGTGCTATGTACAGAAATGTCACTCTGTAAACTGCTAGGTAAAGTGCTACACAGATCAATAGCAAGAACAGGAAAGCAAAAGAAAAAAAAACCCCTCAAAATGTCTCCTTCATTAATTACTCAAATAAAGACAGGAATCCTGTTGGCTAGTCTCAATTAGAGTAGACCTATTCAGTCAGCTGCTGAATGGTGAATCAACACATGCATAAATCTATCTGATCCACTTGCCATTTAAACTTTGCTACCAGTGTGGTTATGGCAGGACCTTCCTTTCTTTTTAGTCAACAACCCTCTGGCATTTTACATACATATCTTTAAAAAATGAAATATTGCCCTGCTGTTAGCATCCCTGCTCTTAAATATTGCAAGCTCCATCTCCTGCACAACTGCAATGTTATACATGTATTTATGTATAGAGTCTCTTAGCTGCCTTTCCAGACTGCAGCATTTTCATTACCTGGCTCTATGCTGTACCTATTTATTCTGCAACAGCCATGTCATTCTAAGAAAGAGTCCAAGAAGAGCTCTCCTGGATAAAACAAAAGGCCTGTCAAGTTCATTCTATCTTAACTTGAACACCTAACTTGGGAATAATTCCTTGCTTAAAGCTAGAGGGCAGGGGGGCACCATTGTTATATAAAATAAAAAGTTCAGAATATATTCTAGTAGCTGAGGTTCATATCTAACATCAAGCGTGTGCACTGCATGATACTTTAATGTTCAGGTGCACACTTTCACCTTACCTGCATGCTAAAGTCTGAAAGAAGCCACATACAACATACTGAGCCAGTGTGGCACAGTAGTTTGTTCATGTAGGACTTCAGGAGATCAGGGTTCAAATCCCTGCTTAAACATGGAAACCCACCGGATGACTTTAGGCAAGTCATTCTCTCTCATCCTCAGAGGAAGGTAATGGCAAAACCCCTCTGAAGCAATGTTGCCAAGAAAACCCAGTGACAGGTTCATTGTAGGGTTGCCAAAAGTCAGAAATGACTTAAAGACACATCAAAACAACAACAATAAGAACCTACTGTGGGATTTAACTTTACTGGGAAGAGGACTGAACCCCACAGATTGGAAACACCAGCAATTCCCACACTCAGAAGCCCAACAATTATGGGCAAAAGGAGAGGAAAGACACATTGATTCACCAATATATATGTTTCAGTGTGCGAGGTATTGATACATCTTGCCAATAAACAGGAACAATGGGAGCTATTATTTTGAAATTAGACATCAGTGGTGCAGAACCATTCATTACCACTTGATTCACTGGGACTGCAGGAACAGTCTCTGTGCCTTTCCCACTGCACAATGAGACAATAACCCAGGCACATAGGCAGATACACAGTGGGTTGCACAATGCTGGTATTCAGCAGGAAGGTGGTGTAGCACTGCTTCCATGTAATTATGTGAGTGTAGCTTTACACTCTGCAGGCATGAAGTACAATTTTGGTCAATGCCTTTCTTGAAGTGCTTTCTGTCACCCAGCCTTCCCTGGTGAAGATGTCTGAGCCCAGGTAGGCTCATCCAGCATCATAGTTAGGCTCCAGTGGGAAGAGGGAGGCAGAATTGCCTTATTTTGTAAGAAGAGTTTGTGCATGGAAGCTGGGCTCTAATCCACTTTAATGAACCACTGCCCTAGAGTGATCATCTTCTGAAGAATGCATCAGGGAGGGGAAAGAGCCACTGGCAATCTTTCTTTGCTAAGAATGAAGAGCGTTTGGCCTTTGAGGGGGCAAAATGTTTTCCAACAGTGCAGCACAGCTCTTCTACCTTCGCATTATGCTGCAGTACTTTGAGAGGCATATTGCCTCATCTTGAAAAAGTCCATTGAATAAATTAAAAGAAAAGGGTGTATTGACTGAGCAACCTGATTCCAGTGCATAATGCAAGCTAGCCATTTTCTTGGTAAATTGAAAATGGCTTACTGAGTAGGAAAATCTTCCTTAGACTCAGCCACTATGAGTAAATATTTGTTGATTCTTTCTTTCTTTTGTTCCTCAAGGAGTTCAAAGGAACTGAAAAGCAGGGATGGGAAAGACATTTGCATGTATTTTATTTTTCAAAATGACTTTACCCAATGGTTAGTCCACAATATTATCAACAAAAACGTGCTTACATCTTATGGCTTCCCATTATCCATTGGATGCTGCAAACATCTGCTTCTTACTCCCTCCCTTTTTCTGAATGTTACATAATATAAAAGAGTGCAATATAAAAACATGTATATTTGGGGGGGGGAGATGTTAAAAAATCACTTTAGTCAGTGCTGAAATTTCTTTAAAAAATGTTTACGTTGTGAAAAATGAATTTACATTGCACATATTAAGTTGAGTGTTTGCCCCAAATATGTACTAATTTTCTCATCTCACAACATAGAAAGAGAACTTGGATAGAATAAGAATGCTGGTAGGATTCTGAGAAATACAAGGACAATTTAAGTACTACATTTAGACAAGAAGGAAAGATCTGATGCACAAATACAGGATGGGTGACACCTGGCTTTACAGCAGCATGTGTTAAAGGGTTTTAGGGGTCCTAGTAGACTACAGGCTAAACATGAGTCAACAGTGTGGTGTGGCAGCCACAAAGCCCAATGCAATTCTAGGCTTCATCAGCTGCATCAACAGGAGTATGATGTCCCAATCAAGGGCAGTGATAGTACAGTAGGCCCTTGGTGTCCACTGGAGTTTGGTTCAAGGAACTACCTGTGGATACAAAAATCTGTGGATGCTCAAGTCCCATTATATATAATGGCATAGTAAAATTGTGTCCCTTATATAAAACGGCAACATCAAGGTTTGCTTCTTGGATTTTTTTTTAATATTTTCAAACCATGGGTGGTAACACTAGTGGTGGCCAGTGTCATTGGCACTGAGGTACAGTGAAGTCTATTCTAGACTTTAAGGGGCTATCCAAGGTGCTGGACAGAGTTTGGAGCTAGGATTCAGCACTTTGGATAGCACCAAATCTAGAATGAGCTTGAGAGTGAGTTCAGCAGACCTCTATGGCAGCCTCTGGCCTCTACTATTAAGCATGCTCTGCATGTAGACTAAGATCTGGAACTTGTTTTTTCCCAGTGCGAGCCACCTTTGTCACTGGCCCATCTCCTCAATGCTACAGTTACCATCAGTCTCATCCTTTCACTCACTTCTGGCTTTAGCCAGTGGAGCTTTAATAGGTGAGAAACTAGCAGACTTTCAACTCCTGGTCCCTTACAGTTTCACCACAGACTAAGTTAAAGGGGAAGAGAGGAGGAAGTTGCCTAGCCTCATACTCCCCTTTGCAAACGCATGAGGGGAGAGCCTAGTAGGTACAGCAGCAGGTGCTGGAAAAGCAAAGCAGAAATCTGTGAGTGCTAGTGGACCCTGCCAGCATGAATGGGCACTATGGTGCATGTCCCAGTATGCCAAATGCTGATGCCAGACCTGTAAGTCTTATTTAAAAAAATATTGAAATTGCTGGATATGTTTAGGTACTGGAGAAGAGAAGAGAAGACATGATGGATGTCCTCAACTATCTGAAGAAGTGGCATGCAAAAGATGGAATAGATATCTTGCTTGTTGCCCCACAGAGCAGGAATAAAACCCATGGTCAGACATTGCAGAGGAACAGATTTAAGCTAAATGTTAGATGAAATGTGGAAGATAGAATTCAAAAAGACCTGAACAAATTAGAAAATTGGGCTGAAACTAAGCGAATGAAATTCAACAGAGACAAATGCAAAATTCTATATTTAGACCACAAAAAACAAAAAACAAATGCACTTATAAGACGGGAGATGATAGGCAGTACATGTGAAAAGGGCCTTGGAATTATTGTTGATCACAAGTTGAACATGACCCAATAATGTGATGCTACAGGAAAGAAGGCAAATATTTTAGCCTGCATTCATAGAACCATAATTCCCATGACAAGAGAAGTAATAGTCCCACTATAGTCTGCGCTAGTCAGGCCTCATCTGGAGTACTGGATTCAATTTTAGGTGCTTCATTTTAGGAAGGATATAGACAAGTTGGAGCAGGTTCAGAGAAGGGCAACAAGGATGTTAAGAAGTATAGAGAATAAAACGTATGAGGAAAGGTTGAAGGAGTTGGGCCGGTTCAGTCTGGGATGAAATGATTGCACTCTTTAAATATCTGAAGCACTGACACATAGAGGAGCATGCATGTTTATTTTCTGCTGCCTCACAGGGTAAGACCAGATCTAGTTAGTGGTTTTAAGTTACAGGAGGGTAGATTTTGATTGAATATTAGAAGGATTTTTTTTAACAGTAAGAGCTGTTTGACAATGGAACCAATTACCCAAAGGCGTGGTGGAGTCTCTTTCTCTAGGTGGCTTCAAAAAGAGACTAGCCAGCTATTTCCCAGGGATGCTGTAGCTGGATTTCCTGCATTGATTGGGAGGCTAGACTTGATGGCCTCTAGGACCCTACAACTCGATGATTCTGTGATTCTATGATCATGGAATTTCCCTTTCTCATGCTATCTTGAGAGCACTCAGCAGCTTTCATGTCAATGAGGCAGTGAATCCATACCAGATTTTGACCTAGACTTTAAAGAAATTATCCAATGTCCTGAACTTATTTTAAAGGTAGTGCTCAGTAACTTGGATGGCTCTTTTAAAGTTCCGACTAAAACCTGTCCTTCTGACATGGAAACCCTTCCACTGGTCATTTTCTCTTTAGACAGAAAAAAAAATTCAACCTTTATTCACATGGGCTTTTTTTTTTCCCTGCTGGTAAAAGATTTTTGAATTCCTGGCTCAGAAATCTCCGTAGCTTTGATTTTACACGTATATCTACAGGTTGTAAGCAATGTGCAAATATAATAACATTCTTATGGATTTATCTGTTGTCTTCTTGTAATATAGTCCCCTAAAGAAGCCAGTGCCATGTAGTGGGTTGAGCATTGGACTAGGTCTCTGGGAGAATCATCGAGTTGGAAGAGACCTCAAGGGCCATCTAGTCCAACCCCCTGCCACACAGGAATACGCAATCAAATCATTCCCAGCAGATGGCCATCCAGCCTCTGTTTAAAAAACTCCAAAGAAGGAGACTCCACCACATTACAAGGCAGTGTATTCCACTTCCGATCAGCTCTTACTGTCAGGAAGTTCTTCCTAATGTTTAGGTGGAATCTCTTTTCCTGTAGTTTGAACCCATTGCTCTGTGTCCTAGTCTCCGGAGCAGCAGAAAACAAGTTTGCTCCATCCTCAGTATGACATCCCTTCAAATGTTTAAACATGGCTATCATGTCCCCTCTCATCCTTCTTTTCTCCAGACTAAACTGGAGACAGTGTCCAAATCCCTGCTTGGCCCAGCAATCTACTGGATGATCTTGGAGAAATCACATTCACTCAGCCTTGGAAGGAAGCAATGGCAACCCCTTCCCCTGAACAAATCTTGTAGAAAAGACCCCCATGGTCAGGTTCCCATGGAAATGACTTAAAAGCACACAAAAGCAACAGCCCCTGAAGAAGAATTTAAGAGCACCCACAGGCCAAAATATTTCAGGCTTTTTAGCTAATAAGAGACAGTCTTTTCAGCATTCTCATTCATATCTCTTTTTTTTTTCTCTTGTGCCTTCTTCTTGAGACACAGCCATCATCAGAGTCCAAGGAACAGCTAAGCAGTGGCTGCCACTTCACATGATAAAATACAGCCTTGTGGAGGTTAACGGGCAAGTTATCATGGAGCATCTTTTGCAGAGGATGTTTCTGCCCTTTATTGACCTTTCTCTTCATTTCCTTCCCCCCTCTCCCCCAAACCCTGCACATTCACATGATGAATGAGGAAGCAGTGCTGACAAATAATCATTTCTAAATGCCCAATTTCTCATTTATGAGATTGGCCCCCAAAGCTGATGGCTTCTCCAACAGATTAAAAAAAATAATAACGACATGGGACTTTTTATTACTTATCGCAGTAGTGAGAAGCTGGACAGATCAACCCGAGCATCTCCTACATCCTCTGCCAATGTAGACTACACAGTTGCAAAATGTTTTCCATAGCTTAGTGTTGCCCAGATTTAAATGACTCTGATAATTGGTTTGAGGGAGAAATACATTTTGCTGCCTTCATTTGGCTGATGTCACAAGTCATATGAATTTAATGGGGTGAAAACCATCCAATGTGTGATCTAACCTGAACACCAACCAGCAAAATGGAAGCAACATACATTTATTCTAAAAACAAACAAACAAACCCAAAACTTATTTACTATAGGGACTGGATACATCTTTAAAGGGGAAATGGCTGCGATTGCACATTAGACCAGAGTGGACAACTGTCAAGTGTTAAGGGGTTGTCTTGGGCCTGCAGGGGATTTGGGAAAGCTACACACCACCCCAACCCTATCCTCTCAGCCTCTCCAAATTAAGAGATGGCAATACTAATTTAACACTAAGGTGGCTGAATGCATAGGGCTTCAAATCCAGAGTTTTACTCTGTGTTTGGAAGTGCAATTCTTTCAGTTTCATAATCTCTGACATTTACATTTTTTGAATTGCAAATTCTTCTCATCCCACAAAAGAAGAAAATAACAAATGTCTGCAGATTGTTATAGATAAACTGGGAAAAAATATTCACCCCTGACACAGACACTCTAGTATAGAGACAAAAATAGTACATGACACTCCAAGAAGTCTAGGCCACAGGCCCATACTAGATCCTCAGAGACAAAGAGAGAGATTCCCACACTGCCAAAGCTGCCTTTCAAAGCCCAAAATTCACTTTTGGACCTCCCATTCTTTGCATGATTCTGTCCCAAACTGCACTTTCTGTTTTACACATCTGTTGTTGTTAAGTCAAGTTGACTTTGACATATGGGGACTGTATGAATGAGAGACCTTCAAGTCACCCTATCTTCAACAGCCCTGCTCAGATCTTGTAAAGTCAGAGTTGTGGCTTCCCTGATTGAGTCTATCCATCTGGAATGCTGTCTTCCTCTTTTCCTACTGTCTTCTACCTTCCCAAGCATTATTGTCTTTCCTAGTGAGTCTTATCTTCTCATGATATGTCTGAAGTACAACAGTCTCTAGTCATCTTGGCATCCACTGGCTGAAATCATTGAGCTTCCACTGGACAGCCAGGGGTAGAAGCCTTAACAATGTTGTTGGACTATTGTTGAACTGCAAGTCCCAGCAGCCCTTGATAGCACAATCATTGGTAAGGAATGCTGGGAACTGCAGTCCAAGAACTGCAGTTTGGAGGGCCACTTGATTCCCACTCCTGGGAATTTCTTATTTTTTTCTACTTCTGTGTGACCTCTGTGCTTCCATCTCTGATATCCTAACACCAGCTGAAGATCTCCTACTACTTTAAATACTATCCCAACCTGTAAATACTATTCACATCCTTACATGTGAAACTACCCTCTATGTTGTTACATGTCTTATCCTTCTCTTTGGACCCATTCATTATGGTTTAGGGTTTAATGGTTGGTAATGCCGGTGATTCTGTTGAGACTTTGGTCAGCATCTGGAACACTGATCTTACCAAGGCTATGGACACAATCGCTCCCAAGCATGCTTTCCAGCCCACCTCTAATCGTGAGCCCTGGTACACAGAGGAGCTTAGGGGGATGAAGCGAACAGGACAACGGCTAGAGTGCAAGTGGCGGAAGACTCAACTCTTATCTGACAGAACTCGCCATAAGAAGCATCTTGATTCCTATCGGGAGGCAATACGTGCAGCACAGAGATCTTTCTGCTCTGCACGTATTGCTTGTGCAGAGTCCCGTCCAGCAGAGTTGTTTAAGGTGGTGGGGGAGCTGACGCAGGCTCCTCCTGGGCCAAACCCCCTATTTACCCTGACAACAGCCTGCTGCGATGCATTTAACATCCACTTTGCAGATAAAATCTCTCAGATAAGAGCTGACTTGGACGCCAATGTTCTGACAGAATCCATAGATGAGGTGTCCAACAACCCCGTTGATGGCATTTTACTGGATCAATTTTAATTGGTGAGTACCGATGACATGGACAAGCTCCTTGGAAGAGTGAGGAAGACGACTTGCCCTCTTGATCCCTGTCCATCTTGGCTGGTTGTCCGGAGGGGGGGGGGACATGTTGAGAGTTTTCCTACAGGACACAATCAATGCATCCTTCAGGGAAGGTGTCGTACCATTTTGTTTAAAGGAGGCGGCGGTTAAGCCACTCCTGAAAAAATCTTCCC
This sequence comes from Gambelia wislizenii, assembly GCA_030847615.1. Lineage (NCBI taxonomy): Eukaryota > Metazoa > Chordata > Lepidosauria > Squamata > Crotaphytidae > Gambelia > Gambelia wislizenii. The sequence continues at coordinate 362,379,216 of JAUMIR010000003.1, forward strand.
TGGACCCCCTGGACAGGAACAATTACAGACCAGTGTCGTTGCTCCCTTTTTTAAGCAAGGTGATCGAGAGGGCAGTTGCTTCCCAACTCCAAGCCGTCTTGGATGAAACCAATTATCTTGATCCGTTTCAAACCGGCTTCAGGACAGGATATGGAGTTGAGACTGCCATGGTCGCTCTAACCGACGACCTCCGCCTGAGCATCAACAGGGGTAGTACGACCCTGCTGGTGCTCTTGGACCTTTCAGCGGCCTTTGACGCTATAGATCATACCATCCTCTTGGATTGCCTGAGAGAGTTAGGAATTGGAGGCACTGCTCTGCTCTGGTTCTGTTCCTTTTTCTCGGGCAGATCCCAGAGGGTGAGGCTCCGGGACAGTTGCTCTTCCAGAATTGAGCTTAATTGTGGCGTCCCTCAGGGTGCCATCCTGTCCCCGATGCTATTTAACATTTATATGAAGCTGCTGGGAATGATCATCTGGAGGCATGGAGTTCAGTGTCATCAGCTCCCAGACTTTGGAATGGCTTGCCGGACGAGATCCGTCTTATCACTACTCTTGATAGCTTCAAGAAAGCGCTAAAGATGGACCTCTTCCGGTAGGCCTTCCCGGAATAACTTCCCGGCTCAAGTAGAGTTAATTGCTTACCCGCCCCCCCCCTGCTGCTATTGCCTTTATTTATTTATTTATTTATTGTATTTTATCTTTGTTTTCATTCTCTACTAGTTTAATTTAGTTTTAAGGGGTGGGAGGGTTAGGATTGGGAAGGATTGTTTTAACTTGCTGCTGTTTTAATCCTGTTGTACGCTGCCCCGGTTGCCAAGCAGACGGGCGGGTTAAAAATAAAAAATTATTATTATTATTATTATTATTATTATTATTATTAAATACTCTCTTCCAAGTAATTTTTAGGTCCTGTCTATATGGTCAAAATAATACGAATGCAATGCAAAAGATCAGTGATCCGTTCAAATAATCATTCACACAAATGCTTGTCATTCAGAAGGGGGGCAGCCAAATCCACTGCAACATCCATGTGCATCGCATCTGGGGCTTTGTACCAATTTTCTGAAAAACTCTGTACGACTTCCGAATTTGCAACCATTTGAACACTCACATCCTCACAGATATAAACAGGCACTGCAATCTGATTGGCTTGATGAGCACAGGGGGCGTGGCTAGCAAAGAGGGAAAGCAGCTGTGGCTGCCATGTTGGATTTTTGGCTAAGTGAGGTTCTGGTAAGTCAATCAAATGGCAATCTCATACTTTTTAAATGTATTTATTTGTAAATACGAAGTGTTGCTTGTGTGCACCCTGAGAAACTGTGTTGTTGTTTTTTTTCATGGCAGCAGCAGATTCAAAATTGCAAGTAAATCACTCACAGCTGCCATCTGGCTAGGGGGTCATGTGGAGTTTAGGGGGGCACTTTTGGCCACGTAGACAGGTCGCATCATTGAGAATGCCTCCTTTTCCGAGCGTGTTTGCATTGCCCGCCCTCAAATAGACAAGACCATAGTTTAACCTCCCACTCCTTATTGCCTACTGTAGCTTCTTCAAACTGACCCTTCCAGGTTTCAGCTTACAAGTCCAATTATCCCCAGGCATTGTGGCCAATGGTTAGGGATGATGGAAATTGTAGGCCAAAAATCTGAATGAATATGGTTTGGGGAAGGCTAAGCTTGAAGTGCACACATTTCTGTACACCTAAAAGGGTGAATCTGTAGCCCTCCAGATGTTGCTGGACTTTCACTTCTGTAGAATGTGGGGAAATTATTATTATAATGCAATACAATCTTGTGCATCCCATGTTAAGTTCAGTTCAGGAATTTCCCTGCATGCATGAGTTTTTCCACTCCCCCTTCTTCTTTCCATAGGCAATTTTAGCCAACTGGAGCAATGGGTCATTCATCGCATGACCACCTAATTTAAATACTTTATTATGCTTCGTTTAAGTTCCCTTTTAAGTTTGTCTCCATGTGGCTGTAGCCATCTTTAGTCTTGCTTTTATCCTTTTACCCTCTTGCAGCTTCAACATGATGCTGCCCTCACTTTTCCCTTTTCTTGCATTCATTGCATACACCTAACTTACAGGCATGAAGAAAAGAGTAAAAGCTCTTGCCTACATGTAATCAACTCTCAAGACTGAGTGAGTTAATATCCTAACCTAATCCTCTTAGTTAGTTAAGGATTTTAGATTTGTTTGAATATGTAGATTAAGATTGATATACCTTTAGTAAACTTTTGATATGCATTTTTAAACTGATGTCTTTGTTGTTTAATGAGTCTAATTGACTGGGTGATCAGACCACACATTTGAATGTTAATTGAGCTATGTCTGCATTTCGATGCCTTTACTCTGCTTACTTTGAAAGATTTTTTTTTTACTTTTTAAGAAGATATTTTTATTTTTTAAAAGGGCTAGATCCCTGGAATCTTTAATAAATTTTTAATTTTAGACTCAGACCCTCCAACAACTCCCATCAGTCTTAGCCAGCATTGCCATTGGTGAGGCATGATGGGATTTGCAATTCAAGCAACATCGAGAGAGCTGTGTGTTCTACTCCCTGTCCTACATTCTACATTCCCTAACCTTGTCTCTCCCTCTTCTCCTCTAGCATCTAGGCTGTAGGCTCCTTGGGAGCAGAGACTGATCAGTGCTGCCTAAATGGCTCTGTAAGGCAACACATACACTGATGGCACAGGATATTTATTTATTAACACTAATGATGAGGGGGTTTTTTAAGGGAATTTTGTTGATGAATTAATAGGATTGTGGAGCAAGAAGGCAACACTGTAAAGCATAAAATTAGCCCATCCTGGGGAAGGAAAAAAGTAACAAGTCCAGAATTCCCAATGTTTTTTTAACTCAATGCTGCTCCTCTTCAACATGCTCAAAGGCTATTCTTAAACAAAAGAGCTGCTGCATCCCACCAAAAGTACTTTGGTCAAGATCCTAGAGCATGCTTGTACAGTGTAAATCTATAGTCTCATAGTTAGATGGTGGTTGGACTTCTTGTTGTTGCTGTTATGTGCCTTCATGTGATTTTTGGCTTATGGTGGCGCAAAGGTGAACCTATGGGGTTTTCTTGGCAAGATTTATTCAGAGGGGGTTTGTCATTGGCTTCCTTTAAGGCAGAGAGAGTATAATAATAATAATAATAATAATAATAATAAAATTTTATTTCTATCCCGCCCCTCTGCAACGCAATCGGGGCGGCTTACAATATAAAAATTCCATAGTCCCAGTACCCTAACCCACCCACCCCTTAAAATAATATTATATAGAAGATTAAAAACATACAACAATTTAAAATAGATAAATTAAAAAGACAAAAATTAAAACATACAATGGTTAAAAAATCTAGTTGCCGCTTAGAAAGGACAGCCGAGTCTTGGGCCGGGATAGTTATTCAGGGAAAGCCTGCCGGAAAAGATCCGTCTTGACAGCTTTTTTAAAGCTGTCTAAGGTGGTAATAAGACGGATCTCGTCCGGCAGGCCATTCCATAATCTGGGAGCAGCAGCAGAGAAGGCCCTCTGGGAGGTCACCGACAGCCTTGTTTTCATAGGCTGTAACAGATTCCTCCCAGAGGACCGAAGTGCGCGGGGAGGGTCGTACGGAAGGAGGCGGTCCCGGAGATAAGTTGGACCCAAGCCATGTAGGGCTTTAAAGGTTATAACCAACACCTTGTACTGTGCCCGGAAACTAATAGGCAGCCAGTGGAGAGCTTTTAGCACAGGTGTTATATGCTCTCTTCTGGAAGCGCCAGAAATCAACCTGGCTGCCATGTTCTGAACTAGTTGAAGTTTCCGAGTTAAGCACAAGGGTAGCCCCATGTAGAGCGCATTACAGAAATCCAGACGGGAAGTTACCAGTGCATGTACCACAGTTTCGAGGTCTTTTTAATTTACCCAAGCCCATTCAGTGGGTTTAAATGGCTGAGAGGGAATTTGAACCCTAGTCTTCAAGAGTTCTAGTTCCTCACTCAAATCACTACACCATGCTGGCTCATGGTTGCAGTTGTTGTTGTTAACTGTCATTGTCAACTTTGACTTATGGTGACCCCATGAATGAGAGACCTCCAAGTAACCCTGTGATCAACAGCCCTATTCAGGTCTTGCAGAGTCAGAGCTGAGGCTTCCTTGATTGCATCTATCCATCTGGAATGCAGTCTTCCTCTTTCTCAACTGCTTTCTTCCTTATCAAGCATTATTGTCTTTTCTAGTGAGTCATGTCTTCTCCTGATATGGCCAAAGTACAACAATTTCAGTTTTGTCATCTTGGCATCTAGGGAACGTTCCAGCTTGATTGCTCTAGGACCCATTGATTTGTCTTTTTAGCAGTCTACGGTATCCATAGAACTCTCCTTTAGCATCACATTTCAAATGAGCTGTTTTTCTTCCTATCAGCTTCTTTCACTATCCAGCTTTCACAACCATGCATAGAAATGGGAAATACAATGGCACAGATTCTTATGCTGAATACCAACATCGTGCATCCAAATGTGCATCTGCCACTGTGCCTGTTTACTGTCCCATTGAGAAATGAGGAATGCACAGAGGCTATTTCTGGAATCATAATGAGTAGGGTAGCACACTGGAGGCACTGATGAATACCGGTAGTTAGTTACACACCATCCTAGAATGTGCAACTGCATGTGAAATAGTTACACTTTTGAAATTCCACTTACACAACCATGAACTGAAGCCATTCATTGCACAACAGCCAAAGAAGTAGAACAGTATGTGTAAGGGAACTAACACAAGTGTGTGATTCCAACAGGATTCCAGCCTTTGTAGTTTAAACATGCCGAGAATCTTTCACTGAATGAGCCTGCTGTTCCAGAGACTAGCTGGACTGTTTTTTCCTAGCTGGACTGTTTTGGCATTGCGGTTTTTTGTTTGTTAGTTTGTTTTGCTTTGGAACACCAACCAAAGTATATATCCTATTAATTTTAACATTAAGCCTTATATTGATTTCTTTCCTACAAAACAAAAATAATTTCACTGTAGGATGCGTGTGACTGCCTAATACACATTTTTTGAAAAACACACAAATAATAGTTAATGACAAACACATTAAAGTTATAATTACAAATCAAAGATTGGTTACAGTGTTCCCATACAAAATTAAGTCAAGGGCAATAGAATCAATGGGTGTCACCAACAGTGTATGGAAGTATTTTAAAACAACTGGAGAAGGGATACATTAAAATCCAGATCCATAGATTCTTTCCTGATCTGTTTAGGACAAATGCCCACATACATGACCTATTGATTCTTCAGAGGTGGTCGTGATAGAGCCTTCTCCATTTAAAACAGGCTTCAATATCCCCTTTTAAATGAAATTTCAGAAAGCTAAGTGCTAAGTCTTGAGAATGAACAACTAGGGCTATATTAATATCCTGACCCTTCAAAGCCTGGACATTTTTGAGTAAGGAAAATGGGGTTGAAAGGAATACAGCTGGGGAAAGTTCAGTTTACAGAATCTACAGCTGGAATCCTGTTGGTGGCTTATGTCTTCATAAGTGGATTTATGTGGCGATTAGAACTGAGCAGTTCCCTAGTGTCCATATCCAGTAAAGGGCTGCTGTTACATTACTACATAGGAGAGCCAGAAAATAGACCGATGCACTTTGAGACCACTACGCATTGGCATCAATGCACACTGGTACCCAAACCAGGGAGTGGTGATTTGTACTGGGACACTCTTGCGTGTGTCCTGTTACACACCTTTGCAATTCACTAACAAGTTTTCTTAGGACCTCTGCTACATAGCTAAACATGAGTAATGTTAAGTAACATTGACAGTGGTAGAGGATTCTGCCCTACAGTTATAATTCTGTTGTAAATGTTGATCATAGGTGTAAGACTTCAGTCATTGGCTAATCAAACTCAAAAGAAGAAGCAGGTGTATTTCTTCCAAAAGAATGAAACAGAAGAGTGACTGCACATTTTGTCCCATAATACTACTCTTATGAGAGCTAAAGACGTGTTTTGCCAAAAAAAGAAAGCTTGGAATCTGGGCCAGATTGTGGTCTAAAAAAGCATCAGATGGCATGCCTAGAATCTAAGTAAAACACAGCCAACAAAGTTGTATGACAACCCTACTGCAAAGGCTGGTTTTGAGGCTCAACCCCTCCAGGCAATAAGAAATAAATAATATACAATTTAAAAAGGAGTTTGAATCTCCTTCTTCTTCTTCTTCTTCTTCTTCTTCTTCTTCTTCGAATCATAGAATTGCAGAGTTGGAAGAGACCACGAGGGCCATCCAGTCCAACACCCTGCCACACAGGAAATCACAATCAAAGCATCCCCGACAGATGGCCATCCAGCCTCTGTTTAAAGGCGTCCAAGGAAGGAGATCCCACCATGCTCCGAGGGAGTGTGTTCCACTGCCGAACAGCTCTTACTGTCAAAAAGTTCCTCCTAATGTTGAGGTGGAATCTCTGTTCCTGGAGCTTGCATCCATTGCTCCATGTTCTAGTCTCTGGAGCAGCAGAAAACAAGCCTGCTCCATCCTCAACGTGACACCCCTTCAAATACTTAAACAGGGCTATCGTATTGTTTCTTAACCGTCTTTTTTCCAGGCTAAACATACCCAGCTCCCTAAGTCTCTCCTCATAAGGCATCGTTTCCAGACCTTTCACCATTTTAATCACCCTTCTCTGGACACGCTTCAATTTGTCAATATCTTTCTTGAATTGTGGTGCCCAGAACTGGACACAGTATTCTAGGTGAGGCCTGACCAAGGCAGAATAGAGCAGCACTATCACTTCCCTTGATCTAGACACTATACTTCTATTGATACAGCCCAAAATTGCATTGGCCTTTTTAGCTGCCGCATCACACTGTTGACTCATGTTCAACTTGTGGTCTACTAGGACTCCTAGATCCCTTTCTCATGTAGTCTCATTCAGCCAGGTCTCCCCCATCCTATCTCTATGCATTTCATTTTTTCACCCTAAGTGCAGTACCTTACATTTTTCTGTACTGAATTTCATTTTGTTAGTTTTGGTCCAGCTCTCCAGTCTATCCAGGTCATTTTGAATTTTGATCCTGTCCTCTAGGGTATTATTAGCTGCTGCTGCTGCTGCTGCTGCTTCTATTTCCCCTCCTCCTCTTTATTTATACCCCACCTTTTCCATAAGATTGGGATTCAAGGTGACTTACAAATTAAAATGATTGCAATACAGGTCACCTCCCGTATCTGCAGAACCAATATCAGTGATTTCAATTATTCACGGCTGAAAAAACAGGGACTTATAACAGAGTTGTCCTGGAAAATGCCTAGAGAAGTGTCCTCTCTAGGAATCACTAGGTCCTCCAACATAACTCTATGGTATGTTTGCACCAGAGTCCTTTATTTGTTTGTTACTATCTGCAGTTTCACTTATAAATGGTAAGTACAGGAATGTATCCCACCACCCCCACACACACCCAGAGACAGGGTGTATGACCTGTGTAGTGAAAAACAAAGAGTCAACAATACAATTTAAAACAATACAGCATTCTCTTATAGCCTTTTTTTTTAAAGGCCTGAGTTTTGAAAATCTGTCTGAATTACAAAAAAAAAAAGTCTTTGCCTGCCACTGGAAAAGGAGCAAGGAAGTCTCTCCAAATGTTGTTGGACTGCAATTCCCAATAGCCTTAGCCAGCATGTCCATTGGCGAGAGTTACATTCCAATGGAATTTGGAGTGCTGCATGATTCCCACTTTTGTTATATACAAGAGCTCCAAGAATCCTAAACAGAAATGGACTGGAACATTTGGCAACCTGAGGTGAAAAAGAAGATGGTGCCACTCCTCCCAGTCAAGCTATAACACCTGACTGGACTGGTAATTCAATCGTTCTCCAACACGGAGAGTGGAATAGTGTCCCCCATTGAACCTGAAGGCTGCCAGCTTGCTTAGGGGTGGCAAAGCAGACCACGTGTCACCTAACTTTCTCCCCCAACCCTCTGCTGCCACTTCCTGGCATCTGCCGCCTGAAGTAACCAGCTCACTTTTCCTAGTGGTAGGGCTGGTCCTGGATGGTGCACACTGGATGCTTTACAATTTCATTCTGGTGAATATTTATGCTAGCCGTGCTAATTAAACCTTTGTTGAATAGTGGATATCTCAGCAGATTATGGCGACAAAGCAATTGGGTCAATAACAAAGAAATGCATCTAGTGAATGTGCTCATAAAATTGAAAAATCCTGTCCATCTGGCAAGAGGAGAACGCTAGAAAAATCATGAATGCAAACCATCCATGTGACCACGGGTTTCAAGTTTCAAGCCAATAAAACCCTAAATCTAAATCAAATACACAACCTTGAGATCTCTAAGAGGAAATGTAATCGAACAAATGTTACAGACTTCAGTCAAATTTTTGTCCATGAATCTTTGAACCACCAGAAATTCTGGCTGGTGGAAGTAGGTGGAGATTTCCACAGGTTTCCCTTTCCTTTAGAATCCTCTTCTATATACCAGTCCCCATACAGTTTTGTAGGGTCCCTGAACCCCCACCAACAAATATTTAGAGGCACAAAGTGCTGCTGGATGAAGAAGATAAATTGTCAAGAATCACTTCCACACTCCCTTTTGCCAATTAAAGAATCCATACCTTCCAAATGTCCTGATTTGGCAGGGACACCCTGATTAATATCATCCCACTTTTTCAACTGTTTTTAAAATGCCCCAGTTTCTCTATCTTCCTCCCACTTCTTCCCCTTTGTCCTCAGCTTACTTAACTTTCTGCAAAATGAGTTCAAAGTGGAAAAAGTGCAGTAGTTTGGACTTAATAACTCAGCAGGGAGGAGAAGAAGGGAGGGGAGGGGGCAGAGTTCTGCTCTTCCCAGGAGGCCAAGACAAAAGCAGACTGATGCACCCTCTCCCAGTTTGTGTGTTCTCCCTCATTAATAACTTTTGCCATTTTGACCATATTCTGATGTTGGTGTTGGAAGTGAAGAAGCATCAACGCTTGTTTAGGGTAGTTGGGGACAGAGATAAAGTCTAGAGTTGCATGCCTATCCTTTTGATTCACCTCTGTGCTTCGTTGAGCTGTGTACTCAAAGCTTTTACTTCATGCTTGCATGTAGAGGTCACTTCCCCGCTTCCTCCAAGAAGTTTTAGTGCTTTACAACTCTTTGTCCAAGAAGCCAGAAACTGATCCAGCTTCAAGATGCCTTACATGCACTCATGAGAGTCAGCTTTTAGGGATTCTTGCACCCAAGTTAGATAACTCTCTTCAATCTATTTATTTTCCTATCTCAGATGTATTCTCTGCCACAATAAATGTAAGTTTTGCTTTTTAAACTTAGTAACTAGAGCATTCTGCATATTTCTATCCTGTTTTATACCACAAGCTCATATTGTACTGGGGCTACTCTTCACTCTGCTTAATATGAATACCAATAATTTCCTATAGTTGGTTGGCCTAGTTTTCATCTGTAAAATGTTGGAGGGTGTGAGAATTTTGTCAGAGATATTCTGCTCAGGAGACATCTGGATCCCAGCCTTAGAATGGGAAAAGGTTGGGAAATCATTCAACCTATGCTTTGGACTACAACTCCTACAATTTCTTGCCATTGGCTATGTTGGTTGAGACTGATGGGACACTTAGGCCAAGGTATCTAGATAACCCATAAGTATCAGCAACCAATGGCCATGCCAACTGGGGAATTCTGGGATAGCAGTCCAAAAAAGTAATTTTGCCAAGCTTTCTCAGAAAACTTCTGTATTTACACCCTGTTGTTTTGTTTTGTTTTGTTTTTAAAGACAAGGCTTGTTCTTATAATACCAAAGAGTATGATGTCTATTTCTCTGGGACTAAAACTCACTGTGGTCTGGTGACATTTGAATAGTTGTATCACAGTGCCCAGTAAAATGGATAATCTGCTGAGCCTACTATCCAAAGATTTCTGCAGGCTTTCAGTGTGCACATTTTCCAGGAGAAGGGCTGAGGAGTGGTAGAAGGAGAGAAGGATGAGTCAGAAAAAGAGAGTGGAGATTGTCACTGGGCTGGCCCTACTATAAGGCACAGTGACACTACCACCTCAGGCAGTAAATACTAGGAAGGTAGCAGAAGTATCCAGTCTGCAGGAGTATAGCCACAGGGAGGGGCAAAATGAGGACATTGCCCCTCCAAATAAGCACCAAAGGAAATTTTCCTTCAGTCCCCAAATTTCTAGCACTGCAGAGAGTAAGACAGCAAAGATTTTCACATTAGAACACTTACATTTGCTGTGTTCACATTCCCTTCATAATTTCATCTTCCCTTTTTCTTCGAATGCCTACACTGTATTTCTAAATGTTCAACTGGAGTTTTACATTACTGCAATGCTGCAAGTTTGGATACTGAGGGAAAATTTAATTTAGTGTGGCAGAGGCTCTCATCCCACCCCATCCCCTGGTAGCTACACTTCTGGTATACCAGGAATGTTGCCTCAGTGTGGAAATGGGTGGTGGTTTGTGTTTTTTAAAGGAAATTATCACACAAGGCTGGTATTTTGGGATTACAACAACATATAAGTGTATTTGGCCAGTACTTATTGCACAATGTTATCTCTATCTTGTTGCTGCTTTACACTGTATTTGTTTCTTTAGAACACCTTATCATTAATGGGGAAAACCTATCAATAGGTCCTAGTATTGCTGCTATGCCAGTATTCCCCCCTGGTGCAATAGGTTGCGTCCATGGCAGTAACTATATGACAGCAGTCACATGGCATGAGGGGTTGTGCTCCTCTTCCTCTTCCTGCTTCCCCTTGCTATTCTCAAACAGGCTGAGGTTGTTTTTTCTCTGTGCCTTTTTTTTTGTGTGTGTGGTCATTGCGTAATTACGGTGAAACGATAAAATAAAAATAATTTGTTATTGTTTTCCTGTAATTATGCAATTGCAGCAAAAAAAAAAATTAAAAGCACGCATGCACTGAGTATGGTAGGAGGGCAGCTTACAGAGCCGGTGTGGCTCTGGTATGTTCCCGTTTGCTTCACTACCACGATTACTGTGAGAAAACAGGCTGGTGTGATAATCTCCCAAGTGTCAAAGCTGGGTTGGGAGCAGCTTCATTGGCCAAGGCATATACCAGAGAGGGAAAGAAGACAAATCTTTCTCTATCAGAGTCTACTTTTCATCTTTAGCCCAAAATATATTTGTGTGCCCACATTTTAATTGTTGACAATGCTGTTTTTATCTAGGTCTAGCTGTGACTGAAAACTGGTCCTAGTCAATCAGGAACCACATAGTGAATGGGATGATTTCAAGATGCTAAATAGCTAACTGGATTGCTGACTTACTTGAATGGGGTGATGCTCTCATTTTCCCCCTCCTGTAGCTATGCCCAGGGTTTCAGGCAGTTTTTCTTAAACTCCTTGGCTCTTCCCCTCTATCAGTGCTATGTACCAATGTGGTGTAAGGGTTGGATTACTGGAGCAAGATTTAGGAAATCAAGATTTAATGAAACTCTAACCCAGTCAAAGCTAGTACTCTTGCTAATAACTAATATTTTAGGACTGCAGTGTATTAACTATTGCAATAGCTAACCATTTTTAAAAATTGTCTTTAAAAGTTTGTTTGATTCCTTTTTTCATTTACATATTTCTCCTTGCCTAACGATAGTAGCAGGGGTATACAGTAGCTACTGGGAGAAGCAAATGAGGCTGTTGCAACCACTGAATAAGAATTTTCTTTCAGTCCCCAAATTTTTAGCATTGCAGGGAGTGGAAATATGGCAAAAAATAATAATAATCTGATGACATAACACCCTTCAGAGAGCATTGGGGTCATCAAAGCTGTTTGTTCCAGCATTTGTTCAGATTGTCAGCCCTGGATGAGGCCATCTGTATGCACAAGCACTCCTAACATCCAAAGCTTCCACCAGGATAGATTCTCACTGGAAAACACTTCCCCCAATTATCTGTGTATCTTTATTAAGATCTGCAAATTACAATCTCTTCTCATTACTGCAAGGATCAAAGAAAGCTCCATATCTTAGCTGAAGCATTCTTTTCACAGGAAGAAAAAATCAAATGCACAGATAAGGGTAGAGGATACCTGGATTGGCAGTCATACATGTGAGAAGGATCTCCCCTTGAGACTGTAGCAGACCACATGAGTCAGCTCTGTGACGTGACTGCAAACAAGACAAATATGATTTTAGGCTGCATTGACAGAAATCCATTTTTCTGAGAAATCCAGCTTTCTCCCCTCCCTCCTAGAGCATATATAAAAGGGGGGAAGGACATATTTCAGTATTTGGGACTCTCTGGATACCAAAATTTGCCTAACTCCATGTCTGGGACTTGACTGTTCCTCCACCCACCCCAGCCCCTACGAATCAAACCTATGTACACACAGGAAACACTTGAAGGCTATATAACTCTGGTCATTATAAAATGGTTGACATCCATTTAAAAAACGAAATACAGAAGCAGGCAAACAATATATATGTCTTACAAACCCTCAGTCAGTACCCACAGTGGCTGGGGGATTCTGAGATTTGTAGTCCACAAAAGTAACTTTTCCCAGCTCTGGAAGGGCCAACTGTATTTATTATTTTTAAAATCTTTCAGTGTGTGTTGTTAGTATGGTTCTTATTTTAATTCAGTTGTAATGTGGCTTTTTCTGGTATGTGTTTGTATGTTTTTAACTGTAATCTTTTTTATGTGTAAGCCACCTTGAGTCCCAGCCTTGGGGGGACAGCAGGATATAAAGTTAAAAACAACAGCAGCAACAACAACAATTCTAGAGAGGAGTGGGGAAATTCAAATGTCCACCATCCATAAAAATGCCTGTGATACAAAGGAGGAGATAGCTTTCAACACAGGGACACAACCATAACTAGGAAGTAATTAATTATGAATAATAAATTGCTTGGCAATTAGTTTTATTTACAAACTATTTAAGGCATAGATAAGCTGCACTGTAATTGGAATACCACAACTGTATTGCACACAACTGTATTACTTTTATAGTTACAGCAGATGGCTTCACTACATGGCTATGTTTTGCACCACTAGGCCGTCAGCTTATAGCATTCTGATAGTTTGCTCCAACTGTATCTACCAGTAACTTTTCATATTTTCCAACATTTAACAGATCAAAACTGGGGGTCACATGGGGCCAAGCAGCATCAGATTGTGGTCAAGGTGACAAAAGTTATTAATGAGGAAGAACAGACAAGCTAAGACAGGTTGCAGCAGTTTGCTTTTTGCATAAATCTGTTGGGAAAGGCAAGATTCTCCCTCCTCCTCTTCTTTCTGCTGCTGAGTTAATTGAGTGCAAACTACTTTTTTGCACTTTGAACTCAGCTTGCAGCAATTGAAATAAGCCAAGGATAAAGGGGGAAAGTGGAAGGCAAAGAGGACATTTTAAAAGCAGCTGAAAAAGTGGGATGACAGAGAATTAATCAGTACTGCCAAACCGGGACCTTTGGAGGGTATGAATTTTAAGGTACTTTCCAATAATGTGGAAACAGCTACTCTTAAAAAGTTGTATCTGTGACAGCTGCTAAGCATTTGGTGGGCCTTTTAAGTTAATAATTATTTTTACCAGTGGTTCTTAACCTGTGGTCTGGAGACACCCAGGGGGCCATGATGACCTCACAGAGGGTCTGCAAAGGCTTGAAGGCTGCTTCATCCACCTCCTGCCTGCAGTAGAATGGCCACATGACAGGAGCCAAGGCAAAGGCTGGCTGGCTAGCTGGCTTGGCCTGTACATTGCCATTCAATCTGCTTCAACCACAAACTTGCAGGAAGAAGAAAGAGAAAAGTGTTCCCTTCCCCTCCAGTGCCTCTGAGGGAAGTTTTAATAGATGGTGTAATTGTGTTGTTGTTGTTGTTTATTGTTATTATTATTGGGGTTTAAAATCTTGAGTTAAGTCTTGGGGGTCTGCAGGAACAAAAGATATTTAAAGGAGGTCCCTCGTAATGAAAAGGTTAAGAGCCACTGATTTATACTATCATCCAAACACCTGATCTCACCTGATTTTGGAAGCTAAGCATGGCCAGGCCTGGTTAGTATTTGGTTGGGATATGACCAGAGAATACAAAGGCTCCTCCAGACCTTGGAGAGCCTTTGCTGCCACTCAAAGGCCAAAAACTGATATAAAGCATGTGGAGCATAAGGCGCTATCCTCACACTTCTTTGTCTATTCCCCATGTAGATCTTTTTTGTATGGGGCACAGCCTAATCCAGAGAGGTTATATTCTAACCCAAGAGTGGGCTAAGTATGGCCTGCAGGCCACATGCAGCCCCTGGACTCCATTTTTCTGGTCCTGGAAGCCTTCCGTCAGTCCCGCAAAGTTCCCATTAAAAAAAAAAATGCATAATTATCTGGCAATTTCTTCCCCCAAACCACACAGAATACCCACCAAGCACATGAAAACATATGAAACCACCCCATCCCGAATGCCATACTGCCCCCAAAGTACCTCCATTTCCTATCACCATTTTGACTTCCTATCACCATTTTGAGGGGTGCACTAGGGGTGGCTTGTGGGGACTCGGTTGCCTTGCCCCCACACAGTTGTCCATTCCTGTTCTAACCTGTTGAAACCCATTCAGCCTTCACTTATGCAACTGTCAAGCCCTAGAAAGAGCCATCACTACGTCCGGACTGTGATAAGGACAGCAAGGAGTGGGAGGCAAGTGAGATGTTGAAAAACTGGCTCATCTCAACTTGGAGTGGGAAAGGAGTGCATCTTCCTATCCCTTCCCCTCAGATTTATATCATCTGAACCACCTTCTCCTTTCTCCCAGTAAACACTGATGGCAGTGGTGGCCCCTCCTGAGCCTTGACAGCGGCAAGGATTTTTATGTTACCCAAAGGGCTGGAGAATAGCACCTTATGCTGTGTACAGAAACAGACAGTCATGTGTTTAAGCCACACTTACATGTGCACATGTCACTAACAGGATTCCAGCCAGTATTGACATAACTCCAGTCCATGATTCCTATGAGTATTGGTTTGACCCAGTGGGTGGGGAAACCCTAAGAAAGGGCTGTACATGTTGACTGAATCCAGGAAGAGAGGGAGCAAGGACTAACAAGTAGGTATAGAACCTGGAAAGCATACTCCTGCTTTTTAAAAGTAACTTCCCTAGTTTTGTACATACATCTGCCATACCAAGATGCCTGCACCTAGAAATGTGGCCAGCACACCCCTAGTTAGCAAGGCCAGCTACAGCCTGGCAGATGTTCCATTAGAAGATAAGTTGCTAGAACTCTCTTTGGTGAATTTATGTAATCCACTTTTAAAGGCAAACTAGCCACTTTCTGAATGCGTAGCAAACAAATACCTATCTAGTTTTGCTATAATTAATGATGCATCAGGGGGCAACTCTTCATCTGAACCCAGCATACAAGGAAAGGAGGTTTATCTCTTGAGTGCACCATGTGCTTGGAACACACACACACCTTTCCACTACTGAGAGAGCACTTCGATTTAAAACGTCCCCATCAGCACAAGTGGAAATCTGTTTATCTAAGAAGATCTAATGAACTTTATTAGAATCAGTTTATTAGAATCAATTCTAGGAATCAGTTTATTAGACCTTAACACATTGCAGGGCAGAAAATGTTTTGCTTCTTCAAGGGAAAGCTGCATAAGCTTCTTTCAAGAAAGTGCTAAGAGTGTGTTGGATGACCAATTAAGTGGCAACATGCAATTCACACTTTTCTGTAACAGCTAGCTAAAGGAGAACTGTGCAGTATTACCATTGTTAGAAGGAGATATGTGAAACATCCATCTCCTAAACTAAGATGAGATGTAATGGAGTTTGGCAATTCCCATGTGCTTGACTTACTCCAAATAGGTTGGACTGCAGCTCCCATCATCCCCAGCCATTCTGATGGCCATTCTGCTTAGGAATGAGTCGAGGGATAATACATCATATATCAAGGGCCCCAGATCAGACTGGGGAGATTATCAGACAAGCCTAATAAACCAGGACAGGGACACCTCTGGATTTTCTTCGCAAACGAAGATTCAGGAAGGACTCATCCCGCGCTTTCTGCAAGCACGCTGATGACTAAAAAGGCCAATCCGAGATAAACAAGTCTGGTTGCAGAAAGCACAGCAGAAGGTCTCCTTAGGTGATGATTCCGGGTTGTGATTCTTTCTGCGTTGTCATTTCTCTTCAAGACTTGTTTGGCGTGAGTTCTCAAATGAGGCTGCAGCATTGTGGATAGTGCATCTCCATGCCTCCCGATGTGAGGCCAGGGCGGACCACTGTTGGTGATCAATTTGGCCGAGCCTGAGGTGTTGTTTCAGGGAGTCCTTATATCGCTTTTTTGGAGCGCCCCTCTTACACTGACCTGTGGCGAGTTCACTGTAGAGTACTATTTTTGGGAGGCGATGGTCCTCCATCCTAGAAACATGCCCTGCCCAGCGCAGCTGTGTTCTCAATATAATGGCCTCAATGCTGGTGATCCCTGCTTGCTCAAGGACAGCAACATTCGTCACATAATCAGTCCAGTGTATATTTAGGATTGTGCGTAGACAGCACTGATGAAAGCGTACGAGGAGTCGTAAGTGGTGGCGATAGGTGCCCCATGTTTCAGACCCATAAAGGAGAATAGACAGTACAATGCCTCTATACACACTGATTTTTGTGCTTCGCCTCAGGTGTTTATTACTCCAGACTCTTTTGTAAAGTCTTCCAAATATATACAGAGACACCACAGTATCATGAAAGGATTTCCCTTTCAGACATTGTCATCCCCATTCCATTCTGCTCCTGTGCTGCCTCCATTCTGTCCCCGTTTTTTTTAATTATTATTATTGATGGCTTAAGCTGTTCATAGATCTGCCATTCAGTTTCTGTAATGGAACGACAGCAGTGTAAAAAGGTGCCCGTTATGCTGGCACAATGCCAGCACCTCCGTTGCTCTCCCATCCTCACCGGATCGCCCCCCCCCCCACTCATCCCCCCATTGCCTCCCAGATCACCCCCAGCCTAGAATACTGTACCTTTAAAAAATTCCCGGCTCTCCTCTTTTCGAGAGAGCAGCTGGGATTACAAACCAGGAAGTGAAAGGAGCTCTAGAACTCTTTTCACTCCTGGACTGCACGCGCGATTAAGTGAAGTCTGAAACTTTTTGTTCTTGTGTCAGGACAGGGGTGGGAAAGAAGATAGCAGGATGGGAACGCGCTTTTTTTGTTCCCGTCTGATAATCTCCAAAGACTACACAATGTTGTTTGGC
Source organism: Gambelia wislizenii (assembly GCA_030847615.1). NCBI lineage: Eukaryota > Metazoa > Chordata > Lepidosauria > Squamata > Crotaphytidae > Gambelia > Gambelia wislizenii. Next base: position 362,396,403 of record JAUMIR010000003.1, read on the forward strand.
GCATCAAACCATTAGCATGAGCAGTGTTTCCATGCTTTGAGCCATGGGTGAGGAACCATCTTAGCCACTGCTTTTCATGGGTTGTATGACAGCATTGGGTCACCAGTTTCACTGTGTAGAGATGGAAAGAATATTTGAAAATATTCCAAAAAATGGTCAAAAAAACATGTTTTTTGAATCTTGAGAAACCTGGTCCATAATCTTACCTTCCAAGTATGGCCTTGATTTTTATTTCTTTAGAACAATCACTCTAGGAACTGTGATAATCTATCCTAGATGAATAAAATATTCCCCAACAGGTTAAATAACATAAATCTGCTTTATACAGATGGATGGGGTCTTTTCGTTGGGTGAACCCAGAAAAATTTTAGCAACATTGTGACCAGGAAGATGGGTAATCTTTTACATTGGCCTGAACAAAGAGAAGGAGGGAAGACCAAGGAGGAAGCCCACTGAGACGTTTAATGGAACAGTCTGAAACTCTCCCTCAAAGCTTTCCCTTCCAAAACAGAACAACAATTTCTGCAAACAACCATTTTGCTAAATTGTGTGGATCTATGCCAGCATCAGAAAAAGAAAAGAAAAAAAAACAGCATCTGGCTTAAGGCTGAAATGCATTGTTGCAACCAGGGAAACATACTTGAATGGATTTATTATCCTGGAATATAGTTATTGCATAGAGCAAATGCCAAAACAATGCAATTATGAGTTTTATTGTTTAAGCCCTGAAGCTGGTGAGCGGTTGCAGATGGAGAGGGCAAACCTCAGCCAATGTAAATCAGCACCGCTCCACTGATTGCAAATGTAGTTCAACATGGAGAGGAATAATCAGAAAAGGAAAGGACAAATGCCTAAACTGTATTTTGGCCAGTGTACAACCAACAAGGAAAACTCTCTTAGGGAAAATTATCATTATTAGTATGTTCAGATTATGAGGATTTGCAAACTCTGTGTTACCATCTCTTAATCACCTGTTAAATGTGTCTTCAACATCTATCTTCTCCACAAAGTTTCAGTCTATGGCCACATATTTTGTCTCTGAGTTGTTCTCACATTTCAAAAGGGTTCTACAAACAACCATGGGTGAGCTGTTCCCTCCTCAGCAGCAATGACAGCTGGTGGCTTCCATATCAGTTGGGTAGTGAATTTGCTCCAGGTTTTATACAACAAAATCCAAAACCCACCTTTATTGGCCAACCGAACTGCACAAAATATATCATGCAAGCTTTCTGAGCTTCACTGTCTTCTTCATCAGGCAAAGATGTTAAAAATCATAGAGGAGAAGAAAAGCAGTGTCACTTTTCTCTGGGTGGTTTTTATTTTCTCTGCTAGCTTTTTATCCATTCTATGATATTGTATTGAAATCCACAGTGGAGTTTGGGGACATAGTCTGGGTTTATACCTAGTCCAGATTCTCAAAATGGCTCTTTGAATAAATGATTGTTGAAACCCACATGTACTTTGGACTTATTTGTACCACATGTATCTGTGCCAGCCAAATCTCAGGTCATGGCCTTTCAGTTGTAGCAATTTCTCAACATTAGCCAATCCTTAAGCCAAACTAGTAAACAGGCTGAAAAACATAACTTCAAGTCAGGTAATCCACCCACCTCTTTTTTAAAAAATCTGAAACAGTTTGAACTTAATTTGTGGCTTCTTTCCCTGTCAAATGGATTTTGAGAGATCTTTCTGACAATTTTTTAATGGTGAGTCCTTACGTATCACAGAATCATAGAGTTGGAAAGGACCACAAGGGCCGTCTAGTCCAAACCCCTGACCTGCAGGAGTACACAATCAAAGCACTTTTGACAGATGGCCATCCAGGCTCTGTTTAAACACCTCCAAAGAAGGAGATTCCACCACACTCAGAGGTAGCATATTCTGTTATCATGCTCTACACCCCTCTGTATAATTTCTCATAACAGGCAATGTTAAAATGCTTTGAGGGATCTACTAGACTAGGGTAGACCAAAAGGTGAGGTCAAATGGAGGTCACAAGGACCTGGGAAGATGTCATGGAAAAATACTAGCAGACATACCCAAAGCAGATTAAGTGAAGCCCCTAGTAAACAACACCATTATGGGGGTATGTGCTAATCCCCTCTTGGGTACATCACACATCACAAACAAACAAGTGACCAAAACAACTCCTATTCCAAAGAAATATCCCTCAGCATTCCTTCCAATCCTACATTGTGAGGTTGTCTTAAACCAATCAATTCCTATCTCTCAGCCATTAAGAGCAACCAGCAGAGTTTTGATTTCCTTTGTTTAGATGGAAACCCATCTAAGCTTTGTTCTAAGCCCAAATACCTCTTCAGGACTTAAAATACAGTATAAATATTAGAGTCCCAAAAAATAGCAAGGTGCACCACTGTGGACATCACCCCGTCACTCTCTCTGTTGGTGTGCCACCAGATCAAACTCCAGTGCCACCCTCAGACTTCCATCTGAGTTCTTCTCTGCTCTTCAAAACTGGTAACTATAGCCCTATCTCCCAAATCTGTTTTCTATCCAACCTTTCCTGCTTTAACTCTTCATTAGCCTTGAGTAGTTCTTCTGAGCATGTGCGAGTGCTTTCTGTGGTATTTTCCAATAAAAACCATTTATTTTATTTTAACCTGGAATTCTCTGCAGTGAGTACTGGCATACACAGGTGAAAAGATCCCAAAGTTACTCACCTCTTGCTGCATTCCATTTCATAGAATCATAGCATTGTAGAGTTGGAAGAAACCACAAGGGCCATCCAGTCCAACCTCCTGCCATGCAGCAATACACCATCAAAGCATCCCTGACAGATGGCCATCCAGTCATTTTAGCTATAATAATTTCCCAGCTAATAATAGATCACAGTTGGGCTCCCCATGGACCCTGCACCTCTTTGGGTAACAATTCCACTGTTGGACAGCTCTTAAATTCAGGAAATTCTTCCTAATGTTTAGGAGGGATCTCTTTTCCTGTAATTTGAAACCACTGCTCCGTCCTAGTCTCTGGAGCAGCAGAAAACAAGCTTGCCCCATCCTCAGTATGACATCCCTTCAAATATTCAAACATGGCTGTCATGCCATCTCTTAACCTCCTATTCACCAGGCTAAACATACCCAGTTCCGTAAGCTGCTGCTCATAGGGCATGGCTTTCAGACCTCCCACCATTTTGGTCACCTTTTTATGGAAGAGGAACAACATTTTGGGTAGGATATTCATTTTTATCGCCAAGATGCTCCCTAACAGAGAGAGTCTCAGCCTGCTCCATCTTTGCAGGTCCTGTTTTATTTCCTTCCAACTCTTTTCATAGTTCTCCTGAAACAGGGATAATTTTCATTTGTTAGTACTATTCCTAAATAGTTTACTTTCTTCACTATTTGAAAGTCCATTTTTGTTTTGTGTTTGTTAATTTTAAATCCTGCCACTTCACCAAATCGCTCCACTATATTCAAGAACAGGTTCAAACTTTCCAAAGAATCTTCCATCTCCAACATCACATCATCAGCATAAATGCTTAGCTTAATTGCATCCTTCCTCATCTTCAGGCCTTTAATTTTATCATTTGACTTTATTGTTCTCAATAATACATCCAACACAAAAATGAATAGCAGTGGGGAAAGAAGGCACCCCTGTCTTGTACCTTTCTGGATTTCACATACTTTAGTTAATTTTCAGTTTATCAAAGCTTTAGCTTCTTGCCTATTATATATATATATATATATATATATATATATATGGCTTTTCTTTGCAAACAAAGATTCAGGAAGGACTCATCCTGCACTTTCTGTCCGGTTGCAGAAAGCACAGCAGAAGGTCTTCTTGGGTGATGTTTTTGGGTTGTGATTCTTTCTGCGTTGTCGTTTCTTTTCAAGACTTGTTCGATGTGAGTTCTCAAATAAGGCTGCAACATTGTGGATAGTGCGTCTCCATGCCTCCTGATGTGAGGCCAGGGCGGACCACTGTTGGTGATCAATTTGGCCGAGCCTGAGATGTTGTTTCAGGGAGTCTTTGTATCGCTTTTTTGGAGCACCCCTCTTATGTTGACCCGTGGCGAGTTCACCGCAGAGTACTATTTTTGGGAGGCGATGGTCCTCCATCCTAGAAACGTGCCCTGCCCAGCGCAGCTGTGTTCTCAATATCATGGCCTCAATGCTGGTGATCCCCGCTTGCTCAAGGACAGCAACATTCATCACATAGTCAGTCCAGTGTATATTTAGGACTGTGTGTAAACAGCGCTGATGAAAGCGTTAATATATATTATTGTACAGCTGGATGGCAAATATGGACTACTTCTTTGATATATGACAATGGCTTCAAGAATATTGTTTGCTGAAACTTGGAAATGGTCTGAAGCACTGACAGTGGAAGCATTCCACAGGAGACAGCCATAGCAGTTAAAGTGGAATAATAGCCCTGTAAGAATGTAGTGTGATAACTTCGATTGGTTATCAATCGAAGTTATCACACTACATTCTTATAGGGCTATTATTCCACTTTAACTGCTATGGCTGCCTCCTGTGGAATCCTGGGATTTGTAGTTTTGGGAGGGGCGTTTAGAACTCTCAGCCAGAGAGCTCTTAGGCCTCACTAAACTATAAACTCCAGAATTCCACAGGAAGCAGCCATAGCAGTTAAAGTGGAATAATCTATCTATCTATATAATTCTCTTAGGTATGTTGCCGTTTCCAGTGTGCTGATTGGCTGCTTAGGGAACTGACCAACTAATCAAAGCTCTGTTGGGTAGCCAATCAGCATACTGGGGGCGGGACCATGTGGAAGTTGAAATCCTTTGTAAACATGGCGACTGCAGAGGGTGTTTGAGTACCATAGGGGTGGATGTGGGGTGTGTGTGTAGCATGGCATGTGCCGGAGAGCAGGGAGTGGCATGGGTGGGTGAGTTTGGAGGCGGGAGGGTGAATTCAGTGGCAAGGGGAGTTTGGCAGTGGGGGGGGGCAAGTTTGGAAGTGGGAGGGCGACTGGCGGAGGGGCATGTTCAGTGGGAGAGTGAGTTTGGTGATGGGGCGAGTTCGTTGGTGGGAGGGCGAGCGGCGGGGGGAGTTTGTAGGCAGGGTGAATTCAGTGGTGGGGTGACTTTGGAGGTGGGAGGGTTAGCGGCAGGACGTGAGTTTGGTGGCGGGGTGAGTTTGAAGGTGGGGGGCAAGCAGTGGGGCGAGTTTGGAGGTCGGGATGAGTTTGAAAGCAGGGGGTGAGTTTGGTGGTGGGAGGGGCGAGGGGCGAGTTTGGAAACCAGCCTATCTTACAGGGTTGTCATGACGTCTACTGGGCATTTTGGGGGGAGAGTTTTTTAATGGTGTATGATACGCCAGGTCCAGCTAGTAGCATTGTAACAGTGTAGTGTGATAATCTCCAAGATTGCAGATTTTGTCTAAGCTGCCAAACTGACAATGGATTTTAAAATATATGTAGAGAGGGGGCAGATCTACCATGCTCCTGCCTGCTCCCCCTCTTTAAGTTTAGAGCGGGTGGGCAACACACAACCCACAGGCCCCATGCCATCCCATAGCTGTTTAGGTTCAGCAAAGTGGCAACAAAAGAAATCCCATTCCAAAACTAAAACAAGCCATGCAAGAGAAAACTGGTTCTTCTCTGAAACAAGCCACATGTCCTCCACTCACTTTGTTTTAGTGGAGTGCAGAAACAGAAGTTTCCACTACCAATTGCCAAAACAAAACCAAATTTTGGCAGCCTGCTGGCCCATAGTGGGATCCAGGGCCTGGAATTGGTCCCCAGGTCCACCCAAGTTACCCACTACTAATTCAGAGACTGCATGCTTTAAAACAACTGAATAAGGTTTGTGCCTCCTCGACCCCATTTCATACTGTGTGCTTTGAGCTTTGCAGGGTTATATTTTTTATTCCTTCTCTAACTGTTACATGCTTCTTAAATTAATTATATGTGCACCTGGTCCTTGCCTAGCCTGTTGGACTACAACTCCCATCATCTGAAGCCAGGAAGGCCAACAAGACAAAATACATTACAGAAGGGATGTGGACCATGAGGCCATTGAAGGGAAAACTTCACCCATTTGAGGTTCAAGAACGGAGGCATAGTGAATTGCAGAGAGCAGTTTATTTAATGACAGAGCACCGGTCCAGATATCTGCATTCAGTTTGTGCAATCTGGCTCTGAAGAAATCATTCAGTTCATAATTTATAGCTGTTTTGGAAAATCTACCTAGCAACATCATACAACAACAAAGAGCAAATCATAGGCAGAATCTGGAGATATCTTTGCCAATAATGAAACAGCAGTTATGAAGCCATAATGGAAAATTACCTAGCAAGCGCCAATTAAAACTATTCATGTCAAACCTTTCCCTTACATTTCATATTGGTATTGTTATTAGTAGAAAGTACCAGCTAGTGGATGATAGGGTCAGTGTGTTGTGGCAATACATAATTTGTGGTTCCTTAAGACTCCTAATAGCTTACAAACTCTATAGCAGTGGTGTCCAACCTTTGGCCTTCCAGGTGTTTTGGATTACAGCTCCCAGAATTCCTCACCATTGGACTAGCTGGCTCAGGCTTCTGGGAGTTGGAATCCAAAACATCTGGAGGGCCAAAGGTTGCACATCACTGCTCTACAGCTTCTAAATTTTCCTTGATTCAGAATAGTTTTCCAATAAAGATGATGATGATGATGATGATTTACCATATATTCCTGCATATAAGACTGCTTTTTAACACTTGAAAATCTCCTCAAAAGTGGGGGGGAGGGTCATCTTATATGCCCAGCAGATCTTTTCCCCTGCTGTGAGAATGACTGCCTTGTCTTTGAAGTGTTAAATGGCCTGGGCAGTTTCCTCAGCAGATCCTTCCCCCTGCTGTGAGAATGACTACTTTGCCTTTGAAGTGTTAATTGCCCTCCATTTAGGGATTGTATTTTGGTAAACTTGCCAGGAAGATTTCCATTTGCATAGTTTTTGGGGATTTCCTCTCCAGGAGTTTGCAAGTCTGCCAATGTGGCTCTAAAAATCATTAATGTGCTCATTCAAAAATTGGGATTTGATAGCTTCATATTAACCAACTTCATTATTAATGAAACCTTACTTTCCAAAGATTGAACACCACAGAGATTTTTCAAAGTATCCCATGCTTTTTTAGCTGTTCTCAGTCCTTTAATTTCACAGACTATTCCATCATCTACAGCCACTGAGCTGGCTGGCTAGTGGGGGGCTGGCTGGACGGGGGGGGGAGGCAAACTCTATATTTTAACTTAAAAATTGGGGGGTCGCCTTATGCGCCCAATCATCTTATACGCCGAATATACAGTATTTGTATCCCGCTTCTCTCATCAGGATCAGGAACATTCCAAACACAAATATTAAAACAGCACCATTAAAACAATTTCTATCATTATAAATAACTTCACACATTACATATAATACAAATGTTAAAAATGTAAATAAAAAAGATCATAGAATTAAAAACAGTGAGATGCAAAATGACATATAAATTTAGCATAGCTTTACCTTACTTTGGCCTCTGAGCTTTCCCTTCACTCTCTAGGTGGTGTGTGGCTGCAACTCCCACAATCCCTCACCATTGGCCATAATTGCTAGGGCTGATGGGAGTTGCAGTCCAATAATATTTGGAAATACACCATTTCCTCACCCCTATATACCGTCCAACACTTCACTGATGAAAATCATGACCCATGCGGCCGAGCAATATCAGAATGTGGCCAAGGTGGCAAAAGTTATCCGTGAGGAAAAACACACAAGCTAGGGGAAGCTGCAGCAGTTTTCTTTTGCCTGAGCCTACTGAGAAGGGCAAAATTCTTCCCCCTCCTCTCCTCCCTGTTGAATCAATAGAGTCCAGACCACTTTTGCACTTTGACATCAGTTTGCAGTACTTGAAATAAAGTGAAGACAAAGGGGAGGAGTGGAAAAAAGAGAGTCACTGGGACATTTTAACAGCAGCTGAAAATGTGGGGTGACAGAGAATGAATTGGGGTTGTCCCTGCCAAACTGGGACAATTGAAGGGTACGGGCCTGCATTAGATTGCAGGTCATGGGCAACACCAATAATCTCAATTTATTTATTTATTTCTCTATGCCTCACATACTTTCATTATTTTTGTGTGAGGCAGAATGGAGAAATCATTCTAGAAGATTCCATCAGCAAACTAGAGTGGCCACGATGGCAAGATGAATACTAAGCCAGGTTCTTAGATATGTATCATCGAGCAAATGTCAGAACCTTACTACCTGATGATATCAAAGCACGAAAAGCCAATCTGGAGTCAAATAATAATATAGCAACTGGCATTGCACACTTCAGTGCCCTTTACTGTTTGTTCCCGGACATGGAACTGTCAGACTGTGCGACAAGACAGCAAGAGCTGGAGAAACAAGGTGAGAATGAACCTTGATTTAAATTACCTACCAGCCGGCTTTCAAATTCACTGTGAACTTTCTATCACAAAAGGAAACAAAAAGCCCAAAAGGAAGCTTAAAACATACTGTGAGCCCTTGGTATCCATGGGGTTGGGTTCCAGGAGCCCCCATGGATACCAAAATCTGTGGATGCTCAAGTCCCATTATATACAGTGGCAGAGTAAAATGGTGTCCTTTATATAAAATGGAAAAATCAAGAATTGCTTCTTGAACTTATTTATTTATTTATGGAATATTTTCAAGTCATGGATGCCAAATCTGTGGATGCCAAATCCGTAGATACAGAGGGCTGACTCTATTTTTTAAAAAAAAGAAAAAATTGTTTTCCTCGATCAAACAGAGACAAAGCAAGTAAAGAACCCGAGTCTAAGATCCTCATCCCACCTCACCTCACCATTGACCATGCAATTGTCCTGTTTTTAAAGCCAGTGAGTGCCCAGGTGAGCAAACCTATAGTCCAGAAGAACTATCAGGGAGAAGCCAAGCCACTCCCAAGGATTATATGGGGTGACAAACAGAAGCTTAGTGCAGGCAGTCCAAGATTCAAAGGGAGAAAGTAGTCCTGAGCAGAGCCAAAAACGAAGAGGAGAGATGCTGAAAAGATTAGTCCAAATGTACATTACCAAAGGTCAAAGAGCCAGGATGCCAGACAGGGTTGCACAAAAGTTTGGGAGCTGATGTTCTTCATCAACAGAATGGCCTGTACTGAGCTAATTTAGAGCCAGAAGTTAATCAGCCCAGCTTGCCTCATTAGCTCAGCATCCTGTATTTAGAGTGGAGCAGGGTGTTGCCTGACTTTTTGCTGGAGAGTACCTCTGCCTCCTCCGCCTCCTCCTCCTGATCTGCAGCTGTTGCCAGTGCCATGGCTAGACTTGCCAGCCTCCTCCAGCTCCAACTGGGGCCCGTCATCCTGACCCTTCTCTTCCCCTTTTTCATCCAAGGAGGCATCCTTCAGGTTGGACATGACAACCGTAGCCTGTTCATAGAGATGCTAGGGTGGGCCTATAGAAAGGGAGAACTTCTGAGGGTGGTAGCATCTGTTCGCCAGTGTGGTGTAGCGTTTTGAGTATTGGACCAGAATACTGGGAGACCAGGGTTCAAATCCTTGCTCAGCCATAGAAACCTACTGGGTGACCTTGGGCAAGTCAGTCTCTCAGTCTCAGAGGAAGCAATGCCAAACCTTGTCTGGACAAATTCTGCAAAGAAAGCCCCTTAGGGTGGTCATAAGTCAGAACTGACTTGGAGGTAAACTGCAACAAGAAGCATCTATCTACATTTTATGGCAGGGGTGGTCAAATTTTCAGGGCTACTGCATACTGGCCCAAATTCAGTGGCAATTAGGGTTGCCAGACTGAAAACTGGAGAGGGCTCTTGTACCATTAATGGTTGTGTAGAAGAAGGAATTTCAGTAGGCATAACCTGAGCAGGAGCCTTTGATGACTTGGAGCTCTCTCATCCATGAGGTCACCATAAGTTGAAGTCAATTTGATGGCAATTAACAACACCACAAATGGCTTGTTACCTGGTTGCATGACAAGCCACACCTGCTGAAATTCCCGCTTCTACACAACTATTAAAGCTATAGGAGCCCTCTACAGTATTCAGTCTGGCAACCCTAAGTTTCATGCTGGTAGCAAAAAGCCACATTTTTCTTTTAAAAGAAGGTGCACAGGGACAGGTATTTTAAAAGCAGAATTGTGCTCTTAGGAGGCTTTGGGGAGGATTTTTTTGCTTCAAACCAAAAGGAAAAATCCCTCTGAACCTTGCTTTATAGCAGAGATGAGGATAGTGCAGTCTGTGGACCACATATTGTTACCTACTGTGATAGCCCCCATCTTGGAATATCAAATAATTGGCTATATTTAAAAATTTAGCTAAGTAGGGCATCCACGTGGCTACAGGTAAACCAGGGACCCCCTAATATCAAGGTGGGATTCATGTGAGACCAAGGGAAGGGCCATTGGAAATTCCTCAAAACAAAACATTTCAGTTACACACAACACCTGGAGGTGAGCCAATCACTAATCCACTCAGTGATAGCAAGAGACCTTATTGTTTGTGAAATGGGATTTTCCTCTCCTGCTCCCCTCCAACAAAAGACGTTACCTGTTTCCTATTCAATTCCAAAAGTATTGCTCATTAACAATCATTAACTCTTCCAGCATACCCTTTCTTTGTTTTGGTCTGGGAACCTCCAAGAACCATTGTATTTCACTCAAACTCTGATCCCTGCAGGGGAAATATTCCATATAAATATTACCTCCAAACACTACCAAACTGCACACAGTTCCACTTCCTTTCAGACACCATGTCACACTGTGTAGCCAGGCCATCATCCAGACCTCCCCACTCTCAGTTTACTTTGTGATTTCGGCTCTGCAGGATCAGTACAGTATAACCTGCTGCCCCCTTACTCTAGCAATAGCGCTTCTATTTCTAGGCCATTTATCAATGCCAAAGCACTCCCTAAGCAGTTTACAACATAGTTGACCCCAACAAGCTGGGTACTCATTTTACCAATCTATGGAAGGATGGAAGGTTGAGTGAACCTTGGAGCCCTGTAGGATTGAACTCACAATGTTGTGGTTGCAGTTCTGGCATTTAACCACTGTGCCACCAGGGCTCCATATTCTCCATTCCTCTCTTCCTCTACCCAAATACATCCTACTATTTTTGATAGCCTTGTGTGAGTGCTTGAAGCCTGAGTGTTTGTCTGGATGCTGTTGATATTAATTTGCAATAAAGATCATTTAATTGTACCTTTTGGCTTAGAGTCCCCTTCTTAGTACATACATAGGTTAAAAGGTCCTGCTGTTGCTCGTCCTATTGCTGCCATAACTGAGCTAATTAAATATTTCCCATTTTGATATTTGTACAATAGAGGGTCCCCACAGACCCCATGCAATTTGGGTAACAATATGGCCAACTAATCCTTTTCCGTACAACAGGTTTCTACACACACAAACACACACGTTTTTCTTATAAAAAATATTTTCCTGCAATACTTTGGAACATTTGAACAAGGAAAAAATTGTGCAAGTCTTTTTTTTTTTTTTTGGACCTGGCAAAGAATAATAATTAATACTCTCTCCATACCTAGATAAAGATTGGGGCAGGTCATATGCCTCATTTGGTTCCAAGGGACCTTTGGGGAAGGCAGCTAGTCAGCCAGCCATCCAGTTGCTTTTTTGGACCAGAAATCCCAGAAAGGACATGTTGCCTCTGGTTGTCCAAAAAAGTGACTTCTAGAGGATCTGAGATTTGAGTACTTGATTTTGCTGATTTATGTGTATTTTAAAACCTGTCGTTGTAAAGTGCCAGAGAAACAAGTAAACATTTTCATTAATTGCTTTTTCAACCTTTGAGAATTAGCTACTGCCCTCCTGTCTACTGAGTCAGTCTCCAATTGGTGGTACTTTATTTTTAACAATTAAAAACAGAGACCATGCTATTGCCATTTAATAGGATCCATGTTATTGCCGCTAGAGAGCAAAGAAACAGAACCACAAACATATTGGAGAGCATGAAATGAACTGAAATGATGGACCCATTGCTTTCAAATCTTTAGCTTTTGCTGTATTAGCGGGAGTCAGCTGTGTTTATTATGCTAATCTTCCCAGGAGGAAAAAAAAACATGTTCAGTCATTAACCTTCTTTAGCATTATACTTTCATTTGATCTCATTTGATTTTATTTGGAAAGCACAATAAAATGCCCTTAGTCAACAAATGTGCTTTCAAGTCTTTTAAAAAACAACAACAAATGAACCAATAATCTTCAGCTGATCATGCAGACTTTTCTTAAGTTTTCCAGTTCAAAGTTGAACCAAGTCAGAAATGAGTTAACTCCTTCATCAACAAGAGAGATAAAGAAAGCCAAGTTTCATGCAGATGCTAGGGGTCACCTAGTGGTATTTATAGAAAAGACTTGCCAAAGGGGGCTAAGTACGGTAATCACAATAAACTCATTAAATTACTAAGGAAATTATCAAATGCGGCTAATGTGGCACCAGAATAACAACAGCAGAATGCCAATATCACATGGCGTTTCTTTTTATTGACAGGCCAAGCCGTGAATAGATTGCCCATCCTGCTTTGGTGCCGGAATTGCCAGCGTTTGAAACCTCGGGCCATTTAACTCACGTGAATGCAGCGTCAATGGCCAGTCCCGCATGAACACTTCCAGGTGAGATCACAACACCCTGGTAAGTGACACACTTTTTTAAACCTTTCCTGGTTTACTTGCAAGTTTTAAAGTGTGTGTATTTGTGCTTTTTGTAACTTATTGTGTTTTATTTTTGAATTTCCCATGCAATGAAATCTCACGTGATTTCAAAGAAGGAAGTGAATGGGGCTTTGTTCGGTTCCTCTTTATTGCTGGGGAAGCCTTCTGCTGGGATTAGAGGTAAGTACTGTGGGGGGCATTCTTTTTCTGGAATAAAAATAGGTTTTATAGATGCTGACAAAAGAACATTTAAAGGGGATTGTCTGATAAAGTCCTCAGCTGTAAAAAATGCCAGGGAGCAGACAAAATAGCAGGCCAAAAAATGTTTCGATCGCCTCCTGGAACTCCCTTTTCATATAGAAAATGGAGACATTCCTCTCTCCCTTTCCTTAAGTACACAGGTACTTTTCCCATTGACACCAGCCTATAACTAGAAGACTCTGGACAGAAATGTTTTGCAACTCTTAGAACTAAAGAAGCATGGCAAGCTTGGAGCTGTTCTTCAACTTGTAGATTTCTGAATGTATTCATTTTCAATTTTTAAATTTCTGAAGGTGACTAAACAGAGGCTGTCGTACTTTGGACATAAAATGAGATGATGTGGTTAATTGGAAAAGACAATAACGCTTGATAAAGTGTAAGGCAATAGGAAGAGAGGGAGACCACACTACATGTGGATTGACTCAATCAAGGAAGCTACAGCTACCCTGAGTTTGCAAGACGTGAGCACCAGAGGACAGTTTATGACCTGAAATCTTTGACCTTAGTCAAAGTCGACTTGATGAGTAATAATGACAATATTTGTTATCCTTACCATTCAGGGTCACTAAAATACATATAGATGCTTCAACTTGGCTAGATCATTGTAAATGTTGTTGTTGATTGTGCAGACTTTCAAAACACCCATGTGTTTTCATCAGGCCAAAATGGTTAAAGTATACTTGCAGGGGAGAAGATAACAGTGTTAAGAGTTAAGATGTCTCCACGTTGTTTTGAGATTGTATGTTCTGTAAAAGTCCTCTTGGAAATGGATAAGCCCCACTTGGAGAGAAAGGAAGGCCAGCTATGACCTCCTCATAGGAACATGGGAGGCTGCCTTATATTAAATCAGCCTGTTGATCTGTCTAGTCCACTACTTTCAAAACTGACTACCAGTGGCTCCCCAGGGTTTCAGGCAAAATTCTTTCCTAGCTCTACATGGAGATGTCAGGGATTGATCCTGAGGCTTTCACGGAGCTTGGGAATATTTCTTTTGGGAAGACTACCGCTCCCAGAGTGCCCCAGCCACCACAGTCATTGGAGAATTTGGGGAGTTGTAGTTGAAAAGGTAACTTTTCCAGATCTGATTGTGTTGTTGGCCCATCTACAAAGGTATTGGTTACACTAACTGATAGCAGCTAGATAAATTCCATACTGTCCAACTGTCCCAGTTTGGCAGGGACAGTCGTGATTACTCATCTGCCATCCCACTTTTTCATCTGCTTTCAAAATGTCCCAATTTCTCTCTTCTCTTACCACTTTCCCCCTGTTGTCCTCAGCTTACTTCAATTGCTGCAAAATGAGTTCAAAGCACAAAGACTCTTTGCATTCAATTAACTCAGCAGAGACAAAAGGAGAGGAGAGGGCGGAATTTTGTCCTTCCCAGTAGGCACAGCCAAACACAATCTGCTGCAGGCTCTCCTAGCTTGTGTGTTCATTTCCATTAATAACTTTTGCCATCTTGACCACATTCTGATGTTGGTTGACTACACATGTCCTGGTTTTCATCTGCAAAATATTGGAGGGTATGAATTTCAAACTTCTCAACCAAGCTATACATACTGGGTTATGGAAACCATAAACCTAGATTGAAGAGCTATTTGTTTTCATCACAGGTATGGGAGTCAAAGAGAGACAGCATGATTTAGTGGTTTGAGAGTTGGACTACAACTCTGTAGGCCAGGGTTCGAATCCCCGCTCAGCCACTAAAAACTCACTGGGTGACCTTGGGCAAGTCGTACTCTCAGTCTCATACGAAGGCAAAGGCAAACCCCTTCTGAACCAATCTCTGAGAAAATTCACCTTAAGGTCACCCTAAGTCAGAAATGACTAGAAGGCACATAGCAACAACAAATGGGAGTCAAAAATCTCTTTATTTCATCCAGACTGCATATTAATTCTCAGGCCTCACCTGTGTGGCATTATAAGCAGCTCAAAAGCCTCTCCAGGTAATTTACACTCCAGTTTGAATTTCAATCAGTTGCAGGTGAGTTCCCAAGAGTTGTCTCCTATCCTGCAACTGGAAAGTGGCAGCTTCCTCAGATTTCCCCCTCCCGTTTATGAAATCAGCATAAATCAGTCTCTCTGCTTCTGTCAAAACAAGAAAACCGAATTAATTTGTGCGTAGGATGCCTTCCTTATTATTCTACTAGAAGTAGCAATTGAAGTCTTAGGTTCCACCTAGTGGTCAAACAAAAAGACCACTGCTTTTTGGTCATTTCATTCTTCTGTTCTAGTACTGTATATTTGTGCAGAAGGATTCATATTTATATAGACTGTACAATGTATTTAGCCAGTACAATGAATGCATGGAAATCAAAGGGGAGCTTCCCACCAATTGGGGTGGTGATGGTTATGTGCTTTCAAGTCAATAATGACTTCCAGTGACCCTTAGCTGATGGTTTCCCTTGCCTAACTTCCACCTGTCCCACTTCCAGTGCAGCAGCAGCGGCTACTGCCGCCGCTGCTGCTCAAGAGTAATTCTGCGTCTCACGGGAAGAACCTAGCTTCAGGGTCAGGTGCATCATCCCTAAAAGCTTTAGTCTAAACCCACTTCTAACTATTCCCTGCTGTACTTCATAGAATCATAGAATTGCACAGTTAGAAGAGACCACAAGGGCCATCCAGTCCAACCCCCTGCCACGCAGGAAATCACGATCAAAGCATCCCCGACAGATGGCCATCCAGCCTCTGTTTAAAGACCTCCAAGGAAGGAGACCCCACCACGCTCCAAGGGAGTGTGTTCCACTGCCAAACAGCTCTGACTGTAAAAAAATTCCTCCTCATGTTGAGGTGGAATCTCTGTTCCTGGAGCTTGCATCCATTGCTCTGTGTTCTAGTCTCTGGAGCAGCAGAAAACAAGCCTGCTCCATCCTCAACGTGACATCCCTTCAAATACTTAAACAGGGCTATCATATCGCTTCTTAATCGTCTTTTTTCCAGGTAAACCTACTCAGCTCCCTAAGCCTTTCCTCATAAGGCATCGTTTCCAGACCTTTCACCATTTTAGTTGCCCTTCTTTGGACACGCTCCAATTCATCCATATCCTTTTTGAATTGTGGTGCCCAGAACTGGACACAGTATTCTAGGTGAGGCCTGACCAAGGCAGAATAGAGCGGCACTATAACTTCCCTTGATCTGGACACAATACTTCTATTGATGCAGCCCAAAATCACATTGGCCTTTTCAGCTGCCGCATCACACAGTTGACTCATGTTCAACTTATGGTCTACTAGGACTCCTAGATCCCTTTCACACGTAGTCTCATTCAGCCAGGTCTCCCCCATCCTATATCTATGCATTTCATTTTTTCGTTTGCTTGATTAAATGTTTGTGTGTGTATGGTGTGAATGTCCTTTAAGTCAGTTCAATAAAGGTTCATCAGTTATTTGTATTCTTGACTTCATGTTTATTCCTGGCTCCACTGGTATAGATAGGGCTAAAGATTCTGAATGGTACAGAGGCTCTTGCACTGCCATTTGAGTTGCTATAATTCCCCAATGTAAGATGTGGACTTTTTTCATGGACATGAGAGTTTTGCATAACAGGAGCACAGTGTCTAGACCAAGGGAAGTACAGTTGTCCTTCCATATCCACGGATTTGGTATCCATGGATTTAAGTATTCACAGCTTGAAAATATTCTTTAAAAAATAACAATCTGAAAAGCAAAACCCCGATTTTGCCATCTTATATAAGGGACACCATTTTGCTATTCCATTGCTTATAATGGGACTTCAGTATTCACGGATTTTGGTATCCATGGGAGGTCCTGGAACCAAATCCCAGCAAATATGAAGGGATAACTGTAACAGTGCCACTCTGTTCGGCTTTAGTCAGACCTCACCTGGAATACAGTGTCCAGTTCTGGGCACCACAATTCAGGAAGAATATTGACAAGCTGGAATATGTCCAGAGGAGGACAACCAAAATAGCGGGAGGTCTGGAAGCCATACTCTATGAGGAGCAACTTGGGGAGCTAGGCATGTTTAGCCTGGAGAAGAGAAAGTTCAGAGGTGACATGATAGCCATGTTTAAATATTTGAAGGGATGTCATACTGAGGATGGAGCAAGCTTGTTTTCTGCTGCTCCAAAGACTAGGCCATGGAGCAATGGGTTCAAACTGCAGGAAAAGAAATTCCACCTAAAGATTAGGAAGAACTTCCTGACAGTTAGAACTGTACGGAAGTGGAATACACTGCCTTGGAGTGTGGTGGAGTCTCCTTCTTTGAAGGTTTTTAAGCAGAGGCTGGATTGAATCACACCACTCAGTTTAAAGCCCTCCTGATATTTCAGAGTCTTAGCAAAAACATTCCTGCCAACTGCTGTGAGGTGCAACCCATCCCTTGCCAGTAGTCCAACCTCCATGAAACCGCACCTCATGGTCCAGGAAGCCAAACCGTTCCCAACGGCAACATCTTCGCGGCCAGTTGTTCACCTCCACTATCTTTCTCTCCCTTCCTGGGCCATGCCCTTCCACTGGAAGGACAGACAAAATGACTACCTGTGCATCCAAGTCCTTCAGCTTCCTACCCAGAGCCTCATAATCCCTTTTGATATTCTGAAGGCTATGCCTTGCAGTACCATTGGCTCCCACATGGAACAAAAGGAAGGGATAACGGTCAGTGGGCTTCACGAGTTTCCTCAGCCTTTCCGTTACATCATAGATTTTTGCACTTGGGAGACAGCACACCTCTAGAGACATCTTATCAGGCCTGCAGACTACTGGTTTTGTACCTCTCAGCAGAGAGTCTCCTACCACCACAACCACACACTTCCACCAAGAATTGGCAGAGGCAAATCTGTGTGCTGAACCATCCAAGGTCTCATTCTAAGAAAACCTCCTGCTCCCTAAGATTCTGTACAGTGGCTAATCTATCCCCAGGTTGCTGGCCTTCTCTTCCAACAACAAAACCAACTTGTACTTGCTACAGGTCTGGGGAGCTAAAAACATGAAAAAATAAATCTCCCATCCCTCTCTGGAGGGCATTTGGAGGCAAAAAAAAAAAATTGTGGGTGCATGAAGTATATGGGGGTGGAGCCCTCCAAGGTCTCCAGGGAGGAGATAATGTGGCCACTCCTTGCTTTAGAATAAAGAATCAGCTTTTTTTAAAAAAAAAATCCATACAATGAGACAGCTAAAGTTTTCTTGAACAAATGACCAGCCTATTGGTCCCTGACTACTGAGGGCCCTCCGTATCTTTCGGGGGGGGGGTTGGTTCCGGAATCCCCTGCAGATGGCAAAGTCCCATACTAATCAATGGGAGTGGCCATTTTAAGTATGGGTGCCATTTTAGGTATGCAATGGCACCATTTTAGGTATGCAGTGACAATTTGTAGATGCTTAAATCTGTGGATATTGAACCCAATGATACATAGGGCCCACTGTATTGGTCTCCTACAACAGAGTCAGTTGCACTGTATACCTATTACAGTGGGTCCTCTGAATTCACATGGGTTTGGTTCTGGGATCCCCACAGATGGCAAAAATTGTGGATATCCATGCCCCATATTATTAAATGGCAGTTATGTGCACATGGATGCATCTGTGTGCATATCACCATCATTTTAGGTATGGGATGCAATGATCTGCAAGCAGTTAAACCCCTGCATGGGGAGCCCATGGATCAGGAGGTCCCACTATACTGAGATAGTAGAACTGTACAGATGTGGGGGTGAACTGCTTCAATGGAAGCCGGTGGTATCCATGTCATGAGCGAGGTGAATTTGCTCTTTGTTTTGTTCCAGACTTTAAGGGAGCTATAAAAGACATTGAGCCCTAACCACAGAATAGATTCAGCACCTTGGGGGTATCCTTTACAGTGTGAAATAAAAGTGAGACCAGATTCACTGTATCTCTGACATGAAAGCCTCTTGCTACCTGGACACAGCTTGGGGACATAGATTGAACCTGCTGTGCTTGCTCCTAAGCATGCATTCAATGACGATTAACAATGTGTACCATTTGTTTCATCTGTTGTGTAGATCTAGGACCAGCCTGTTAATATTAATACACTGTGTCATGAACTGCATGGCTGAGGAGGAGCAGGAGGGGGATGCAGAGAATGCAACCAAGGCAGAGGGGGAAAGTATAGCTGAGTCTGAAGAAGCAGAGACTGTGAAGTCGAAGGATTTCACGGCTGGCATCCATAGATTTTCCTTGGTTTTTTTTCCGGGCTGTGAGGCCATGTTCTGGAATAGTTTCTTTCTGACGTTTCGCCTGCATCTGTGGCTGGCATCTTCAGAGAATGGCTGGGTAGGAGTGTATGTGGAGCTTATATTCTGTGAACCCCTATAGGTTAGAGTAAGCAGAGATGGCTTCAGCTCCCTCCCAGAGGCCAGCTGAACCAGAGAAAGAAAAGAAACCTCCATTTGAAGAACAAACAGTCTGCCAGCCAGTGATAGATGATACAAAAGACATGCCACCTCCCTTCTCTGTACACTGAAGAGACAAACACCACACCCAGCTGTGTTTAAACACCAAATGCTGACCTATTTCCTTGCGAATCAGCTTCACCTGACCTTGGAACTCTAGCTATAAATCTGGAAGCAGTTCTTCCTTCAAGCCAGTGCTGACAACTGTTTATCTTGCGTTCTTGCACTCCTCCTGGATCCTTGCTTGCCTTGACTTGGAACAGATTTATGGACTGCTGCTTTTAACCCTTTGCTGACCATGGATTTGGACCAAGAACCTGACTCTACTGAATTCTGGACAGGCTTTTGACTTCCCTGGCAGCTGGTATGGACAATTGGTAATTGAACTCTGGACTGGCTTTTGACTACTCTTACATACTGTATGGACTATTGGTGACTGAATTCTGGACTGGCTCTTGACTTCTCCTGCTTCTATTGTGGACAATTGACAACAGGCTAGAACTGCACCCCTTACCCTGTTGTTCCTGCATTCATTGTATTGGGAACTGGAATACACTGCCTCGGAGTGTGGTGGAGGTTTTTAAACAGAGGCGGGATGACCATCTGTCAGGAATGATTTGATTGTGTATTCCTGCATGGCAGGGGGTTGGACTGGATGGCCCTTGAGGTCTCTTCCAGCTTTATGATTCTATTATTCCTCTCCTGTTGCTCCTCAGACACTTGCCACTATGAGTTCAGGACCCATTGTTAATTATTTTAAATTTTTGTAAGTGTTTTCTTTTTACTTCCAGGATGGGGGAGAGCTGTTTATGAGATTTTCTGCCTCATGTGCCAGAGTAACTTGGAATAACTATCCAAGAGTTATTTTGGGTACTGGGCACCTTGACTTTTGGAGGGGGGAATACAACTTGCTAAATTAGAGCTAGCCACCAAATCAGTAGTGACTTGGTAAGTCAGTAAGTTCCGTTGATTCAGTGGGCCTACTCTAACTGGGGCTAATAGGTTCAGACCAGTGACTACAACTACCCATACTGGCTCAAGGATTCTGGGAGTCATAATCCAGAAAAGTAACTTTTCCAGTCTCTGCCCATGATAGCTACTCTGTTTCATAATTATGGAAAAAATGATTAAAATTTATTTTTATTTTATCATTTTGCTGTAATTACGCAAACACAGCAAAAATAATGATTTAAAAAACCCAACAGGCATGGAGTTATCCTTCTTTGGAATAGCAAGTAGGAGGGGGACAGGGCAGGAAAGGCTTTCTCTCAGTCCCGCCATCATCACAGGCTCACTTGGTGAGGACACGAGAGAGTTCTTCTCAATTGCTGCTCCCACCCTCTGGAACGCCCTTCCATGGTTGGCTAGGCTGGCCTCTTCCCTGCTTTCCTTTTGCTGTCAGGCAAAGACATTTTTTATTCTAGCAGGCATTTAAATTATAGCTGTGGGCACAGAAGCTTTTATTCGGGTGTACTTTTATTGTTTTCATTCTTTTAACTTTTATATGTCTTATGTATAATTTTAAAATATCAGGATTTTAATTGTTTTTAATTTTTAATTGTATTTTTAATCGTATTTTATGTGTTGTGAGACTCCTTGAGTCCCATTCTGGGAGAAAGCCAGCATATAAATAAAATAAAATAAGGAGGAGATTAAGGGCTCTGAATGTCATGACTGCTGTAATGCCGGAACTGCTGCGAAGAGACTTATCACACCGGGGGGGGGGGGGGCAAAGCAGCGCAGTCACAGAAAAGAAGAGAGGTGTGTAAGAAATGTTTTCAAAGTGGTATGTTTCTGGTCCTTTCATAATGCAATTATGAGATACTAGCCTTGTGTGATAATCTTCTGAACCCATCAATATGGCTTTGAGTCCATCAAGACCATATATTCCCTCATCATGAAATCTTAAGCAGCTGCTTTAGACTGGGCGACATACTCCCTTCTTATTAGTGGATTTTTTTTTTCTTTTTAAAAATTGTTAAATTGGAAGATGACAACCTTTCAGACAAAAACTGTAAAGGAAGAAATGAAACAATCTGGAAATTCAAATATCAGCTATTCAGGCTTGCTATGACTTGGCCTGAATTGCTGAGCTCTGTTTTCTTTGGGCCTATTCTTCTACACCAAAGCATAGAAAAAGAGAAATGCAAGATAACATAACCCTCAAAATCAATTCTCTGCAATGTCGTTTTCTATCTGAAATTACCGGTATCGTTGCCAGTAAAGGGAATAACAGCTGCGGAATGAGCCCCCAGAGACCCTTTAATGATTTACTGAACGGTCACTGAAACACTACAATTTAGTGGTTGAGGTATTCATCGTAATTCCCCTGACTCTGACCAGCTGTAATTAAGCTCTTTAATATGCATGAGAAATGATGGAAGGCTGGTCAGCAGAGATTTCATGAGCACCACAGACAAAAAACTATTCTTTTGGCATCATCTTTTCTATGAGCAATCTGGGTCATCGTGGCTGAGCAGATAATAGATTCCCTTCATCAGGAAAAGAAGATTCAGCATTGATCTTACAATACAGACTGTGGAAATGACTTTTGATTGCTTCCATTCACTTTCAGATCCAACAACATACCAGGCTAGGTCACCTAGGCTCCATGGTATAGACCAGGAGTGAGCACAATGAGGTCCATGGGCTGCATGCAGTCCATGTACCCCACTTTTGTGGCCTCTGAAGCCCCCCCCCATCCCAAAATGTGTTTTTAATTTGCCACAATTTGGGCACATTTTTTGCCTTAAGACCACATGGAAAGCCCCCTGAATGCATGAAAACAAATTAAAATACACCACTGCACCCTCACCAGGACTCTAGAACCCTGTAATAACACTCCCTTCAACATTTCAAAGATGAAAACCAGGACACATGTGGCTAAGCAACATCATTGCATGTTCAAGATGGCAAACATTAATAAGGAAGAACACACAAGCTAGAAGAAGCTGTAGCAGTTTGCTTTTGCCTGTGTCTACTGGAAAGGAAAATTGGTTCATAGGTTTATTCTGTACAGCAAGATCCTTGATTCACCAATTTGGCTTCCTAATTGCTCCATCTTCAAGGTGTCATCCCTTCAAATATTTAAACATGGTTATCATGTCTCCTCTTAACTTTCTTTTCTCCAAGCTAAATGTACCCAGATCCCTAAGCTGCTCCTCGTAGGGCATGGCTTCCAGATCTTTCACCATTTTGGTCACCCTCATCTGGATATGTTCCTAGCTAGCTTAACAGTTTCTGGTGAGATTCCCTATTAGCCAAGACAAATATTATTTTGAAGCAAATGTCAAGGTGAAGCCTTGTTCGATTCCCCCTCCAGGGAACCACAACCAGTTAAGGTTTGGAGCTCACAAGTACTCTAGAAGGGAGCCAGCGTGGTGTAGTGGTTTGAACTTTGGATTAGGACTCTGAGGTTTGAATCCCCACTCAGCTATAAAAACCCACTGGATGATCTTGGGAAAGTCTCACTTTCTATTCTCAGCCTCCTCAGAGGAAGGCAATGGCAAACCTCTAATGAATAACTCTTGCCAAGAAAACCCTGTGATAAGGTTGCCATAAGTCTGAAATGACTTGGAGGCACACTGTGAGCAAGTATACCCATTTCCTTGTTGCCATCTGCTATTGCATTAGATGCCTGCGTCTCTTTAACTGGGCAGGTCAGAAGGCCATTCCCAATGACATTCTGTATACAAATGCAGTTTTCTTCCCTGCTTTCTCTTTTAATTGGATGGAGAAGGAGGGGGCCTCTGGTGTTGGCTAAACTCGCAGGATCCTTTCCATGAAGGTTTCTACCATTATTATCCTCTCTTCCTCCAGTTGCCCTTCACCAGCAAGCTACAGAGATACAAGGTTTTGTTGCAAGTGTTTTGTTATGGTGATGTCAAACAAGGTTATGCTTGCATATCCACAGAGCTTTCTTATTTCTCCAAAATAAAACTGGGTGTGGGTGGGAGCTAATGAATTTTCCAGTAATTGCTTGCAGGTCAATTAATTTCAAAATGACTGAAAAGTAAACTGAAGAAGAAGCTTAATTAAGTGTAGCCAAAGAAAAACAAATACGCCCATAATGCTGTTGGCTCACAGCTCAGCTGTTTCCCTTCATTCCTTGGAATGCCTCAGAGGCTGAAGGAAGACTACTGAGAAGGCATTCAGAACACAAGAAACAACCTTCCTGAGGTTTGTCATCTCCTGTTCCTTTGATGTGCACTGTTTAGAGGCATGTTGACACATAGGCATATAGAATGGTTGCCTATAGGCCAGTGATGGGCAACCTTTTGAGCTTGGTGTGTCAAACTTCGCCAAAAAAGTGAGCATAACTCAGGTGGTGTGTCACTTTGAGGAAAAAACTTTAGGGGGGGTGGAGGAAAGTGGGTGACCAGGGCTTCGAAGCCCCAATCACCACTTTAGGGAGGGTGGGGTGTGTGAAACATTCTTCTTGGCATGCGGCCACCTTAGCGGCCATGGGTCATCAAAAATGGCTACGAGTGTCAGTGCTGACACACATGTTATAGGTTTGCCATTACTCCATAGGCCATAAGGGCCACTGGGTGGTTTCTTATCTACTCAAGTGCCTTCACTTATGGCAACTGACTGGTTGATGAGGATGTTTGGAAATGTGAGAGTACTCTCTCAAGTAGAATTCAAAAATGTAGCTGTGTTAGTCTGGATCAGTATGCAAAGGGATCTTAGGGACATTTTGAGAGAAAGAGGTTGGCAGCATAAGCTTTTGTAGATGTAAGTCTACTTCATCAGATGCATAGAGTGAAGTGCCTAGGAACAGACCTTTATAGCTATGCATAAGCTGATGGTATGTTTGAATAGCAATAGAAATGCAAAACTTGTGGGTATGGTGATGAGGTGACAAGTTCAGAGAAACAGCAGAACTAGAAGATAGCCACAAACTCCAGTCCATCAGCAGTGGGTTGAACAGAGACAATGGTTTCCTGGCACATTACACATATTATAACACTAACATTATAACACTAGTTAACACCCCAGCCTCATGAGGGCTCTTTTGGCTAGTTTATCACATCTCCTTTATGTTTCCCAGCCAGCATCATGCTACATTCCAATAACTCTCTCCACCACACATATGGTTATCTACTCACCTTGGCTTTAGGCAACATCTTTCCTCCTGCCCCCCCCGCCTAAAATTGAACTTGTCCCCTCATCACCAAATCCACAAGTTTTGCATTTCTATTGCTATTCACACACACCACCTGCTCATTCATATCTATAAATGTCTTTTCCTAGGCACATCACTCCATGCAGTTGATGAAGTAGACTTAAGTCTATGAAAGCTTATGCTACCAATCTCTTTCTCTCTGTTAATCTCAAAGGTGCTACAAGATCTTTTTGCATCTCTCAAGGAGAAGAATCAGCTAGCAAGGCAGAAGGTGAACAACAACCAGTCCCATGTCTCCCTCACAGGGTCTAGCAGAGAAAAGAAGCAGTTTAGTCTTCTTTGTAAAATATATAATGCTAGTTTTACTTAGAATACTTCTCCACAATTAGTTGTATGTTCTAATAGAGAAGAGAGAGATAAATAAAATGGCTTTAGGTTAGAATGACACAGAAAGACAGTGGATATGGTAAAACAAGCAGAAGGGATTGTTGAATCAAGTGGATAGACTCAGTCAAGGAAGCCACAGCTCTGAGTTTTCATGATCTGAGTGGTGCTGTTGATGACAGGGTGACTTGGAGGTCTCTCATTCATAGGGTTGCCATAAATCAAAGTCGATTTGATGGCAGTTAACAACAACAACTTCTGGAGAATTCATGTTTATGGTCACTGACAACTGAATGTGACCCCCCAAAATATACTTTTTGAGCCTGGAGCTCTTCAATTGAATTGAGGCGCTGAGGATTGAGGGAACTGAGAAATGACATCTGCTGTGTTCTCCTAGTCATGAGACACATTGAGAGAAACAGTTGTGGCAGGACCTCAATGGATTTCTCCTTTTCCACATGCCCCACAACTAGGAGAATGCTACAGGATCATTTCTCAGCTTCCTGATCTGTAGTGCCTCAAAAATCCTTTGGTTGGGCACTGCCTGGCAGAAAAAGGTAGACTTCAGGAGGGGGGGTGGAGGTGGCATCATCAAACATAAGTACAACAATGGAGCTCTATAATCACAATTATGCCTGACGATGCAGAATCTCAGCGTATGTTATTATATTATATTATGCACACATATCTTCCCCTATGGATGGAGCTGGACCTTTTTGTCAGATGTGGAACATCTGCACTGAGTCAAGGTTTTGGAAACAGAATTGCACATGGGGTGCTGTTGCACTTTCAGCTGTACATGCAGTTGTGCAACACTGCCATTCAGCACAGGAGTTGTGTAGCACAATCAATACATAATTCCACATGTGGAGACTTCTGTGACACAACCTGATGTAGGACTTTTTCAGATGCGTAAAAAGTGCTGTGGAGGGCTCAGGAGAGGTACGCACCTGTTTTGCAGCAGGGGGCCAGTTTCTGACGACACCGTCCCTCTCGCGTTACCCTCCATGTTCCTTTCATGTCACATGGAAGGAAAAGGCGCTACTTTTTATTCATGAAAAACTTCTGTGAGTAAAAAGTGGCGCCTTTTCCTTCCATGTGACATGGAAGGAACATGGAGGGTAATGCAAGAGGGACGGCGTCATCAGAAACTGGCCCCCTGCCGTGAAACAGGCACGTACCTCTCCTGAGCCCTCCGCAGCACTTTTTATGCGTCTGAAAAAGTCTGTAGCCAGCCAGTGTGGTGTAATGGTTTCAGTGCTAGACTAGGACTCTGGGAGACCAAGTTTCAAATCCCCACTCAGTCACAAAAGCCCAATGGCTGACTTTGGGCACATCACACTCTCTCAGCCTAGCGGATGGCACTGGCAACCCCCCTCTGCACAAATCTTGCAAAGAAAACCTCATGATAGGTTCACCTTTAGGTCACCGTACATTGGAAATAACCTGAGGGCCCACAACAACAACAAATTGTATTTAGTAGTATATTAAAAACATGAATATATAATCATGGACTTTTGATAAAAGTGCAGTGTACTCAAACACATCCCAAGTGCTGTCCCAAGTGATTTGGAGAAAGGAGAATAGCAATCAATTAGATAGATAGGTATACAGATAGATAGATAGATAGATAGATAGATAGATAGATAGATAGATTCAAGGGTGTATACAGCAGTAGAGGGTCAGTTTCTAAGGGAGAAAGAGGGTATTCACTGCTCCAATAATGCATTGTTAGACCCAGCAGCTAATGTAGATGCCAGGGCAGGAGAAAATTAAGTGAGAGCACAAAATAAAGGTCAGTCAAATGCTGAGGCAAAATGAATAGCCTACACTGAGTTGTCAAGGCATTAAAAGAGAGCCTATTCATCCACTACAGCTGAACCATTAATGGAGCTGGAGTACAAAGGTCAAAGAATGGGGGGACCACCCATCCCCACTCAGCCTCCAAACTCCTCAAATGAGACACCTTCTTTTCAAAATAAATCAAACATAGGTTTTGCATCAGACCATTCCAGAGTTCAGACTTTTTGTCTCACTCAGGCTTTTTAACACTGAGATGCTACCCTGTAGATAGTGCCTAATGCTCTTGGTCACAGAACTTTGCCCTCCTCTGGACACGTTCCAGCTTGTCC
This sequence comes from Gambelia wislizenii, assembly GCA_030847615.1. Classification (NCBI taxonomy): domain Eukaryota; kingdom Metazoa; phylum Chordata; class Lepidosauria; order Squamata; family Crotaphytidae; genus Gambelia; species Gambelia wislizenii. The sequence goes on from JAUMIR010000003.1 coordinate 362,423,305, forward strand.
ATATACTTCTGGAATTGTGGTGCCCAGAATTGGACACAGTATTCCAGGTGAGGTCTGACTAAAGCAGAATAGAGTGGCACTATTACTTCCCTTGATCTAGACACTATACTCCAATTTATGCAACCTAGAATTGTATTGGCTTGTTTAGCTGCGACATCACACTGCTGACTCATGTTCAGTTTGTGATCCACTAGGACTCCTAGATCCCTTTCACATGTACTGCGATCAAGCCAGGTGTCACCCGTCCTATATCTGTGCGTTTCATTTTTACTACCCAAATTTAGTATCCTACATTTATCCCTGTTGAAGTTCATTTTGTTAGTTTTGACCCAATTTTCTAATTTGTTCAGGTCATTTTGGATTCTGATCCTGTTCCCCGGGGTATTAGCTACCCTTCCTAATTTGGTGCCATCTGCAAACTTGATAAAGCATACCCTCTATTCCCTCATCCAAGTCATTGATAAAGAAGTTGAATAGCACTGGTCCCAGGACAGAACCCTGTGGCACCCCACTGGTCACTTCTCTCCAGGATGAAGAGGAGCCATTGGTGACTACCCTTTGGATTTGGACAGTCAACCAATTATAAATCTACCTAACAGTTGCATTGTCTAGCCCACATGTTACTAACTTTTTTGCAAGAATATCATTGGGGACCTTGTCAAAAGCCTTACTGAAATCAAGATACACTACATCCACAGCATTCCCTTCATCTATCAAGTTTGTAACACTATCAAAAAAAGAAATAAGATTAGTCTGGCATGAATTGTTTTTCAAAAACACCATGTTGACTTTTAGTGATCATAGCATTTCTTCTGAAGTGCTTACAGACTGTCTGTTTAATTATAGTGATCCGCTCTAGAATCTTTCCTAGTATTGATGTCAGGCTGACTGGGTGATAATTATTTGGGTCCTCTTTTTTTCCCCTTTTAAAGATGGGGACAACATTTGCCCCCCTCCAGTCTGCTGAGACCTCTCCTGTTCTCCAGGATTTCTCAAAGATTATTGTCAGTGGTTCTGAGGTTAATTCTGCCAGTTCTTTTAGTACCCTTGGAGACTTCCAACATCCAACAACACTCCTCTTTCTCCACAACACCAACCCACACATAATGCATCTTGAGCTTCAGTTATATAGGAGTGTTTGATTGTCAGCCTTCTACCTAGCCACAGCTGTGATCAAACCCACTTCAGCTGTGCTAGTAAGTGGTCTGTTGCACCAACATTTTTCCTTTTGCCCTCAAAGCAATATTATCCTGACAATTTTCACCCTAACTTCGGGGCTGGGTGTTGAAGAAAGCATGGCAGCTGTAAAAATAAAAGCCCCAGGGAGGCTACCTGTAACATGTGGGCTGAACTTTCTCCACCACTGCTCTAGATGTTGCCACAAGTGTGCATAAAAGCAAGGAGTGAGAAGAAAATACAAACTTATCAAAATACATACATAAATTCAATGGAAATTTGTCTTTTGAGTCCCAGGTTTTTGGGATTTAAGTTCCCAGCAGCCCCAGCCTCAGTAGCCAACACTGGGTATTGCAATCAAACAACATCTGGTGGGCTGTGTGATTCTCTCCCCTGCCGTAGTCGACCTTTGGGGATTGGATAGGTCCTGCCTAAAAGCACCTGACTCAGGCTACAATAGATGCTGGGACAGCATCTACGCATGGCTCCAGATTGTATAGGGTACAAAGGTAACCTGTCTGCAGTATTGCTTTTTCGCATATTGATATGAAAAGGCTCACCCTTCAGCTTTATTTCTGTAGATCAGGGGTGGGAAACTCAGACCCAGGGGTCTAATCTGACCCTTTTGGGGTCTGAATCTAGCTCTCTGGTGTTTCCAGATTATTTCATGGCTCGCACACCTCATTACTTCATGGTTCCCAGCATTTTTTTTTTACAGGTACCCCCCCCCCATTCCAAAAGGTCAAAAGGCCTCACCTAAACTTTAGTTAGTGGTAGTATGAGATTTAATCTAAAATATGCTAGTATTTGGGGTACTGCTTTTTCGCCTTTGGCTCTAGCCACTACTGGGATGTGGCTCCTGAGAAGCTCTCTGAAATTCTATTTGGCCGTTGGACTGAAAGAGGTTCCCCACCCTTGACAGAGAAAGAAACAAATGCATTTATCTAACCCAGCCTGGTACCCTCCAGATTTTTGAACTGCAGCTCCCATAATCCACCAGCCAGCCTTATGGGAGTTGTAATTCAACACCAGGCTAGAGGAGGTTTTTCTAAGATGTTTCTCCATGTTAGTCCCTGTCCCCATCCACAGATATTATGAAATATTTGTCAGGGTACTATTGATTTAAGGACAAAGAAAAATATTGAAGCAACAGACTACATGCTAGCACAGCTGAGGTGGATCTGGTCACAGATGTGGCTAAGCAGAGGGCTGCCAAGCAAATACTCCTATATGTGTGGGTTGGTGTTGTAGTAAAGAGGAGTGTTCGTGTATGTTGAAGATATTACTGTTAAGATGATGAGGTTTGTTGTGTATATACTTTGTTTGTTTACACTACAACTGAAGATAAAGGCCTCCAGATATCTTTGGATGAACTTTGCAACCTGTAAGTCTTTTTCTTGTGTGTGAAAGTGGGTCAGAGCAGTGAAACACCTGCTGGCTGAAGTCTCTGTTCCTGAGTTACTTTTTTTGCCCGTTCTGCTGCACAGTATTGCTGTTTGGCTACACCAGGGTTAGTTTGTCCGCAGGCTGTGCCAGGTGTCTCTCACTGGGCCAACAGTGATTGAACAATACAGTACTTGCTTTTCCTTGCTTGCATCAAGATATACTGTACTTATTTCCATGGAAACTCCCATAGCAATTCTCACCTGTGGGCTGTGCAGCTCTCCTCCATGTTCCAAATGCTGACTGGAACTGATGCTGAACTAATTTGGACATACAAGAAAAAAAAAACACCTTGGATTTGATAAGCCAGTTTTGAAATACAATAAAAGACCCTGGCCACTTGTCACTTTACAGTACAAGGGTGTGCACAGAATTTTCCTTCATAAATGTCTTGTATAAAATGAAACATACTTCAATAAGGCACTCATTTATAACTCAAATCAATGGCCAGCCTAATCAAAAACTCATGAGAGGCTCTGGCATTTGCTAAATGTTGTCTCTGGCTTGAGGCAGGCGATCAGGTGGCTTTATCACAATGTGAGTGGAGTATGGCAGACATAAGCTTTGAGTGCAAATTATCATCTCAGGGAGTTCTGAGCAGTGTTGCAGTAGAGCCAGGGCTTGTTGCAGTAGATTCAAGGCTTCTTGATTAACAAGGACAACAATGCCATTTGCCTGATCTCACAGTTATCCTAAGTCAGGTCTTTAAACAGTTTCTGTACCATAACAAGGACTGGAATCCTGTTGGTGTCATATGAACACATAAGATCTCTTATGTATGCAATTGTACTGAAGATGCCAGCCACAGATACAGACAAAACATCATAAATAAACTCTTCCAGAACACGGCCTCACAGCCCGGAAAAAACCCACAGAAAACCTATGGATGCCGGCCGTGAAAGCCTTCAACTTCACATTGTAACTAGTTACTTTTGAAGGTCACAAGGTTGCAACAAACTTACATTTGAAAAGCAATGCAGCAAGTAAAATCAAAATTAGTTTCCTGGTGTAGTAATTTCGAGTTATTTTCCAAAATGATTTTAAGGGCATTTATAAGAGGTAGTTTGACTAGAAGTTTTCAAGTTACATGCCATTCTCTCAGCAATCCTAAGAGTGCATTTTTTTTTCAAAAAAAGTGACAGAAATTAGCAAGCCGTACTGTGATGAATGTGTCATGTTAACTTTTTTCATTGTTGTGATGACTAAAAGGCATGGGTTACTTTTCAAACATTGTACAGTTGTCCCTTCATATTCGCTGGGGTTTCGTTCCAGCCCCGCCCCCCGCCCCCTGTGGATACCAAAATCTGTGAATACTCAAGTCCCATTATATGCAATAGCATAGCAAAACAGTGTCCCTTATATAAGATGGCAAAATCAAGGTTTGTTTATTAGATTATTATTTTTTAAAGAATATTTTCAAGCCATGAATACGGCTAAAACTGTGGATGCTAAATCCGTGGATACAGAGGGACAACTGTAGTTAATAATGGAGCGAATTACTTCAGTAACTTCCAAGCTCTGAAATTAAGTATGCTTTGCATAACTCCTGGGGGAATTTTGTTGCCCTCCTGATGTTGGTGGACTCCCAGAATCCTTCACCATTGGCTAGGCTGGCAAGGGCTGCTGGGATTTGTAGTCTAGCAAAGCCTCATAATTCCTACCTTGATGTTACAGAAAAAGTCCAGCTGAACTGATTTATTTTCATCAGATGAAAACTAGAGAGCTCCAATGAAACTGAAATATTTGACAGAATTCCAGAAGCATAGCATCACATGTACACATATAAACACAGACACACAAACCCATGGCCTCCCTTATAAATCTTTTGCCAAGTGTACCTGTGTCATTCTCCCCTCTTTCACCCTCTCTTGTTTTCTACTTGAGAGTTGCTCTTCAATTCTCCTCATGTTGGCTGCCCCATTCAACAGTCCGGCAGACTTCTGGGGACTCATATCCACTGAGGTCAGGCAACTCATTTCTGTTTCTTCCATGCAGTATTTCTCAGCCTTTTATAGAATGAAAGAAAACCATCTTACACTGTTAAAACGAAATTAAAAAAAATTAACTATGGAGGCACAGTGCCACCATGTGGACCATGTAGGTAAGTCACAGAACAGATCAATCAAGAGAGCAGGGATGGAGGAGAAATGTATTCTGTTTGAAGCCTGACAACCCGCATACTCCCATTTGCACATCCTGAGCTTAGACATGTGCTGTGACACACCTGCACACAGTAATTCATATTTTTTATGAAGTAAATTGCTATTGAACCTTTATAGTTGTGCCGTGTGGGTGCACCTGTGTTCTGAGGGACAAATAGTTACTTTTGGTAAAGAAGACTAAGGTTGCCAGATCTCAGGGCTTGGCCCCTCTTCTCTGGTACTCAGGATGATGATTTTCAGGGCAAGAGGAATACGTGTATGTCCATATCTACATATATATTAAAGGCTTGGGTATGTACAATAGGTTTGGGTATGTTTCTTCTCCCAGTGTGTTGATTGGCTGGCTCAGGAAACACACCCAACCAATCACCACCCACATGCGAATTCCCTCTCCACCTCACAATCCACTTCTGCCTTTCAATCTGCATCTACACCTCCAGTCTCACAGTCCCACTGCTGCCGCTGTGACAGGACCCAGACAGTCAACTGGCAGTGGCAGTGGGACACCACTGCGGCCACTGCAATGGCACCCAGGCAGTCAACTGTGATCTGTGGTGGCCGTGGCCAGGCAACAAAGTGAGTCACCCTCAGAAATTCCAGGAGAAGACTATATGGTACATCAGGTCCAGCTAGTATGTATAGATTTTCCATCATTTGTTAGAAGTGGTATTTTTTTATATGAATGTTGTACTCTGTGGAACTGTGGTTGATGCTTAATGTATCCTACTTAACGTCACCACCAGGGCCCACTTCCTTCTACATCACAAGGGCCAGCAAGCCAGAGGTCCTCCAGCCTGCAGCAGCCTTTCACCCCATTCCACTGGGCCAGGAGGCTGTAGTGGGGCCCTGAGGACTTCTTGGCAGCGAGGCAGCAGCAGGAGGGGGCGTGGCCAGGAGTGGCTGGCGTATTAAGCCACTCCCACCCCCTCAGGAACACCAGCCAGCAAGCCAGGGGTTCTCCAGCCTGCAGCAGCCTTTTACCCCATTCCAACGGGCCAGGAGGCTGTAGTGGGGCCCTGAGGACTTCTTGGCAGCGAGGCAGCAGTGGGAGGGGGCGTGGCCAGGAGTGGCTGGCGTCTTAAGCCACTCCCACCCCTTCAGGAACACCAGCCAGCAAGCCAGGGGTTCTCCAGCCTGCAGCAGCCTTTCACCCCATTCCACCGGGCCAGGAGGCTGTAGTGGGGCCCTGAGGACTTCTTGGCAGCGAGGCAGCAGCGGGAGGGGGCGTGGCCAGGAGTGGCTGGCATATTAAGCCACTCCCACCCCCTCAGGAACACCAGCCAGCAAGCCAGGGGTTCTCCAGCCTGCAGCAGCCTTTTACCCCATTCCAACGGGCCAGGAGGCTGTAGTGGGGCCCTGAGGACTTCTTGGCAGCGAGGCAGCAGCGGGAGGGGGCGTGGCCAGGAGTGGCTGGCGTATTAAGCCACTCCCACCCCCTCAGGAACACCAGCCAGTAGCCAGGACTCGAAGCCAGCAACTGGAGTCAGCTAAGGCCGGGAATGGAGTGGGGGCGAAAATTGGAGTTGTGCTGGGGAAAGGGAGGTATGGTCGGAACAGAGTGAACAGATGTTACAAAAGAAGGCAGTATCGCTGTTTGTCAGCTATCCCACCTTCAGTTCACCCTGTTTCCCGGAATGGATTGGAGAGTGTACCAACCATTCCACAGAACCTTACTTTGCTCCTCTGCAATGCCAGGTCGGTTAAGAATAAAACTCATATTATTTACGATCTACTCTTGGATGAGGATGCCGACCTGGCGTGCTTCACAGAAACCTGGCTGGGAGAGGATAGCGCTGTCACATGGGCGCAGGCCCTCCCAGCCGGGTATTCTGTCAGTGAGCGGGTGAGGGGAAGTGGGCGGGGGGGGCGGAGTGGCTCTGGTTTATAAGAACAATCTGACCTTGACCAGGATACCTGTCCGAAACACAGTCCACTTTGAGTGTATGTAATAATAATATAATAATAATAAAATTTTATTTATATCCCGCCCCTCTGCAATGCAATCGGGGCGGCTTACAATATAAAAACCCCATGGTCACCATACCCTAGCCCACCCACCCCTTAAAATAATATTAAATTACAAAGAATTAAAAACATGGATTAATTAAAATATATATAAATTAGAAGAAAAAAAAATTTAAAACATACAATCATAGCCTAGAAAGGGCAGCTGAGTCTTGGGCCGGGATAATTATTCAGGAAAGGCCTGCCGGAAAAGATCCGTCTTGACAGCTTTTTTAAAGCTGTCTAAGGTGGTAGTAAGACGGATCTCGTCCGGCAGGCCATTCCATAATCTGGGAGCAGCAGCAGAGAAGGCCCTCTGGGAGGTCACCGACAGCCTTGTTTTCATAGGCTGTAACAGATTCCTCCCAGAGGACCGAAGTGTGCGGGGAGGGTCGTACGGAAGGAGGCGGTCCCGGAGATAAGTTGGACCCAAGCCATGTAGGGCTTTAAAGGTCATAACCAACACCTTGTACTGTACCCGGAAACTAATAGGCAGCCAGTGGAGAGCTTTTAGCACCGGTGTTATATGCTCTCTTCTGGAAACACCAGAAATCAACCTGGCTGCCATGTTCTGGACTAGTTGAAGTTTCCGAGTCAAGCACAAGGGTAGCCCCATGTAGAGCGCATTACAGAAATCCAGACGGGAGGTTACCAGTGCATGTACCACAGTTTCGAGGTCCCTAGTTTCCAGGAAAGGGCGCAGCTGGCGTACCAGCCGAAGTTGATAACAGGCACTCCTGACCGTCGCATTAACCTGATTAGTCATCTGGAGCGACGGGTCCAGGAGCACCCCCAGACTGCGAACACAATCCTTGGAGGAGAGTGTAGTTCCATCCAGGATTGGAGTTTGTATTCCCAGACCTGGTTTTGGGCCTGTAACTGTTAGTACCTCCGTTTTGTCTGGATTCAGTCTCAATTTGTTTTTCCTCATCCAGTCCATTACTGCTTTAAGACAATCATTCAGAGGAGAGATGCCATCTGAAGTCGAAGCTGATGACCGAGACATGGAGAAGTATATCTGGGTGTCATCCGCATACTGATGACACCGCATTCCATGCCTCCGAATGACTTCTCCCAGCGGCTTCATATAGATGTTAAATAGCATCAGGGACAGGATGGCACCCTGAGGAACGCCACAGTTAAGCTCTATTCTAGTAGAGCAACTGTCCCCAAGCCTCACCCTCTGGGATCTGCCCGAGAGGAAGGAACGGAACCACTGCAAAGCAGTGCCTCCAATTCCTAACTCCCTCAGGCGATCCAAGAGGATGGAATGGTCTATTGTATCAAAGGCCGCTGAGAGGTCCAAGAGCACCAACAGGGTCACACTACCCCTGTCGATACCCAAGCGGAGGTCATCAGCCAGAGCAACCATGGCAGTCTCCACTCCATAACCCGTCCTAAAGCCAGTTTGGAATGGATCTAGATAATCGGTTTCATCCAAGACAGCTTGGAGTTGGGAAGCTACCGCCCTCTCAATCACTTTGCTTAGAAAAGGCAGCAAAGAGACTGGCCTATAGTTGTTCCTGTCCAAGGGGTCCAGGGAAGGCTTTTTCAGGAGCGGCTTAACCACCGCTTCCTTCAGACAAGGTGGAAGGGAGCCCTCCCTGAAGGACGCATTGATAATATCCCTAAGGAGTACTCTCGATGCGTCACCCCCTTGGGTGGCCAGCCAAGATGGACAGGGATCGAGGGGACAGGTCGTTTTCCTCACTCTACCAAGGAGCTTGTCCACGTCATCGGTACTCACAGATTGAAGCTGATCCAATAAAGTTTCATCAACGGAGTTGCTGGACACCTCGTCTATAGATTCAGTCATAACACTGGCATCTAAGTCGGCTCTTATCCGAGAGATTTTATCTGCAAAGTGGATGTTAAATGCATCACAGCAGGCCGTTGTCGGGTTGAGTAAGGGGTTCTGCGCAGGTGGAATCTGCGTCAGCTCCCCCACCACCCTAAACAGTTCTGCTGGACGGGACTCTGCAGATGCAATACGTGCAGCGGAGAAAGACTTCTGCGCTGCACGTATTGCCTCTCGATAAGAATTAAGGAAATTCCTATGACGAGTCTTGTCGGCTAAGAGTCGAGTCTTCCGCCAGGTGCGCTCTAGTCGTTGTCCAGCCTGCTTCATTTTCCTAAGCTCCTCTGAGTACCAGGGCTTACGGTTAGGAGCAGGCTGGAAAGGACGCTTGGGAGCGATTGTGTCAATAGCCTTGGTGAGGTCGGTGTTCCAAATATTAACCAAAGCTTCGACAGAATCACCGGCGTTACCAGCCTAAGGACCAGGGACAGTTTGGGGATTCTGCTAGTATACCGACCACCCCGTTGTCTAGCAGACTCCCTAACTGAGCTGACACAGCTGGTCTCAGAGTTGCTGTTGGAGTCGCCCAGACTTTTAGTTCTGGGCGACTTTAACATTCCACTCGAGACCAGCTTGACAAATCTGATTGGTGCAGCTCGGGAGTTCATGGAAACCATGACAAACATGGGCCTATCCCAATTGGTCATTGGGCCCACACATTGTGCGGGTCATACTCTCGATGCGGTCTTTAGTACGGAACAGGAATATCCGTGGGCGGCGGTTATTAAAACCGCCGCATTGTCATGGACGGATCATTTCCTGGTCAAGACTGAACTAAGAGTCTCTTCCCGCCCCACCAGGGGTGGTGGACCCATTAGAATGGTCCGCCCCCGAAGGCTAATGGAACCAATAGGATTCCAGAAAGCCTTGGAGGATTTAATGGTTGGTAACGCCGGTGACCCTGTCGAAGCTTTGGTTAATACCTGGAACACCGATCTTACCAAGGCTATTGACACGATCGCTCCCAAGCGTCCTTTCCAACCCGCCTCTAACCGTAAGCCATGGTATACTTCAGAGCTTAGGAAAATGAAGCGGGTTGGACAACGACTAGAGCGCAACTGGCGGAAAACTCGACTCTTATCCGACAGGACTCGACATAGGAATTTTCTTCGGTCCTATCGAGAGGCAATACGTGCAGCGCAGAGATCCTTCTCCTCTGCACGTATTGCGTCTGCAGAGTCCCGTCCAGCAGAGCTGTTTAGGGTGGTAAGGGAGATGACGCAGGTTATACCTGCACAGAACCCATTGCTTAACCCAACAACGGCCTGCTGTGATGCATTTAACAACTACTTTGCAGATAAAATCTCTCGGATAAGAGCCGACTTAGATGCCAGCATTTTGACAGAAACAATTGACGAGGTGTCCAGCAACTCCGTTGATGTAAGTTTACTGAATCAATTTCAATCTGTGAGTACCGAGGACGTGGACAAGCTACTTGGTAGAGTGAGGAAGACGACCTGCCCTCTTGATCCTTGCCCTTCATGGCTGGCCATCCAGGGGGGGACTGCCTTGATGGTGTTCCTTAAGGACATCATCAATGCATCCCTCAGGGAAGGGTGTGTTCCATCTTGTTTAAAGGAAGCGGCGGTTAGGCCGCTCCTGAAAAAACCTTCTCTAGACCCCCTGGACATGACTAACTATAGGCCGGTTTCTATGTTACCATTCTTGTGCAAAGTGATCGAGAGGGCAGTTGCTCTTCAACTCCAAGTGGTCTTGGATGAAACTGATTATCTAGACCCATTTCAAACTGGCTTCAGGACGGGATTTGGAGTTGAGACTGCCATGGTTGCCTTGACCGATGATCTGCATCTAAGCATCGACAGGGGTAATGTGTCCCTGTTGGTGCTTCTGGACCTCTCAGCAGCTTTCGATACGATAGATCATGGCATTCTCCTGGATCGCCTGAGAGGGTTAGGAATTGGAGGCACTGCGCTCCAGTGGTTCCGGTCCTTCCTCTCGGGCAGGTCCCAGAGGGTGCGGCTTGGGGACAGCTGCTCCAGCAGAAAGGAGCTTACTTGTGGTGTTCCACAGGGCGCCATCCTGTCCCCGATGCTGTTTAACATCTATATGAAGCCGCTGGGTGAGATTATTCGGGGTTATGGGGCTGGGTGTTATCAGTACGCTGATGACACCCAGATCTATTTCTCCTTGTCCCGATCATCAGCCTCGAATCCCAATGGCATCTCTCCTCTTAATGACTGTCTTAAAGCTGTAATGGGCTGGATGAGGAAAAACAGATTGAGATTAAATCCAGACAAAACGGAGGTGCTCAAGGTAGCGGCCCCGAAACCAGGAGTTGAGTTGCAACCTCCAGTCCTGGATGGGGTCACGCTCTCTGTTAAGGACTGTGTTCGCAGTCTGGGGGTGCTCCTTGATTCATCGCTTCAGATGACGAGTCAAGTGAATGCGACGGTCAGGAGCGCTTGTTATCAGCTTCGGCTGATACGCCAGCTGTGCCCTTTCCTGGAAGTAAGGGACCTTGAGACTGTGGTGCACGCGCTGGTAACCTCTCGTCTAGATTTCTGCAATGCGCTCTACATGGGGCTACCCTCGTGCTTGGTCCGGAAACTTCAGTTGGTACAAAATATGGCAGCTAGAGTGGTCTCAGGAACATCTCGGAGAGATCATATAACTCCAATACTAAAATCTCTCCACTGGCTGCCTATCAGTTTCCGGGCCCAGTATAAGGTGTTGGTTATTACCTTTAAAGCCCTAAATGGCTTGGGTCCAACTTATCTCCAGAACCGCCTCCTCCCATACAATCCTCCCCGCATACTCCGGTCCTCTGGGAGGAATCTGCTTCAGCCACAAAAATCTAGGCTGTCTGCAACCTCCCAGAGGGCCTTTTCAGTAATCGCCCCCAAATTGTGGAATGGCCTGCCGAATGAGATTCGTCAGCTGACGAGCTTGAGTAGCTTTAAAAAAGCACTAAAGACGGATCTCTTTCGGCAGGCCTTTCCTGATTAGATCCCGGCCTCAGGAACTCAGTCTCCTGGCTTTTTAAAAATTATGTATATATTTGTTTTTAATGTGTTTTTTAGCTAGAAGGTTTTAATCTTATTGTGTTTAATATCTTTTTATGTGGGAGGGTGGGGGTGGGTGGTGTTTTTAGTCATTATTATAATGTTTTAATTGTTGGAAGCCGCCCCGATTGTTTTTAGCAGAGGGGCGGGGTATAAATAAATTTTATTATTATTATTATTATTATTATTGTACCTAGGTCTAATTTGGCCCTGAAATTTCAGGCACTGGGATACTCCTGACCTAGCAACCTTAGGTATGGTTGAGCGGTTTAAGAGAAATAGTCAGAGGCACTCCCGCAGCATCTGCCACCTTAGGCAGTTGTCTCATTCTGATTAATGGTAAAGGTGTAACAAGCCATTACAGCCCCAACTTTATTCATAAACTCATAATTGGTTACATTATATAATCTGGCTTGCTGTGATCTTCCATAAAGTTGGCATTAAATTGGGAGTCTCCAAATACTAAGGTTGGAACCATGCTTGAGAGCATGTATAACCTAAGGAAGGGCCTTCTAAATTCCTCAAAAGTTCACATCCCCAGGTAGGGATTATGCAGAAGCCCCAGAAGACTGTTAAAGTTCAGATGGTTAATTCTTCTTGGATGACTCTGGAAGTGAAACATTCACAGACCACATCAAAGGTAGTTGGATTCTCATTGTCATGCGAGATGCGGGTTTTCCTCTTAGAGATCTCCAAGACAATAGAAGGCTACCTGTCACTCATCAGTCCTAACATATTCCTTCCTTTGATGACCATTAACACATCCAGGGATCCATTGTTTATCTCCGGGAATCTCTAGCAAAGATTGGCTTTCTCTCAAATCATCCTTTCAGGGGAAATATTGCTTATAAATATTGCCCCCAAACTCCACCTCAGTATGCACAGACCCCTCTCCTTCTGTCTCCATGTTAGTTTGTGACACCAACCCTCCTTCCTAACTTCCCTCCCATTTCTGTCAGTTTGTTACCATGCACAGATCCTTTCCCTCAAGTACACACCAAACTTCCTTCCTACCCCTCCCTCCTTTCTGTCTGCTTCCTGCTTGACCCTCCAAACACAATTATTGAGACTTCTCTGCTCTTCAGATTGGTATAATATAACCTATCATCCCTTCAATCTATTCCTCTGTCCAAATACTTCCTATTTTCTTCAATAGTCTTGTGTGAATGCTTGAAGCCTGGGTGTTGGTGCAAATGCTGTTAAGACCATTTTTCAATAAAAGCCATTTTATTTTTATTTTATTTTGGGCTCAAGTCCATTCAGTGAGTACTGGTATACTCAAAGTCAAAGATCCCGCAATTACCCCATGTCTCTCAGCCAATTTGAGCTAATTAACATTCCCCAAATCACTATTCGGGCACACATGGAAATTCCAGAGGCCTCAACAATTTGGGTAAAAGAGGCATTATGTTGAGAATATGTGCAAGGTCCCATCTGGTAGCCACATCCCACTTCAGGTGGGCCACATGTTATGCATGTGTATCAGAAGTCTTTCAATTAGTACCATGTAAATTGTAGGACTTCTCCACATAGAGCTCTTCGGAAATTTCCTTCTTTTCTGGAAAAAACTCTATAAGCCTATGTGAGGAGTGGGCACCATATGACATTCCAAATGTTGTGGGACTGCAGGATTCCTCATTGTTAACTAGGCTGGCTAGGGCTGATGGGAGTTGTAGGCCAACAACATCTGGGAGGGCTGTATAATTCCCACCCTTGACCTATGTGGTTAAATGGCAGGTACAACACTAGCCATCCTTTTATTTTCAACTATCTATCCCACCTTCCTGTAAATACAGAGAGAAGACAGGAAACAAAATATTTAATGAGAAGTAGTAAGCCTGATTGAGAGCCAGCATGGTGGTTTGAGCATTGGGCTTTGACTCCCTGTGGATGTCATGGATACTCACTGAGTGACCTTGGGCAAGTCACATTATTTCAGCCTCAGAGGCACGCAAGAGCCTCCTCTGAACAAATCTTGCCAAGAAAACTCCATGATAGGTTCACTTTGGGGTGTCATAAGTCAGAAATGACTTGAAGGCACACAACAACAAAGTAAGCCTGGGTGACCTTGAGCAAGTCAAACACTCTCAGTCTAAGAGGTAGGCAATGACAAAACTCCGCTGAATAAGTTTTGCCAAGGAAGCCCTAGGATAGGGTCTCCATAGGTCAAAGTCAACTTGAAGGCACATAACAGTTCAGGAAGGGGATTGACAAGAGGGAATGTACCCAGAGAAGAGCAACCAATGTGATCAAAGATCTGAAAACCAAGCCTTATAAGGAACAACTTAGGGAGCTGGGTATGTCTATCTTGGTGAAGAGATGACTGAGAGATGTTTGAAAAGATGTCATGTAGAAGATGGAGTGAACTTATTTTCTGCTGCTGCAGGGACTACAACATGAACCAATGGATTCAAATTACAAAAAAAGCTATCTCCGAAACATTAGGAAGATATTCTTCACTGTCAGAACTGTTCAACAATGGAATAGACTGCCTTGGGTAGGGGTGGATAGACAATCTTTCTTTGGGTGTCTTTAAATGGGCATTGGATGGCTGTCTTTCAGGAGTGCTTTAGATGGCCTTGCAACTCTTTCCATCTCTAAGATTCTATGTCTTGATGTACAACCACAACAGCAGGTGAACCTTACAGAGTTGCACACATAAATGTGTCGGACAGCTATGGACTACGACCTTTGGCTATATCAGAACCAATACTAATTGTTGGTTTGCTTGTTTAATTTATATCTTACCTTCTCCCAATATGGGACCAAAGCAGCTCACAACACAAGTTAAAACAAAATGCAGTGAATACAATGGAAAATGCAAAAGTTTTTTTAAAAAACAGTTAAATAAACAATTATATTAAAACTGTAATTTAAAACCATTTCCAAAGTAGTTAAAACATAACAACAATGATACGAACACAGCACACCTCAGTTAAAAAGCCTTCTGCTATGGCCAGTGAACACCCAAAGCCTGGGTAAACGAAAAGGTCTTTGCCTTCCAGCAGAAAGAAAACAGAGAGCAGGCCAAGCTAGCCTCCCATGGGAAGGAATTCAACAACTTGGGAGCAGTCACTAAGAAGGCTACGTTACTGCCTGCATGAGGGTAGAAAATAATGCTGCCATCTCACCGGACCACATCAAGGTGCCTGTTATCCAAGCCTAGCCAAATTATGGTGGCAAAAAAAAATCATAGAAGCATTTCTCATCCTCCCATGGCAATAAAGCCACAAACTAAAAAGCCAACAATTTGCTGTCCTTCCATGATACCCATTGTCTTCTGACTGAGACAATTGCCTTATTCTGCTTGGTGATCAGGCCAGCCTTCATTGTGTCCTCAGTGTGGAACAATGGGGGTGAAATGTTTTTCTTCCCTGAAACCCAAAAAGTTGTGTTTTCACTTCACAAAATTCCAGGAGAAACATGCAGCAAGTAACCACTACCTTTCAAAAAGCACTGAGTTAACTGCTCCATCGTGCAATTGTTACCTGCCCTGACAGCCCCCACCTTTTACTATCTCATCAGTTGGCTAAATTTCATATATTGGCTTATTAGTGGCACTCCACATAGTTGAAGGTAGACCAGGGATCTCCCAAAATTAGGAACCAAAGTTTGCTCAGAAAACATAAGGTAGTAGCCAGCTCAAATTCCTCAAAGACACACCCAGGTCAGAATTATGCAAATTCCCCTGAGACTATAGAGTTAGGGAGGCAATGAGCTAATTCTCCCTGGGGACTTCTAGAAGTGAATCAGTCACTAACCCAATCACAAGTGGCTGAGTGCTCATTACCTACAAAATGGGTTTACCCCCTCTCCCTCTCCAACAATGGAAGATTGCCTGTGACCATTCAGTCCTAAATGTACCTCGCATTAACAGTCATTAAAACATCTGGAGAATCCATTATTTAATCCTGGGAAACTCTGATTAGACATTGTATTCCACTCTAAACCACACCCCTTCAGGGGAAATATCGAAAACAAATATTACTCTAAAATGTCACCAAAGTGTACACAGATCCCCCTCTTTCCACTACTGTATCACTACTCTACCCTCCCAGACCTCACGCTGCTGGTTTCCTGTGGATCTGCTCTTTGGATTGGTATAGTATAACCCACAATCCCCTCACTCTAGTCCTCTATCCAAATACTCCCTACTCTCTTCAATAGCCTTGTGTGAGTGTGTGACACCTGAGTGTTAGCGTGAATGCTGTTAAGATTGTTGTCAATAAAAAACATTATTAGTTTAACTCTGTGGCTGTGAGTCTGTCCAAGTTAGTACTGGTATACACAGGTGAAAAGATCCCCATAGTTTCCCGACCTCTCGCATGTCCATTTGAGCTAATTAATATTTCACATTTTAATTCAGAAGCTAGTGGGTCCCCACAGACGCCACAGAATTTGGGTAATATCTTGGTCCCAGTGGCAGGTGAGAAACCCTCCATCCATCCCGACTGCCACTGCTGTGGCCTCTGAGGGAGAGAAGAGCAGTCAGGCACAGCTTCATCATGCCTAAGGGCAGGGTACTGTCAAATTAACAATTTGTAAGCCACTCTTTTTGGCTGAAGGACAGGATATAAATGCTCTAAATACATACATACTGGAGAGTGGGAATAAAAATGCTTTGGCAATGTCAGGGGCTCCCAGGAAATACTTTGCTATGAGCTAAACATCCTATGGATCTCCAAAATAAAGTTTAGGAACCAAACCTGGCATTTCCTGAGGCTTTTCCCCCCATCTGGAGGTGCCCTCAATTTCAGCTGAAGAACAATCATTCCTGGGGTCACCGTTTGTCCTATTATTGTAAATTTTAGAGTCCCTGCTAACAGCCTGGTTGCTGCTAAGATCCCCTTTCCCCCACTTTTGGCTTCCCAGGCTGTCTGCTCTTGCTGACGGAAGGTCTGCTGGCCCAGCCAAGATTCCTCAAGTGAAATTTCCCTCATAGAGCTCACTGAGGCCCTGAGAGGAAAATGCTGTGACTCATTTTTCTGCCTGGCCACAAAGAGGTGGAGGGGAGGGGAGGAGAGAAGCTGGATGGGTGGATTGAAAACTTCCTGTAGAGACAAAGAAATGAAGTGTTGCTCAGAGGAACTCTGCCAAGAGTTAAACCCTCTAAATCACAGCGAAATTGCCAGAAGTCAGCTGGCACAGAGAATCCCACCTCCCCAGCTGCTCTGTGGCAGTCATAAATGGGCCAGGGAGGCTAAGCCACTGCAGCAAGAATTTAGTAAAATCAGGGAGAAACACAGGACAAATCTTTCAGTCTATTGACCCCCAACCCATTAAAAAAAAAATTAAAACAGTGTGAATGTGTGCATGCACACACACACACACCACTCTGGCTTGTTTTCAAGGTTCCTGCGGATTTTATTGAGGCCAAGTAAATCAGCCAAACATTTCCACAGCTGAGTGTATCAAACAATATACTGTACCTTTCAACATCTGTTAGCTTGAAATGGAAATGTTCATTTTAAATTACTTGACGGAAGAGGCCCTCCTGATGAAATCAGCAAGTTTCAGATTAGGTCTTATCTTTTTCAGACTGCTAGAACTGAACTGGGTGATTATAATTTTTTTTTTAATGTGTGTTACATTGTTGTCATGTGCCTTCAAGTCATTGCTGACCTATGGTGACACTAAGGCAGTGTTTTATTGGCAAGATTTGTTCATAGGTGGTTTGTCTTTGCCTTCTTCTGAGGCTGAGAAAATGTCACCCAGTGGGCTCTGTAGCTGAGCGTGGATATTCTCCAGAGTCATAGTCCAATTGAGCATACTCCAGTGCT
This sequence comes from Gambelia wislizenii, assembly GCA_030847615.1. NCBI lineage: Eukaryota > Metazoa > Chordata > Lepidosauria > Squamata > Crotaphytidae > Gambelia > Gambelia wislizenii. The sequence goes on from JAUMIR010000003.1 coordinate 362,440,751, forward strand.
CAAACCACTACACCATGCTGGCTCTGTGAATTACATACCCTCCGATATTTCACAGATGAAAACCAGGACAGGTGTGACCAAGCAACAACAGTATGTGGTCAAGATGTCAAAAGTTATTGACAAGGAAGAATGGACAAGCTAGGAGAGGCTGCAGAAGGTTACCTTTGCCTGAGCCTACTGGAAAGGACAAAATTCTATCCCCTCCTCTGCTCTCCTCACTGCTGAGCTGAGTGCAAACTACTTTTGCACTTTGAACTCTGTAGATTGAAGTAAGCTAAGGACAAAGAAGGAAAGTGAGAGGAAGAGACAGGAACTGAGGCACTTTAAAAGCAGCTGAAAAATGGCACAACAGAGGATTATTCAGGATTGCCACTGTCAAAATGGTTCAAGTTGTTAAAACTTGCCCAGAGGATGTCAGACTATGATTGGAGAAGCCCCCCACACAGCCACAAAAACTCAATGGGTGACCTTAGGTAACAACCTCTCATCCTAATCTGCCTCACAAGTTGTTCTAAAGATAAAACAGAATGCGGGGAACAATCTCAATTTCACATCATCACTCATACTTCTCCCTGGTCCTCCTTCTAGTAATGATCATGTCGTTAATGACTCTGGAAAACCCTAGGTCAAGCTCATCATGCAAAGGTTCAAGTTGCTGTGTGTTGCATTATCGTTTGCTTATGAGAAAACCTAAAAGGGTACATTCATTGTGGGCATGTGTAAAGTAGACATGTATATGCATAAGGTTACCATACACCCTCCTTTTCTAAGACATGTCCTCTTTTCCACAGCTACAAATTCTGTCCAGGTAGATTTCTGAAATGTCCAGGGATTTTTTTAAATGCCCATTGCTGCTTCACCTCTTGCCTGCTGATGTCATCTGAGAGTCGTCATAGTGAGCAGTGGCTTGAATTAATCAATTGGTAAATGTGTCCTCCTTTGTGCTTTTCAAAATATAGCAACCCTATATATGCATATATCCAGAGCCAATTACTTGTAATTAATTCCCTTTTCCCCAGAACAAAACTTTTAGCCAGTGTACAAGAAGATCATAACTTGGCAAGGGATAACTTCAGTCCTTTGGTGGTACAACAGCAAAATTTGTAGTTACTTTTATGGTTCTGGGAGTGTAGGCGCCTTAGTAGAGAAGCATATAGAATCAATCATAGAGTCATAGAGTTGGAAGAGACCACAAGGGCCATCCAGTCCAACCCCCTGTCATGCAGGAACACACAATCAAAGCACACTCAACAGATGGCCATCCAGCCTCTGTTTAAAACCCTACAAAGAAGGAGACTCCACCACACTCCAAGGCAGCATGTTCCACTGCTGAACAGCTCTTAAAATGACAGGTAATTCATCAGCAAGGCAGTCATTCTTCAACCTGCTGCTTGGTGGAAGTGGTTTACAGAATTGTTGTGGCCTATATCACCCTCGCCAAAACCCTTTTTCGAGGATGACAAAGCCAAAGGCTGAACATGCTTTTGCTGTCTGCTCTCTACAGGGCTCCAGGTAATGACATTTCAAAGGCAGGCAGACTGGATTGAGACCGTGGAGGAAGGCCAAATTTCTTCCATATAAGCTGATCAAGCTCTAGATGGTCCAAGATCTATAGAGTGACCCGGTGTAATAAAGAAAGGTCAGTTTTGAGCAGTTTGAGCCTTAGTAGCAGCCAACAAGGTGTTCTCATACAATAAGGCCTTAAGGTACAAATCATGATTACACATGGCCTGTGGCATAAAGGCCTGGCAATGAGGGCACAAACCAACCTTATGGCCCTCTCCTAAACAAAGGAGACACTTTGAATGCCTGTCTTTTTCAGAGGTTTTTCCACCACAGTTGGTATACCTCTTAAATGAAGCTGAGGAGACAGTAAACAACTTCTAAGGAGAGGAACAAATGGCCAAAACAGACCAGACCAACATGGTAACAATCCAGAATTGTAAATCCTGTAATCATAAATAAAAACTATAGAAGTCTAAGTCAATCTGTTGAAGAAGCAAAACTAACCAAAACCCAGAAAAGGAAGAGAAATCTAATTGAAACCAACTCAAACTGTATGACAGGATTCAAATGCTCTATCATGCTCAATTGTGAGTGGACAATGAGATGGGCAGGAGGAAAGTGTGTTTTGTACCACAGGCCAGCAACTAGTATCATTCAGATTAATTTTTTTTAGCAGTCTCTAAAAGACAACTGTTCTAATTAACTTGTCAGAAAATGGAAGAAACACACCGAGAAGGGTCAGCCACATCTCCCACATCTGTCCTATGGATATACATTTTAAAGAAAATGCTGTGGCTTTAGCACAATTCCATAATCTTGCCTCTGCTCACTTGGCAACCAGCCCCAAAACAAACCAAAATAATCTTGCCAAGCTAACTGCCCAGGTGGAAAGCAGACTACAAATGTAATAAAGAACATTATAAATAACTCATTGGCCCAGGTTTCTGGGCCAGGGTCCAACTGTATGTGCTTAGAAGGCTAGGACTGTTCAATAACACTCAAGAGAAAACCCTCCCAGTTCCAAAAGACGATTTTTGTATATTGCAGGCAGAGCATTCTTGCGGCTGGGCTAATATCTGGGAGGAATTTAATAGAGGCATCGTATAAAATCCCAGCCAGGATCTAGTATCCAAGGAGCTTCCAAGATACACTTATTCTGTGTATCACCATTACAGTCTTGGGGCACTGCCTTAAGCAACACCATATGAAATTGCGTCTGGGAATCTATTGGCATTTTCTTGGGGAAGAGACAATAAAAATCCACCTGCCAAAAGATTTATGAGGGATACGAATGCAGAGCCTAGCTGTATGCTGGCTGCTGCTACTGCTGCCCCTTCTAAGTCACTTGCAGAAGAAATATTCCCAGCACTGCCAAACCAGTAGGATACTGGAGGCAAAGCAAACAGGGAGAGAGGTGAACACTGTCAATAACTTAAAAAAGAAAGCCTCCTGAACATACTATTGCCCTGAAATCTAAAACTGCGGAATACTTAGCACAATATATGGAATGTTTGGGAAAGTCTAGTTCCTCCAGCTCCTCTCCTTTTTCTTTCCTTTTGTGGTTGACTGACTTTAAATAGAGAATCCAAAGCTTTTCATTTGTGTCCCCTCCTGATTAGGGTTGCCAGATCTCAGGGCACTACTAGAAGTACCTAGTTTTGGTGGCCTATCTTCAGACAAGGGTTCAAATTCTCAATTTCATGGTGTCAGATCTGGGTGAAAGATGAGTCTGCATGCAAACCTCAGTTCAGGCAGAAAGCCTTCTACCTGGCTGTGCATCTTACCAAACTTTGTTGTTGTTATGTGCTTTCAAGTCATTCCCAACTTATGGCAACCCTAAGACAAACCTATCACAGGGTTTTCTTGGCAAGATTTGTTCAGAGGCAGTTTGCCATTGCTTTCCTTTGAGGCTGAGAGAGTGTGACTTGTCCAAGGTCACCCAGTATGTTTTCATAGCCAAAAACGGATTTGAACCCTGGTTTCCAGAGTCACAGAAGATGATCATGAGGCATTACCAGCACTACTAGAGCAGTGTAATAATGTACGCAACTGTTCCTTATCACACAATGTAATTTCTGTTCTGTTGACAGTCTGCATTCAAACTGTTCCTGGAGGGCACCCTTTCATTGACAGGAAAAACCCATCAATAGGCCTTCAACAGCACTATGTTTCCATTATTGTCTCCATGCGATAAAGTCATCTCCTGCTTCAGTTCCCATACCAGCAGTTATGTGGAGTGTGGGGAATATTTGTCCTCTTCTCATTCTCTTCCCCTTGTTTCTCTGCCCTCCTGCCAGCTGCATCCCCCTCCTGCCCAATCTGTCTCCTTTCTCTCCCCTACACACCTTTCTGCTGCCCAGTCTTCTCTCCCCTTCCTGCTGGATCTGGCTATTCCCCTCCTGTCCCATCTGTCTATTTTCTTTCCCCCTACCCTCCCACTGGTATTGCGCAGCAATCATGTTAGTGAAGCAAATGGAAACATGCTGGTATTGAAGCGGAGATGTGATAAGGATTGCTTCCATAGCTATATGTTTCCATTTGCTCCACTAATGCGATTGCTGCACGTTACAAGCCTGGTGTGATAATCTCCATAGTCCAACGGTCAAACCACTACACCACACTGGCTAACAGTTAATTAAAGGAAGTGTTGCAGTTTGCAAATACACTTAACTTCCAACCAGGAAAATATGACCTGTCTGTGTCCATGTTTGAATGACAATTGGTGGACACCTGAGACTCTTGCTTAAAGCATACTGCTTAATGATGTCACTAGGCTCCACCTCATGACATCACTAGAGGCCATTGCTAGGTCTTAGGACTGGGCATGGAAATCTCAGAGCCTTGGATGATCTTGACCTGGAAACTCTACTATTGCCAATTGAATGTCTCAATCTGCAAAGCCTTACTCAGTGGTCTACATATAGCTAACTGCAAAACTGATGCCCACCACTCAGGTTAAGGAGTCTTCAGTAGGTGGAGCAAGCGTAGAAAGGTGGTTGAAGTCCAAGCCCATTTTGTTGCCCTTTGGTGATCCAGGTAAGTAAAGCTCAGCACTAATTTGTCATTCTGGAGTTCAAGAGCATGATTCTTCAAGGTTTGAAACTAAACAATGAAGCACTTAGGAGGGCCAGCCCTGCCATTAGGAAGAGGCAGGACCTGCTTTCATAGAATCATAGAGTTGGAAGAGACCCCAAGTGCCATCCAGTCCAACCCCCTGACACGCAGGGATATGCAATCAAATCATTCCTGACAGATGGCCATCCAGACTCTGTTTAAAAACCTCCAAAGAAGGAGACTCCACCACACTACGAGACAGTGTATTCCACTTCCGAACAGCTCTTACTTTCAGGAAATTCTTCCTAATATTTAGGTGGAATCTCTTTTCCTGTAATTTGAACCCATTGCTCTGTGTCCTAGTCTCTGGAGCAGCAGAAAGCAAGCTTGCTCCATCTTCAGTTTTACATCCCTTCAAATGTAAACACACTCCCTCGGAGTGTGGTGGGGTCTCCTTCCTTGGAGGTCTTTAAACAGAGGCTGGATGGCCATCTGTCAGGGATGCTTTGATTATGTGTTCCTGCATGGCAGGGGGTTGGACTGGATGGCCCTTGTGGTCTCTTCCGACTCTACAATTCTATGATTCTATGAAATATTTAAATATGGTTATCATGTCACCTTTGGGCAACCAGTTTTGAGGATCATGAGAAGACAGTAAATTACCGGTAAGTTATTCATTCATGATTGAATTTTTACCACCAGGGAGGGGGAAGAAACAGTTGTGGGATTTTATGCAGTGAGTGCCAAAAATGGCTAACTTTGACTGTATCGATCTTGACTGCAGGGCGGAAGTGGCGTGATTCACTGCTCTGCCTCAGGCAGCAAAATGTGTTGAGCTGACCCTGGTTACCATAAGTATATTCAAAGACAAAACCATCAGCCTAACAATGCAGGCGATTTTTAAACAGTGCCCAATTGGTTGTGAATGCTTGGTTGTGCACCAGTGGGATCCATTAAAAAAATATTTAGTTTATTTCCCACCTTTCTCCTTTTACAGGATGCTAACCATGTAAACAGGATCCAAACATAGAAAAAAAGACAGGGTACCATTTAAAAAAAATATTCATACAGAAGTTTAAAAACTACTAAATGAACATTTAGTTAACACAAAGTTAAAACAATATAATACACAATTCAAACATAGTAAAAAAGATATAAACAGATAAAAACACCACCCCATTAAAAGCTATTTTTGCCACTTAAATTATAAGCCAAAGGTCTCCTTGAATACAAAGGTCTTTGCCTGCCGGCAAAAGGAAAGGAGAGAAGAGGCCACCTAAATCTCCCAAGGGAAGGAATTCCACAACCCAGGAGCAGCCACTGAGAAGTCTGTAACTTTTTTGGTGCAATATTTACACTATGCTAAATACCTAAAGGCACCAGATCCTGCCTGATCTTGGAAGCTAAACAGGATCACCCCTGGTTAATACTTGAATGGGAGGCTGCCAATAAATACCAGGTGCTGTAGGCTATATTTCACAAGAAGGAACTGGCAAAACCATCTCTGAGGATTCCCTGCCTATGAAAACTCTATGTAATTTATGGGGTTGCCAAAAGTTGATAGACAACTTGAAGGCATGTACTGTACACACACACACACACACACACACACACAGAGAGAGAGAGAGAGAGAGAGAGAGAGAGAGAGAGAGAGAGGTATGACAAGAGGTTCTGTAGAAGGGCACAATCCTGTGAAGATCACATTTGTGTTCTTGCAAGGCTTAAATACCATAAGGGCACTAGATCCTGTCTAATCTTGGAGGCTAAGCAGGATCAGCCCTGGTTAGTACTTGGATGGGAGGCCACCAACAAATACCAGGTGCTGTAGGCTATACTTCAGAGGAAAGAACTGGCAAAACCACCACTGAGGATTCCTTGCCTAAGAAAACCCTATGGAATTTATGGGGTTGCCATAAGTCAACAGGCAACTTGAAGGCACATAGATACACAAACAATAATAGGATCTTGGCCATAGTATTCTACTGTGTCATAGTATTCTACTGTGGTGAAGGACCACCACATGCTAACCATCATTTCCTGTAAAGTGTATAGAAATGTGTCCATGGGAGCCTCGTGTAACTGTAGAAAGTTAATGATAGCGTCAGAATTTCCTTTCTGCTGATACTCACTCCTTGTCCCCAGCATGTGTGCAAGCTAAGGATTTTTGCAAAATTTCTCAAGGCTTGAGCCTTCAAAATGCTTAAGAAAAAAAGAGGGGGGAGGAATTCCATGTGCCTTACAGCTGACTGATTTATATATTTGCTTGATCACATTTTTAAGTATCTTAATACCAAACCTGGCCCTGCATATTGAAAACCAAACCAGCTGTCAGAGTTGCACAATGTCAGCTGCGGGCCCCCACTTTTGCTGTGGCACATGTCCAGGGCTTTTCATGATGTGATCTGACCCTTGCTGAACTTGCCTGAGGCTATGAAACCAAGCTGGGTTCATTCCAGAGGTTCCTGCTCTTTTTAAAAGCAGGACTGCCCTAGATAAAAAGCCCAGTGCTTTGGCCATAGAAAGGCTTCCAAGAATGGGCTTGTGTTTTGCAGGAAGAGACCTGCTCCAACCCCATGTTTAATTTCAAGATGGCTGGGAAAGCAACACTAGCACAAAAGAAAGGAGAAGTAGGTCCTGACACACAATATATGCAGAAATCAGGGGAAAGGAAACAGTTAGTAGTTGGGACTGGATATGAAAAATAAATATACTCTATTTAATTAGTTTTTCCTGTGTGAAAAAAAAATGTTTTACAACAGTCCAGAAGAATAATACAGCATCAAAATTCTGCAGAGTTTTCAGAATTCAAACATTCTGGCATGTTCTAGACAGTTTTTCTACACAGGGATATTCATGGCTTTTTGTGCAGAAAGTGTATTTTTGCTCAAACAACTTCATGTGTTTTTCTGTACAGAAAATTCTCCAAAACTTTTTGGGATGCTCAAATACAAGGTGAATACTGTCCAAGAATATTTAGTTTCTCCCTCAGTGGGGAGAAAACTACAGTAATTATTCATATTGAAATACAATGATGAAATGATTTGAGAATTTACATCCCAAGTTGGGATAGCCAGGTTGTCTCAGTAAGACTGGAGTCTCTTCCTAAAACACCAGGGTTTAGGAAATCTCATGCCCTGTTTTGTAGCATCCTCTGTTCACTTCTATTCACTATTCATTATACGATTTACTCAGAAGCAATTTCCACTGAGTTTCAAGAAAACCTTTGGATCATCCCCCTGTTCATCTACTAGGGTGAGAAACTTGTACCTTCCCAGAAGTTATTGGACTGCAACTTCTATCACCCTTCTCCATGGCCATATTGAGTAAGGCTAATGGTAGTTGCAGTCAAATACTTCAAACTAATCCAAATGACATTCTTCTTCTGTTTCCTTTGTTTTCATTTGAGCCTGTAAGCCTTTTGTGATACGGACATCTCATATCTGTTCTTCATAAAACTGCCATCTATCGTCAAAGCTTCTATAAATAATATATGGCAGCAAATTATACCCAGGTACATATAAGTAGGACTGCAGACCCAATTCTAAGAAGCTGCACATAGCACCTGTGGCTTCCTTACTGACTAGTGGAAGAGTGGGTGAGAGAAGTCTATTTCTGCTGGCCTTCAACCTTTTGCATAATGAGAAATGGGGACTGTTAAAAATGATTGCTGACTGGGATTTAAAATAGTATCCTTCATTCATAATTCAGGGTTTCATGTTTATTACCTCCTTTCAGTATGATGTAAAGAAGCACTCTTCCCAAAGAAAATTAGGGTAAATGCTTGGTCTAGTCCAGTTCAAATGCAATTGCAGTGAAGATCTCTTCTGCACCCTGAAGCCAAATTGGGAGGGTGTTTTCCCAACCCTTCTTGCGTTTAGTGTCTATACCAATGTATGCTTGCACAGCACCTTCACACAATGGGGGCGGGGGGAGGCCCACTGAGTGGAGAGCCCTTTCTGCAGTGGTGCTCTATGTACATATACTGCTACATGGGCTCCCCCCTTCATGTATGCAAATGACATGGCAAGTAAAGAGGTGTGGTTGCCAAATGCCATCATGATGCCCTGCTCAGGATAGGTCTTGGTAACATTCCTAGATTGGAAGTGAAATCCTTTGGGATTTCTGTACTGGGAAAGGAAGTTAGCTAGTTCAGCAGGCGGGATGGCAGGCAAGCAGACAGATAAGATGGATGGAGAGGGGAGAGTGAGAGAAACAGGACTCATCAACTTCAGAAATCAATTACAGTGATATATGTCTGAGCAGACATTTGTATTGGTTAACAGGGGCTTCTCATGCTTCATGTGTCAATTACTTTACTTATATCCAGGATGTTCATCACCAAAAAATTTCCTAATGGCCAGTGTTAATAACACAACATCAGTACATTCACCATCCAGTTTTACTCTATTCTCCCCCTGTAAATAAATGTGACTCTCTAACATATATCTGAAGCATCATGCATCTGATGAAGTGAACTATCAGGCATGGAAGCACAGGCTATAATAAATCTGTTAGTCTTAAGGACATTGTTCATTTCTGTAAAAGATTCCAAAGTGACTGAAATTGTGTCTTCAGACTTTAGGACACAAACTCTCAGGTTTGTGGAATGTGTTCCTCAGGAGAATTTCATTTTGTTAAATTAATCTACAAGGTGTCCAGTGACCAAATATTTCCATTATCAGGGATGAACAGCAACAAGGTGCACTGCTTATTTCCACATTTTTTAATAAAAATAACACAGGGTATGTAAAAAAAAATTTTTTTAAATTTTTATAGTACACAGAGTTGGCTATCACCAAGGAACATGAGATGCAAGAGAACAAGATGACAGGCAGAAACACTATCTGCTTGAGATACAGTATTCAAGACATTCCAGCTTCCATAGAGAATAACTCACAATTTCATCCTAATGGAGAACACAGAAAGCTCTACACCAGATTCTAAGCATGTTTAATGTAGACCCAAGTCTCAATGATTTTAATATAACATTTCAGGAGTTCAAATAAAGGGATTGAGGACGTGTGACACACTTCTCACCATACTTCCAGTTTTGACCCCAATAGGGAGGATGCATGGAAGATGCACTAAATGTAAACATAATGCATACAATGAGCATCTAACAAGACTAGTGTAGGGAGAGGCAGTGTGATACTCCAGTGCTTTCTCTTTTGCTGCTTCTTGCATGTACCCTTTATTTCTAGGATTTATACTTAAAACTGACCTCTAAGGTAGAGCTATAGCAGTGACAACGCTATGGATCACAGGACTCTGCCAAAATTGGGGGGGGGGCTTTGTTTTTGCAGGCATTTGCTCACCAGAGAAAGAGAGAGGGGTAGGATCACACTGCACATAGTTTAAAATACCTGCAACAGCCAGTTTTAAAAAAGTAATCTGTAGTTCCATGTGAGGTGTGACCTTCTCCTTCTTTCTTGATCTCTGCGAAGAGATCAAGATTTACAGTTTTGTAGAAAAAGGCTGAGATGTCAGCTTTTTTTTTTTTTTGCTTTTTTTTTGCTCATCAGAAATTAAGCATAGCTCTAAGAATAGCTCTCACTGGAGGATGAGATCATCAGGTCTTGGTGGGCAAGTCTTAGGAGGACTGTGGTGGGACAGTCAGTTTTCAACTTCTGACATGATTTCAGTCAAGTACAGCTGAAATATCTTTTGCTACAAGACAATTTCAGAATTGCCAAACAGAAAGGGGAAAAGAAGGAATTCAAGCCACCAAAGATACAGGGATGGTTTAGTGTTTTTGACCCCTCTTGTATCACTCTGGTGAAATGGAACAATAACTAAGAGAAAGTTTGAATGAAAAAGATTACAAAAAAATTCTCAGCTGAAGTATGTGTTACGTTAGGCCAGAATGCTTATTGAGCCATTCCGGTCCTTCATTTGTTATGTCCTAGACAAGGGAGCCTAAGAGCATGGAAGAGACCTTGACAGTGGTCCAAGAGTTCTAGAGATACAATCCTAGAGAGATGCTCTCTTTCTCATTGCCTATGTCCCTTGGAGCCTAACCCATGCTGCCTACACTTAAGTGTCTGAACACCTGCAGGAATTCCAGCAATCTGAACAGAGGTTGTGGGCTGTGGTACTTTCACTGTACCACAGATCTAGTCAGGTGAAACCTTCCTTGTTCAGTCTTCCATTCCATGGAAGAGCAGGAGCTCAGCTAACAGGCAAGGCGAACAGAGGTTTTGTATAGGCATGGTGGAAGAGACAGCATAAGGTGAGCTTGTGTCTGTTGATTTAAGGCTGATTGTTTGTGTGAGCTGAGTGAGGATACTGAAAAGCTGGAACGTGTCCAGAGGAGGGCAACCAGGATGGTGGGTGGTCTGGAAGCCATGCCCTATGAGGAGAGGTTTAGGGAGCTGGGCATGTTTAGTCTGGAGAAGAGAAGGTTGAGAGCTGACATGATAGCCATGTTTAAATATTTGAAGGGATGTCATACTGAGGATGGGGCAAGCTTGTTTTCTTCTGCTCCAGAAACTAGGACACAGAACAATAGGTTCAAATTACAGGAAAAGAGATTCCTAAACATTAGGAAGAAAATCCTGACAGTAAGAGCTATTTGGAAGTGGAATACACTGTCTCGTAGTGTGGTGGAGTCTCCTTCTTTGGAGGTTTTTAAACAGAGGCTGGATGGCCATCTGTTGGGAATGATTTGACTGCATGTTCCTGCATGGCAGGGGTTTGGACTGGATGGCACTTGAGGTCTCTTCCAACTCTATGATTCTATGAGTGGAAGCTTGTTTGTGTGCTCATTAGTGTTCTATTGTTCTTCTGTGTGTAGGCCCAGGTCTTTTGCCTGAGCACATGGTCTCAGGGGGCAAGGAAGTTTTGAGTGGGAGGTCCAGAATTCTGTTTCAGTGTCTACTAAAGACTATTGAATATGGATGGTGAGGGAGCTGCTACAGTTACCTGCCACAGCTGTGGTATGTTTGTGTGCTTGCCAAAGGATGTAGTAGCTACACCTGTAGCAAGTGCAAGTTGGTTGCCCTGTTGGAAGAGAAGGGCCAGCAACTTGAGACCCATGCATCTACTATTCAGCATACTAGGGAGCAGGAGGTTTTCTTAGACGGAGTAAACTGTCCTGGATAAGGAACACACAGAGGATGTCTCTGAGGAGGAGGTCAGTTCCCAAACACAGGAGGTAGACATTTGGAATAATGTGACACATAGAAGTTGAAGGACCAGGAATCATTCTGTGAGTTTGGAGATGAAGAATTGATTTGAAACTCTCTCTCCCTTATCAGTGATGATGAGGAACAGCAACAAGAGCAACAGAGATCAAAGTACGTGTACATGATCTGTGAAGATTCAGCACATGGAATGGCTCTGCCAATCCCCAGAGGAAATGTGTAGGGAACTCCCTGCTTATGGGAACAGAAGCAGTGGTTTATGGGTCTGACAGGATGTATTGAGAGGTGTGCTGTCTTCCTGGGACAAAAAAGCATGGTGCAACAGAGAAGCTGAAAAGACTCATCAAGCCCATTGACCATTACCTCTTCGTTTTGGTCCAAGTGGTAACCAATGACATTGCAATGCATAACCTTCAGAATATCACAAGAGATTATGAGGTTTCCTTCAGCAGGTAGCTGAAGGACCCTGATGTACAAATTGTCATTTCATCTTTCCTCCCAGTTGAAGAACATGGCCCAGGAAGGAAAAGAAGAATAGTGGAGCTGAACCCATGGTCTGCAGTTTCATGAAGATGGATTCTGACAAGTGATGGGTTGCACCTCACAGCAGTTGGTGGGAATATTTTTGCTGAAACCTGAACAGGGGGGCTTTAAATTGAGTTATGTGAGGAAGGGAGACAGTATACTTGAGAGCAGGAGTTCTTCAAGTGCTGGACATAATAGCCCAAATAGCCCAAATGTTATAGAGAGAAGTGGGTGAATAAGGACAAGAACTGAACAATGGAAGGAAAGAAAAACCCATACATAAGCAGCTAGGGGAAATGGTCCATGGTCTTAGATGTCTACACAAATGCATAGACCATTAAATAAAATCCACAAAAAAGTGATACCTTTATTGGGAGGACAAAGCACAAAATACATCGTACAAGCTTTCAAAACTCACTGGCTTCTTCATCAGACAAAGAGGCTAAAAACCATACAAGAGAAGAAAAGATTGTTCCATTTTTAAAAAAGGGATAAAAGAGGGCCCAAACAATTACTGCCCAGCCAGCCATGAATACCACGAAAGATTCTGAGGAGGAAAAGTGTCCTGGGACCCAAAGCAGCTTGTGTTTGATTGCCACTGCTGATTGTGCAAGAGCTTTTCCAGCCACTGGATAGTCAGATGAAAGGAGCACTGATATATGCTCTCCTACCCTAAGATCTTTCCTTCCTAAATGGGCTTTCTTACTGGTAGCAAGGTCAATTTTCATGAAATTATTTCAACACAGACCTGCACCTGACACAGTGGCAGGATCGAACCCTGAGTTCGAGATATGTCATATACCTTCTTTATGGCTTTTGGCAAGCACCTCTGAGCCACTGATATGCTGATCAGATGATTCACTAGCCACATGTGATGCACCTGCAAGGGACTCAGAAACAATTTACCCACCTAGCCATCACTCAGCTTGCTTCGGCGAGCAATCAACAGCAGGTGCAGTTTATTCATAGAAGCTGAATTAAAAACAAATGAATAGAATACCCTGCTTCACTCTCACACACACCCCACAAGGGCAGGATAGGCTCACAATGGTTTGGCATCCCTCATATAAAATCTAGTGCATGAAAAAATAAAAACAAACAACAACACATGATTAACACTTTTTAAAGAGATGTCTGTCACAGACATTAGAGAAGACATTAAAAACAGCCAGAGGTGTTTGGTCCATTATTTTAAAATTTCAGACAATTACAGCAGCATGGTACCGTCAATAATGACCAACTAAAAAGACACAAAGTCGTGAGTGAACCTTTCAATTCGCCAGAGCATTCCTTCATGCTGGATGATGAATTTTAAAAGGGAGGGGAGAATTGTTCCTAGGCATGATCTAGAATAACATCACAGTCACAGATTTATAGAGTTAAAACATTTTTTTATCGTACCCAGGTATCTTTTCCACAGTATGTATGTATATCTCTGAACCTCTACGGTTATACTCCATGCATCCAAGTCTTTCCTTTTCACATCTACCTTTTCTCTTAATATCCACCTTGAAGTTCAAAGCCTCTCTCATACTATTGGATGTTTTGGTCAGTCAGATATGTTACTGTTGTTCTTTGAAGATTAACTTCATTTTTACAGTATATGAAATGCCTCTGTTAAATAATATACAGTATGTGTATATATAGATATGCTTACAGCAATTAAAGCAGAATCTAAACTATACATTTAGTCTTCCTGACACTTTTGAATCTACGTGAAGGTGACGTTTCTTTTCCGTCCGCTGCTGCAGAATTCTTCACCACAGTTCATCCTCAGCTGTAATAGGCTGGTTATTGAAATGGAATTAGATCATCAAGGTTGCATCAGTACATGGCAGAAAGAGAGGGAAGTGGCTTTTGAGCAATGGCTAGCTTGCACCAAACTTCACAGACTGGTTTGTATATATGGCTGTTTCATATCTGTTATTTTTTTCAAAAAATCTTCAACAATGTTTCCAGCATCCATATTCTTAACAAATCATTCTGTTTTGTTCACTTATTACACTTTGGGCCTTTCATTCCTTTCGAAGGCCACTGGCTTGCTGACATCATACACAGGCTTAAACAAGCAAGGTAATTCCATATTTGAGGGCACATCCATTTTCTTAAGATTTTTGTGTACATTTTCAATTTTTGCTCTTAAATTCATCTAGTTGTTTGTGAGATTTACTTCAAAATCCAAAAATAAAATAAAATACTACAATTCATCTTGAAGTAGTCTTGTCTTTTTCTGGTATTCATATAAGTATCTGAAGATCTATATTACCCAGGTCTAAAAATCAGTGTTTTCTCACCTCTCAATGAGATCCGCGATTTAGGAGAAGAGCTGTTGCTCTAGGAAGGCAAAGCCAACGCTGGATGTAAGCAGTGCAGTCATAAATAGGGTACCAGATATTGGCTCTTTAAACATTTTCCAGTGATAAAAGTATTTCTTTTTCTTTAAAAAAAATCCATCTAGAACAGAGAAAAATCTTTCCCACCATAATTGACTTTGGAAATAAAATTTAGAGGAACTTTAAACCTATAGAGCATGTGTATGTGTGTGTATTCCATGTACCTTTTATTTTCTAAATGCAAAAATATCATTTTTCAAAAATTTTCTCCTAGAATGAATTAAAATGAATTTAATTTAAGCATATTTTTATTTTACGAACATTCAGGGATTTCTTAAATTTTTCTCTTTGATATATTAATTCATTGATATATATATATATATTTATATAAAAACCTATCAGACTGTGACAACCAGTCTCAGTGATGCAGAAATGTTTTCTACTATGAGAAAGGTGGAATTAAAGCCTTTCCTCTCTATAATGTTTCAGTGTCTTCTGACTGGCAAGATAATTTAACTCACTGAAACTGTGCTGAAGTGGAACGTAAGCCCTCTTCAGCCTATTTGACTGTTATATTAATTAAATCCTCAGGACAAGCACTGGCCAGACTTAATCATAGGATAATGTATCACTTCCAGGACTGCTCAACAGGTATCTCTGGTGGTGCAACTGTATATCTAGGGTCAAGTTTAGGTATGAAATCCTTGAAATGCATAGATGCTTCAGTGCCAAATACATCCAAAACTTTCCTGTTCATGAGAGCAAACCTGGAAAATACAAGATTTGAGAATAAATTAGTACTTCACTAGGAGTACAAAGTTACTCTGAACAAGGATATGATTCTAATAGTATGGATGAAATTCCATTAATATTAATTAAAGAAACGAAAACAATTATGAAATTATGGATAGACAGTAGCACCCCCGTATCCATGGGGGATGGGTTCCAGGGGGCACTGCAGATAATGAATTCCACGGAGAATAGCGAACGCCCCTGTTGCCATTGCCACCACAGAAGTCATCTGGGAGGTGACACCTCCCTTCCCCTCCCTTTGCCCCCCCCCAGTCACCATTGTAGCCACTGGAGCTATGCTAGGGGCAAAGGGGGGACGGTGAGACCTCCCCTCCCCCCAACCCCTCGTTGCCATTGCAGCCATCGGAGCCATGCCAGGGGGTGAAGAGAGAAGAAAAGCGAGACCTCCCTCCCCTCTCTCCACCCCCCGCCAGTTGTCATTGCTGCCACGGAAGCCATCCCACAGGGTGAAGGGAGACAAGACCTCCCCTCTCCCCCCCACCGTCACCATCCGGAAACCTCCTCCCTTCCCTCCCATCCCCCCCTCCACTGCTGTTGCCAACCACAGATAATTGAATCAGTGGTTGGTGAATCAGTGGATACAGGAGTGCTACTGTATATATGGATTATCAACAACAAAAACCTCCCTAAGTAAAATACAAAGGCCCAGAACAGAACATTGAAGACTTCCCAAAGCTTGTGAATTTTTAAAAAGTTCAAATCTGATATCCTAAATGGTTCATATGAGCACTTTTCTTGGACTACTTATGGGAGAGTAACAAGCTTTCCAGCTGTACAGTTTCAGCATGTATCTTCAGCTACATGGGCCAGAAAAAGTTATACGATGCAATTCAGATACCTCTCTTCAGAACTAACATGCCATTTGCAAAGTAAGAATGTTTTTTTAAAGTATCTGTTTATCACCTCTCACCTTGCTAGGGCCCCAGAAACAATGTAAAATAGATAATATTCCCAAAGGCCAGCCCTACTTTTAAAGATCAAAGGCCATACAAAATAGTGCAGTCACAACTGTCCACCAGAAGCCCTAAAAGGGTGGAGAAAGCTCAGCTTCCCTTGGGACAACCACAAGGCCACTACAAGAGAAAGCCCTGTTTCACGTACTTAAAAATCTGACCTCTTGTGGTGGAAAAAGGCATGAAAAAAGACTTCTGCTGTCTTTCAGACACCATGGTGCCATTTAGCTTTATATGTCAAAACCAGACTTTCAGTTTGGAAACAAATTGGAAACCACTGTAGCTGGTACAGGACTGGTGATATTATTCATTAAGTTTATATATCCTGCCCTTATCCTGCCAAGGGACCCAAGGAGGCTTACACAATTTAAAATAAAAGCTAAGCTCAGCCAAACCCTCTTTTTCCTTCTTAGGGGACCCCTTGGGGTCCTCTGGCTGCCCCTGGCTGCTTCCCATGGGGAGAAAGTCTTTCTTTACAAATGCTGCATGGGACGGGCTGCCGCCTGCTTTAAAAACAAAAAACCTTCCGGCTGGTGGGAGGAGCTGAAGCCATCGAGGGAGGGGGAATAGAATGGAGCAAAGTAGGCTCTCATTGGCTGCCAGCCTCTGCCCATGGGAATCCAGGTGAGCCCAAAGACTCATGAAAAAGTTAGAGATGGCCAGTCCACCCCTTGCTGGAGAGACTCCTTCACTCCCTTTTCTATTAATTTCTCTTTTAACAAGCAGTAGACAAGGGTCCCTGGACCCCCTCTTCTCTAAATGAGGCAGAGCTTTTGCATGCTACTGTTGCCAAGTATCTAGACCAGTGGTTCTTAACCTGGGGTCCAGGGACCCCCAGGGGTCTGCAATGTCCTCACAGGAGGTCTGTGAAGGCTTGAAAACTGCTCAGACCAACTCCTGCCTGCAGTGAAGTGGCCATGTGACAGCAGCTAAGGTGCTGGCTAGCTGGCTGGCTTGGCCTGTGCATTGCCATTCAATCCACTCCAGCCACAAACTTGCAGGGAGAAGCAGGAAAAAAGTCTTCCATCCCACTCCAGTGCCTCTAAGGGAAGATTTTATGGATGGTGTAATTGTGTTGTTGTTCAGTATTATTATGATTATTAGGGTTTTAAATCTAAAGTCTTGGGGGACCATGGCAACAAAAGACATTTAAAGGGGCCACTGGTTAAAAAAAAAAAGGTTAAGAGCCACTGGTGTAATTGTATTATTATTGTTGTTGTTAGGGTTTTAAATCTTAAGTTAAGTCTTGAGGGACCATGGCAACAAAAGATATTTAAAAGGGGTCCCTGGTAAAGAAAAGGTTAAGAGCCACTGGCGTAATTGTATTATTAGTATTAGTATTAGTATTGGTATTAGTATAGGTGTGCCTGGCATAACACACACCATTATGTGCCCTCTTGGGGTTTCAAGCGGTGGTTGCAGCATGGAGGTTGGGGTAGCAGTGTTCCTTGCACACAGTTCAGCTGCATGGTATTTTTTTGGGGGGGATGCACTTTTTACATGTGGGTGGTGACTGGTTGAGGGAGTGAGAGGAGGGAGGGGCCCTTTTGAGGATGGGGGTGTAGATGCAGATAGAGAGGCAGGAGTGGATTGTGAGGTTGACAGGGAATTTGCATGTGGGTGGTGATTGGCTGAGGGAGTGAGGGGATTGGTTGGGTATGTTTCCTAAGCCACCAATCAGCACACTGGGAAAAGAAACATACACAAGCCATACACACACACACACACAGAGAGAGAGAGAGAGAGAGAGAGAGAGAGAGAGAGAGAGAGATGGTTTATTTTATAAGAATTGAGTCAGTGAAGATGGACCTCCCAACTAATTAATTGGATTTTTTGAATAGTACTTACTCTGTCATAGAACTAGACCAACTTTTGATATCAGTTTTGATATTGCCCGAACCCCAGGGGATCACATCATTACCCTGCTGCCCCTGCTGCGATGGGATCCAGGCAGGGGAACAGAGCAATTCAGTCTTAACACACTGTCGGCGTATGTTATGTTGGGTACAGCTAGTATGATTAAAATCAATTGCCTGCCTAAATAAAAAGGTCTTCACTTGTTGGTGAAAAGAGAGCAGGGAGGGGGCTAACTGGGCCTGCTGTGGGAGGGAGTTCCATGGTCTAGGAGCAGTCACTGAGAAGGCTCTCTCCCATGTTCTTACCAACTGTGCCTATGAAGGTTGGCGGAACAAGAGAAAGCCCTCTCCTAAAGATCTTTGACTTCAGGCTGGCTCTTATGGGGAGATATGATTTTTCAGATAGTCTGTACCCAAAGCTTTCAAGGTCAAAGGGCTTTAAAGCTCAAAGCTCTCTTTGAATTTTGCCTGGAAACAGATATGTGATCTCTGAAGTACTGTGCATGCTAGGCACCAGTCTGGTCATGGCATTTTGTTTTTGTTTTTTTTAAAAAAATTCTTTACTAGCTGTAGCTTCCTAACATTTTTCAAATGCAGCCCCATGTAGAGCAGTAGTCCAATGGGAAAGTAATGATGGCATGAACCACTGTGGCCAAATCTAACTTGAATGTGCTTACAACTATCCTTTCTTTATGAGATCCACTGCTCTTGCTCCCTCCATGTCAGAAAACTATGACTGCAAAAGGAAGCCTCTGTTCACTGAGGGACAATTCTAAATTAAGAAAATCAATGTGAACAGACATGGAAATGAAACCATCAGATAAAAGCAAGAATGAGGGAACTTCAGAGGAAATGATGTGGATATCCCCTCAACATGAGCCCAACACTCCTGCCATTTTGACATAAAGCTAATGTGATAATTATCTGATAGGCTCATCATTTGCTACACAATTTATTCATACTGGTCTTTTTCATAAGACAGAGTTCGCTGCACAAAATAGGAATTGCCACTACGTATCAGTAACCACCATCAGTTACTCACCTTCCCTTTGTCAGCCTTAATAAAAATTTCCAATATGAAGGTCTCAGATTCTGAACTTCCATCACAGCCTATGAGAAAAATGTCTGAGTTTAACTTGGGGGTGGAGGATGAGTCTACACTGTGCTGTTCCAACCTGATCAAAATGGGTGCTATCTGACTGAAATTCTTGCCTCAGTTACCTTCTGTCAAAACAAAGCTTTGTTCTGAAGGTCTTCTTCTCCAGACACAAGCCTAGTCCAGGATTGAGTGACTAAAGGCCAATAAACAAGGCGTAATTCTGAGTCCTTAGCATCATTATAACCATGTTGCTTTCTGAGAGCCATTACATCTCCAGCCCATCCTGTCAAATGGATGCACACGGAGTTGTGACAACACTCACCATTTCTTCAAGGAACTATTCATATGAGCAATCTGGGTGAGTTGTGCAACAGGCGAGCAATTGACATACATGACAGCAGCAACTGTCCCATTCAGAAAAGACCAAGGACATGGTGATGTGAGTTCTTTGCTCATGTAAGCAGTAATTTGTGGAAGCAGTGGCCATTTTATGTTTTTTTAACATATTCTCAGCCACGGGACTATTTGGCAACTCTTCCCCTCTAGCAGCCTAAAAGCACTAGCAAACATTCTAGTTGGAAAATAAAGAAGTCAAGCAATCCTGCTATAAGTATGAGTAAGTAACTGACAAACTGCCTCCTTTCTTCCAGATCTTTTTACTGCACTGTGACTAATCAGCACGATCAGACACAAAACAAACGGGCTTCCAATTGAAGATCAAATACTTACTGCCTGGAAGCAGATAGCAGTGGATACAGCATAGATGATACTGTCTGCGTGAGGGAAATATGGAACTTTTCCAGCTTCAATGCCTTTGAAATACATGGCCTACAAGATAAAATGTAAACATCACACAAATCATCAAGTGCACTGGCACTTTCTAGAAAGACAAGAGGTACAAAGCAATGGAGAAGGATGTGGTTTAGCAAAGGGGTTAGCACTATAGGTCTGGAAAGCAGGACCAGTGCAGCAGCTGGTGGAGAGCAGAAGATGCCTGCCTAGGTCACAGCCTTGCCATCCTTAGGAAGGATTCATTAGAACTTGGGGGGTAGCTATAAACAGTCAGTTACTTGCAGTAAGTTCCTTTTCAAATATATTAACTATATTAAATCAAAACTATAACTTCATTAGGTATAACCACTGTTTTTGAGGTTACTTTTATAGTTAAAGGGGTGTGGTCTCACTAAATGGTACTACAGATAAGTGGTTGTTTAAATTACAAGAAACAGTGAGAATGGAACAACTAACATATTGGATTATGGATTCAATCTAACACATTTTAGAGAAACTTGGAAAAAATTAATCACTTTCTGGAAGATGGGATGGGGGGGAAGGCAGTTATATGGTTCATGGACTAAAAGTAGAAAAAATATTAAATTACAGTTATGATAAGTCTACAGTCAAGAATGTATTGTTTTTGTGAAGTAACAAAATATCTAATTAATTTGGAAATTCTGTAGCAATGTAATAACAAAGTTTAACACAGCTAGAGAAAGGAAGTTGTTTGCTATTTCTTTACTCTTTTCTTGTTTTTCTTTGTGATTCTGCTTTGCCTATTGTATATTTTAGTGTATATGCTATTTTTTGATGAAAATAAAATAATTTTAAAAAATAAAAATAAATGGTACATGAGGAACATCACATAATCCCAAAGGATGGCTCACATTATGCTTCATTTGGTTTCTTTGTTCTCTCTGGTGCTTGCAAGGATGGCATACATGAGGAAAGATAGCCACAAAAATACATATACATTTTTATGCTGACTTTTTAAAGCAAAGATCACAAATTGATGTGGTACCAGGATGAAACAATGCTGGATGATCAAGAAACTGCATCCCAATGCTCCCCAGTTCACTGATTCTTCATGTTAAACCAGAAATCCTAGTTTACTGTTACATGCAAACACAGCCATTGCCTCACAGACAATTCAACTAGTCTTTTCCTCCTAAAACTTGCTGAGATGGAATACTGGGCTAGCTATGCTTAGGCCAAGAGAAATAAATGGCAATAAGGATGTAAATAAAAAGAAAAAAATCTGTCTAATATCAGGCAAGCAGCACTTGATGTTGGGGAAACTTCTAAATTCTCTGACAGAGAAAGCTTCATTATTCAGTCAAAAGAGATTGCAAATATTATTTTTCACAGGTAATTTTGCAGGTGGGAAGATGGGATGCCACTTTGATACCAGATTCCATGCTTATAAGGTGAATCTGTATGCGCACAAAATGCACTAAAACCATACTAACAAACTAGAAGCCATTTAACTGGTTCCAAGAGCATCTACTACACTAATTAATTTGAGGTTTATAGCTATGATCTTTGAATCAGAGCAAGAGAAATTAAAGGATTTTTATTTACAAGAAGTCTATTATGTTTGCACCCTTCTAGTGAAAACACTTTCTCAATATACTTTAGGATTCACATCCATGGTGCTGGAGTATGTTGTGATAGTTCAAAAAAGTAACTTATCTGAAGTTACTTTGATAGCCCTCTAAAAATCACAACTGAATGTTTGAGTTCTTTCTTTTCTCCTCCCCCTTCTCTTCCTCTTCTGTTTCTTCTTCTTGAAAAAACATTAGAAGTTTATTTTCATCCACATATTTTTGTCTCCTAAGCAACATGCTCTTCTTTGGTCAGTTAGCTTTAGCTGCTGTAACATGTTAAATCCTGTAGAGATTCTCATTCACCATTGCCACAATGCCCTGGAGTTCACTCCAGAGAGACCAAACAGCAACAGTCCAGTCCAGTATTATTACAGAGCAAGACTCAGAGCAGCAAATGCTCCATTCAGTTTGAGAGCTTTTTAGAAAGTCCAAAGATACAAACAAAACAAAACAACAAGAAGTGTAGGAAATTCTGTATTTCCAAGCTGATTCTTGACTAGTTTTACTTGAGACCATTTCTCCTCAAAAGGAAAAAAGGTAACATATAGCCCTGACTTGCTTCCTTGTTTTTGAATTTCACCATGGTAAATATGCTACCGCATATTCCGGCATATAAGACGACCGGGCGTATAAGACCCCCCCCCAATTTTTAAGTTAAAATATAGACTTTGGGATATATTCGCCGTATAAGACGACCCCCCTTTGGGGCGAACTTGAAAGTGGGGAGAGGGGGCGAATCGTGGGTTTGGCCGCATAGCCTCCGCATCCCCCTCCTGCGCTCCCTTCCAGGAAGGAGCGCAGGAGGAGGATGTGGAGGCTGTGCAGCCAAACGGGGCATGTTCGCCCCTTCTCCCCACCTTCCTTGAAGGTGGTGAGAGGGGGCGAATCGCGGGTTTGGCCGCATAACCTCCGCATCCCCCCCCCAGGAAGGAGCGCAGGAGGAGGATGCGGAGGCTGTGCACCCAAACGGGGCATGTTAATCCCTGGGTTTGGCTCCACGGCCCGCGTCCTCCTTCTGGCCTCCCTTTGGAAGGGAGCCCAGAAGAAGGGATTGGGGTCGCGGAACAAAACGGGGCATTTTCGCCCTTTTCTTCCACCTTCAAGGAAGGTGGGGGGGAAAGGGCGAATCTAGCGGTTTGCCTCGGCCGCTGCAGAAGTGATCGAGCGGCGGCTGCGGCAAACCGCAACGTTTGCCCCCCTCCTCTGTCTTCTGTTGCTCCCCAAAGGGGGAGAAGGCAGAGGAGGGGGGCGAATGAACTTCAAAACACTTTGCTTCACCCCCCTGCCCCATCTCCTGCCTCTTTGCTCCGTTTGCGAAGAGGCAGGAGATAGGCAGGCAGGCGAAGCAAAGTATATCCGGCGTATAAGATGACTGTCAATTTTGGAGGGCACTTTTGAGTGCAAAGTCGTCTTATACACCGGAATATACGGTACCTTCAATACCAAAGCAGGCATGCAGATACCATTCCATTTAGACTGTTCTTGCAACTTTTCTGCTGTTCTCTTTTCCAGCTACAATGCCCACCCCAACCCAATTCAACTGAAGTGTGGGAGTGACAGGCTTATCCTCTAGTTGTATAGTAGCACCAGGCCTCTCTGGGTTGAAGAACAGGGATTTTAAAATCTTAGATGAAATCATGAGAACAGAGTATAGACTTTTACACAATAATGTATTTTTAGTGGGCTATTCCTGCTAGAATTCAAAGCATTTTGCTGTGACCTGAATGGACTATTGGTATCTGTTCACTTTACAAATAGCCTACTCCTGCTAGGGCTGAAAACTGCCAGGAATGCTTTGTGGATATGGATCCACATAACTTTCCTGAGTTTCTGGACTTTTTTTCTAGAAACACGGCTATGGGGACTGCAATGATAAGCACATATGAGTTCACTTTTTACCACTATGCTGCCTGTTCACTCCTCATTCCTGTGAGCTTCAGCATTGTATTGATGTGCACACTAGTCAGAGTGAAGGAAAATGCCTCCAGACTCTCCTCTTGTTTAGCACTGCGTGGGATCCAGGCCATCTGGGAGGAAAGCTAAAATAGAGCACTGCCTTTTCTCCAGCCAATGCACACCAGGCAAATGCACACCCCATCCCTGATCTACATGGTAAGGGAGCACCCCAAGACGCCCTGGGGTATCTTTCCATTTTACACCAGACTAGGGTTGCCAGGTTCTCTGCAGAGCAATATGGGACACGTGAGGCAAGCATCTTGTGACACCTCAGGGCTTCCATAAGATTTCAAATTTCATAGGAACACCCAAACCCATGCAAATCTCATGATGGGAGGCCAGCCGTTATGAGATGAGAACTTTACTCTGTCAGCCCAGACAGACAGAGAGGAAGAAGAGCAGCACCACATCAGTTGCAATCCGAGTAGACAGACCACAGGAACTTGGAACTTAAAGCCTGATTGCTACGTACATACCAAATGCTCAGGAGCTGGCCTGGTAGGAACACAGCTAGCTTCCACTCTCAGATATGGGCTTGGGGCATCCCACATCTCCACAATACAGGACCAGACTTTAGGGGGCCAAATATAGGATGTCCCATACAAAACAGGTCACCTGAGATCCCTAAACAGGCTCCTGCTGGATTAGGAATAGAATCTCAGGAGGTGCAAAGAGTGCACGAAACACTAGGCTTCAACCAAGCAGCTGCTCCCCGAGGCTTCTAGGCTTCTGCCTAGGCAATAACAGTGTTATTCAACTTTCCTCACAACTTGCTGGCACTCTCTCAGATGGCAGTCATGAGAGTATGGGAGAGGGATGAATGCAGATGAAACACTGCCAATTGGCCACTGATAAATTAGTACGTGGGCATCAGGTGAGATGTAACCAAATCCCCCCTTCCTGAGGAACCCTGAAAAATGTTTCTTTCCCTACCTCAGGAGCTGGGAGAGTGTAGCCTGTCGGCTACATGTGGCCCCCCAACATCCTTTTAAAAGATCCCAATCCCCCGGGACACCCTCAAAGCCCATGACACACCCTAAAATTGAAAACTGCCCAAATGACAATAAAAGCACACTAAGATATGGTGGTTGTACTTTATTCTGCTCCCATAAAGAACTCTCAAATAAAAGAACTCTAGTAGGAATAAATATGGTCAAAATTTCCCCGCTGTGGCTCTGGTCCTGAGAACATGTATACAGAAAGGGAGAGAGAAAGAGTGGGGTGAGATTAAGAAAAAGAGAGACAGAGAAAAAGTGCTGGCTTACCTCCACTAGTTTAGAAGCCAGATACATAGAGATAGTAGTGCTTTTGTAAAACATCATTGACATTCCTGCCAGAGACCCTGCATTAAGAAACAAGTCAGTCACATTCTTTGTACTATGCTACATGGAACTCTATAGCATTATTATTCAGATAAATGGATAAAAGAACACAACAATAGCCCGGTTGAATCAGCCCAAGTGCCTATGCAGTAGAGTATTCTGTTCCCCACAGGGACCAATCAGATGCACCCTGGAAGCAAGTCATGAGAGCAACAGTAATTCCTACCCTTGAGCCTCTGCAACTGGTATTCAAAACCATGCTATCTCTGATCTTGGAGGGACATTAAACCATGACAACTAGGATCCACTGGTGGCCTTATCCTTTATTAATTTGTCAAGCCCCCTCTTTTTAAAGTCAATTAATTTGTTGAATGTTGCCACAATGTGTAGTAGTAAACTCCATAATTTAACTATATGCTATTATTTTTCTTTTGCCTCTCCTGTACCTCCCACCATTCAAGTTTACTGGGTAAGCCTGGATTCAAGTATTTTGAGAGAGAAGGAAGAAGGGAAAGAGAGGTAGATTCATCTCCACCTGCTTTATATACCATCATGGAGAATGATGACAGCTCAGTGGTACAGATTGCATGATTTATATGGAGCAAGTCTGGGGTTCAATAAACTGACATCTCCAGTTATAGTTAGGAAATACAGTATTAAAAGCTGGGGAGCTTCTCAGGTAGTGCCAACAATACTGAGTTAAATGAATCAATGTCCTGGCTAAGTTAAGAGCCTCTGGTATTTCCGTGTGTGGTTCACTTTTCCCTCCTAAATCAAAAGGCCCCAGATTGTTGTACTGTTTCCTCATAGGGGAATTTCTCCAGTCTTCTGATCATTTCAGTTTCCCTTTTTGTTTGTATCCCCACCAATGTTAAAATTCACTTTTTGAGGTGTGGTGACCAGAACTGTATGCAGTATTCTAAGTGGAGTTATCACAGATTGGTATAAAGGCATTAAAATGACCAATCCATCTCTGTGCTGCCATCTATATCACACTGTCATGACTTGTGACAATATCACACTTTCTTTGGTCTCATCTTCCTCTGTTTTCTAGGTTACTTGCTGAGCAGTACTTAAAATTCCTCAATGGGGTTCCTTCTGTCTGTTATGCCTTTTGTAGATATCTTTTCTCAGAAAATAAGGTGGGGGGGGGTAATCCCAGAGGAAGCATTAGGAACATTCTATTCCCCACTTTACAATTTCCACTAGAGAGTGGAAGCATCACAGAAGCTAAACCAATTAAATGAGGCTTCTTCCCTATCTTACTACTATAAAAGCCACAATGTTACTCTAAGCAAGACACCAAGGAACTCTGATTTCAAACTAAAACCAATTTCAAATTATGAAGGGGTATGTAGCCACAGCCATTCTGAGGGATGAAAGCACCATATATCCCACCCTACTGGACCCCTGTGGGCTTTATCAGCCCTTTTTTTTTTTTTCAAAACCAGAAGTGACCTGATCATCATTTCCAATTTTGAGGCTATTTTGGTATGAGGAAGAATTCTGGGAGCACAAGTCTTCATTTTGGGTCCAGTGTTTTTCAATGCTAGGGGGCTTGAAGGGTGTCCCTGGTGGTCACTCTAGGGCCTCTGGCAGGTCACATGCAGCCCATGGGCCACAGACAACACCCACCCTGATTCTAGGCTGATGCATGGAAACCTGGGCATCTGGGACAAAGTGATCAAGAGATACGGACTTACCTGCAATAAGTGCATGGAGTTCATCATCCAGGTTCCGTACCCAGCGTAGGAAACAGCTCGTACCCTGTATTTTGAAGAAAATCACAGCAACATTGCTAGATGACATAGGACAATAATCTATCCCCAGAGCCCACAATAATGTATTTAAAATTTAATCAAGTAAACAGAGCTCTCTTTTACTGCTCCAGCTCTAAAGCCCATTTGCTAGCTGCTCAGCACCATAATTTGTCAAGTGATCTAAACACGGTATTTGGAGATATATTAAAAGGTAATTCTTGAGTGGGACAAAGACTTCATCAAATCCAAAACAGCATATACATAAGGTCTAACGGCAATGACCTCCTCCTTCCTTTTCAATATGTTTAAATGTTATTTACTGACAATCATGTTTTGAACCAGTTTCTTCTTTCCTTGAGCCCATGAAGGGATGTCATACTGAAGACGGAGCAAACTTGTTTTCTGCTGCTGCAGAGATTAGGACACGGAGCAATGGGTTCAAACTACAGGAAAAGAGAGTCCACCTAAACATTAGGAAGAACTTCCTAACAGTAAGAGTTGTTTGGAAGTGGAATACACTGCCTCCTATTGTGGTGGAGTCTTCATCTTTGGAGGTTTTTAAACAGAGGCTGGATGGCCATCTGTCTGGAATGATTTGATTGTGTATTCCTACGTGGCAGGGGGTTGGACTGGATGGCCCTTGTGGTCTCTTCCAACTCTATGATTCTATGATTCTACTTCATATCAACTTGAAAAAAGCCATTACAGATATATATATATTTCCTAGTCATTCCATACAATGAAGTGTTAAGAATTCTAGATGGTGCTATTCAGATAGCAAATACCTGTGTTCATCTTTGTTAATGCTCATGGTACACTAATAATTCAAGAAATGAAGCTTGCTAATTCATTTATTTATTCAATTTATACCCTGCCTTTCTCCTGCCAAGAGACCCAAGACAGCTTACAAAATGTAAAATAAAAGTTTAGCTAGAAATGTACTATAGTTGTCCCTCCACATTCACAAATTTGGCATTCATGGATTTAAGTATTCACAGCTTGAAAATATTCTTTAAAAAATAATAATCCAAAAAGCAAACCTTGATTTTGCCATATTATATAAGGGACACCATTTTGCTATGCCACTGCATATAATGGGACTTGAGTATTCACAGATTTGGATATTCACGGGGGGTCCTGGAACCAAACCCCAGTGAATGTGAAGGGACAACTGTATTATGAAAGTTTTTTAAAAAAAATTAGACATCAGTTCTTCTGAAAGCACATAATTAAAAACATTTCAAAATACATTTAAAACCTAGAAGACATATCAAATAAAATCAAAGCATACTACTTTGAATCCATTCTGCCAAATGATTAAAATTAGTCAAAGGTCTGCCCAAATAAAAAAAAATCTGCTGGCAGAAAGAGAGTAGGGAAGGGCCTAACCGGACCTTCCTTGGAAGGGAGTTCTATAGCCTGGGAGCAGCCACTAAGAAGGCTCTCCCCTGAGTCCTCATCTATAAAGGTGGTATGACCAAGAGAAAGCCCTCCCCCTATGCAATCATCTCTCAAATTTAGTAATTTAATACATGAAGGGAGGGTTTAACACTAGAGAACACTGAAAATAAGTTCCTCCTGCCCTTGCTTTTGCCCCACTCTATATACAAGACCCAACCTGTACAATTCAAAAGTCTACCATCTGAGGCTACATTCCATGTAATGGAAATATCAGGAGTTTTAGAATCCTAGTGGATGTACTAGAGTGGCTAAAGAGGCAATCCTTTCAAAACACATTTCACTTAGATGAAAGGGCACATAAAGAAACGTAGAAGTTAATTTGGCTATAGTGCCATTTGTGCATTAGCAGGAACTGGGAGTTTGCTGTCATGCAACTCCAGTGGGGTGTTTAGTAGAGTAAGCAAGCAACCTGCCTTAACTACCTGAGTGGGAGAATATTTCCTGGAGTGGTATGAAAGAGGTAAACTATATAGCAATAGCAACAGCATTGATATTTCTATACCGCTTATCAGTGCCAAAGCACTCCCTAAGTGGTTTACAATGTGCTTTAGGTACTTGCCCCCAACAAGCTGGGTACTCATTTTACTGACCTATGGAAGGCTGAGTCAGCGTTGGAGCCTGTCACATTAGTGCACTAAACCTCTAAGCATATTAAGAGGTCTAGGCAGCAAAGAATTTGTAGCAGAGTCTTGTTTGTTCAGGCAGAAGAATAAAGAAACAGACACAGCTTTGTGCCTAAGAAACAATTTCAACTTTACTAAAGCATAAATAAAGAAATATCTTCAATAGTACAGAGCACATCTTCATAGTACAAAGATTCAAAACAGAACTGAACATGCATTCACAGAGCAGCATATGATATCCAGTCCTTTTAGCTTTATAGAGAAAGATAAACACTCCCTCATACCAAAGAGAGATAACAATCCCCAGACTTCAGGACTCCCAGCTCTGAAGGTCATGCCTGACAAGACATTAATCTCAATATATAAGCTAATTCTAGCAAGCTTTTGCACTCATTTCTACACCCTATGGGCAATTATATTACACTGCAGCTCTTTACAGCACAGATCTACTAACTGCATGTCCTATCATTCATGATAGAGCCCTCTGGGATTGAACTCATAACGTTGTGGCTTGCTGTACTGGCATTTAACCACTGCACCACTAGGGCTCCTACATGAGTGGGGCCTGTGCTACAGTACACTAAGTACTGTAGCAGTAAAGAGTTTTTTTCTGTTATGTCAGAGAAATAAGCTGAATGACTTATCATGCCCTTCCCACACCCAATCTACTGAGACAAACTATATAACATCTCCCTCTCTGTATGTAACATACTTGCTTTTTCAAGCTAAGCCTGTTCACATCTTCTTTTAAGTTTCCTTCATGTGTTACAAAGCAATGGAGTCCTATAAAGATTAGAGCACTCCTGCAGAGCCAAACAAAGTAAAATCCAATAGAACACCCCTTCCCCTGGGTGCCCTACTAGAAGGGATTTGCGACCAATCCTCAAAAAAAGAAAAAGAAAAGAAAATGTTCCTTCTGAGCCTCAGATGGTAAAAAAGCCACTGAAGCCACAGATTAATGCCCACTCTGCCCCCCACCTTTTTGAGAAAAAATCCCTCCATGGTCAACATGAGTGCAAGTGGGACCTACAATTGCTTGGGCCTTAGAACAATAAAGATGTTCATTAAGAAGATTACTAGTTTTGCTGCTACAAAAGAGGAATGGTAGAATAATTAACTTACATTTTTTGAAATTGTTCAGCACTTTAGAAACTTACTTTGTATATACTGACAAATGACCCCAGAAAAGCCCCAAGCTGGAAGTTTTCTTTGTTGTAGAAGAGGGAGAGCAGCCGGGATGGTTTTGTAAACAGATGCCGGAATGCTGATGGGATTCTAAGGCAACACTGGATCAAGTAACCAACGCTAAACATCCTAATGAAGCCCTAGAGAAGATATTAAGAACGTGACATTTAGAGAGAGGGAAGCAGAGCAAATAAAAGAAAAACAGCAGTGTCAGGGACTCCACAAATAAACCACACCATAAAACAAAACCTTGGAAAGGTTTGCTTTGCAAACATTCATGGGAACATATTGGAACCTGAAACCTTGTTTGCCATTTAATTTCCTCCAGAAAAAAGATATACTGGGTTATTATTTTATTTCCAAATTGTTCAAAATGTGTGGAAGATCTCTGTATGATTATTGAGTTTTTACCAAGGTTTCATTCAAGGAGTTCAAAGTTCTGTATAGGGTTCTCCTC
This sequence comes from Gambelia wislizenii, assembly GCA_030847615.1. Classification (NCBI taxonomy): domain Eukaryota; kingdom Metazoa; phylum Chordata; class Lepidosauria; order Squamata; family Crotaphytidae; genus Gambelia; species Gambelia wislizenii. The sequence continues at coordinate 362,471,180 of JAUMIR010000003.1, forward strand.
TCTGCTTAATATCACAACAACCTTTTGATGTAAGCCAGGTTGGGGGGCAGTGACTGGAGCAAGGGAATCCACTGACCTTGGTACCAAAAGGATTTGAACCAGGGTCTCCTCAGTAACAGTCTAACACACTAAACACCAAACCACATTGGCACTCTCTTAACCAGGGTGAGTAACTTGTGGTCCTGCACACATTGCTGGCCTGCAACTCACATCAGCCCTAGCCAACACAGCTAATGGTGAAGCTTCATGGGAGTTGTAGTCCAACTACATGTGGAAGGCCACACATTTCCCATCCATGCTGTAGTCATTCAAACTCCTCTTCCTGGAAGAGCAAACTTGGTCTTGGTCTTGATCTTGTAAAAATAATGTTTTTAATTATGTGCTTTCAGAGGAACTGATGTCCTACGTCCCAGATGAATCCAGAATTTATGGTTTAAATCCAGTACTTAGTCCCACCCACAGTACACCATGGGAACTTAATAAGTCAACATTTATGTAAGTTCTACAAATTCAATGGGACTAAAAGTCAGATTCCGCTAAGCATATGCCTGCCTTGAGCGAATAAAGCAATTTCTTTCTTGCATATTCCCAATGGAATAAGATGGACGAATGCTCACAACTTCATCTTGTGGTTGATGATACTTTAAATACAAAAAAAAAAAAAAAGGGAAAAAAAGGAGGGGAGAGAAGCAACAATACTCTACTCCATTCTACTCCTTTGCAAGCTTTCAAGTATACCTCATATTTCTCCCTTTGTTTTTATGATTGATTTGCCCAGTCACATGAACTCTACCTGTCAAACTACCGTATCTTTGCCTTAGCTATACTTGGACATTTTAGGGGGCAGGATGGCTCCGCATGAGGAGTTTAAGAGCATTCATTTAATTTAAGCAGACATATACAAATAATTTGAGCCTCAGTTTTTCTCCTTTAAACCATTCCAAGGGATCAAGCCTTTCCCCACTCAGTTGTAGTACAGAAAAGAAAAGCAATGTAGTAGGACAAAACCTTATGCCTCACACTTAAACATCTGGAAGAATTACTGAGGGAATTACAGCAAAGAATGATCTTCCTGAAAGTATGAGAACTGGGGAGCTATATTCCATCTCCCCTGCCTGTTCAATCCCTGGGTTCTTTCAACAACCACTTTGCAATGTGTCTGGCACAGCAAGCACTAAAGCAAAAGGAGAGCTGCCTGCTGAACTGTTAAAAGCTTCCTAGCCAACATTAACAGTCAGTGATTTGTTTCCATTTGCAGCCCACTCCAGACTTAAGGCTTCAGGTAAATTAGTATACACTGCATTCTGTAAGTAAGTAAGTAAGTACCACAGAGGCCTGTGAATAAGACCAAAGGACAAGTTAAATAGATAGATAGATAGATAGATAGATAGTCCAGTTTCTCTAACACTGGCCATTCACATATTCCCAGGGATTGTGCAGGGAAGATGGGAAAAGAGGTGCCTTCCCTTGCTTTTTTTCATTAGCAGGACTACTGATCCAAACCAGTTTGCTGCCTGGAACAAATGGTGCTCTGCTCACCAAAAATAGAGGTAAGGTTTTTGGGCACATGAGACAGAAAAATCCCTCAAACACTTCTTCTCATCTTTAGCCATAAATATACAATAACTAATTAAATTACTAACTATTTGCTCTGTTGTATTGGCACCCCAAATCTACTGCTAGAAGCAGCTGCCTCACTCTGCTAATGGTGAGGCCAGCACTGGTCTTCAGCATCTGGAATTTAGAAGTATAGCCACTATGAACCCAGACGTTTTGTTCACCTGTTATGGGCAATGACTTTCAAAAGAACTGTATAGACATGCAGTGTGAATTTGTTTCATCTCCCTTAAAAGTCAACAGACTGGTCAACAGACAATTATGTGACAGAAAATTTATTGGGTGAATCAAGCATAAAGAAGCACCTCTCCCCCCCCTCCCCCGATATCCACGTTCATCCATGTTGATATGTGTAAATTACAGGTTCATTATGGCATGTTTAAATGCAAGAGCCATATATTAACAAGGACACAGTTCAGAGTCTTTATGAACATTCATATTTATTTAAAAGACAATAAAATGTCAGGGGGAAGTAGAGGTAATCTCTGTTTGATTGAGATGGCAACATACAGAAGTAGCAGTGCATTAAAAGAGTCAAGATGGCCATCTGAGTTGCACTGGTCATCCTGACCTATTTGCAAACTATATTCTTCTGCCTTATCTGAAGCCACTGTCCACTTTACCTACATTCGCACTGGCTCCACTCACAATTATGCTCCCTTGGCTCCCTCAGATTGTTTGCTCAGCGGAACTTCCAGTTCTCTGCCTTTTTATCCCATCAATGATGAGCTACCATGGAGAAAACTCCTTTCAGACTCAACCAATGATGATGAGTTTTGGGAATCATAGAATCTTAAGACTTGGAAGGGACCACAAGGGCAATCTAGTCTAACCTTCTGCCATGCAGAAATACACAACTAAAGCACTCCTGGATATCCACCCAAACTCCATTTAAAGACCTCCAAAGGAGGACAGCCCATCACCCTCTGAGGCTGTCTATTCCACAGTCAAACAGTTCTTGCAGTAAATGCTGCAGGATTCCAGAAGAAGAAACACCAATCTATAGCTAGAATCAGACTTTTAAACCACTCCCTGCCACATGGAGCAGAGAGAGGGAGCAAACATGACATGTCTTATCAGAAAGCAGACAGCAATGAGCCAATTAAAGAGAAGGCAAAACAACTCCAGGGTTATTGACCTTGGGAAAATTTCCTCCCAAACCCCAACTACAGATTGTAAAAACCACAGTTTCAATAAATTAATACTTTTGTAGTTTTCCCTGATCCTCCTTCCCAAATTTACCAGAAGACCTCCAGGTCACCCAGAATAGGGAGCACACCTCTCTCTCTCTGGCTTTTCTTCGCAAACGAAGATTCAGGAAGGACTCATCCCGCGCCTTCTGCAAGCGCGCTGATGACTAAAAAGGCCAATCCGAGATAAACAAGTCCGGTTGCAAAAAGCGCAGCAGAAGGACTCCTTGGGTGATGTTTTTGGGTTGTGATTCTTTCTGCGTTGTCGTTTCTCTTCAAGACTTGTTCGTCGTGAGTTCTCAAATAAGGCTGCAGCATTGTGGATATTGCGTCTCCATGCCTCCCGATGTGAGGCCAGGGCGGACCACTGTTGGTGATCAATTTGGCCAAGCCTGAGATGTTGTTTCAGGGAGTCTTTGTATCGCTTTTTTGGAGCGCCCCTCTTACGCTGACCCGTGGCGAGTTCACCGTAGAGTAGTATTTTTGGGAGGCGATGGTCCTCCATCCTAGAAACGTGACCTGCCCAGCGCAGCTGTGTTCTCAATATCATGGCCTCAATGCTGGTGATCCCTGCTTGCTCAAGGACAGCAACATTCGTCACATAGTCAGTCCAGTGTATATTTAGGATTGTGCGTAGACAGTGCTGATGAAAGCGCTCGAGGAGTCGTAGGTGGTGGCGATAGGTGACCCATGTTTCAGATCCATAAAGGAGAATAGACAGTACGATGGCTCTATACACACTGATTTTTGTGCTTTGCCTCAGGTGTTTATTGCTCCAGACTCTTTTGTGAAGTCTTCCAAATGCACTATATGCCTTTGCTAATCTGTGATCGATCTCTTTGTCAATCTTGGCATCTGAGGAGATGATGCTTCCCAGGTAGGTGAACTGCTGAACGGACTTGAGCACTGATTTGCCGACGGCAATGTGGGGATGGTGGTGTTCGTCCTGTGGTGCAGGCTGGTAAAGAACTTCTGTTTTCTTCAGGTTGACACCTAATTCCCATGTAATCAATGAGGACTAGCATGCAATTAGGGGCTTAGGGTCTGGAAAGTTTAGGTGGTCCCAGCCTTTTCTGAATTTGCCCACTGTTGGATAATGTTTATTTTATTTCTTATATTTATAACCCTCTTCTTTAACCAAAGTGTATGGAATGGTTGGCAAGCAGAAACTGGTTGCCTTCTGTAGTTCCAAGTCTGACAAGAGTTAAATTACTTTTCAGTGCTTGAATTAGAAGGGTTGATTTGTTAACTGAAATTGACAGAAATAAACAAAATAATAAATTCTCACTCACTCCCACCCACCACAATCCAGTCTATCATTACCAATAATAGCAATTATAATGTTATTTATTCTGTTGGTTGCAATGGTAAGGTTTTGTATTCCATTTCAAGAGAGAACAAAAGAGTTATTATGGTTCACGACTCTTTGTCTACTACAAAAAGTGGAAAAACCAGACAAAATCAATGCACAAGCAGGTATGATGATGGGAAGACAATCTGTTTGGTTGGAAAGGAATGTATGACAAATAAGAAAAGCTGGAGTCAGGGTAGGGAGGATCTTTCAAAAAGAAAATTTCAAAACCATGTAGGCTCTTTCTTAAAGGACAGCTCTGGCTGATTTTGTCTAGAGTACTAAAGCTCAACAATACACTTTCTTTTGAAGTCTCAAGTACTAGACAGAAATATAATTAATTAATTAATTAATTAATTAATATAATACATGTACCTGCATAAAATCCAGGCCAAGTAACACCATCCATGCCCATTCTTCATTACTACAGCCCATTTTTAACATATTACTAAGAAACTGGAGCAACAAAACTGGAGCTGAATGTACCATTGGAATAGATTATAAATTATTAAGGTCATTTTTCATTTCAGAGAAAATGCTCCCATTGTAAAATAGGTCAGGGGCTGGAAATTACTCCAAATTGCCAAGGGCAGCCCAGGAGGCTTCTGGATGGTATGAGTGACTCTGTGTAGAACCCCCAAAATATTTGGGGGGTGCAAGGTTTCTAGAAGACCCAAAAATGGTGGGCGTGGCCCTGTGATACCTGAAGATATCCATCCTTGTTACAGAGACTTAGAAACATAGAATCATAGAGTTGGAAGAGATCACAAGGGCCATCCAATCCAACCCCTTGCCATGCAGGAACACACAATCAAAGCATGCCTGACATATGGCCATCCAGGCTCTGTTTAAAAACCTCCAAAGATGGAGACTTCATCACTCTGAGGCAGCGTATTCCACTGTCAAACAGCTCTTACTGTCAGGAAGTTCTTCCTAATATTTAGGTGGAATCTCTTTTCCTGTAGTTTGAATCCATTGCTCCATGTCCTAGTCTCTGGAGCAGCAGAAAACAAGTTTGCCCTATCCTCAATATGACATCTCTTCATATATTTAAATATGGCTATCATGTTCCTTCTTAACCTTCCCTCCCCTAGGCTAAACATGCCCAGCTCCCTAAGCCACTCCTCATAGAGCATTGCTTCCAGAACTTTCACCAATTTGGTCACCTCTGGACATGCTCCAACTTCTCACACAACCCCCATTTTCAAGACCCAGATTTAGTCTAGCATCAGTGTCAATATAAACATTAAAGGTACTTTGAAGGTGGTATATTCTTCAGAGAGAGGATGGAAAGGAGCAAGTAATCTTGAAGCCTATTTCCTGTTCCTTACACAAAATTAAACAACTGGCAAGATTTAAGACTGCAACACACAGGGGAAACCCCAGAACTCACCCCTCTGACAGACTGAACATTTTTGACTATATTTAGACTACTTTCCTTGACCCATTCTAAGGGATAAGGTTTAAGACTGCACCAGAATCTCAAAGGGTTGATGGACTCCAGAGGAAAATTATTTGGAGTGTTTTGCTGCATCACAGACAGAAAAGAACTATTCAGTGTCCAGTTAATCTAGAATCTTTAATCTTGGACCTGCAAACCACCATTCAAGCTATTAGACAGGTCCCCTTTGTACACAAAGATGAATGTCTGATCACATTACTTACTTAACATTTGGCACAAATGACTCTAAAGAAGCCAGAGTCAACTAGTCCTGTTACTACCAGGTAGGGAATAGGCAAATTTACAGAGGTTAAGATTGTCCATGGCTACTGCTACAGCATGCCTCCAAATACTTGGGAACAAGAATAGGAGAAGGGTATAGCTTTCACATCCTGCTTGTGGGCTCCCACAGGTGTTTGGCTGGCCAACGTGCAAAACAGCATACTGAACTAGTTAGGCCTTTGCTCAGATCCACTGAGCCCTTGTTATGTTCTAACACATGAGGGAGGTTCTTTTCTATTTTGAATATATAATTTTAAAAATCTTGATGATGTATTTATAGTGCTGATAGTGTGAATATCATTTTACCAGCTCAGTGTATGAGAATTTGGGGTACAGTTTAACAGCCTGACGTGCACTGATAGCTATGACAGTAGCCAGGACATGAAATATGCATGGGCAGTGAAATTCAAACCAGTGAAGATTGTTCAAGGGAAAGACCTTGTATCTTATGCAAGGCTTAAACAGAATACAGTGTAGAGAATGAAGTGACTTAAGAAAATTAATGAGTCAATGCACATATTACATGTAAATCTAACAATACAACAGTGTCTACTGTTGATTATCCCTTCTCTCTAACAGTCAAAAATTTTCAGGGCTTAATCAGAAAACAGAGCTCATCATACAAACGATTTTTTTTTATTATTCTGAGTTGGAAAAACAGTATCACTGCTGAGGGAAAATATTTTTTAAAATTAAAGTCATATGTGTGCTGTGTTATACTACCGTTCTCCTTTTAACACTGGTATGCATTTTTAACCTCCTAAATCTCCCTTCCTGGATATAGTACTGTCAAATCTGTCTACAAGAAATGCCAGTCTGCTTCCACTAGATGCCATAAATAATAAAAGCAGCAGGAAAATCCACAGTCCAAAGGAACTGCCCAATTTAAGAAGGACTCATGGTGCGACTGTTGTTGATTCCTCTTTCCCCATCAGTAAAACCTTTCTGATTCTGATCCTACCAGTTTGTGATAGCTGAAAATTGAAAAAGTGATTGGCATTATAGCTATATGTAACTGATAAGTACTATACTTAGAGCTCTGAAGGCTCATAGACATAGAACCCCTTTGATATTTAACATATATATTTTTTCTTAATCACTGGACTGGTTCATAAGCCTGTACTCCCAACTGTAGCCATACATCTACCTCAGTGTCACATCTTACAATGTGGTCACCAACATGTTGTCCTGTATGACTTGTTATTATGTGCCTTCGACAGTATCTGCATTGTCATGAACCAGCCTCCTGCTCGTCACATAGCTTCCTGCTCCATGTTGCATAGGGTGGGATGGGGAGGGGTGAGCCAGGAAAGGGTCCTAGAAGGCTATAGCCTCCAGTTCCTGGGTCCTAGAAGGCTATAGCCTCCAGTTCCTTATCTGGATTCTCCCACACCATGCCAATGTTATCCAGTAAGCAGGCAGGGCAAGTCAAGAGAGGATCCTGGTAGGCTATTGCCTATAGATCCTCACCTGACTTCCCGCCTTGACTCTCCCAATGCCATACAAGAGTGGCCAGGGGCATGTCTTCCCCCACTAGGCTTCTAGAGACTTTCTCCTCCTGTAAGACTATATGGTTTTCAAAGATGTCTGGCAGAAAGAAGAAAATAGATAAATTATTTGTTCTCTCTTACAGGAATGAATAAATTAACATAGCTCATCTCTATCTCATTCACAGAATTCTGTACTGAGGCAGATTATATCGTGTTCCATCTGTAACTTTCCTGTGTTTTCTTGCTGTTTCTCCATGTATTTTTTCTGCCAAAGAAGATCAGAGGCTACCATTCCATCCTGAGCACACACAATATTTTCTGACCAGAAGCTATGCAGGGCTGGGACTGGTTAGTATTTGAATGGAAAACCACCAAGGAATACCTGGAAACTCTAGATAGAGTCAAAAAGGAATCCTTCTTGAAAGTCTGGAGAGGCCCTAACATTCAGAGTTGGCAATACTGGACTATATGAAGCAATTTCCTCATGTCTTATAAGGCAACTTCCCATTTAACTGTGTTAAGCAGAGAAAAGGAGAATAGTTTCACACTGCCTTTTAACTGGCAGAGTTATAATCCATAGATCTGGAATAATCTAGGAGGGTGAATGTGCATGTTTATATACACACACACATGCACACAGTATTAATGCAGGATTCGAAAAGTGCAACCTATATGGTGCATGCCGCATGCATCCCACAGGGCACCCACTAAAACCCCTTCCCCCATTCATCCCTCTCATACCAGGGTTTTAAAAAAGTCCCCCGATTTCTAAAACAGGCCAGCACCAGATATAGGGGGAAAGCATTGGGGTTACAAGAGAGGGGAATGAATTTATTCCACCAGTGATGTTTGCCTGCTCATTGAAAGATACAACTGGATAGATGTGTGTGTGCCTTCAAGTCATCTGTCAACTTATAGTGACCACATGGATTTCATAGGGTTTTCTTAGGCAATGACTACTCAAAGATAGTTTTCCCAGTTCCTTCCTCTGAAATATAGCCTACGGCACCTGGTATTTGTTGGCAGTCTTCCATCGAGGTATAAACCTGCTTAGTTTCCAAGATCAGATGGGATCTGGTGCCTTTAGAGTATTTAGGTGATACTATCATAATATTTCATCCTGGTTATCTTTTAGGTTTTTCTACCTGTTCAGTAATTTACCAAAACCTCTGCTTATACCCTCATCACAGCCTGCATCCATGCTTAAAGTGGCTATACCTGATTGAGTCCTGCTGCTACTCAGCTGATGCAGTTTTTTTATAAGAGGCGGATACACAGCACTTGGGGAAGTAGGGTCAGCCACCTCAGCACAGAAAGGATACTGAATCAAAATATTCGGACAACTGAACTGCACCTTGTCTTTCACATGCTGTTTTTTAACCCACTTGCTGTGGAAAAGTCAAAACAATGAACTGTGAAAATCTGGGTGAGAAAAATATCACAGCAAAAAAAACAGCAGACATTTTCTCAAAAAGCTGCCCTGTCCAGTACACATTCACTTTTAAAATGCAAAAGCAAAATATGCTGGACTCCCACCAAAAGAAATGTAAGCAGGTGCTCCCACCTGTGCCAGTCTCATTCCAGCCAAAACTATCTCCCCACAGAGTTAATGCTTCCAAAGGAAAGAAAACACATATTGATCATATTCTGGGGGAGGATAATTTATATCAGTGGATGTGGACTGCGCCTCCTTCATGCAACAACTGCGGACTTTCTCCCATTACCCTTAAAATACATTTGCAGGCTGACTCCAAAAAATCCACCCTAATGTGCCAAAGAGGCACAGCTGTATGGGTGCTGTTGCTGTTCAAGCTGCTGAGCACGGTACATTCTCGGTACTTGCAAGGGGGATCTGTTACACATTTCTGGGTGTAATTCAATTAGACAAGACTCTCAGAGCCTCACTTTTCACCCTCTTTAAAAGCTGACCACAGAGGCTAACTTGAACACATCTTCAAATTAGTAAGGCAATGGTAGTTCCAGGGGAGAGAGCAACTTGCTGAAGCAGACCTCTTTGGTACGTCCTTGTTAATGGCATACAGAAATAGGTGCTGAAGTGTTGGATCACAAGAAAAAAACAAAATCTGAAATCCAATATTACGGCCAGTCGTAATTCTGTAATATTTATTTATTTTTATTTTATTTCCTCCTACATTTCTATACCGCTTATCAGTGCCAAAGATCTCCCTATGAGGTTTACAACATTAATAACAATAGTGTGGCAAGCCTCTGAATTATCCAGAAAGCTTCATTATGGTTAGGTGGCAAAAAGAAAACAAGCAGTAGCAATAGCAGCAAGCAATAGCACTTCTATTCCTAGACCGCTTATCAGTGCCAAAGCACTCCCTAAGTGACAATGTGTTAGCTAATCATTTTACTGACCTACAGAAGAATGGAAGGCTGAGTGAACCTTGGAGCCCTCCAGGATCGAATTTGCAACGTTATGGCTGCAGTACTGGCATTTAACCACTGCGCCACAAGGGCTCCCTGGGTGAGAACAAGGTCAGGGGAGAAGCACAACAGTCCCAAAATCTGGTTAAATGCTTAAGTCCTGAGTTCCTTAACTCCCAAGATGGAAAATGTAGGCTGCTTGACAGGTGTGCAGAGACCCTGGGCTACGAAAGTAGTTAAAATGGTGAGTTTCCATTTCTGGAAGCACAAGAGTGGTAAGAGCTCAGATGTGTACCACTTGCTCTGGGTGGAAAACACAGGTTTCTGAATTAGCAAATAGAAAAAAGTTCTTTCTAGTTTCTGTACTGCAGACGTCATGGCTTAAACACACTGCCTAACTTTTGGACTTCCATGCTTCTTCTCCCCTGCTCTCTCTTTTTAAAAACCACCCAGATGATAATGGAGCTAGGCATGAACAACACAGCACAGAAACCCTTCCACACTAGAGCTTTGTGAATCTCTGGTAAATTGTATTTGCTGCTCCTTGCACAACCTTTTGATGCTTTCCAACAAGAACATAAGAAATGCCTTGCTGGACCATCCTAGAAGTCCAGAATTATTCCACATGCCTCTAAAAACCAATGAATAGGGAATAAAAGTGATGTTTTTTGTCCTTAGCACTAGGTATATTGTGGTATTGTAGGACTAGCTTAGTTATTACAGCTATAACTGATGGAACCATCTTTTATGAATGTGTCCTCTTCTGGTGGTGGTGTTGTCTTAAAGAAAATAAATGAAAGCCCTTGTACCAATGAGTCATTTTAAAAAATACATATTTTAGACACCAGGGGTCTTGAGCTAGGAGACTGGCAGCTAGAGCTAAGTACTTTGTAACAATCCCAAAGTGTCCGCCAGGATGTATGAAGTTCACATGCCCATCTTAACCTTATGGCAGCAGCTACTGAATATGTCATTTTTAAGAGTGAGCAGTAAAAATGCAATAAATCACATCTTTATCTAAATAAAATGGAGACCGAATAGAAATACACAAAGCGTGGCCTTCCTTGTTTATTGAATATAGTCATCTGGATCTCCCTAGAATCTAGAGAGTTCTAAATAGTACAGCACAAACACCAAAGATGAATGCTATATTACACAAGAGAACTGGCACCTATCACAGTAGGCACCTTGTATGTGCACATGCCTATACATATACACAAATGAACTGAACTGACTTATGTGGTTTTTTAAAAAAATTGTTTGTTAGTAGACGTTCTCTCTCTGGCTTTCCTTCGCAAACGAAGATTCAGGAAGGACTCATACCACGCTTACTGCAAGCGTGCTGATGACTAAAAAGGCCAATCCGAGATAAACAAGTCTGGTTGCAGAAAGCACAGCAGAAGGTCTCCTTGGGTGATGTTTCCGGGTTGTGATTCTTTCTGCGTTGTCGTTTCTCTTCAAGACTTCTTAAGTGTGAGTTCTCAAATAAGGCTGCAGCATTGTGGATAGTGCATCTCCATGCCTCCCGATGTGAGGCCAGAGCAGACCATTGTTGGTGATCAATTTGGCCAAGCCTGAGATGTTGTTTCAGGGAGTCCTTGTATCGCTTTTTTGGAGCGCCCTTCTTACACTGACCCATGGCGAGTTCACCGTAGAGTACTATTTTGGGGAGGCGATGGTCCTCCATCCTAGAAACGTGCCCTGCCCAGCGCAGCTGTGTTCTCAATATCATGGCCTCAATGCTGGTGATCCCTGCTTGCTCAAGGACAGCAACATTCATCACATAGTCAGTCCAGTGTATATTCAGGATTGTGTGTAAACAGCGCTGATGAAAGTGTTCGAGGAGTCGTAAGTGGTGGCGATAGGTGACCCATGTTTCAGACCCATAAAGGAGAATAGACAGTACAATGGCTCTATACACACTGATTTTTGTGCTTCGCCTCAGGTGTTTACTACTCCAGACTCTTGTGAAGTCTTCCAAATGCGCTATATGCCTTTGCTAATCTGTAATCGATCTCTTCGTCAATCTTGGTATCTGAGGAGATGATGCTTCCCAGGTAGGTGAACTGCTGAATGGACTTAAGCACAGAGTTGCCGACGGCAATGTGGGGATGATGGTGTTCATCCTGCGGTGCAGGCTGGTAAAGAACTTCCGCTTTCTTCAGGTTGACTTCCAGCCCAAACAGCTCTGCAGCTGTTGCGAAGCAGAATGTTAGGCGCTGCAGAGCTGCTTCTGTGTGGGCAACAAGGGCAGCATCATCAGCGAAGAGCAGCTCATGGACTAGATAGTTTAGAGTCTTGGTGCGAGCCCTCAGCCGGCTTAAGTTAAACAAGCTACCATCAGTACAGTAACGTATATAGATGCCATCTTCTTCAAACTCTGACGTAGCCCTTTGGAGCATCATGCTGAAGAAGATTGTAAATAAAGTTGGAGCAAGAACACAACCTTGCTTCACTCCATTAATTATTAGAAAGGGCTCTGAAAGAGCATTGCCATATCTGACTTAACCACGCTGGCCCTCGTGTAGCAAGATAAACATTTTAAGGAATTTGGGGGGACATCCTAGTTTTTCCACGATCTGCCACAGACTTTCCTACTCATGGTGTCGAAGGCTTTGGTGAGGTCAACAAATGTTACATAGAGACCCTTGTTCTGCTCTCTACATTTCTCTTGCAGTTGTCTAAGGGCAAATACCATATCTGTAGTACTCCTATTGGCTTTGAAGCCGCATTGGCTTTCAGGAAGAAGTTCTTCTGCAATGGCAGGAACTAATCTGTTCAGGAGTATCCTTGCAAGGATTTTTCCAGCAATGGAGAGCAGTGTTATGCCTCAATAGTTTGAGCAATCGGATTTTGCTCCAGTTGGGTGTAAAGATGCACTGGAAGCCACAGACCCAACCCTGCATGCAGGCGGTTCAGGACTTTGGTCGCTCGAGGCTGACCCGGGAGATAACAGTCTTGTTCGGCAGCATCCTGAATGACCAAGTAGCCTTTTTTAAGGAAAGCACTGCTTGCTCCATATGGAGAGGGGCCTAGATAATGTGGCCTAACGAAAGCTCATCCCAAACTACCTGGTTGGCTAGCCACGGCCAACTCGCATCTTCTGATGTGGTCAAACGAAGGCAAAGAAACAAAGGCACACACCGGCCTCCAAAGGTGTAAATAAATTGACGCTTTTATGCTGGAACATCAGAACCATGAGAGATTCTGCAGATAGTGGACGGCCTGAGCGTTGTTCTGCTCTAATAGCCATGAACTATCATGGCTTAATATTGACATCACTGCTCTTAGTGAAGTTCGTCTCCATGAGGAAGGCAGCCTTAAAGAACACAGTGCCGGCTACACACTTTACTGGTCTGGCAAACCCAAAACCGAAAAACATCTTTCAGGAGTAGGCTTTATGATTAAAAACTCCATTGCCTCCAAACTTGAAACCTTGCCAACAGGACACTCCGATCACATTATTTCCTTACACCTCCCACATGTTGTTCTCTTTTGTATATATGCCCCAACTATGCAAGCCTACCCTGTAGAGAAAGACAAATTCTACACAGACCTATGCCAACTCATACAAAAAGTCCCTGTAGAAGATAAAATTATTATCCTTAGTAGAAGTTAGTTTGTATATAGTTGTGTTTTTGTAAGTGATCCTTATGTGTTTTTTTATAGTGTAAAACTTTTTGGGTCAATAAAAAAGATATTTTTAAAAATACACATATACACAAATTGTATGCTAGATGGTAGAAAGGGTTGTGTAACACTTTTCCCCCCAGGGTGTAATACGCTCATGAATATGCACCACACACAGGGCCCCCGAGAGGAAAATCATTCTTGTTATCTTCTCATAACTTGCAAAACACTTTTCTATATACATTATAATATAATAGTTCTCCACCAGCACATGACTGACTGACTGACTGATTGACTGACTAACTGACTGATATAGGTAATCCCCCTTATCTGCAGAAGTTACGTTCCTGGACTTACTGTGTATAAGTGAAACCTCAGATCATAGAAAACCCTATTAAAATAAAGGATTTCCTGTACAAACATACCACAGAGTTGAGTTGGAGGATCTAGAAGATGCCTTGAGAGGATGCATCTCTAGGCATTTTCCAGCACAAGTCTATGGTATGTGTTCCCTATTCTGTGTCCCTTGGATAACTGAAACTGTGGATATTGATCCCATGGATACTGGAGGCAACCTATATTTATTTTGCTACTCACTTTAATGCAATATGAGATGCAATTATCTTCATAATGTTTACAACATCTGTGCCTCGGGCCACGTTTGCATCTGAAAAAGAAAACAAAACCACATCAGTTTTAACAATGGTTAACTGCTTTGTGCAGACCAGTAGAGCAAGCATTGTACTATGTATATGGTTTTCTCTTGGTCCTTCATTATCATCCTCATAATTATCATACTTCTTTACAATAATCTCAAATGTTTAAAAATGTAAAAAGCACTTCCATAACCTATGCAAATAAAGAAAAGAGCTTTGTTCTAGAAAGAGTTAATATAATACAACGAACAGACTGATCCACGAACTAGAAAATTTGTTCAGTTCTTATCTCTGCTATTTTCAATATTCTGGGAAATTAAAACTATATGTTGCATTAAATAAACATTCACTTTCCCATGTGAGTTTTTTTTTTTTTTTTAAATACAGTTGGACCCCTGTATCCGCGGAACCAATTGCCATGGGACATAAAAAGAACACATACCATTTAGTCTTTCTAGACATCTTCTAGGTACTCCAACACAACTCTATGGTATTTTTAACCAGAAGCCCCATTATTTTAATAGGGTTCACTGTTATCTACAGTTTCCGGTGTTCGTGGTAAGTCTGGAAACCAAACCCCATGGATACAGGGGTCCGACTGTATTTGTTATGGGGCACTGATCCAGACTGGAACCATGTCTTGCTCATGTTCTTGTTTAGGGGAGGGAAATTCATCACTCACTACCATATCACCCCAAGCACTATTATCAACATACAGTACCACACTGAACACATCCAGTCTTGTCTGATTTCAGAGTTAAGCATGTCACACATGGTTAGTACTTGGATGGGAGACCACCAAGGAAGTCCAAGGATCTCCAAGTAGGGCAATGAAATAATCCTGCTTGAAAAGGGGGGAAGCTGCTGCCAGTCCAAGTTGACACTTTTTCTGCTTTACCAGTGGTCTAAGATAGCTTTCTATGTTCCTGTGACTGTGCTGTCCTTTGGGAGGTTCTGAAAGGACGTAAGAAGGAAACACACTGACAGAAGAAGGAAGGAACACTCAGTGGGGGCAGATGAAGTAGGTGGTATAATAACCACTACAGTTGGGAGTGCTTCGTATTGCAGCTCCTCTTACTTTAAATTCAGTGATTTTGTGCAAATGTGGAAAATGTCAGGATCATGGTCTAGCCATGGTCCTGCCACGCTTGGGCATATGTTTGGTAATGAAGAATGATGGGACATGCTATACAGATGTGGGGGCTGGAAAGAAAAATATTGTGTAACATCCATGGCCTGGGATAATGAGCAGATGTGTGGGGAGGAATTAGGAGATGCAAGTGGCCAAGGTCGTTCTTGTGGGAAGCTTGGTACCAGGGGAAGGAGGAGGGGTAAATTCTGGGAAGACAGAATGTTTTGAGTTGCTGACAAATAGGATAAAAGCTTCTATAACAGTTGGACTGTGTGGGCTTTGTGTATACTTTCCTGCGTGGCAGGGGGTTGGATTGGATGGCCCTCGTGGTCTCTTCCAACTCTACAGTTCTATCATTCTAAGATTCTATACTGTGTAGAAAACCTTCCGTCCTGACAACAATTGTGTACTGTGATCAACTCTGCTTACTAAATAAAATTATTCTGAATCTGCTGAGAGCTTGTGTAGGCTGAAGTGTAGTTAGCCAGAACATTAGAGAATTACGGGAAGTGGTTTTGGAAAGTACAGGTACCTATCCTTTTGCAACATCCTCCCTCTAACATCACAACCCTGGTCACAGACCATAAAGTAGCAGCAGTGTGAAAGGTACTAAGCTGCACTTTACAGAAATACTTGATCCTATCTTCATTTCTGCCTCAGAGGGTGGTGGACTCTTCTTCTTTGGAGGTCTTTAAACAGAGGCAGGGTGGCCATATTTCAGGAATGCTTTAGCTGTCTATCCCTACAAGGCCAGGGGGTTGGACTCAATGGCCCTAACAGTCTATTCTATCTCTATGAATCTATTTCTACAATTTATTTTGAAAAAAAATGTCAGCTATTGGCCAACATGTGCTCTACAATGCAACCGGGTTTGTGGCAGGCATTGCAACATGGATTGCTGGTTTAAGAGTTACAGAAAGCAGGCAGAAATGTGGTTGGTAGGTTGTATATTCTTCTTGTTAGGTTTAGTCAGTGGAAAGCCTGTACAGGCCACCAAAATCTAGATTCTTCACAACTCATAAGACTTCACGTTCCATGAGCATTACAACTATTCAAATCCTACTGTCATGAGGACTTCAAAAGGCCTCATGGCAGACAGAGAATTTGAAAAAGATAAATACTTTATAGGCTTTCCACTTTTTGGGGAGGGCTGTCCAGTTGTTAGACATATCAAGTGGAATTAAGAGTAAATCAATTTGATACTGGTTCTAGAAACTAGATTTTTCTTGTAGTCAAATATTTGTGGTCTGAGCACAAAATAACATTACTCAATCTTTATATTGTGCCAAATATTTTTTGGAAGCTTTGAATTATGCACTGTAAAAGCATACAGTCATAAATCATCCGTGAGGTCAGTTTGTGTAGCAAAAACTGTAATGAGGATGTGATCAAGTTACAGATATTTAGACTCAGTTATATCTGAAAGGAAACATATGGGAGGGAAACTTGATAGAGGATTAGGATTAAGAACTCAATGGTTTTTCAGGCATAAGCAAGTGGGACTAGAAATACCAAAGGAAGTTTGTTCCTCTTATTTGTTGATTATTCAAGCCTTTTCAAGAAAGCCCTGTAGGGAGCAGTTTCATTACCGGGGCTACTGACTGGGCACTGACAGCTTTGTCTGTGCTTCAGCTGAATTAGAGTGAAATCTTATTTGTTTTTATACCTTGCCTCGTTCCTAATACTGGGACCCTAAGCAGTTCACAACAGGTAGGGCTAAAAACACAATTAAGCAATTGTGTTACTAGCTAGCTGCCAAAAGCCTGCCTGCTAGTGGAAGTACAACACCAAGGGTGCCAAACTATGTTCCCTTCCACAGCCTGGAAACAGCCACCCAGAAGGCTCCCTCTTGCATCCTTACCAAACATGTTGGTGAATAGCTCGAGAGAAGGCCATCTCATGTGGGGAGATGTGGTTTATGGTGCTTTATAGCTCATAGGCAGCATTTTGAATTGTGCCTGAAAATGGACTGGTAGCCAAAGGAGCTGTCATTGTGTTCTCCCTATGTGGTTCTGGCTAACAGTCTGGATCCACTAACAATTTCAAACACTTTCCAAAAGCAGTCCATGTACAGTGTGTTCATTTAATCCAAATGGCATGTAAATCTCCTCATCCTGGACTAAACCAGACATATACAAGAATAAAGTATTCATACTGAGACACATGGATGTGGAGATCTTGATCTCTCTCACTCTCTGCAGGAAGAACATGGAAAACTGTAACTTGTAGTCTTTACATCAGGTATTAGACAGGGGATCTCGAACTGAAGATTCAGTTAGCAAACTTCAGGTGCCTTATTCCCTGTGCCACTCTAGGGGCAGAGGGAGGAATGCTGGCATGCTCTTCACTCCACTTTTGAATCATTACATGGTGTTGTGGCTATCAGCTCAAGTGATACAAGAGGCCAAACTGGACACATCAGACTTTAGACTCTGACTTGACCTTTAGCATAAGTACCTCACTGCTCTGCTGTACAGGATGCTCTGTCTAGACTGACTTCTACTGCTCCAGGAATCCACCAGCCTGCTAATAGGTGTTATTACCTCCCTCGTACTTGATGGCACCCTACTCTCTATCTCCCTGTTTTAAATTAAAGGAAATTTGTCAAGTTCTAAACCAATGGCTAATGTCAGTAATGAACTGGATGGACTGAAAATTATGATTAACCCAGAGAAGACAAATGTTGTCTAGTCAGTCAAAAGATGGAACAGGGAATAGAGATTCAGTTATACTCCACTTGGAGAACTGCATTCCTACTTTTTGCATACTCCTGATTTTGGCCCTGAACCTAGATGTAAGATTTCAGCAGTGGCCAGGAGAGTGCTTGCATAGCTAAGGTCAGTGGTGCCAACCGCACACTTTCCTAGTAATGCTTGTTTGCCTGCAGAGAAGGTTTATTTATTTAAAATGCTTATAGGCTACTCTCCCAACATTCATAGTAGTATAAATTTTTAAAACACCACAATAACAAAATAAAACAACTCCAAACAACAGTAAAAAACAGATCTCAAAACAATTCCATATAATACCCTAAAAGGGCACCAGATCCCATCTGGTCTTGAAAGCTAAGCAGAGTTAGCCCTGGTTAGCACTTGGATGGGAGACCACCAATAAATGCCAGGTGCTGTAGGCTATATTTCAGAGGAAAGAATTGACAAAACCACCTCTGAGTATTCCTTGCCTAAGAAAACCCTATGAAATTCTTGGGGCTGCCATAAGTTGACAAGTGACTTGAAGGCACACATAAACACACCTTGAACAAGTAAACTGCTAATAATGTTTCTGTACTATTAGTTCATGAATACTATCCCAGAAAAATCAACAAATGGCTCATTTGAATGTGTATTCTCTATGCAATGTCTCTTATCTTTTGTTTCCTTTCTTTTTTTCTGGTTGACATAAGAAGATTAATATAAAATATAGATTCGCTAAAGCTATCATGTACAGCTATAGTTGTGAAATCTGTAATCTGATAATTTTTCTTTTTCTTCCTTATAATGCTAAACTGATGTTCTAAGGGCATTTGCCAGTTGGACCGTATAATGAACCTCTTAAATAAACAGATGAAAATAAATAAGACTAAAAGATCCTAACAAAAAGAATTTACACTCACATTTTGTCTACAAGTTTCTTTGTTACTGCAATTATGCTCATTCGCTGTATTATGTCTTCATGGTGTTTCCTTTTTCTCGCTCTTCTTAGAAATGCTGCTTCTGGCGCAAATGAATGAGTGGGTATTTCTTCTTTTCCTACAATGAACCTGGAGGGAAGCAAAACATTGAACAATGACCTCATTTCTTTCCTTTTAAAGGGTATACCACAATTGCCTTTGACCAAATTATCAGCATACCTGTAATTTGACAATGAGCTAGCAAAAGCAAAAAATGACTGTCCACAAGATCATAAAGTGGATTTAAGTACTTTTGAAGGTAGGACCTTTGCTTCTAGCTGTCAGGGAAATGAGACTCCAAATTAGAACGGAGTCCCACATACAGCAGTAGTAAATTTTAGAAAAAAAATGAGCAAAGGCCTGTGAATCATGACTTTGGAAGAGACCTTAATATTTGTTTCTTGCATATGACTTGATATATTTTCAATTTCCTCCCTTGAATGTTACACAGCATTTCACTCGATTTGGGCTATTCAGTATAGATTATAAATGGATTATCCTTGTCACTTACTTTAGTGCTGAGAATGTAAAACCTTTCAAGCCGTCCTTGCATCTGAAATATAAACCAGACATGTTGTGCGCTTTTAATATGGTACTATCCAAGCTCAAAGAGCACTCCCACAACAGAGACAACATACAACACTGGAGCTCTGCATTTCTTTTTCTTTTCTTTTTTTTTTAAAGAATGAGCTCCAACCACTTGGTTGAGGATCAGAGCCAACACATCTATGCATGTCATTATTTTTGTTACTGTTTGTCTTTCCCACTTTTATCGGAACAGGGGTAACACAAACTGAACTATGCAAAATTCTTTCCAGATGATAGAAAAGTAGTTTAAGCAAGTTTTAAGCAAAAGAAATGCTTCAAGCCTAACAATGGAAAGTGCTGCTTTGGTTTCCAACTCTGAAACTTGCCAAAAATCTACCATTCTGCCAGCAGATGTCCCTAATCAGCAGTAATTCAATCATCTCTGCCAAAAGGAAACCAAAAACAAATAAATTTGCTGCTTAGATAGGCAGCTGACAGACATATCAGTGAAGCACTAAAACAGCTCATAGGACATTTTACACTTTTAGCACATTTAAGTATACTTTTATACTTGAGTACATGTCATTTTATCAGTTATGAGATAGGCTTCCTCTTCAAAGGACACAGAAGTAACATTCTTTTTAAGGCACAGAATACAAATGCACTTTGGGCTTAATAAATGGTCAATAAATGGTCATGTCAATAAAAGAGGCTAATACTATCACTTCTGTACTAGGAGTATTAAAATACTAATGTCACACGTAGGCTATATGAGCTGAGCTTGAAAGGAACACATTGCAAGTAACAAGTTAGTTTTGGAGTAACCAGAGTGTAACAGCCACATTTCAAAAATCGTAATAAGAGGGAAAATACTTTTACTGGTTTAACGAGTAATGGTTTCTAGTTACTTTCACAATTTGCTTTTGGGGAGCATTTTTATGGGCCCTTGGGCAGGAAATTAAAAAGTAATTTTCCAAAGTCTGTATATAAATGCCTAGCTAAAGCATGATTTTACAGAGTATATAAATCTCTCTTGGTGATGGAGGTGACAACAAGCAAGGCAGGAGTACATCTGTAAACGCAGCTGTATGCACAATGCATTCATTCACTAAACTGAGTGAGCTCAGCTGAAACAGTTATTTTCTAGTTATTTGCAGTCTTTTCATACAGGGCTGTAGCTGTGTGTGTGTGTGTTGTGACCCTTATCCAGGCAACCTTAGCTGGACAAGGGTCATGAGAGTTCTTTCACAGAATTTGCCTACTAGAAGCATGGGTAATCAAGCATGCTCTCTGTCATAAAGTCCAGTATGATCCACAGTTTTCATAATTAGTGAAATGAGCATATATGATTTGGGGGAAGGACCACCAAACTCATGCTGGGTATTTGATTTGTGTGTCAGGGCACAGTGCCACACCAACTGGCCCTTGCTTCGATCCTAAAAAACATGTAAAGGGATGAAATACTTGTTGAAGAAGATATCTGAAATCAATCACAAGAGACCTGAGGAATTATGAAACATTTTCACACAAAACAACATCAGTTTTAACCACACACTTTAAGGAAAGAATACAATTTTTGGTGCAGAAAAGTATGTCTGACTGGGGGACTCCAACCCCACTGCCTTGTTTTATGTTTTTTCTTCAGACACATTTCCATACAAAGCAGCATTTGTTTCAGCCATGTTCATTTGTGGTGAGACAGTTTAAATGTCCCGATATCATTTAAGCACCACTAGAATTGTGTCACGTGGAACACATCTTATCTCTTTCCCACAAAAAATGCTCATATTTGAACCACATACCTCATGATGTAAGCAAGAGTTATGGGAAAGGAGTCCTTGAACATGATAGCAGTCAAGTTACTGTATATTCCGGCGTATAAGACGACTGGGCGTATAAGACCCCCCCAAAAAATTTCCAGCCAAATATCTAGGCTTAGGCATATATTCGCCATATAAGACCACCCACCCCTCAATTTGGCTGACTGGCTGGCTGGCTGGGGGAGCCTTGCCAGCTGATCCTCTTTGTTTCCCAACTCACAAGGATCTCAACTCACTTCCCAACACTTCCCAACTCACGAGGATGAGAAAGCGAACAGGATCAGCTGGCAGGGCTCTCCCAGACAGACAGCCGCAACATTCGCCCCTCTCTTCAACCTTCCAGTCAAACTTGACTCGAAGGTGGAGGAAAGGGGTGAAAATGCCCAGTTTGCCTCAGCAGCCCCCTTCCGAAGCAGTCTTGGCTCTTCCGAAGGGGACCAAGGCGGGGGAAGCGGGGGCGGCCGCAGTAAACCCCTAGATTCGCCCCCTCTCCCCACCTTCAAGGAAGGTGGGGAGAAGGGGCAAACATGCCCCATTTGGCTCCACAGCCCCGATCCCTCCTTCTGGGCTCCCTTCCGAAGGGGACCAAGGCGGGGGAAGCGGGGGCGGCCGCAGTAAACCCCTAGATTCGCCCCCTCTCCCCACCTTCAAGGAAGGTGGGGAGAAGGGGCAAACATGCCCCATTTGGCTCCACAGCCCCGATCCCTCCTTCTGGGCTCCCTTCCGAAGGGGACCAAGGCGGGGGAAGTGGGGGTTGCTGTGGCAAACCTCCAGATTCGCCCCCTCTCCCCACCTTCAAGGAAGAGGGAGCGAATCTAGGGGTTTAACTCCGCAGCCCTGATGCCTCCTTCTGGGCAGGCATTGGGGCTGCAGAGTTAAACGGGGCATCTTCTCTCCCTCTCCTCACCTTCAAGGAAGGTGGGGAGAGGGAGCGAATCTAGGGGTTTAACTCCACAGCCCCGATGCCTTCTTCTGGGCTCCCTTCGCAAGGGAGCCCAGAAGAAGGCATCAGGGCTGCAGAGTTAAACAGGGCATCTTCGCTCCTTCTCCCCACCTTCCTTGAAAAGGGCGAATCTAGTGGGGGGAAAGGGCAAATCTAGTGGTTTGCCTCGGCCGCTGCAAAGGCGATCAAGTGGCGGCCGCGGCAAACCACCACGTTCGCCCCCCTCCTCTGTCTTCCGTTGCTCCCCAAAGGGGGAGAAGGCAGAGGAGGGGGGCGAATGAACTGTAAACACTTTGCTTCACCCCCTGCCCCATCTCTTCCCTCTTCGCCCCATTTGCGAAGAGGCAGGAGATAGGCAGGGAGGCGAAGCAAAAGTATATCCGGCGTATAAGACGACCTTCAATTTTGGAGGGCATTTTTGAGTGCTCAAAAGTTGTCTTATACGCTGGAATATATGGTACTTAAAAAGACTTAAGTTCACTTAATAGCAATACAAAACCTTTTTTATGGAAATAGAACAGCTGAAATGGTTACTTAAGAAAAAAGTAAACCTATTACAGGCTCTTGCTCTAATAGTGTCTCTTGAAGTGTGCATCCTTGTCTATTAGAAGAAAACTGGAGGCATATTAATAAATAGGTATAAACCTCTCAAAGAAAGAATGTTGGGAGCTGTATTTTTACAAAGAGCTTAGAAATTTCTAACGAAAAACAAGTCAGTTATTGCAACCAAACCACAATTGGCAGGATTTATTTTGAAGGAAAGCGATGACAGCGAATTGGTTTTAACTCACTTTCCATTTGTTGTATATGAATGCTCTAATCTGACAAAGTATTGCTATCACCTTTTGAATAGTTGTTCATTTGTAGTTTTGCACCCTCAGAGATCCTGCAGCTGTTGACAGCAATCACTATCACACCTTAAGTTATCAGACTATTTTGGCATCTGATATGATAACTTTGCATTTTCTTATGTAGCTGCCTAGAAATAAAACCCTTATGCTTCAATCCATTGCACAGGCTCGAAGGATGCTTCAAGAATCACACACATAAATTAAGAAATTATACTTAGGGAAGGAAGGAGAGAAATTATGACTCAATATTTTGAGTCATAAGGGTAATGGTATTGGATCAATTTAAAATTGCAAATCTTACCTATAGCATCATTTCATCTTTTAATGAAAATCATGTGGATATACCATTCTTTCACACAAACATCATTTGCAACATCCTCTGACCAGTTCTCCACTAGGCTATTAAAAAGAGAAAGAACCAATCTGATGAGACTGCAAGACCTGAGCATGGCCATTAGCATGAAAAGTGATTCATGTTGTGTCTGCAAGTTTGTGAGCAAGTTTGCAGGTGAATTGCAGAGGAAAAAGAATATGTCTGGGGCAACCTGAGTGCAATGAAGCTACACTCAACTGAGTATCTGCCCCAATCCATATTAGAAAAGGAGAGAGAACGATGCTAGAGAATTATAAAGTTCTAGGGGGCTAAGGAATCTGATGATGGTCCAAGCTCTTGCACTAAAAGCAGTATCATATTGGCCACATTTCTCATCACTTCAAATGGTAAACAGGGCACAGCATGGTGCCAGAAATGGTGGAAGGAGGAGGAACAAATTTAGAACAAACCCAGGGGTTGTGTAAATGGTGAAAATACTCCTCATAGATTTTGAGGAGAATACAATCTGTTTAAATGCCATCCCGCATTGATCAGCAGTATTCGGAAGGAGGGGGACCAAATCCACCAGGTAGAGTTTGCTAACAAAGTAAGTGCCTGGAACCACCATGTTGGATTTTTGCCTTAGTGATTGTGTGCTGAGGCAACAAAACAGCCTGCCCCCCCCCTTTTTATTTATTTAGGTGGAATATCACACTTTTGCACCTTAGATATACTTTTTCTAAAAATACTGTGCAGCGGCGGCAACTGGTGGAAAAAAAATTGAGTAATTTACTCATGCCTACCATCTTGATTTGCAGGCATGCCCATTGGGACAGCAAAAATGGATAGCTTCGTACGCCTGTGATTTTGCCAAAAAAAAAAAAAAGTTAAGACAAATAGATGCTGCTTCAAATTGGCATTAGTGCATACCAATCCACATTTTTCGCTTCACATAGACAACACCCCTGATAAGTTGAGTGAGAAAACAAGGGTTTATTAACAGGATGCAGGAAAAAGCAATACTCTTAGGACAACTATCTAATTTGGCAAAGAAGAATGATAACCGCAACAATCAGAAGAGCAAAGGAGGTTATCTGACACTGCCCTCATTCAAAATGAAAAAGAAAAAAATATATATCTTGCTCTGTTATTCCAAACAGTCTAATCTATAGCTTTATATGCGTGTTCATTTCCAATAGCAGAAATTACCACTGTCCCAAATTTAGTGCAGCAACCCGGTATTGAACTGTCCAATCTGAGCCTAGCCACAAACCAAGACTAATTGTTCTTGGGCTGAGCATGTGGGCGTACCTAATCTCATCCCCCACTGTGCGGGAAGGCAGAAAGGTCTCCACACCACATTGTGGGGCTAAATGCCACCAATTAGGTTTCCAATTTTTTTGATTAGTGTTCCTTGCTGAAAACCTTTCAGAGGTTCTCATTCAGAGGCTGACTGATGATCTTTCCCCCAAGAACCCTGCTGATGAGATTTAATGACTGGTAGTTTAGAACAACAAGCATCGCACGGAATAACATTTGGAATCAAAAGTTACAGAACAGAGTAAAAATAAATAGGGATATGTGTGTTAACTTCCTTATAAAAAGCTATCATTATGGCTACAAGCTCATATGCACACAAATATAAATGTGTGCTTTTTAACATATAATGTTAGCATTTCTATTCCATAAAGGGAACAGAGCGGCTGAGGACAGGGAGTCTTGGATGTGTCTCATTCACAGAATTGCCATGACTTGTAGTCAACACAAAGGCAGTTAGTTAATCACCACCACCACAACAACTTTATAGCGCATTAATGTCACGTTACTGTCTTCCTAGATATTACAGATGGAGAGATCTTCCTATTGTATTTTGATACTATTCCCATGTTTCCTATAATGTATAATTTCATATAGAAAGTCATCATTTATTTATTATTTTATTGAAAACATGTATGTCCTTCCTGCCTTTCTTCCAGACAACTAAGAGCAATGTTAATGCCATAAATCAGCAACTTAAAACTATCTTTATAGGTGAATAAACCACCAAAATACTATAAAACACCATCAAAGTAACAGAAAAAATATTAAAAAAAAAAAAGCCCAGAAATGGCATTAGAGAAAGGATGGAACAGATTGGCTTTTAAAGAGACTGCTAGAGCCAAGGGCATAGCTACCAAAAATAGAATAGAATAGAACTGCTATTTTAGGCTTTAGGACAAACTAATATCAGGCCATAATAGAACTTAAACATAAAAGTAGGTCTTGATGTGTAGTTTGCAGCTACCAGCAGCCTGACGATTAATTCCTAGTTACCACACATGTGGATTAAAACAATGGCAAACAACTTTAGTAAACACAAAAAGGGACAAAAATTCAATAGACAAATCTCCAAATTCATTGAACCAAACAGCTATCTTAATCAAGTCACTGCAGAAACAGATTTTAGGATAGAAAGACAGGAACAACATGGTGGTTTCCCAACATATCTGTTTCCCAATGAGATGCTATTCATAAGTAAGTGGCATTAATAAAAATGACAAGTACAGGGTGAACAGTGAGTCTCAACCATATTAAAAAAATTGTTAACATAACCATAGCGAGCCTTCCCACCATAAACCAATGGTGTGCCCAAAGGTACAGTGAAAGAAAAAAAGTTAGATGAAGTAACCACTTAAAAATCATGGCAGATGTTGCTTTTACTTTTAGAAAATGTGGCATACACAGGGGGAAAAATGGCATTCAAGAAGGATATTGACAAGTTGGGACATGCTAACACACATTGGAAACTGCTTAATGCAGTTTAGATGTGTAAATTGCTGTTGCTTAAAACAATTTGTAAGCCGCTCTGATAGCCTTGTGGCTGGAAGAGCGGAGTATAAATAAATAAATAAATATGCTGAGAGAAGGCTGACCATGATAATCAAAAGTCTGCAAAGCAAGCCTTATGAGGAACAATTTGGGGAGCTGGCTATGTTTAGCCTGGAGAAAAGAAGACTGAGAGGCAACTTTATAGCCATCTGAAGGGATGTCACGTGGAAGACGGAGTGAGTTTGTTTTCTGCTGCTTCAGAGTCCAGAATACAATCAAATGGATTCAAATTACCATACATGAGATTCTATCTAAACATTAGGAAGAGCTTCTTTACTGTAAGAATTGTTTGACAGTGGGATAGACTGCTTCAGCAGGTTGTGGACTCTCCTTCTTTGGAGGTCTTTACACTGAGGTTGGATAGCCATCTCTCAGGAGTGCTGTAATTGTGTACTCCAACATTGCATGGGTTGGACTAGGTGGCCCTTCCAGACCCAAGATGAACTACAGTTGTCCCTTCACATTCGCTGGGGTTTGGTTCCAGGACCCCCCGTGAATACCCAAATCCGTGAATACTCAAGTCCCATTATATGCAATGGCATAGCAAAATGCTGTCCCTTATATAAGATGGCAAAATCAAGGTTTGCTTTTTGGATTATTATTTTTTAAAGAACATTTTCAAGCTGTGAATACTTAAATCTGTGAATGCCAAATCCGTGAATGTAGAGGGACACCCCTCTCTCTGGCTTTTCTTCGCAAACGAAGATTCAGGAAGGACTCATCCCGCGCTTTCTGCAAGCGCGCTGATGACTAAAAAGGCCAATCCGAGATAAACAAGTCCGGTTGCAAAAAGCGCAGCAGAAGGTCTCCTTGGGTGTTGTTTTTGGGTTGTGATTCTTTCTGCGTTGTCGTTTCTCTTCAAGACTTGTTCGTCGTGAGTTCTCAAATAAGGCTGCAGCATTGTGGATATTGCGTCTCCATGCCTCCCGATGTGAGGCCAGGGCGGACCACTGTTGGTGATCAATTTGGCCAAGCCTGAGATGTTGTTTCAGGGAGTCTTTGTATCGCTTTTTTGGAGCGCCCCTCTTACGCTGACCCGTGGCGAGTTCACCGTAGAGTAGTATTTTTGGGAGGCGATGGTCCTCCATCCTAGAAACGTGCCCTGCCCAGCGCAGTTGTGTTCTCAATATCATGGCCTCAATGCTGGTGATCCCTGCTTGTTCAAGGACAGCAACATTCGTCACATAGTCAGTCCAGTGTATATTTAGGATTGTGCGTAGACAGCGCTGATGAAAGCGCTCGAGGAGTCGTAGGTGGTGGCGATAGGTAACCCATGTTTCAGATCCATAAAGGAGGATAGACAGTACGATGGCTCTATACACACTGATTTTTGTGCTTTGCCTCAGGTGTTTATTGCTCCAGACTCTTTTGTGAAGTCTTCCAAATGCACTATATGCCTTTGCTAATCTGTGATCGATCTCTTTGTCAATCTTGGCATCTGAGGAGATGATGCTTCCCAGGTAGGTGAACTGCTGAACGGACTTTAGCAATGATTTGCCGACGGCAATGTGGGGATGGTGGTGTTCGTCCTGTGGTGCAGGCTGGAAAAGAACTTCTGTTTTCTTCAGGTTGACTTCTAGCCCAAACAGCTCTGCAGCTGTTGCAAAGCAGAACGTTAGGCGCTGCAGAGCTGCTTCTGTGTGGGCAACAAGGGCAGCATCATCGGCGAAGAGCAGCTCACGGACTAGATAGTTTAGAGTCTTAGTGTGAGCCCTCAGACGGCTTAAGTTAAACAAGCTACCATCAGTACGGTAGCGTATATAGATGCCGTCGTCTTCTTCAAGCTCTGCCATAGCCCTTTGGAGCATCGTGCTAAAGAAGATTGTAAATAAAGTTGGTGCAAGAACACAACCTTGCTTCACTCCATTAGTTATTAGAAAGGGCTCTGAAAGAGCATCGCCATATCTGACTTGACCACGCTGTCCCTCATGTAGCAAGATAATCATTTTAAGGAATTTGGGGGGACATCCTAGTTTTTCCAGGATCTGCCACAGACCTTTTCTACTTACAGTGTCAAAGGCTTTGGTGAGGTCGACAAATGTTACATAGAGACCCTTGTTCTGCTCCCTACATTTTTCTTGCAGTTGCCTAAGGGCAAATACCATGTCTGTAGTACTCCTATTGGCTCTGAAGCCACATTGGCTTTCAGGGAGAAGTTCTTCTGCAATAGCAGGAACTAATCTGTTCAGGAGTATCCTTGCAAGGATTTTTCCAGCAATAGAGAGCAGTGTTATGCCTCGATAGTTTGAGCAGTCGGATTTTGCTCCTTTTTTCTTGTACAGGGTGATGATGACTGCATCTCGGAGGTCTGATGGCAGTTCCCCTTTTTCCCAGCAATTCACAAGGAATTCGTGGAATTTTTCGTGGAGTGCATGACCTCCGTGTTTCCAAACTTCAGGTGGGATTCCATCAATCCCAGCTGCCTTGCCGTTTTTCATGTGATGTATGGCCATAAGGGTCTCTTCCAAAGTGGGAGCTATGTCCAATTCATTTTTCATTGGTTTTTGTATCATATATTGGATAGCTGAGGCTTGGACTACTTGGTTGGCGCTAAAGAGACTGAAAATGTTCAGCCCAACGATTTAGGATGGAGGCTTTATCAGTAATTAATGTTTGACCATCTGTACTGTATAAGGAGCTTTGGACCTGATAAGTAGGTCCAAACACTGCTTTAAGAGCTTCATAAAATCCTCTATGATCACCCAGATCTGCACAGCGTTCTGTCTTTTCTGCTAAATTGATCCACCACTTGTTCTGCATGTCTCGGAGTTTTTGTTGTAGTTTGCTACATGTGAGGCGGAAAGCTGCTTTTCTTACATGACAGGTTGGCTGGGCGAGGTATGCCTGGTGAGCAGCTCTCTTCCTTGCCAACAGCTCCTGGATCTCTTGGTTGTTTTCATCAAACCAGTCTTGATTTTTCTTGTGGGAGAACCCGAGGGATTCTTCTGCAGACTGGAGGATACTGTTTTTGATATGTTGCCAAAGCACTGTAGGAGAAGGATCTGTAGGATGGTCTTCAAGTTTCGTTTGTAGGTTTGCCTGGAAGTTGTCTCTCATGGTAGCTTGTTGAAGATTGTTGACTTGGAGCTTCTTCTTTAAGATGCCACCCCTCTTAGGTTTGAACTTAAGATGAAGATTTAGTTTACATCTGACGAGGCGATGATCTGTTTGGCATTCTGCACTGGGCATCACTCGGGTATGACGGACATCACGAATGTCTCTCTGACGGACTAGAACGTAGTCAATGAGGTGCCAATGTTTGGATCGGGGATGCATCCAGGTTGTCTTCAAGCTATCTTTCTGCTGAAAGATTGTGTTTGTAATAGTCAGCTGTTGTTCTGCACAGAACTCTAGCAGGAGGCGTCCGTTATCATTGCAATTTCCAACACCATGCTTGCCTAAGACACCTTTCCAGGCTTCGGAATTCTTTCCTACTCTGGCATTGAAGTCACCAAGTATAATAATTTTATCTTCTACAGGGACTTTTTGTATGAGTTGGCGTAGGTCTGTGTAGAATTTGTCTTTCTCTACAGGGTCGGCTTGCATAGTTGGGGCATATACACTAAAGAGAACAACATGTGGGAGGCGTAAGGAAATAATGCGATCAGAGTGTCCTGTTGGCAAGGTTTCGAGTTTGGAGGCAATGGAGTTTTTAATCATGAAGCCTACTCCTGAAAGATGTTTTTCGGTTTTGGGTTTGCCAGACCAGTAAAGTGTGTAGCCGGCGCCATGTTCTTTAAGGCTGCCTTCCTCATGGAAGCGAACTTCACTAAGGGCAGCGATGTCAATATTAAGCCGTGATAGTTCAAGGGCTATTAGGGCAGAACGACGCTCAGGCCGTCCACTATCTTTAGAGTCTTGCATGGTTCTGATGTTCCAGCATGCAAGTGTCAGTTTATTTACACCTTTGGAGGCCGGTGTGTGCCTTTGTTTCTTTGCCTTGGTTTGACCGCATCAGAAGATTCCCGTTGGCCGCGGCTAGCCAACCAGGTAGTTGGGGATGAGCTTTCTTTAGGCCACCTTTTCTAGGCCCCTCTCCATATGGAGCAAGCAGTGCTCTCCTTAAAAAAGGCTGCTTGGTCGTTCAGAATGCTGCCGAACAAGACTGTCATCTCCCGGGTCAGCCTCGAGCGACCAATGTCCTGAACCGCCTGCATGCAGGGTTGGGGCTGCGGCTTCCAGTGCATCTTTACACCTGCCGGTTTCGTCCCTCGCCAGTCGCTACAGGGCTTTTTTGGAAATGGATTTGTCCTTCGAGCCTGTGCAATGGATTTTTCTGGTGGAGCGCAGCGTGCACAGAACTGGCCTCACCCTTTAAACCAGAGATTCATCTGCCGTGGCCTTGCAAGCATGGACGTGGCAGCGAGGTCCTCGGGCCGTAGGTTTGATTAGAGTTTCCTTCTCTTAGATGGTTGACCTTACAGGGTTGGATGAGCACCATCTGCCCGGGTTTGGGATTAGAGTTTTCCTTCTCCTAGGACGGTTGCCACAAGACTAGAGAGCCCATCCTGCCCTTTGACGCTCTTTGTCAGACCCTTCGGTTTTGACCTGTCTGGCATGGGAGACCCTACCGGTGGCTATTATGCCACCGCCAGCATAGCTCAAAACGTCATTAGGGTACGCAAGCCTCTCTCCCACGACAAGGGGGCGTCATTGAGAGGGACAACTGTATTTGAAAAGATGCCAGATAATTTATCAACTGTCTAAATAAGTAAGAGAGCCACTGTGGTTAGTGGTTTGAGCGTTGGACTCAGCTCTGGAGAACAGGGTTCAAGAACTTAGCTATGGAAACTTATTTCCATAAGTTTGGAAGTTTTGCCAAGTCACACTTTTTCAGCTCAGAGGAGGGCAATGGCAAACCTGCTCTGAATAAATCTTCCCAAGAAAAAAACTGTGATAGGTTCACCTTAGGGTTGCAAACAACTTGAAGGCAGACAACAACAACTAAGGTAAAACACTGAGGGATAAATCCAATGTTTAGTCCCAACTTGAGTAGATCCATTGAATCAATGGGTCTTTTATAAGTGTTGCTTTAACAAATACTACTGATTTAGTGGCTCTATTCTAGTTAGGATTTTATCAATTGAGACTGAGAGTCCATTTGCACCTGTGCTTTGCAGATATTTCTTTGGGAAAAAAATCTTTCAGAACTGACTGTCCACATGTCCACTTCAAGAAGGGTATAATAAACAGGAGGTATTAAGATGGTTCAGGGATACACAAAAATCCTGACTTGGTAAGGTAACAACATGTGTTCTACTACTAGCATAATTCCAGAAGTGCTCCCCTATTGGTATAAATGTTATATGCAACATTCCAGAACTAATTATTTTATTAAAATAGTTAAGGAGTCATGAGACACAACCAATGATTCAAATACGAAAGATCAGCTGAGGCAATTTAACGAAACAGAAGAGATTTTTTTGTTCCAAGATAGCAATCTTCCTCTCACCAAGCCAGAGTATTTTTTACATTTATTTCTTCCTCTAACTGCCATAGGGTTTATCGTTAAGGACATCAACAACAAAAATAGACCTTGTTCCCATATCTATTTTATTCTAAAGTCTACCATATCCAATTGACATCATCCAATTATATTTTTTTTAAGGGAATTCAGTATTTCAAAGAAAAGTAATATCAGTTTAGATCAAAGAAAGTGGGGGAAATACTTTTCAGTAACAAACAAGAACAGAAGCTTTTTAGAAAATCACATTTATATCAAGTGACTTACTTTAAAAGATACTTTTAGAAATTGTAAGACAAAGAAAACGATTTGCATTGAAAATAGGTTGTATAGATTCTTTTTATTAGCTCATGATTCTCCCACAGGATGCAAATGTTTTAAATAAAAGAAAGATCCAAGCACCGTAGTGGACAAAATGGCAGATTGTTCTATACTTGAAGAATCAATCATGTTGAATGTCCTCAAAAGTGTTTTTTTTGGGGGGGGAGGGGGTTTCACATACAACCCCAGCATTTCCCAGGTTTGTGGAAATTTTTGTTTAAATTATGATACGGAGGTAATTCTTCACTAACTTTATTCTTGATGGAAACAATGAGAAATTTTAGCAATGTTCCACCTGCTACAAGTAAGTCTTTAAAAACTGCACAATTTTTGAAGACTATTAACAATTTTTGGATTTATTCTGTGCAAAATTCACATATGGTTATTTTGTACAGGGGGAAAATAATTTTCTACATAGGATAGGATAGAATTTCCTGGGAAGAACATAGTATCATTTTCTATACAGAATCTGTTGCAAAAAAAATATGTTGTAGTTGGGGACTTATTCTGTACAAAATTCAGATGATTTTATGCATAGAAAACAGCATTTTCGGCACATATAGCAGTATTATTTGTATCAAAAACAATACCTCTCTGCAGAAGTAATATTTTCTGCTCAGAAAATGCTGTTTCATACACATAAAATGCTATTTTCAGCAAAAGAAAGAAAGAAAGACATGTGATGTGAAGTCAAAGGCTTTCGCAGCCAGCATCCATAGGTTTTTTTGTGGGAGGGGGGTTCCGGGCTATGAGGCCATGTTCTAGAAGAGTTTATTCCTGATGTTTTGCCTGCATCTTCTCTGAAGATGCAAGGCACAGATGCAGGTGAATCGTCAGGAATAAACTCTTCAAGAACACGGCCTCACAGCCCAGAAACCCCCCCAAAAAAACCTATAAATACATGTGAATTTTGTGCAGATTAAGTTTCAAACTATGGAAATTCTTAGTCCAAGATTCTTTCTGTCAGGGTTTTTCAACACTTCAGATACATTTTTTTTTTAATAATTTCAAATATTCTTTCCATCCTAAATTATGGATGTATCTGTTTTAATAACCTTAAGGTTTGATTATTGAAATTCATCTTTCACAAGCTCTACTTGAGGTCTCTTTGGATGATAAGGTAATTTTATTTTGTTAAAAACCATATTAGACCTTCAAGAGCCTTGGTCCTTATCAGCCAAACTTCTACAAGATGGCCAAGATTTATCCTGCAGGGTTTCTCAAACAGGGTTCCCTGGAGCCCTAGGGTTCCATAAGAGGTTGTTAGGGTTCCCCAAGATATTTAGATGGGGGGGGGAGGATTTTGAGCTGTAGATATAATTTTTAGGAAGGGTTTCCCCTGAGACTTGAAATTTGTTTCAAGGATTCCACCAGGGTAAAAATGTTAAGAAAGGCTGCTTTAGGCAGATTTCTTCAATGGGTTAAGTATCCCTTATCCAGAATTCCAAAATCTGAAATACTCCAAAATGCAAAATTGTCCACGTGGGGGCTGAGATAGGGGCATCTTTGTTCTCTGATAGTTCAATGTACACAAACTTACTTCATGAACAAAATTATTAAGAATTTTGTGTACAAAATTACCTTAAGAGTATGTGTATATGATTATATGAAATATAACTGAATTTCGTATATGCAAGGATTCCAAAATCGGGGGGGGGATCCAAAATATGGAACACTTCTTGTCCCAAATGTTTCGGATAAGGTATACTCAACTTGTAGGACTTTTAGATAATTGTTGTGATTTTAATTACATGTAAAATCTCTGGTGCACAGCAACAATCAGACACTAGTATGTAAGCTAGGTTGAAACCTAGCAGGTTAGGAGGAAAAGTAAATAAGAATCTGAAGGACCAGGAGTGACACAGCAGTTCCTGCCAGAGAAGAACCAAAGCCTACAAAATTCTGAGAAGTTATAATCGGATCCCACCAAAATCCAGACTGTAATAGAATTTCAGACAGCAGCAATTGTTATAGGACAGCTTTATCAACAGGAAAAATAAAATACTGGTTGGTTAGCAACCAGACCCTAACTACAGTTCCCCCTCCACATTCGCGAACTTAGCATTTGCGGTTTTGAATATTTGCAGGTTTGGGAAGGGCCCCCGCCCTCCAAAAAGCAGCGACACGGGGCCTCTGGAGGCCCCGTTAAGGCCTTGGGCAGGAGGGTGGAGGGCTGGGGAGGCCTTCATGGGGCCCCCGGAGACTCCAGAGGTCCCATGAAGGCCTTGGGCAGGAGGGAGGGCCGGGGAGGCCTTCAAGAGACCTCCAGAGACGCTCCGGAGGGCCCATGAAGGCCTGGGGAGGGAGTGGGGAGTGTCGGGGAGGCAATCATGGGGCCTCCAGAGACACTCCGGAGGCCCCATGAAGGCCTGGGGAGGGAGTGGGGAGTGTCGGGGAGGCAATCATGGGGCCTCCAGAGACACTCCGGAGGCCACATGAAGGACTGGGGAGGGAGTGGGGAGGGTCAGGGAGGCGATCATGGGGCCTCCGGAGAAGCTCCAGAGGCCCCATGAAGGCCTGGGGAGGGAGTGGGGAGGGCCGGGGAGACCTTCACAGGACCTCCAGAGACGCTCCGGAGGCCCCATGAAGGCCTGGGGAGGGAGTGGGGAGGTCCGGGGAGACCTTCACGGAACCTCCGGAGACACTCCGGAGGCCCCATGAAGGCGTGGGGAGGGAGTGGTGAGAGCAGGGGAGGTGATCATGGGGCCTCCGGAGACGCTCCGGAGGCCCCATGAAGGCCTTGGGAGGGAGGGGGAGGCGGGGGAAAGCGACTATAGGGCCTCCGGAGGCCCCGTGGTCGCTTTGGCGGGGAGAGGGAGGGCAGTTGTTGTTCGCAGATTTTTCACATTTGTGGGGGTGTGGGGAACCTAACCCCCGTGAATGTGAAGGGATGACTGTATCTACAAATCAGACACTATCCAGCAATAATAGTCCTTACTTTGTTCCTGTTGGTGCAATGGCACATTCCCTTAGCTAGCAGGGACTATCAATGGGACCTACTGATATATGGACTATAACTGTTTTGAAAAGGATTTTCGTAAGTATGTAAGGATGAATAAATTAAAGTAGCTTTCTATATATTGTGGGAGAAAACACGACACCATTCTCCCCTTATTTGAACATCCTTAAGTGTTAGGTAGAAATTATTCTGAGAAGAAAGTGTATGGGGAGGGGTTGTACACAAAATTGGGTGTGTGAAAAATGTGTTTATTTCAGCAGAATAATTCCTGTGCAACACTTCAGGACATCAAACACCAGGAGTAAATTGTGCAAAAGTCTTGCTCAATTGGGAAAGCCCCTAAATGGGCTTTCCCAATGGTCAGGAAACCCTATTTTTTTTCAACCTGGGGTGAATAATTACTAATATTCTTTCCATCCCCAGTTCTTTAAAAGATTCACTTTCAATATAAAATGACCTTTGATAAGAAATACGTATGCCTAATCTGGCTTTTCCTTCGCAAACGAAGATTCAGGAAGGACTCATCCCGCGCTTTCTGCAAGCGCGCTGATGACTAAAAAGGCCAATCCGAGATAAACAAGTCCAGTTGCAAAAAGCACAGCAGAAGGTCTCCTTGGGTGATGTTTTTGGGTTGTGATTCTTTCTGCGTTGTCGTTTCTCTTCAAGACTTGTTCGTCGTGAGTTCTCAAATAAGGCTGCAGCATTGTGGATAGTGCGTCTCCATGCCTCCCGATGTGAGGCCAGGGCGGACCACTGTTGGTGATCAATTTGGCCAAGCCTGAGATGTTGTTTCAGGGAGTCTTTGTATCATTTTTTTGGAGCGCCCCTCTTACGCTGACCCATGGCGAGTTCACCGTAGAGTAGTATTTTTGGGAGGCGATGGTCCTCCATCCTAGAAACGTGCTCTGCCCAGCGCAGCTGTGTTCTCAATATCATGGCCTCAATGCTGGTGATCCCTGCTTGCTCAAGGACAGCAACATTTGTCACATAGTCAGTCCAGTGTATATTTAGGATTGTGCGTAGACAGCGCTGATGAAAGCTCTCAAGGAGTCGTAGGTGGTGGCGATAGGTGACCCATGTTTCAGATCCATAAAGGAGGATAGACAGTACGATGGCTCTATACACACTGATTTTTGTGCTTTGCCTCAGGTGTTTATTGCTTCAGACTCTTTTGTGAAGTCTTCCAAATGCACTATATGCCTTTGCTAATCTGTGATCGATCTCTTTGTCAATCTTGGCATCTGAGGAGATGATGCTTCCCAGGTAGGTGAACTGCTGAACGGACTTGAGCACAGATTTGCCGACGGCAATGTGGGGATGGTGGTGTTCATCCTGTGGTGCAGGCTGGTAAAGAACTTCTGTTTTCTTCAGGTTGACTTCTAGCCCAAACAGCTCTGCAGCTGTTGCAAAGCAGGATGTTAGGCGCTGCAGAACTGCTTCTGTGTGGGCAACAAGGGCAGCATCATCGGCGAAGAGCAGCTCACGGACTAGATAGTTTAGAGTCTTAGAGGTGAGCCCTCAGACGGCTTAAGTTAAACAAGCTACCATCAGTACGGTAACGTATATAGATGCCGTCGTCTTCTTCAAGCTCTGCCATAGCCCTTTGGAGCATCGTGCTAAAGAAGATTGTAAATAAAGTTGGTGCAAGAACACAACCTTCCTTCACTCCATTAGTTATTAGAAAGGGCTCTGAAAGAGCATCGCCATATCTGACTTGACCACGCTGTCCCTCATGTAGCAAGATAATCATTTTAAGGAATTTGGGGGGACATCCTAGTCTTTCCAGGATCTGCCACAGACCTTTTCTACTTACAGTGTCAAAGGCTTTGGTGAGGTCGACAAATGGTACATAGAGACTCTTGTTCTGCTCCCTACATTTTTCTTGCAGTTGTCTAAGGCCAAATACCATGTCTGTAGTACTCTTATTGGCTCTGAAGCCACATTGGCTTTCAGGAAGAAGTTCTTCTGCAATAGCAGGTACTAATCTGTTCAGGAGTATCCTTGCAAGGATTTTTCCAGCAATAGAGAGCAGTGTTATGCCTCGATAATTTGAGCAATCGGATTTTGCTCCTTTTTTCTTGTACAGGGTGATGATGACTGCATCTCGGAGGTCTGATGGCAGTTCCCCTTTTTCCCAGCAATTCACAAGGAATTCGTGGAATTTTTCGTGGAGTGCATGACCTCCGTGTTTCCAAACTTCAGGTGGGATTCCATCAATCCCAGCTGCCTTGCCGTTTCTCATCTGCTGTATGGCCTTAAGGGTCTCTTCCAAAGTGGGAGCTATGTCCAATTCATTTTTCATTGTTTTTTGTATCATATGTTGGATAGCTGAGGCTTGGACTACTCGGTTGGCACTAGAGAGACTTTGAAAATATTCAGCCCAACGATTTAGGATGGAGGCTTTATCAGTAATTAATGTTTGACCATCTGTACTGTATAAGGAGCTTTGGACCTGATAAGTAGGTCCAAACACTGCTTTAAGAGCTTCATAAAATCCTCTATGATCACCCAGATCTGCACAGCGTTCTGTCTTTTCTGCTATATTGATCCACCACTTGTTCTGCATGTCTCGGAGTTTTTGTTGTAGTTTGCTACATGTGAGGCGGAAAGCTGCTTTTCTTACATGACAGGTTGGCTGGGCGAGGTATGCCTGGTGAGCAGCTCTCTTCCTTGCCAACAGCTCCTGGATCTCTTGGTTGTTTTCATCAAACCAGTCTTGATTTTTCTTGTGGGAGAACCCGAGGGATTCTTTTGCAGACTGGAGGATACTGTTTTTGATATGTTGCCAAAGCACTGTAGGAGAAGGATCTGTAGGATGGTCTTCAAGTTTCGTTTGTAGATTTGCCTGGAAGTTGTCTCTCATGGTAGCTTGTTGATTGTTGACTTGGAGTCTCTTCTTTAAGATGCCACCCCTCTTAGGTTTGAACTTAAGATGAAGATTTAGTTTACATCTGACGAGGCGATGATCTGTTTGGCATTCTGCACTGGGCATCACTCGGGTTTGACGGACATCACGAATGTCTCTCTGACGGACTAGAACATAGTCAATGAGGTGCCAATGTTTGGATCGGGGATGCATCCAGGTTGTCTTCAAGCTATCTTTCTGCTGAAAGATTGTGTTTGTAATAGTCAGCTGTTGTTCTGCACAGAACTCTAGCAGGAGGCGTCCGTTATCATTGCAATTTCCAACACCATGCTTGCCTAAGACACCTTTCCAGGCTTTGGAGTTCTTTCCTACTCTGGCATTGAAGTCACCAAGGATAATAATTTTATCTTCTACAGGGACTTTTTGTATGAGCTGGCGTAGGTCTGTGTAGAATTTGTCTTTCTCTACAGGGTTGGCTTGCATAGTTGGGGCATATATACTAAAGAGAACAACATGTGGGAGGCGTAAGGAAATAATGGGATCAGAGTGTCCTGTTGGCAAGGGTTCGAGTTTGGAGGCAATTGAGTTTTTAATCCTAAAGCCTACTCCTGAAAGATGTTTTTCGGTTTTGGGTTTGCCAGACCAGTAAAGTGTGTAGTCGACGCCATGTTCTTTAAAGCTGCCTTCCTCATGGAAGCGAACTTCACTAAGAGCAGCGATGTCAATATTAAGCCGTGATAGTTCAAGGGCTATTAGGGCAGAACGATGCTCAGGCCGTCCACTATCTTCAGAGTCTTGCATGGTTCTGATGTTCCAGCATGCAAGTGTCAGTTTATTTACACCTTTGGAGGCCGGTGTGTGCCTTTGTTTCTTTGCCTTGGTTTGACCACATCAGAAGATTCCCGTTGGCCGGCTAGCCAACCAGGTAGTTGGGGATGAGCTTTCGTTAGGCCACCTTTTCTAGGCCCCTCTCCATATGGAGCAAGCAGTGCTCTCCTTAAAAAAGGCTGCTTGGTCGTTCAGGATGCTGCCGAACAAGACTGTCATCTCCCGGGTCAGCCTCGAGCGACCAATGTCCTGAACCGCCTGCATGCAGGGTTGGGGCTGCGGCTTCCAGTGCATCTTTACACCTGCCGGTTTCGTCCCTCGCCAGTCGCTACAGGGCTTTTTTGGAAATGGATTTGTCCTTCGAGCCTGTGCAATAGATTTTTCTGGTGGAGCGCAGCGTGCACAGAACTGGCCTCACCCTTTAAACCAGAGATTCATCTGCCATGGCCTTGCAAGCATGGATGTGGCAGCGAGGTCCTTGGGCTGTAGGTTTGATTAGAGTTTCCTTCTCTTAGATGGTTGACCTTACAGGGTTGGACGAGCACCATCTGCCCAGGTTTGGGATTAGAGTTTTCCTTCTCCTAGGACGGTTGCCACAAGGCTAGAGAGCCCATCCTGCCCTTTGACGCTCTTTGTCAGACCCTTCGGTTTTGACCTGTCTGGCCTGGGAGACCCTACCAGTGGCTATTAGGCCACCGCCAGCATAGCTCAAAACATCATTAGGGTACGCAAGCCTCTCTCCCACAACAAGGGAGCGTCAATGGAGGGGGTATGCCTAATAGAAGTATGTATATGTAAGCTAATCGATGGTATGTACCACCTAGGAATTTGAAATCTTTAGACAAAGGATTATTGGCAGTTCCGCCAATGTGTACAGCTCTGTCAAGGCTATGAGCCTTTCAGGATCTGGCTCCACATTTGTGGAATAGTGTTCCTTTGCACCTCTAGCTGGAGGAGGATCCAACTCACTTCTGTTAAGGGCTGAAGAACTTCCTCTTTCATTTGTTGAATTAAGCTGCTGAGTATGCCTAAAGTGGCCAAAATGGGTAGCGAATGATGAGGATTTTGTTTTTAGTATATTACTTAAGCCGTCTGAGGGCTCGCACTACGACTCTAAACAATCTAGTCCGTGAGCTGCTCTTCGCTGATGCTGCTGCCATTGTTGCCCACACAGAAGCAGCACTGCAGCGCCAAACATCCTGCTTCGCAACAGTTGCAGAGCAGTTTGGGCTGGAAGTCAACCTGAAAAAAAGTTCTTTACCAGCCTACACCACAGGACGAACACCACCATCCCCACATTGCCATAGGCAAATCTGTGGTTAAGTCCGTTCAGCAGTTCACCTACCTGGGAAGCATCATCTCCTCAGATGTCAAGATTGACAAAGAGATCGATCACAGATTAGCAAAGGCACATAGCACATTTGGAAGACTTTACAAAAGAGTCTGGAGTAACAAACACCTGAGGCGAAGCACAAAAATCAGTGTGTATAGAGCCATTGTACTGTCTATTCTCCTTTATGGGTCTGAAACATGGGCTACCTATCGCCACCACTTACGACTCCTCAAACACTTTCATCAGTGCTGTCTACGCACAATCCTAAATATACACTGGACTGACTATGTGATGAATGTTGCTGTCCTTGAGCAAGCAGGGATCACCAGCATTGAGGCCATGATATTGAGAACACAGCTGCGCTGGGCAGGGCACGTTTCTAGGATGGAGGACCATCACCTCCCTAAAATAGCATTCTACGATGAACTTGCCATGGGTCAGCATAAGAGGGGCGCTCCAAAAAAGCGATACAAGGACTCCCTGAAACAACATCTCAGGCTCGGCCAAATTGATCACCAACCATGGTCCGCCCTGGCCTCACATCGGGAGGCATGGAGACGCACTATCCACAATGGTGCAGCCTTATTTGAGAGCTCACGCCGAACAAGTCTTGAAGAGAAACGACAATGCAGAAAGAATCACAACCCGGAAACATCACCCAAGGAGACCTTCTGCTGTGCTTTCTGCAACTGGACATGTTTATCTCAGATTGGCCTTTTCAGTGATCAGTGTGCTTGCAGAAAGCACAGGATGAGTCCTTCCTGAATCTTCGTTTGCGAAGAAAAGCCAGAGGGGGGAAGAGAGAGAGAGAGAGAGAGAGAGAGAGAGAGATATTCTTTTTTTAGTATATTCTTTTAGTATTTTAGAATTCTGTCTCTTATTGTCTTGTTTTGATTATGTATGTTTGATGTTCTGCCCTTCAGTGAAAAGGGTGTTATAAATAAACATTGTTGTTGTTGTTGTTATGTATGAAAAAGAAAATAGTATGTGGGTTATGACTGGCTGGTGGTGACTGGAGACTGAACTTCTGGAGAAGCTGCTTAAATTAAATTAGCTGCTTAAATGTTGCTAATATGACACAAAAGTAAAATGGGACCATTTAAAACAGAACATCTGATATATATTCTACACTCTTTTTGTTTTGTTTTTTAACCAAGTTGTGTAAAGTTTCCTCACTATTTTTTATCTGCTGTGAAGCCAACAAGACATAAAATATATCCCGTTCGTTTCTGACATGCAAAAAAGTTGAAATGTAAACATTTTTGACAGGGCAAACAATTGGCGGCAACAAACAGGAAACAATCAGTCGAGAATGATTTGTTCATGTGCAGAAGAGAAAAGTAAGGAACAAAAAGAGTTTTCCAGGTTCCCACCTTCTACTCTATGACCAGAATGGAAAAATGTGGGAGGAAGAGGGATTGGGGACCCCACCCCACAACCTATGAAATATACTCAGACTTGCCAATGTTTGCAAAGATGTAAAAGAGAAATAGAGAGAGAGAAGCCCATGAGAAGTTACTATCTGGAGCTCAAGCTACAAAGATGGGGAACAAGGGAAGGCAATGCTTGACATTATCCCTATTAACCAGGGGGTGGGAAACCTCTGCAGATGTTGTTGGCTTGCAACTCCCACCCTTCCTCACCATGAGTTATGCACACTGAGAACCTGCTTCTTTATGGTTTTACATTTTTGCTGTAGATGCATTTCTCTTCAACTGCTGTATTGCTGCTGCAGTGTGGGTCACCTTGAAATTCTTCAGACTGAAAGGTGAGACTTAAATACAGTATTGTCATAAATAAGAAACCAAACAAGATCAAATGAGGAGTCTTCTAATATTTATTTAATTTTCAACTGTCCTTATCTGCTATTTGATATAATTAAATCTCAACACTGAAGGTTGTGTTTAAGAATCTTATTATTTATATCCTTTTTTTCTCCTATTGCAAGTCCTAAGGCAGCTTACAAAACTCTTGTAATTGAATGTTAAATATTTATTAAATTAAATAAGCTATCATAGTAAAACCAATCATTGAATTAAAACAATTAAAATGTTTTTAAAAGATAGCAAGAAGGCGTGGAGGCACAATACCCCAATTAAAGGGGTGTTTGTGGATCTCTCATTAACGGAGGAACCTCAAGCTGCCCCACCATCTTAAGCAGGAGGAGAAATCCCACTATGATCCTCTTGCCACTGCCATACAGCTAACCTTTTGTAGGGATATAGGCATATGTGCTCCCTGAAACACTCTATGTAAAGTTTTCCCAGTTCTGTGAGTGTGCAACCCAACATTGTCCACTCTCATGAGATCTTATATCAGGCCTAAGAGATCAAATTATCAGGCTACTGAAGCAACAAGAGGAAATTTAATCAGTGTGGTAATAGGTTCAACAAAATTATAGGAGTTACGTATTTGAAAAGAGGTGAATTTCTGAGAACTTCTTTTTGGTGCAAACTGCCAGGATTCTCAAAATATTAGGGAGCTCCTGTTTTCCTTTTACCGAGCACAGACTTTTTTTGGTATGAGTCTGAGATACTGAGAATAAGGAAGGGATTCATGACATGGATTAGGATATTACAAATCATAGCTGACATGTGAATAGGAGTCTGTTCCTAACCATCAATGGGTATTTTAATTTCTGAATGAGCTGCTATATTTAGGGCATATTCTTTTGGAAAAGAACACTCCAGGGCTGACAACATACTAAATTATTACTCTGAGTTTAACAAAACCTAACAGTCTTCTTATAATCATAACCATTCAAACAATTCTTGAAGTAGATTTTATTGGAGACTTTTAGCTTTTTATTTGTAAACATGAGGAAGCGTTGCCCTATGGTTGAACAATTATTTTGATATTGCCTTTTTAAATGTATTAATAATGATGTTTTGAAACACAAGCCAGTGGAATATCCTTCTGGCATAATCCCACTCTAATAAATGGGAACTG
This sequence comes from Gambelia wislizenii, assembly GCA_030847615.1. Classification (NCBI taxonomy): domain Eukaryota; kingdom Metazoa; phylum Chordata; class Lepidosauria; order Squamata; family Crotaphytidae; genus Gambelia; species Gambelia wislizenii. The sequence goes on from JAUMIR010000003.1 coordinate 362,514,073, forward strand.
TGTGTGTGGGTACGCGCACGGGCACACATGTGCCTTCAAGTCACCTATCAACTTATGGCAACCCAATGAATTTCATAGAATCTTCTTAGGCAAGGAATACCCAAGAGGTAGTTTTGCCAGTTCTGTCCTGTGACATAAAGTCTACAGAACTTGGTATTCATTGGCAGTCTCCCATCCAAGTATTAACCAGAGCTGACCTTGCTTAGCTTTCAAGATCAGACAGGATCTGGTGCCCTTGGGGTATTTTGGCCTTGCAAGAACGCAAATTTGATCTTCACAGGATTGTGCCCTTCTGCAGAACCTCTTGTCATATAGACACCCCAATCCAGCATGGGAGCAATAAGCACATGAATGCTGAAGCAGATGTGCATCTGGAGGCACATTTGCATCTGCAACATAATACCAAATCAACTGGATGAATGTGTCTCTCAGGACATATCTGCATCCAGGACTACCAGTTGTTACACATGGCCAACTCTGCATGGCTGCAACCAGACTGAGGTCAGAATGCTGTACTATTCCACTCTTTATGCCTAATATACTTCTGACAAATCTCTTTTTAAAAACACACTAAAGCAAATCATCAACCACAGAGATTTTCAATGCTTCACTACAAACATGTGGGTGTCTTTCACCACAGTTGTTCTGCCTATGTAGATACTATCTAATATGTAGACGTCTCAATGAGAAATAATAATAATAATATATATAGTCAAACAGCTGGACTCCTGCTTAAATAGACACAATAAATCACACACAAATGAATACTAGTCTGCAACAGCCCAATCCTTCAGTGCCACACCGGAATCAGCCTGAGGTACGTAATTGAAAGGAGCCTGCATCAAAAGAGGACTTTGAGGAACAGGGCTGAAGCTCTGAGCAAGACTCCATGCAAGTGACAAAAACAAACAAACCTGGCAGAGAACATTAACATCTCCAGTAACCAATGTTTACCAGCCCTGTAGCCTCAACAGGAAAGCAGGGATTGAATAGAACTGGCTGATAAGACAACCATGCTCTTACACACACCAGTATATCCTTGACCTGAAGGGTCACAACCTTTGCCCTCAAATCAATCACATAACAGAGACAGGGGTTCTCCTCCTTCACTTAAAACCTTTGCAATTATTTGCTAGACACTTCAGTAATTGAGAAAGCACACATGCAGCCTTTCAATGCCCGTCATTTCCCAAACTCACTCTCTTTCTTTCTCTCAACCTCGATCTTACACACAAAACATTACTTTTTATATTTTTGTGTGTTTTTAACAACTACACGTATGCACACTATCGTTCTAGTTAGTGCAAGTATACATACTCAACATGTAACATAGGTTCTGAATATTCTTTATTTTTCTTTTTATATATAGTTTATGAAGACATAACTTAAATAGCTACCGTTCATTAGAAATTAAGTAATACATGGAGGGGAAACCCTGTACTACAATTCTGATTAGGACAAGACTTTGTTTAAATATAAACAAAACAAAAAACAGCTACCAGTATTCTTTTGACAGATTTCTTAAAACTAGTATTGTGTCAGACTGCCTAACAGTATGTTCTGGTGGTGTCTAAAAAGAAGACATCATGTTAAAAAAAAATCTTCAGTTATACAAAAGCAGAGCAGTTCAGTTGATATTTAAAGATTTGTCTTCACTACATATTGAGAGGATATTTCGGCATTCCCCCAAGTTAGGGATCAGACAAAGATAGGCATTAGCTGATCAGGACAAATTATGAGCAAGTAAAAAAAAAAAACAGAAAGAAATCACCAAACTGACAGCTATTGGATGTTGCAATTTCTTTGCGATTCATAACATCAATTGCCAACCATGAAATATAGTAAGTAAAATTAATTTATGATGGCAACTGATTTCAAAAGTAAGATAAATTTGGACAGAGGAGCTGTGTACCAGGGGTTGCTTCATCTTCTAAATCTTGTTTTATTACCCCTTTTAAAACAAATTATATTTATTAATTTAAGCACACACATCCCAGCTTCTTAAGTTTGACTTCAAAATGGTTTTTACATTACGTTAACATGCATATATATACACACACAAACAGCAAAAACAGAAGACCTCAAATGTAGTAATAGAAACCACAAGAAACTATCTGGTAAAACAAATGAAAAATGCAGCAAGTTATAAAGACTGAATTTAAAATATTGTTTTAAAAATCTTATTTGTGTGTATGCGTGTGGGTGTAATTTTGTATTAAAGGCAGTGGAGAATGAAACAAAAAGAAAGCAGAGAGGTGCCAAGTATGTATGCCCAAGGACTGAGTTCCACAATCTGAGTGCCAAAATTGAAAAGGCCCTCTCCAAAATTACCTCTTCACGAGGCATGGGTGTCCTGTGAAGCAGAAGGACAAGCTTATATGGAAGAAGGTTTTAAATTTTCAAATTTAAATCAACATTTTGAATTGGGCAACAACAACAACAACAACAACAACAACAAAACCCGATAACCAGAGCAGCTCTATTAACACGGGTGTGATACAATCTCTACATCTGGAGCACATCGCCTTATGTAACACTCTCTCACTCTCTCTGGCTTTTCTTCGCAAACGAAGATTCAGGAAGGACTCATCCCACGCTTTCTGCAAGCGCGCGCTGATGACTAAAAAGGCCAATCCGAGATAAACAAGTCTGGTTAAAGAAGGCACAGCAGAAGGTCTCCTTGGGTGATGTTTCCAGGTTGTGATTCTTTCTGTGTTGTCATTTCTCTTCAAGACTTGTTCGGAGTGAGTTCGCAAATAATGCTGCAGCATTGTGGATAGTGCGTCTCCATGCCTCCCAATGTGAGGACAGGGCGGACCATTGTTGGTGATCAATTTGGCCGAGCCTGAGATATTGTTTCAGGGAGTCCTTGTATCGCTTTTTTGGAGCGCCCCTCTTACGCTGACCCGTAGCGAGTTCACCGTAGAGTACTATTTTAGGGAGGCGATGGTCCTCCATCCTAGAAATGTGCCCTGCCCAGCGCAGCTGTATGTAACACTCAATGTAGCAGTAAATATAGTCATTTCATATTCTGCTGCACTCAAATCATCACTGATACACTGGCTATACTGTATAGCCTCACACTTGACCCATTTAGATCAATATGCCCTTATTCTAAAACTAAAATTGGAATGATTGAGAGAAATTTTAGTGTGTTAATGAACAAGGCTAAGTGAATAATATGTACAGAAGGCAATGATTTAAACTTAACGATGTCTACTATCTCTTCCTTGGCTTAGTAGGTAAACTAACATGACTGCCACCACCAATGCGCTTTTCAATCAAGCCTAACATTCTAGTGTGGCTGGCAGTGCTCCAGTGAACTCACAACTAACTGACACCTGCTCTGCATCAACTGTTGAACTGTGTCCAGGAGCAGCCATTTTAAATTTCTATTTAACCCCAGACTGACAACACCTTGGAGCAATGAAGGAAATAAAATTTCCACTCCAGTATTCAACTGTTTGTTGCTGCCCCATATAAACCAAAGGATGCTCCCCAGCATTAGAGAAGACCCACCAGATGGCACTTTGCCCCCTTCAAACCCTGAAGAGGGATGAGTCTGCTCTTAATTTTGGTTGGATTACCAGACACTGTATGTATGGCCACTCATTAAAGTTTCTAATTCAGGATCATATTTCAACTTGCCAGCAAATGAACCAAATTTCATACAGCAGTTATAATTCCAAGCAAAACATTCAAGACAAAAGTCATCAGCTTGGCTGTGCACCCAGACACAAGCAGGGAAGCTTAACTGGTTCCAATAAGTAGTACATGATTGCAACCAATTTTGACAACTGTGGATATTTTTTCCACCTTCCAGTAATTCCTTTGTGCTCAGTTCCTCCTCCCACCCAGCTCCCTTCAAAGAACATTCAGGAAAGGGAATGAAAACTATGTCTAGCACTTCCAGATCCAAAAAGTTAAGCTAGGCAGAACAAAGGCTGCAAGCTTTTGCTGGACCTATTTAGATCTCGGAGGAGTAAACTGGGGCCTTTGGGGCCTGGGTGGTCTGCATTACATCCAGGAATATATGAACTGGCATCTGTGCAAAATAAATATTTTCCTTTTCTTCACACAAAAGAAATTGTTTTCTTCTCTGTGCAGCAGTAAAGCAGGTTACAATGAGTGCCTGACAATGCTGCTCCTGTATAAACCATCCAATGTTTAGTATAGTCCCAGTGTTCGGGTATCTCATCCTGAGATCTCATTTCCACCTTCAAACAACAAACCAACAGGGGACTCAAGCAAGGCTTTGAACAAAAACCTCAGACATTACAACACACATCCAACTTAATAAAATGACTATGGAAATGAAATTTAAAATGTAATCTAGAAACCAGGCTTTCCACTGCTGTTTAGTTGTGTCTTTTAAAAGTCAACAGTCTGGACTCTGTTTTTGTGAAACAGCCAGATTTTGCTGCTTCTTTCCTGCTGAAAACAACGGAAGTCTCAGGGAGGCTAACAGTAGCAAATGCCAAACTCTCTTCCATAGCTGTGTGTGCAAATCTTCTTGTTCACAAAACACATATGCACAGAAATACTCAACAATCACGAAAATAAAAATAATTGTTAGGACACCTAAAGAACTATAACTTTTCCTGTAAGAGTTTATTTGTCCACCTAGATCACCAGGAGCAACCAAGCTTCTGTGTCTTACCACTATCAGGCAGATGGTTAGTAAGGACATGGGAAAGGATCTTTTCCATTACTGTATGCGTAGTCTATGGAACTGCATGCCTCAAGAGATTCATCCAGGCCTCTCCTTAATGAACACGCACAAACATATGTGAAATCTACCTTTTCCAGCAGGCTTTTAGCAAGGCTGGCCGGTAAGGTGTTTTTCCCTTCACTTTTAAGAGAAAGGCAATCTATGGATATTTTATGTTAACCAAATAAGTATAATGCTGGGTTTAGCTCTATCCTCCATCTTGCTTAGTCTTGGGTGTTTATCAAACCATACTTTCATGTTTTCACCAGCAGACCAAAATGCTAGGGCAAAGGTCCAGGCTATTTGGTTATTTACCTACACACCCAAGTTAAAAATATAGTACTGTCTGCTACAGTAATAAGCAAAGGGATCTTGTAGCACCTTTGAGACTAAGGAGATTATCAGATGAGCTTCTAAAAACGTTTTTCACCCACTATATTTTAAAGCATAAGTATCCTGACATAGTAACACTTCTTATCACAAGCTGCTGTAATCACAAGAAAGAGCCGCCCCAGAATTTCAGCAACACAACCACTTGCACCATTTACTTCTGCATTTTCACATGGGTGAGACTTTGGCAGTTCTTGTGAAAAGATGCAAGCACACTTAAAAGTCTAAAAACACCTAAATAAACAAACAAAACATACACACAAGCACTGAAACACACTTAAAAACTTACCAGCAAAACAGGGAGGCGCATAAAAAGAGCATCCCATACCTAGTTTTTGCGTTTTCACCCAAAAGTGTTCTGGCTGGGACCACCCATTGACACTGAAATCATGCCAGCAGAACGGGACACAGTCTCGCACACAAGCAGTACCAAGAAAAAAACACCATGGGAGATCAATTAACAGCTTTTGGCTGCCTATAAAAAGGAATGCCTTCTTCATGGCAGCAGAACGTAATAGGATGACGTCATGTGGTAGGGAAGCCCTTTCACGGTTTCCTGACATCATTATAATGCCATATTTGCTGCATCTGATAATCTCCTAACTGAGAGAAAGAAGCTGTAACATAAGCTTTCATAGACTTGTTCTGCTTCCTCAGATACAAGATCCCCTTGCTTACTGATATTCCGGACTAATACAAGTATGTCTTTGAATTCTGTTAAATTGAAATATTTAAGGGTGCATTACTTGAGGTGACCAATTTCTGTGACAATTAAGCTCACAAGAATATCAGCTGCCAACTATGAATACTTGACTTGTTTGAACAACCCATAGCTTAAACCAGAGATGGGCAAAGTGTGCCCGTGGGCCATATGTGGACCCAGACCTTTTCTGGAACCCCTCCAACCAAAAAATTGTTCAGACATGCCCCCAGAAGCTTCTCAGTAATGTAACTGGCCATCTGGGCTATATTCGGGGGGGGGGGGGTTAGATCCAATTTTTTTCACAAAACTGGAAATTTTTAGAAGTTTAAAATTTAAACTAAGCACCACAGTTCTTCACATTCAGCTGTAGTAAAAAGCGCTATTTAAGGAACTACATCTCTGGCCAAACTGTGCACTGGCACAGTGCACAATATTCCTGCATGGTAGACGGTCTGGACTACATGGTCCTAGGCCATATAGAATCATAGCAGCTTAAGAGTTGGAAGGGTCCACAAGAGCAATCTAGTCCAACTCTTTGCCACACGGGAATGCACAACTAAGGTCCTGTCTACACGATTCCAAAAAAAAAATCCGACTGGGGGTAATAAATCCGAAAAGGCAGTTGTTCGAATGCGAACAATCTGCCTACATGATTAAAACACCCCCCTAAAATCCGTATGACCCCCGTGCCCAGTTGGCTTGAGCAAGCGATCTAGGCTGTAGTTTTAAATTTCCCGCTTTTTAAAAATTTCATAAGGTGCCTGGTATCCAGACAGCTGTGATTACGCGTTTACATTTAAACATAAAAACAAAAAAAAATTATCATGGACTTATCCATCGAGCCAGGAATCCAACATGGCGGCCACAGCAGCTTTCCCTCTTTTGTAGTCCCGCCCCCTCTACCCAGCCAGCCAATCAGACTGCATTCCTGTTTGTATCTGTGTGAACAGGAATGTACAAATTGCCAATCATTCTAACATTTTCCAGATTAATTCCTGGGATCCGGCTGAAAACCCGGATCTGGTGGACACAGACTAAAAGGTAAGTCTTGCAGGGGAGGCCTCTGAATGACACATATTTATGCGAATGGTGGTCTGTACAGACTGCCAAACTTTCAAATAAATACGTGTCATTTTTCATCGTGCAGACAGGAGTTAAAGTTCTCCTGAAAGATGCCCATCCAAACTCTGCTTAAAGATTTCCAAAAAAGGAGAGTCCACCACCCTCCAAGGCAGTCCATTCCACTGTTGAACAGTTCTTACAGTAAAGTGCTTTCAAATATTTAGGTAAATAATTTGAATCCATTGGTTCTTGTTCTAATCTCTGGAGCAGCAGAACAGACTGGACCAGAGCTATAGTTCACAAGTTTCTAAGAGAAAGCAACTTCAGTGCCCCCCCCATAAGTATAAATTAGTGAAAATACCGAGGTTAAAACTCATTACTCCTGCCCCCACCACAGTCTCCCTTTCTACTTCCCTTCTTTCTCCATCCTCTTTCACACTGGTCTGTCTCTCTATGCTGGTACACTTTCAGCCTAGGTTAGAAATCCCTTCCTCAGTCTTTTATAAAACAATGTAAGATTTTAAATTCCTCCCAGAATTTAAGATCTCTTATCTATATATAAAAAATTCTCTTGGGTATGTTGCCTTTCCCAGGAAACACACCCAACCAATCACCACCCACATGCAAATTCCCTCTCCACCTCACAATCCACTTTTGGACACATACTAGATTTTCAGACAACACTGTTATAGTGTTACTATTCCACTTTATTTGCTATGGCTGCCTCCTGTTGAATCCTGGGATTTGCAGTTTAGGGAGGGGCATTTACAACTCACAGCCAGAGAGATCTTAGGCCTCACTAAACTACAAACCCCAGAATCCCACAGCAGGAAGCCAGAGCAGTTAAAGTGGAATAGTAACACTATAACAGTGTAGTCTGAAAATCTCCTTAGTCTGTGGCCCAGATTGGGACCCAGACAGTCAACTGGCAATGGCAGCGGTGATGAGCCGCCTGCGATAGGACCCAGACAGCCAACTGGCAGCAGCAACAGGCATCCTGCGATGGGACCTAGGCAGTCAGCTGGCAGTGGCGGGACAACAGAGCGAGTCACCCTCAGCAATTCTGGGGAAAGTGTGGAATGCTGAGAAGGGGGAGAAGGAATTTAAAAACCCATCAACCTACCCTACAGGGTTGTCGTGAGGTCTATCGGGTGTTTTGGGGGGAGTTTTTTAATGGTGTTTGTTATGCTGGGTACAGCTAGTTTTAAGAATTATTCCTTTAGTCTTGAGAGCTAAGAAACTCTAGGTCACAGAGAAAGAAAAGAGGTTGACAAATGGGGAATTTCTCCAGAAAGGTGATTGACAATGGATTTTCCTTGGTTTTTTTCTGGGCTGTGAGGTCATGTTTTGGAATAATTCTGGAATAGAAAGAAACTATTCCAGAACACAGCCTCACAGCCCGGGGAAAAACCACGGAAAATCTATGGATGCCAGCTGTGAAAGCCTTTGACTTCACAGTGATTGACAATGTTGCCAAAACTAGTTTTAAGTAGGGACACATAGAAGTCACAGGCAAGTGCATGTAAATAATTTGACCACTAGTCTGAGTAGCACTATTCTAGAATTGAAGAGTATTCTTTATTATGGAGTTCTTTCCCAAAGCACACTTGTTTTTTACTTAATTAATTCCTAATTTGAGAGCCAGTGTGGTATAGAGGTTTCAGTGTTGGACTAGGGCTCTGCGAAACCAGGGGCATGTCTATTTGAGAACCCCCCCCAAATGGATTGCTCCACAGTAGTAGTAAATCGCAGCAGCTGAGATTTGTCGTAATGGGTTTTTTGCCCCCTCCCCAAGCTTTGTATGGATGCCGGTCAAAATGTTACAAAAAAAGAAGAAAAACAACCCAGTTTTATCACCTTAGTGATCATTCGCTAAGGCGAAAAACAACATAGCAGCTCCAGGCACTTGCCCTGTTAGCAAGCCCCACCCCCTTTGCTTGTCTAACCAATCATGGTCATGCTTCTTGTACTATGGGACAGTGATTCATACCAAATTGCTGTCCTAGTGAGGGGAAATACGCATCCCCCCAATGTTTTTGAAAAGCTCTGGGAAAAGCTGTAAAGGCTTTTCCTGTGAAGTTTTTTACGTTTTGGGACCCCCTCCTTCACAAAACTGTGGAACAATATGGGTTGCCATTGGGCAGATAGGATTCTCCTCACATTCTGCGAGGAGTATTTTCACTGTTAAGACAAGCTCCAGGATTTGAATCCATGCCTGGCCCTGGAAACCTACTGGATGACCTTGGTCAGGTCACACCCTCTTTGCCTCAGACGAAGGCAATGGCAAACTCCCACTGAACAAATCTTGTTGAGAAAACCACACAATAGGGTCACCATAGGATTGCCATAAGTCAGAAACAACTTGAAGGCACACAACAACAACAAAAACAAAAACAATAGCAACAACAACAATGTCTAATTTGGACTTCATCAAAATCTACCTCTGAGCATCTTCTAGAATTGTTAGGAGTCTTACCTACTTGAGGTGGTTTTTGAAAATGAGTGTTAAGTCAACCGAAACCAGGTGGTTGTTTAACAGTGTTTTAATGTGCAGAGTTATGGTGTGTTTTCCTGGGGATTATATGCTTTTGTTACTTGACCCTTTTGGGTGGAAGCAAACCATAAATAAAGAAGGGAAAGGTCCCCAGCTGAAATATATGATGGCAAGGTCACTTCTTTTCACATCTTTTTGGTAACCCCTCCAGAACCACATCTCAGCATGATAGCAGAGGAACAAAGAAAAATGATTTTAAAATTAGTCACTTGGCAAGTTTTAAACCATGTGAAAGATAGGCTGTTTTATATCATGATCCATTCCCATATTGCTCACTCTCCAATAATCTCATACTTATTTTATGGCTTAACGCCCAAAAGCAAAAACCACAAACATCTAACCACAAAGTTGCTTTTCTTTTCCTCCTTGGGCCTAACAAGTTGGCTCACAGGAACAGAACTCTAAGCATTTTGAAATTACTCAGTTATATTCCACACCTCCCGATGTGAGTTCACTGTGAGGATGGCATTTTAAAGTATCATATTCAAAAAGCTGCTGGTAACAAAAACAAAGCTGCAAAGCATATATACTACAGATAAGAATACATACTGCTTTTTGTTATTTTTGGATTTTAGAATATTACTGATTGTGAGAATTAATTCTTCTGATTTACAGTATTTGTAGATAGAATACTGCTTTTTAAATTAGTTTTGATACTAAGCTGACTCCACATTTAGTCAGAGCAGACCTACTGAAATCACAGGAGAAACTGTCAGGACAAAGTTAGGGAATATTCATTTCAATGGAAACTCATAGATTTCACTCATTTCAATAAGTATTTCTGAATCCAGACCATTACAGAAAGGCAAGGAATATGATTTAGAGTGAAATCATATACTGTACTTTAATTTTCAGAAGTATGTCCCATGGATTTTAGTGCTGCCTACTCCCAAGTAATGAGCAAGTTTGGTCAGACCTCACCTGGAATGCAGCATCCAGTTACGGGCACTACAATTCAAGAAGAATATTGACAAGCTGGAACATGTCTAGGGGAGGGCAACCCAAATGGTAAAGGTTCTGGAAACCATGTCCTATGTGGAGCACCTTAGGGAGCTGGGTATGTTTAGCTTGGAGAAGAGACGGTTTAGAGGTGATGTGATAGCCACATTTAAATATTTGAAATGATGTCATATTGAAGATGGAACAAGCTTGTTTTCTGCTGCTCCAGAGACTAGGAGCAATGGATTCAAACTACAGGAAAAGAGATTCCATCTAAACATTAGGAAGAACTTCCTGATAGTAAGAGCTGTTTGACAGTGGAATACACTGCCTTGGAGTGTGATGGAGTTTGGATGTTTTTATACAGAGGCTGGATGGTGATCTATCAGGAATGTTTTGATTGTGTATTCCTGCAGGGCGGGGGGTGGACTTCATGGCCCTTGTGGTCTCTTCCAGTTATATGATTCTATGAACTAGGCATATGATTTCAGCTTTAAGGAGAAACGGAAGTTACATCTACAGGGAAATTATTACTTGCCTTTTACTGCCCTTTGTCTCCAGTCCCCACAAGGCCAAGAAGGAGAGCATTGTCTGCCTGCATTGAGATTACTACAGACCATCTTAACTGACAACAGAAGTAACATCAGAGACAAAATGTAGGCCTGTGACTCTAACTTCATCACCTTTCTTCTCCTGTATCTTTACCTGATGAAGAAGCCAGTGAAACTTTGAAAACTTGCATGATGTACTTTGTCCTTTGTAGTTGGCCCAATGAAGGGGTTGCGCTGTTTTATGGATTTTGTCGAATATTGGTACAGGGTGTTGTTACCTCAGATTTTAAAAATGTGTAATGTATATTTTAATCAATAACATGAACTGTATAGGTTTAATAGATGTGCAGCCCTATCCTATACAGGTTTAAATAAACAGATCTCATTTAATTCATGGATGTTTACTCCCAAGTAAGTATTCATATATTTCCCATATAAAAGCCCCACCCAAAGAGTTGTTGTGCAAGCAAGTACTTACTCAGGACAGCTTGCACCAGCTTCCATGAGGATACACCTCAAAACATGAAGCACACAGAGAATGCCCAGGGAACACTGTGTCTAGTTCTGGGCACCACAATTCCAGAAGGATATGGACAAGCTAGAATGTGTCCAGAGGAGGGCAACCAAAATGTTGTGAGGTCTGGAAGCCATGCCTTATGAGGAGTGGCTTAGGGAGCTGGGTATGTTTAGCCTGGGGGAGAGAGGTTAAGAGCTGACATGATAAACATGTTTAAATATTTGGAGGCATATCATACTGAGGATAGAGCAAGGTTGTTTTCTGCAGCTCCAGAGACAAGGACATAGAGCAATGGACTCAAATGACAGGAAAAGAGATTCCATCTAAACATTAGGAAGAACTTCCTGACAGTAAGAGCTGTTCAGCAGTGGAATGCGCTGCCTCGGAGTATGGTGGAATCTCCTTCTTTGGAGGTTTTTAAACAGAGGCTGGATGGCAATCTGTCAGGAATATGGTCTCTTCCAACTCTATGATTCTGATTTTATGATTCTATGAATGCCTGCCTGTAGGCAGTAACACCAGCAAATACAGTATGTCTAGGATACAAAAAGAATAAACTCTTATATCTTCTTTATGGAAACCTAATACATTAACAGCCAGCATGGTGCAGTGCTCTGAATGTTAAAAGTGTTCAAGCTGTCAAAAATATGGAGGTTATGAGCCAACATAGTGTAGTGGTTTGAGTGTTGGACTGGAAGTCTGGGAGACAAGGTTTCAAATCCCTGCTTGGACATTGAACCCCCCTGGGTGATCCTAGGCAAGTCACACTTTCTGAGCCTCAGAGGAAGGCAATGGCAATGGTAAACCCCCTCTGAACAAATCTTACCAGGAAAACTCCATAATAGGTTTACCTTAGAGTCGCCATAAGTTGGAAATGACTTGACACACAAGAACGACAAATACATTAAGGGAGATAGATCAATAGACCATAACAAAATTGCTTGACATTTAATCTGAAAGCTTCCAGAAGTTTCATGCATTGGCTGCTACCACTATGAAACTGTGGCATTACTCTGCCAGGACCAAAGAGGGAAATCAAATCTGCAAAGCTCAATTGCATTCCCATCATCATCCTTGTAATATCAGCCTTGTTTTCAGCAATGCCACAGGAACTGAATGCTGCAAGGGTAATGTACATCATTGTTGGCAACCCCATCACATGGAAAAGCATTCTGGGCAGCTGAGGCACAGAGGTCTGCTGTGTAGCCCCAAGCAACTTATTAGCTGAGGCCTGAGAACCAGAAGAGCTATTTCCCCCAGTCTTTTATTTTGCATCTAAGGATGACAGGAACATGATTAACAGCCAAAGGCCAGTCACATCAATGCATTAAGAGGACAAAAGGGCTTTGTGATTGACAAGAGGGGACCTAAAAAGGAAACCAAGGAGACCTGCTCAGTCTTCCTCCAGGGATGGCTTTGGACCTAGATGCCTGAAACATTAGCCCTTAAAAGCTTCTCCTATTACCGCCAGCTTACCTTGCAGGTAAATACCTCTCTGCTTCAGAGAGTTAGTCAGATATCTGAAATAGAACTTCCACTCAAACCTGGTAAGAGGAAAGGGGAAGAACTGGTGGCAGTTGTACTATTGTACATTTTGCAATGGTTTTGCCTCTTTTGTATCATCACTGCAGCCAGATATGATTTAATTTTTTAAAAAATTAATTATTTAATTTATATTCTGTCTTCCTTCTTGCATAGGATCCAAGGCAGCTTACATCCAATTAAAAACAAAGTACAGCTAAAAATCTATTTGTACAAAGGTTAATTGAATAAACAATTCTATAAAAACATGTAACAAAGAACACTGTTAAAAACAATGATGAAATGAAAAACAACACAACCAAGGAGTGAGTGGGATATACTGTTTGAAAAGGGGACCAAACTGACTGATTCCCATCTCCCAAATGCCCATGCCAAACCCAGCAGTAAAGCAGTAGCACTTCAGGTTTTATCAAAAGGACCAAGATAGCAGTTTTGAGAAATTCAGCTGGGTGAAACAGACTAGCTGCAAAAATAAATAAATAAATAAATAAATAAATAAATAAATAAAATAAAAAAATAAATAAAAAAGTGGGGGGGGGAGCGATTGAGAGCAAAGGTACTACAATTCCTAGGCAATGTTTGTATCAACAGATTTGCACACCTTTCTCATTTGATACTCTTCTAGCTTCAGAGAATGCAGAAACTGAAAGACAAGGATATCAGGATGCTAAAGTTATAATTTGTACACAGTGAGTTTCAAATCCCTAGGTGGCAGCATCAAACCTTTTGGAACAGCGATTGAAGTGCAATGAAAATGTTCCCTCCCCAAAGACTGGTTGGGTCCCAATTTTTCTTATGCACATGGTATGGATTTCTTGCTTGTTCTACTGGAGCCGGGTACCACCTTTCTGAAAGGATGGACAATGGCATATCTTCATTAGCGTTATGGCCTTTTTCTGCATGGGTTAGCATGTATAACTAGGAGACACTCAAATCAAGCCTTACTGGGCCCGCTGAAATGCTGCATGTCAAAAGCATGTGGGGTATTCAAAAATGGCATACTCTGAATGTGAAACTGTAAAGGAACACAGCAATGCAATCTATTTGAAAATGGATTTTCACAGAGTAACATTTCCTCACTTGGTACCAGAAAAGCATAAGTAAATATCCGCACACTGCAAGCTCTCTGTATCATGAACAGACACTCTAGACATAGTCCCATACCATGGACAATGCAGATGTTCCTCCCTTTAATCCCCTGCACCTCTAAACAGAAAGCTGCAACTAGGAATGGGAAAAAGGAGAGTACACAATCATGCCGCACAATCTGGTACTTCTTTCCTCGTTTCTCTTCATCACAAAGACTACCACTAGTTAAGCCAGAACGAAGGGGTCAAAGACTGACCAGGCTAATGATGTCCATGGCACTGTTGTGATGGTCCTGCTGGATCCCAGGACTTGGGTCATAAAGCAGAGGATTGGGACCAGATGTTCTTCTGGTTCCTTCCAGCATTGTAAGCCAGATTTCATACTCATATTTGTCTTGTGAGAATTTCATCAGAAAAGGCATATGGAACTATAGAACACAACAGTGTTCTTTGAAAGAACTCCAACTATAACCATCAACAAGCTGCAATAACTATTATTTACTGACTTAATCTAAAACATGGAACCAAACTGAAAGAAAGTTCTCTTCTGTGTTTTATTTTTCATGAAGTTTAAGAAATGGGAGTCAGATGGATGCAAAACTATGGTACCTTAAAATGTAAACAGTCTGCTTCAATCCATCCTCCTCCTGTTTTTTTTTTTTTAAATAATAATGTATGCACAGTAGCAACTATTTTCAGGAAAGAAAATTCTCTAAACATCAGCTACTGGAATCTCAGCAGAGAAAGTGGAAGCTTATTAAATTAGAGCTTGTATAATAAAATGCTCTCAGAAAATGGATCGTGCCTCAAACATATCAAATGTGACTCTCCCTGGCACAGCTAATAGAATTACAGCAAGGATTAAATTTCACCAGTGAGACTTCAGTAATTACTGCAGAATATATTTCAGATTCATATGGTATGTTGGTAGTAATTATACATTTTCAGGAAGGCCTCCCCTTCTTAGAGAGACACCCGCCCCCCTCTCTGGAGAAACACTGAGGAAATGGTAATACAGAAAACTAAGGTCATGCTGAAACATAAGCCAATGGACTGTTGCACTCTGAAATGGATCCTAAAACAGGAGCCTTTGCATCTTGTTTGGTTCCTAATATACAGTTGCCCCTTCATATTGCTGGGGTTTGGTTCCAGGACCCTGCCCCCAGATACCAAAATCTGTCAATACTCAAGTCCCATTATATGCCCCCCCCCTCTGGCTTTTCTTTGCAAAGGAGGATTGAGGAAGGACTCATCCCATGCTTTCTGCAAGCGCACTGATGACTAAACACTCAAGTCCCATTATATGCCCCCCCCCACTCTGGCTTTTCTTTGCAAACGAAGATTCAGGAAGGACTCATCCCACGCTTTCTGCAAGCGTGCTGATGACTAAACAAGTCAAGATAAACAAGTCCGGTTGCAGAAACCACAGCAAACGGTCTCCTTGGGTGATGTTTCCAGGTTGTGAGTCTTTCTGCATTGTCGTTTCTCTTCAAGACTTGTTCGGAGTGAGTTCTCAAATAAGGCTGCAGCACTGTGGATAGTGCGTCTCTGTGCCTCCCAATGTGAGGCCAGGCCAGACCATTGTTGGTGATCAATTTGGCTGAGCCTGAGATGTTGTTTCACAAAGTCCTTGTATCGCTTTTTTGGAGAACCCCTCTTACGCTGACCCGTGGCAAGTTCACCGTAGAGTACTGTTTTTGGGAGGCGATGGTCCTCCATCCTAGAAATGGCATAGCAAAATGGTGTCCCTTATATAAGATGGCAAAATCAAAGTTTGCTTTTTGGATTATTATTTTTTAAAGAATATTTTCAAGCCGTGAATACTTACATCCGTGGATACCAAATCCGTGGATACAGAGGGACAACTGTATTTTATTTTACAGCATGCCTCATCTCTAAGGTAGCATGAAGAATAATCATAAAGCCTATAGAATAGCTAACACAACTCCATCCTTTCCTAACCTTAGCCATCAAAAAATAACTTGCATTTTTGAAAGATGCCTTGTGCTGGTTCATTGAAATTTACATTTAAACATGTATGCTACTTATTTAAGTTTTGCTTTGCTGAGTCTCCAGCAGAAAGGGCCACAGGAAAAAGGATACACACTAGGTACATCTCATCGTGGATCTCTTGCAGTCATCGTTTGACAAGTAAATAATAAACTTGAGAGGGTGCGTCTGAACATCAAGGGAGCTGTGATGGAAGTCAGGGGTTAAGAGGATCACTTGGGTGTGGCATATCCTCCACATAAGTCGCTAGCAAAGTATGTCAGGTTTTCTGTGGATTTTTTTTCCAGGCTGTGAGGCCATGTTCTGGAAGAGTTTATTTCTCACAGCCCAGAAAAAAACCACAGAAAACCTATGGATGCCAGCTGTGAAAGCCTTCGACTTCACAAATTATGTCAGCATGAGTGTTTGTGTATTCCCCCCCCCCGCCAAATGGAACCGATTTCATTTTTGGTATAGGTGAAAATAATGAATATACAAAACAACCCACTCTGGACCCTGAACAGTGATGCCCCAAGAAGAGAACACAGACAATTCAATATTCTTGCAAGGGGCTTAAGTCAAAAAGCAATGGATCTATGTTTTTGCATGTATGCATGCACTTACACTGGACTTGTATCCAGAGAAAATGACACACTATTCTAGAAACCAAACATGATCAAAAGGTATGGTAATGGATCAGAACTTGGGTATATGAAACTGACAACATCTTAATATGAGCCTGGAAGGTAATGGGGAGCTTCTTTAGATATTTTAATGCAGGTATAAATGTGTTGTTATTTGATGCACTTCCATCAGAATTGTGGGCCGATGCTGTTGTTTTTTTAATTAGTTGAAGCTTCCAGAATGTCTTTTACTGTTTCACAGCATGTCCTCCTGCAGGGTCCTTTAACACTCATTTTGCTATAGCCCGCCCAGCCACTGGGCAACAGTACTGAGAAGTGATTTCATTACAGCCTTGCAAAATAAATATGTAGAAGTCACACACACATTTGAGTCCCTAGAATTTAATAAATGTTTACATTTTAAAGGCCGTTCTTGGTTCATAACACACACCACTCATTCAACACACTGATCTGTGATCAGAGCAAAGTGAGTGTTGCCCAGCAGGGCTGATAACGACCCTGGGTTCAAATACTTTGATAGAACCTGCTTTTGCAAACAATATTTCATTTGCCCCATAATCCCAACTTTTAGCTCAGAAAACCCAGTATTAAATACACGGTTCTTTCAAATTCTTCTGGTTTAATTTTTTCATTATACTAATCAACATCAATCCTCATTAGCCACCAGAATGAGCCCTGCTAACTTCCGCAAGAAGCAAATTCCACCAATAACTCAAGTCAAGCATACAAATCTATTAACATTCTTTCCCTTCAAAGTATCAGGCTCAGGGTGGCTGAGAACATGTCATTCTTTCAAATTCTTGTAATCAAAGGCATGAAAATTCTACCACAAAAACTTGTAATCAGAATTAGTAAAATAAATTATATTTGTGCATGTACTGTTGCAATGTCTATCATTTACAAGGATGCACAATGCAATCTTCAGTTTGAAAGGCAAACAAATTGAAAAGATTACATTTTCTACTTGCAATAAAATCAACAAAAGCATACGCCATATGAAAGTGAATATTTTACATAACTGATTTTTTTTGTTCCAAAGAGTGTAGTGTTTTTTTTAAAAAACCCAATAACATTCTAGTAACAAATTCTGATGCTTTATTTAAACTGGGCTAAAGCATTCAGGTTCACCTTCAGAATCGGGAAAAAAATCTGCAGCTGTTTCATCAGACCTTTCTAGTAAACAAACAACTTCTAACCTTGATGGTAACTTAGGAGGTTACAGTGTTCAAATGGTGAAATAGTTCAAATTTTAACAAGTTAGATTAGATTAAAGGCTACTCTTTTACCAATATTACACTAGGTGATTTTATTTAAGGGGCAAAAATAATCCATTTCTTAATCATTGTGCTACTAAACATTAATTGGTGAAAATTAAAGACTGTTAAATTCAAGACTTACTCAGTTTATACTCAATACATCCCACCATGCCATGGAATTAACATGACTCTTAAAAAATCAGGAAGGGTGCTCTCTAACACTTTAATACACTTCTTCAAATTACAAAGCAAGATGGTATCTCCCATAAAAATCAAACATTAAAAAGTTGACAACAAATGTTAACAACATATGTTTTTGCCTTTTTCAACTTTTTCCACCTATAAAACAGTAGAAGAAATTTAATGTGTCACTCCCAATTAAGTTGAACAAGATAAAGATGGCATTTTTGCCAGATCCAAAGAACAAGATGGTTCCCTCCTCCCATTCCACATGCAGAAAAACCCTGGTCTGACAGTAGAAAATTGAGTAGAAAATTGGTAGTCCATCACATTATTTGCACAATATGGATGTGATACTGCCATATTTGGGGAACTAGAATATGGCAACCCTGTAATTGACACTTATTCAAGCACTGCTAACATCTAAGGCTACTTAAGTTGAAAAAGAAAATTTGAAAGACCAAAACAAGCTCTCTTGCATGGAGCCCAGTGATGCACTTCTCTCTTCAGACCCTGCAAAACTATTTAAGGGGAACACAGTAAAAAACAAATAAATCAAAACCCCAAAGCAACAACCTACCGTCTATATTTTGGTAATTCCCTTTTTCATCAATACCTTTTTCTTACTATAAAAACATACAACTTTCTCTTGCTTTTTAAAGAGTAATTTGCGGTGATGGTTTATAGTACTGCATTCCCCCCCCCCACATAACTTCTTTTTGCCCTGATTTTCCATTCTTTTAATTTGCCTTAAATTTTCTACTATGTATTTTCTGGCATTAATTTCTGGCAGATGCGGAAGAGCTGTTTTCTGCTTTAAAAAAACTTCATACTTTTTGCTCTGCCATTTTGCCAGCTGAACAATTGTGCCTGGAAAAACAAAAACAATGGTGGCTCTAGCATTACAAGCCCTCCCTCGCAAGCCCGTTCCCTCTGAGGTCCAAACAATCAGCTTTCAGCTCTGCTATGCCCCCGTTTCGAATTGGTTGTACAGATTACCTATTACGTGCATTTTCGCGCAATTTTTAAACAGGATTGTGAGAAACAGTGAAAGCTGTTATCCTGGTTCTATTTGGAGTTTTCAGCCCCCCTCCTTCTGAATATGGTGAATCCCAGTAGGAGCTGATCTAAACTAAAGGTATTCTGCCTGCATTCTTGCTGGATTTTTTTTGTCATGTAGATGAGCGCCTAGCCTCCCTAAGGAGGGAGTTCAAAAGCACTGTAAAGTCCCTGTGCAACTAGGAATAATTCTGCATATACACAGCTTTCCAAAGAGGAAAATAATGATGAAGGGGCCAGGACTAGGCACTTTCCTGCTCTTGTGTTGAAGGAAGTATGATGAGTACACTTGAACTGGGCCTGTATCTGCAAAAAAATTACCTGTCATCATTTTAATTCCCCATGCTACCCTCTTACTCATCATCTGAACATGCAGAAATGTGGGCATACCAACTTCACATTTTCAAGCTGCAGAGCTGTTTGGGCTGGAAGTCAACCTGAAGAAATCGGAAGTTCTTTACCAGCCTGCACCACAAGACAAACATCACCATCCCCACATTGCCATCGGCAAATCTGTGCTCAAGTCCGTTCAGCAATTTACCTACCTGGGAAGCATCATCTCCTCAGATGCCAAGATCAATCACAGATTAGCAAAGGCATATAGCACATTTCATAGAATCATAGAATTGTAGAGTTGGAAGAGACCACGAGGGCCATCCAGTCCAACCCCCCTGCCACGCAGGAAATCTTGATCAAAGCATCCCCGACAGATGGCAATCCAGCCTCTGTTTAAAGACCTCCAAGGAAGGAGACCCCACCACGCTCCGAGGGAGTGTATTCCACTGCCAAACAGCTCTTACTGTCAAAAAGTTCCTCCTCATGTTGAGCATCTGGAAGACTTCACAAGAGTCTGGAGTAGTAAACACCTGAGGCGAAGCACAAAAATCAGTGTGTATAGAGCCATTGTACTGTCTATTCTCCTTTATGGGTCTGAAACATGGGTCACCTATCGCCACCACTTATGACTCCTCAAACACTTTCATCAGCGCTGTCTACACACAATCCTAAATATACACTGGACTGACTATGTGATGAATGTTGCTGTCCTTGAGCAAGCAGGGATCACCAGCATTGAGGCCATGATATTGAGAACACAGCTGCATTGGGCAGAGCACATTTCTAGGATGGAGGACCATCGCCTCCCAAAAATAGTACTCTACGGTGAACTCGCCACGGGTCAGCGTAAGACGGGCACTCCAAAAAAGCGATACAAGGACTCCCTGAAACAACATCTCAGGCTCAGCCAAATTGATCACCAACAATGGTCCACCCTGGCCTCACATCGGGAGGCATGGAGACGCACTATCCACAATGCTGCAGCCTTGTTTGAGAGCTAATGCCGAACAAGTCTTGAAGAGAAACGACAACGCAGAAGAAATCACAACCCAGAAACATCACCCAAGGAAACCTTCTGCTTTGCTTTCTGCAACTGGACATGTTTATCTCAGATTGGTCTTTTCAGTCATCAGCACGCTTGCAGAAAGCGTGGGATGAGTCCTTCCTGCATCTTTGTTTGTGAAGAAAAGCCAGAGAGAGAGAGAGAGAGAGAGAGAGAGAGCTCTATTTTTCCTCCCCACCTTTTTTTTAAAGGAAACACAGACAACACTTTGCTCTGCAAAACGTAGACTATTGTTTTCTCATATTATACTCAGTGTCATATTTTCCCCTACTCTCCATGTTCCCCCTGTGGCCTTCATCTATCTGCTTTTGTTTGCCTTCAGAATCTTTCAGTTCCACATACACAGCCCAGCAAGGCTTTCTGCTTTGGGGCTTTACTTGTATATAACAATGCACAGTGTGAAGAGAGTGTCTGGGCAAGCTTGGTTGGTGCCAGCCAATCACATCTCAGGGAATGCTGTGAAGGTGGGCCCACGGAGGAGAAAACACAAATTTGAGGCTTGTCTCTGATGCAGGGCAGAGAAGGGAAAGGTGGCCTGGAGACAGGGCACAAAGATCACAGAGAGATGCGGGGAAATGACATAGACATAGGGAAGAACTGTACTAGAGACAAGACAGTCAGGCAGAGGGGAGAATTGAATAGGATTTTGGGGAACTGCAAGTGTTCAGGGGTTAATGTGTTATCTGCATGCTTCTTAACAAACTTCTATTTGTTTATTCTTTTCTCTTTTTACAACTATGTCTGGCTGTTCCTATTATGTCTTGATAGAAAATCTGGTCACGCTCACCATAGTGAACCCACAAAACAATACATCCACTGGTCCACATAGGGATCACCTTAAAGCCCAACTACCTGATCCAGGGAGGGATACTGAGAGGAACATGAGTGACAGGAATCTTGGAAGTGTGGGGGTAGCCTGGGGAGTGGATCCATCAGATGCAGTTTTTAAAATAAAATCTTAAAAACACCAAGATTTCCCTGCAAACTTCTAGGGTTCACCCATCTCCATCCGAAGGATTTAATCCTATCCTCTCTCTATTCATTTAGGTACCATCTTAGCTATTCACTTTACTAAGGGAGGAGCGATGCAGGCACAATAGTTAAGCTTAGCTCATTAGACAGCATCACACATAACTGGTTATGGATTCCTTCAAAAGGGCATGATCAGAAAATATCACATTTCATTGAACACTATTATCTTGGACCACAGCATGAATAAGAATGGCTGGGTGTTACAATTAAATAACTGGGAGAATTTGAGGAGCTTCCGGCGTGACAGCGTAGCGAGTGGCAGCAGGGGAGAGGTGCGCTCTCGCCAGCTGTTTGCTGGGTTCTGAAAAAAGACATTGAAACAACATTAGGTCCACCAACCCCCAGCAATGGGTGGTGTCGGGGTTCATCAGGGGTCCTGCCTGGCCTTTTGAGCTGTGTTCCGCAAGGGACACAGTATACAAAGGGCGGAAGGGTAGTAAGTAACTGAAGAACCGGGACGAGCGGGACCTAGTGCAGTTGCAGTTAAGCAACCAGAGCAACACCCACGTTTTATTTTAATACCCTTTTTTTAAGAGCTGGAATAAGCTAAAGGATTGAGTTTATATAGTTTATTAATGTGTTTCCGACGGATTATTATTTTGGGGATGGTGAAGAGTCTTAACCTGTGATAATTAACAGGTGTCGAAGGAAGTTAAAAAGGCAACGATACATACGGATGGGGAGGAAGAAATGGAAGATTTTGGATGAGAAGCAGTTTTATTTGAAAGTGTAGGGAGAGCTGTAATAACTGGTGAGAACTGCTGGGAGTGGAGCTGCAGTGCTGGAGGGGAGTCAAAAGAGCTAAGGTGGATTCAAACAAAGAGTAAGAGAAGATATAAAGGATTGGAAGAGTAAGTTATAAGAACTGGAATGGAGTAAAATCGCAGGCGAGTAAGAGGAAGGGAAAAAGAATAAGAGAAGGGAAAGAGGAAAAGATAAAGTGGGAACAATGGAGAAAGAAAGAGTTGCTTTGACCTGGCATGGAATCTAATCCGGTGCGGAGTAAGAGGAAGAGAAAAAGTAAGAAAGATTGACGGAGGGGTGAAAGAACAAGCTGAATAAACTGGTGGGGAGTTAAGCCAAACAGGGAGTAAGAGAAGAGAAAGGGAACGACGGGGACGTGATTGAGTGTGCTGCAATTTGGTGAAAAGCTTTGAAACTGTAGAAACTTATACATATACGTTTTTATAGTATAAAGAGGGGGGCTAAGAACTGGATTTGAGAAAAGCGTTTGAGAGATAAGATTAGTTAATTGTTTTAACAAGGTAATACTGCATTCCTGAAAATATTGTTTTAAAAAAAAAGCTGATTATAAAAACAAGGGGAATATATTTAATCTGTAAAGTGCAAACTTTGAATTTGGAAAACACGGAAACTGGATTTCTATGGTATGGGAGTAAATTGATAGGGGATATAAAGTAAGAGAAGTATTATTTGGCAATTTTTGGAAATTATATTGAGCCCCATTTGGTATTGTTTGAGGTATATTTTGTATTGTTTTGAGTATAAAGGTGGAATAAGAGACAGGTGAAAGAAGGTGGGAGGTAAGGGATCTAGATGGTAAAAAGATAAAGAAGGGTGAAGTAAAGAGTATAAAACGAAAAGAGAAATCTGTTTCGAGTGTAAGAGATTCTTAGTTACAGGCTAATTCCTACCAAGCTCCCGTAAATTTGTGGGCATAACTAGTTAGTTTTAATTGAAATAATAATTTTTAAATCCTTGAAGTAAAATAAAAAATGGCAATTTGCTTTACAAGAACTAATTTAAGGGAACAATATATTCACAAAAGTTACAATGAAAAATTGAATATAGAGGGAATAGAACTGAAAATATTTAAGGATATTCCACCAGAAATTCTAAAGAAGAGATAAAATTATATTTTTTTTTACACAATTGCTGTTGGAGAACAAAATCAGTTTTCGATGGAAGAGAATAGGAGTACCTTTTATGTATCAACATAAGAGGTACAGAATTAATTCGGTAGAGAAGGCGAAAGATTTCTCCAAAAAGCTATTAAAAAATAAGAAGGTGAAAACCAAAAAACAGAAGGATTCAAGAAAGGAGGGAGAAAATAAACAGCAAAAAGAAGAAGAACAAATGAAAAAAAGTAATATATCAGGAAGAAATAAGGAAGAAATGGAAGGTGAAGAGGAAGAAGGTGAAGATAAGGAGAATATGGAAAAATCGTTGGAAGAGAGTGAAGAAAAACTGGGAGGGGATAATTCAGATGAAGATGAGATAGTACATGAAGGAGAAGAAGGTGAAGAGGAAGAAGAGGAAACAGGAAATTAAAGACAAATATATAAGTACATAAATAAATAACATCTATTTAAATAAGGAAAAATGGATATAAAAATACTTTCTTGGAATATAAAAGGTTTAAACACTGAATATAAAAGAAAACAAATTTTTCATTATTTAGAAAAATCAAGATTGGACATTACCTCCAAGAGACACGGATTAAGAAAAAAGATGAGAAATTATTGAAAAATCCCAGATTGGGACAATGTTTCATATCAGCTAATGAAAAAAAGAAGAAAGGGGTAGTTATGTTCGTGAATAGGAGATTACAAGCTAAACTGGTGCTGATGGATGAAGAAGGGTCATATGTGGGGATTGAAACGAAAATTCAGGGGGGAAAACTGTTGATAATAGGAGTATATACCCCAATTCAGGCCCAAGAAAAGTTCTTCAATAAGCTGAAAAAAGAAATAGCAGAGAGTGAAATATCCTTTAAGAATATAGTCTCCTTAGGGGACTGGAATGGGGTGCTTGATCCAGGAAGTGATAGGAAATCAGATAAGAGTATAAGGAAGAATAAGGGAAAATTACCAAAATCTTTTTTTGAAATGAAAGAAGAACTGGAATTGATTGATGTCTGGAGGTGGAAATATAGAAGGGAGAGAGGATCTACCTTTTACTCTGATGCTCATAAATCACTCTCTAGAACTGATATGATTTTAGTAACTAAAATGATTGCACCAATGATAAAATCTATTGAAACTGAACCGAGGTGGATGTCGGACCACAATGCCATTTTGCTTACACTAGCAGAGGGGAAAAAAGAGACTCAATGGAGATTGGATGACAACTTGTTAAAAGAGGAAGAAAGCATTAAAGAAGCAAGAGAAACTTTGAAACAGTATTTTGAGGAAAATACATTGGACGAAGTCAAGAAAGTCTCGATCTGGGAAGCTAGTAAGGCAGTAATGAGGGGGTATTTTATAAAAAAGGCATGCGACAAAAAGAGACAACAGAGAGTGAAAATCCAGCATCTTCTACAGGAATTACAAATTGTGGAAAGTCAATTAGAACAAAATAAAAATAATAGAAAAGTTAAGATGAAATTGGAACCAATGAAAAAGGAAATGCAATCATTACATATATCAGAAGTAGAACGATCCATGAAAATGACCAAACAAAAATATTTTGAACAGGCTAATAAACCTGGGAAGTGGTTGGCCTATAACTTGAAGAAACATAGGGAAAATAAAGTTATTACAGAAATTCATTATAAAGGGAAAACCACTATGGAGCAAGGTCAAATAAAAGAAAGTTTTCAAGAATTCTATAAAGAATTGTATAAGGACCAATCTCATAATGACATGGAAGATCTGATTAAAAATTATCTTGACAAACAAGAAGTAACAAAAATTGACAGAAATTCAGAAAGAAATATTAGATAAAGATATTATAATAATGGAAGTAATAAGCGATTATGAAACTGAAATTAGACAAAACTCCTGGAACAGACGGTTTTACATCAAGGTACTATAAAGAGTTAAAGGATGAGATATTAGTTCCTCTTCAAAAAACATTTAACGCCATTAAAAAAGAGTGTATACCTAACTCCTGGAAGGAAAGTAACATCATGATTATACCAAAAGAAGGGAAAGATAGAAAAGATCCAGCAAATTATAGACCTATTTCATTGTTAAATACGGATTATAAGATTTTTGTGTCTATTCTTGCTGACAGATTCAAAAATATTCTGAGTCAAATAATTCATATGGATCAAAGCGGTTTCCTTCCAAGAAGATATATGAGAACTAATATAAGAACAGTGATAGATTTAATTGAGTATTATGACAAACACAATGAAAAGAAAATGGCATTATTTTTCTTAGATGCCAAAAAGGCATTTGACAATGTGAGATGGATGTTTTTGAAGAAGGTGCTAGAAAGAATGAATGTAGGTCATAAATTCAGATTATGGGTTGATGCAATTTATGAAGAACAGATAGCTCATGTGTTGGTGACTGGAGAAAAAACAGAGAAAATCAAGATGACCAAGGGAACTAGACAAAGTTGTCCGCTGTCACCTTTATTGTTTATTATAGTAATTGAAATCTTACTTAATAATATTAGAAGAAATAGGAAGCTAGAAGGTACTAGGATAAAAGGTAGCGAATTTAAGATCAAGGCATTTGCGGACGATATGATGGTGGTATTGGAAGACCCATTGAAACAGCTTGAGGAATTTAAAAATACACTGGAAGATTTTGCTGTAGTATCGGGATTCAAAATAAATAATGAGAAAACAGTCATTTTGACAAAAAATATTAGAGATCAAGAGGAAAAATGATTAAGGTCAAAACAGGATTCAAAATTGGAAAAAAATTAAATATTTAGGTATATGGCTGACTAAAAGAAATGCAGACTTTTTTGAAAACAATTATGGTTTGAGCTGGAAAGAGATTTAAAAAAGACCTAGTTAGATGGTCTAGACTAAACTTGTCTTTTTTTAGGAGGGATCGCATTGGTGAAGATGACGATCTTACCCAGATTTATGTTGCTTTTTCAGAATCTCCCGATTATAATAAATAATAAGTGCTTTAACATTTGGAAAAAAAGAATTGCTCAACTATATTTGGATGGGTAAAAAAAGCAAGAATTAAGTATAAACTGCTAACTGACAGAAAAGAAAGAGGGGGGTGTGCCTTGCCAGATTTACTAAAATATTACCAAGCTAGTGCCCTTACGTGGTTGGAACCATGGATACGACTTGATGACAAAAAATTATTAGATTTAGAAGGGCACAATATATACTATGGCTGGCATGCATATTTAATTTACAATAAAAAGAAGGATAATAGACTCTTTGCCCACCATTATATTAGAAGGGCAATTCTTAAAGTTTGGGAAGATTTGAGAAGAAAGTTTTACCAAAAAATTCCGATATGGGTTTCATCTCAAGAAGCTTTCTTTGGGATCTCGAAAATAGCAAACCAGGATTGGCTTACCTACCAACAGATTCTTAAAAATGTGACCCAGGTATCAACAGCAATCAAATCTAAAGAGGAATTGAATGAGCAAGGATATAACGTAAGCTGGTTTTTATATAAACAAATATCTGAAACATATAAGATGGAATTAAAAATAGAAGGTTTTCAGGGTGAATATAATGAAATTGATAAGATACTTTTTGAGCATCATATAGCTTAATATTACAAAGTGTTGTTGGATAGAGTTAGAAGATGAAATTGTAAAAGAAACGGTGGTTCGATGGGCTAAGGACCTAGGGCAGGTGTTAGAAATGAAAAGATGGGAGAAATCTTGGGAGATTACACAAAAATTTACACTGGCGGTAAAAATGAAAGAGAATTGTTATAAAATGTTTTTTCAATGGTATCTAACACCTATCAAATTGGATAAAATGTATAAGACAGGTATGACTCAATGTTGGAAATGTGGGAAATTGGAGTGCACTTTTTGTCATCTATGGTGGAGATGTCAAATGGCAAGAGTATACCGGAAGAGAGTACATGTTAAGATAAGAAATATTTTGGGAATTAACTATGGGCTAAACCCAGAAATCTACTTGTTGAATATGGTTGATAAGATAGGAGGAGGTGTGGGGAAGGCAACGAAAAAGGTTCTATTATATATGGTCACAATTGCAAGAATATTGTACGCAAAATATTGGAAAGAAGAAAAGATACCAACCATAGAAGAATGGATGAGAAATCTGTATGATGCACTGGAATCTGATAGACTTACAGCGAGATTAAAAAACAAACCGATAGATAAGATAGAAGAAGAGTGGGAAATAGTGTTGAGAAAGTTGAAAGATTATAGATAGACCTCCTATTTTTTTAAAGTTTTCTGTCATACCAAGGTAGAGAACAGGATGTATGGAAATTAAGAGACAAAATAGAACCAAAAATATTTTTTTAAAAAAAATTGGTTAGTGGATAAGGAATAGGGATTAGAAGATGGTGAAAAAGATGGAAAAAATAAACTAGATAGGAAGTAGGATAATTAGTGGAATGAAAGGAGAAATATAAATAAATCAGTTTTATGTAAAAAAATATAGTTACATGATGTAATGATATGATAATAGCTTTAGGAATGTTTTTCTTGTCTGTATGTATATATACTTTTCTATTATATATAAACATGTTTGTGTGGAGATATGTAACTCAAAATAGAATAATAAAAAAACTGGGAGAATTTAATTACAGTATGTGTGTCAAGATAGAGGCCTCATGAATGATTAAACTGCCACTGGAAGAAGGGGGAATGGGGTGTTTAGAGGTATTTGAACTCACAGGGCTTTGCTTTTATTTCTAGCAAGCAAAGTTCAGCGTGGTGTAGTGGTTTGAATGTTGGACTAGGACTTTGGCGGCCATGGTTTGAATCCCCACTAAGTCATGGAAGCCCACTGGGCAAGTCACATGCTCTCATCCTCAGAGGAAAGCCAAGGCAAATCCCCTCTGAACAAATCTTGTCAAGAAAACCCTGCAATAGATTTGCCTTAGGGTCGCCATACCTTAGAAAGGACTTGAAGGCACACAACAACAATAGGCATTCAAATTAAATAAAAAGGAAAAGCCTGGTCAGTGTTCACGCTAATGGATTTGGTGTCTATTCACAGGGGAGGAAAAGAGGAAGAAAGTTTGTGTTACTTAAATGGCAGGTTATTAGGTTTTAGGAAACTATCATTGGGCTTATATTTTATTAACTCCTCTCCAAGGAAACAAATCAATTGCTGCAAATAACATTATACAACATATTAAAAAAAAAAAAAGTCTGAACTCTATCTCAAGTTCCATTAGAATTTCAAAGAGTTCTTGCAAAACAGAGAACAAATGAGGTAACACAAAAAGGGTAGTTGAATTGGCACACCTTTTTTTTTTTTTTTTTTAGATTTCTCACATTCATTGCTAAAGAAATAGATTTAGACTTTGATCTTTCAAACAATCACTGGAGCTAATAGGACTCCTTTTGTAGGAGCTAGGAAGCCTTGCCATCTCAAGCTGCAATTAAATGTATATACAAATGACAGCAAACTAAAATCTAAGTGATTTATTTGCAAACAAATATATTTGAGATCACAGTGACAGTTTCTCCCCCACCCCATTTCTGTTGAAATAAATGGACAGAAACCTCTTAATGTTCTTAATAACTAGTTTCTCCTTGCAGCCCTAGCTTAAACTTTCCTTTCTAATGTTTAGCAGTGATGAATTAAGACATGTCCATTGTGAATCACTACTAAGGATTAATCACCATAGCAACCAATGTAAGCCATTGTCCATACAACTTCAAGAAAACTGCTGGATTTTGTTAAAGGTATGCTGCAATGGGATTGTATTTAGATATGTGTCATCAATAGACTAAAGGGTTTAGCCTATATGGATTTCTACAAGAGTACCTTGGACATATCATGAGAAGACATGACTCACTAGAAAAAACAATAATGTTTGATAAGATAGAAAGCAGTAGGAAAAGAGGAAGACCACATTGTAGATGGATAGATACAATCAAGGAAGCCACATCCCTGAGTATGAAAGATCTTAACAGACTTGTTGGGGATAGGGTGACTTGGAGGTCTCTTACACATAGCAATAGCATTGATATTTATACACCCCTTATCAGTGCTGAAGCACTCCCTAAGGGGTTTACATTGTTTTTTTTAGCTAATTGCCCCCAACAAGCTGGGTACTCATTTTACTGACATATGGAAGGATGAAAGGCTGAGTCAACCTTGGAGGCCTCTGGGATCGAACTCATAACCTTGTGGCTTGAAGTATCGGGCATTTAATCACTGTGCCACCAGGGCTCCCTCAATAGTTGAAGTATTATGGCAACTCTTGCACCAACAGCACACAGCACATATATTTTCGTATTTCAATTTAATTTTACATTCTTAGAATATTTAAAGAGACAGAAAAATACTTTGACTGAACAATAGTACAACACAAAACCAGTAAGTGGAATACCTAACACAGAATATTCTTCATGTATTATAGATCTTTTAACAAACAAATACTTTTTAAACTTGAAAGTACACTGGGCCCTCGGTATCCGCTGGGGTTTGGTCCTAGGACCTCCTGTGGATACCAAAATCAGTGGATGCTCAAGTCCCATTATACACAATGGGGTAGAAAAATGATCTCCCTTATATAAAAGGATAAAATCAAAGTTTGCTTTTTGTAATTTTTAAAAATATTTTCAAACCATGGTAAGTTAAATCCATGGATGCAGAATCCTTGGATACAGAGGGCTGAGTATATGATACTGTACTGTCAACATAACGTAAGAGAGGGAAGCTACACTTGACGCCTTCAAAACTTGACAACTCACTCCAATAGATCTTTATTTGCTTCACCCACAAACCTCTCTCTCTGGCTTTTCTTCGCAAATGAAGATTCAGGAAGGACCCATCTCACGCTTTCTGCAAGCACGCTGATGACTAGAAAGGCCAATCCAAGATAAACAAATCCAGTTGCAGAAAGCACAGCAGAAGGTCTCCTTGGGTGATATTTCCGGGTTGTGATTTTTTCTGCATTGTCGTTTCTCTTCAAGATTTGTACAGCATGAGTTCTCAAATAAGGCTGCAGCATTGTGGATAGTGCGTCTCCATGCCTCCCAATGTGAGGCCAGGCAGATCATTGTTGGTGATCAATGCCGAGCCTGAGATGTTGTTTTAGGGAGTCCTTGTATCGCTTTTTTGGAGCGCCTCTCTTACGCTGACCCGTGGCGAGTTCACCGTAGAGTATTATTTTTGGGAGGCGATGGTCCTCCATCCTAGAAATGTGCCTTGCCCAGCGCAGCTGTGTTCTCAATATCATGGCCTCAATGCTGGTGATCCCTGCTTGCTTTAGAATAGCAACATTCGTCACATAGTCAGTCCAGTGTATATTTAGGATTGTGCGTAGACAGCGCTGATGAAACGTTCAAGGAGTCATAAGTGGTGGCGATAGGTGACCCATGTTTCAGACCCATAAAGGAGAATAGACAGTACAATGGCTCTATACACATTGATTTTTGTCCTTCACCTCAGGTGTTTATTACTCCAGAGTCTTTTGTAAAGTCTTCCAAATGTGCTATATGCCTTTGCTAATCTGTGATCAATCTCTTTGTCAATCTTGGCATCTGAGAAGATTATGCTTCCCACGTAGGTGAACTGCTGAACAGACCATTGCAATAGATATAGAATAGACTGTATTCTATAACTTGATTGCTACTGTGATGTAGTCATTTGAGCATTGCACAATAGCTCTGGAACCCAGAGTTGAAATCCCCGCTTGGCCATGGAAATCTACTTCGCAATTCACTCTCTTAGCCTCCGAAAAAGGAAAAGGCAACCCCCCCTCTGAACAAATCTTGCCAAGATAGGCTCACCTTAGGGTTGAGGTACATCAAAACCAACTTGAAGGCAGACAAAAACATTCTATAAGTTACAAGTTACAATATTACAATGTTTATTAACTAATAGTAAAATAAAATCCATATTTTATGAAATACAAAACATTCTGAAAGCTACATAAAACCAAAGCTCACAAAACCATGCTCAATCTTGTTTTAACAGCACCAATTATGACTTTTGCAGACATACAGTAGGTGCAATGTTTACTGACAGGTAAAGGGAAATATCTTATCAACATTCAGTAACAAATTTACTGGTTCCCAAAATCTGGTGGGGATGGGGGAGAGTAATTCAATGTTGTAGAAAACTGACAGAAAAGGCAGCAACCAATTTAAGAGTATCCACTAGCACATGACAATACATTTCCAGATGACTCACAGAGATCAACATCAAGTGAATAGTAAAGAATTTATATCTGAATCAACATGTTAGCATATTTTATCTCTTCAATATTTGGAAGTAAACACTTGTCACAGCCAAATGCAACTCTAAAGTATGTTAGGTCAAGGGACAGCTTTCAAGACAATCTAATTTTTCATAAAAAGGAGGAAGGAAAGTGGGCGGGGGGAGAATTGTAGTACAACCTTAAAGATGAGCTTATTTTTATTTAATGTGAGAGCTTTACTGGATACAAACCTACTTCTTTAGATTCAGTATTGAGTTATATTGAAACCACAGGCTATAAAGCATATTTACACAGTTGTGGAAGTGGGACTGAATATAATAGGATCCAGAAAGATGCAAATCATGACCCTTGCCCTAAATTTTCAAAGGGATACGTAAGGTGATACAGGCCTTTCAGATCTTTACAGTGGTCGAGAAACATATTCAGGGATAGCCATGTTGCTGTGCAGCAAAATACAATATCCGCCTCCCCCCAAAAAAGTGATATCCTTTCTCAAGGGAAGTTACTTTGTTGCTCCTAATTGAGTTAGAATCACAGGTGCATAAGTCCTGTCCAATTGATGAAAATAATCCAAATGGCAATTGCATGGAAGGCGTTCTGTATAAATGGATATTTGTATCGATAAGTCTCATTCAGAAGAGGGGTAGCCAAATCCACCATAAAGCTCCAAAGGCAAGCCTTCTGAGCTTTTCTCGGAGTTTTTAAAAAGCTACATATGGCATGCAAATGTGCGATCGTTAAGACAGTCACATTCGCGTTGCTGTGACCAGACAGCATAAGCTGATTGGCTGGATGAGCATGGGGGCAGAGCTACCAAACAGAAAGCACCTGCTGCCACCAGGTGGATTTTTGGCTAAGTGAGAGTTCAGTAAGTCAATAAAATTGCGATCTTTCTTTTCTTCTTTTCTTTCTTTTGTAAATATGAAGTATCACATGTGCACACCATGGTAAACAGTTTTTTTTTTAAAAAAAATGGTGGTGGCAGATTTAAAACAATGAGTAAATCACTTGTGGCCGCCATCTTGGCTAGGGGACATGCGAAGTTATGCGGGGCTCTTTTGACCATTAAGACAGGTCACAGCACTGCAAATTGCTTTTTCTTGGGAAGAGATTGTATTTCCCCCCCTCGTATAGAGGGAACCATAGAGTTTGAAGAGATCATGAAGGCCATCTAGTCCAACCCCCTGCCATGCAGGAATATACAATCAAAGCATTTCTGACAGATGGCCATCCAGCCTGTTTTTAAAAACCTCCAAAGAAGGAGACTCCACCATACTCTGAGGCAGTGTATTCCACTTCCAAACAGCTCTTACTGTCAGGAAGTTCTTCCTAATGTTTAGGTGGAATCTCTTTTCCTGTAGTTTGAACCCATTGCTCCATGTCCTAATCTCTGGAGCAGCAGAAAACAAGCTTGCTCCATCCTCAGTATGACATCCCTTCAAATATTTAAATATGGCTATCATGTCCCTTCTCAACCTTCTCTTCTCCAGACTAAACATACTCAGCTCCCTAAGCCGCTCCTCATAGGGCATGGCTTCCAGATCTTCCACCATCCTGGTTACCCTCCCCTGGACAGTTGCAGCTTGTCCATATCCTTCTTGAATTGGAGTGCCCAGAACTGGACACAGTATTCCAGGTGAGGTCTGAACCAATCCCCAGCAGATATGGGGGTCCTATTATAGTTATGTCTTCTCTCTGTCCCTTGTTAGCATTTTGCCATCTTCTCCATGCAATGGTTCTACCATTTACTTGTTCTTCCTTTTGCTATGGCCATATCCAAACAAGCCCTTTTTATTGTTTTTAATCTCTGTAGCAAGCCTGAGCTCCATCTGTGCTTTAGTTTTTCTGACTTTCCCCCTACATGATCTAGCTGTTTGTTTGAATTCTTCTTTGGTGATTTGCCCCCTTTTCCATTTATTGTACATGTCTCTTTTACGTCTTAGCTCAGTTCAAAGTTCTTTAGACATCCATACCGGTTTCTTTAGATACCTCCCATTTTTCCTCCTCATTGGAAATGTTTGAAGTTGTGCCTTCAATATCCCACTTTTAAGAAACTCCCATCCATCATGTACTCCCTTCTCTTTTATTATTCATGACATGACCATGTGATCACCCCCAGTAACTCCCTAAGTTTTCTTAAATCAGCTTTCTTAAAGTCTACAAGGCATGTCTGACTACTCTTGGCTTCACCTTCCCTCTGTATAACAAACTCCAATATGGTCACTCCCCGCTAAGGATCCCACCACTTCCACCCCATTAACCAGATCTTCTCTGTTTTTTAGGATCAGATCTAAAATAGCTGAACTCCTTGTTGCCTCTTACACCTTCTGGACAATGAAATTGTCTGAAAGGCAAGTGAGGAATTTGTCGGACCTTCTATTTTTGGTAGAGTTGGACTTCCAACAAATATCGGCATAGATAGATATTTAATTAAAAAATGAAGAACATGCATACGGGAGAAAATAAAATGCCTCATGTTAATTGCATCAGTACTACAGAGTACCTTGTTGCTTTTAAACAAGACAACATTAGCTCATGTGCAAATGGCTAATAGGAAGCAAAGTGAACTTTTGCGGGAAGGTATTTTCGTCCACATTTGTTTAAAACTCACAGTTCAAACTAGTTTAAAACTAGATTGCCCATGGCACAGATGGATTAAGGGAGATGCTTGATAAAATGCCTGAGCAAAACATTTAGCGTGCATCGCCACAGCCAAGTTAACACAATGAAAAGAGCTGTCATAAAGCAAAGGTCAGCCACAAAACAATGTGATCATCATGAAAGATGCCAAGTCAGACATAAACTAGCCAAGGAAAAAGCAGACAGAATTATGACTGCTTTGCTCCTTCACAGATCCCATGAGTAAGTTAGAAGAGGTTTATACCATTTGTTCAACTTACACCATTTGATTTGCATGCCAACCACTAGCTTTGTTGCCAATATCTAGGAGTCCCCCTCCCATCTCCAAAATCCACACAAGGGAAATGCTAGAAGGAAAATACATGGGAAGCTTCACAGTCTACAAAGAAGACTGTTAAAAATAGTTTCAATATCATGGGATAGCATCCTCACATATTATTGTTGTTGTTATGATCATTATCACCACCATTATCACCACCATCTTTATTTAAACCCCACCTTTTCGCCAAATTGGAACTGAAGGTAGCTTACAATTTAAAACAAGCAAAATATAGCTGAAAAGATTACTAGATATTAGAACAAAATTAAAGTATAGTGGGCCCTTGGTTTGCACTGGGGTTTGGTTCCAGGACCCAAAATCTGTGAACACTCAAGTCCCATTATATACAATGGCACATTAAAATGGCACCCCTTATATAAAATGGTGAACAGCAAGGTTTCCTTTTTGGATTTTTAAAAAACATTTTCAAGACATGGATGGTTGAATTCGTGAATGCAGAATTTGTGGATATAGATGGCTGACTATATTCACAATATTAAAATACTTAAAAACACACGCTTATTTTTTTTAAATAGTTCAAAACAATTCAGTAAAATAAAAAGTCTTTGCCTGCCAACAAAAGCACAGCAAAGGGGAGGCATTCTGGTCTCCCTGGGGAGTTCTAGTCCATACTGGTAGCCACCGAGAAGGCCCTGCTTCATGTCCCCATAAGTCAATCCACCGAACTTGGTGCAAATGAAAGAAGGCAGACTCATACAGGGAGAAAGGACCTAAGCCATATAGGGCTTTATAAGCCATAACAAGAATTCTGCCCAGGAGACTGGCAGCCAGTAGAACAATTATAGCAGGGGAGATGCATGGACCCTGTACCCGATTTCAATTAACACTCTGACTGCAGCTCTTTATACCAGCTACCAGCTGAAGTTTCTAATTGCTCTTCAAAAGTAACCCCATACAGAATGTGTTACAGTAATCCAAACAAGATCTAACTAAGGCATGTACCACCATGGCCAGATTAGTTATCTCAAGCACATTAGCAAGTGCACAAAAGTACTCGTGGCCACTGTAGAAACCTGGGCCTCCAGGCTCAAGAATACCCAAACTGCCAGCCTGAACCTTCAGTGGGAGTAGGAGCTTATTCCATCCAGCACAGGTTGACTCCTTACGCCCTAATCTACCATTTGAGTAACCAGGAGTACATCTGTTTTGTGAGAATTTAGCTTCAGTTTGTTCACCCTCAGCCAATCCATCACAAAACCAGATACTGGTTTAGAACATCCCACTGTTCTTTTAACATCTAGCCTAATGAAGAATTCTGGAGAATTTAGATCAACACTGTGACACTTCAGCTGGTTTTAATAGAGGTATTATACTTTTGATATTTTTCGATTTCTCCCCCTAGTGGCCAAGCGTGGGTGGCTGAAATTCAAAGTATAACCTAATGGCAGTTTCCTCAGGGATTTTGGAATAAGAATAGCTGAACAACTTTTAACATTTTGTGATTTCCAGTATTGTGAAATATGTTTTTAAAACTTTTTTCTAAATTTTGGGGTGCTTTTTTATGGTTGCTGTCTCTGCTGAAGTCCCCTTGAAGAAAACGGAAGATGAGGATGACATCATGGTGGTGGCGGCAGCAACAATGATTTACCAATTGAGTTACCAAACCAGGAACATCCCCTTGGGGAAAATATAGTGGCCTACATACACGTTACGCTTGTTGTAATGGTATATACAGGCGTGTGTGTGTGTGTGTGTGTGTGTGTATATATATATATATATACACACACACACACACACACACACACACACCATTATGTGTCTTAGAACAGAGCAAAAGACTGAAAGCAATTACAGATTGCTCCCTGTATCCGCAGAACCAATGTCTACAGTTTCAGTTATCCATGGCTTAAAAAAATAGGGACACATACCACAGATTCACATTGGAGAGGTGTCCTTTCTATTAATCGCGAGGTTTTTCAATGCAACTCTATGGTATGTTTGTACCAGAAGTCCTTAATGGGATTTGCTATTATCCACAGTCTCACTTATAAATGGTAAGTCCAGGAACTTTAAGTCCAGGAATTTTAGTGGTTTGCCCCGTGAATGCAGGATGCAACTTGTATACAAGGGACAAGGGAAATACTGCTTTTCAAACTACTTCCCCCCACCCTCTTACCCATCTCTTCTCCACCTCCCCCCACCACATACCAAGTAAATCCTTGGGTACATTTGCAAATGACTTTATGACTAGAATAATTAAAAGCAAAATACAATGCCCCTGGGCTTTTGCAGCTATCTGGAGAAGTCACAGCTAACATATTCTGACAGCTATTGCTGTTCTCTGCAGATATCTGTTAACTCCAAGAGCTGGAAAGTCACACTTATTTTAGCAAACTACCCAAGGAAAGGGCATAATGAAGCAATTTAGAGAAACCAGGCAAGAAGGGTCAAAGGGTGCTCTAGCACAGATTAAATTGTGGCATCAGCATTTGTCCATTGCATGAAGTAATCTGAAAAAAGAGTAGGCATATAAACGCACAAATTATGAGGTTTATAAAAATTTAGCCCAGTAGGTAATGATCACTTGCTAACTTAGGAGATCTGAGATCTGAGTAGATGAGCCCTGGTGGCGCAGTGGTTAAATGCCAGTCCTGCAAGTCACCACGTTGCAAGTTCGATTCCAGCGGGCTCCAAGGTTCACTCAGCCTTCCATCCTTTCGTAGGTCGGTAAAATGAGTACCCGGCTTGTGGGGGCAATTAGCTAATACACATTGGAAACTGCTTAATACAGTGTAGATGTGTAAATTGCTATTGCTTAAAAAACAATTTGTAAGCTGCTCTGATAGCCATTGTGGCTGAAGGGCAGGGTATAAATAAATAAATAAATAGATTTTAAATTTTATTATGCATCAATTTTATATATATATATATATGTGTGTGTGTGTGTGTGTGTGTGTGTGTGTGTTGTATCTCTAATTTATAATAAGTACCCAGCTTGTGGGGGCAATTAGCTAACACACATTGGAAACTGCTTAATGCAGTGTAGATGTGTAAATTGCTATTGCTTAAAACAATTTGTAAGCCACTCTGATAGCCTTGTGGCTGAAGAGCGGGGTATAAATAAATAAATAATAAAAAGCAGAGTCCTGGGGTTACTTAAAGGTATGGTTCAGATGTAACACCAAATATGGGCTTACATGCTCCTCACTCTCCCCACCCCCGCACCTCCTCTCTAGAGCAGCCCTGAAGAGCTGAAAAGTTACCACTTCCATTTTCAATCAGAAAGTTTGCAAGGCTGTTCAAAAACTAATGTACAGTTGTCCCTCTGTATCCATGGATTTGGTATCCACAGATTTAAATATTCACAGCTTGAAAACATTCTTTAAAAATAATAATCCAAAAAGCAAATCTTCCTGTTGCTATCTTATATAAGGGACACCATTTTGCTGTGCCACTGCATATAATGGGATTTGAATATGCACGGATTTTGGAATCCACCGGGGGGGGGGTGTCCTGGAACCAAACCCCAGTGAACATGAAGGGACAACTGTAGTAAAATTTGAGGTCTCAGGGTGTTACCCATTTTTGGGAAAGTCCTTAAAAGTTAAAACTGTCAGGAATTAACTTTATTGTAGCAGAGCAGAGCTGGAGCTGTAGACTTAACAGTACAGTGCTTTGACCCAACTGCAAGAACAAAGAGGCAGGCAACTTCTTGTTAACAGAAAAACTTAAGCTTTACTAATGGTTTTAAACCTACATACACATTGGAGCCTACATCCTAACTAACTAATGAATAGGTTTTGGAAAAGAAAGAGGTGGCTCTCCACTCACCATTTCAGTGAGACGGAAGGCATTCTTTCAGAGCAAGATGGAGAGAGCAGCATGCAGCTTTCAAGGTAAGAAGAAAGAGTACTGTAGATTCTGGCGTATAAGATGACTTTTTAACTCAGGAAAATCTCCTCAAAAGTCAGGGGTCGTCTGGTATACGGACCCGCGATGGGGCTGCCAGCCCCATCTCAGACTTGGGAGGACGGGAGGTGGCTAGCAAGCTTCCCCCCCCCCCAGCCAGCCACCCCTCCACCTTTCCCGAACCCTCTCCTTGGCCTTCGCCCCCTTTGGGGAGGAAGTGAAGGCAGAGGACAGGGGTGATTTTAGTGGTTTGCCTCACCCTCCACCCGATCTCCTGGGTCTTTGCTCCCTTCGCAAAGGGAGCGAAGATGCAGGAGAGCACGGGGGTGAGGCAAAGCATGTAAAATCACCCCTCTCCTCTGCCTTCGCCCCCTTTGGGGAGGAAGCGAAGGCGGGGGACAGGGGCGATTTTAGTGGTTTGCCTCACCCGCCACCCAATAGCGGCTTCGGGAAGGGTGGATGGGGTGGCTGGCTAGAGGGGGGAGGCTTTCCAGCCAACACCCGCCCTTCCCGAAGCTTCAATCGGGCTGCCCATCGTGGCTTTGGGAAGGGTGGAGGGTTGGCTGGATGGATGGGGGGGGGCAGGAGATCTGAGAGGTAGAGAAGGAGGGGTAGTCTTATATGGCAAATATATCCCAAACTCTATATTTTAACTTAAAAACCCAGGGGGGCATCTTATACGCCCAGTCATCTTATATGCCGGAATATACGGGTAATACAATATCTAAGACCATAAGGCAAATTGACCTAGGTCACGTGATCTTGTAGTTTGGCTGGGTATTGTTTACAACCATGCTCATTAAAGATAGGACGAGAGGAAGGCATGCAGGAGACCCTGCCCTATTACTTACTTGCTCTAATAGCAAATAGGTGTAGGTGTGGGGAGAAAGAATGCTGGAATTTTTCCAACAAAAACAACAAACTGTATTTATAGCTATGGTTTTACTGAAACAAAGCAACTTCATATTATCGTTTAAGCAACTCATTTGCTGTAACAAACTAGAGTTAAAATAAATCAAAGTTCAGACATAATACAGTACTGCACTATGGTTAATGTAAAGGAGAAGTAGAAGGACCTCCTTGCTGTTGCATACCTTCAAATCATTTCTGACTTATGGTGACCCTAAGGCAAGCCTATCATGGGACTTTCTCAGCAAGATCTGTTGCCTCCCTCTGAGACAGAGTGTGTGACTTGCCCAAGGTCACCCAGTGGATTCCCATAGCTGAGCGGGGATTTGAACACTGGTCTCCAGAGTCATAGTCCAACGCTTAAGCCACTAAGCCATACTGGCTCTCAAGGATCAGCTGTCCTATTGGGTAGGAGAAGGCAACACACCACACAAGACTCACCTAAGCTTATCCACGGAATGTAGTTGAGCATAATGTCCAGTCCACGCCAAAGATTAGCTAAATTATGATGAAATAATCTTTCCTCATTTTGAAGGAAAGTTCTCCAAAACAAAGAACTCGTATTAAGTTTCCCTAAATGAGAATATATGCCTCTTGAAGTCATCTTCATATTTTTGCATAGAATTTCATGAAGGCTCACCATGTACAACAACTACATGGTTGTTGTAATTTGCAAACTGAACAAAATCTGAGAGTGCACTTTAGCGCAGAGGTGGAAAATCTGTGGCCCCCCACAGTGCTAGGGACTGGTGCCATATTTGTGCCCATTTACTCCAACTGTTTCTTTCTTTCTTGGAAGTTCTCTAGAAACTGGCAGCAGATGGTTCAGGGACTGACACTAGTCAACAGCCCACCACTTTTGAGTCCCGCTACATTAGACTGTGAGGAAAATACAGCAGCTGCAACTTGTCTTAATGGTGGTTTTCTGCTCAGCAGCCCCCGTAAACTTCGCATGTTAGATGACAGCTCTGGTGCGGGGGGGGGACCAGGAAGAGAGAGGAGGGTGAGTGAGCCCTCCTCCCTTCCTTCACTCTCCGCAGCGGTGGGACAATGGCAGCTGTGGCATGGGGGGGACTGGGGAAAGGGGGAGAGGATGGTAGCCGCCCTCCTACCTTTCCCAATCTCCATGGCAGCGGTGGCTGCAACACGGGGGGGGGGGACGAGGAAGGGAGAGGAGGGTAAGCAAGCCCTCCTCCCTTTCTTTGCTCTCCACAGCGGTGGGACAACAGCGACTGCAGCACAGGGGGGGCACCAGGGAAAGGGGGAGAGGATGGCAGCCACCCTCCTAAATTCCCCAATCCCTATAGCAGCAGCGGCTGGGGTGGGTGGGTGTTAATTTGCTTCAGTAAAATAAAATGGTGTCAGCGGGCACTCGCCCTGTAACCCAGCCCCTTCCCCTGCGCTCATCCCGCCACTCAGATTTGTGCTTCCTCTTGTATGAGGAAGTGAGACATGTCAAATAGCTTGTCCTAATGAGCGGAAATGCACACTCTCACGTTGTTGCTTTTTAAAAGACTGGAAAAACTACAAATGCTTTTCTTGCTCTTTTTAGCCCCCCTCCTTCACAATACGACGAGACAATGTGGGATCCCAATAAGACAGCTCATTTTCTGAGCACATTCTGTGAAGGGTATTTTCACCGTATGGACAATCCCCAGGATACTTTAACAAAGCAGCTAAGGCCTGGGAAAAGATATGGACTTTCTGAGTAAAGGAAAATCTGAGGTAAAAGATTTCAAATCTTGACTCTACAACACCTCAAGTCAACTGCATATTTGCAAGACCTGAAATCAGAAGAGTGTTGCTAGTATCCAGAGAAATATTTTACAGCATTAATGAAATTAACGTTTGTAAGTGCAAAATGAATAAATAGCTGCCCTTGATATCTCTTGTATATCTTCTTTAGCTAATTGTGTTAAATGATAAGATTTCAATGAAGTTGAAACAAAGTTAATTTTTTTTCCAATGGGGAAAAACAGTCAGCCCTCCACATTCACTGGTTTACATTTCACAGATTTGATTATTTGCAAATTACTTGCTGCTGCTGCCACTGCCCCACACCATTTTTAATAAGGACTTATAGGCCTTGTGTTGTGTTCATAGTCTCTCAGCAAGCCTTGCAAGACTGAGAAAGACTATCAGAGACTTCAAATGCATGGCATGGCTTGTAAATCCCTATTAAAAATGGTGTATGGCAGCAGTGGAGGTGGTGCAAACCCTGCCAGCCGACCACTTCTGCCTTGAGAAGGAAACTCAAAGATACTTTTTTTTGATGGTAAATATGGTTACGGGTGTGTGTGTGCAAAAGTTATTCATCGTTTTTCTACTTTCACAGGGGTCCTATGCCCCTAACCCCCACAAAAGCTGAGGGCCAACTGTATTACTATTACCAAGGTCCTTTCTTTCTTTTTTTTAAAGGAATGTTAATCATTTTCTTTTTCACAGAAAAATATGAATATATAAAAACAGGACACTTTCCATTTCAAAGAAACCTTCAATAGAAAGAATGTAGGGCAACATACCTGAAAAAGAACATAAACAGGGCAGCTGTAATGCAGAACAAAAGGACCTATGAAGAGGAAAAAGAACATGTTGTAAAAGAACTGATATCAACAAGTATATCAACACTGATTTCAGTTGTGGAAAGCTTAAATAAATCAGTAGGGGAGGTTGAGGATTTCAATTTATTTTTTAAAAGTGTTTTTTATGATTACAAAATGCATTCTTTGCATAATGCCTATTAACAATTTTCAGGGGATTTTAATCTTCTATTAATGTAAATTTGTAAAAAAAAAACTGAACTTATTTCAGAGAAGAGCTCTCCTAATTTATGTATTCCCAACTGCAATAAAATTCCATAAAATAGCCACTTCATGGGTCAAGATATAGTTTTTTTAAAATGAAATGTTTTGAGATCTTTTGCTGTGTCCTTTGTTTCCAACACATTTTTTTCTGCCACTCCAACATGTTCAGGTTTTGTGTCTCATCCGTTCAGGAAGTCAGAATACAGAAGAATCAAGGGCCAAACAGAAAATGGGGCAAGAGCCACCATTTCTTTGAGAAGATGCTCTGCCTTTTTGACACTTTGCTTAGGCTTCATGCTTCTAGTTTCCAACCCCTTCAGAGGAAGTTACCTCACATTCCCTACAAACTGGTATGTTTGTTAAAATCTTCACATGTGCAAGTGCTTCTGCACTCACTGTTTTGAGTCAATTGCGCAAAAGGGATTAATTTGAAGGTGAGTACCATCAGTCAGAAGTCAAGCCAGAAACACCGGGAATCTTTTAAACTTGAGCATTATTAATTACAATACAGAAGAAATAGATTTCAGTCCACTGGGCATATGATATTCAATAGGCTACAAAATGTAGCAAAATTAAAACCTATTCTGGCTTAGCTAGATTACCCTTGTAGCAACATATTTCCATAACATTTGTTGCCTGTTAACAAGAGTCCTTAATAAATCCTCCAGCCTTTCCAACAGCAAAATCCATCCACTGGATAAATGGGGAATTTGTTCTGTCTGCCTCTGATTAAAGCAACAGCAGTGAAGCCAAGGAAGGGGAGGCGGCAACAGCACAGCCAGGGACAGAAATGGGGGAACTCATAGTTGAGGAATAGATGAGGTAGCACTCTAGGGGGACCCAGGGCCAGACTTCATAAGGGGCACTGCTGCAGGACTTTTTCCAGGCCTCCACAGAAATCACCAACAAGGAAATGATTGATGGATAACTGTATAACTGAGATTGGGCAGCACAGTTTATTGCTGTGCTGATGTTAACAACCAGATGTAATGATTTCAGCCAATGACTGCTAGAAGGAATTTTTATCAAAGATAAAATCATACCTAAACACCTCATTACCAACTGCAACAGAACTGAGCTTCAGGGGGAGAAGGGAGGAATCTCAGGGTGAGAGCACTGCTTTGAAAAGTATATTTTTCTCATTTGTTAAACTTGGTGCTGTTTAATCTGTGCAATTGTGGTCAACACTGGATGTGTCATGCTTATTGACATCACCAAGAGTTGCCCCTTACAACTGCACCAGGTGAAATCATGAGATGTAATTCCTAGGTCTTGAGTTTTAGCCCTGAAATCTGAGGGTCTGGGACAGTCCTGACCCAGCAGCCCTAGCCAGACATCTATGTTATTAACCATGAACAGTTTCAATTTTTATCATTCCCAGCTGCACTTCACTACAACAAATGCAAGAGAGGCTTTCATCAGGATTTGGAGTCAAGTAATAACTACAGAAGCATACCATTTATGGGCCAAAACTTACTTCAGCCATTAATAAAACTACAGTTGCACATGTAAACACTGCTTGCAACTCCCTGTCTGTTTTCGATGCTACCTACTGGCATAGGTCCACACATAATTTCAGCACAGATATGCTGCTACAGTTGCATATTAGCATGTTAGTTTAAGTTAATTATTTTATTTTTCCAACAGTGGGTGATGCTGGCAGCAGTTCAAATTGCTACAAGGGCTTTTTGATCATTAACAGCCAACTTGGGAGCATGTGATTAGATAAAGAATGGATTCAGACTAAGCTTACTCCCCTGGGGGTGGGGGTTTCAACACACAAAAAGACAAAAATAGCCTCCTGTTGGTTTTTTAGTTGCCATTCCCCCCAAAAAACCAACAAAAATACAAATTAATTGTTCGTATTCCTTCTGCTGCCCACTAAAAGGAATATGACATTCAAAAGTACCTTTATAATATTCTAGGTCATTCGCTGGTATAATAATGGTCTAAATCTAATCTTTGATGTTTACCAGCTCCACAAAACAAACTCTTCTCATCAGGGTGCTTGGCTTAAACATTAAGTACAGCACATTGTACCAGCAACACAATCTGGAAGGTGACCTTCTAGTAGGACAAGTTAAAAGTCACCCAAAAGAAAAAGAAAAGTTTAATCTTTTATGAGAGTTTTAAGTGTAGCCCTTAGTA
Organism: Gambelia wislizenii; assembly: GCA_030847615.1. NCBI lineage: Eukaryota > Metazoa > Chordata > Lepidosauria > Squamata > Crotaphytidae > Gambelia > Gambelia wislizenii. Next base: position 362,558,437 of record JAUMIR010000003.1, read on the forward strand.
GATGAAACCAGCAGAAAATTTCTGAGAATATTTAACCCATTTTAAATTGACCAAAAAAATCAGTCTCTCTCCAGGATAGAGGTAAAATCCAGTCCTCTCCTCATGACTGCAACTTCAGCAGTGTAATAGATTTTAATAACAACTCCTTGTTTAAAGATCATGGCAAAGTCACAAAGAGCTTGGTTTTAGATTCAGTGACTTAGCTGTTTTCAAATGGAATCTGTTTTTTCTTGAACTACAGATCCCTATGTCTTGAAGAGAAACGACAACGCAGAAAGAATCACAAACCAGAAGCATCACCCAAGGAGACCTTCTGCTGTGCTTTCTGCAACTGGATTTGTTTATATCAGATTGGCCTTTTTAATCATCAGTGCACTTGCAGAAAGTGCAGGATGAATCCTTCCTGAATCTTCGTTTGTGAAGAAAAGCCAGAAAGAGAGAGATCCCTATGCTATATTACAAGCTGCTTGGTCTGCAGACCTCAATGCTATATTTACAAAGTGCTTGGCTTAATGTGTGGCCTCGGGAATAGGAGAAAGCAGGGTGCTGTTTAAAGAAATAAAAAGCCAAAGCCTCTTTGAATCCATAGTAGTCATTCACACTTATTTAGATTCTTCCAAAATCCTAAATCCAGAGGGAAAACAAGATAAGAGACCTGCTAGATAAAGTTGAAAGTCCATCTGGTTGAATGTATGGGTGGGGGAAGTATTCAGCAGGGAAGGCTGACATGCAAATGAAATAGAAGGCTTGAATAACTGAGGAGTGGGCAAAGGGCAGCCAGGCTACATACAGCCCCTAAGGCTCTTTTTCAAGCTCTGTGCCCCCAGACTCTTCCCCACAGAAAACAGGGTAACCAAAGAATTTAATTGTTGGTCACCTTTTGAAGAACAATAGTTCACCCTCTAAATATATTACAGCCCCTCTTACACTGTTTTTCACTAAAAGCCCCCAAAGCCTTTTTTCAAAAACAGAAGTGTGCTCCTAACTACTTCTAGTTTTGTTTTGCAGGAAGACCGCATTTTGAAGTGGTTTCCTTATAAGATAGGGGCAGAAAACTGGGCTCCACACTATCAGCACTTTACCAGGCAAAGCTGTCTTTAGGTTTATCCTGATTCAAACAACATCTCCACTCTTTCCACTTGCACAGGGAGCAAGTAAAGGGAACACATGGTCTCAGATGTCTCTACACTAATGCACAGAGCATGGGAAATAAGCAAGATGAACTTGAACTCCTTGCACTACAAAACAAATATGATATAATAGGCGTTACTGAAACCTGGTGGGACGAGTCTCATGATTGGAATGTAGGAATAGAGGGGTATAACCTTTATAGGAGAAACAGGCCAAACAGGAAAGGAGGAGGAATAGCATTATATGTCAGGGATATTTACACCAGTGAAGTGATCCACGACATCAATACTGGAAGCCAGGTGGAGAGCATCTGGATAAAAATTAAAGGGGAGGGAAACAACAGGGATGTTATTGTGGGACTCTACTACAGGCCCCCAAATCAGACGGAGGAACTGGATGTTGCCTTTCTAGAACAGATGAACATACATGCAGAAAGGAGAGATGTAGTAGTGATGGGTGACTTCAACTATCCTGATATTTGCTGGCAATCTAACTCAGCCAAAACTACAAGATCTAGCAAATTCCTTACATGCCTGGAAGACAATTTCATGGTCCAAAAGGTGGAAGAGGCAACAAGGGGATCAGCTATTTTAGATCTGATCCTAACCAACAGAGACGACCTTGTTAATGGGGTGCAAGTGGTGGGATCCTTAGGTGAGAGTGATCATGTTCTCCTGGAGTTTGTTATACAATGGAAAGGAGAAGCCAGGCATAGTCAGACACGCATTCTTGACTTTAGGAGAGCTGATTTCAATAAACTCAGGGAAATACTGGGGATGATCCCATGGTCAAGAATACTAAAAGAGAAGGGCCCTCAAGACGGATGGGACTTTCTCAAAAGGGAGATACTGAAGGCACAATTTCAAACAGTACCATTGAGGAAGAAAAATGGGAGGTGTCTCAAGAAACCAGGATGGATGACTAAAGAACTTTCAATGGAGCTAAGTTTTAAACGGAACATGTATAGGAAATGGAAAAGGGGGGAAATCACCAAAGAAGAATTCAAACAGATAGCGAACACGTGTAGGAGTAAAGTCAGAAAAGCTAAAGCGCAGAATGAGCTCAGGCTTGCTAGGGAGGTTAAGAACAATAAAAAGGGTTTTTTTGGGTATGTCTGCAGCAAAAGGAGGAAGAAGGAAATGATAGGGCCGCTACGTGGAGAAGATGGCAAAATGCTAACAGGGGACAGAGAAAAGGCAGAATTACTCAACACCTTCTTTGCCTCAGTGTTTTCAGAAAAGGAAAAGGAGGACCAACCTGAGGAGAATGGAACAGAGGACACAATAGGGGAAATCCAGCTCAAAATAAGTAAAGAGGTAGTACAGGAATACCTTCTTAATCTAAATGAATTTAAATCTCCAGGACCAGATGAACTACATCCAAGAGTATTAAAAGAGCTGGCAAATATAATCTCAGAGCCATTGGCAATAATATTTGAGAACTCCTGGAGAACAGGAGAAGTCCCAGCAGACTGGAGGAGGGCAAACGTTGTTCCCATCTTCAAAAAGGGGAAAAAAGAGGATCCCAACAATTATCGTCCAGTTAGTCTGACATCAATGCCAGGGAAGATTCTAGAACAGATCATTAAACAGAGAGTCTGTGAACATTTAGAAGGCAATGCCATAATCACAAAAAGTCAACATGGGTTTCAGAGAAACAAGTCATGCCAGACTAATCTGATCTCTTTTTTTGATAAAGTTACCAGCTTGGTAGATGAAGGGAACGCTGTGGACATTGCATACCTTGATTTCAGTAAGGCCTTTGACAAGGTTCCCCATGACATTCTTGCAAACAAGCTTGTAGAATGTGGGCTAGACAAGTTAACTGTTCAATGGATTTGTAATTGGTTGACCGGCCGAACCCAAAGGGTGCTCAGCAGTGGCTCCTCTTCGTCTTGGAAAGATGTGACCAGTGGGGTGCCACAGGGTTCTGTCCTGGGCCCAGTGCTATTCAACATCTTTATCAATAATAATAATAATAATAATAATAAAATTTTATTTATATCCCGCCCCTCTGCAACGCAATCGGGGCGGCTTACAATATAAAAACCCCATAGTCACAGTACCCTAGCCCACCCACCCCTTAAAATAATATTAAATTACAAAGGATTAAAAACATGGATTAATTAAAATATATATAAATTAAAAGAAAAAAATTTAAAACATACAATCATAGCCTAGAATGACTTAGATGAGGGAATTAGGGGCATACTTATCAAATTTGCAGATGACACCAAATTGGGAGGAGTAGCTAATACCCTAGAGGACAGGATCAAAATTCAGAATGACCTGGATAGACTGGAGAGCTGGGCCAAAGCTAACAAAATGAAATTCAATACGGAGAAATGTAAAGTACTGCATTTAGGGCGGAAAAATGAAATGCATAAATATAGGATGGGAGAGACCTGGCTGAATGAGACTACGTGCGAAAGGGATCTAGGAGTCCTAGTAGACCACAAGTTGAACATGAGCCAACAGTGTGATGCGGCAGCTAAAAAGGCCAATGCAATTTTGGGCTGTATCAATAGAAGTATAGTGTCTAGATCAAGAGAAGTAACAGTGCCACTCTATTCTGCCTTGGTCAGACCTCACTTAGAATACTGTGTCCAGTTCTGGGCACCACAATTCAGAAAGGATATTGACAAATTGGAGCGTGTCCAGAGAAGGGCAACTAAAATGGTGAAAGGTCTGGAAACAATGCCTTATGAGGAGAGACTTAGGGAGCTGGGTATGTTTAGCCTGGAAAAAAGACGGTTTAGAGGCGATATGATAGCCCTGTTTAAGTATTCGAAGGGATGTCACGCTGAGGATGGAGCAGGCTTGTTTTCTGCTGCTCCAGAGACTGGAACACGGAGCAATGGGTGCAAGCTCCAGGAACAGAGATTCCACCTCAACATGAGGAGGAACTTTTTGACAGTAAGAGCTGTTCGGCAGTGGAACACACTCCCTCGGAGCGTGGTGGGGTCTCCTTCCTTGGAGGTCTTTAAACAGAGGCTGGATGGCCATCTGTCGGGGATGCTTTGATTGTGATTTCCTGCGTGGCAGGGGGGTTGGACTGGATGGCCCTCGTGGTCTCTTCCAACTCTGCAATTCTATGATTCTATGATTCTATGATTCTTTCAGCTTGATATAATGGTGTTCATGAAAGTCCACAACACATAAAATAATGTTCCAGTCAGACAAAGAAGGCTCCAGAGATTCTGTAAGTTTTTTATTCGTACAAATCATGAGGCTTGTCCCCAAATGGCAGTGATGGTCCACACCTCAGAAACTGAAAACAACTTTGTAATTCCCCCCTTAAGTCCACCAATAAGATCTACTGTATCTCCAAGAAAAAAAGAGGAAAGCAACAAACCATTGGACATACTATTCAGAAAGGGAGAACACAAAGTCTCTCCCTAAAATCTACTGTAGTTGCCATACTGAAATTTAATTTACCGGTAGCTTCCATCAGCTTGCACAGTGGGGAGGGGGGAAGCATTGCAGAATTCTAATGGGAATAATAATGTAACATTGTGCCATCTAAAACCACAGTTAATATCCTGTTTCCAACTGATCTCACAAGAGCAAAGCCTGAACAGCCACATTGTGGTATAAGGATTGCCAAATTTGTCAATTTGGGCTTTGCTAGCTTCCCATTAACCCAGTCTTCAGTCCACTTCAATTACTGCAAGTTTTCCACTTTTAGAGAGAAGGCGACATGTTTGTCTACATAAATTCAGTAAGTTTTACATGAACAATTACGTTTTAAGTGAATGATGAAGACACGGAAATAGTTGAAGCTTTTCTATGGCTTGGCTCAGTCAATAATCAAAATGGAGACTGTTGTCAAGAACGCAGAAGAAGGTTAAGACCTGGAAAAGCAGCTATGAAGGAACTACTTAAGATCCTCAAGTACAAAGGTACATCTTTGAGTATCAAAAGTGGAACAATCTATGCTATAATGTTTCCAATTTCTATGTACAGTCATGAAACCTCAACAGTGTGACGAAAGCTAGGATGCAAAGAGATCTTGTAGCACCTTTGAGGCTAACTGAAAGAAGTTGGGAGCATAAGCTTTCATAGCCTTAAGTCTACTTTCTCAGATACATAGAGTGAGGTGCCTAAGAACAGACCTTTATGAGCAGGCTCCTATGTGTGAACAGCAATAGAAACTGTGGTGAGGGGACAAGTTAAATTTTAAGGGGGGGAGGAGGAAAGATGTTGCCTAAAGCCAAGGTGAGTAGATAACCATATGAATTGTGGAGGAATGTGGTGTGATGCTGGCTGGGAACCAGAAAGGAGATGTGATAAACAGGCCAAGAGAGCCCTCACAAGGCTAGGGTGTTAAACATATAATATGTGGAGTATGCCAGGAAACCACTGTCTCTGTTCAACCCACTGTTTATGGACTGGAGTTTGTTGATAAAGTGTACTCCAGTTCCGTTGTTTCTGTCTCGGAAAGCTGACAGGAAAATAATCAACAAATTTGAAATGTGGGGCAAGGAGGAGAATCTTATGGATACTACAGACTGCCAAAAAGACAATAAATAGGCCCTAGACAAAAAAAGGCCAAACTCTCACTAAGAGCCAAAATGTACCGTAAACATGACTCAATGGAAGAGGTGGCAATACTGGGGGAAATGGAAGGCAGTTGGAAAAGTGGAATATCGCATTACAGATGAACTGATTCAGTCAAGGAAACTAGGGCCCAGAATTTGCAAGGTCTAAGCAGGGCAGCTGTTGGCTCTTGGAAGTCTTACATTCATATGGTTGCCGTAAGTAGAAGCCATCTTGATGGCAAATGACATTAATCACATGAAAATTTGTTTGTCTCTTCATACACATTTTTGGCAAACACATTTCTACACACTTTTGCTAATATATTCATTGATACAAACAGTTTGCTGTATTATAAGTACAGTATGTCTGTTTGTTTCTACTAATATATCAAATTTATATTCTACAAATATATGCATTTTGCACATGCTTTGTTCTGATAACTGCACCACATAATTCTGAGAAGTGTGGATACCAAAGGAAAATAGTGTTCTGGTCTGTACGTTGATTATGGAAGTGCAACTTTGGTAAGTTTTTATAAAATGAGAAACAAAGTGTTAATGGAAACACCAATACTCTCATTTACAGAGCACTTCACTAGAACAGAAATTACCTCTGTTGTATTCAAACAGATTGTAGCCCTAAGCCTGCAAGTTAATGTGTTCTGTAAAAGAAAAAACAACAAAATCAAATTGTTCTTTTGAAAATAGACAAATATATTTTATACCATATAAAATTGTAAATGTGTATTCAGGGGAAACCAGAGTTGTAAATTAACCTGTACTCTGTTGGAATGCTACTCAATTTTTTTCCCTTTCCATGACCCATCCATAGTTGATTGATGTCAGAAGGTCAACAAATGGAGCTCTGCAACATATACAGCTTGAAACCTTCCAGCTGTACAAATAGCTGCCTCCAATAGAAAGACTAAAAGTATCTTGAACAAGTGATATATACTGGAAGAGTTCTTTTCATACCATTAACTTATGCTACAATGTTTTCATTAGATGCTCATTAAACTACCAAAAGAGTGTTAACTTTCAGACTACCATTCACACATCAGCAAACTGTGCTCATAAAGGCACTATCCATCCCTTATCACATCAAAACAGAATTACAATGATAGATCTAAGGCTATGCTAATTGCTAATGTTTTAGTAAAACCATAGGCAAGGGTATAAAATGTTACAAGCCAGTTCAATTTTTCTAGGAGTACAATCTTTTCATTCCTTAACCATGCATTCTCATTCAGATGAAGACTCTGAAATTTGCTCATATGTAATCTTGTTTTATCAAGCAGCATTTGGAAGTTACAGCCAATGTATAAGACCTTTGCTATGATTGAGCTTAAAGAAAAGCCTCTGTGGTTTTTCTGTTGAATCCTATGTAACAAAAAAAAAATGCTCCCTACATTTACCTTGTCTGTCTCATCCACATATTGCTAGTTTTCAAATCTCAATTATCATTGCATATTTATAAACATGGGCGGTACAACATACAAATGGCCCCTAACAAGTGTAAAAGACACACACAGGAAGGCATCAAGTCTCCCTTTTAAAATCAGTCAGTCAATTAATCAATCAATTATTCAATCCATACATACACACCCACAGTGGGAAAAGAACAAGGTTCTGCCTATGTGGATTTTCACAGCATGGCTATCTGATGCCACAGGGCCCAGACTAGGAGAATTATACATCAGGCACCAAATCCCAATATCTTATGTCACCAGTGATGTGGATACATCTCAGGTCAGTAGCATGATTGCTTTCCAAAACAGACTATGATAAAAGGTTTGGCTGAGACACTGATCCTTCAGCAATGAACAAAAACACTTATATGCTTTCTTATCATACTACTAAGCTGCTAAAGGTATGTAATTTTTAATATGTAACAGTAAGGAATGTTAATGTCTGTAAATGGTTGCCCTGCAGAAAATGTGGCAAATGCAAGCTCAGGTTTTAGGAACATGAAGCTGATGAATTTTTTCTTTTTTTTAAAATGGTCACACACTGCCATGCAGCTGCCCTGGGTTTATCATGGAACAGCTGTTTTGGATATCACTATCAGGGCCAGTGTACCTCACTGCGGAGGAGGGGGGAAAGAGGGGGAGGAAGGGAAAGGGAAACAGACAATCCTGTCCCTGTATGCTTCAGGCAGGCAATGGGGGTGGGGAGAAAGAAATGTGGGTTAAATATGCAATTTAGTCTTTAGCTGACTATTGAGAAAGGGGGGAAATGTTCCACCTTTCCATAGAAACACAGAATCATAGAATCAGAGTTGGAAGAGACCACAAGGGCCATCCAGTCCAACCCCCTGCCATGCAGGAAGACACAATCAAATATTTCTGGACAGATAGCCATCCAGCCTCTGTTTAAAAACTTCATGAGCCTGCATCCATTCAACATTATTTTTATTGATTGATCTTATTCTTAAGACTTTTATATTAAGATCCCTGGTCACAGCTACTTTTGTATATGAATTTTTATACCACACTTTCTTAGTTTCAAGACACCAATGAATGAAAGAGCATATCAGTACCATACAATTACAGTAGTCTGATACTGCTCAAAGTACCTTGGCTCCTTCCTACAGAATCCTAGTGTAGTTTGGTGAAGTACTTAGATTTCCTGCTAGAGAAGTCTAGTGTCTATCTGCAGAGAATTCTAAGTACAGAAGGACTCCCGTATCCACGGGAAATTGGTTCCGGGGGTGGTGGTGGATACCGAAAACCATGGATAACAGTGAACACCACTGAAAATAATGGGACTTTGGGTTTAAAATACCATAGAGTTTCCTTGGAGGACCTAGAAAATGTCTACAGAGGATGCCTCTCTAGACATTTTCTAGGAAGACTCTATGGTAGGTGTGCTGTTTTGTTTCCTGCAGATAACTGGATCAGCAAATAAGGAATCCTACTGTATCTCAACAAACTACAAAAAACCAGGATAAAGGCATGGCAGTTAAAGTGGTATCAAACTGTTATAATTTTGCACTGGGGGTGTATGGTAAGGCTCAAGAGATAAACTTAAAGCAAATTCTAAAGTGACACTGTCACAAATTTTGAGACTCTGGTTCTAAGAAGCTTCAACAGGAAATGAAATGTCTAAGCAGCCCAAATGTCTCAAGTGCAGGAGTACGGTATTATGGGCAATTCTTTCTTGCTACAGTTGGCCTTCCACATTTATGGGTTTAATCTTCATGGGTTTGATTATTCCTGGATTGTTTGTCACCGCCTCTGCTACTGCCCTATGCCATTTTTAATACGGACTTCAATAACACCAGTGTCCATCTTGAGCTGTGTTCAGTTAAGTCAAGCTTAGTAAGTTGTCAAATCTTTGGTCACTGGAAGGAAATCAAACTGGTGGGGTGGTTTGGTCCAGCTGCACATTAACTCACTCACCCATGCGGGGGTGGGAGGAGAGGATGAGATGGGGAAGTGGGAGGAGAGAGGAGGGAGGAGGAAGGGAGGGTTGGGCATGGGTCTCCAGGGTGGACGGAGGGAGTGAAATGGGGGAGGAGAGCAGGGAGCTGGGGTGGGCAGGCAGGATGTCAACAGCAGCAGGAGGGCAAGGACAGGAAGAAGGGGCTACGGCAGCAGTCTTGGTGGTTCTGGGCTTAACAGGGACTTATAAGTCCCGCTTCTAAGCCCAGACCCGCAGAAGCCACCCTAGTATGAGCAGCTGCTGCAACCCCTTCCCACTACCCTGCCCTCCTCTCACCACTGCTATAACACCTGTCCACCCGACTCCCCTGTCCCGCTCCCTCCATCAACCCCAAACACCAGCACACCACCCACCCGCCCTCCTCTTGATCCCCATCACATTCCCTTCCCCCTCCCACCCACGTGAGTGATGGAGGGAGGGAACTCACACAGCCGGGCCCAGCTACCCCACCAGTTTCATTTCCTCCCAGGGACCAATGATTTGACTGCTGATGAACCCTGACTTTAAGTTTAATGAACATATTTAATGAACACATCTCAAAATAACCACTGTTATCGAAGTCCCTATTAAAAATGGTGAAGGGTAGCAATGGAGGCAGTGGCAAATAATCTGTGATTCGTACACGTACTTTTTTGTGTGTGAAATGTGGAGGGTGGGCTAGAGATATTCATACTTTTTTCACTTTTGCAAGGGTCCAGCACCCCTAACCCCTGCAAATGTGGAGGGTCAACTGTATTACAAGCTGTAGTAAATACACGATAGACCCACCGTGGTATAGTGGTTTGAGCATTGGACGACGACTCTGGAGAACAGGGTTCGAATGCCTGTTCAGCCATGGAAACCCACTGGTAAGCTTGGACAAGTCATACTCTCAGGTAAACCCCCTCTGAACAAATCTGGCCAAGAAAACCCTGTGATAGGGTCACTTTAGAACCGTCATAAGTTGGAAATGACTTGAATGCACACAACAACAACAACGTCCATACATGACAGTAGTCACTTGGGGGTGAGATTTGTTTCAATAACTCCATTTGGTAAAAGAGGGGCCACAGTGCTTCAAGAGCATGCACTAGGTGCCAAGTCTAATCCCAGTATCTCCTGTTTAAAGTGTAAGCTAGCAGTTAAAACTAATAACTCTTAATGAAACCTGAGAAAATTGTTGCCAGTCAGCATAGCCAAAAATGGAAAATATTTTGGAAATAAGAAGACATGTTATACTAGCCAGTTTTGGGGTAATGAGGGTGTGAAAAAAGTTATATTTTAAAAGCATTGTTACAAGAAAGAAAAAACTTTATGGTGTAACATATAAACAGTGTCCAGTTATTTGAAAGCACCAGATCTCACCTGATCTTGGAAGCTAAGGAGGACCAGGTCTGGTTAATACTTTGACCGCGGATCACCAAGGAGTCCTAGGTGTTGTAGGCTTATCCAAAGGAAAGCAATGGCAAACTATTTCTGAGTATTCCTTGCGAAAGAAAACCCTATGAAATTCATGGGGTCACTATAAGTTGACAGGCAACTTGAAATCACATACTATATACAGTTGCCTCTCCACATTCGTGAACTCGGCATTCACAGTTTTGATTATTTGAGGTTTTGGGAGGGCCCCACCCCGCCCCGCCAAAACCGCAACACAGGGCCTCCAGAGGCCCCGTGAAGGCCCTGGGAGGGAGCGGGGAGGGCCGGGGAGGCCTCCACAGGGCCTTTGGAGACCCTCTGGAGACCCCGTGAAGGCCCTGGGAGGGAGGGGGGAGGGCCAGGCAGGCCTCCATGGGGCCTCTGGAGACACTCCATAGGCCCCATGAAGGCCCTGGGCAGGAGGGAGGAGGGCCACGGAGGCATCCACGGGGCCTCAGAAGGGTCTCCGGAGGCCCCGTGAAGGCCTTGGGAGGGAGTGGGGAGTCTGGGGAAAGTGACTATGGGGCCTCCAGAGGCCCCATGGTCGCTTTGGCAGGGGAGGGGGGCAATCAATATTCGCGGATTTTTCACATTCGCGGGGGTCCGTGGAATCTAACCCCTGCGAATGTGAAGGGACGACTGTACATATATACATACACATATATAAAGCATTTTGACATAGGTTTTATGCCATTCTCTTTATCAAACCAAAGAATTTCCCCGGAACAGACTAACAAAGAAACAGAAAAATAACAAGCAGTACTAGTTACAAAATGAGCTAATCTTTAGGAACAGGATACTTTTAAATACTATAATGAAAAAATGGGAGATCCAGCATGATGTAGTGGTTTGGGAATTGAGTTAGGATCCTAGAGACAAGGGTTCAAATCCTCACTCAGCCATGGAAACCCACTGGGTGATCTTGGGAAAGTCACACTCCCTCAGCCTCAGAGGAAGGCAAAGGCAAACTCCCTTTGAACAAATGTCACCAAGAAAACCTGTGATAGGATCCTCTTACAGTTGTCGTAAGTCGGAAATGACTTGAAGTACCCAACAACAATAATGAAAAATGGAGCAAATTTCTCTTGAAAAGTAACTTTCCAAGTTCTAAAATGGACAAATTGTTTTACCTTACATAAGGCAGTTTTCTATGCTCCTACTAATTCACTAGGATTCTGCTGGTCTTTATATGAAAACGTACGACCTTCGACTCGTAGAACATCAGCCCCTAGATCTACCAATTTTTTCTCATACTGTCTTCATGGAGAATATGTAACCCTCCAAACTTAGTTGAACTACATAATCCCTCACCACTGGTCATGTGGGGGGGGGGGCGAATGGGAGTTGCAGAACAAAAACATTTTGAATGCCACATATTACCTCAGCCCACCATATTGTTATACTTTTGCTGCTCTTTATAGGGAAATCTTAACCCATTTCAGGAACGTAGCACCAAGGGAACAATACCAGTATTTATGCAACTGCTTCTCGGCTTTTGTGCTATTGTTGTAAAAAGCCTTTTAGCACAAGAGTTCCCCGTACCAGCTTTCAAAATAGATACTATGGTACAGCTATTGCTGGGAAAGTATGGAAGTATCTAGCTTCAAGATTATTAAAGAACTTGATTCTTAATTTGTGGACGTGATTGCTTGTCCCTCTGGACTGTATAAAAAGTACAGGAAAGGTACACAGCATGCAGGACAGGGATTCAAAATTCACTAGATTTATCTTTCAAAGAGCCGAGCAAAGATATGCACGTGAAATGTGTTTGTACACAAGTCAAAATTCTTAAGTACAGTAGTTTCCACTTTGTCATCTTCTCAGCTATCCTGAAACTCTTTAACTGATACAGAATTATAGCAAATGTTTGGTACGCCTGTTGCCTTCGGCTAACAGGCATTTGCCCTATAAGAATTGTGAAGCTTCTTTGGACTTCTTAAGATCAACAGTCAAGCCGGTATCCAGTATTTCACATAGTGTTCCACAGTATGCGGAGGGAAAGGAGATACTCAAGGGACAATTCACCAGAGCTTCTTGACCTTTGCATGAAAGGCTGGCCTGACCTTCATCATGTTCACTTCTATAATTGTTTAATTGCCTTTTTTAAAGAGATGGATTAGAAAATAAGAATATTCACAGCATCCATGCATTAATTCACTTTATTTATACCCTGTATTTCTCCACATAACTAGGGTACAAGGCAGCTTACAATTTAAATGATAAAAACTGTAGATAAAAGATAGTCATTGCAATATAACTCAACTATCAATAACATTAAAAACAATGTGAACGATGAATTAGAAATGAAGAATAAAAAGCAGACAGAATCAGTATAGCACCCTATTTTTTTTTTAAACACCTTATTAAAAAGTCCGCTGGAATAGAAAAGTTTTTGCCTGCTAATGGAAGGATGACAACGAGGTGGCCATTCAAGCCTAGCTAAGAAAGGAGTTTCAGTATCTAGGAGCAGCCACGGCTTCTCGTGCATCCCCAACAGATGATGCTTTGGGAAACAAACTAAATTCTGCATATGTTTATAACTATGTGTGGATGTTCTATTTATTTCTATTATTATTATTATTAAAACAATAATTTCAAACAATCAAAACAACTGAATCAAACGTACAAAACAAGCAAAACAAGCAAACAAACAAATATCCATAAGTCCCAAGTTAAATATAACAAATGTCAATAGATCAAAAAAAAAGAGCAAATTCGGAAAACCTACAAGAAGCATAATAATAGTAAATGTTGTCAAAATATTACATTTATCTTCCATCCTAACACACATCCTATACGCATTTTATATCATATCCATACCTTCTTTCATTCTACTCTTCTTACAGCTTCTTCATTCTACCTCTCAATCTTCCTTCTCCTCCTTACTCTCCTCTTTCTATACTTCCTCTTACCCTCACACTTGCCATTTGCTTTCTCCTCCATTCCCATCCATACAAGTATCTCTCAAAAAACAGAAAACAATTTCATATTTTTACTGTAATGTTCTGTTTATTTCAACAGGAAATCATTTCATGTTTAGTTGTATTTGGGGCAAGCCTACAGACTGCACAGAATGTTTGTAATGCGAACTATGCTGAGTTATGTAACAGCAAGACACAGAAAAAAAATCAGACTTAGGTTGCTGTATCCCTGCTCAGCCATGGAAACCCACTGGAGCATCTTTCAGCCTCAGAGGAAAGTAAAGGCTCTCAACAAATCTTGCCAAAAAAACTCTATGGTAGGGTTGCCTTAGGCTCACCGTAAGTTGGAAATGACATGAAAGCACACAACAACATAAAGAAAGATGAGCCAGATGTCCAAAGTCAAAAGGGGGCTCTTTCTTGGATATGATTTTATTTTATCCAATGCTATCCTTGTGCTAACAGTTCACCTCTCAACATCCTGGGGAGTGTAATATCTTCCCATTCTCAACCCACCCACCTCCAATTTGGAGGCAAAAAAAGATAAAAAGAAAACAGCACATGGACGCTTGGTTGCACTGTGTTTTCTTTTTGTTTGTTGTGTACTGTGGTTGCACTGTGCTATTGTTGCATTTACTTATTTATCTGACTGATTTATATCCTACTTTTCTCTCAAATACAAAACTGATATTGTATGCTAATAATGCCAGCATGGTATACAGTACTGCTTTGAGCATTGGACTACAACTGTGGAGATCCAGGGTTCAAATCCCTTCTCTTGCCAAGAAAACCCCATGATAGGTTTGCTCAAGTCTGAAATGACTTGAAGGCACATGGTAACAACAACAAAACAACAACAATGTAGTAAGCTAGTACACTGTTGTATGTTCAGCTGGTATGCCCTCTATGTATTACATTGCCTGTCTTACGTAATCTATTCTAATACTTGTACCTTACACCACAGTACATGCTGATTTCATTTTGTAGCATGGAGCAGCAAAAACAGCCTTAGGGCAGATCACAGGTTCCATTCTTCCCACCCCTGCTCTGCCCATGCCAATGTTTTCCTCGTACTGTATATGCTTCACACTGAGGTATACAAAAGTTACATGGAATTGCATGAATCAGAAAATGTTTTAAACATGGCAGAAAAGCAACAAATTTTAAGATACTTCAAATTTATCTATCTGGAGCTTTCAAAGTTAACAAAACAGAATCAATGGGAGGAGGCTACCTCTGTCCTGCTCAACTTCTTTGCTCAAGCAAAGCAAGGGAACCTGGCCTAAATCCAAGTAGCTTGGGTGGCTCAAGTGGTCAATGTCTATTTTTGTCATGGTCATCACAGATTTCCATGCACTTTTTAACTATCTGCTAGCAATCCCAGTTTCATTTTCAGCTACTCTTTGGGCATCATAATGTGAAATATTATCCCATAATACTATGAAAGTAAAGTCTGTTCACTATTCCCTTTCTTGGATCACATTTAATACTATGAAATTAAAGTGTATTAAATATTCCCTTTCTCAAGTCACACACCCTTCAAACTTGGCAGCTGAAGACTTGGACATAAGTTTACTTTTGGAACAGCATCAAAAACAACTGATATGCTCCTAGAAAACAGTCAAGTGAGTAGGTTTACGATAGGCTACAACAAGTTACTGTATCTGATTGCTTTCACAGACACTGATGTGAGAATAACTCTGCTGGGCTAATGTTTTACTGTGCATAGGTCAGTATTCTTTCTTTTCTTTTCTTTCATTATATGAAAGAAAATTAATGCGGACTTTGCAATGATTTTCAATGAACTGGCATATCCACCTCACACAGTGAAGGAAACTATTGGGATAGTCATAATCGGACAGCCCAACTTCAGCTCCTTATGAAACTTTTTGTACTCTGGTAAATATTTGTCACCACTTTTCAGACCTAAAGTAAGTAATTCAATAGCAATCCATCATTACCCTGCCTCTTAAATTCACATGTTTTACGGGAAAGGAATAAAACAATTTGTCAGGCCCAGATTGGGCTCTCAGCCAATACAGCTACACCTACACCACCACAGCTGTTAAGATACTCTTGAACATTTCTGCCAACAAGCCTCAAGCAAACTGCAGAGCGACAAGATCAAAAGGATGACTAATACATGATATTAAACAAGAGATTATGTAGATTCTTGTTAAAGCAGTGTTGTCTGATCATAGTGAAATTATTAGAACTGGCAATTACAGAACATGACCAAGCCAAAATGGAGAACACCTGTCATTAGAATAGGGAGGAGGGAAAAATCTAATTCAATCTTGAGATTTTATGGTTTGCTAACACTGTATACATGCTTAAGAACTGCATCCATTCTGTGTAAATAAAACCATAGTTGCCTGTCTGCATGCTCAGTATGGTAGATTTTCTGTGATTCACGTGGAAATAAACAAAATAAATGGCAGCATAATGATGAAAAAGACATTTTGCTATCACTCTCCGTTGCATTTTAATGCGATGTCATGTTTCAAGCTAAATCTTGAAAGAACATGATATAGGGTCAAGATGGACTAGCTCAAAGAACTTTGGGAACAGAACAGATTTTATATCAAAGTGGGTTCCGGTGTTGTTCAATTTTACCAACAATTTTAAGGAGTTCAATAAAATACAGAAAATAGCAAATTTCCATGTGATAAATTAAGGAATGTGATTCTATCAGGGTACATTATGTACTTTTTTTTACATACCTACATGTAGAACTATGTATGTTAGAATAGGGGTTGTGTGTCATGCTATCTCTGCATCATTTTACCTGTACTCTCTGATATACAACATTCACATAGATTCATCCAGACACACTACTGATAAATCTCTCTCTCAATCTCTCTCTCTCTTTCTCATGAGGGGAGGCACACACACACCTCACATGCCATTCACATTCCTTGCATTCACTCAAGCTGTGATAGCCCTGGCTACTCCCCTTTCTGCTACACTGCTTTTCCACTAACAGCATGCAGCGCCTCTGTCCCTAAATCTTGCATGCTGAGTGCTGACAGTTTTACTTGTAAGCAGTCACAAGGCCTTCTTTTATACCAGACAACTCTTTACAACTCTCTGTTAGAGTTGTTTAACATCACTAATTATTAGAGTGAAATTTAACAATTATATAAGTTGGCCCTCCACATTCGCTGGGGTAAGGGGTACAGGACCCCTGCAAAGGTGGAAAAACCATGAATATATCTATGCCCCCCCAAAAAAAACCATATTAAACGCACACAAAAATTACGATCCATGAATTCAACCTACTGTGGATGCCTTGGAAAGAGCGGGGTTCCTTCATAAAGCAGAAGAAGGTGGAACACTGGGCTTGCTGCCACTTCTGCTGCTGCCTTATGCCATTTTTAATAGGGACTTAAAAGCCACATGTTTGCAGTCTCTCTCAGGGTTCATCTACACCAAGATAATCTGGGTGCATCCCGGAGTATTCTGGCCCCAGCGCTTCCCTGGATTTCCCCCACTACTCCATGGTGACACTGGGTGGGTGTCTTCACACATGTCCCCACTGTTGCCTGGTGCAAGTCACATCCTTTGAGGCTAGATACAGGGCACCCAGCATTGATCACATGGCTGTGCACCTCATGCCAGCAGTGGCAGTGCAGGGCAACTGGGGGAATGTATGAAGACATCTGCCTGGCATCACCATGGAGTGTACCAGGTTTTCCTGTAAAATCTAGAGCAAATGGTGAGTTTCTTTACTCTGATTCAAGGATGGTTTAACATGGGTTTGGTGCTGAACTGGCTGGACATTGTGAAGACAGTTCACACCAGAATCGGGGTTTTGGCCCTGCATCATCTGGACTGATTGCTATGGGGACAGGGGGAAGAGGTTTTATTTGGCCAATGGAGACAAGGTCATAGTCTCTCAAGGTTTGCAGTCCCTATTAAAAAATGCCATAGGGCAGCAGCAGAGGTGGCAGCAAATAATCTGTGAATAATCAAATCCCCATAAGTTAAACCAGCAAATGTGGAGGGCCAATTGTACTTCATTTCCAACTTTCTACCCCATTTTTCCTTCTCCAACAACAACAACAAAAAATGCTACAGACAACCTTCCACACAAAAAAAATCAATTCAAACTCCTATACGGGGAGTGTATGACCAGGATACTGTGGGGTAAAACTGCTCATGCAATGGAATGCAGTGAGAATGGGTCAATACTTTTGCCACTTGTGCACCCCAGTAACACAATCTTTTTATGCAAGTAAAAAAGCAACAATGAAAAAGAGCAGTAGGTGACCCTGGCCAACTGATGCACCAACATAACCCTGCCCCTGCTAGAAAAAGAGGTGGCCACTTGGTATGTGTCTCCAAACTCTCTCTCTGGCTTTTCTTCGCAAACGAAGATTCAAGAAGGACATATCCCGCACTTTCTGCAAGCGTGCTGATGACTAAAAAGGCCAGTCCGAGATAAACAAGTCCGGTTGCAGAAAGCACAGCAGAAGCAGTCTCCCAACAGAGGCTGATGCTATCAAAAGCTGGCTATTTCTCTCTCTCTCTCTCTCTCTCTCTCTCTCTCTCTCTCTCTCTCTCTCTCTGGCTTTTCTTCATAAACGAAGATTCAGGAAGGACTCATCCCACGCTTTCTGCAAGCGTTCTGATGACTAAAAAGGCCAATCCGAGATAAACAAGTCCGGTTGCAGAAAGCACAGCAGAAGGTACTGAAGACTTAACTAGGGTGGGTGGGTGGGTGTTGAAGCCAAAGTACTATTAGAAAGGTGGTTTAGAAAATCATCTGTACCTTGGCACAGGACCCATCAAAATCAGGCTTTGAAGAATTTACTAATTTCATACAGACTGGTCTCTGGCAGGATGAAAAATAGCTACACCAGTGGAGTACTCCACTTCACCAGTATTGCAATACGATCTTGTCCAAAATTAATAAACATCAAATAAATATATCCCAACAGTATAGCACAAGAACAGTTTGTAGTTTGACAGAGGACTAGGCAGAGCTGCTGTAATGAAACTACAGTTGTCCCTTCATATTCACTGGCATTTGGTTCCAGGACCCCCCATGGATACCAAAATCCGTGAATACTCAAGTCCCATAATATGCAATGGCATAGCAAAATGGTGTCCATTATATAAGACGGCAAAATCAAGGTTTGCTTTTGGGATTATTATTTTTTTAAGAATATTTTCAAGCTGTGGATAACAAATCCGTGGACACAGAGGGACATGTAGTAAAAACCTTAGGTGTGTACATGCAATTATGTAAGATGTGGCTAAAAGCAGCACAAATCAAACTGTTACTAAGCTGTGCCATGTTTTTATTCGACTTGCCTCCTTTTTCATAAAATCACCTGCATGTCAGAAGCAACAAAAGCATCCATTTTTTTAATTGGTTGAAGGGGCCTGAAAATGTTTCATGACCTTTATACTTGGGAGAGGCAGAGAGAAGACAGAAATTCATTGTATTTTGGGAAGTGTTGTACCTTGTACAGACAGGGAATTTGGGGTAAGTAATGGATTTTCTCTCTTAATTTAAATTTCTTTGGATGGTAGCAATTCTCAATTATTTAAGATTCCTTCTTAATGCTAGATAATTGTTCTGTCTTTGATATATGAGGTCTGTCTATTAAATAATGAGGCTGTGTTTCTACCTTTCAGACAAATCAGGGAGAACCGATAGTGAACACTTGAACACACGTCTGAACCTGCATGACAAACATCAACACTCTCGGCTGTTCAGTTAATTATCAATCTTCGTTTAAAGCAGCTGTGTGGTCTGTTGTGCGCTGGAAAAATGCTAAGTTTAAAAGTTGAGCAATGTGTCAATTTGAAATTATTAGTAAAATTGAACAAAACACCAATGGAATCCTTTCAAAAGCTTATTGAGGCCTACGGGGAAGACTGCATGTCTCCTGCCCATGTGTTTGAGTAGCACAAAAGATTCAGAGAAGGACATGAGAATGTGGAAGATGATGAATGCCCTTGATGACCTTCCACTTCAAAAACCAAAGAAATTGTGGAAAAAATCAGCCAGACTGTTTGAGGAGACCACTGACTCCATGTCTGAATAATAGCTGAAGCTGTGAACATTGACAAAGACACTGCGTGGAAAACTTTGCATGAGGATCTCAACATGAGAAAAATTTGTGCCAAGATGATCCCTAGGGTTCTTACACCAAAGCAAAAAGAGTGTCGCAAGGAAATTTGCGCTGAGATTCTGCAGCAACTTGAGGTGGACCGAAACCTTTTTCAAAAAAATCATCACTTGTGATGAAACCTGGATCTTCCAGTATGGTCCTGAGACAAAACGACAGTCAATGCACTGGAAAACACCATCATCACAAAGAATGAAAAAAAGTACATCAAAGCAAGTCCACATTCAAAACCATGCTCACTTTTGGATTTTTTAAAATCAAGGGTGCAGTTTTGGCAGAATAGGTTCCAGAAGGCAGAACAGTGAACCAGCATTATTATAAGGAAGTTTTGGCGAAGTTGAGACAAAGAGTCAGGGGGGGGAAAGACCAGAACTATGGGAAAATGCTTTCATTCTTCATCAGGACAATGCACCTGCTCACACAGCACTTTTTGTGAAGCAGTTTTTGGCCAATAAACACATTGTTATACCTGAACATGTCCTCTATATTCACCAGATTTGGCACCATGCAACTTTTTTTATTTTCCCTAAAGTGAAATTGGTGCTTAAAGGAACACATTCTGAGTCAATTGATGCAGTAAAGAATAAAACGGTAGCTGTGTTGAAACAGCTGACAGAAACTGATCTGCTCCATGCTTTGGACCAGTGGAAAAGAATAATAATAATAATAATAAAATTTTATTTATATCCCGCCCCTCTGCAACACAATCGGGGCAGCTTACAATATAAAAACCCCATAGTCACAATACCCTAGCCCACCCACCCCTTAAAATAATATTAAATTACAAAGGATTAAAAACATGGATTAATTAAAATATATATAAATTAGGAGAAAAAAAATTTAAAACATACAATCATAGCCTAGAAAGGGCAGCTGAGTCTTGGGCCGGGATAAGAAGACTGCATCAGTGTGTGAGTGTGAATGGGGAGTATATTGAAGGAGACAAGCATTAGAATTATAATACATATAAATAAAGATGGGTTATTGTATCAGTCTTGTTATTTAATAGACAGACTTTGTATATGACAAAGTGACAAGCGAACGCTCAATGAATACTAAATCAAACCTCACATTTTCTTTAAAATCGATTAATAAACTTTACTGAAAAGTATTTGACCCTAACTAAGAGACTGCTATTTCTTCAGTTAAGTGGTTTGACAATTCTTACAAAATCTGCAGGTATGAAAACTGAAGAGTACTACCAAAAGGTCCTCAAGGCTTCCTGCCAGTCTCAAGATCAAATCCTTTTCAGATCAGCTTCTACAAAGTACAGACTATGGACAATCTTCTTTGAGTTAACTTACAACACATTCAAATCAAGGTCAGTCTGGCTGCATCTAAATGTCAATGTTGTCTCCACCCAAAAACTGGAATGAGACAAAGAAGCAGGATCTCAGCATGGCAGAACAACTCACTAACTTCACACTGAGATGATGATTAGGAGTGAAGTGGAGTCATATGGTCATATGTAATCCTTTTGCAACGTTCAAGCACTCAAACTGAAACTTTTCATCTCTTTTTAGCTTTTGTATGTGTGCGTATGCGTAACCAGACAATAAAAACAAGTCTAATTGGTGTGAAGGGTAAAATGAAGAGAACAACTCCGCAGAACCATGTTTTGTAGGATTCTTACAAATGGTTTAAAAGGTATGCCTTTAAGAATTAGGGCTAGCAGGGAGAAAGGGAGTAACTGACTTGTCCAAAACAGAGAAATCAGGAGGGGTGGGATCAAATACAAATTAATTCAACTAATGCTTTTATGGGAAATGCCCTTGAGGAGAGCAGCTGGTTCCTGGTACACATTGTTTTACAGTTTGGGGGAGCTGCCCTATGCATGCATTCCTTCCCTCTAATGAAATTACGATGGCACTGTCAGGAATGTAATTGGTGCAAGGGATTTAAAGGTAGAGAATCAACATCTAGACTGGATTGTAAATATCATCTAGTCCAACCAGCATTCCAGAAGGGGTTTTGGGGGTGAATTAATCCATGTCTGTACCCATGTCTGTACCCATGCTCTTGGAATAAGACCAAGCAGGCAGCCCTATTCCAATCATAAATATTAAGAGGACAAAGTGATTCTGTGGTCACAGCACAAAAGATATTTTCCTTTAAAAAAAAAAAACCCTTCCAAAAAGCTATTCAAAGAAGAAGCTGAACTACAACATCCAGGTGTGTCATGCATACTACAAACACAGAAGTAACATCACAGATGTTATAAAACTCAAAGATTGGGTGTTGACTCTATTTAGATCCCTTAAAACAGGCACAGATTTCACTCTTGGTCCAGTAAGTCTTACTCTAACCACCACAAAAAGGAAATGTAATCTCATTAGTTTATTAGAGTAAATAACTCTGTTTACCAGGTGATTAATGATGCATTAATACAGGCAAAAGAGGAACAACCAGGATAAGGGAGGCCTGTATTGGAAGGTTAAAACCACATTCTCCCCCCACCCCACTTTGTGATAATAAATGGTGTAACAAATACTTTCGAATTACACTAGGACAACAACAAATAAAGTTTACTGTTCCATCAAAGGCTTGCAATGACATCACAACCACAGAAACAGGGGTCAGAGCTATTTGGACAGTAATTGGATCCCAGAATTAGAGCCTGGAACAACAACTACCGTGGCTAACTTGATTGTATTTGCCCTCCTTTTGACTTAACATAATTGCTGTACCTTACAAAAACATATTGGTTCTCAGAGCACTAGTCCAGCTATATCAAGTAGCACACTGATTGCTGCCAGCTCAATCACAACTACAGTACAGTACTTTTAAAAGCCTAAGTCCAAGCAAGATTGATTTTTATTAATTTGACAGGTTTTTCCATCTTTGGCTGAAATTAATACTGCTCTCTTTCAGAGCAAGAGGTAAATCAACCCTGTAGCAGAGCTCAGTATAAGTTTTTGTGTACTAGGCAGAAGAAACAATGAAGGGAGGCACAAAATAAGCATTATACATCACCCATCAAAAATTAATTCCACTGATAAATTTAACTCAGGGGTAGGCACAGTGCGGCCCGAGGACTGCATGGGGTCCCAGAGCCATTTCTGTGGTACCAGGAGTCACAGATTGACCCAAATGTCCTCTATGAGTGTTGGGGTACTGTTGCCATGATTTGGGGGAGTGGTGTTTGAGTCATTTGAAGCCGATGAGAAAACTCTTTAAAAGAAAAAGTAAACAGAATGCAACTCTTTGTTACTTTGTTTTTAAAAAAACAAAAACACTCTCCTGGACCTGACATGACCCAAGAGAATTTTTTAAAATGGTGAAAATGCCCCCTAAGAACTCATAGAGGGGATTGGAGCATAGGTGATGATTTTATTTTTGCAGAGGATACAGTGAAGTGTGGTCTTCCAAGGTATCTTGGGAGGCTAATGCAGGCTTCTTGCCTCCCGCAGTTGCCTACTACTAGGTTTAATTCTTGACAACATGCATTTATATTTGTATGCCAGTATCTCTCAGAGACACAATAGCAGCATCCTGTACTGCAGAACTTAAAGTCAGCAGAGAGCTAGAATACAAGACCACCAACATGCCTTGTAACTCTATAAACGAGTGGCTCCTAACCTTTTCTTTACCAGCCCCCTCCTTTAAATATATATTTGTTGCCACAGACTCCCAAGACTTAAAATCCTAGCAACAACAACAACACAATTACACCAGCCATTAAAACGTCCCTCACAGGCACTGAAGGGGGAGGGAAGACTTTCTCCTGCTTCTTCCTGCAAGTTTGTGGCTGAGTGGACTGAACGGCAATGTGCAGGCCAAGCCAGCCAGCCTATCTTTGCCTTGACTCATGTGGCCACTCCATGCATGGAGGAGGTGGGCCGAGCAGCCTTCAAGCCTTCATAGACACCCTGTGAAAACACTGTGGACCCCTGGGGGTCCCCGGACCGCAGGTAAAGAACCACTGCTGTAAACTATTATTCTGATTCTATTATATCAAGAAATACCTGTTTATGTGCCTTACATTTCTTTGCATTTGTTTTATTTGAGCAAAAGACAGTGTCCGCTTCTGGAAACAACATTTTTCATTCCAGAAACCACATGTTTTTTACGTAGCTAAGCACTGCTGAACTGTACAAGCTTCCAGAGGTGCTGATGCTTCCACTGGGAAATCACACTGTTAGTTCTTTTTAAAGGAACATTTCCCTGTTGCTACATGCAGTTGTAAGGCTGAATCTGCAAATCAGACTACAAAAATGCTGTGCATTGGTCAAACTTTTGTTTAATAAGGCTATAAAAAAGAGAAAAGAATACTGAAACAGATTGTGGATTAAAAATTGCTAGAAAGGAAGGGAAGTATTAGCAGTAGGTTCAGGAGCTGATTTTATTCCCTCAAACATAATCTTTTTCACCTATAAAATGTGAAGGTACCGTTAATGCAAAGTTTGATGTTAGAAGTTCTAATCTACAGCAATTGCTTTCTCCCCATTCCGGAAGTCCACTCCAACACATGAGACACTGCTTGCAACTGGCTCTTCATCCTGATATGCCATTTTGTGGTTGGTTTCATAACTGTTTCATTGTTATTTTACCTAACTCCTTCTCTGGTGGGAGAGAAGGGTGCTGAGCCATCTCTCCGACCATCTTCCCTGTCATTTTGTTGTAGATTCAATGGATGGCCCCAGGACTTTGGTTTCAAAAGGAGATTGCAAAACCCTGCCCATATGCAACACAGAGCCCTGATACCGCACTACAAATCAGTGCAGATATTATTCTATAACACTTTTGCTTTCTGTGATTTTTAGCAGAGTTTTGTCCACACACTTGCAAGCCCTAGAGATCCTAGAAACTTGGGGAGAGGCTGTGTATTTAAGTTTATTATAGAGCTAAAAAAGTTATTCCCGTGGCTAGAATCCTGTCAGTGCTGTGTGTGCTATGCGCACATACACCTTCATGTCAAATGTCAATTTATGGCAATCACATGAATTTCATAGGGTTTCCTTAGGCAAGGAATACTCAGGGGTGGTTTTACCAGTTCCTTCCTCTGAAATATAGCCTGGTATTCATTGGCAGTCTCTCATCCAAGTACTAGAGATGTAATATTTCCAGTTTCCAAAATTTGCAGAAAAATTGAAAAATGCAATATTAAGCCCCCTTTGCAGTTTCATTTTGTTACTTTAGCAACATACATTTTTTTTTTCAATTTATGTGGATGGGTGGGGGACCAGGAATTTTTCTCCAAATTTTGCCTTCCCAAGGCCTTCACATCTCTAGTTGGTGCACTAATGGTTGCCCTCCTTCCAGAGTTGCATACGGCTGCCCAGGAAGGGCAGAGAAATCTGTGCCCCATTTCTCTAAAACCCTATATTCCTTCATATTCACAGTGCTCACACTTTTTCCTTCCTTCTGTGACAATCTACAGTGACATAATTAATGTCAGCATAGTGCACCAACAAGACCCTGGCTATGAACTACAATTTGCACTGGCCATGCTCGATGAGGAATTCTGGGATGTAACTTTGGATGTCTCATTGGAACCAACATTTGTTTCTTTCCAGCACCAAGTGAAGACATGGCTTTCTATTAAAGTATTTGAGGCTTAATTTATTTTAAATGCACATGCACATGGTTTTAATTGTTGCAGCCTTTTAAGCTGTTTTAACTTGTTGTCATATTTAATATGTTTTTATCTTGTTAATGCTATATACAGTTGGCCCTCCACATTTACTGGGGTTAGAAGTACAGACCCCCAAGAAAGTGGAAAAATCATAAATATCTCTAGCCCTCCCAAGCCGTATTTAACACACAAAAAACCTACGCTCCACAGATTCAACCTACCATGGATACCTTCAAGGCAGTGGGTTCCTTCACAAGGCAGACATGGGCAGCTGGCAGGGCTTCCTGCTGCCCCCACTGCTGCCCTAAGCCATTTTTAATAGAGCCTCACTGCACATTCGGAGTCTCAGTCTCACAAGGCTTGCAGTCCCTATTTAAAATAGCATACAGCAGCAGTGGAAGTAGCAATAAATTCTCTCTGGCTTTTCTTCCCAAACGAAGATTCAGGAAGGACTCATCCTGTGCTTTCTGCAAGCGTGCTGATGACTAAAAAGGCCAATCCAAGAAAAACAAGTCCGGTTGCAGAAAGCACAGCAGGTCTCCTTGGGTGATGTTTCTCGGTTGTGATTCTTTCTGCGTTGTCATTTCTCTTCGAGACTTGTTCAGTGTGAGTTCTCAAATAAGGCTGCAGCATTGTGGATAGTGCGGCTCCATGCCTCCTGATGTGAGGCCAGGGCACACCATTGTTGGTGATCAATTTGGCCGAGCCTGAGATGTTGTTTCAGGGAGTCCTTATATTGGTTTTTTTGGAGCACCCCTCTTATGCTGACCCGTGGCGAGTTCACCGTAGAGTACTATTTTTGGGAGGCAATGATCCTCCATCCTAGAAATGTGCCCTGCCCAGCACAGCTTTGTTCTCAATATCATGGCCTCAATGCTGGTGATCCCTGCTTGCTCAAGGACAGCAACATTCATCACATAGTCAGTCCAGCGTATATTTAGAATTGTGCGTATACAGCGCTGATGAAAGTGTTTGAGGAGTCGTAGGTGGTGGCGATAGGTGACCCATGTTTCAGATCCATAAAGGAGAATAGACAGTACAATGGCTCTATACACACTGACCTTTGTGCTTTGCCTCAGGTGTTTATTACTCCAGACTTTTTTGTAAAGTCTTCCAAATGTACTATATGCCTTTGCTAATCTGTGATCGATCTCTTTGTCAATCTTGGCATCTGTGCAGATGATGTTTCCCAGGTAGGTGAACTGCTGAACGGACTTAAACACAGAGTTGCCAATGGCAAAGTGGGGATGGTGGTGTTCCTCCTGTGGTGCAGGCTGGTAAAGAACTTCCGTTTTCTTCAGGTTGACTTCCAGCCCAAACAGCTCTGCAGCTGTTGTGAAGCAGGATGTTAGGCGCTGCAGAGCTGCTTCTGTGTGGGCAACAAGGGCAACAGCATCAGCGAAGAGCAGCTCACGGACTAGATAGTTTAGAGTCTTAGTGCGAGCCCTCAGACGGCTTAAGTTAAAAAAGCTACCATCAGTACGGTAACGTATATAGATGCCATCTTCTTCTTCAAGCTCTCCCATAGCCCTTTGGAGCATCATGCTAAAGAAGATTGTAAATAAAGTTGGTGCAAGAACACAACCTTCCTTCACTCCATTAGTTATTAGAAAGGGCTCTGGAAGAGCATCACCATATCTGACTTGACCGCGCTGTCCCTCGAGTAGCAAGATAATCATTTTAAGGAATTGGGGGGGGCATCCTAGTCTTTCCAGGATCTGCCACAGACCTTTTCTACTTACAGTGTCGAAGGCTTTGGTGAGGTCGACAAATGTTACATAGAGACCCTTGTTCTGCTCCCTACATTTTTCTTGCAGTTGCCTAAGGGCAAATACCATGTCTGTAGTACTCCTATTGGCTCTGAAGCCACATTGGCTTTCAGGGAGAAGTTCTTCTGCAATAGCAGGAACTAACCTGTTCAGGAGTATCCTTGCAAGGATTTTTCCAGCAATAGAGAGCAGTGTTATGCCTCGATAGTTTGAGCAATCGGATTTTGCTCCTTTTTTCTTGTACAGGGTGATGATGACTGCATCTCGGAGATCTGATGATAGTTCCCCTTTTCCCAGCAATTCACAAGGAATTCGTGGAATTTATCATGGAGTACATGATCTCTGTGTTTCCAAACTTCAGGTGGGATTCCATCAATTCCAGCTGCCTTGCCGTTTTTCATCTGCTGTATGGCCTTAACGGCCTCTTCCAAAGTGGGAGCTATGTCCAATTCATTTTTCATGGGTTTTTGTATCATATGTTGGATAGCTGAGCCTTGGACTACTCAGTTGGCACTAAAGAGACTTTGAAAATGTTCAGCCCATCGATTCAGGATGGGGGCTTTATCAGTAATTAATGTTTGACCATCTGTACTGTATAAGGAGCTTTGGACCTGATAAGTAGGTCCAAACACTGATTTAAGAGCTTCATAAAATCCTCTAAGATGACCCAGATCTGTACATCATTGTATCTTTTCTGCTATAATGATCCACCACTTGTTCGGCATGTCTCGGAGTTTTTGTTGAAGTTTACTACATGTGAGGCAGAAAGCTGCTTTTCTTACATGGCAAGTTGGCTGGGCGAGGTATGCCTGGTGAGCAGTTCTCTTCTTTGCCAATAGCTCCTGGATCTCTTGGTTGTTTTCATCAAACCGGTCTTGATTTTTCTTGTGGGAGAACCCAAGGGATTCTTCTGCAGACTGGAGGATACTGTTTTTGATATGTTGCCAAAGCACTGTGGGAGAAGGATCTGTAGGATGGTCTTCAAGTTTTGTTTGCAGATTTGCCTGGAAGTTGTCTCTCGTGGTAGCTTGTTGAAGATTGTTGACTTGGAGTCTCTTCTTTAAGATGCCACCCCTCTTAGGTTTGAACTTAAGGTGAAGATTTAGTTTACATCTTACGAGGCAATGATCAGTTTGGCATTCTGCACCGGGCATCACTCGGGTATGACGGACATCACAAATGTTTCTCTGGCGGACTAGAACATAGTCAATGAGGTGCCAATATTTGGATCGGGGATGCATCCAGGTTGTCTTCAAGCTATCTTTCTGCTGAAAGATTGTGTTTGTAATAGTCAGCTGTTGTTCTGCACAGAACTCTAGCAGGAGGCGTCCGTTATCACTGCAATTTCCAATACCATGCTTGCCTAAGACACCTTTCCAGGCTTCGGAGTTCTTTCCTACTCTGGCATCGAAGTCACCAAGGATAATAATTTTATCTTCTACAGGGACTTTTTGTATGAGTTGGCGTAGGTCTGTGTAGAATTTGTCTTTCTCTACAGGGTCGGCTTGCATAGTTGGGGCATATACACTAAAGAGAACAACATGTGGGAGGCGTAAGGAAATAATGCGATCAGAGTGTCCTGTTGGCAAGGTTTTGAGTTTGGAGGCAATGGAGGTTTTAATCATAAAGCCTATTCCTGAAAGATGTTTTTCGGTTTTGGGTTTGCCAGACCAGTAAAGTGTGTCGTCGACGCCATGTTCTTTAAGGCTGCCTACCTCATGGAGACGTACTTCACTAAGCGCAGTGATGTCAATATTAAGTTGTGATAGTTCATGGGCTATTAGAGCAGAACGACGCTCTGGCCGTCCACTATCTGCAGAGTCTCACATGGTTCTGATGTTCCAGCATAAAAGCGTCAATTTATTTACACCTTTGGAGGCCGGTGTGCCTTTGTTTCTTTGCCTTGGTTTGATCACATCAGAAGATTCGTGTTGGCCATGGCTAGCCAACCAGGTAGATGGGGATGAGCTTTCGTTAGGCCACCTTTTCTAGGCCCCTCTCCATATGGAGCAAGCAGTGCTCTCCTTAAAAAAGGCTGCTTGGTTGTTCAAGATGCTGCTGAACAAGACTATCATCTCCCGGGTCAGCCTCGAGCAACCAAAGTCCTGAACCGCTTGCATGCAGGGTTGGGTCTGCGGCTTCCAGTGCATCTTTACACCTTCCGTTTTGTCCCTCGCCTATCGCTACAGGGCTTGTTTTTGAACTGGATTTGTCCTTCGAGCCTGTGCAATGGATTTTTCTGGTGGAGCGCAGCGTGCACAGAACTGGCCTCACCCTTTAAACCAAAGGTTCATCTGCTGTGGCCTTGCAAGCATGGACGTAGCAGTGAGGTCCTCAGGTCGTAGGTTTGATTAGAGTTTCCTTCTCTTCGATGGTTGACCTTACAGGGTTGGACGAGCACCATCTGCCCGGGTTTGGGATTAGAGTTTTCCTTCTCCTGGGATGGTTTCCAAGCCCATCCTGCCCTTTGACGTTCTTTCTCAGGCCCTTCAGTTTTGACCTGTCTGGTATGGGAGACCCAACCGTGGCTATTATGCCACTGCCAGCATAGCTCAAAACATCATTAGGGTACGCAAGCCTCTCTCCCACAACAAGGGGGCGTCAATGGAGAGGAGCAGTAAATAATCTGTGAATAATCAAATCCTCAAAAGTTTAACCTGCAAATGTGGAGGGACGACTATATTTTTTACAAAACAAAAACAAAAGCTGGAATGGTTTTAAGTTGTTTATTGCTTTATCTGCATGCCACCCTGAAATCCTATGATAAAGGGCAGGAGAAGAATATTTTATTAAATAAATAATTAGAGATGATGGGTTTTCTTTGGGAGGGGTTGCTTAAATTACTATCAGCTTTTATTGTGCATATTTGTCAACACTATGCTTTTATAGTTTATTCAGTACATTTCACTGTGTCTTTAAAATTAAACTTATGTAATGGTTCTGTGGACATTTTATTGATTTTTTTTTATTAATCATCCACTTAAACAAATTAATGCTTCCATTATTAAGAAAACTTTTTGATGTTGTTGTGTTCAACATTTTTTATATCATAGATGCCTTTCAGAATCTGGTGAATTTTGCTGAACCCCTCCTAAGTGGGGGGGACAACCACTTAAAACACAATTTTCAAAAAAACAAGAAGAAAAACAGCATTTTGTTCATGCTCTGTTCATGGGCCCCCTGAAGCCCATCATTTATGGACCTCCAAGATGTCCATGGACCACAAGTTAAGAACCCCAGTGGCTCTTAATAACTGGGAATCAGCTTGCAGTTGCTGGACCTAATCCCTTGTGTTCAGAACATTTGCCAGACAGAAAAAAAAAAAAACATTGCCTCTACCCTCTGTTCCCATTATCATAACCAAACAGCACATTTAAAATTATTTGTAATCCCCCCCAAAAAAACTTTCCTAAAAATTTTCACCAATCTCCTATAAATGTATTTTTGTACATTTCTCTTTTTGATTTACAGTAGTACGTGGTATTTTGTGTGCAAACAAACAAAGAACCCCTCTTATTTCCAATTGCTGGCAAACAGACTTTCATTTCATGCAGTAGTTAGACATATGATGTGACTTTTACCACCAGGCATACAAAATAACTCTGCAATCGTTTCATGTAAGCCTACTTGGTAACATAAACCAGATTTTTTTTATCAAGCCATGAAGTCCATGCAATTTTTGTTAAGTAGCAGCTTCCTGAGAACATGCAGAGCAAGGAGGGGAGGGCTGACTCAAAACGCATAGTAAGCACAAATCTAAAATACCTCTCACATTTCCCAGGACAGGAAACTCCATAATGTACAGCTGACGTTAGCTGTCACCATATGATAAAATTAACTCCTGGGGGTAATAAGGCCTCAGAACAATTAACATTTTATACTGGCTGATCACGTTTAAAAATCCACAGTATCCATAGAATTATTTTTTTACAATAATGAAAGCAAAGATAATTTCTTGTGATGAATGAAAAATTGAGAAGTGCGGTTTTGTGGAAGAAACAGAGCCTTTTCAAAATAATCTGTATATTTAGATCAGGCAATACAAAAAAATAAAATAGGCAACTATTGAGTTACAGTGCAAGATAATTTATAATTATAAGGTGGCAAGTTATATCCTAGGTATATACAATTTTAAAAAAGAGCACCACATTCATAACAAAGCTTGATGTAACAGATTTTTCCATGTATTCAGGAGAATTAAGATCAATGTTGGCTCTTTTTGAGATATACTCTTTCCCATAATTAATTTAATGGACAGAATATTTTGAATCAATTTGCAATGAAAGCAGGACAAGCTAAAACTACCCCCCTTTCACCCCCTCTCTATTGCCTCCTGCAAGAGAAAACAGGCTGTGAATAGAGATTAGGGTTGCCAGATTGAAAACTGGAGATAGCCCCTGTGTCATGGTTGTGTAGAAGAGAGAATTTCAGCAAGTGCTGCTTGCCATGTAACTAGGTAACAAGCAACACCTGCTGAAACTCTCTCTTCTACACAACCATTAAAGGTACAGGATCCCTCTCTAGTTTCACTCTGGCAACCCTAATAGATATACCTGTATATACCCAGCAGATACTATAAGGAGAACACAGGGGAGATGGGAGGTGGAGAACAGGTCTGACATTGCAAAGGCTGGACAGCATAAGCTAACTTGTAGTATACAGCCCAAAAGGAGGGCCATGCAGTATCAGACCAAAGGCCCATCCAGTCCAGTATTTGGTTACCATAGCAGCCAACCAGACAGTCAGTCCACTAACAGGCATGAGCACCTATTACCCAGTAACTGTTATCAAGAGGGCATACTGTCTCCTTTACTGCACAGTCATCCCTACTAATAGCCATTGATAGTCTTATACTCTGTTAATTTATCTAAACACTTTTTAGTTATTCAAGTTGGCAGCCATCACTACATTTTGGGCTAGTGAATTTCAGTCTTAACTATGTGCTGTGTGAAGCAGTACTTCCCCTTCTGAATCTTCATTCAATTTCTGTGGACCAAACCATGTTCTGGTATCACAAGAAAAGTAGAAAAACTCCCTGCCCACTTTCTCCAAACTATGCATAATTTTATAGACCTCTAGCACATCCCTCTACAAGTCAGGTTACAGAGGAAGTAAGTAGCTCAAAAAGATTCCTCTTTACCCCCTTTGGCATTGTTGTGAAAACCTGTCTTTTTAACCTGATATTTAGTGATACATTTCCTTTCATTTGATGTGTGTAACTGGTCTTCAACCACTTAGGCATATTCTAAATTTGATCTGCGATGAGTAGATATAAATTGTGTGGCAGCATTGCTTTCACTGCTTAGGTTATCACACAATTAATCACACACCTAGCCTTGACTGTTTCTGGTCAAGACTGTCCTATCTTGCAGAGGTCAGTACAAAATGGTTTCAATACTTCTTCTCTTAAGGTTTCTTCTCTCTTCTCTTGTCTGGTTTGAAATTTGAAACTGGATTTATCTTTACTAATGGGGAGATTATTTTCCTGACAGCTTTTCTGCCCTTCCCATTCTGGATCAGTTTACATCCTTCTCTCAGGCCTCAGTCTACCCATATCAAACGATCTCTGAGAAAAACAGAGCAAGGGAAAGATACCACTATACAAGCAAAATAAGTGCACATGAAACCAGCGAGACTGTCAAAACCTTCAATGAGGTAAGACAAGGATAGGTTTTGCAAATCTGATTTAAAGTGCATTACTATGATGCTTAGAAATTTCATTTATCTATTTATTAAAATGTTAACATCCCGCCCTGTATCTGAGGGTCTCAGGTGGTGTACAATAAAATCAATCTGAACATTTTAAAACAATTTAAAATGATAAAAATTATTTAAAGGCTAAAAGCCTATTAAACCATTTTAACACTTAAAACAAGACAGCTTAAACAAGGTAGTTAAAACACGCTAGCTAGAACTACTCAAACATCCAAATTAGGATGAAATCAATCATGCCCCCAAAGCTTTTGTAAACTGTCACACTTTTACTTGGCACCAGGACAGCAGCCCTGGCACCAATCAGGCCTCTAGGGAAAGGGTATGCATGATTGGGGGGCTGGCTGGTCCTTTTGACCTCAGAGCAGGCAATTATGCATCAGAAAAGCAATGCCCCAGCGCTAGTCACTCTCTTTGAGGTCAGAATGGGCAGCCAGCCTTGCAATGGTGAGTCTGGTCACTCCTTCCGACCTCAGAGAGGGGAATTGTGCCCTGTAAAGACAGAGCCGTCACATTTCTGGTCCATGCTAGTAGCAGCGGTGCCACAGCTTGCAGCGGCAGTGGACCTTATTGTGTGGACAAGCCCACTGACAAGCAATACAAATTCGGGCTTTGGCCAGGTAAGGTGAACCGCTTAAATCAGGGCAAGAGTAGTCCAGGGCAAGAGCCACAGCTCCAGGCCAAAGAAGTCCAAATTTCATCCAGATCTTTACCCTCAGTGTCGACAAGCCCTCAATCAACATGGCTTCTGATTTTAAGACCAATCCCAGTATAATCTATTCAGTAGGACACAGCAGGATTGATGCACAACTCCCCTCCTATATCAGTTCTGTTATGCCCCTCTTACTAAGTACTTAACAAGTTTTGCAATTCACTAGAACTTCTTCTACATGTTGTATGTTAACAAATACAAACAAAAAAAGAAAATAATTTTGTTTAGCAAGACAAATGGCCCAGAAACTTCCAATATATAATAAGTGATTACAAAACCCCATTATGGCTTTAAAAATGGGTGCAATGCTACTTCTAATTACTATAGTGTAATTTACATGTGATGATCTCATAGGTTGGAACATTACTTTCTGAAAGTAATTAGTACTGTTATAGCCCCAAGTCCCTAAAAAGTAATTAGACCATTATAGCCCCATTTTTCTAAAGTAACTCTCTACTTTCCAGTTTTACAAGAGTAATTAAACATTAACTTTCATCCACCTCCTCACTAACACCAGAGCATACGTGAGCATCTTCTTCCTCCACATTTAGTAAGGTCACACCCCTATAAATATAAAAGTAACTGAAATGGTACCATTACGCTGCCAAAAGAGTGCATTAACTCTTATTATGTTTAATTACATGTACTTATACCACCATTATTGGGGGAAAGGGTTTTTAAAAAATAGAAACATTGATTGTAGCTAGCTGTTTGGCAAATCTGTTATGGCTACATGCAGTGAGATATAGAGCTATTATACCACTGCATATATCAGCATCTTCTCTAATGGTTCGACACAACAGCCTCCTTTGTTTTCTCTGTAGTATCTATAGAATCAAATGTTGATAGCCCATTTTTAAATGTATTTTCTAATGGAACAACTCTAATATTCCTGATACTTCATACTTCTTAGATAATTGTGAGGGTGTTATTTGTAATATGTATGTGAAATATTGTAATAATTACTTATAAAGTATCAATATGGAGAGGTAATAAATGAACAGTAACCTCTGAAATATATATAGGGGAATAAAAACCCTATCAGCCCAGAATTCTGTCTTAAACACACATTTGGAGCCCATACAAAAAGCCAAATCTACTCTGTGGTAGCTTTGCCTTCCATATCCCCTTGTTAAACATCAAGAAAGATCTTACTTCACATGATGCTGACACATAGGAAATTTTTGGTCTGTATCCCTCCCCCCACCCATCCAACTGATAAATATAGGTTAGATTTTATTGCATAACATCATTTTTTTTTTATTTTTACAATTCACATTTCATTACATAAAGTAAGGGGATATTTTCTTTTGCTCTGTGTACACCTAACAACTTACCGTACATTTGATAATGCAAAGAGTCCCAGAAGTCTGACCTAGAAAAAGCCTAACTGCTTGATTTCAGCGCTGTAATTCTAGAGCCCTGATTATTACAATAAGATGTTTTTCCCAAGCTCTGCCTTCTTTCTTTGTCCTGTAGGCTAGAACAATGCTAGCCTTTAAGATGGATCAGAGTTACTCTTGTATTAACATGGCGACAAAGCACTGAGTATACACCATGTTTAATTATGCTATCATTTTATCACATTTGCAATTTGAGGTCCGGAAAATCCAGGAACTAACACAGCCTTCATAAACATTTTCGTCCTGTAATTGAGGTTAACACTTTGTGTCTTTCATCACTGATGCTCTAAATAAGTCTGCAGTTTTTGCATACTTGTATTTCTGGTCTATTTCCTGTGAACTCTCAGTAGACTTTCCTGTAAAACACAACCCTAAGTTCACATCCTCTGCAACCAAGTTCCAAACTCTTGCCTCCCTCATACCCTTCCCCCCAAAAGTGAATTTCAGCACATATACAAAAACTCTTTTTTTAACTAGTCAGAGTAAAACAAAAACAAAAACACAACCAACTCAAACAATGTTACAGCCCAGAAACAAAAGCATGCTTTATCAAAATCCTCATCTTTTGGAAACTTCACTATTAAACAAAAATATTGTCCTCTACTGTTGGTTAGGCTCCTTCCCTGAAAATGCAATCCAATATTAAAATTGAAGCAGCAGAGAACTTCGGACAACCACTTAACTGAGAGGCAGGTCTTTCTTTCTTTAATCCTACTTTATCTATGAAACCCTTGTTCATCTGTGAACTACCCTGTTCCCTGAGAACTAAAGAATGACTGGTAATCCCAGGAAGACCACAGAAGTGCACCTCAAATGGTCCAGCAACTTACTTCAAAGAAATAACTATCTCATTCTCTCCTGTTCTCAATCAACTTGACATAGTGCAAGTCCCCTTTGTGGGGCAAACTGTGTGTTCATTCTACTGCAGTTTATGTTTAATACAGCCCCATCTGAACAGATCACTTAATTTATTTCATCTTATATATTATTTTATTTTATTTTAAAATCTCCACTGTTTGAATTAGGACCACCAGTCAAAACAAAACAAAACAAAAGCAACCCCACATTTCTAACCACGTACTTTCATATCTTTTTAAATTGTTTCTTGTCTTCTAAATAGATTAACAATAACATTTTGTAAGTTTTTATCTATCTCATAACCTCCAACTTTCCCGGCTTGGAAGATACAGCCCCAGTTAATCCTTTGCTGTCCCACTTTCTCAGCTATTTTCAAAGTGTTCCAGTTTCTCTCTCTTCTTCCTGCTTTCTCCCTTCACTTTTAGCTTCAATTGCTGTAAACTAGATTCAAAGTACAAAAGTTGTTTGCACTGAATTTAACTCAACAGGAAGATGAGGGAAAGAAGGGGTAGAGTCTTGCCTTTCCTAGTCAACTCATTTTTTCCTCATTTTTCAAGCTTTCCTAAACTCTGTGCATACATTCCAGTGTTTCTCTGCTTAAGATAGTAGTTTAATGTGTTCTTTCTCATTAATAACTTTTACTCTCTTGTTGCCTGTCTACACTCTAATATGCCTAAGCCACCTGTACCCCAGTTGTCATCTGAGAAATGTTGAAGGGTATGCCATCTGTGATTTTACCGATAGCATAGCTTGTGCTCTACTTAAGAATTTTACAGAAAGGAGATCCAAATTTTTTTTAGCTTTGTCTGTCGCTGTAATGTAAATGTAGATCTGTGCTTCTAGCATGCACATTCTATCCAAAATACTCTTCAGACTCACATTAACAGGATGTGTACAGACAGAGAAGATTGGAGTATTTGGTGTCAGCAAGTTAGCACAGTAGCTTAATTGCAACTCAAGAAATCCTTTGTTTAATTATCATTTCTGCCATGTTCTCACTAGAAGACCACAAGCAAACCAATGTTACCCATTGGCTATATGAGTATAACCATGCCACTCGGTATGTTTGAAGAGCCTCCAACACCGTATAAAGTAGGGATGGGGGATGTGTGGCCCAGGGTCCACATGTGGCCTGCAGACCTATTTTTGCAGCCCTCCAAGATCCAAAGTTCTCCCCCAAACCCCGCCAGAACCAACAAAGCTGCTACAGCAGCAAGATAATCTGCAAGTGGCTAGTTCTTTCTGAAGAAAAAGTTGGCTTTGAAGGCTTAGAGAAAAGGCAAAGTCTCCTTGGAAGGTGGGAGTTTTTTGCAGGGATGTTCTTCATCATATCTTTAATGGGGGAGGGGAGACCATGCATCTTTGTCAGAGGAACCCTTTGGCACCACTGCATATGACACACCATGCCAGTCTAATCCTCCTGCAGCAGGGGCACATGCAGAGGAGTCTAGTGACCCCCCCCCAAGGTTCCACAGGGGAACGATGCAGTCCCACAATCACTGGCTGTTGCCTACCCCTCCTATAAAACAATGTACTGTATAACCATTTATGAAAATGTTTGAAAGACTCATCCATTTCAAAAGTATCACCAATGTTGATTAAGAACATAAGCTTTAAAACCCCAATTTAAAAAGCTCCATATCTAAAAAGGTGAAGTGTACACAACTTTATACTATGAGTTACTTAGCACAAAAAGAGGATTTAAGCATGCAGAGTCTCAGAAAGACCATACGTACAATACTCTTTTAAGTCTCAAGTTTTTTGGCCATGCTAGACAACGTTTGGAGAAGCTTCTATATATCATTATACTGCTCTGGAAGTGGATCACAAATTTATACTTTATTTGGGGAATTTACCTACTTCTGTTGGAAATAGCTCCTGGTACTATTTAACATACTTCAAGAAAAGTAAACACTAAAATAACAACATTAAAATGTACCCATGAAAATTCACAGTAAAAATAGCCAAGTAGATGATCCCAGCATTTACCTGAGCAAGAGAATATTATGTTCGAGATAAGAAACAGTTCCAGAATACATCAGAGTAATTATCTGCCATTCTCCCAAAATATGGGAATGCCATTTTAAAACATATTGTGAGGTAGAGTTCTGAATGTATAACTCAACACTTCAAGCCAAGTATCACTGGAAAATGTGGACAGTATTTGAAAGTAATGTGCAACTGCTCAGTATTGGCGAATATAGCACTTCTTTCCTGTTGAAAGTTGTTGGTTTTTCATAGACAGGTTTCCAAAAGGCTATAAGATAATATAAAACCAGCCATTATATGCTCTATAAGTGTTGATATAAAGCAGTGATATAAAATAGATTCAAAATGAAGATATAGTGACCCCAAAAGAATCTCACTTGTCATCATAAGATACTCCTAATATTAAAAATTAATTCCATTATAATATATGGTTTATTTTATAAGAATTGAGTCAGTGAAGATGGACTTCCCCACTAATTAATTGGATTTTTGGAACAGTAGACATTATTTATTCTGTTATAGAACTAGACCAACTTTTGATATTGCCCGGGTGCCCAGGGGGGTCACATCATCGACCCGCCATCCCTACTGCCACTGCGACGGGACCCAGACAGTCAACTGGTAGCAGCAGGGCAACAGAGCAACTCACCCTTAATGTACAACTGGCATATGTTACATCAGGTACAGCTAGTTTCATCAGATTATTCTGTTTAAACAAAGATCTGTGAGCAAGTTTAGATGCACCTCTGGAGCACTGTGTTATTTCCAGCATTGCAAAACCAGTATTTAGCCATGGGCAGAGCTCCCCACAACCATTCTCTTTGGCCACTAGTATTTCCTACCTAAGGAATATAGCCCAGAGAGAGATGTACAAATGTCACAGTATAAATGATGTACTGACTGATAATCTTATCCAGAAGGGGGAACAGAAGATGAACTAAGCCCGACCGTAGTAACCTGTACTTCCAAAGTTTGTCATCCTCCATCATCCTTCAGGCTCCCAACCAGAGTAGAATCTGGTTTTCTTGAAAGGCGATTGTCTGCTGAATCAAACAAAAACATCTAACCAAACATGCCTTTTTAAAAGCAGCCAACTCTACTCTCCATTCCAGGAATTTATTTTGACAGTTACACTCAAGCCCTACTCAAACATTCTAAAAGCAGAGTAAACGAAACCTGGAGATGGAGGTGATTTTTAAGCCTCAAAATATATGGGGAAGAGGGGTGGGGCTCCTCTTCAGAAAGTCAAGCACTATCTGAGAAGAAGAGTGGAAACACCCAGAGAGGGGCTGGCACAATGACGCTGTCAAACTGCCACAGATGGGAAGAGTCAAAATCTTCTTGTAGGTCAGTAAATGACTCTACAGTATCTGCTCTGGTCAACCACTGCAGCAAGGAAAGCACTCACATTTGATACAGCATCTTCCCACAAGTGTTGAAATAGGTAGAACCCCATAGCACCAGGAGCCCTGGTGGTGCAGTAGTTAAATGCTGGCACTGCAGCCACAATGTTGTGAGTTCGATCCTGCAGGGCTTCAGGTTGACTCAGGCTTCCATCCTTCTGTAGGTCAGTAAAATGAGTACCCAGCTTGTAGGGGGCAATTAGCTAACACATTGTAAACTGCTTAGGGAGTGCTTTGCACTGATAAGTGATATAGAAATATAAATGCTATTGTTAAATGCTATAGTATAGTAACTGTGAGAGCTCAAGGGCCATCTTTATGGCCCATGAGGCCTCCGGGTCCAATCTCCCTACCACCGGGGAGGGGGGGGGGAATCCACATAAGTCAATTTCTACCACTGGAAATGTCTAGGACCAACCTTTTTGCATTAAAACGCAGAACATACTACCCTCCTTGTGGCTTATTTGGCCTCCAACTTCCCACTCTCCAAAGAAGTTATACAAAACTGGCTTCTGGACATTTCTAATTTTGATATTTCTTCCATCCATCTCCTGCTTTTAAAAAAATACAAAAGGAGGCTGGTGTGACTCCAGGTAGGTCCTAGAGGTGGGGTGATCCCAGCTTGCTCAAGGACAGCAACATTCGTCACATAGTCAGTCCAGTGTATATTTAGGATTGTGTGTAGACAGAACACAGCTGCGCTGGGCAGGGCACGTTTCTAGGATGGAGGACCATCGCCTCCCAAAAATACTACTCTACGGTGAACTCGCCACGGGTGCGCGTAAGAGGGGCGCTCCAAAAAAGCGATACAAAGACTCCCTGAAACAACATCTCAGGCTTGGCCAAATTGATCACCAACAGTGGTCCGCCCTGGCCTCACATCGGGAGGCATGGAGATGCACTATCCACAATGCTGCAGCCTTATTTGAGAACTCACAACAAACAAATCTTGAAGATAAACGACAACGCAGAAAGAATCACAACCCAAAAACATCACCCAAGGAGACCTTCTGCTGTGCTTTTTGCAACCGGACTTGTTTATCTCGGATTGGCCTTTTTAGTCATCAGCGCGCTTGCAGAAAGCGCGGGATGAGTCCTTCCTGAATCTTCGTTTGCGAAGAAAAGCCAGCCAGCCAGAGGTGGGGGAGATTGTAGAATTCCCAAAGCTTACTCACCCCAGCCTTTCAGCTACATTCATTCTATGTATAAAGCTGAAATTGTAGAAGGATAGTAAACAACAGCCAAGTTTACTGACTGGATGCCAGAAAGTTACATTTTAGGATACAACGTTTCAGATTTTTGGACTACAGCTCCCAGAGTCTTCTCAGCCAGCTGGGTGCTTCTTCTGAGAGCTGTAGTCCCATAAAATGACTTTTCCAAGTTCTGCACTTTACAGTACTCTGAACCAGTACAGTTGTCCCTTCATATTCACTGGTGTTTGGTTCCAGGACACCCCACCCCCCGTGGATACCAAAATCTGTGAATACTTAAGTCCCATTATATGCAATGGCATAGCAAAATGGTGTCCCTTATATAAGATGGCAAAATCAAGCTTTGCTTTTTGGATTATTATTTTTTAAGAATATTTTCAAGCCGTGAATACT
Source organism: Gambelia wislizenii (assembly GCA_030847615.1). Lineage (NCBI taxonomy): Eukaryota > Metazoa > Chordata > Lepidosauria > Squamata > Crotaphytidae > Gambelia > Gambelia wislizenii. Next base: position 362,599,039 of record JAUMIR010000003.1, read on the forward strand.
TAATCTGTGGATACCAAATCTGTGGATACAGAGGGACAACTGTATTGTTCAGTACAAGTTGTGACATATGTTTCTGCTGATTGTCTAATTCTGCTCTAGAACACAACAGTCCCACAGAACACAAGGAATGGTCTTTATTTTAGAGGGCTAAAGTTGCATAAAACCTCTCAGAGCAGATGTGTTTGACTAAATAAAACATTTTACCCAGCCTATGTGGGCTCTCAGCAGCAATTAACCAACAATATTATTCCCAAGCTGTTCTAATTTCCTCTTTACACTATTGAACTGAGGTGCTGCCTAACTAGAAACAGGCTTGCAAACCTAGTCTGATTGAAAACACTCAAAGGAAAACATGTGCCAAAAGGAAATGGGCAAAACCTACAAGGGAAACAAAAGTCCCTTCCCCACATCTTTCAGAAAGTATTGAAAACAATGGAGAATGTAAAGAGAACCGTCCAACAACTCCAACCTGAACTCAAAGATAAATTCTGAACTTTGCTCCTTATTTTTACAAGTCTGCACAGCCTGCACAGTTATAATCACCAAGCTCCAAAACATTTGGAGGAAACAGGAAACATCATACGACTCTTCATATGTGTCATTAAAAAAAAAAAAAAAAGCAGGTATAACCTGACCTCGGGAGGACCTTAATGTTTATGGGCCAAAGGGAACAATTACCCAAAGTGAAAACAACTGAGTCAAAACCAGAACAGCCCAGCCAGGCAGCATATTGCCTTAAACAGCCAGGGGTCTGATGTTGGATCAGGTAACACATGCTGATGCTGACATACTTCATCACTTTGTATCAGTGCAAGATATAAACTGATATTAGGAGCTATCATGTTACTGAAAAGAGCTGGGAGAAATGCAGTCTTTTCACACCAAATTATCTTTATGTCATGAGCAGGTAATTTTAAATACGGTATACTATGCTGAAGCCCATTTAGACTAGGGCTATTATGCTATTATGTCACTACAGTAAGAATATACCGAATGCTCTTTTGACTAAATCATACACATACCTACATATATATGAATTAATCAACCCTCCAACATTCATTCCTGGATGAAAACAGGGCACTTTTGTGCATAGTAAGTCTTTCTCCACCATCACTCTAGTTGTCCACCCAAGCCCTTCATTGCCCTGAGCTCCTCAGAAAACCAAAGAGCCGGTGGCTGCTCCCAAGTAAAGGATGCTTGGGAGCAACTCTGTCAATTACCCAGGTCATCTCCCTATTCCACAGGCCAGCAAGGGCATCAACAGAATCACCAACATTACCAGCTGAAAAATTCCCAAGAATTTTGGATCTATTAGTCTCTGGGGCAGACAATTTTAATGGGCCCACCACCCCTGCAGAGTTTAATCTAAACCCTATCAGGTAGTGATCGATCCATGACAACAAGGTTCTTTCAAATCCCCTTATCACCAGATCACCATCATACTGACCAGCAGAAACCAGATCAAGTGTGTGGCCTGTTACATGTGTAGGGCCAGATATTAATTGAGATAGGCTCAAAGTTGCCATGGAAGCCATGAAATCCTGAGCTGGCCCTGATGAGGGTGCCTCAGCATGGATGTTCAAATCTCCCAATGCAATAAGTTTGGGGGAGATTAACACCACTTCTGAGATCAGCTCCAGCAGCTCTGGCAGGGAGACGGTTGGACAGCAGGGTGGACGGTACACCAATAGGATCCCCATCCCATCTCGTTGCCCTATTGCCAGATGTATACAGTCAAACCTTGGAAACTGTCAGACAAGGTATGGACTCACAATAGATCACTGCAACTCCTCCTTCCCACTCATCAGATCTTGCCTACTGCTGCAACTGGAAACCTAGTGGGCATAATTGGGTCCAGCTGATGCTTCCCTTTTCAGTTAACCAAGGTATTGCCTACATGATGAAAAAAATCCTCAAAGAGTTTGCTAAGAATCCCATTGGTCCTCACAGACGATGGCCCACATTCGCCATATTCAGAAGGAGGGGGGCTGAAAACTCCACATAGTCAGTGAGAACTGCTTTCACTGTTTATCACAATCTTTTTGAAAAAGTGTGTGAAAATTCACACAACAGGTCATCTGTACAACCAATTCGCAAAAGAGGACAATAGATCATCGGTACAACCAATTTTCAAAAGGGGACACAGCAGACCATAGTTCACAGAGCTGAAAGGTGGGTGATTGGTCAGAACTTGGAGGGGCCGTACTTGCAAGGCAGGGCTTACGATGCAGGGGCCGGCATTGTTGTTTTGCCGGCACAAGCGTTCGAGCATTTATGTCAGAGGAAAATTGCTCTTCCGCATCTGGTCTTATTAAAAAAAATGGGGGGGGGAAGGTTTTCGGGACACAACTCACTCGAACCGGGGGGGGGGTGTTGAACGGCCCTTGCGCCCCCCAAAGAACGAGCTGCTGGCAGATGAGTTTGCATGCCATTGTGTGTGTGTGTCCTCCTCTCCGTCTCCCACCATCACCTCCCTTTCTCTTCCACCGCCTCTCACATTGTAATCCTTAATGCAGCCAGAGCTCTCAAGCCTCCTGTATTTGTGTGTGTGTGTTCTCCCCTCTCCCTCTCCAAGCCTCCTCCGTCTCTGTATGTGTGTGTGCGTGAATGTGTTTCCCCCCTCTCCCTCTCCAAGTTTTGAGTGTGTGTGTTTTCTCCCCTCTCCCTCTCCAAGCCTCCTACATTTCTGTGTGTGTGTGCATGTGTGTGTGCGTGTGTGTTCAGAAGAAGAGAGATTTTCCGCTGGCAATTCACTCACCGCCACCATCTATTCTGAGGGCGGGGGCATGCTCCATGTGAACTACAAACCCAGGTAATTTTCCCCTCACCAATCTTGTGAATGCATCATGGGCACAAATGGGCACTGGAGTGAAAGGGCATAAGGCAAAATTTTCCAGACTTAATTCTCCCATCTAGCTGACCCCTAAGTTTCAGTTATACAGGCAAGATCAGCATGTATAAGGGTCATTATAAAACTTTCTAAATGTGAAAACTGGTACCTGAGTTTTCTTATCTTCTCCTCCCCTCTTTAACTCACTTTCTTTTTATGCCATGCCTTCTAGATTGGGGGGGGTCTATTTTTAAAAACTGATATAGGCTGTTTTGGCTGAACAACAGGTAAACATGCTTTAAATCAATAATAAAAACAATCCCCATGCAAATATAAAAAAGCAGGAAAAGTGAATGTAGACAGATTATTCCAGAAGACAAAAGCACTCAGGAAGCCTCCCACTATATAGCAAATCAAACACAAATAATTAACATATGTAACATATGTACAGCATGTTGCATTTATATCATTTAGAGGGCAATAGTTTTATTTTGCAGCTAAACACCATTAAGGCACAGCATTAAAATGATGTGCCAAAATCAGCCAATGGGTACAATATATCAGGCACAGGAAACTTTGGGTCTCATGGGTTCTGGTGGACTACAACTCTCACAATCCATCATTAGTGATGGGAACTGGAGTCCAACACCATGTGAAAGGTCACAGTTTTCCCTGTCATGACATATTTAGCTCTCTTACCTCATTTTATCCTCACAATAACCATTTATTACTTTATATTCAACTTATACAATTATAAGCTGAAAAGCCATGAAAGGACTAAAAAGCAATAAAAAATTATGGCTTAGCATCTGGATCTAGATGCCTTCACACCACAGCCAAGGTGGATCCTGTTGAATAGGACACTACACCAACCAAACATCTCAGCAACACTGGAGCTTATACTGACTTAGACCATCCTAATGTTGAGGTAGAATCGCTGTTCCTGGAGCTTGCATCCATTGCTCCGTGTTCCACTCTCTGGAGCAGCAGAAAACAAGCCTGCTCCATCCTCAACGTGACACCCCTTCAAATACTTAAACAGGGCTATCATATCACCTCTTAACCATCTTTTTTCCAGGCTAAACATACCCAGCTCCCTAAGTCTCTCCTCATAAGGCACCATTTCCAGACCTTTCACAATTTTGGTCGCCCTTCTCTAGACAGGTTCCAGCTTATCAATATCCTTTTTGAATTGTGGTGCCCAGAACTGGACACAGTATTCTAGGTGAGGTCTGACCAAGGCGGAATAGAGTGGCACTATCACTTCCCTTGATCTAGACACTATACTTCTATTGATGCAGCCCAAAATCACATTGGCCTTTTTTAGCTGCCGCATCACACTGTTGACTCATGTTCAACTTGTGGTCTACTAGGACTCCTAGATCCCATTCACACATAGTCTCGTTCAGCCAGGTCTCCCCATCCTGTATCTATGCATTTCGTTTTTCCACCCTAAGTGCAGTACCTTACATTTCTCTGTATTAAATTTCATTTTGTTAGCTTTGGCCCAGCTCTCCAGTCTATCCAGGTCTTTTTGAATTTTGATCCTGTCCTCTATTTGGTTTCCTTGCATACAACAATCTGTTCCTCATTTTCTCTCACACTGCAACAGTTTACCAAGAAGCATGGAAAGCCTCCAGAGAAATAGCTGTTTTAGTCTACTCCAGCAAAACATGGAGGGATTTTTGACAGAACGGGACTCTGAAAAACATGGCAGTTCCAAATGAAATGTGACAACTGGAGAGTAAACTGATTATTTAGATCAACATCCCCACCACCACCAATTTGTCTTCTGGATATACTGTTTATAAGTATAAGGCATATAAGACGACTGGGCATATAAAACGACCCCCCAATTTTCAACTAAAAATCTAGGATTTGGCATATATTCGCCATATAAGACCACCACTCCAATTTGGCTGGCTGGCTGGCTGGCTGGCTGGCTGGGGGAGCCTTGCCAGCTGATCCTCTTTGTTTCCCAACTCACAAGGATCTCCAGCCAGCCAGCCACAACATTCACCCCTCTCTTCCACCTTCGGTTGCTCCCCAAAGGGGGTAAAGGCAGAGGAGGGGGCCGAATGACCCTGGTTTGCCTTGACCACTGCCCATTCCCTCCGTCTTCGTTCCCTTTGCAAAGGGAATGAAGACGGAGGGGATAGGCAGAAGGGTGGTTGGAGGGGGGGTCTTCCCAGGTACCCACCCCCTCCCCAAAGCCGCAATCGGGAGCTTGATTGTGGCATTATTATTATTATTATTATCCTGCCTCTCCCATCAGGATCGGGGCGGCAAACATACAAACATCAGAACAATCCCATACAAATATTAAAACAGCACCATTAAAACAATTTCTATTATTATAAATAACTTCACACTTTAAATAACTTCACCCCTTTAAATATAATACAAATGTTAAAAACCTAAATAAAAAAAGATCACAGAATTACTTTTGCCGTACAGTAGGACCCTGAATCTTCGTTTGTGAAGAAAAGCCAGAGAGAGAGAGACAGACAGACAGACAGACAGTGGGACCCCCATATCCACTGATTCAATTATCCGCTGATTCAATTATCCACGGGACACAAAATGGCACCCCTACCATAGAGTATCCCTAGAAAATGTGTCCTCTCTAGCCATTTTCTATGTCCTCCAAGGCAACTCTATGGTATTTTAAACTAGAAGCCCCATTATTTGCAAAGTTCAGGTTAAAAAAATAATAATGATCAAAACAATATTTTTGTAAAAATTACTTTAGCTTACCAATTAAGCAGGGCATTGGTTTAGTCAATTGGACAAAAAGTTGATCAATGGAAAAAAAACATTGATTTTTATCTTTTCTTTCTTCCAATGAACTCAAGGGAATACACTGTATGTAGCTCTCCTCTTCCTGTTTATCACATTACACTGTTATATCGCTATTATTCCACTTTAACTACTATGGCTGCCTCCTGTGGAATCTTGGGATTTGCAGTTTAGGGACAGACAGTTAGAACTGTCAGCCAGAAAGCTTTTAGGCCTCACTGAACTACAAACCCCAGAATTCCACAGGAGGAAGCCATAGCAGTTAAAGTGGAATGATAGCACTATAACAGTATAGTGTGATAAAGTCCAAGGTGACCTTGGGCAAGTCACATTCTCTCAGCCTCAGAGGAAGGCAAAGGTAAACCCCCTCTGAACAAATCTTGCCCCCCCCAAAAAACCCATGAACTGGAGCCGGATCGTGGCTTTGGGGAGGGGCTGAGTGGCTGGAGGCAGGGGGCTTCGGGGAGGGTGGAAGGGTGGCTGGAGGGAGGGAGCTTCTCAGCCACCCACCCCTTCCCTGAAGCTGTGATCTGGAGCCAGATCACGGTTTGGGGAGGGGAGATGGCTGGAGGGAGGATGCTGGAGGGAGGGGGCTTCAGGGAGGGTGGAATGGTGGCTGGAGGGAGGGGGCTTCTCAGTCACCCGCCCCTTCCCCGAAGCCGCGATCTGGAGCCAGATCGCGGGTTTGGGGAGGGGGTGGCTGGAGGGAGGAAGCTGGAGGGAGGGGGCCCCTCCTCTGTCTTTGGTTGCTCCCTAAAGGGGGAGAAGGCAGAGGAGGGGGGGAAATGAACCGTAAGCACTTTGCCTCTCCCCCCCCCCGGCCGCCTGATCTGTCTCTTCGCTCCATTTGCAAAGGGAGCAAAGAGGCAGGAGTTTAGACGGCGGGGTGAAGCAAAGTGTATCTGCCGTATAAGACAACCGGTGATTTTGGAGCCTATTTTTCAGGGCTCAAACCCCATCTTATACGCCGGAATATACGGTACATTTCCTTGTTGAAAAGCTGAAGGTACCCCAAAACCAGAACATTGTTTTTAAGCCACTCATTGATCCCACAAAAGTCTGCCATAAGTCTACATCTCTGAACATTCAACTCATTTGTGAACATTTACGTTAACTGTTGTTATGTGACAATACATTCTGCCTATGACCAACTTAATTCCACTGTTAGTTCAAAACTCTGTTGTTTTTCCCCCAAGTAAATACTTGACTAGAACCTTCAGAAGAGGACACAATTTCAGTACAAACGATGGTTCATCGAGACTGTTAAGACATTTGAAGGAGAAATAAACGTTTGTTGCAGGAAAATGACATCAGAAGTCAAGGCCCCAGCAATTGTGTGCAATGGTGTAAAGACCTGATCCTGCCCCAGTACAGAGTCCACGTGATGATTTTATTTGTTATAAATATGTGTGCACTGTCCCACAGCCAACAACTGTAAGAGTGATCTGGGCACCACAGAGACCTCTTAAAAATTAAAGTAATTATCTAGAGCAAGGGTGAGCAACAGCAGAGGGTCTAGGGGCATCACATTTCCCAGTCACCTACCGTGTCAAAGAAAATTGTAAGGCACCAAAAGGTTGGGTTTGGGTCCTCTAAAATATCATAACTTAATTTTAACCAAAATTAAATGCAAGGTGTGGCCATTAACTTTTTTTCTTTTTAAGGGAGGACTGAGTCTTTTAGAACCTGATTCTCTCTCTCTCTCTCTCTCTCTCAGTCTCTCTTACAAAGAAACTGTGAGCCACAGAGAGCTACTTGTGGTCTATAGGAAGCCCTGGTGGTGCAGTGGTTAAATGCCAGTGCTGCAAGTCACCATGTTGCAAGTTCGATCCCAGAGGGCTCCAAGGTTCACTCAGCCTTCCATCCTTTCATAGGTCGGTAAAATGAGTACCCAGTTTGTGGGGGCAGTTAGCTAACACACATTGGAACCTGCTTAATGCAGTGTAGATTTGTAAATTGCTATTGCTTAAAACAATTTGTAAGCCACTCTGATAGCCTTGTGGCTGAAGAGTGGGGTATAAATAAATAAATAAATAAATATAGTCTAGATCAGCATTTCTCAACCAGGGTTCTGTGGAACCCTAGGGTTCCCCCAGAGATCGCCAGGAGTTCCGCGAGAAAATAGTAATAAATTAATAAACCATGGAGAAGTGGTGAGCTGAAACAGCTTATCTTTCCACAACAGAGAAAGCTGCGGTGGAATGAGTATGTGTGAATGAGTTTTCACACCAAGGCCTCCAAAGGGGTCTCTCACCTTGCTCTCCCTCCCAGCTTTTCTTCTGCCTTGGATGTGCTGATCAAAGGGGAGGAGGGAAGGAATGAGTTTATTATGACGCTGGCTTGGCAGGTAGCTACAGCCTCCCTCTAACCCTGAGCCTGGCTGCTTAGTTGCTGCTTTTTCCAAGCTATGTTAGCTAAGAGCTAAATCTCTGGGTCAGAGTCAGTGATGTAGCCATGTTAAAATATTTGAAGGATGTCATACTGAGGATGGAGTAAGCTTCTTTTCTGGGCTCTAGAGACCAGGACATGTAGCAATGGGTTCAAACTACAGGACATTTTTCAGATTTTAATAATGTTTCACGATAAATATATTTGTTTTCATTTAATTTATTTTTATTATAGATTACCTTTTTTGGCATTTTCATAGGATCTTTTGTCAATATTTCAATATATACTATAAATACTTCTCTGCAAGTATGCTCTTCCAGGCCTGTTACTTTCAAGTATCAAATATGTATTGCTAGCAATGTGGAATATAAGTCATCTATTTTTTTCACTGTTCCTGTCTGATTGATTTTAACTGTTTTTATAGTTTTTAAGGTGTGTTTTGTTGTAATCTATGCTGTGAGTCCCATACTGGAAGAAAGGCAAGATATAATATAATAAAATATAAGTAAAAACAAATTAAAAGGACAGATAAGAACACATTTAAGAAGTTTTGTATACCCGTAACCCAAACAGGGTTTCTGCCATAAAGGGTTCAGATCCATTGCTAAATGTGACTGCATTCAACAGAATGGAAAAGACAGAGCTTGAAAATACAGCAAAATCCACAAAAGAGAAATGTCTTTATTGGCCAACCAAAATGCAGAAAATACGTCATGCAAGCTTTCAAAGCTTCACTGGCTTCAACATTAGGCAGTTTAACAAAGGTGTTAAAATTGTACAGGAGAAGAAAAGTGATATTAGATTTGTCAGCTTGAGACACTATCTGAGTTTAAATCAGCAGTGAAAACCATTCTTTTCTGGAAGACCTATCCAGACTATTTTTAAATCATGGTTTTTATAGTGTTTATTGATGGATTGCAAATATGTATTTGTTTGATATGCTCTTTTAACTGATGTGATGCGATTGTTATTTGTTGTTGTTCCCCACCATGATCCACAGGGAGAGGCTGGTAAGAAATATGATGCATCATCATCATCATCATCATCATCATCATGAGACAACAAGGACCAACTAGTCCAGCCCCTGCCATGCAGGAATAAACAATCAAAGCATTCTTGACAGATGGCCATCCAGCCTCTCTTTAAAAATCTCCAAAGAAGAAGATTCCACCACACTCTGAGGCAGCGCATTCCACTGTCGAATAGCTCTTACCATTGGGAAGTTCTTCCTAATGCTTAGGTGGAATCTCTTTTCCTGTAGTTTGAGTCCACTGTTCTGTGTCCTAGTCTCTGGAGCATCCTCTCAAGTTTCCTTGGGTTTTTCTGGGCTGTGAGGACATGTTCTGGAAAAGTTTATTTCTGACATTTGCCCTGCATCTGTGTCTGGCATCTTCAGAGAATGATTGAGTAGGAGTGTGTATGTTGTTTATATGCTGTTGGGGAGTGTATGTACATTTGTGTAATTGAATGGTTAGTTTCTGGGTATAGAAATGCAAGACTCATTAGTGTCAGTTTGACTAATGGCTAGTTGATGGGCCATTATCTGCTGGGATTCCCCCTGTACCTGGGTGGAATTCCTTTGTAAGTGTTGAGTTTTGATCCTATTGTTTTTTCAAAACTAGGAGCCAGATTTTGTTTACTTTTAGGATTTCTTCTTTCCTGTTGAAGTTGTCCAGGTGTTGTGGATTTCAATGGCTTCTCTGAAGGAACAATTTCAAACAGTACCATTGAGGAAGAAAAAATGGGAGGTGTCTCAAAAAACCAGGATGGATGACTAAAGAAATTTCAACGGAGTTAAGTTTTAAACGGAACATGTATAGGAAATGGAAAAAGGGGGAGATCACCAAAGAAGAATTCAAACAGATAGCGAACACGTGTAGGAGTAAAGTCAGAAAAGCTAAAGTGCAGAACGAGCTCAGGCTTGCCTGAGAGGTTAAGAACAATAAAAAGGGGCTTTTTTGGGTATGTCCACAGCAAAGGGAGGAAGAAGGAAATGGTAGGGCCACTACGTGGAGAAGATGGCAAAATGCTAACAGGGGACAGAGAAAAGGCAGAATTACTCAACACCTTCTTTGCCTCAGTGTTTTCAGAAAAGAAAAAGGGTGACCAACCTGAGGATAATGGAACAGAGAACACAATAGGGGGAATCCAGCACAGAATAAGCAAAGAGGTAGTACAGGAATACCTTCTTAAACTAAATGAATTTAAATCTCCAGGACCAGATGAACTACATCCAAGAGTATTAAAAGAGCTGGCAAATGTAATCTCAGAGCCATTGGCAATAATCTTTGAGAACTCCTGGAGAACAGGAGAAGTCCCAGCAGACTGGAGGAAGGCAAACGTTGTCCCCATCTTCAAAAAGGGGGGGAAAGAGGATCCCGACAATTATCGCCCAGTTAGTCTGACATCAATACCAGGGAAGATTCTAGAGCAGATCATTAAACTGAGAGTCTGTGAACATTTAGAAGGCAATGCCATAATCACAAAAAGTCAACATGGGTTTCAGAGAAACAAGTCATGCCAGACTAATCTGATCTCCTTTTCTGGTAAAAATTACCAGCTTGGTAAATGAAGGGAACGCTGTGGATATCGTATACATTGATTTCAGTAAGGCCTTTGACAAGGTTTCCCATGACATTCTTGCAAACAAGATTGTAAAATGTGGGCTAGACAAGTTAACTGTTCAATGGATTTGTAATTGGTTGACCAGCCGAACCCAAAGGGTGCTCAGGAGTGGCTCCTCTTCGTCTTGGAACGATGTGACCAGTGGGGTGCCACAGGGTTCTGTCCTGGGCCCAGTGCTATTCAACATCTTTATCAATGACTTAGATGAGGGAATTAGGGGCATACTTATCAAATTTGCCGATGACACCAAATTAGGAGGAGTAGCTAATACCCTAGAGGACAGGATCAAAATTCAAAATGACCTGGATAGACTGGAGAGCTGGGCCAAAGCTAACAAAATAAAATTCAATACGGAGAAATGTAAGGTACTGCACTTAGGGCGAACAAATGAAATGCATAGATATAGGAAGGGGGAGACCTGGCTGAATGAGACTACATGCGAAAGGGATCTAGGAGTCCTAGTAGACCACAAGTTGGACATGAGCCAACAGTGTGATGCGGCGGCTAAAAAGGCCAATGCGATTTTGGGCTGCATCAATAGAAGTATAGTGTCCAGAACAAGGGAAGTAATAGTACCACTCTATTCTGCCTTGGTCAGACCTCATCTAGAATACTGTGTCCAATTCTGGGCACCACAATTCAAAAAGGATATGGACAAATTGGATCGTGTCCAAAGAAGGGCGACTAAAATGGTGAAAGGTCTGGAAACGATGTTTTATGAGGAGAGACGTAGGGAGCTGGGTATGTTTAGCCTGGAAAAAACACGGTTAAGAGTCGATATGATAGCCCTGTTTAAGTATTTGAAGGGGTGTCACATTGAGGATGGAGCAGGCTTGTTTTCTGCTGCTCCAGAGACTGGAACATGGAGCAATGGATGCAAGCTCCAGGAACAGAGATTCCACCTCAACATTAGGAGGAACTTTTTGACAGTAAGAGCTGTTCGGCAGTGGAACACACTCCCTCGGAGTGTGGTGGGGTCTCCTTCCTTGGAGGCCTTTAAACAGAGGCTGGATGGCCATCTGTCGGGGATGCTTTGATCAAGGTTTCCTGAGTGGCAGGGGGTTGGACTGGATGGCCCTCGTGATCTCTTCCAACTCTGCAATTCTATGATTCTATGATTCTCTGTGCATTGTGACATGATAGTTGTTGGCCTGGTCCAGAATTTCTGTGTTTTTAAATGGCATTTTGTGTCCAGGTTGGTTTATCACATGTTCTGCTACTGCTGATTTTTCTGACTGGCCCAGTCTGCAGTGTCTCTCATGTTCCTTGATTCGTGTTTGCACACTGTGTTTAGTCGCCCCTATGTAAACTTGCCCACAGCTGCATGGTATGCTGTAAACTCCTGCAGCTGTGAGAGGGTCTCTTTTGCTGAGCATAGCATTTCTTGGACTTTCTTGGTTGGTTTGTAGATTGTTGGGAGGTTGTGTTTCCTCATCAGTTTCCCTATTCTGTCTGTGACTCCTTTGATGTATGGTAAAGATACCTTCCCTTTGGGTCGTTGTTTTTTCTTCTTCATTCCTGTGGTTTTTTCTGGGTCTGGCTGTTCTTGTGATGTCAGATCTTTCAAGTATTTAAACATAGTTATAATGTCATGATGATGATAATGATGATGATGAGCATCACTCTTTTGTGGATTTTGGATTTTGTTGTATTTTTCTGTATGGCCAACACGGCTACCCCTGAATATGTTTCCAGAACTTTAAAATGTTACTTTTGGACTACAACCACCAGAAGTCTTTATTTCAGCAATCTCTAGCCTATTTTTCATAAGACACTGCTGAAAATATGGCCCTGCTTGCCATTCTGTGTGTATTTCACTCTTTTTTTTTTTTTAGTAAACACCCACCATGCTAACTTTCCAAAACCCTGTTTAAATGCAATTATCTAAAACAACAGGAAATTTCACTGCTATAAAACATGGCACAGTGGAACAAGATACCAAAAATGAGCCACAGAATGCCCTCAATGGGACTATTCAAATCAGGATAGCCACCCATCCATTAACAGCCATTTTGGAATAATTAACTCAATCACACAACAATGAAGGGTGATAGGCCACCCCCACTCATTAGAGGCCCACTTTTGGAATTAATGATTACATGCTGAATTGGAACTGATGAAAAGCAAATGGGTTTTTTGTTTTGTTTTTTAAAGAGAGAGAGAGATTGAACAGGAACTTGGCTAAATTAAATTGATAGTTGAGGTCTGGAAACTGTAGAAGGCTACAGATGAACTAAAAACACAATTCTGTTTGATATGTTAGCCCCTTAGAATTTCAAACACAACAGAATACAACTTTAAAAATAAAATGTTGATGAATATTTGTTCTACCACTTGGACCCTATCAGTGTAGCAACATTCCAATAAAATGTGTCAGACAGCGTATTGGACTGCTGGGAAAAGATGGGAGGGAGAGTCCAGCACATTTGAAGGGCACTAATTTGGAGAAGGCTGGTAACAACACCAGGGAACCACTGTATTTATGTTTGATTTTTGAAAAAAAACAAACATCAAGCAGCAAGCTTGATTTGAGCAGAAGCAGCAGCAAGCATATTTGAGCAGAGATAAGAATATGAACACCACTATTTTGAATGTTTGTGTCAACTCACAACTTTCAAACTGTAAAATTAATCTGAGTTAGTCAGCTGTCAAATATAGTGAGGCAAAGATGCTCAGCTGAGAGATGGTAAAGTCAGAGTATTTCAAGAGAAACTTGGCAGCCATTTATTAACATCATGCAATGAATGGACAATATGGCAATGAACTATACAGAAATTCCAGTGTTTTGATCCATGAGCATAGCTGCACCTCTTCCATTTAACGTGATTACACAGAAATATAAGAACACAGCAAGGTGTTTCATATTTGAATAAGACCATTGCTTTATCTAGCCCAGTTACATCAACATTGCTGGCAGTGCCTCTCTAGTATTTCAGGCAGGATACCCCTAGCCCTACATGGAGGCCCCTGACATTCCCTGATGATCCCTCATCTCTAGCATTTGTCAGGCCCTGATGTAACTTCTGAAATCAGATGACTGGATGTGTCAAGGGTGGTATTTCTTGTTGTAAAGTGTTGTCCAGTTGGTTTCAACTTATGGTGACCTTATGAATGAGACCTCCAGGGGGGTTCTGTTATGAACAGACCAGCCTGTCTTATAAACTCAGGGCCATGGCTTCCTTGATTGAGTCAATCAACCAGTGGTCTTCCTGTTTTCCTACCATCTTAAACTTTGCTGTACATGATTGTCTTTTCCAGTGAGTCATATCATGATATGCCTGATGTACGATCGCCTCAATTTGGTCATTTTGGCTTTAAAGCGATTTGATCCCCAACCCATTCCTTTGCTCTCCAGTTAGTGCTATTATGCTAAGATACAATTTTTGTTTTTTAAACATTTTGTTGGTTTTGTGTTTAGAGTAAAATATTTTTGCAGACAGTTTTGTAACTCCTTGTACTCCTGTGTGTGCAATAATTTTATAAATATACAAGTAGTATAAAAGTAGTCTTATAGGAACTGAATCAACCAAGATACTACTAGACAGATGGGTCCTGCACGGAACAAGCAACTTACCCTCCCTTCTTCCATATGACTTCTTCTGCTATTACTCCAGCAATGTGGGGAGGATCTGTGCCTCAGTATCTCCACTCCTCCAGCCCAGCCTGGGTCTCAAAGTGAAAGCAAGGAGTCTGAAGTAATAAGGGGAGTCATAGTTTTCAACTACAGTACAACATGAAAGCCCCATTTCCTGCTGTTGCAAGGCAGCCACAACCAATTCAGAAAGAGCAGAAGAAATCAGGAGCCAAGTATGCACACTGTTGTTCTTCAAAAGCCAGCTCTTTCAAGTCCTGCCAGAAGGACCACTTGCACATAACAGAGTCCTCTGCCTCTGCTAAAACTGTAGAAGAGTGGGATTTCTGCAACAGGAAATGGAGGTCTAGATGAGGGAATGTAAAAACTAAGACATTTGGAGAGCTGAATCCAGAGCTTTTGTTCCTACCATATCTTGTCCCTTCTGTGGGCTAGTCTCTTTTCCAGTTCAGGGCAGTGGGGATGTAGAAGGTTTACACCAGTAGTGTCCACCTGTGGCCCTCCAGGTGTTTTGGACTCTAACTCCCAGACGCCTGAGCCAGCCGGCCCAATGGTCAGGAATTCTGGGAGCTGTAATCCAAAACACCAGGAAGGCCACAGATTGGACACCACTGGTTTACACTGTGAGACCAGGATGGGTCTGCAAGAGTGCCAGCTGCTCCTTTTCTCATTCTACTTCCAACTGTAAAAGACTGTTTGTGAACAGTCTCTGCACAGCACTATCCTACTCCAGCCTTTCTCATCTCCACCCATTTGTTAGCAAGGAACAGGCTCGCTGCTTTTAACCAACCTTTCTTTTTCGATTTACAGTGGTGAGGACCCCCGCAAAGTCATGTTGGGTAGATGGGTGAGTGGAACAGTGTCATATGAGCTGCAAGGGAGGAGGCAGACTCTGAGAAACAGGGAATTACACTTTATTTGTATTACAGAAGCAGCAGCACAGAAGCCGAAGCACCCAGACCATATAGTATATGATCCCACAGGAAAAGAAAGCTTTCAACAAGAAGAATCCAATGCCATTTTAATGATGCCCAGTCTCTAAAACCAGGAAGAGAGAATGTATTTCTGGATCTCACAAAAATACATGTGGACAGAGATGATATATATGAACTGATTTATACTCATTTGTATTTCATTTATTACTGAATCTCTTAGTTCTTTCCAGCAAAAGTGTTCTACGTGGGAGCTGGTAGATCTGGATGCCCTTGCAAAATCTTAATTTGGAATAGGGACAACCTGCAACATTTTGCTCTCAATAGCAAAGGAAAAAAGGCAGGGAAACTGAATCTTATGCCAGTTGGACAGCATATTATCATAGAATCATAGAGTTGCAAGAGACCACGAGGGCCATCCAGTCCAACCCCCTGCCATGCAGGAATACACAATCAAAGCATCCCTGACAGATGGCCATCCAGCCTCTGACACCTGCTGGCAAGAGGCAGACAACATGGCACAAAGAGCCCAGTTCACATAACACCATGCTGTTGCTCCCTGTTCTACAATATCTTCTGTCTATGGCACTGGCCTCACTCTGCCTATGATAGGATTGGTCTTGATTTGGAGGTCTGCTGAAACACAAAACACAGATACAGCAGAGCAGTGGGGAAAGAGCAATGCAGAACTTGAAGAGCCACCACACTTCTGCAAGACTCTTAAATCGAGTAGCAGCCACAGAGCAGTCCAAATCCTGGTAGCTGGAACATATGGAGGCCTCTTTTTAAAAAACAAAAGACAGCCATACTTCCATTTCTATTTTTGTGTAGTGAATGGAAAGGCAGATCCACTGCTATAATAGGAGCTTCTATATAGGAAACTAATTAATGCCACATGTCTGGGTAAATTACCAAACCAGATGTACTCCTTGAAGTATAAGAGAGCATGTACATGTTCCTAATTCCCCAAAAAAAGCAACTTAAGAACAAAGAACAAAGCTGCTTACTATATAGTGAACTATACAGCAGTGGGCATTTATCACTGTTTTCTTGTTAATTTAGATTTATTGTCTACAAAAATATATGAATCACTGACACATGAATCTGGGGAAAGAAAGTCAAATGACTCCTATGTCAGCTGTGTAAAATCAAGGCCACAACCAGCAGAAGTCTGTGGCTCATGGTAAGAGATTGTGCATGTGCAGCTAGGTAGTTTTGTGTACATTTTCTGTTTGCCAAAAATGCAGGATGAGATTTCACATTTCCATGCTTAAAATACAGCTAGTGGTTTAGCAAATAACTGTCAAAAGCAAAATGTAAACAAGGAAAAAGGCATCACATTTGTAGAGCAACAAGAACGCTGTGGCAATGTCCTCCCTGAATTCAAAGACTTCTAATCTTAAGACTCCAGAGTCAAGACAGGATGAAAATGGAAGTGGTTCTACAAATTTTAAACAGGAATCGGGTGCTCATGACACACACTGATTGTTCCCCATCCTGTCAGAAATGTCAGGAGGATTTAATATGGAAAGGAAGAAATGCATGTTTGTGGGGCACCTCATTTTTATTTTTAAAGCAGACTGACCCCCTAAAGCATGGTTAGAAGGATAAGGCAGATTATTGAGCCAACATTTAATGCACTGATATACCTACATGTGCCATTTCAGTTGCAAATACAGGAAGAAAGTAGCTTAGCTTAGAATCCTCTTGCTGCATGACACTAATAGCTGCACTTTTTCCAGGTTTGCACAACAGTGGTTAGGAAGACAGATCAAATCTGCTGGCTCTGAACAGCACATTTCTGCAATGCCTTACTTCTGTCATGGCTGCTGGAGTCCCAGCCTTTGTTCTCCTGCTGCCACTCCTAGGGTGGCATAGTTACACTGGTGCAGTCACCAACACAATTGGGGTTTCAGTCTATGTACGGCTGGGGTATACACTGTGAACACTGTTTACATATCAGGTTCACTTCCTTTACATGACTCATGTATTGCTTGGTTTTAATTTTCTTCAATTTTTAGATGTCCAGAAGTTATATTATGGAAAGTTCTCAGAATGGATTTTAAAATACACTGCTGCTTTCAAAACCCATCCAATTTGGTTATAGACAGTTGTCGTTATGTGCCTTCAAATTGACTCTGACTTATGGAGACTATATATCAGGGTTTTTTGGCAATATTTATTCACAGAAGGTTTGTTGTTGCCTTCACCTAAGGCTTGGACAGTGTGACTTGCCCAGAGTTACCCATTGAGTTTCCATGGTTGAGTGGGGGCTCAGACTCTGGTCTCTCAGAATCCTACTCCAATACTAAAACCACTACAGCATGCTGCTTCTATGAGAGGTTAATGTGTTTTATATAAATGCCTCAGAGACCCATTTGATGCATTTCATGTTTGCATGCTACCCCACATTCTGCCCCTCTAAGACAGTGTAGTGGGGAGATAGACTTTGTATCACTCACCATTACTCCTAGTAGCAAAATTTGCCAGCTTCACTAAGGGTCTGTGGTATCCCTCAGAGTTCAGTCCCCACCCCCCAACCCCGTGCTGTTTAACATATATATGAAACTGCTAGGAAAAGTTGTCTGGAGATTTGTGACCAATATGCCAATGACACTCTATCTCTTTTTTCCATCTAACTCCAAGGAAGCTGCACAGGGATTAAACCAGTGTCCGTTATCAATAATGGACTGGATGAGGGTGAAAAAACTGAAGCTTAATCCAGACAAGACAGGGGTATTCTTTGTCAGTTGAAAAGCAGATCAAGGTATAGGGATTGAACTGTCCCTGGATCCCTGGAAAACAAGGTTCATAGCTTGGGCATCCTCTTCGGTTCAGCCCTGTATCTGGCAGCCCAGGCTCCATCAGTGGACAGGGGTGCGTCTGCACAATTAAAACTAGTGCACCAGCTGCACTGGTTCCTGGAGATGTCAGAGCTCCCCATGATGCCTTGACAACATGTACAGACCCCTCCCTCCCCCTTTTTCTTCCCAGAGTGCCAAATAATGATTCGCAGGACTGTTAAGCACTTACAGATGTCCAAGCTCATCACAAGCTTAAAACGTCCCCATAGCATTCGGACATATTTGTTTCCAACTTTAATGTTTAGGGTCAAATAGACAGGACTACAAGTTTCTAGATTCCAGGAAATACTTTCAGCAATTGCTCCCCAGGAGAAGTAACCAGGAGTTCCCATTCTCTCAACTCATACAACATTGTAATATCACATCTGTCAGTTTATTTCTCATTATTCCATGCCCTTATTGGATAAGCAGAATGCCAACCACACAAGATGCTCAAGCACGTTGTAAAACAGAGAGAGGAGAGAAAGGAAAAGATTAATTTCTCTTACAATGATTTTTTAAATATATGCATCACTTATAGTTTCCTATCTCCTGTTCCAACAACATTTGTGTGTTTGCTATATACATGAGTTTCTTCTCACAAAAGGTTGCTCTTTGAAGTGAGTGTAAAATTAAATATTCCACAAATAAAAGGGCATGCTTAAAATCTGGAGAGACAATATGTGGAGGGAGAAACATTGACATGTTTTGATGGGATGGTGAAGTAGCTGGCTAACAGATCAAAACAAAGTGTTAGCTAACAAGAAAATTATCTGTGTTCTCATTGCATGCATTTAATTTACACAATTGGATAATGGGAAAGAAAGACCTTTACAAATCAATTATTGAAGTCTTTCATTACTGCACCCCATTCTACTCTTTCACTGATGGCTTTGAGATTAGGCTTAATAAGCAAGATAGCGTCTGTGATAGATGTGTGGGTTCTGAAAAGTACAGAAAACTTTTTAGTCCAGGGAATAAAAGAGTTATGTGCATCAGTACCCCACCTTAACACTGTGATTTTCCTGCCTCATGTCCCAACACAGCATTTGTCTGTTTTCTATACATATCAGTTTCCTCTTTTCACAAAAGATGTGCTATTCTTTAGGCTGAGTATAATATTTCAAGATAAAGAATGAAGAAATTTCAGCAGAAAGATGCTGAAGATACATTGTTGAAGTATCAGTTGCTTCCCCTAGAGAAGATACAGAGGGGCTGTAGTTCTGCTTAATGGACACTTTGATCCGTACTGAATCTAAAATAGTGTGGACTCATTAAAAAAGGAGGAGTGAGTAATTCTATAAAAATAACAGAAAGCACGTGATCTTTCTTTCGGTGGTTTCCATTGTAATCTGGTTTTCCATCCTATTATTTTTTTTCTTAAAATATCTCTTTTTGAACTTATATACAGTGAGCCCTCTGGATCCGTGGGGGTTCAGTTCTGGGACCCATGTGAATAAGAAAAATTGCGGGTAATCATGTCCCATACTATTAAATGGTGGCAATGTGCATGTGGAAGCTTCAGCACGTGCATGCCTCCACCATTTTAGGTATGGAACGTGACAAGCCATGGACAGTCAAATCTTCAGATCTGGAGGCTATGGGTAAGGAGGGCCCGCTGTACAGTGAAACTTCCTACTTCCTACTTTACAAGGGGAGAGTCTTATATGGAAACATTTCAAATTTATATAAAACAGTAGAAGAATAAATCCAATGTTACTCCCAACCAGAATAGACTCATCAAAAGGAATGAGAATTCTTATTATCATTAATTTTAGTTAGTCTATTTAGCTGGGACTAAGAGTGGATTTAAAACATAGTTTTCACTGGAATTATAGGGATTCTTGGAGTTATTTCAGTTTTGTTGCTGTTATACGTCCTCAAGTCATTTCCAACTTATAGTGACCATAAAGTGAACCTATCATCGGATTTTCTTGGCAAGATTTGTTCAGGGGGGGGTACCTTTACCTTCCTCAGAGTCTGTGAGAGTGTGATTTGCCCATGGTCACCCAGTGGGTTCCCATGGCTGAGTAGGGATTCACACTCTGGTCTCCAAAGTCACAGTCCACTACACTCAAACTACTTCTCATGTTATATAAATTAAACATTAAAACATTACAGGGACCATAAGATTTGCTGGGTAAAATGATAAAATCTTGAATATTCTGGATTGGCATGACTTTTCATGTCCTGATGAGGGTGACCAAAATGATAAGCGGACTGGAAGTGAGTTCAGTATGTTTAGCCTAGAGAAGAGAAGGTTAAGAGGTGACATCATAGCTATATTTAAATATTTGAAAGGATGTCACATTGATGATGGCACAAGTTTGTTTTCTGCTGCTCCAGAGACAAGGACACAGAGCAATGGCATCAAACTACAGGAAAAGAGATCCCACCTAAACGTTAGGAAGAACTTCCTGATGGCAAGTGCTGTTTGACAGTGAAATACTCTGCCTCAGAGTGTGGCGGAGTCTCCTTCTTTGGAGGTTTTTAAATCAGAGGTTGAATGGCCATTTGTCAGGAGTGTTTTGATTGGGTACTCCTGCCTGGCAGGGGGTTGAACTGGATGGCCCTTGTGGTCTCTTCCAACTCTTATGATTCTATGACTTATGCTAGATGCAGAAAATAATGGGCACAGAGTCCAGCAAGCATCAAATGACTGCCATTAATATAGGTACTTGTGATGTAATCAGAAGGAAAATTCCAAGTATTAGCTTGCATCTTCATTTTGCCAAGAGTTAATATTCTTCAAGCATACATGTATAGCACTGTTACAGGGTTAAAGAGTTCTAGAAAAGCATTTCTCACACTCTCAGCAGGCATTCCAGGAAATCTTTACTGTACTCAGTTTTCCAAAAATGTCAGATTACAGGCAACCAAGTGTGAGATGTTTCAGCTTGTGAGATCATCTTCACACTCATAAGTTGCAAAAAAATAAATTAAAAATTAATAAATTGGGGACTTACCAATACCGTAAAACTAGGGGTTGCTAAAACAATGCAAAAGAAAACATAAAATGTACAAGAAATGATGTGTGTACAAAAAGAAAATAAATGTAGAATGAGCATTTGACTTCCCCACAAAATAACATGATAGCAACAAAGCATTCAGACAACAGGGATGGAAACTAGAGATGATCGAGCTATCCGTGAGAACAGAACTTTTGAACTCACAATAATAATGACATCTTTGTGATATGGAGGAGAGGGGTGAGGAGATCAGATGTCTAGGATCACATCATTATTTTGCTCTATAATATCCCTGTGACTGGGTCTTGGCATGCCCTCAAGCTGAAACCATACAAAATAAGAAAAAGAGCATGCTGAAAACAATATTAATTAAATCAGGTTCAACTTAACAGTCACTTTCACTGCCTTTTCCATCTGAAAGGAAATAGTTTATGAACTCCAGTTTTGTCTCATATACCATACATTTTATTGAACAAATGGTTGATTATGCTAATAAGACTGAAAATTAAGTGTAATTCAACAGTGTCATGAAGATATTCCTTCCTTCAAACAAGAAGAAATATCTTGCTTGAAACAAGTATATTACCCTTGTGCACCCTATATTGCATATGGCATTAAAAGAACTCCCTGGGTTTGGAGGTTTAAACATTTTCTTTTATATACATCAAAATTCAAGTATATAAAGTTACTATGTTTTTTACATATAATAATTTTCTTTTTAACAAAATTACATTTCCATCCATAATTCACACCTCCAAGCGGTTAAAAACACATGTTTTATTTTCAAAGAAGCCCTTTGAAGTAAGGGGATGAATTTGAAATATAATTATTTGTCTAACGACATTCAGTGAGTTAGGTAGGAAGGGGTGGCATGACATGTATGTTTCTCTGGGGGCCAAGTGGTTGAGCACAACTCATTTTAGTGTGTGTCTTTAAATCCATCATCTCCATTTAAAACTCCAGACCAGAAATAGAAAACAAGTGAAATGCTTCTACAGGTATATGCTACATACTATATAGGCATTCAGCTACATGCTTATTCACATCCATCACCCTCATCCATAAAACACACACCAATCCTCACAGCCTACACCCTCGAGCCAACATCATCATTATTGTTGTTGCTGTTTTTATTATTTCCTCCTGCTTTTCCTCAAAATTGGGACTCAAAGCAGCTCACAATTTAAAAGAACACTACAACTATACAAAAAAAAAACATTAAAATACAGTTGATCATCCACATTCTCAGGTTTCTCTTTTATGGATTTGAACAGTCACAGGTTTGTAGCTGCTGCTTAACCAGCTCACCCTCCCCTCCTCACTCCTCATTCTTCCAATCTGCCTCTCAATCTCCTCTCCTTCCAACAGCACCAGCCCCTCAACTCCCTTTCCAACCTTGCCACCATGTTGCCACAGCCAGATTTTAAACCCTTTCCTTTCCTCTCCTTTCAACAGGAGATTGAGAGGAGGATTGAGAGGCAGAGCAGTGGGGCGGGGAGCTTGATAGGCTGGGAAGGGGTTTAAAATCTGGCTGAGGCATCGTGGTGGCATGTTTGGAAAGGGAGTGATGGGTTGAAACTGTTTGCAGGAGTCGGTACCATGCATTTTGCGGGGGGGGGGGGTTATGCCATGGTATTCATGTTTTTTCTATTTTTGCAGGGGTTCTGTGCCCCTAACCCTGATGAATGTGGAGAGCCAACTGTAGAATTAAACTATTTACAGTATTCAAATGAATTCACAGCTCAATAAAAGAATATGCAAGATAAAAAGCTCTTCAAAACAGTTCAGTTAAAACAATACAGCACCCCCTAACCCATTTTTTTAAACCTATTTTAAAAGCCTGTCTGAATAAAAAGCTTTTAGCCTGATGATGGATGGACAGCAAGGAGGGAGCCATTCTGGCTTCCCTGGGAAGTGAGTTCTGGAGTCTAGGGGCAACCAGCAAGAAGGCACTGTCTCACATCCCCACCAACTGTCCTTGCAATGGTGATGGGAATGAGGGAAGGGATCTCTCCTGATTATCTCAAAACCCAGGCTGGCTCACACAGGGAGATATGATTTGCTAAACAGCTTAGACCTGAGCCATATAGGGCTTTATAGGTCATAACCAACACTTTGAATTCTACCTGGAAACAAACTGGCATCCAGTGGAGCTGTTTCAACAGGTACACAGTATGGTATCTGTAACCTGCCCCAGTTAAAAGTATGGCTACAGCTCTTTGGACCAGCTGAAATTTCTGAACACATTCAGAGACAACCCCATTAGGGCATGTTACAGTAGTCCAAATGCGATGTAACTAAGGCATATACCACCATGCCCAGATCCAGCATCTCAAAGAATTGGCACTGTTGGTGCACAAGCTTTAAACATGCAAAAGCACTCCTGGGTACCGCAGAAACCTGAGCCTCCAGGTTCAAGGCTGGGTCCAGGAGCATACCCAAACTGTGAACCTATATCTTCAGGGGGAGTATAACCCCATCTATCACAGGCTGAATCCCTATTCCTGATCTACCTTCTGACTGACCAAAAGCACCTCTGTCTTCTCTAGAGTAAGTTTCAATTCGTTTGCCCTCATCCAGTCCATTACTGATGACAGACACCGATTAAGGACCAGAACAGCCTCCTTGGCTTGGAAATGAGTAGTAGAGATGGATGTCATCTGTATGTTAATGGCACAACACCCCAAAATTCTGTACAACCTCTCCCAGTGATTTCATGCATATATTAAACAGAATGGAGGACAAAACAGAACCTTGAGGGAAACATGGGAAGAGGTAGACCGGGTCCTGGATTGGCCAGATTTGGCACAGCAGGCTTGGGAGACAATACTTTCAGGGACTGAACCTCCAGAGGGTATCAGGGGACCCAGAAAGTCAGTGGGCCAAAAGAGGAAGAGGAAGGAGTCTGGTTCCGTGGCTGAGAGTTTTTGGAAAGTGCCCTAGTCCACGGTGCACCTGGTCAACCTCTATGTGATGTTAGGGTTAGTTTTCCAAAGACAAAGGGAGCTGAAAAGTCAAAATCTGCAGGATGTAAAAGGCACTGCCTATTATGTGAAGAACTTAATTGAAAATTTAGCTCAGAGTGAAAAAGAGAAATTGCAAACTATCGTTGGAAAAAGTTTTGGCCATGGTTTAGTGAGACAACCCCAGCAATAACATAAAATGATATTTTAAATAAATATTTTATTGTTATTATTGTATTTTTGTATTATTTTGTATTATTATTTTTAATTAATCTTTTATTGATTATTTTTCATTTCCAAATAGGTATAATTATAATGTGTAAATATAATGTGATTATAGTGTGTTTAGATTAAGAGGAAAAATATATTAGTGTTAGGATAGTTTTATTTTTGTATTAGTAAGAAAAGAGGAAAACAATTATTATTTTTGCGTTATTGTTACGGCCTTTTGCGGTCGGGTGTATTTTTCAGTAGAATGGTCTTATTCCAATAAAAAATTCAAAAAATTCAAAAAAAAAATCCAACAGCCAGAGTGTTGAACAGGAGTACCCCAGCACCAACTTCTGTGTTGGCCCCTTCAGGAAGTAACGGAGCCACTATAAAACCATGCCTCCAAGTTGAATCCCAGTGAGGCGGCACAGAAGGATACCATGGTCGATGGTATTCAAAGACACTGGGGAACCAACAGGAATACCCTCCTCCTGTCCAGTTCCCTGCATGGGTCATCCACGAAGGCGACCAAAGCTGTCTCTGTCCCATAGCCAGGCCTGAAACCAGATTGAAATGGAGCTAAATAATCCATTTAATCCAGAAATCCCTGGAGTTGGGAGGCTACCACATGCTCCAATACCTGGCCCCAAAATGATAGGTTGGACATGGCTTTTTGTGGTTGTTGATGTATTCATTTACATCCCAATTTTCTCCCACCAATGGGACTCAATGCAGCTAACAACATCTTTAAAACAATATAATAAAATTATCCATTACAGAGGGAATCAGGGATGGTTTTTTTCAACAAAGGCCTCTCAACTGCCTCCTTTAGATAAAGTGGAATGCTGCCTTGTAAGGAGGCATTGACTGCTCCCTTCATCCACTCAGCCAATCCCCCCTCTGGCCTGTTTGATAACCCAGGAAGGGCAAGGGTCTAGCATACATGTGGTGGCTTTCACCTCCAAGGATCTTGTCCACATCCTCAGGCTGCACAAATTGAATAGTATCCAATAACACTAGACAAACAGGAGCCAAGGTTACATCCACTGGAACTGAATCAACTGCAGCATCCAACTGGAGTGGATCTGAGTGACTTTATCTACAAAGTGCCATGCAAATTCTTTGCAGCAGGCTGTTGAGTGGTCTGCATTTTCTACTGGATGACCAGTGTGTAATAGACCTGTGACCACTCAAAAGAACTCTGCTAGATGATTCCTTGCAGATGCAATGGTGGCAGCAAAAAATAAGTTCTTTTCTGCCACAGAGTATGCCTTCAAAATGGGCTCTAGCTTCTGTTTCGTCAGACTCACTTTGAATCTTCTGCCAATATCACTCTAGTCTCTGTCTCACTCACTTCATCATCATCAACTCCCTGGAAAATCAGGGGGATGGTTTGGCTCCACTCCGTAAGAGGGGACGTTCAACAGCAATTGTGTCCACTGTTATAGATGCATTTTGTGTCCAGGATGGTTTGTAACATGTTCTGCTACTGGTAATTTTTCTGACTGGCCCAGTCTGCAGTGTCTCTCGTGTTCCTTGATTCATGTTTGCACTGTTTGATTCGTGTTTGATTTGTGTGTCCACTGCCCTGGCCATTTCCTCATTCCAGAGGTCAGTCAGAGCTTCAATAAAGTCACCTGCCGAGATCAGAGATTCCATCAGGAATCCATCTGTATCCATCAGCTTCCTGTGTGGGAGGGGGGGCAATCCTAATTGTTCCCCTGCCCCTGCACAAGGTCTGAGTCCCAGCAAGTCTAAACCTAACCAGGTAATGAATGATCTGTCTGTGACAACAGAACTGCAGAGAGTTCCTCCACACCAAGATCACCATCACCCCACCCACCACAGAAGACAAGGTCCAGAGTGTGCACAACAGCATGAGTAGAACCAGATACTACTTGGGACAGACTCATGGTTGCCATGGAGGCCATGAAGTCCTGAGCCACTCCCAACAGGGCTGACTTAGCATGGATACTGAAGTCCACCAGCACTACTAGCAGTAGAAACTTGAACAATCCCCCTGGCTAGTTCAGGAAAGGAGATTGTTGAGCAGTGGGGTAAGTGTACACCAACAGAATTCCTATTCTGCCCCAGCTATGCACCTTTAGGTATACACACTCAAAAGCTGCAGACTGTGGAGAGGGTGTCATGGAATCATGACAGACAACTGCAACTCCACCTCCTTAACCCCCAGGTCTCACCTGCTGCTGCACAGAAAAACCTAGTGGGCAGAGAGATTAACTGTCCGCCTCTCCCTCTCCCCCATCCCCTTGCAATGTCCTTATTTTCACCCAGCTTGGTCATACACCACTTTCATTACATTTCCTTAGAATCATAGAATTGCAGAGTTGGAAGAGACCACAAGGGCCATCCAGTCCAACCCCCTGCCACGCAGGAAATCACGATCAAAGCATCCCTGACAGATGGCAATCCAGCCTCTGTTTAAAGACCTCCAAGGGAGGAGACCCCAGCACTCTCCAAGGGAGTGTGTTCCACTGCCAAACAGCTCTTACTGTCAAAAAGTTCCTCCTAATGTTGAGGTGGAATCGCTGTTCCTGGAGCTTGCATCCATTGCTCCGTGTTCCAGTCTCTGGAGCAGCAGAAAAGAAGCCTGCTCCATCCTCAACGTGACACCCCTTCAAATACTTAAACAGGGCTAGCATATCGCCTCTTAACCATCTTTTTTTCCAGGCTAAACATACCCAGCTCCCTAAGTCTCTCTTCATAAGGCATCGTTTCCAGACCTTTCACCATTTTAGTCACCCTTCTTTGGACACGCTCCAATTTGTCAATATCTTTTTTGAATTGTGGTGCCCAGAACTGGACACAGTATTCTAGGTGAGGTCTGACCAAGGCAGAATAGAGCAGCACTATCACTTCCCTTGATCTAGACACTATACTTCTATTGATGCAGCCCAAAATCACATTGGCCTTTTTAGCTGCCGCATCACACTGTTGACTCATGTTCAACTTGTGGTCTACTAGGACTCCTAGATTACTTTACACGTAGTCTCATTCAGCCAGATCTCTCCCATCCTATATCTATGCATTTCATTTTTTCACCCTAAGTGCAGTACCTTACATTTCTCCGTATTGAATTTCATTTTGTTAGCTTTGGCCCGGCTCTCCAGTCTCTCCAGGTCATCTTAAATTTTGATCCTGTCCTCTAGGGTATTAGCTACTCCTCCTAATTTGGTGTCATCTGCAAATTTGATAAGTATGCCCCTAATTCCCTCATCCAAGGCATTGAAAAAGATGTTGAATAGCACTGGGCCCAGGACAGAACCCTGTGGCACCCCACTGGTCACATCTTTCCAAGAGGAAGAGGAGCCACTGCTGAGCACCCTTTGGGTTTGGCCGGTCATCCAATTACAAATCCATTGAACAGTTAACTTGTCTAGCCCACATTTTACAAGCTTGTTTGCAAGACTATCATGGGAAACCTTGTCAAAGGCCTTACTGAAATCAAGGTATGCAATATCCACAGTGTTCCCTTCATCTACCAAGCTGGTAATTTTATCAAAAAAAGAGATCAGATTAGTTTGGCATGACTTGTTTCTCTGAAACCCATGTTGACTTTTTGTGATTATGGCATTGCCTTCTAAATTTTCACAGACTCTCTGTTTAATGATCTGCTCTAGAATCTTCCCTGGTATTGATGTCAGACTAACTGGACGATAATTGTGGGGATCCTCTTCCCCCCCTTTTTGAAGATGGGGACAACGTTTCCCTTCCTCCAGTCTGCTGGGACTTCTCCTGTTCTCCAGGAGTTCTCAAAGATTATTGCCAATGGCTCTGAGATTACATTTGCCAGCTCTTTTAATACTCTTGGATGTAGTTCATCTGGTCCTGGAGATTTAAATTCATTTAGATTAAGAAGGTATTCCTGTACTGCCTCTTTTCTTATTCTGTGCTGAATTTCCCCTATTGTGTCCTCTGTTCCTTTATCCTCAGGTTGGTCACCCTTTTCTTTTTCTGAAAACACTGAGGCAAAGAAGGTGTTGAGTAATTCTGCCTCTTCTCTGACCCCTTTTAGCATTTTGCCATCTGTTCCATGTAGTGGCCCTACCATTTCCTTCTTCCTCCTTTTGCTGAGGACATACCCCCCAAAAAACCCCTTTTTATTGTTCTTAACCTCTCAAGCAAGCCTGAGCTCATTCTGCACTTTGGCTTTTCTGACTTAACTCCTACATGTTTTCGCTATCTGTTTGAATTCTTCTTTGGTGATTTCCCCCGTTTTCCATTTCCTATACATGTTCCATTTAAAACTTAGCTTCGTTGAAAGTTCTTTAGTCATCCATCCTGGTTTCTTCAGACACCTCCCATTTTTCTTCCTCAATGGTACTGTTTGAAATTGTGCCTTCAATATCTCCCTTTTGAGAAAGTCCCATCCGTCTTGAGGTCTCTTCTCTTTTAGTATTCCTGACCATGGGATCACCCCCAGTATTTCCCTGAGTTTATTGAAATCAGCTCTCCTAATGTTGAAAATGTGTGTCTGACTATGCCTGGCTTCTCCTTTCCATTGTATAACAAACTCCAGGAGAACATGATCACTCTCACCTAAGCATCCCACCACTTGCACCCCATTAACCAGGTCATCCCTGTTGGTTAGAATCAGATCTAAAATAGCTGACCCCCTTGTTGCCTCTTCCACCTTTTGGACCATGAAATTGTCTTCCAGGCAAGTCAGGAATTTGCTAGACCTTGAAGTTTTGGTTGAGTTAAATTGTCAGCAAATATCAGGATAGCTGAAGTCTCCCATCACTACTACATCTCTCCTTTCTGCGTGTGTGGTCATCTGTTCTAGAAAGGCATCCAATTCCTCCGTCTGACTTGGGGGTCTGTAGTAGAGTCCCACAATAGCATCCCTGTTGTTTCCCTCACCTTTAATTTTTATCCAGATGGTCTCCACCTGGCTTCCAGTGTTGATGTCATGGATCTCTTCACTGGTGTAAATATTCCTGGGATATAATGCTATTCCTTCTCCTTTTCTGTTTGGCCTGTTTCTCTTATAAAAGTTATACCCCTCTATTCCTACATTCCAATCATGCGACTCATCCCACCAGGTTTCAGTAATGCCTGTTATATCATATTTGTTTTGTAGTGCTAGGAGTTCAAGTTCATCTTGCTTATTTCCCATGCTCTGTGCATTAGTGTAGCGATATCTAAGACCATGTGTTCCCTTTACTTGCTGCCTGTGCAAGTTTTTTTGCCTCCCACTGTTGGGTCCTTGCGCTGTTTGCCTTGTTCCCTCTATGACAGTTTGACTATTTTCTCCAGCCCTTTTGCCTTCCAGAATACTGTCTCCCTCCCCCAGTTGACTCAGTTTAAAGCCCTCCTGATCAAATTCTTGAGACTGTAGGCAAAAATGTTTCTGCCAACTGTCATGAGATGCACCCCATCTCTTGCCAGAAGTCCCCCTCATGGAAGCACAGCCCATGATCCAAGAATCCAAATTGTTCTCAGCGACACCACCTACGGAGCCAGTTGTTTACGTCAGCTATTTTCCTCTCCCTTCCTGGACCATGCCCTTCAACTGGCAAAAGAGACGAGATGACAACCTGTGCGTCCATTTCTTTCAGCTTCCTCCCCAGAGCCTCATAATCTCTTCTGATCTTCGGAAAGCTGTGCCTTGCAGTATCATTGGTTCCCACATGGACCAAAAGGAAGGGGTAATGATCCATAGGCTTGACCAGTCTTGTCAGCCTCTCAGTCACATCACGGATCTTTGCCCCAGGGAGACAGCACACCTCCTGAGACATCTTGTCAGGCCCACAAACCACTGCTTCTGTACCGCACAACAAGGAGTCTCCCACCACCACCACACGTCTCTCCCGAGGTTTCGCAGCTGCTGTTCCTTGCGGTGGTACTCTCAAGGTCCCTTATAGATTTACAAATCCTTCTTCTTCATTAATGTCTACAAACCTTCTTATGCCTTAAGTTTTTGGAGAGGAACATACAAAAAAAGACAGATGGATGGATGCACCCAGCGGCCAAAGAAATAGAGTGCTAAGCATTATCCTTTGAGAAAAGTTAACTCATTTGAACCATGAACAGATAATTTAGAGTGCATCTCTGAAGCTGCTGGCATAATCCCTTCTACTTCTCATTATTTTTATTTGGTGGAATGTAAGCAAGGCATCCCTACACTTATTTGAATTTGTTTGTTTGCATGACCAACAGAGCAATCCATCCTCTGAAAATGGAAGGGGGGGGGCAATGGCCAGAGAGCTGTTATGTTCCAATAGCCCCAAATAATATGTTAACTTCTCCCTACTGCAAGAGGAGGAGCATGCAAGAGCCAGGCAAGACCTCCAATATAACCGTTTCCCTGACAAATCTGTAATTAAGAGATATGTGGAGACTAGATGAGCTAATCCTATCAGGGAACGCTTTACAGGCCTCCATACCATCAAGTACCTACACTAGGGACTTAGCAGAAGCCAATTCACAATGCTTGCCAAGCAGCTGCTAAGATATTGCTTTGGTCCTGGCCACAGCCCAGTTTTTTTGGCTGCCCCAAGCAACATGATCTGGGTAGAAATCAGAAAGCTATTAGAGCATTCATAAGAACACAGATGAGCAGCAAGAGAGCCTTGACATTCACTTTTTTTTGTAGTAGCCTGGATCCAAGCCAGATCCATTTTAACCTAATGTTGAAAACAGTGGCATTTTGAGATATGTTTCGACCCCAGTAGGCTAGCATAAAAAGGTGTGTAAAAGCCAACCCTAGCATTCAAATTGCAGTTTGCCCCAAGGGAAAAGAAAGATTTTGAGAAGTATGTAAAGGCCAGTTTCACAATGTTTGGGAAAAACAAACCCCTTACCACAGCAACCAAAGTATCACTCCCTGTCCACAGCCAGAGGACTGTGCTCTTCTTCAGGAATACAGCTATCTTATAACCTCCAATTTCACACTGCTCCCCTGCAGCCAATAAACTAAAAAGCTGCTGACATTGTCTTATATAACACTTAAGGAAAAGGTACCAATGTATCCATTTCAAGTATACAAATTTCCTTGCAAACTTGATTGGGGTTTATGGTACACAACTGCCTAGGAAACAGATTTTTTACTTTAAAAGCTTGACTGAATCAGGAGGAAATTGGGGATCCCTTTTGCCGAATTCATAAATAAGGAGATTGTTGCTTGGCAACAAGCAAATAATGTGGTTCCCTCCACAAACTTTCCTGGGATCATACCATTTTGGGAAACATGGGAACAGAAACCAAGTTGACTTTGTCAAGCCAATCACTATTCCCAAGTGTTAATTTCAGAATTATATCCATCTTTTGTACATCTGATATAATTTGGCATGAGCAACATTAAGTTATAAAGCATGGTGTCCCAATTATAACATCTTGGAAGTCTGACAGACTTCAGAGGCATAAACTTAATTGTCTCTCTGTATTTTTCATTGTCCCTTGGTGATGGTCCTTGAAACGTGACTGCAAAGCTATTTTTAAAAAGCAGAAGGCTAGAGAACAGCCTGACACAACTAGAAATAAAAGGAAGAGTCTATTGTTCTAAATTCAGAATGTTCCTTAGTTTTCCTCAGACTTTACAAAATACAAAAACTCTCTGACCCCAGTACAGCACCTAAGACCTTGAGGACTAATGGATGACCTCTGAATCAACACACTTTTCCAAAAGTGAGTTTTGATGAAAATACTTCAGCAACAAAGAGAGAAATGTGCTCTGTCCTGAAGGCAATTATATTCTTGAATTTCATTACCTCCCCTGGTACTATTAGACATCTTGGAGATCAGTCAACTTCACAGCCATAACAAGTCCTGAGGTAATTTCTCACAACCCTGTGGATGTTGTTGAACAGGAAAACCATTCCAATCATTATCTGTCTCACTTGGATGAATGACACTTGGCAACAACATTTGCAAGTCCTGTGCCAAAACCTTGTCAATAATTCTGTAATCCATATGTAAACAGCAAATAATACAGCTTTCAACATAAAAAAAACTGATTTCTCATGTGGAAAGGCTGACAAAAGAAAACTGTATTCAAAGCCAGAAGATACAGAGGGGATGACTCTCCTGGCATGTAGAACAGCTGAAAGCAGGAAGTGAGGGAAAAGATTTCCCTCAAACATTCACCATTATAAACTGCAAATCCATCTGAGCCTGGAAACAAGCCAGACCAGAAGAGTCCTTAGTGACTCTTCAGTTTGTTTTTTTTAAAATCTGTTTGCTACAGAGCAAAATGGGGATCTGTTATTAATTCAAGACTAGTCTTGCTTTTCTCTGCCTACCCACAACTCCACCCAAAACATACCACACTGACAGAAACAACATTATTCGATTATGATGTTTCATCACTACCACGCATTATTTACTAGGTGTTATACACTAGTTAAAACCGAAGACCAGCAGTCTGCCCACGTGCTTCCAACCCTATTTTCTCCTCTTGGAAAACTGGTACACCTTCCCAAACATTGAATCCTGGCATGGGGGACCCTTTGATCCTCCAGATGATGACAACTCATCTCTTACAAAAGGCCAAAGGGATTACAAAGAAATGCTGTGTCACGTGAAGGAGGAAAAAAGAGTGAAGATCAAGAAAAGAAATAGTAGCTGTGGGAGGTGGCAGAAGGACAACAGTTGAGATGGAAGACATTGTCCAAAAGCATGGAGACATTGTGGTAAGACTAGGACCCCATTTTTAAGAAATACATTTTAGGACTGAAAGAATATCACATACCACAGCAGGTTCTAAAGACCAGGCACACCTCTCTTCATTTCTCTTCTAACTGAACTGCCCTGTTACTCCTGATTAATAGGGTGCAGCTGCAATGGTACTGTATGGCCACCATGAAACCGGGGTGGCTTTTAAAAGGACTTGAAACTCTGTTTCACACTGTTTTCAAATGGTTATCAAAATTCTCAAAGCAAATTTCTTTGTTCTTAGTTTTTATTTTGCGGTGCATTACATTTTATAAATCACACGTAGTGAGCAAGACCATGTCACAGATACTAGCCATTCTATAAGGGGCAGCTGCACCAAAATGGTGCACTGAGGGGTGTTTTGAGTTCATTTCCCAAGAAGTCACCCATGTTTTCTTTCAGAATATTTTCAATATTCTCACTTCCACTTAGTCCTCTCAGAACTGCTTGGAGGCAGCTTAGATTTTCCCTCCCCCTGCAACCCCCCCCCCCATATTTTATACTTCCACAAACTTTGGCAATTTTGAGTCTATTGGTACTTACACCTGATGTGCTATACATATTATATGAGGATTGACAGTCACTCCTGAGAACAAAGGCATGATCGTGGTGATCTTTCCTCTTATCCTACAGTAAGTACAAGCATTTATTTGTCCAAGACTGTACAAAATTTTGATTTAAAATTGTACTCTGCACATAAAGGCAAACAAACGTGACTTTACCTCTCCATGTCTTAAAGGAGTAATTGTTCCCCTTGATACTCCCATGCGAAATAGTGTTTCTGTGGCCTGCATAAAAAAGAGAAAGTTATTTCAAAAAGGAGTCAATTTAAAAGCACAACATGAAGGCTTCTTTTCTTACACATATTAGTTGAAACCTGATGTGCAGTTGATGGGAGGAAATACAGGACAATCCATACTCCCAAATGCCAAATTTTATTAGAATAGCATTTATTACAGTAAAATAACAAATAACAAACAGTGTTTATTACATAAATAAATATAGTTAAAGTGCAAACACACCTTTAATAGTTTCACAGATAGCTCTTATCGAATAAAAGGATCTGCCAAGTGTTTATATAAAACTAATTAAAGAAAATGTAAGACTTTCTAAAAATGATTATTAATTGGAAAGGACACAGGCATTAAATAATTCTTTTTTTTTCAACAACACTAACACCATGCAGTACTTTAGAAGCTAAAACAGAGACAGAGGAAAATAGTAGACTAAGCATTTGCTGTTTTATTAGTGTTTCTCATTTGGTCATGAATGAAAGAGCTAAACGGTTAGCTCAAGATTCATCCCACTATAAAAGGAATGCAATGGACAGATTCCTTTTCCAAAAGCTTGCTGGAACAGGTGACACAACACAGATAAATATTCAAATACACAATATTCCTTGGTGATTTTTCCCTTTAAAAGTGCAGCCAGTGTGTGAGCACACACATAATCAATACTTCCCCACATCTTAGCAGGTCCATAAGCATTTTTATTTCTTCATACTTTAAAAATTTGTTTACAAAGTTGCAACAGCCAACTCATAGGCTTCCACTTATTAGCTCATTTACACACACAAGAAGTTCATACCAATGGCAAGACCTAATTCTTCTTCACCCCTTGAAGATTAAAGGGCTGAGAATCTTATTCAACCTTTGTGTTCTTCAGAACTGATTTCTTTCATCCATTCTTTCTAGCAACATTTTAAGGATGTTTCAGCCAAATAGAGCATTCTGTCAATACTGCTAAGCTCCTTTTGTTTCCATTGAGAGCCAGTGGTGTGTATGACTTTCCTTCTTCTCCTACTGGTAACAGACTTCCTTTAATATAGTTGTACTCACACAGCTAAAACAATTGTCAAAGCTCCTTAGAGAAAAAGTGAGAGCCACAGCATTTGTGAATCTAGGACCACAGATTTCTTGATAGGAACACCACTCACATGTGCTGAGTGCTGCTAAGAAGATTAGAATTATACTTAAAGTGTCCTACTTAAATGAGTGTTGGGAAGGGAAAGACCTAGTGATCCCAAAGTTTCTCAACAGTAGGACTGCAGGCTTTTAAATGCATATGGAGGCAGCTCAGTATTTAAAGGGTTACCTAATTAGTCAAGACAGGGAGAATAGCAACTAAGAAGTAAAAGGAGAATGTATTAACATAAAGCCCTGAAAAAAAGTACTGGAAGAGCACACAAAGTTTAGCAAAGTTTAATTTAAAAAGAAAACAAAAATGAAAATGAAGAGAAATTAAAACTGAGGTACTAAAAATTACTGACGCTGCTTGTTTTAAATGCAAATTCTGCTATGAATTTACATTATTTTTTCTTTGAAAATTTGACATATAAATCTTTTTTCAAATTTTAATATTACATGCCTGCTGCACAGATTTAGAAGTGCAATGCATCATATTCCTATTCAAGCTTTCATCGGAATCTAAAAAAATTACATACAGATTTTACGCTTACAATCTTAACAACTTTAAATAAATAACTTGCTCCAAAGAACAAATAAGGTACTTCTACAATTAATTTTTGCTTCCTTAAAATTTTACCCAAGTTATTTAACTCACTTTGTCATCACACAAAAATCTTCCCATGATATCATTCAAAGCTGCACAAATCATAATCGGATCCATCAGCAAACAACAATCAAATTACTAAAAAGAAAATAACAGTGAAAAAAGAACAAGCTGCTGATCACAACACTCTGAAGTACCCATCTCTGAAATGAGGCCTGTGTTGTTTCAGCACCTTGGAGAGCTCATTTAAAGTTCAGAGTAAAACTGGGAGCAGATTAATTGCCCCATAGAGACCACCAGACATTGTTACATCATGGAGAATCTGGCTCCTTGATACGCTTACCTCTTCAAAAGCAGGCATTCTCTGATTGGGCTATCATTAAAAAAACCTCAAACTTTTAAAAGAGCTTCCTCTTCAAGATGTCACTGAAATCAATAGCAGAATGTTTCAAGGTAACATGTTTAGGGTTCAAGATTTTGTTAACACTCAGCAGCTATAGCAGCCCCATGCAAAACCCCATGAGTCCTCATGGTAGGAAAAAAAAACCCAAGGATCCGCTGCAAGATGCCTGGCTATGCAGTCTAGATATCTCTTGCATATCATGGTTAGTGTTAAAGCACACACCTACCAGACTGGGATATGCTGAAATTATCTGCTGGACTTCACTTGATCAGCCCAGGCCCAGCAGTCCTTAATCTGCATTTTGATGGCTCTAGTCTTGCAGAAAAGGAACACATCTGATGCAAAGTGATTTGTAGCCTTGTTTGTCCTTGTAACTTTCCAGTCCAGTCAGGTCTCTCTTTAGCATCCAGAGCACATCTGATTTTGGAAGCTAACCAGGTCTAGACCAAGTTGATATCTGGATGGGAGACCACCAGGAATCCCAGTTACCTTAGTTGAATCCTGCCAGAAATCTATCCGTTTTATTTTATTTATATCCCACCATTCTCTCAACACAAATGTTAAAATAAAATGCAACTAAAGCAATATACAGTACAAAGCTTTAAAAAAATTAAATATACAATCAAATTAAAATGCTAATTAAACAATTTTTAAAAGCACTGACAAGATAATAGTGGAAATAGAATTAACAGTCATCCCTCCACATTCACAGGAGTTATGGGCGCAGGACCCCCATAAAAGTGGAAAACCATCAATATCTCTAGCGCACTTCAACCATATTTAACACGCACGTGAAAGTACAATCCGCGGATTCAACCCACTGCAGGTTCAAATGTACAGTACACAACACATTTAACTCAGTGGTGAGGAGCATGCTAGCCACCTGCTTCTGCCTTCAAGGTGACAGTGTTCTTCTGCAAGGCAGAAGCGGGCAGCTAGCAGGGCTTGCAGCTGCCTCTGCTGCAACCCTACGCCATTTTAATAAGGATTTACAAGCCTTACCGCTTATTCGCAGTCTCTCACAGTCTCTCACAGTCTCACAAGGCTTGCAGATAAACTGAAAATGCAAGGCAAGACTTATAAGTCCCTATTAAAAAAGGCATAGGGTAACAATGGAGACAGCAGGAAATAATCATATCTGCAGAAGTTATATGAGTGAATGTGGAGGGATGACTATATAGCACATCCCATTATAAGACTCTTCTGCAACAGCCAATTAACAGCTGAAGGCCTGCCTGAACAAAAAGTCTGTATCAACTAGTAGAAATTAGGTAGTCAACTAGTAGAAAGTAGGTAACTAGCTTCCCCGGGAGGGAATTCCATGGTCTAGGAGCAACCACTGAAAAGGTCATCTCCTGTATCCTCACAAAGCATGCCTATGATGGTGGCAGGACCAAAAGACAGCCCTCCCCTAAAGTTCTCAAAACCCAGGCAGGCTTGGATGAAGAGATCCAGTTTTTCAGACAGTCTGGAACCAAGCTATATAGGTTTCCTTTATAGGTTATAACCAGAACATTAAATTGTGTCTGAAAAAAGATCAGTAACCAGAGAAGCTGTTTCAATAAGGGAAGTATTTGTTCGCTGTAACTGGTGCTGGTCAGCTGGTAGCACTCCAAAGAGGTGATACCAATCAGAGTTGGGCTCAATGGTCTGACTCAGTATAAAGCAACTTCTTATGATCCTAAGTGGCTCCTCCATTTAAGAGATAATTGTGATGCTCTGTGTAGGGAGCCTGTTAAGGACATTATAGGCTCTCTAGCTGAACTCGTCAGTCCATCAAGTGTGTGTGGTTTTGGACACTCTTTGCCCAATGATTTACTCTGTAAGAGTAGGCCTTGGATTCCCAGTGACTCACTGTCTGATAGTGTTAGTGTTCAAGAGCAAACCAGAACCCAACTGACGCTCCATGCAGGAAGAGCTGAATAAGGCTACTTGTTGCAGTTCTTGAACTTCCTAACTGTTTGGGGGAGGGGGAAATGACTGAAAAGTAATTGAGAAATGTGTACTCAAGGGAAAATATGTTCACAATTGCATATTTATTGTGTGTTTTTTAAAGTATGCAGAAACAAAATACATTTACAGACCAGAAAGAAACTGATTTGCCCATCCCCAATCCTGGCAAAGTGAAGTGAAGCAGATCAGCTGTTTCTTGCATAACAATAATGGAATCCAGTGATCCCATACTATGATGGTGTGTATATAGGGATAAGCAGCAAAAGTAATGCACAACACAATCTTATTTTATATGGAGACATTCACAGCACCTTGGCTAAGTGGGCACATTTACAACTGTATGTGTGTGTGTGTGTGTGTGTGTATATATATATATATATATATATACAAACACACACACACACACGTAAATGTTGTAGTATATAAATGAAGCCAGGGGGGAGAATTTCCCCAAACTTCCCCAGAATTTGCATTTTATACGTGGGAGTTTATATGTGGCAAATGACAGAAACAACATGACCACTTTTAAGTTAAAGTTATTGAATAGATGTGTGATAGGACACAGAAAAAGTAGCTGCCTAACCTAAGGCAAACACTAATAGTGCTAGGGAATAGCACAGATAGGGTAGCCTACCAAGTGGACACAAGTGGACTCAAGCCAAAAGGACATTAAGCTGTTGATGTGCTCAGAAGGGAAAGGAAAGTCCAAAGCTGTACAATACATTATAGGAACGTGGAATGTAAAAAGTATAAACATTGAAATATTTGGGGTGAGAGAGCTAAAGTAGACAGGAATGGGTAATTCTGAGTCACAAAATTACATGATGTTTTATTCTGGATATGAAAATTTAAGAAATGGGGTGGCATTAATAGTGAGAGATGTAGCAAAATCAGTTAAAGGATATAATGCAAAGTCTGACCGTATCATACCAATACGACTTCAGGAAAAACCTATCAATATAATCATAATCCAAGTTTGAGGGAAACCGACTACATAACTTGAAGCAAAAGATGCAGAGAGAAGCTCCGTGCTCTCTGCAAAAACAAAACCAGGAGCAGACTGTGGAGCAGACCATGAACTGCTGATATCAAAAATTACGAGTAAAGCTAAAAAAAAGAACACCAGATCAATCATTGTGCCAAAATACAAACTGAAGAACATCCCTGTAGAATTTAAAGGTAAGGGGGAGGGGCTAGATTTGCATTATTAAGTCTAATTGACTGGGAGCCAGAACTCTAAACTGAAGCTAGGGACATTGTCAGGGAGAAATGTAAAAAGACACTACGTGCAGCTAAAAAGAAAGAGACATCTATCTCAATAGATGCCAGAGTAAACTCTTCAAGCAGTTTAAGGACAGACAAGAAGCAAAAAATAAAAGGTGAGAGAAATAGTCAGAACCCTGAATGCAACTGTTCAGCAACATGTGCACAAGGACAAAAAGAGAACTACTATAATAATGCAGAGAAATAGAAAATGACAACAAAAAGGAAGAACAAGAGACTTCTTCCGTAGGACCCAAGAAATAAAAAGGAAATTTAAACCAAGAGTTGGGATGCTCTATGATGAACAGGAGAACACATTACATGACTGGTATGCAGGAACTAAGACTGGCCTTGTGAGGAGGATTACTCCCCCTCGTAGGCACTCTCAAAGGTTTCTGCATTCCTACCTACAGAGAAATGGAAGGACCCACATTCAGAATGTTCCTCCCCTCTCCACAGGGAGAAAAAGCAAACAACACACTGAAGAACTATATAAAAGAGATGACAGGTTAATTCAAGGAAGAAGATGAACCCACGATTTTAGAAAGTGAAGTAAAAGCTGCACTCAGGGCAGAAGGATAGACTCAATCAAGGAAGCCATGGCCCTGAGTCTGAGAGGCCTGAACAGAGTTGTTGATAATAGGGCGATCTGGAGATCTCTCATTCAAGCTGAAGTCAACTTGACAGTGGTTACAACCACCACCACCAAGTGTTCAATTAATGAGGGCAAAAAATGTTAGATATCTCAGCATCTCATTGGCCAGCATAAACTGCAGTAAACTCTGAACTAGTTGAGTTCAGGTTCAGTGGTTTCACTATGTAATTCAGAAGATTTATGCTTGAAATTTTTCACAAACATTATAGTTTTACACTGTATGATTGTATCATCTTTTACATTCTCCAAAGGCAAAAAGCAACTTTATGTATGCTATGTTTATAAATGAAAGACTTCACTATCACTGAACTGCTGGTTTTTCATGGCTATTAACTGAGTCCCATGATTTATACACCCAAAAAGAAAAAAAACTTTTTCTTGCCCTGACTGTTAGTAATTTATCACACGCCAACAGTAAACAATAAATATTACCAATTGCATCTAATTTGAGTGACAGACAAAGCTTTTTTGTTTCAATACACATATGCCATACAATCCCTCCAAACTAATCAGAAACAGAAGAACAAGATTTAACCTATTTCACATTTCTTAAGGTTAACCCTGCCTTCAGTCTAGACTGATGGCTAATTAGAACAAAATCATTTCTGGTAAAGGACAGATGTAATCTGATATAGAACTAGTTAGTTGGTGCAATATTTACTTTGGAGTATCATCAAAGTGGAACTAAAGATCTACAATTTATTGGGTGACAACAATTAGAAGGTCAAGCAACCCATCCTGGTAAGCATTATAAACGAGATATTTGCTTTTCTAAAACTGGTCATTTTCTAGAAAGTACACTGGCTACACAGCAAGGCTCCTAAAAACAGACTTTGAAGACTGATGTTGTCATGTCCATGAAAATGTTTCATAGAATACCAACTATAAGATCATGCAACTGACTAGCAAGACAAATAAAAGAAAGTACACATTTGCTGAGTCTTATGCATAAATTTAACATCTAGCTCTTAGGCACAGAATCTATGACTACTGGACAACGCACTGTCCATGGCAAGGGTGACCTTTCAATTCTCTTTTTGATTTTAAAAAAAGCCAGGATTTTTTTTATGTCTTTATTGCTTGGCCAGAATAAAACTAACATCCCCCTAAATAATAAAGTATGCCAAGGGGGTGGGGCTATCAAAACAAAGAAAAATTTGTAAACATCCATATCATTATTTGATGTGACAGTGTAGGAGGAAGTCTTGGCTGGCAATGTTTTCTATAATTCTCCACATAATAAGCAAAATACCAAAAAGAAGTATGCTCTGAAGACCATACCATTAAGATTTCAGACTCCAAAGAATGCAACAGTCAATGAAAAGGCTGATCAATCACCACACATTCTGGGGAGGGAGAGGGGGGGAGAGAGAGAGAGAGAGAATGAATATATGGCAAAAGGAGGTGGTCATCAGGAAGGAGCTACTGCATCCCACAAGATAGGGACAGGCAAGATGGTACAGCCTACAACTTCTATAATCCCTTGCTTCTGGCAATGATGGATATTGTCGATGGGACCATCTGAAGTCCAAAACATCTGAAGGGCACCAAGCTATGTCCCTGCTCTAGGCAGCCTTTAGAAAGCCCATTTCAGATTTTGAAAATCATGTACCCAGATCTACATACTGATTCTACTTGATCAT
Organism: Gambelia wislizenii; assembly: GCA_030847615.1. Lineage (NCBI taxonomy): Eukaryota > Metazoa > Chordata > Lepidosauria > Squamata > Crotaphytidae > Gambelia > Gambelia wislizenii. Next base: position 362,640,294 of record JAUMIR010000003.1, read on the forward strand.
GTCTTGCTTCCCTGAGAGCATTTTGAATTCCAAGTATTATCTCCATACTAATTACTTTGAAGGCAAACACAACCAAACCTTCACTTGTTAGTTCTAAACACCACGCTCTCATTGCCAGACCAAAAATAAACTGGAAACATGACCAAATGTTTTAAAGCAGGATGAGGGCACCGCTCCCAAAAAAATGGTGGTGTCACAGCAATGCAAAGACAAATCGTTATTAGATTCCAGAGGCTGCAAAGACTCTGAGGCTGGCGCCCGTGGAGCTAATAATTCAGGAATGAATGGATCCCTCAGTGCACTTTACAGCAATTAAAAATGTATATTTTATAAACTGGCACTCCTTTTGCTTCATTTGTGCTAATTAACCACAATGCAAAGCATTATCCCGATATACCAAACTACACATTTTAACAGCCTTATAAACAGGGCACCAGGACAGAATTCTTTACATGATTAGGAGCACAAAATGGGACCATATTAATTTGTCACTAGGAAAAAAAAAGAGCAAGGCTGGAAACAATCCAACACTTCTCAGTAAGTGTTGTTTTACTAGCATGGCACTGTTGTTAAGTAGATTGTACATGAACTTCCAGCCTGCCTAGGTGAATGCCAGGAAACAATTGTATCACTGTTCTTATAAATTGTGTAAGGTGTTGCAGTACTCAGCTGCCCCCATCTCCCTCTGACACTGTTTCCTGCAGTAGCTTATCTCAATGACATTTATTTCAGCCACAAATCATTTAAATCCAACTTAGCACCAAGACATATAGTTCATAAATTCTACTAACAGTCTGCAGACTTATAGTACTCAAAGCCACAATTCCAAAAATGTACTTGTTTGTTTCCATACCCACCTACCAATAATTCAGGAATATAATTATTTCCATCAATATGTGAGCTCTTACCAAATTCCACAGCTAAATCTGGGGTGCATTTTCCAAACTAAAAAAGACCAAATTTGCAGTTCTGGTCCTGCAATCTGAATTCAAACAACTACACTTAATTTAAGATGTCTCCTGTTTTCAATAAACAGCATAGGCATTCCTCAGTTAACAAAACTTCTGACAAAGAAGCTTCTTTTTACAAAGTGTTTTTATGCCCTCAGGCCCCACTTTTCCTCTCTGTCCTCTTGTCTAGCTGGAAGGGTTTTTTTAGCACCATCTGCACTGGGAGAATGGTAAAGGAAGACTGGAGAAACAGACTTTCTGTGTCAGTTTGCAGGGAGCATATTGCAGTAAACAATGCCACCCATGAGTTGAGAAGAATGAGATTCTGCTCTCACAGTCCTACTGCTGCTGTGGGTGTCTGCCTGCAACAGGCAAAATAAACAGCAGTTGCCTTACTAAGCATGTGCAAACAGCAAAATAGAGATAAAAGAAGAAAGCAGATAATCTGCCTTGCCAGCAAATTAAAGAAGCATAGATCTGTAAATGTGGCCACCGAAATGGAAATGATAAGAAAAGTGAAGGCCTATGACATTTTAAAAACCATGCTTGGATGCATTTGGAAGGAGCTTTCAAGTGGTCTCTAGAAGATACAAAATGTTTTTGTTTACTTCTGCAAGGATTAGCTGACCAGATTGTTTCATTTCACCTGTGTATATTGTTAGCTTGAATAAAAATTTTCTGAAACATATCAAACTGCTCTTCTTTTTTTGTGGTGTAGGAACCTATCACTAGTCTTTCCACATTAATCCTGCTTCTGGTACCAAATTTTCTGTTAAAGAAGTAATGCTCTAGGAACAAATCTACTTCATTAACTGAAGTATACCTATACCTTTATTTTATCCCCCACACACACACAATTAATACCCCCACCTTCAAGAGCATTATCAAACTGGATTGTGATTTTTAAAAAATTGACACAACATAATGAAATGAATACACAAAAGGAATATGGCACTGCTCTAAAAGTAGCATAAAATAGAAACAAAGTAATCAAAAATAATATGTCAATGACTAAGAACATGAAAGGTCTTCCCCTAGAAAGAGACATCCTGGTGACATGTCAAGCAATCCTGCCTGCAAAAAAAATCATTCCACCGAAAAGACTCCTTTCCCAGTAATCATGAGCCACATCTCAGATCAAAACTGGAGAAGAGATATAATGATGAAATCACACTGAAAAGCAATTCCACCTAAACAGAAAGAACTTCTTTACTGTAAGAACTCTCTGACAGTGGAATAGACTGCCTTGGCAGGTGGTGGGCTCACCTTCTTTGGAGTTTTCTAAACAAAATCTGGCTGCCAGTCCTGAAAAACACTAAAATCAAAACTCAAACTTGCAAATGAACTCCACCCAGGAACAGGGTGATTTCCAGCAGACCATTTGCCAAACAGACACTAATCCTCCTTGCATATCTCCACCCAGAAACTAGCCATTCAAATACACAAATTTACATATACTCCCCAACAGGGGTTCACAGTATATAAACCCCACACACACTCCTACTCAACCATTCTCTGAAGATGCCAGCCACAGATGCAGGTGAAACGTCAGAAAGAAACTATTCCAGAACACGGCCTCACAGCCCAGGGGGAAAAACCCCAAGGAAAATCTACGGATGCCAGCCATGAAAGCCAAGTTTGGATGGCCATGTTTAGGAATGCTTTTGTTATATTTTCCTGCAAGGCTGGGGGTTGGAGTAGGTGGCCCAATCCAACTATATGATTCTACTGGAAATCACTCATTGGGGAGGGGAGATGGTGCCTCTTGGTAACTTGGTCTGAAGGCATAAAAAGCTTTAAATGCTAAGGCTAGTACTTCAGATTGCACCTATAAGGAAAAACCATAAACCTAGCACAGCTGGTATAATACACTCCTAACATCTACAGAAGCACCTCTCCTTTTACAAACCTGCCTGTGACTTTAGATAGTGGGAAACACATATCCCAGGGACATGATGTGTCAGTGACATAGAGCACCTGCTTAGTAGTAGCCCCTGAACTACAAAAAAAACCTTCCCACCACAGTGTGACTAGAGTCAAATAATGAAATTGTTTTGGTATTTAAATCTCAGGTTTCTTTGTTTTAACTACATCTGCTCCTTCTGATTTTATTAACACAATGTGTTTTAATTACTTTATTATTTCCACACTGCCATGGTATCTCTAAGAATGAAGGGTGGTTTTTAATTTTTTTTTAAATAATAATCAATAATAGCACCAGTCAGTAGGCTAATAGCTGTATTCTGAGCTAGCTGTAATTTCATAACTATTTGCAGAGGCTGCCAGACGTGTGAAATATTAATCTAAACTGGAGTTTATCAGACACTGAATAACTGTGGTAAGGATGGGATACAGCTGGCACACCAGTCTAGGCTGGTAAAGAGGCCATTATAGCTGTCTTGTGTGTGTGTGTATGCTTCTGTATAATTTAAGAATAAAAACCTTGACTACTTCTAAGAACAAAAGGTCGTACAACAGCAGAGTCTAATTAATTCATCCATACACTGTCTCTTTAACATGGGTAATGATGCTACAGAACCAGAAGTCTACACAACTGTCTTTTGAGACTGACATATTCTTACCTCATTTTGATTTTAAAAAAATTACCTGACACATACACGGACCTAAACCAGGGTGGGAATAACAAGGTCCTCCACATATTGTTGGACTGCAACTCCCAGCTTTCCTCACCATTGGCTATGCTAGCTTTGGCATGCAGTCTGACAACATCTGGAGGGCTGCATGACTCCCACTTCTGAGCTGTGCTAGTCTCAAACAGAGTAAACTCACTGAAACAATGAAATACACACAAGCATTTGGCTTTGCATTCAGCCGTTGATTTAATGGGAATAGCAATTACATTTAGACCATTAATCATAATACTTTTAAACAAACAGTGGCTGAAATTCAAATTTGATTTTTTATATAACAATCTGCTTAAATCTTTCCCTCATAATTATGTAATAGTCTTACCCATTTGCCAATACATCAGTCAGTTTACATGATGTGTGCATGGGTATTTAACCTCTTCACCAGCACTTAATCAGTCTTGGCATCTTTGCAACTAACTCAAATTAACCCTTGGTTGTAAAAGAAATAGGGTAAATAATTTGCAAATGGAGGGCAGGTAGGTTCATGCATCAGTTTTCAACTGTTCTCTGGAAAACCCACTAATCTGATCACCTCCATCAAAATCTTTGAAGACAAGACATTAATAGTTGGCAACTTCATCCACACCTAAGGCAGTTCAAGTTGTATATGGGCAGGAATATCAGTCAAAACAATTTCAGTTTTCAAATATCTGGAACCAATTAGCTGAAGGGGAAAGTTTCCAAAGGGCCACCCATTAATAAACACAAAATAATTTGTGTCTGCTGTCTTGTTTGTGATAATTTTTTTATTGCTACCTCAGTTTCAGATGTCACAGTAATTACTTCCACATTCTGATTAAAACATGAATTGAAGCCACATGTGAAAAGACTCACTTTCTCATCAAAAACACAGGAATAAGCTCATTTTAAGTTATTGAAACACTGACAGCTACGAAAAGAGCTGCCTTATTACTGAACTTTATTTTTTGAAAAATTAACCCACAGAACTCCTAAGTTTCACTGCCCTGAAGCAATAAACCATTGTAATAGCTCCTAATTGAATCCCTTCAAAAGAAAATTAGTTAACCCTTCGATGAAAAAGTAACTAGGCTTGCTCAAAGCTTTACAGTAATTAGAAGATTAAGAGATCTATAAAAGACAGGCAGGACCACTGAGACAAACTGAAAGACCCAACAAATTTCCTTGGTTTATTATATACTTATTTTGATTTACAATCTCTCTTAGCCAAAGGTTTAGGATGCTTAACAGCAATTTTATGTCAGGGAAAAAGAAAATTGGAGCCATGTTGTCAGAGACCTCAAGATAAGATCAACATCTTAGGGGAGACTAAAAGAAAACTAGATGTTTTGGGGGGGGGAGGAGTCTATTTCCAAATATATTAGGCATATTTTGACCAGCTGGATCTCATCACTTTTCCACAGGGCAGCTAATCTTTATAGTGGTCACAGACCAAGTCCCACACTAAAGTTTAGGAGGAGTGGCAATGGTGTTTCAGCCTCCCTACCTGCCCCCAGTTTCCTGCTTCCCTGCTGGTATTGACATCTATTCCCACTTTGTTTGAATCATAGAATCATAGAGTTGGAAGAGACCACAAGGGCCATCCAGTCCAACCCCCTAACATGCAGGAATAAACAAATCATTCCAGACAGATGGCCATCCAGCCTCTACTTAAAAACCTCCAAAGAAGGAGACTCCACCACACTACAAAGCAGTGTATTCCACTGCCAAAGAGTTCTTATTGTCAGGAAGTTCTTCCTAATGTTTAGGTGGAATGTCTTTTCCTGAATTTTGTATCTATTGCTCTGTATCCCAATCTCTGGAGCAGCAGAAAACAAGCTTACATCATCTTCAGTATGACAGCCTTCAAATATTTAAACACAGCTAATATGTTACCTCTTAACCTTCTCTTCGACAGACTAAACATACCCAGCTCCCTAAGCTGCTCCTCATAGGGCAATGCTTCCAGACTTCCCACCATCCTGGTCGCCGCCCTCTGCACACGTTCAGAATGAACACAATATTTGGAAATTTAAGTAACAAGAAAGAATACTTCTGCCTCCATGCACCTACCCATTGCATCTGCAAAAGGTGCAGTAAAAGCACCTTCTCATCCATGAATGTAAAACCTAAAGCCATGACCTTTCATTCACTAGAAACCTATTCTTTCCTTATGCCCCCAGAATATTCATTCTTTTTCTGTGCTTTTCTTCAAACCTCTAGGTAGTGTACACAGATCAGGTAGCAAGCTGTGGCCACATTTTCCCTTAACATTTAGCCCTGAAATAGCTAGGATTTTAAATGTGTTGGGTCTCAATGAAACTATGAATGCTGCCTAATAGTTGTATTAGTGTTTAAAGACTTGCAGGATACTGGAATAGCAGGTATGAGCCAACAGAGACCAAAGTGCAAAGTAGAATTTTGGGTACTATAGTTAATTTTCTTCAGTAACCAAACAACTCCATCCTGTTCCCACCAAAGCTTATGAACAGATTTAGCACAGCACTTAGGAAAATACCCATGATAAGGGCAGTTACATACTTAGATTTTCCTTCGGGGGGGGGAGTTCGGGCTATGAGCCCGTGTTCTGGAATAGTGTCTTTCTGACATTTCACTGCATCTGTGGCTGGCATCCTCAGAGAATAGTTGGGTAGGGGTGTGTGTGTGGAGTTTATATGCTGTGAACCCCTGCTGCGGAGAATATGTAAATTAGTGTAATTGAATGGTTAGTTTCTTGGTATAGAAATGCAAGGCTCCTAGTGTCTCTTTGGCTAATGGTTGGTTGATAGCCCATATCTGCTGGAAATCCCCCTGTCCTGGAGTGGAATTCCTTTATATGTGTTGAGTTTTTATTCTATTGTATTTCAAACCTTGGAGCCAGATTTTGTTTACTTTTAGGGTTTCTTCTTTCCTGTTGAAGTTGTCCAGGTGTTTGTGGATTTCAATAGCTTCTATGTGCATTCTGACATGATAGTTGCTGGCCTGGTCCATAATTTCTGAGTTTTTAAATAACATTTTGTGTCCAGGTTGGTTTATCACATGTTCTGCTACTGCTGATTTTTCTGGCTGGCCCAGTCTGCAGTGTCTCTTATGTTCCTTGATTCATGTTTTTCACACTGCTTTAGTGGTTCCTATGTAAACTTGTCCATAGTGGCATGGTATGCAGTAAACTCCTGCAGCTGTGAGAGGGTCTCTTTTGTCCTTCGCTGAGCGTAGCATTTCTTGGATTTTTCTGGTTGGTCTATAGATTGTTTGGAGGTTGTGTTTCCTCATCATTTTCCCTATTCAGTCTGTGACTCCTTCGATGTATGGTAAAAATACCTTCCCTTTGGGTGGCTGTTTTTCTTCTTCATTCCTATGTTTTTTTCTGGGTCTGGCTGCTCTTGTGATGTCTGATCTGGAGTAACCATTAGCCTGTAGGGCCCAGTTTAGGTGCCTCAGTTCTTCCTCCAGGTAGTGGGGTTCGCAGATCCTTTTTGCATGGTCTACCAATGTTTTTATTGTGCTTCTTTTTTGTCCTGGGTGATGACTGGAGTTCTTGTGTAAGTATCTGTCTGTGTGGGGAGGTTTTCTGTATACCTTGTGGCCTAACCATTGGTTTGGTTTGCAGATGACTAGGACATCCAAGAATGGCAGTTCCTTCCTTTTCTTTTTCTATCGTGAATTGGATGTTTGGGTGGATGCTGTTCAGGAATGAGACCAAGTCTTCTTCTCCGTGGTTCCAAATGGTGAAAGTGTCATCCACATATCGGAACCATGTTGTGGGCTTTTTTGGTGCTGTTTCCAGGGCTTGCTTTTCAAAATATTCCATGTAAAAGTTTGCTACCACGGGGCTCAGGGGGCTGCCCATGGCTGCCCCATCAGTCTGTTCATAGAATTCGTTATCCCACTGGAAGTAGCTTGTGGTGAGGCAGTGTTTGAACAAGGCTGTGATGTCCTCAGGAAATATTTGTTGTATGGGTGCCATGGTGTCCTTCTGGGGACTTTGGTGAACAAGGAGACAACATCAAAACTGATCAGTCTGTCTTCAGATTCCAGTTCGATGTTCTTGATTTTTTTTTATTTTTTTTTTAATGAAGTGAGCTGAGTCTTTGATGTAGTGAGAGGTTTGTCCTATGTGGGTTTGTAATTGTGTGGCCAGAAACTTGGCCAAGTCATACATGGGGGATCCAATGACACTCACTATGGGTCGGAGTGGAATGGAATCCTTGTAGATCTTGGGAAATCCATATAGTCTTGGTGGGAGAGCCTCTGATCTGCATAGATTTTGGTGTATGATTGGCTGAGTTGATGAGTACTTGAGCAAGGCATTTGTTTTTCTGGTAATGTTGTTGGTTGGGTCTTGCTTGAGTTTTCTGTATGTTGCCGGGTCCAAGAGTTCCCTTATTTTTTTGTCTGTATTTTTCTGTTTCCATGATTACTGTGGCATTGCCTTTGTCTGCTGGGAGAATAATGATTTCTGGGTCTGCATTGAGATCCTTGATGGCTTTTCTTTCTTTTATGGTTATCTTGCTGGGTAGTGGTTTTGCCTTCCTCAGGATCCTTGTTGTTTCTCCTCTTATCTCTAATGCCTCTTCCTCCAGGAGACGGTAGAGGACAGATTCAACATGGGCGATGATGTCTTCAACTGGGATTCTGGTGGTGGTAACTGCAAAATTGCCTCCTTTGGACAGGATGGATGTTTCTTCTTTTGATAGTTGCCATTCTGTTAGGTTGATAATAGTCCGTGCTGTGTTCAGCTGGGGTTTCTCTTGGTGTTTGTGGCATTTGTCAAATTTTTGTTTTTGCCTTTCAGTGTGAATCACCATATCTTTTTCCATTTTTCTGTAGTTACATACTTATTTAAGAAAAAACATACCCACTGCCAGGAAATCCTCAACTAAAAGCTTCCACTAGGCACTGACACCAAAAACACACTGAACACCAAACTGATTCAACAGGTGATGGTAATTTTATGTGGCAGTTCTGACCTGGTGAACACTTTCCTTCCAGAATCCATGACTGAGATCCAAGCATTAGTAATGCAGGCTGGCAATAACTTACTTGCCAATCTTCTCTAAGCCATTTCATGACAGGAGCCAAAATGGGGAAAATGTTTTCCAGAGTTTAAATGGTGACACAATACTTATGTCAAAATTCTTAACAATTCTATTATTTTAAGTTTATGAGGATAGTTTATTGGGTTTGGTCTTTTAGTTGATTACATTTTCAAAGAATGTGAATGTGTATATGTGTGCGTGTGTCCCTGCACTTCATTAAACAAGCTGGTTCATTTACACTTAAAGGAGAAAAAAATAAATGTTCTTAGTCTGTGGAATGTAGAAATTGAGCCAACATTTAAGCAATTACTGAATTACCATTAATTACCGAAGTCAATACTTCTTCCTCTGAAAAGGGCTGAGAGAGAGTGAGTGCTAAAATGCCATTTTGAAAAAAATTAAGTATTCTCTCAAATACCTAAATGCCATTTCATCTGCCGTGGTCATTGACTGGGAAGCAAGTCAGTAAACAACCACTTGGAAATAGCTCATAGTCTACACAAAAAGAAATAGAGCTCGGTTTCATTCAAGCTCTAACTTGTCAGATATTTCCATCTACTTTCCTGAACTACCTATCCACGATATTTTGAGTGTATAACATTTCAAGGAAACTAACATTATTGAAAATTAATATTGCAAATAGATTAGGCAAGATGAAGCTATCTATCTATATGACACAGTCCTAATTGTAGATATTTTGACAGCCACTGGTTAACCGAAGAATTTTCTCAGCATGGTACCTTCCTGACATTTTTGAACACAACCTCTTTAAGCACCAGCCAGTGCGGATAACAGTTGGGATGATGGGATCTATAGTTCAAAACATCTGGATGTTATCAGGTTGGGGGAGGGTATTAAACTTTCCTAAATGATTAACTCCAGGGAAGAACTTTTATCTTTTATCTTTGGCTTTAGCAACACCAAACCCACTTGGAAAATGAACTGCCTTCCATCAAGGCTGACATTTACAAGCTTTGTTAGAGCCCTCCTTTTCCACTTTCTATCATTAATTAAGACACATAAAGTATGTCACTAAGACTAGATTCCAAATGGCCTGTCTCCCCCATATGCTGACTCAGTGGCTGTTTTCATAATACATTTTCATTCCAGCAGTTTTAAATGCTGGGGTGTGAAAGACGGGCTGTGTCCACAATGACCACCTGCAGAGTTGTTCCACTTCGACAGGACGCCAAGGAGAAGGTTTTCTGGAGAGATTTCTGCAAAAGACTTCAGGCTGAGAAGGAAAAATTCCTTCACCCCAGCACACTGCCTTGAGCTCTGGCTTGCCAAATAAAGACAGCAACAAGGCCAGCCTTCACTCAACTTGAGGGCTTTAATCTTTGTTTGCAGTATATTTACAATAAATATACAGAGTATAGGACAATCTCTCTTAAACCAACAAACTGCTTCGTCAACCACCATCCACAACAAACCCACACTGGAGATAATTCCCATCTCCTTTTTATAGGCAGTTAAACAATGCCTGTTACATCAGGCATCTCAGATGTGCATACTCTCAAGTGCTAACTCACATACACACCTGCCACTGGAGCTTAACTACTTTCATTACTAAGCTTACAGCTCCATCTTGTGGTCACATCCATGTCATTTCCTGACATTAAACTCTGTCCCTTACATGTCTAAGATGCCTGGGAGGTGAGAAAATACACAGTGAAGATACCCTCAGAATATTACATTCCCCAGCCTGCACCTCAGACAGCTGCTTCTGCTCCTAGACTGGGCTTCATCACAATGTGATATAGTAAATACAGTTTAAAAATATAGAAATTTATTGTTATTGACCATCAAGTCAACTTCAACTTACAAAACCAATAATGAGAGACCTCCAAGAGCCTCAGTCATCAACAGCCCAGATAAGGTCCTACAAACTCAGGATCATGGCTTCTCCTCTTTTCTTACTGCCGTCCACTTTACCAAGCATTACCATCTTTTCCAATTAGTCATGTTGTTGCATGATATATCCACAATATGGCAGTCTCAGTTTAGTCATCTTGGCCTCTTGTCAAAGTTCAGGTTCAATTTGCTCTAAGGCCCATTCATTTGACCTATTGGCAGTCCACATTATCCACAGAACTATCCTCCAGCACTGCATTTCAAATGAGTTGATTCTTTTCCCACAGCTTTCTTCACTGTTCAGTTTTTACAACCATATGCACAAATCAGTAATACAATGGCATGGATGATTCTGACTTTGGTATTCAATGATATACAGTATCTTTACAATATATGACTGCCTTCATGGCTGCCTTTCCAAAACTTAAGTCTTCTAATTTCCTGACTGCAGTCTCCATTTTCATTAATGACTGAGCCAAGGTATAGAAATTGTTCAACTATTTCAATTTCTTCATCACTAATTTAAAATAATGTAAATAATCTGTGGTCAGTTTTTTTTTTCTCTTCTTAATATTCAACTATAATCCTGCTTTGGCACATTCTTCCTCAGTGGTCATTTTAAGTCTTTGCTATTTACTGCAAGTAATATAGTGTCATCTGCTTACTTAAATTATTGCTGTTCTTTCCACCAGTGTTCACACCTGCTTCTTCTAAGTCTAATTTTACTTTCTGTGTGATATGTTCTGTGTATAAATTAAATAGATAGGGTGATAAAATGCAACCTCGTCTAACCTATTGACCAATGGGAAACCAGTAGCTCTCTCTATATATAGCAGCAGCTTCAGCCTCTAGAGCTCGGTGTACAGGAGTGAGGCAAACAGGAGAGAGGACAACAGGGGTGTTTGGCATGGGCGTGGTGGAAGAGACAGCATAAGGTTAATCTTAGAAAATCATTAGCAACTGCCTTGTGGAATGCACAGTTCTAATGTAACAGGGGCATAGGAGCTTTTCTGAGAAACAAGGTTGACAGACATTAGGTGGAGGGGGGATACTAGAGGAGTTTGGACATGGAAGCCTAAAGTTCTCTTTCAGTGACTACTTAAGAAGACTGAATATGGCCAGTGAGGGAGCTGCTGCAGTCACCTGCAACGTGGAATGTTTGTCTTCTTGCCAGAGGATGTGGGGAGCTATGCCTGCAGCAAGTGCAAGTTGGTGGCCTTGCTAGAAGAGATGGTCAAGCATCTTGAAGACAGGTTATCTATTAGGGAGAAAGAACTTGGACTTAGTGGAGAAGACTATCCTGGATGCAGAACAAAACAGGGAGGTGTCTGCGGAGGAGGCCATCCCCCTACAAAGGAAATGAACACTTGGAGGAATGAGACAGAGAAGTAGAAGGGCCAGGGATCATTCAGCCAGTTTGAAGCTACAGAATCGATTTGAAGCTCTCTCTCTTTCCAGAGAAGAAGAAGAGCAGCAATGCCAGGCCTAAGGGAACACACAGGAAACCTTAATGAATCCAGCACATGAAGCGGACTCTGCCAAGACTTGAAGGAGAAGGGTGGTGGTGGTAGAGGATTACCTGTAACCATAGATTACCTGTAACCTGTAACCATCGAGTGGTCTTCTGTGAATTCACACAGTGGGTTACTCCTGTGCCTGCACAGAGCAGTCGGAATCTTCTTGAATCACTAGGCAGAATAGTATTTGATACATTTTTGGGGCTAACTCCGCCCATCCCGGTGCTTCCCTTAAAAGGTGCTCCCACCTAATCCCCTCAGTTCCATAAAGGACGCTGCAATTAGCTGCATCAGGAACATTAAAGCATATATGCCATAGAAGGACATAGAGGGGAAGGATGGGCAGGTGTGTGTGAATTCACAGAAGACCACTCGAAGATATATGGTTAGAGGTAAGCAACCTGACCATCTTCTTCATGGTCTCTGTGAATCCACACAGTGGGTAGATTAGCAAGCTTCATGAGCAGGAGGTGGATATGTCTTGCACAGAAACACGACAAGGACAGTTATAGTGATCAAAAACCAACCAGATTTATTAACAGTAAATTTAAATCACCTCATGTACTCACTGAAGGGAGGACAAGCGCACAGCCCTTCCAAAAGCAGCCTCGCTGCGAGAATGAGTGTCAAGTCTGTGGTGAGAGATAAAAGTCATAGGTGTGGCCCAGGTAGCTACCCAACAAATGTCCTCCAAGGAAACACCTGATAGAAAGGCAGCTGAGGATGATACGGCTCTGGTAGAATGGCCCCGAATTTGTTCGGGCAGAGGCTTACGAGCCATCTCTTAGCACATCTTGATCATGGAGACCACCCATTTCGACAATTGCTGGGAAGAAATTGGGGCACCCTGCCTGAAATCTGCATAATACACAAATAGGTGTGGATCCTTTCAAATTGCATCAGTTCTTTGAGTGTAGAATGCAAGAGCCCTCCGTACATCGAGGGAATGTAGGGCCCATTCAAAGTCATCCTTCGGATACTGCATGCGGTCAACCTTAATGTCTCTACCTCCGAGTGCCAGACCCTCCCATTCTTGATGGTGAGCAGGTCTGTTGGATAAGGCAGGCGGATGAATCGATGTCGAGCGAGACAGAGGAGCAGAGCAAATCATGGCTGCCAGGGCCACCAAAGAGTCACTAGAATTGCATTCGATCGGTCTCAACGAATCTTGGAGACTACCCGAGTCAAGAGAAGGAACAGTGGAAACAGGTAACGAAGAGGACAATATTTACAGCACCATCTGTTGTTGGAAGTCGCAAACAGGTCCACCTCTGGGATGCGCCAGTGACAGAACAGGTAATGGACCACTTCGCGGTGCACCATCCACTCGTGGATAGAAGAACTCAAATGGCTGAGTCCATCAGCAAGAGTATTCTTCTCCCCCGGCAGATGGATGGAGAGAGGGAGCACCTTCCTCGAGACGCACCAGTCCCAAATCTGCATGGTCCATGACAACAGGGAAGGGGATGTGTCCCTCCTTGTTTATTCAAGTAAAACATCACTGTTGTGTTGTCTGTTACCAGCAGCACCGTTTTCCCTGCTACCAGACGCTCGAAAGCTCAATGTGCTTTTTGAACATCCATGAGTTTGAGAACGTTGATGTGGAGGTCCTTTTCATTGGCATTCCACACACCCTGAATCTCGAGACCTTTGAGGTGAGCTCCCCATGCCCTCAAGGATACATCCATGGTGAGCTCAACATCGGGCTGAGGAGGTTCGAACGACATATCTGAGAGAACATTGGGGGATTGCAGCCACCAGTGCAGGGAGCGACAGACTGTTTGGGGCATAGTTAACTGCTTGCAGGGAGAGTCTCGTACCGGATTGAAGACATCCAGGAACCAAGTTTGTAGTGGGTGAAAACAGTTTGGCAAGGAATGTGACTGCTGTTGTGGGAGCCATGTGGCCAAGGAGGACCTGCACCAGATGGACCGAGATTCGTCGGGCCCAAAGACAATGTGCGATCAAAGCCATCATGACCTCGAAGCCTGTTGGAAGGTGCGCCCTTGCCATTGTCAAGTCTAGAAGAGCCCCAATGAATTGGACAGTCTGAACAGGATCGAGATGAGATTTCTCGAAATTCACGATCAGTCCCAGAGAGTCCAACAAATTCAGGGTTAGGCGCACATCCTGGAGCAGTTGAAGCCGGGAATTGGCAACCAGCAGCTAGTCGTTGATGTAGGGAACTACGACTATACCGCGCTGACAGAGGAAGGCAGCTACAACTGACATGCACTTTGTGAAGACTCTCGGACCCGTGGAGAGACTGAAGTGCAGGCATCTTTTCCCATCTGAATAGCCAGGAACCGTCTGTGAGCTGGATGGATTCCCACATGAAAATACAAATCTTTGAGGTCTAGTGATGCAAACCAGTCTCCTCGTTGCTAAAGAGGCAGGATGGTGGATAACGTGACCATCCAAAATGTCTTCGGAATGATGTACTTGTTTACCCTTCAGAGGTCAAGGATCGGACGGAGGCCTCTGTCCCTTTGGAGACCAGGAAGCACCTTGAAAAGAAGCAGAGGTGACATCGGTCTGGGTCAACAGTTTCGATGGCTCTATTTTGCACCAGAGTCTTCACTTTCTTGAGGAGGGGAGGGGAGGGCGGTGTTTTTCGAATCCAACCCACCAGAGGCAGCATCTCAAATTCAATCCAGTAGCCAGAATGGATGATGCAAAGGACCGATTGGTCTGTTGTTATTGAGGACCAGGTGTCCTGACAGATGGTCTCTGAACAGGGGAGTCTAGGAGAAACAAACAGGGAAAGGTGAAACGATTAGAACCGGCGCTGGCCCTGATCTTTTGATCTCTGCTTCGATGGGGCCCGACAACATGAGGCAGAGGTCTGGCTCCTCACTGATAAAGTGGTCAAAGCAGGTTGTTGGAATCAGGAACACCTGGTAAACTGAGGCGTGCATCCCCTTCTATGTAAGTGGCTGTAAGAAGTAGAATGCCAACCCATGCGCCCTCTATGACAGAACCCAGAAGGAGGACGATGTCATACCATATTTCCTGGTGGTGTTCTTCATCTTCACAGTGAACTCCAATTTTTCGTCTGTAGCTACGTTGAAGAGATATGAATGGTCCAACGCCATGTCCTCTGAGGAAGCCTGTTGTGAAAGCCCCGATGAACGCAGTCACACGTGCCTCCATAAGGCAATGGAACCAGCGATGGTTTTGGCAGCACAGTCGGCTACGTGCCGGGACGAATTCATTTGTTGTCCCGCCAATAACTGGGTTCAGATTGAATGGCCTCCGCCAACCTTCGCCTCTCGTCTGGTAAGTCCTGCAAAAGAGGGCTCATTCTTTCCCAGAGGGCCTGTTGGTATGCACCTATGCACGCGGAATAATTGGTGATGCAAAAACTCAAGCCGGCCATGGAGTACAATTTCTTGCCTATGATATCAACCTACCATTCCTCTGGATCAGAGGGTGTCAACTGCATACGACGTTGCCTTCGCTACTGCGAGGCTTCAACAATTACTGAATTGGGCCGTGGGTGCTCCTTCAGCCAGTCAATGTCGTTGCCATCCACTCGGTACAGGTGGTCTATATGCTTGGATGTGGACGGTATCGATGACAGGTTCTCCCATGAACCCTGCGTCAGTTTGAGACGTGATGGCAGGACTGGTATGCTTGCAACAGGTGGAGCTTTGGATTTAATCCTCTAATATATAGGATCCATGAGATCAAACTCCTTTTCTTCCACCCTCAAGTCCAGAGCATGTCCCATTCTAACCATGTGTTCTGTAAAGGACCGTACATCGTCTGTTGGAGAAGATGAATCGTCGCCCAAAAGATCCAGTGGAGACGACGGAAATCTGGGCACATGTGGGCTGGAAGAGTCCGAGGAGTATGAAGAAGACGAAAAAGGACACAGGGTTTTGCCCCGACGTGGGCTCATGCGAAGTTGTGGAAAAGCCAGTAACTGTGGAAGAGGTTGAACTTCCACTTGAACTGGGGACACCTGACTAGCCGCTTCCTTTGTAACAGGTTTAGGGAAGTGGTAGTCCTTTAGCACATGCTGCTCAGTAACGTGGAGCCAAGGAGGAGAGATATACCTGTCCCTGCTCAAGACATCAAACTGCGGCCAAAGGGCAAGAGTAAGATCTTGAGCCCTACTGAGAGTGGAGCAAACTATGTCAAAGGCACCGTACTGACGCTCAAAGGCTGAAACAGGAGGTGATAGAGTTGATGATTTAGGCAGCACCTCCTCGGAACTGTCTTCAACATCCACGTCAAGAGACCTCGACTCTATATGTCCAGTGGCAAAGTCCTTCCCCAGAAGCTCGTCACAGGAGACTATCAAAGTGAACAACAGAGCTCATCGAGGTGGAGAGGCTTCCTCATCAGAATCATCACCAACACACACCTAAATGATCTCCAAGGAAGGTGCAGGAGAAGCCTCTCAGGATGGAGTACAGGATCGAGCCCTATACTCGGATTCAACAGCTGCAACCGAAGCCATAGTTGGGGTGGACTCTCACACAGAAGCCGCCTTCGCTGCAGTCTGGTGGTGTGTCTCAGGCTGGTGTGTTACACCAGCCGTGGACAAAGGCTGAGCTGATGATTCAGAAGAAGTATGTTTTTCCTTCTTCTCCTTCTTACTCTTTTCCTTCGAGGAGGTGGAGGAATCATGCTCCCGAGTGGCAGATTGTTTCACTAAGGACTGATCCTGGCCAGCCTTGGATGGTCCAGGAGAAGAACGGTTTTTACCCAAGTCAGGGCGTTTCTAGCGGTCTCTATCCCGAGAGGAGTCAGATGACTTCTCATGCTTATATGAAAGGGTGGCTGCTTCTGGATCGGATGCTATGGACTGGTGATGGGACAGAGCACAGGACCGATGGCATTTCGACGTCCGACTCACCGTTGTCAAACAGCCACCCTTTGAAGTTGAAGAGTGGTCACCCGTTGTAGAAGCCGATGAAGGGATCAGTGTCTTCTCATCTAACAAAGACTTCAGTCGAGATAACCATTGTTTCCTCGCCTGTGGCATAAAGTCACGGCAGTGAACACAGGCGTCAATGTTATGGGCTTCACCCAAACATATGAGGCATCTTGAATGGCCATCAGAAGCAGGGAGCTTGGCCTGGCAGACAGAACATCTTTTAAAACCAGTGGATTTAGAAGCCATAATATCCAAAGTTGTAGCCGAAGAGCAGTCTAACAGTCCGAGTCAAAACACCAGAGCAAAGACCGAGAACACTCCGAGGGGCAAAGCAGGCGAAGTCAGACAGTCCGAGAGTCAAAATCCAAAAAGCGTATAAACAGAGCCAAAGGAAAATCCAAAAAGCAAAATCCAAAAAACTGTCAGAGTCAGAAAATGTGAGGAGATCAAAGCACTAGCGAGAGAGGTTCCTAACTGCTGCTTACACGGCAGATGAAAAGGAACTGAGGGGAATTAGGCGGGAGCGCCGTTTAAGGGAAGCACCGGGATGGGCGGAGTTACCACCAAAATGTATCAAAAACATTTAGGATCACTACCTAGTGATTCCAGAAGGTTCTGAAAGCGCAGGCACAAGAGTAACCCACTGTGTGGATTCACAGAAACCACGAAGAAGATGCAGTAGTTTGCAAGCCTGACAAAATGTCTCAGGAGGTATGCTGTCTCCCTGGGGCAAAAATTCAAGATGTAACAGAAAGGCTAACAAGACTCATCAAGCCTTCTGACTGTTATCCCTTCCTTTTGGTCTATGTGGGAACCAACAACACTGCAATGCATAGCCTTCAGAAGATCACAAGGGATTATAAGGCTTTGGGTAGGAAGCTGAAGAACCTGGATGCACAGGTAGTCATTTCATCTGTCCTTCCAGTGGAACGGCATGGCCCAGGAAGGAAGAGAAGAATAATGGATATGAACAACTGGCTGCGCAGCTGGTGCCAACGGGAACAGTTTGAATTCCTGGACCATGGGGTGCAGTTTCAGGGTGGTGGACTACTGGCAAGGGATGTGTTGCACCTCACAGCACTTGGCAGGAATGTTTTTGCTAAGACACTGAAAGATCTTATCAGGAAGGCTTTAAACAGAGTTGTGGGGGGGAGTGAGACAGTATTCATGAGGACAGGAATTCATTAAGTGCTGGAGAAAATGGACCAAATGTTTTACAGAGAACAAGGCAAATAGTACAAGAGCCCAACAGTGGGAAGAATAAAACCCTTAAAAGACAGATGGGGGGGAAGGCCCATTGTCTTAGATGTCTCTATAATTGCGTTGCAGAGGGGCGATTGCGTTGCAGAGGGGCAGGATAGAAATAAAAATTTATTATTACTATTTATTATTATTATCTATAATAATGCACAGAGCATAGTAAATAAACAGGATGAACTTGAATTCTTAGCACAGCAAAACAAATATGATATAATAGGCATCACTGAAACTTGGTGGGGTGAATCTGATGATTGGAATGTAGGAATAGAAGGGCACACCCTATTTCAGAGAAATAGACCAAACAGGAAGAGTGGTGGACTAGCATTATCCGTTAAGGATGTGTACACCTGTGAACAGATACCTAACTTAAATCCTGGGAACCAGGTTGAGAGCATCTAGGTAAAAATTAAGGGAGAGAGAAACAGTAGGGATATCATTCTAGGGATCTCCTACAGACCTCCAAGCCAAACCGAGGACATGGATGATGCCTTCCTGGAACAGATGACCGCACATTCAGAAAGGAGAAACGTAGTAGTAATGGGGGATTTCAACTATCCTGATATTTGTTGGAAGTCCAACTCTGCCAAGAATATAAGGTCCAACAAATTCCTCACTTGCCTTGCAGACAATTTCATTGTCCAGAAAGTGGAAGAGGCAACAAGGGGATCAGATATTTTAGATCTGATACTAACCAATGGGGATGACCTGGTTAATGGAGTGGAAGTAGCAGGAGCCTTAGGGGGGGAGTGGCCATGTTCTCCTGGAGTTTGTTATACAGAGGAAAGGGGAAGCCAAGCATAGTAACACATGCATTCTACATTCACTGACTTCTGAGCCCGAGTCCATAGCCATGTCAGCATACATACCTACAAGTGTCTTTGGCCAGGTTAGACAAAAAGGTAACCTAGCCTCCCTAACAGAGTAACCCATATGAGAGTTAGCAAGACAGATGTTGCATTCTGTGCAGGACTGCCTTTGAAAATGATCTGGAAGCTTCAACAGTTTCAGAATGTAGATATCTACTTAAAGGACATAACAGAACCACATTATACTTTGCTGAAAGATCCACAAGGCCTGCCGGTTTCCTTCCAGGCCCAATCTGGAGGACCCATCTAAAGATTTAACTCCCTAGCTGGCTTAAGTCCAGCTATCTCACTTATCACCTTCTAACACACGAGACCTTTCCCAGAGTGGTGGCATCAGAGGGCAAAAAAAGGGCAAGATCTTTCTTCCAGTGGCCCTCACAATAGAACTGTCTTTATAGGACTGACTGATAAGGCCCATTTTCTTGTAACCACACAAAATGGCTAAAATGGTTGTGTCTCAGCAGAACCTTCAGGAGATAGATGTGGTATTCAAATCAAAAAGCAGTCTGGTTCAATTTGCCTTTTTTATGTTATCACTAGATATGCTGTTGAGTTTTCATTATAGATTTTCATGTTGTTATTATTATTATTATTTTGCGCCTGACAGGGCAAAGATGGATGGGGAGAAAATCTGTATTGACCAAAAAAACCCCTATGAATTTATTCAATTTGTACTCTGCAAGATTAATATACCTGCAGACATGTGGCTGGAAGTCAACCTGAAGAAAACGGAAGTTCTCTACCAGCCTGCACCACAGGATGAACACCACCATCCCCACATTGCTGTAGGCAAATCTGTGCTTATGTCCATTCAGCCGTTCACCTACCTGGGAAGCATCATCTCCTCAGATGCCAAGATTGACAAAGAGATCAATCACAGATTAGCAAAGGCATATAGCGCATTTGAAAGACTTCACAAAAGAGTCTGGAGTAACAAACACCTGAGGCAAAGCACAAAAATCAGTGTATATATAGCCATTGTACTGTCTATTCTCCTTTATAGGTCTGAAAAAAGGGTCACCTATCGCCAACACTTACGACTCTTTCAACAGCGCTGTATATGCACAATCCTAAATATACACTGGACTGACTATGTGACGAATGTTGCTGTCCTTGAGCAAGCAGGGATCACTGGCATTGAGGCCATGATATTGAAAACACAGCTGCGCTGGGCAGGGCATGTTTCTAGGATGGAGGACCATCACCTCCCAAAAATAGTACTCTATGGTGAACTCGCCACGGGTCAGTGTAAGAAGGGTGTTCCAAAAAAGTGATACAAGGACTCCCTGAAACAACATCTCAGGCTCGGCCAAATTGATCACTAACAATGGTCCGCTCTGGCCTCACATCAGGAGGCATGGAGATGCAGTATCCACAATGCTGCAGCCTTATTTGAGAGCTCATGCTGAACAAGTCTGGAAAAGAAACGACAACTCAGAAAGAATCACAACCCGGAATCATCACCCAAGGAGACCTGCTGTGTTTTCTGCAACTGGACATGTTTATCTCGGATTGACCTTTTCAGTCATCAGTGTGCTTGCAGAAAGCACGGGATGAGTCCTTCCTGAATCTTCATTTGCAAAGAACATCCAGAGAAATACAGTTGTCCCCAGAGTTGCTGGGGTTTGGTTCCAGAACCCCCCGTGGATACCAAAATCCATGAATACTCAAGTCCCCTTATGTGCAATGGCATAGCAAAATGGTGTCCCTTATATAAGGTGGCAAAATCAAGGTTTTGAATTATTATTTTTCTAAGAATATTTTCAAGCCGTGAATACTTAAATCCGTGGATACCAAATCTGTGGATACAACTGTACCTTTTATCAATGGGGGGAAATGAATTAAAATGCATACATTAATAAAAATGTACGTATATTAAATGAATGTCCATGCAGGAAAGGAAAAAGAAAAAGTCTCATAACCCAATATGGAACTTGGACAGAACAAGAATGCCAATGGCATTCCAAGAAACCCAGCAAAAATGAAACTGATAGATTTTCACATCCCAAACGCTACTCTTGCCAAGGTAGAAATTTCAAACTAAATTAAATGAAATACCCTCATCTGTCCACGTGGTTTGTCTATGTCATTGCTCAGCCACACTTTCAGCATCTTTCAAGTGGATTGGAAATTCTAACAAGTGCACTCCATGTGCCAGAGTTCACACACAGTCTCTTTGCCTGTATTCCCATCCTATAATTTTGAAATGAAGAATTGTATTGCTAGAAAAAGCAATTGATGTTTCAGAGTGGAGATTTTACATATAAGAAAAATGCTTTGTGTGCTTTCTCTTCTCTTTCTCTACGACAGAACAAGTCACATATTTACTCACCATTAGAAAATAAAAATGAGTGCTCAACTGTCTCTCTACAATGGGGGAGGGGTAAACCCTGGGACTGTATGTGGCCTCCCAAGATGTTCTTTGCAACCCCAATCCCTCTCTCCCTGACTGCTCTTTTCTGTTAAAAAAAAGGGTAGGTGAATTGCCTCTCCTTGAAGCCTCCAGGAATATGACTCATCTCTTAAATAGGCTCCCAGGCACTGTTTAATATTAAAAATGCTTTTCCCCCACACGCCAAAAAGATCAGTAATTTTTCCATCCATATCTGGGCTTTTCCTTTCTTTTGGGAGAGGGATTTTCAGTAGTCTGTGGCCCCCCAGGAGGATCCCGGGGGGGGGGGAATTGACCTCTGAATACTCTGAAGTTGCCCAGCCTTACTCTAGAACAGTGTTTCCCAACCTTTGGTCCTCCAGAAGTATTGGACTTCCAGAATTCCTGACGACTGGCCAAAGTGGCTTGGACTTCTGGGAGTTAAAGTCCAAAATACCTGGAAGGCCAAAGGTTAGGAACTACTCCTCTAGAATACTTTTGTATCAAACATCTGGGAACTTTTGATACTGAGTTAAAGAGTGGCAAGATAACACTGCATAGAAGGCAAATAAGAGCTAAAGTCCTGAATGCTTTCACTGGCTCCTGCCAGAATTTCTAGGCTGAAGTGATAGATGAGGTTTCCTGGGGCTAACATGCCAAAGCCAATTAGCCATGTCAATCCACAAGTATGCCAGCTGCCAAGGCCTAACATTATTACTGTATGATTTTAAAAAGTGAAGACATCAGCAATGTTAAGAGTTCACATAACTCCTAATTTTAAAACTTGTCTCAAAAAGATTTACTGGAGTGGCGGCAATGACCTTAGACTTTGGCCTTTGAGAAGTCAATACCAATGCTATTCATTTTCTGTAACTTGATTATACCATGCACTGTTAATCAAATTAGCTTATATTACAAGCCTGAAAAAAAATTGGATTATTGCATATTTATGCTTATGTTTCATATAACTTTCTTTTTTTAAGGGTATCAGTTCATGGCAGTATTGTCCTTGCTATATTTCAAACTGCTTATTCCACAAAATATGAGATGTTTAATATATACACAGCTAACCATTTAAGGCATCAATTTTCAAAGGGTAAAATGCATTTTGGGAGAGTGTATTGAGCACTTTCAAGCTAACGTAAAACATGCTTGCTTCATGATTCCTTTAAAACATGTGCATTTCATTTTTAATGAAGAAACCCAGATCGTTGAGATTCAACATCATTCCTTGCAAAGACTCTGAACTCAACAAGAGAAAATATGATTTTTCTCCACATGCTTACCTGACTCAACCTGCTTATCTAACCCAATGTTCAATGGACTAAAAGAGATTTTGTGTGATCCACTGATTATTAAGCCTACATATCTCTTTCAATAAATCTCCAATTACAACTATATCCCTCCTTCTGAATGTTTGGTAATCTGTTCAAGGAAGGCATCATCCAAGTCTTCAATCTGGCTTGGAGGTCGATGGCAGATTCCCACAGTGACATTACTATCGCTTCCCTCTTCTATAATTTTTACCCAAATACTCTCAGAGCATGTATTCCATGCTCTAGATCACTCCATGCACTTTCACATGTATATAATTTGAATATCATCATATGCATGTTCTTTGCATATGTATGTCCTCCTTTCCTCCTGTTTGGTCTACTTCCTTTTGAATCAGTGTATATCCCACAATTACTACATTCTTGGCATAAAGCTCATCCCATCAAGTTTCAGCAATATCTATCAAATCATACTTGATTTCCTGTGTTAAGAGTCCATGTTCATCCAGTTTATTTCCCATGTTCCATGCATTGGCATAGAGAAATCTGAAGCCATGAATCATTCTCTCCAGTTGTTTACTTAATGCTTGTAACTGCCCATTGATAAGTTCACATACGACTGCCCCAGTTTTCCCTGAATCACTGAAGCAACTTTCTCTCATACTTTATTTGTATAACTCATAAATATATGACTCATTTGTATGACTCAGAGGACTCATACCTGTCCTCTGAAATATTATCTTCCTTCCGTGCATAATTTATCTTTAAAAATCCCCAAGCAGATAACACATTCTTATCAAACACCAAGAAGTGGACCCATCTCTTGCCAGAGGTTATTCTCCAGCCATTGTCAGGGAAAGGCAATCACTGGGATTTATCCTTATCTCACTGCCTGGCCTTCTGCCCTGTGAGCTCCCTTGACGAGACTGGACTTGGCAATAACCCTGCCCACTATACACCTCCCCTGTGGCAGCTATTTTGTGACATCACCCATGATATCATTTGTCATTTGTCATATTAAAAATGTACGTACAGTACCACCCCCGTATCCACTGATTCACCATCCGATGGTTCAGTTACCCAAAGATGGCAATGGGGGGGGGCTGGACGGGAAAAGGAGGGAGGAGGAGAGCTAGCCTCCTTTCTCCCTTCTCCACAGTGCTTCTGGTGGTGGCAGCGAAAGTGGCAGGGGATAGACGGGGGGGAGGAGGAGAGCTTGCCTCTTTTCTCCCTTCTCCACTGGGGGGAGTCTTCCGGTGACATGGCAGAGCTGGTGGAGGATTGGACAGGGAAGGGAGGGAGGAGTAGAGCTTGCCTCCTTTCTCCTTGTCCAGGAAAGCTGCCAGATGCCAGCAAAATATAAACATCTTAGAAGTGGGCCCTGATAAAGTCAACAGTCTGGGAAAGCGGCCAACTCCTAGTGATAATGAGGTAAACACAGTGGAGCCAGATGATGGTCAGAACAAGCAGGAAAACATACAGAGAACAGTCCAGAACACAGTCCAAGGGTCAAGGCTTAAAGAAGGCAGCATGGTTGAGAAGCAAGTTCGTAGTCCAACAGGATAAGTGGGCAGCGTAGTTACAAGGAGGTCCGAGGTCAAGCAACATTCAAGGCAACAAAAACAAGGAGTCACAGATAACAGCCATGAAACTTTTGCGATTCAGTTAATCTCTGACAAAGGCTCCATAGCTCCCACAGGGCATATATATAGTAATCATGACTGTCCCAGGTGCTCCTTAATCACCTCATGTTTGAGAAAAAGTCTTAGCGATCTTCTCCTGGCTTCCTTTTGGGACCTCTTTTGGCTGAAGGACAGCATGGGTAAGTCCGTTTCATCTTCCTCCTCTTTATCTGACTTAGCAGGGCTTGCTGCTAGGACAGGTGCCAATCCACTAGGACCAGGCTCTTCCTCTGCTTGGGACTTCAGGTTGGCAGAGCTCCTTACTAGCACAGGTGTAGATAAACTTGTGCCAGGGTCCATAGGGTAATTCTCTGCCATGTCCTCCTCATCTGACTCTATACCCTCATTAGAGTCACTGGGTATGACACTCCCTTCCCCATAGTGGGGGTTCCTAGTGGCACAGCAGAGCTGGCAGGGGGTTGGACAGGGAAAGGAGGGTGGAGAGCTCTCTCCCTTCCCCACGGGGGGAGGGGTTCCAGTGGCATGGTGGAGCTGGTGGAGGGATGGACGGGGAAGGGAGGGAGGAGGAAGGCTCACCTCCTTTCTCCCTTCTGTGGGGCTTCCAGTGGCAGCGGCAGAGATGGCTGGGAATAGATGGGGAGGGAGGGAGGGAGATCTCCCTTCCCTTCTCCCTTCTCCGTGGGGCTTCTGGCGGCAATCCCCCACAGATACAGGGGTGCTACTCTACTATCCTTAAAAGGTTGGCAACTCTTTCAATATGACAAACTACAGTTCATTTAAATAAGAAAATATATTATTCCATTCTGAACCTCTGGTCCACAAAAGAAAATGGAAGGGAAAGGAAAGACTACAGCCACCAGCAGCCAGCATAGTCAATGGTGGGGAAGCCTGGATAATGCAGTCCAACAACATGTGGAGGACTGTAAGGTTCCAGACCCAGAAAAATAAAAAGGGAAGCGACCATGTTCTCTCTTACAGTTCCAATGTCACTTTACTTGCTCCTCAAAAGACAGTTTAGAGACATCTACTTTTAACATTTTCCTTTAGATTGTCCTTTCATTCCCTTATAGGGGAACAAACTCTTGATACATTACTGGCTTGAAGTCTGGGTGGAGAGCTAGAAGCAAGAGACCACAGCTATAGCAAAACAGAAGTCAAAACGTAACCACAACTAAATGTGGTTCATAACCACAAAATGTGGTTTTAAAAAAACCTAAATGTGTTCTTAACCACAATTAAATGTTTTCATGTGTGCCTTGCCCTTTATCCCTCAAAATCTTGCCTCAACTATAAGCTCTCCAAGGGAAAGCAACTGTCTCTTTCCAGAAAAAACTGCTACAGCACCAAATGAGTTCAAGGTTAAGATGAGCAACACATTGACAGACTGCCATGCTTCCCTCTTCTCATGCCTGGCATTAACATTCTGCCCTTCCCATTCAAGATGTAGTGGGTAAGATGTAAGTTGTTCTAAGTGGCGGCAATCTTGTTGTGGAACTCCTTGTCCAAGAAGGCCCACTTCACCAGTACTCTGCTATTTTTAGAATACTGGTAAAAATAACTTCTTATCAGGGGGATTTGTCCTGCCAAATTCTAGGTGATTATCAGGCGCGATAAATATGGCATGATAATGATGCCAGGATATCACTAAAGGGCTTGCATATCAGATGACGTCGTTTCAGTCTTGTTATGGTCCCGTTCGGCTGTTGTTATGCCGGCACTTCTTTTTATTGATGGGCTAAGCCATCAATGGAACCCCTGTTCCGTTTCTGTAACAGAACATCCTGCAACTGAAGAGGTCCCATTATGCCGGTGCAATGCCAGCGTCAGTGGGAGGCCGTGCCAGAACACTTCCAGGTGAGATCAGGACATCAAGGCAAGTGACACACTTTTTTGAACGCTCCCTGGGTTGCTTTTAATTTTTTAAGTGTGTTTAGGTGCTTAGGTTAACTTTTTAAAGTGTATTTTGCTTTTTACTTTTGAATTTCCCACACTCTCGTCTTCTCGTGAAAGAAGCTGGATTTCAAACCAGGAAGTGAATGGAGCTCCATTCGAGCTCCATTCACTCCTGGGCTGCCTTACTGAGACAATGTCACACTACAAAGGTGGGTCTGGAAAAAAAAAGTCTCTGTTACAGGGACAGGAGAGGGGCAGGAGAGGAGATTGCGAGATGGGAATACTTTTTTGCTTCTGTCTGAAAATCTCCCTAGCCTAACCTAGGCTACACTTATTTTCATCATTCACCATAAAACTGGTTGACATTGCTTTCAGTTACATCTCAGGCTCGGCCAAATTGATCACCAACAATGGTCCGCCTCACATCGGGAGGCATGGAGACGCACTATCCACAATGCTACAGCCTTATTTGAGAACTCACGCTGAACAAGTCTTGAAGAGAAACGACAACGCAGAAAGAATCACAACCCGGAAACATCACCCAAGGAGACCTTCTGCTGTGCTTTCTGCAACCGGACTTGTTTATCTCGGATTGGCCTTTTTAGTCATCAGCGCGCCTGCAGAAAGCGCAGGATGAGTTCTTCCTTAATTGTTGTTTGCGAACAGAAGCCAGAGAGAGCAAGGAGAGAGATTACCTTAACTTTATTACTAGCTGTTTCATTACTTTATACAATTGCATTTCATTCTTTTATGTGTTATTGTAGCTGTGCTACAATATAAGTGGAAGAAACAAAAAGATCCACTTGCATATCTCTAGCTTTTCCACTGAATATCACAGCAGACAAAGGATATTTTCTGAATAGCTCTTCTCTTTCCTGTCCATTTTCCTTTCATTTAAGTACACTGTATTTGACATAATTTTGATGTTTTTCCTTGCTTCAAGGCACTTTACTGTTTAGTGTTTTGCCAACATGTTCTATGCCTTTTGCTTTCAAGAAACTTAAGCAGCATCCTACTTATAGGCCTTTCTCCTACCTTATTAGACCAAAATAACTGCAGTGATCACATTTCACTTTCACCCTCTGGCTGGAATCCTGGGGTTCTCTTTGATCCCAATATATCTTTAGAGGGATCATCTTATATATACATATATGTTACCAATACATCCCTTTTACCATCTTAGAAATGTCTTGCCTTCAGCATGTGCAATCCAAAATAGATCTGGAAAAACTTGTGCATGTTTGTGCAGCCTCCAGGACCAGCTACTATCACTCTAAGTTCATTGATTGCAACTGGTTCAGATTCAGCAGCCTGCATTCTGAACTATATAAAATCTAATATTACTTCGCGGATATCTTTTTGCACCAACTTCCAATGAGATCAGTTGCTGTATTATAAATTTGCAAGTAAAAAAAAACCCACAATGCTACTACACAAGATCTACCTTCAACTGCCTGTATTTGTGGAAATAGTCGACTTTCAAACTCAGCTTTTTCAATAATTGACACTTACTCAATTTTACAAGATCATTTATAGCAGTATCCACATTGCACAATTATAGCAGTTTGATGTCACTTTAAATGCCATGGCTTCACCCAATGGAATCATGGAATTTGTAGTTTTTGAGATGCTTTGATCTCTCTAGCACAGCATTTCTCAGTCTATCTGATGCAAGGGACGGGCAGTATTTTCTTCCATTGTGCCAGGAACCAGGGCCATTGGTGTAACTGTTTCTTTCTTTCCTGGAAACTTCCCAGGTACTGGCAGCCAATGGTTTAGGGACCAACACTAGTCCAGACACTGCCACTTTGAGTAGCACTGCTCGAGCACACTGTCCTGAACTAGAGCTCTCTGGCAGAGAATGCTCTAGAGCTCTCTGGAAGTGAATACTAATTACCTTTCAAAACAATAAGGAGCCATGACAATTAAAGCAGTATCACAATGCTATAATTTTGTACTGTAGATAAATCCCATGTCAGCTCACCACTTCCCCATTAAATTGCTACTTGAAAATGGGCATGACAACCTAGATGATAATAAAAAGAGTGACCATAGATGAGGAAAAGTGTAATATCTGTAACAATAAAAGAGGATACATATTCAGGCATAGCCGTGTTGGTCATGCAGCAAAATACAACGAAAATCCAAAATCCACAGAACAGCAATAGTGTTATTGGGTCAACTAAAAAGCACAAAATATCTCATGGAGCTTCACTGGCTAGTTCAGAAAAAATTGTTAAAAATCATGCAGGAGAAAGAAAAGTGACAATGTTAGAGCCAGAGGCCAACATGTCTCAGGTGTTACTTCTGTTAAGATAGTCTAGAAGGATATCAATGCAGACAGATGTCACTCTCCTTCTTGACCATGTGGGGACTGTAGACAAATTTCAAATCTGTTAGCTGGAGATCCAGGCTGTCTCTGTATAAAAGTTTGTCTGTGTGTCTGTGGCACCCAAAACTCTTTGGGACAGTGTGCTAGATGCCTCAAAACTTGATGGTGCCTTTCATTTTATTTTAATTGTAGTTTAAAAAAAAAAAACATAAGCCACTTTGGGTGCCTGTAAATTGAAGCAAAACAGTGAGGTATAAATACAATAAATAAAATACATCCTTCTCTCTCACAAGTCCAGTTTTCAATACAGCTTGAAAATGGCAACAGCTCCACCAAGGGCTTATCTAAACAAGGAGATATAATGCAGACTGAAGCACATTATTGCAATTTTGCAGCAGCGCTCTTTTTTCTCCATGTTTTTTGGCAAGATTGCTATCTGTGTTTGATGTTCACACAGAGGCATGCCTGAGAATCAAGATGGTGGCCTTGAGTGAATTACTTGCATTTTTATTCTCCACAAGTTGCCGCCGCTGAACACTATTTTTTAAAAACAGTAAACCTAAGGTGTGCAAGTGCGACCTTCCACCTAAAAAGCTGTTTCGTCACCTCAGCACCACAAAAAAGCACACGGTTGCTACTGTGAAAATCCAAAACGTTGGTTCTGGCCACTTCATTGCTGGCAAGCCTACCTCCCATGCACATTTGACTAGTCAGCTATCCACTTCCGCTCTTATCCGGGAATGTGCTGTAATGTGATTCAGCCGTCCTAACGAGTGGGACTGCACATTTCCCCCGCATTTAAAAAAAAAAAACTTGAGAGAAGTCCTGAAGTCTTTTTTCGTGTTTTTTGGGTTGTGGCCCCCTTCCTTCTGAATATGGCAAATCATAGTGGGATCTCATTATAACAAAAGGAATTCCCCTTGAATTCCATGGGGAGTTTTTTCACCATCTAAACAACCTCCTTGTGAGTTATTAGGTGATCAAAAAAAAAAAACCTACAAAGGAAGATTGGAAAAAGAAACAACAACACTGGAATATATCCACAAACACTAGTCCATCAACAGTGAGTTGATCAGAGACAATGATTTCCTGGCACACTACATATATTGTAACACTAGTTAACACCCCAGCCTCATGAGGGCTGTGTTAGCCAGTATATCACACCTCCTTTCTGGTTCCCAGACAGCAGTACACTATATCTAATAGCTCCCTCCACCCTTTATATAGTTATCTACTCACCCTTTCTTTAGGCAACATCTTTCCTCTTGGCTTTGTCCCACAATGACCATCATTAAAACTGAACTTGTCACCTCATCACCATACCCACATGTTTGTCATTTCTATTGCTAGCCTGCTCATACATAGTACCACCTGCTCATACATAGCTATAAAGGTCTGTTCCTAGGCACTTCACTCTGCACCTGGTGAAGTAGACTTAAGTCTATGAAAGCTTATGCTACCACCTTCTTTCTCTCAGTCTCAAAGGTGGTACAAGATTCCTTTGCATTAGCTGATCATATGATTCTGCCCAGAATCCAAATATTTTGCTACCCCAGAAATTCTATACAATATAGATTCAAGGCAGTACTTAAGATGCACTACTATATGGATTAGGCCAGGACAGCTTGGGAAAACAAGTACCCCAAAATATGTACAAATACCCACCAGGAGCTGAACTGAGCCTCCCACTTCTTGTTGCCTGCCCAGCACTGTGAAGTAGCTGAAATTTCACATTGACCAAGCCAACAACAGTGCACACCAGCCAACTATATTTAGCTAAGTCATAAAGCTGAGCAGGCCTAGCAAGACCGAACCTCTAATCTTGAGGAGAAAACAGACCTCAACTTTCATTAGAAGGGTATAGATTTCAGAAGCAAATAAAGCCATTTTGAGGCAATCACTGAAATCCCACAGGTCTCTAAATATCAGGTATTATACTTTACAAAGACTAGACTATAGATTAGAATTTCAAGGAGTAAGCATCCAAAGAATACAGGAAATGGGACTTGCTGAATTGAAATCATACTTATTTTCAAATATTTTCAATATACAAGTTGATGGTTAACATTTTAAAAAGTAACACCAAACATTCTGTTCAGACTATAAACACACTTGACAGCTGCATAAATATTTTAATATGCAAGCAAACTATCAGGAAGAAAAACATTTGTGTTCTATAGTAAA
This sequence comes from Gambelia wislizenii, assembly GCA_030847615.1. Lineage (NCBI taxonomy): Eukaryota > Metazoa > Chordata > Lepidosauria > Squamata > Crotaphytidae > Gambelia > Gambelia wislizenii. Next base: position 362,670,974 of record JAUMIR010000003.1, read on the forward strand.
ATAGATTTTCACTTACTGAATTCATTAATGAAATCTAGGTATTAGTACAGCCAATATAAGATTTGCATTAATGGAAACAATACTTAAAGGACAGGTTGCATACTTTTAACTGTAGATCTTCAAGTAGTCACCCATGAATTCACACAAATGGGTTAACTACACTTGTGCAGTGCTTCATCTGGAATTATAGAGCCATTGTGTAATGGTATAAGAATTCTATGGTGTAACTCCATATAATAATGTTGAGGACCCACAGATCCAAGGAGATGGAAGCCCAAGCATGATGGGATTTGTTGATCTTGTCATGGAAGAGGTAAGTATGGATGGAGATCATAGAATTAATCAGAATTTGAAGAGAACACATGGGCCATCCAGTCCAATCCCCTGCCATGCAGGAACGCACAATCAAAGCATACCCAACACATGTCCATCCAGCCTCTGTTTAAAAACTTTCAAAGAAGGAGACACCACTACACTACAGGGCAGCGCATTCCACTGCTGAATGGTTCTTAAGATGATAGGTAACTCATTAGCAAGGCAGTCGTTCTCTAACCTGCTGTTTGGTGGAATCTTGGGAGTCATTTACGGAATTGTTACAGCCTATATCACCTTCCCGAAAACCCTTCTTCAAGGAAGACAAAGACTGCACATGCTTTTGCTGTGTGCTCACTACAGGGCTCCAGGTAATTACATCTCAAAGGCAGGTAGTAACGGTACTAGAAGTAATGAGAACGACTGGATTGAGACTGTGGAGGAAGGCCAAATTTCTTCCATATAAGACGATCAAGCTCTAGATGGAGCAGCTCCAAGATCTATACTGACCCAGCATAGTAATGAAAGGTCAATTTTGAGCAGCTTGAGCCTTACTAGTAGACAACAAGGTGCTCTCATACAATAAGGCCTTAAGGTACAAATCACAATTACACATGGCCTGTGGCATAAAGGCCTGGCAATGAGGGCACGAACCAACCTTATGGCCCTCTCCTAAACAAAGACGATACTTTGAATGCATGTCTTTTTCAGAGGTTTTTCTACCACAGTTGATACGCCTCTTAAATGAAGCCGAGGAGACCACAGACAGCTCCTAAGGAGAGAGGAAAATGGCCAAAGAAGACCAGACCTGTCAGGAAATGACATGAATGTGACCACAAGATAGAGCTGTAAGCTTAGAAATGAAAGTAGTTAAGCTCCAGTGGCGGGTGTGTGTGTGAGAGTTAGCATTTGAGAGTATGCACACCTCAGATGCCTGATGTAACAGGCATTGTTTAACTGCCTATAAAAAGGAGATGGGAATTATCTCCAGTGTGGGTTTGTTGTGGATGGTGGTTGGCGAAGCAGTTTGTTGGTTTAAGAGAGATTGTCCTATACTCTGTATATTTATTGTAAATATACTGCAAACAAAGATTAAAGCCCTCAAGTTGAGTGAAGGCTGGCCTTGTTGCTGTCTTTATTTGGCAAGCCAGAGCTCAAGGCAGTGTGCTGGGATGAAGGAATTTTTCCTTCTCAGCCTAAAGTCTTTTGCAGAAATCTCTCCAGAAAAACCTTCTCCTTGGCGTCCTGTCAATGTGGAACAACTCTGCAGGTGGTCGTGGTGGACACAGCGCGTCTTTCTACACCCCAACAAGACCAACATGATAATCCAAAATTGGAAATCCTGCAATCATAAACCCTGTAGAAGTCCAAGTCAATCTAATAAGGAAGCAAAACTAACCAAAACCCAGAAGAGGAAGAGAAATCTAACTGAAATCAAGTCAAACTGTATGAGTAAAACACTCTGAAATTTCCTCATGGTGCTGCTGCATCAGCAGACGAAAAGGAACTGAGAATTTAGGCAGAAAGCATACTAAAGTAGCATGCAGGGAGTGGGTGGGGCTATCGCCAAAACGCTTACATAATAGCTCTAGAAGGTTCTGAATGATGCACTGAGCAGGCGTAGACAACCCACTTGTGTGAGTCAGAGATCACGAAGAAGGCAGCTAAAAAACATCTTCTAATCTATGTTTATATAAAAACATATTATAATAGTATTACTTACCAAATTAGCCATGTAAATTGTAAGCAGCCCTCTCCTAGAGGCAAAACAATACATAAAATAATTATTAAGGCCTACTGAGTTTAACAGAAGTTTATCTACTCAAATATACTATAATAAGCAATTTCACTGCAGGATCTAAGATAAAATTAGTCTCAAAAGCCCATAGTAGCTACATTTTGGGAAGAAGTAGTCACACAAGTAAATGTGGTTTTGGAAAGTTCCTTGATATTTAGGGATGTGCTTGTTCTCTTGAATTATTTACCGGTACCTGTTTCTTGGAAATTAAAACATGGCCAATGGAAGTGAATTGTTTGCACCCCTTTGACTGCTAGAAGACTGACACTTCATTACTGGAAAGACAATTTTTCTCCACCTATGATCCAATAGATAGAAGATTTAACAACACTTGCAACTTTTGAAAGAATGATACAAACACAAAATTTACAAATGGACTTATATTTGGACATTTGGTCAACTTTTAAAGAAACTTATGATTAATGTGGTTACTTTTCCTTCTTTCCTGTTGTTATTTCCCTTCTTTTGATATACTGGAATATTATTGTATGTAACCAATAGCCTTTTTGAATGCAAATAAAATTACATTTAATTTTTAAAAAATAGTCTCAAAAGCCAGAGGGATGAAAACGCCAGCTGTTTTGGAACTCACATTGGTGGGTATATATGTATGTATATGTCTTCAGTTCACCTGTTAACATATGGTGACTCCATGAATTTCATAGGGTTTGCTTAGGCAAGGAATACTCAAAGAGGTGTTTTTGCCAGTTCCCTCCTGTGAACTATGGCTTACAGCACACCTGGTATTCACTGACAGTCTCCTATCCAAGTACTAGCCAGGGCTGACCCTGCTTAGCTTCCCAGATCAAATGGAATCTAGTGCCCTTAGGGTTTGTGATTTGATCTAAAAGAGTGGACTGTGGAATGTACAATATGCTAGCACGTCAACATTTGTACTCCCTCCTTATTCACTACAGAGCAGGGGCTGACAACTTTAGCACATTAAGGAACCACTTTTTTGCCTCCCAAGACACTCCGGGGCCAGGTAGTAAGCAAAAAGCCAACATTTAAATTGAACTCAAGTCAATGGACGTCTACTTCTTTGTTTGATTTCTGGAATTCTAAGGGTGCTTGAGAAGTGGGGCCCTGTGACCTTCTTAAGATCAAAACCACCAATCAATATGATTCTAGGAGCAGGAAATCTATTTTGTTTGGTCACAATATTCTTTTTTTTTGTTCTATTTTTTGCCAGCTGGACATAATGAGAAGAACACAGGGCATCAGGCATGGAGTGCAAAAAAAAAAAAAAAAAAAGGTTAGAGTGTGTTGTATGTGGCCCATGGGTTTGAATTTTAAAGATGCTAGGTTTGAGCTTTAAAACTACACATCTATTATGTTTATATCTTTATATTCCTGCAAAGAACTGAGAAAAGTGCATACTGTGTACACACAAGACGATACTCATTCTATGTCAGAAACCCCAAAACACTATACCACATAGGTTCCACATCTTACATCCTATATACACAAAGATCCTCAGATTTCATCTCAGGCTTTAATCTCTAAATCAGCCAAGCACATTCTCTTCTTTATGCTAGGTTAAGACAGCTACTTCAGTTCTATCCAACTTGCCCTGGACTGCTACAGATGTTGAAGCTTTAGTATGCAATACTCTTGTAATACTCTTAGTATAACAACATGTAATATGTACATAAATGTTCAGTGTGCATCCCCTACACAAACCGCCAGAGAACTTTCACATGTAACCAGTTCATTGCTCAGCGAACCAGAAACTGTCCTCCTAATGGATCAACTGGCATTTCTCAAAGGGAAATGAACCAGAGTTAAATGTCTGGAATAGCCTGGAAAAAGAGATAGAATCCTATGATTGGTACTTCCTCCAGCATGGGGTCCATCTGGTGTCATCACATAAGCCATGACAACATCCCTTTTGCCCAAAGGGCTGTTCAAACTATTCTCTCAAGGGGTTGGGTTGTATCTAGTTTTAGTGGAATTCAGTTGAAGAGAATTCACTTAGCAATATGTCAGCAACTTATTAACATACCGTATGCAGAGACAAATTTCTATATGTATTGATTCAAACAGGAGACAGAGGTAACATGAGAATTATTTTATGGACATAGATATGATTACATAAACTTGTTCATAATAGCTATTGTTCAGAAAGGAACGTGTGATCTACAAACAGAATTCTTTTTCTTTGTAAAGTAAAACATCACTTACAACTCCATAACTAATCAAATATGGATAGTTCAAACCCATAATTAAATCAAGAAATCACACATTTATCTTCCAAACAGCTGCCTAACTGAACAGCCCACAATTCCAGATCTAGAGCTATGACAGGGGTGAGAAGGAAGTCTGAAATAACAAAGCAATGCAGTCAGTGTTTAGGTTATGCGTAATCACTCACACCCACCTATTTCCTACTTTCTGCTGAAGTCTGACAGTGAGACACCAGTGCAAAAGTTCACTTAAAACCAACAAGAAAGTCTAATCTATCAAAATAATAGAGAACGCAACACACAACTTAGGCTGTGAATTTTCAATGTAAAAGGAGAACTCAAACATAAGTAGTATGTATCTATCATGGCATATGGTTTCTGGATTTCCAGTTAACTATTTCAATCACCATTTCAAACATCCAAAGAGCTTAGGCAAAATAGACTAACTACGGCAGTGGGGCAGAGCAGTATGTCCATAGCCTGATCAGAATGGACAAACCTTAGGCTTAAGCAAGAAGCTTACTCCTCAAAATATTCAAAGGTTGTTAAAAGAGAAGTATAACAGAAGCATATCCAATATGGATGAGGAACTTGTGTACTCATGAAGAAAATAAACTGTTGCATACCAAAACTTTGTCCATAAGTCTCTTTAGAATTTTCTCCTTATTCACTTGATGATGATCTTTTACTAATTCCTACTGTTACCTTACTGCATTTTACAATGATCAACTCATCAGCTGGAAAACAATACTTACATATGTAACCACCTTACTTGATAGTTGAGCACATGGGATTTTCTTTGACTAACACTGACTATTCTGCATGGATCAAGTTTATGTATTCTATCTGCCTACTTCCTGTTATGGAAGCCTGAATTTAAATGCTGAACAGCATCCTACAGATTGGTTAGAACTCAGAGTAGCCCAGAAGTCTGAAAGAATTGAAATATGGTATTCCTACCAAGATCTAAAATTTTAGATCTAAAAAAAAATAATAAGAGGGCCAACTTTCCCCCTACCTCTTTGTTCTTTCTATTAAAAGTTTAGGTTAAGGTTGGTTACCCTGCTGGAGTCAAGGATGACCTAGAGATAGTGTGGTCAGAGCCATCTTGGACTCTGTGAAATAGCCTACACAAAGGACTGCTGAAATGTGAAAGTAAAGTGCCATCTTTGATATTTATACCCTAGGAAAACAGAATAAGAACATCTGACTAAGCAATCCTGTGTTTTACTGTTTCTGCACAGCTATTTCTGTCAGATTCTTCTTCAAAAAATGTTGACTTATTTTATAAGATTCTACCTACAATTTTTTGACAGAGCCTGACTACACTGCTTGATTGATTGTTATCTTGAAAAAGAGCTTTGCATTCATATGAGCAAGGGGAACCTAGAAATTTTGGCAGGAGCAGATAGCATGATCCCAAATCTCAAAACAGGGCTTGCAGCAACAAACAGTTTGAACTGAGATTTTATTCCCATGCCTGTACGTGTGGGAATTTGAAAGCAGCTAAAATGAGATTAAAAATAAATAAATTTTACCATTAATAAACAAAAACTAAAATATGTAACATTTTTATACTACACTTAAAATTAAAGCAAATAATCTATACAATCAGATGATCCATAGATGTTCTATTACTGTATATTCCGGCGTATAAGACGCCCCGGCGTATAAGACCCCCCCCTCAATTTTTAAGGTAAAATGCAGAGTTTGTGATATATTCGCCCTATAAGACGATCCCCCTCTTCCAACGCATAGCCCCCGCATGCCCCTCCTGCGCTCCCTTCCAGGAGGGAGCGCAGGAGGGGGATCCACAGGCTGTGCGGCCAAACGGGGCACGTTCGCCCCTTCTCCCCACCTTCCTGGAAGGTGGGGAGAGGGGGCGAATCGCGGGTTTGCCTCGGCCGCTGCAGAAGCAATCGAGCGGTGGCTGCGGCAAACCGCGATGTTCGGCCCCCTCCTCTGTCTTCCGTTGCTCCCCAAAGGGGGAGAAGGCAGAGGAGGGGGGCGAATGATCTTCAAATCACTTTGCTTCACCCCCTGGCCCCATCTCCTGCCTCTTCGCTCCGTTTGCGAAGAGGCAGGAGATAGGCAGGTGGGCGAAGCAAAGTGTATCCGGCGTATAGGACGACTGTCAATTTTGAAGGGCACTTTTGAGTGCTCAAAAGTCGTCTTATACGCCGGAATATACGGTAACTAAACCCAATCCTCCCAAAATGTGCTATGTATGGTACAAATGCCAAATGAAGATTCTGCTTTTCTTTTATAAGAAAGAAAATTATGCTGAATGGTGCCATGACACAAGGGTACCTCAAATTTAAAAGTGGTATGGTAATCTCTCTCTCTGGCTTTTCTTAGCAAACGAAGATTCAGGAAGGACTCATCCCGTGCTTACTGCAAGCATGCTGATGACTAAAAAGGCCAATCCAAGATAAACAAGTCCGGTTGCAGAAAGCACAGCAGAAGGTCTCCTTGGGTGATGTTTCCGGGTTGTGATTCTTTCTGCATTGTCATTTCTCTTCAAGACTTGTTCGGCGTGAGTTCTAAAATAAGGCTGCAGCATTGTGGATAGTGCGTCTCCATGCCTCCCGATGTGAGGCCAGGGCGGAACATGGTTGGTGATCAATTTGGCCGAGCCTGAGATGTTGTTTCAGGGAGTCCTTTTATTGCTTTTTTGGAGGGCCCCTCTTACGCTGACCTGTAGCGAGTTCACCACAGAGTACTATTTTTAGGAGGCGATGGTCCTCCATCCTAGAAACGTGCCCTGACCAGAGCAGCTGTGTTCTCAATATCATGGCCTCAATGCTGGTGATGCCTGCTTGCTCAAGGACAGCAACAATCGTCACATAGTCAGTCCAGTGTATATTCAGGATTGTGTGTAAACAGCGCTGATGAAAGTGTTCAAGGAGTCGTAAGTAGTGGCAATAGGTGACCCATGTTTCAGACCCATAAAGGAGAATAGACAGTACAATGGCTCTATACACACTGATTTTTGTGCTTCGCCTCAGGTGTTTATTACTCCAGACTCTTTTGTAAAATCTTCCAAATGTGCTATATGCCTTTGCTAATCTGTGATCGATCTCTTTGTCAATCTTGGCATCGGAGGAGATGATGCTTCCCAGTTGTGATCTGCTGAACGGACTTAAGCACAGAGTTGCCAATGGCAATGTGGGGATGATGCTGTTCGTCCTGTGGTGCAGGCTGGTAAAGAACTTCTGTTTTCTTCAGGTTGACTTCCAGCCCAAACAGCTCTGCAGCTGTTGCGAAGCAGGATGTTAGGCGCTGCAGAGCTGCTTCTGTGTAGGCAACAAGGGCAACATCATCAGCAAAGAGCAACTCACGGACTAGATACTTTAGAGTCTTGGTGCGAGCCCTCAGACGGCTTAAGTTAAAAAAGCTACCATCAGTACGGTAACGTATATAGATGCCATCTTCTTCTTCAAGCTCTGCCGTAGCCCTTTGGAGCATCATGCTGAAGAAGATTGTAAATAAAGTTGGCACAAGAACACAACCTTGCTTCACTCCATTAGTTATTAGAAAGGGCTCTGAAAGAGCATCGCCATATCTGACTTGACCATGCTGGCCCTCATGTAGCATGATAATCATTTTAGGGAATTTGGGGGGACATCCTAGTCTTTCCAGGATCTGCCACAGACCTTTTCTACTCACGGTGTCGAAGGCTTTGGTGAGGTCAACAAATGTTACATAGAGACCCTTGTTCTGCTCTCTACATTTCTCTTACAGTTGTCTAAGGGCAAATACCATATCTGTAGTACTCTTATTGGCTCTGAAGCCACATTGGCTTTCAGGAAGAAGTTCTTCTGCAATAGCAGGAACTAATCTGTTCAGGAGTATCCTTGCAAGGATTTTTCCAGCAATAGAGAGCAGTGTTATGCCTCGATAGTCTGAGCAATCGGATTTTGCTCCTTTCTTCTTGTACAGGGTGATTATGACTGCATCTCAGAGATCTGATGGCAGTTCCCCCTTTTCCCAGCAATTCACAAGGAGTTCGTGGAATTTATCATGGAGTACATGACCTCCATGTTTCCAAACTTCAGGTGGGATTCCATCAATCCCAGCTGCCTTGCAGTTTTTCATCTGCTGTATGGCCTTAAGGGTCTCTTCCAAAGTGGGAGCTATGTCCAATTCATTTTTCGCCGGTTTTTGTATCATATGTTGCATAGCTGAGCCTTGGACTACTCGATTGGCACTAAAGAGACTTTGAAAGTGTTCAGCCCATCGATTCAGGATGGAGGCTTTATCAGTAATTAATGTTTGACCATCTGTACTGTATAAGGAGGTTTGGACCTGATAAGTAGGTCCAAACACTGCCTTAAGAGCTTCATAAAATCCTCTAGAATCACCCAGATCTGCACAGTGTTGTGCCTTTTCTGCTATGTTAATCCACCACTTGTTCTGTATGTCTCGGAGTTTTTGTTGAAGTTTACTACATGTGAGACGGAAAGCTGCTTTTCCTACATGGCAAGTTGGCTGGGCAAGGTATGCCTGGTGAGCAGTTCTCTTCTTTGCCAACAGCTCTTGGATCTCTTGGTTGTTTTCATCAAACCAGTCTTGGTTATTCTTGTGAGAGAACCCGAGGGATTTTTCCGCAGACTGCAGGATACTGTTTTTGATATGCTGCCAAAGCACTGTAGGAGAAGGATCTGTAGGATGGTCTTCAAGTTTTGTTTGCAGGTTTGCCTGGAATTTGTCTCTCGTGGTAACTTGTTGAAGATTGTTGACTTGGAGTCTCTTCTTTAAGATGCCACCCCTCTTAGGTTTGAACTTAAGATGAAGATTTAGTTTACATCTTAAGAGGCGATGAGCTGTCTGGCATTCTGCACTGGGCATCACTCGAGTATGACAGGCATCGTGGATGTTTCTCTGGCCGACTAGAACATAGTCAATGAGGTGCCAATGTTTGGATCGGGGATGCATCCAGGTTGTCTTCAAGCTATCTTTCTACTGAAAGATGATGTTTGTAATAGTCAGCTGTTGCTCTGTGGTATGGTAATAATCTCCAGCCAAAACACTTAAAGAACCTGTGCATCACCCCCCCGCAAAAAAAACACCCCTTAAAATCAACTTTTATTGATACTATCTAACTGGGAAGTAGCTAAAATTGTACCTACATTAACAAAAAAGACAGAACACAAGAAACAACCCCATGAGTCTGGACTCAGCAAAGCTTGGAATGTTAAGTCTGAAGCTTGGAATGTTAAGTCATTTTTTTTTTAATTTCTCAAACATTAATTAGTTGATGTTTGTCACTGGAGAGTGGGATATTAATTTGTTGTCACTAACCTTAATGACTGGAATTGTTCTATTCATTGGATTAATATTCATTAATTGTTATTTAAAGCATTAGTTTTCTGATAGGCTTACAGAGAATGGCGTGAAAGGCATCATACTGAACCATAAGAGCGCATTCGGTTATTAGCACCTCCAACAATTCTCTTGTTGCCTTTCTCCAGCAAGGATTTTTATTTTCCAGATTAGCTATAACTCCACACACACACGGACTATGTTAGTGTTACTCAAAGTGGTAGTCCATGAACCCATACTAGGCCTTCTCCATGGCTGCTCCTAGGCTGTGGCACTTCCTTCCGAGGGAAGTCTGATTGGCCCTCTCCCTGCTCTATTTCCACTAGCAGATAAAGACCTTTATATTCAGGCAAGCCTTTGAATTTTAATTATGGAGCAGTAGTGTGTAGGGGTGAAGTGGTGTGTTGAATTCATAATCTTTTACTGGAAATTATGCTTTAAGTATGTTTTGGTGTTTTTAATCATGTTTTTAAATAATATTGTTATTTAATTCTTTTTTAACTTTTGTAAACTAATGTTTTAGTTTATTTTTAAAAAATAATATTGTAAACTGCCTTGAATCTCTTCTTGTAAAAAAGGTGGGATATAAATTCAATAAATATTTAAAAAAAAAAAAAACACAAGCAATCCGCTGCTGGTCCCTAGAGAGCTTCTAGGAAAGAATGAAACAACTGTAGCCAATCGTACTATGGGGATAGTCACAGATCCTCTACACCAGATAGCTTAAGAAGCACTGGATACACAGAACTGTGGCCTGGGAATGGTGGAACTCCAATGGATCTGGAAATTGTCAGGCTGGAAAATCTGTCCTAAACGATGGGATCTCATCTGGCAACCTGTTGAATTCTTTTTTGCCATTGATTTCCATTCTACCATTTTTCTTAACAACTAAATCACCGCACGTTCTCTTCCTCCTCACTCTCAGTCAGGAAGTACTGACCTACAAAGATCAGTAGCAGACCACATGGTTGCTGTGTAGGAGACAGGATTCCCAAGTTCAGTCTGTGGCATCTCCAGTTTAAAAGATCAGATATCTAACAAGCCTACTATTCTAGGCAAGGGTGGGAGAATATGGATTTAACCAGCTGTATCTGTCAGCTCCAAGCTCCAACCTCAAAGTGTATAGGGGGTGGGTGGATCACAGAATGGCAAAAGGGAGAAAGAAGGAAGGAGAAACCAAGAGAGGAGGAAATGAATAGATAAAGAAGTTTACCACTTAATTATCAAAGTACCCACCTGAGCAATAAACACAATAAAGAAGCATAAAGAGGGGGAAAGCAGAGAATGCATGGATTGCTCCTCCTCCATATCCAGAGAATTTAAAAGCTTCACCCGCTTACCACCCAACCTCCATACATACCAGTGGGGTGGGTACTAGCCTTCAGCCCTAACAGTTTGTGCTTCTCAAAAAGGCGATGGCTACTTGCTGAGCAAAGAAATAAGCTTCCCACCAAATATTACATCCTTCCATTCCAGGAACGTCGTCACCATTTTCTTGATTCATTAAAACAAGCCAGCCAGGACAGAACTATGTGATGCATTCTCTTCTGTCCTAATGCTGATACTCCTGAGGCATTTCCTGTCTTACTGAATCAGGCAAAGACAGAGTCACACAACCCCTAACATTTTTTAACAACCACTCTTAATAAATGTGTTAAAGCATAGGATTAAGCTAGATGTTGATCGGGAAATGTACAGATCTGGACACAGTACTCCAGGTGACGCCTGACCAAAGCAAAATAGGGCAGTACTATTATTTCCCTCAATCTAGACACTATAATCCTAATTGTTATAGCCTAGAATCACATCGGCTTTTTTAGCTGCCGCAACACATTATTGACCCATGTTCAGCTTGTCTACTAAGACTCCTAGATCCTTTTCACATATACTGTTGTCAAGCCACGTGTCTGCTTTGGTCAGACCTCACCTTGAATACTATGTCCAGTTCTGGGCCCCACAATTCAAGAAGGATGTTGACAAGCTGGAGCATGTCCAGAGGAGGGTGACCAAAATAGCGAAAGGTCTGGAAACCATGCCCTATGAGAAGCGGCTTAGGGAGTTGGGCATATTTAGCCTGGAGAAGAGAAGGTTGAGAGATGACACGATAGCCATATTTAAATAACTGAAAGGATCTCATATTGAGTACGGAGCAAGCTTGTTTTCTGCTGCTCCAGAGACTAGTTTAATGAGCCATTCGTCGTTTCACTGTAACATGCATTACAGTGAAGCTCCAGAGACTAGGACACAGAGCAATTGATTCAAATTACAGGAAAAGATATTCCATCTAAACATTAGGAAGAACTTCCTGACTGTAAGAACTGTTCAACAGTGGAACACACTGCCTCGCAGTGTGAAGTCCCCCTTCTTTGGAGATTTTTAAACAGAGGCTGGATGGCCATCTGTCAGACATGTTTTGATTATGTGTTCCTGCATGGCAGGGGGTTGGACTAGATGGCCCTTATGGTCTCTTCCAACTCTATGATTCTATTATTCTATGTCACCCATCCTATATCTGTATATGCCTGTTGAAATTTTTCTTGTTAGTTTTGGCCCATATCTCTAATCTGTTAAAGGTCATTTTGAATTCTGATCCTGTCCTCTGGGGTATTAGCTACCCCCGCTAATTTGGTGTCATCTGCAAACTTAATAAGCATGGCCTCTATTCCCTCATCCAAGTCATTGATAAAGATGTTGACTAGCACTGGGCCCAGGACAGAACCCTGTGGCACCCCACTAGTCACTTCTCTCCAGGATGAAGAAGAGGCACTGGTGAGCACTCTTTGGGTTTGCCTAGTCAACCAACTACAAATTCATCTAATAGTAGCATTAAGTGGAGGCTGTTGAAAATGCGAAAAATCATTCCTGGATGCATTTTGGGAAAGCACTTCAGGTGGTCTATAGAAGGTTCAAATTGATTTTGTTTACTTATGCAAGACTTACCTGAACTGGTTGTTTCATTTCACATGTGCATATACATTGTTGAACTGAATAAAAATTGTTGAACTGCTCTTTTTTTCTGAAAAAGAAGTAATACCAACTAACACATCTACTTTGTTAACTGGGGTATACCTGTAATTGGTTGCAAGAATTTCAGGGGCAAGAATCACATGTAAATCACATGGGGTGCATTTTTTCCAAATGCTTCCTTTGCACATTTTATCTTACTTAGACACACATTTGCCCCAAAATTGTGTTTGCGTATACTTTTTCATTTCTGTGCATTTTAGCCATCCACGTTTTTAAACTGACACACCGTCTAGCACTCACATATATGCAGTTTTGTTTTTTGTTTTTACTGAAGTAAAGTGCATTCCTTCTTGCAACAGGTTGAGGGAGGTGCTACTTTCTTCAAGACCTTTCAATCTAATGAAATTCTTCTCCATCCCTAGTTCCAATGACTTTACTCTCCTATAAAGGACAGTCCTGCTTTTCTTCACAGCTTTCCTCTTTTCTACCCTCCTCTTTCAGGCCCACCTTCTCTGCTAATTTCTCCAAAAGCTGCTCCTTATAGTCTCTCCCGCTATCCAAACCTTAGTTTTATTTGTATCAAGTCCATACCCTTCTTAACTTCTTGGTTGTATCTCTATTCTGCTTGTTCCCCATCCCATCTCCCCCCATTCCACATCTTCTTAAGATGTTTTTGAAGAAAAAAATAATTCTAAAAATTAGTGATGCTGCCTGTTTACAGCCATTTTCATGCCTAGTCTGTTTGTAAGCTTCTAGACTGGGCAGACTTCTCATGCCAGCTGGTTATCCTGTCTAAAGTCACCATGGTCCATTATCAGCCATGGATGGCCACAGTCAACATGGAACCATCTCCATCACACCCTTCAACCCCCATCCCCAGGTCAGCAACACCCATCAATAACTGGAGAGAAAACAAAAGTTTACCAGCTCTGCATTCTGAAGTTGTTAATCTTTGTCTATCTGTGTTAGATAAGCAGAGGATTTAACCTGATGTTAATTTGCTCATAAACTAGGCAGCATTAAAAAATCACTTCAGATTAAGAGATTTTTATAGATTACTGGAACACTGTAGAGGAGGGGAGGAAGGAGAGAAATCTTTTCCCAAGGATGCACTGTCAGAATCTGACAAACAAAATAAAAAGATATTTGAGGAAGGTTAGAAATCAAATACACACGAACCAGCCTGAAACATATATGAAAAAACACTAATCTTCCCTGTCTACCTTTACAACAACACCAAAGAGTTCAAATAGTTTGAAGATGAGACAAGAAACTCCTACATCTCTGGTACATGAACTTTCATCTAAAAATTCCCAGGACCTTTACAGAAACTGCTTTGGTGGTCAAAGAGTTTCTGCTCTGTTCTACAGACTGAGTGGGAGAATTTCAAAGATGTGTAAAATGGATATTAAGCTCCCAAAATGTGGTTTCCGTTCAGTTTAAAACTGATTCTGAATCACAGCTTTTGTTTCTGTGTTTTCACTTCTGTATTTGATTTGCTTTCTATTATAACAATCCTTTTTCACTTCTACGCCTATACCCTCTCAGAATAATTTCAGTAACAGCTACAATCCAAAACAAAAACACACTGAACAATGATCAGGTTATTCTCCAAATATTAAAATATAGAGAGCTTCTAAGGCCCATCATTCTCCACGAAATTTACATTATGTGAATTTGCATACATTTTTAAGTATTTCTTCTCCTAATATTCATGAGAAATAATGAGCACGCACAAAAGATGGGCGTCTTTCCGGAGTGCTTTACTTATGTACTCCTATTTGGTGAGCTTGGACTAGATAGCCCTTGTGGTCCCTTCCAACTCTTATGATTTTGTGATTCTGAAAAAGGCTTCAACTTAATTAAAGATCTCTCTCTTTTGCTACTGAGATTTCAGATGCAGACTATATGTTTTCTTTATTTAAAGTTGAAATTCCCATTATGGGAATTTCTGTACCTTATACTGAATTCTGTTTTGTTGAAACTTGCACAGAATGCAGATTTCATCATTATAAGGATATCTCTGATACTGGAAACATTACTTTTGGGGGCTACAGCTTCTAGAATCCCCAACCAACAAGTGTACAGTATTTACTATTTTTAAAAAACAAAACACCACAGTATTGACAATACACATGGGATTAGGAGGTAGCACATTTTAACCACACTGACCTGTGAGCTTAAATAAATCAATTCTGAAGCAGAGTTAGTACTACACAAAAGCACCAGAGAACAGGAAATATTTTTATGGAATTAGGCACTGGAGCTTGAATATACCACGTAGCCACAAACATTAATTTGTAATAACATTTAGCCTACATACAATTTGTTTTCAAGTTGTCAAATCCACAAAAGCCAAAGCAATTTTGTGGTGTTTAGTTGTTGAGATATTTAATAGGCCGCATGACATACTCACTAAAATCACTATGCTGTACAATCAGTCTCTGTAAAGAACTTGTTTTTTCATGCATCTGGAGACAAGAAACTTTGCATTGTTAACATTTCAAAATATGAAAACCTGTTACAAACATATACTTAAACCCTTTGTAGTTCTCTAGTACTAAAAAGGAATCCATCTCAGTTCACACATTGCAAAAATAAAGACTGCTTTTCAGGACAGACTTGTGAAGCCTTTGCAGGGTGGTAGAGGCAAAAGCAGGCATCTCACAGGTTCCTTCCCAAAGTTTGGAGCAATCACTATAAGTGTCCTGCTAGTGTAATGCTGAGAGTTTCTCCTCCAAAACTTCCCCCAAAACAAAGGTTCTTGAATTGAAAGGTGTTAGGTGTAGCCTAAGGTTCACTTTTATAGCCAAACTATAAAACCTCAACTTAGGACTTAATAACGGGCACCAGTGACAGAGCCAGTGACAGAGCCTGCTCTACAGCAGGGAGACAGGCGCCACTATAATGTTAACAACCACTAAGTAAACACTAATTCTGCCTACAGGACACTTGAAGGGGGAGAATGGACACAAACAAACACACCCCTTCAAAGCCACTCTGGAACTTTATTTTGATTAGTGGCAATTAGATTTCTTTACTGGAACACAGAGTAGAGTAATTAAACAAGGAAGGCATAGAGAACTAGGCTCATTAGGCAAGTAATACAACAATTAACTTTTAGGGAGCTCTAATTGCCTTTCTTCAAACTGTCCTAAAATTAACACTTTGCTTTTATACAACTGGCAACTCTGCTTACTTGGCAAAAGCTAATAAATGTCAATGTCTTAGTAGCAGTTCTGAATAAAAAATATAATTGACAAAAGATTTAAGCATGGAGCTGTAACTTTTCACTCAAGAGAGTGTTTCTGTATGATTTAAAAACTGCTATTGATCATTCTGAAGAAAGCAATGTATAGAGGTGCACCGAAACTTTCCCAGAAGTTTAACAGAGCCTCACATAATGTCAGAATGCCAGGAAAGGCAGGGAGTTGCTTCCCTGCTCTTTGCCCTGCCTCCTCTAATTTTCTCAGATAAAAATCCAAGAAGAAAAGGTGTTCCCTCTTTACAGTCTAACACAATCAATTCCAAAGCTGGCTCTTGAGGAAACAGAAGGGATTACATTGTTAGGAATGTCTCTCTCTGGGGTTTCCTCTTAGTTCATAGAGAGAAAAGGCTAAGTCCCAGCTTTTGTCAGTTTCCAGTCACTAGTGCAGAGAAAGCAAGCAGGAAGTACAACAAGGCTAAGTCCTAAGGTCAGACCGCAGCTGTTTTAGAATTCTTAGGGTTCCTAAAGCTCCAGCTCAATTCATTTTAACGCTAAATACCCTAAAGGTATCTAATCATAGGTTGGACCTCTCGACCTTGTCTTCTCCAGGCTAAACATACCCAGCTCCCTAAGCTGTTCCTCGTAGGGCAGGGTTTCCAGATGTACCATTTTGGTTGCCCTCAGCTCGACATCTTCTAGCTTGTCAATATCGTTCTTGAACTGTGATGCCCAGAACTGGAAGCATTACTCCAGGTGAGGTCTGGCAAAAGCAGAACAGAGGGGCCTAGACACTATATTCCTATTGTTGCAGCCTAGAATCACATTGGCTTTTTTAGCTGCTGCATCACACTGTTCACTCATGTTCAGCTTGTGGCCTACTAAGACTCCTAGATCCCTTTCACATGTACTCCTTTCAAGTCAGGTTTAACCAATCCTATATCTGTGCATTTCATTTTTTTCTGCCGAAGTGTAGTACATTACATTTCTCCCTGTTGAAATTCATTTTGTTAGTTTTGGCCCAGCTCTCCAATCTGTTATGGTCATTTTGAATTCTGATCCTATCCTCTGGGGGGTATCAGCTACCCCTCCTAATTTGGTGTCATCTGCAAACTTGGTAAGCAGGGCCTCTATTCCCTCTTCCAAGTCATTGATAATGATGTTGAATAGCACTGGAGCAAGGAGTGACCCACCAGTCACTTCTCACTAGTGCAGCACCCCACTAGTCTGTTCTCTCCAGGATGAAAAGAAGCCATTGGTCGGCATCCTTTGGATTCGGTCGGTCAACCAATTACAAATTCTCCTAATGATAGCACTGTCTGGCCCACATTTTGCTAGCTTTTATCACAGGGGACTTTGTCTAAGGCCTTACTGAAATCAAGATACAGGCCCCCCTCCATATATGCAGGCTCCAGATCTGTGAATTCAACTGACTGCTTAATGACCATCTGTTTAATTATCTGCTCTAGAATCTTTCCTGGTACTGAAGTCAGGTTGACTGGGCAGTAATTATTTGGGTTCTCCTTTTTTTCTGTTTTTGAAAATAGGGACAACATTTCCTTCCTCCAGTCTATTGGGACCTCTCCTGTTTTCCAGGCATTGTGAAATTGCCAGTGGTTCTGAGATTATTTCTGCCAATTCTTTTAATACCCTTGGATGTAGTTCATCTGGCCCTGGAGACTTAAATTCATCTAGAGTAGCCAGGTATTCCTATAAAGTCAGCTCTCCATATCCATGGATTCTGCATTCATAGATTCAACCCCCCCCCCAAAAAAAAATCTAAAAACCAAACCTTGATTTTGCCATTTTATATAAGGGGCACCATTTAACTATGCCATTGAATATAATGGGACTTGAGCCTCCATAGATTTTGGTATCCCCAGGGAGGGTCCTAGAACCAAACCCCAGACAATACCAAAGGCCCACGGTAACCTTTCTACCTATTCTGTGCTGCATTTCCCCTACTGCATCATCTACTCCATTTTCCCCAGGTTGAACACTGTTCTCCTTTTGGGAAAAGACCAAGGCAAAGAAGGTGTTGCGTAGTTCTGCCTTTTCTCTGTTCCCTGTTAGCACTTCTCTGTCTTCTCCACTCAGCGGCCCTGCCATTTCCTTGTTCTTCCTTTTGCTATGGATATAACAAAACAAAAAAAAGCCTTTTTAAATTGTTTTTAACTTCTCTAGCAAACCTGACTTCATTCTGCACTTTAGCTTTTCTGATTTTCTCCCTATATGAACTGGCTAATTGTTTGAATTCCTCTTTGGTGAGAAATGTACCATTTCTTGTACATACTCTTTACAAATCTTAGCTCAGTTGAAATTTCTTTACCCATCCTTCCTGGTTTCTTTAAACATCTCTCATTTTTCGTCCTCACTGGAACTGTTTGAAATTGTGCCTTCAATATCTCACTCCCATCCATCATGAACTTTCTTCTCTTTTATTACCATCTGATCACACCCAGTATTTCCCTAAGTTTACTGAAATCAGCCTTCTCAAGGTCTAGAATGCATATCTGATGCTTGGCTTCCCCTTTCTGCTATACAACAAGCTCCAGTAAAACGTGGTCACTCCCACATAAGGATCCTGCCACTTCTACCCCATTAACTAGGTCATCACTGTTGGTTAGATTCAGATCTAAAATAGCCTCTTCCACCTTCTGGACAATGAAATTGTCTGCAAGGCAAGTGAGGAATGTGTAGGATGTCATATTCTTGGCAGAAGAATATCAGGATAGTTGAAAACTCCCATTGAAATCCCAGCTGGTTTGGTTCTGCTTCCAGATCCCAGACTGTCTGGAATTTGGGGGGCATGTCATGAAGGCAGTCCCGTCATCCTGCAAAGGTGGTGGCACTCCCATCATTCTGCAAAGACTACATTTCCCATAATCTGCAAACAGCAATTGTCTTGTCAGCATGACCAGTTAAACTAAGGGTTAAGACCAAAGGTGGGAGGTGGAGGTCATCTCCTGAGATAGCATCATCATGACATCACATCACCAGACACAGGGCTGGCCAATGAGAATCTGAGACTGGTAATTTGAAAAAGATTTTATACCTTGCCTAGACCATGAGGCAAGAGAGACAAAGGGGGAACCTCTGAGGGGATGGATGTACCTCAGAAGAAGATGCTCCGAGCGAGCACATGGCTGAGCATGGTTTAGAAAAGCATGTTGCTCAGCCCAGCCTGGATACTTCATATTACATCAGAATGTGAGTAGTTTTCTTTTAGGTATGGAACAGTCTTTACTTAGTGGCATTAGGGATTATCTTTTATTTTCCTTGACTGAACGTATTGAATGCTTTGTTATCTCTGTAACCTTAAGCTTTAACCTGAAGAAAGAAGCTACATTCAGAAGCTTGCATTAATCCCTGCCTGAATAAAATAAAATAAGCTTTTCTTAATTTCCTATATACTGATGCTGCACACGCCTGTATCTCTTGGTCATTGCTACATTGTTCTCTCTCTCTGGGGATAGGAGGGAGGAGTTGGTTGGGGCTACAGTGGCGAGTAGTTCCATAGGTTACTAATCTTCCAGCAGGCTGATGAAAGACTTCGTCTGGGTGGTGGCAGCATTTTGGCCTTTAGGAGGCGCCCTTGAATGAGCCCACTCAGGGTTACATTTACAGGGAAGCTAATTCTGGGGGTTTCAAGTTGAGAGCCTCCAGAATAGCCTGACAGGGGTCTATAGTAGACCCCCCACAATTACATCCCTGTTGTTTCTCTCCCCCTTAATTTTTGCCCAGATGCTCTCAACCTGGCTTCCATGATTTAAGTCATGGATCTCTCTACAAATGTAAACATCCTTGACATATAATGCTACTGATACTCCTTTCCCGTTTCGTCTATTTCTCTGAAATAGGTTATACCCCTCTATTATTACATTCCAATCACGAGACTCATCCCACCACGTTTCAGTGATGCCTTTTAGATCATATTTGCTTTGCTGTGTTAAGAGTTCAACTGCATCTTGTTTATTTCCCATGCTCTATGAGTTAGTGTGGAGAAATCTAAGACCATGGGGTCATTCCCCCAGCTGTTTATTTAAGGGATTTTTCCTTCCACTGTTGGGTTCTTGTACTGTTCACCCAATTCTCTCCATAACATTTGGGCTATTATCTCCAGTACTTGATGAACTCCTGCCCTCAAGTATACTGTCTCCCTACCCCACATAACTCAGTTTAAAGCCCCCCTGATCAGGTTTGTGAGCCTCTTGGCAACAACAGCCCTACCAACTGCTGTGAGGTACAACCCATCACTTGCCAGAAGTCAATCTTCATGAAACCACAGACCATGGTCCAAGAAGCTCAATCGTTCCCAGCTGCACAATCTACGAAGCCAGTTCTTCAGCTCCACTATCCTTCTCTTCCTCACTTTAAAGCCCTCCATTGTTTGGGCCCAGGTTACCTGCAGGATTGCCTCCTCCCATACAATCTGCCCTGTACACTCAGTGTAATCTGTGTAATCTGCCCTGTACACTCAGGTCCTCTGGGGGACGTTTACATCAACCAGCTAGGCCTATAATGGCAACTGTCACCCAGAGGACCTTTTCATCGGCCACCCTTAGACTGTGAAATGACCTACCGGAAGAGATTCAACAGCTAAATATGCTGTCTGAATTTAAAACAGTATTAAAGACCTACCTCTTCTGGCAGGCTTACCCTGTCGATTTTAAGCTATGGGTTTTAAATTCATGTTGCACCCCACCTCTAGCCTTGGGCAGAGGCAGGTAAGAAATAAAATTTATTATCATTATCATTATTACTGAGCAACATTCTATAACTGGGTGGAAAGACAAATGACAACCTGTGCATCATTCAGCTTCCTACCCAGAACTTCATAATCCCTTGTGATATCCTGAAGGTTCCCATTTGATCCAAAAGGAAGGGGTAATGGTCAGTGGGCTTGACAAGTCTTGTCAGCCCTGTTATATCACAGATCTTCCCCCAGGGAGACAGCACATCTCTCGAGACATCCTGTCAGGCCTGCAAACCACTGCTTCTGTTCCCATAAGCAGGGAGTCCCCTACCACCACCACATGTCTCGTCTGAGGATTGGCAGAGGCCATTCCATGTGCTGAATCTTCCCAGGTCACCTGCACGTTCTCTGAGCTATGACACTGTAGCTCTTGTTCCTGTTCCTTATCATCACTGATAACGGAAAGAGCTTTGAATCAATTCTGCAGCTCCAAACTCAAAGAATGATCCCTGGTCCCTCAACATCTATGTGTTACATTCATCCAAATGTCTACCTCCTGTGTCTGTGTTTGGGAACTGACCTCCTCCTCAGAGATATCTCCTGTGTGTTCCTCATGCATGACAGTCTGTTCTGCTCTGTCCAAGAAAACCTCATGCTCCCTAATATGCTGAAGAGTAGATACATGGGCCACAAGTTGCCTCTTCCAACAGGGCAACCAACTTGCATGTCTGCAGGTGTGTAACCGCCCACATTCTCCGGCAAGAACACAAACATACTAAAGTTGTTCCAGGTGACTGCAACAATTTCCTCTAGGGACAAGGGCTGCAACTATATAGAGAGAGATCTAGTGACTGTTCTTCCCCCAGCCAAGTCTGTGACTCACTTCCTCTCAACAGATACCCTGCCCCCATGAGACCATGTGCTCAAGCAGAAGACCTGGACCTACTACACACAATAGAACAATAGAATGGTAACTAGACCACAAGCATGCCTCCTCCGAGCCCACACAAACAGTCTTACATCAGCAGACACAACAGCCCTAACCCAACAAACTTCCCCTAACAATTCTCTGGGGCTGGAGAGTTTTAACCCAACAGATATTAGCTCACCTTATGCTTTCTCTTCTACCATGCCCACACAAAACACCTGTGGCTTTGCTGCCTGTTAGCTGAGCTCCTGTTCACTAAGCTCCCGGGATTGGGGCTGTAGCTATATATAGAGCTAGCAGCTGCTAGCACTAGATCCTGTCTGGTCTTTGAAGCTAAGCACAGTCATCCCTGGTTAGGACTTGGGTGGGAGGCCAACCAATAAATACCAGGCGCTATGGGCTATATTTCAGAGGAAGGAACTGGCAAAACCATCTCTGCCTAAGAAAACCCTATTAAATTCATGGGGTCACCATAAATCAACAGGGGACTTGTGGGGGCAATTGGCGAACACACATTGGAAACTGCTTAATGCAGTGTAGATGTGTAATTTGCTGTTGCTTCAAATAATTTGTAAGCCGCTCTGATAGCCTTCTGGCTGAAGAGCGGGGTATAAATAAAATAAAACAAACAAACACACACACACACACACACAGAAAAAGCAAGGAGGGAGCCAAACCAGGGTCACTCTTAAGTCAGGATTCAGCCAGTTCTCCAAGGGCTGGCCAAGCACACTTTCCTTCTCCCACCTTCCACTATGAACAAAAAGTGAAGAAGCAATGAAGCTGCCTCTCAGCCATAAATGTCTTCCACCTCCAGAGAGGGGCAACCAGGGATGAGAGCTGGATTGAGGATCACAGCAAACCAACTTCACTCCACCAGCCAGATTTTTTTTCCTCTGCTCTGTTGTGACCAAGCTTTACAGGTAGGAACAAGTTTGATTCCCAAGGTCACCAGTTGTATCCCACCAGCCCAGTGATGTCATTTGGCAACACTGTTCCAGTAAGTATAATTTCTGTGTTGTTGTTCCATGCCTTCAAGTAATTGCTGACCTATGGTGATCCTAAAGTGAACCTACCATGGGATTTTCTTGGTAAGATTTGTTCATAGGGAGGGTTGCCTTTGCCTTCCTCTGAGGCTAAGAGTCTGACTTGACTAAGGTCACCCAATGGGTTTCCATGACCAAATGAGGATTTGAACCATGTTCTCCAGAGTCATACTTCTACACTCAAACCACTACACCATGCTGGCTCTCAGTAAGCATAATACCTATCCTGAAATCCTGACTCCAAGTGGCCTGGCCATCATTGATACAGGTTGTACCATGTCTGAGTCTGTCAGTCCATAGATGTCACCCACAAGAACTCTTGCAATATACAAGCCTCCCTTCCATATATGATGGACATTTTGCTCATATGCAATAAATGGTGTAAAAGTAACTGTAAACTTATTCAAAATTATGGAACAGAAGCTACTGAAGAAGCTACTGAAGACTGTAACACTTATTTAAGAGTATGGATATTTAGGATCACACTGTAATACTAGCTTCTGAATAAGCGTGCTTAGGATCACACTGCAAGATGCATACAGAAACAGGCAGCTACTTATCCTACTTACTGAGGAGTATAAAATACCAAAGCTGAGTTCAAGTTGATCAGTTTCTGCTCTATTTGTGAACGCAAAACGTCAATTTGATTATTGTGACTAATGCACAATAGTGGGAACTCTGGCTATTTCAATGCCAATCCATTCTGGGAGGGAAAACAGAGTCTTTCAGTTGATTGCAGACCAAGCATTATTCTAGCTTGGTTTTCTTACATCCTGCATTTTACTAAAAGGATAATAGTGAACTGTGTACAGTAGTCTGGCTCAGAATATTAAAAGTGAGCACAGTTACAATGGAGGTTTAGTTTATAAATATTTCATCTGATAAGGATGCTGTGCCAGCAACTGCCTCCAGAGAACTTAAAATAGAGTGCCCACTGGAAGAGATTAAATGATCATTTGTTACTAGCTGCTGGTAACATTTAAAAGGACAAAAACAAGTTTATTGGTTTGAAAATAAAATGCAGAATCTTCCTCTCTTTGAGGTTATAAGATAAATAGTGATTTAA
Source organism: Gambelia wislizenii (assembly GCA_030847615.1). NCBI lineage: Eukaryota > Metazoa > Chordata > Lepidosauria > Squamata > Crotaphytidae > Gambelia > Gambelia wislizenii. Next base: position 362,694,503 of record JAUMIR010000003.1, read on the forward strand.
AGGCTATTTAAAGGTATGTGTGCATGTGCACTTGCACACACGTGCACACACACCCATAAGCTTCTTTCTGGAAAACCCCAATTCTATAGAAGTGCAGAATTTGTACTATGCAGATAATGCTGCTTCCTGAGAATTTCCACTTTTTTCTTTTAAATAAGCAATTTTTATGTCTACTAGTAAAGTATCTAAGCATTAAGAAATGCCAGCTATACCAAAAACTGGGCTTTAGTAATACCTGTATTGGACCAATAAAATCTAAATATATAAAAGGTTTAGGTATGTACAATAGGCTTGGGTATGTTTCCTCTCCCAGTGTCCTAACTGGCTGCTCAGGAAGCACATCCAATCAATCTCCACCCACATGCAAATTCCCTCTCCATCTCACAATCCACTCCTGCCACTCAATCTCTCTACTATCACTCCCTGCTCTCACTCACCAGTCATGCACTGCAACAGATCCCAGACAGTGAACTGGTGGAGGTGGGACACCGCTGCTGCCACTGCGACGGCACTCAGGCAGTCAACTAGCGGCGGTGGCAGCCACAGCAGTGGTAGGGCAACAGAGCGAATCATATTGACAAATTGCAGTGTGTCCAGAGAAGGGCTACTAAAATGGTGAAAGGTCTGGAAACCATGCCTTATGAAGAGAGACTTAGGGAGCTGGGTATGTTTAGCCTGGAAAAAAGACGGTTAAGGGGCGATATGATAGCCCTGTTTAAGTATTTGAAGGGGTGTCACATTGAGGATGGAGCAAGCTTGTTTTCTGCTGCTTCAGAGACTGGAACACGGAGCAATGGATGCAAGCTCCAGGAACAGAGATTCCACCTCAACATTAGGAGGAACTTTCTGACAAAGAGCTGTTCAGCAGTGGAACACACTCCTTCGGAGCGTGGTGGAGTCTCCTTCCTTGGAGGTCTTTAAACAGAGGCTGGATGGCCATCTGTCAGGAAGGCTTTGATTGTGTATTCCTGCATGGCGGGGGGTTGGACTGTATGACCCTTGTGGTCTCTTCCAACTCTACAATTCTATGATTCTATGATTCTATCCTCAACAATTCTGAGAGAACAGCATATGGTATGCTGCGTCCAGCTAGTATCATTAAAAAGTTGAGTTTTCAGGTCCTCCAGGACTCTTCATCACGCTTAGCATTTCAGAACCTCAGACGGCAAGAAAAACAAAAAAGCCCAGATATCATCCTAGCTAAATGTTAAAGCTACAAGATACATAGGTAGACTGACACCTCAAAAATAGAAACTGCAGGCATGGAGGATCTCAATTGAGGTTCTGAAATGCTAAGCTTGAGTACAATGGCTTCAGGCTAGAGATGTATGGCCCTCCAGATATGGTTGCAGTTCAACCCTCTGCAGCCCAAACCAACATAGCCAATGATGAAGAATAATGAGAGCTGAAATTCAACCACATCTGGAGGGCTGCACAGTTTCTGTCCCTGGTACAGATGAAGGGCTATTGGTCACTCTGTGAATTATCCATTTCAATAATCTCAGTAACCAAAAGCATGTCTGGATAAAATTTCCAGTATTGAAAGGGCAGCTTCAATTACCTGTGCAATACTCCTCTCTCCCTATAGTAAAACAACCAGAATTAAGAAGAGAATTAAAATTTACAAAATTCATAATCCATAAGGGAAAAAACACCTTAACGCTATATGCACATAGCCCTCAGTACTCAGAGGTACTCAGCTTCTCTTCATTATTAAGGTTTTCTTAATAATCCATAAGAAAAAAATCTTTAATGTTATACTGCACAGGCCTCAGCCTGCAAAAGTATTCAGCTTCTCTTGATCTTTTTAAGGCATACATCAATGAAACAATGCATTGGCCAAATTATCTGTACTGCAAGCTTCTTACTATATGAATAGTACATTGTACTTATATTGTAAGCCGCCCCGATTGTGTTGCAGAGGTGCGGGATAGAAATAATTTTATTATTATTATTATTATTATTATTATTATTATTACAGGGTTATAATGAGTTGTTTTTGTTGCCATTCACAGTCCATTCCTCTATCAAGGAAATCAGGAGAACATACAGTATGACCTCCATATCTGCGGAGGATACATTACCTGAAGAGGTGGGGGTGCATTAGAGCCCCACTTCTGATGCCAAAACAATATTAACATTTGGGGGAATTGTTATTATTATTAGCTTAAATGGAAGGTTGTTAGAGACGGGTAACTTCAGGATCTTTTCACCTATGTATACAAGTACTAACTGTAGAGAACTCCAGGTTAAAGTGAAATAAAATGTTTTTACTGGAAACAACACAAAAAGCATTCACACATGCAACACACCCTCACAAAAACTACACAAGGCTATCAAAGAGTCAAGGTAGAAAGGTTGGAAAGAGGAATAGTTTTAGGGAATAGGGCGATAGTTACCAGTGGAGTTTCGGAGTCTGAGGGTGGCAAGGTCTGAGGGTGGCGCTGGAAGTTCTGGTCCAGGGGCGCACTGAGAAAGAGAATGGCTGATCTCGTCCACAGTGGCACACTTTTCTGTTGTTAGAGGACTTATATTTATAATTGTTTCATGTCCTGAAGGGAATACTTCTGCTAAACAAAGCTTGGATGGGTTTCCTGCTGAATAAACAAAGCAAACTGACACTTAACTGATTGCTATTAATGGCTGGGAGATTGGAATTGATGGGTTTACAACAACCTTGCATTGCAGGACAGGAGGGGGTCCCAAGGGATATTTCCTGGGGATTTGGATTCAAGAGGTCACTTGACTGTTTAGGTTGTGTGACTCGCCACTGAGGGGCCCGAGAAGGAATTAGACATACCTCCTTAATGGTTTTGTTTACTCAATCCTAGCTTGGGTTTGCTTACTAAAATATTTCGAAGAAAATATTTCTAAGACATATCATCCCAGGTCCTTCTGATCTCTACCTGACCTCTTTTTGGATCACCTCGGTCTACTTGACCCCTTCGAAGTGTCCAATATTTTCAATTATAAGATATTATAGGGAGGGAATAGTGGGGCATGCTAACAAACTTTCTGTGTAAACACAAAATCACAGATAATACAAAACCTTGTTGAAATGAAGGACTTCCAGCCCAAGTGTATCATAGAGCTGTGCTGGAGCACCTAGTGATTCCTAAAGAGAGTTGTTCTGGAGGACCTAGAAATGCCTAGAAAGGTATTCTCTCTAGGAATCTCTGGTCCTCCAGCGCAACTCTATGGTGAACTTCTGGCAGACGCATACTATAGAATCATGCTGAAGGATCTAGAAAATGCCTAGAGAGAACATATATTTTTTCAGATGTGGGTAAGTGAAACCACGGGTACTAGTCCCACATATATGAGGGTTGTACTGTACACAATATTCCCATTTCAGCCTTACACCAGGCTGTGAGACAGGTTGGGCTCAAAGATATTGACTGGCTCATGGTAACCTAGTGAAGGTTATGGCAGAGTGGGGATTTGAACTCAGACTTATTTCCTGATCATTCCAAAATGCTTCCATGTGGCTGTATTTCCATAAAAGAGATAGTTAACACTCAGTGCCATTTCCTGTGAGGATCTTCTACAGCATGGGTTGGGAAACTCAAGCCCTGGGCATGTCTGGTCGTCTTGAAATCCCAATCTGGTCTTCTGGGGAACTCCAAGGGAGCATATTCCCGTCTCACGACACCAACATTTTATAGTTGAAATTATGTCAGTTTCTGAAAGGGTTCCCCCCCCCCATTCTGAATGGCTGAAATCTCTTTCCTAAGCCTTAATTACTAACAGTAAGAGTCTTATGATACAATAAGCTGGCATTTTGGAGCTCCCTTTTGCCTTTGATCTCACTCCACCACAACACGTACCCCAAAAACTTCTCTGAATTTGGCTCTCTTGCTTAAAAGAAGGCTCCCTACCCTTGTACAAAGACATGGAGAGTCTTTGTACCAACCACTTCCAAGAACATGCAGATAGTAGGCAATGCTGAATATTGCAGCTTGTAAACAGAAGCAACTAGACATACACATTTTGCATCAACTTCTACATGAAGATAAATAACATGTTGAGAAATAAGTAGCAGAGAAGGGAAGAGAAGGACTCAGAAATCCACATCTCTCCAAATCTACAAAGTTAAGAAATATGAAACATAATTTTTTTCATTCCAAGAAGTCACTAGATGGTGAATGATACAATTCCCAAATGTCTTTCTATTTCTTACAAATCATATGCATAGATCCAAACCTCAGTCTGACCAGCCCTCATGTCCAAAATAGTCTGACTGAGAGGGGTTGCTCTTATCACAGAGAACTCTTTGCTCCTTTGCATTTGTCCAGCCCAATGACCATCCCCATTTCTTCTCCTTGTCACTTTTAAATATTAAAGCCTGCTTTGGCTGCCTCGGTATTCCCATCTGTTAATGAATTGCTACAAGACAACTAACCCAGGAATGTGCCTGGATGTATTTCTGCTAGACAATCAGACTCTTGTTCCTATGTGGAGGAGGTAGGAGTTGTCACTGAGTAAGAGTTCAAACCTCCATATTCTAATGCCAGGAGGATGGAATCATTCTAGACACATACAAAAACAAAACGAAACCCTAAACAGAATTAGCTATGGCAGTCACAGATGGATCTGAGAGAGGGAGAAAATCCAAAATCATGAACAAAGGAAGTAGTGGAACAAGGCTTCTGAAATCCAAAACTGAGGGCTTGTCTACACAGTAAAGTGCATGGCAGAGGGTTGGACTGGATGGCCCTTGTGGTCTCTTCCAACTCTGATTCTACACAAAGGGGAAAAATGGCCGCAGCATAGGAGTGTAATTGACCAACTATATACAAAAAATACAGCAATAGTAATTGTTAATGATGGTAAGACAGAACAAATAACCATAGCTAGGGGAAGATGACAATGTTGTCCACTCTGTCCAATATTATTTGCTATTGTGATAGAAATATTAGCTAACGTAATTAGAGGGTACAATAGTATTAATGGGATAGGAAATATTGAAAAGATTAAGTTGAACACGTTTACAGATGATACTTTAATAATCATACAAGATCCATTACAAAAAAATGCAAGAGATAGAGAAGCATTTGGAAGAGTTTGGAAAAATGACAGGTTTGCAAATAAATTGGAATAAATCCGATATGATGATATTTAATTATACAAATACAGAACAAAAAAATATGAGTAAAAAAATATATTAAAATAAAGAAGCAAATAAAACACTTAGGAATGAATATTGTAACAGAATTAGAGAGGTTAGAAGGAAAAAAATTACCTTCTTAAGGAAAGATATGGAGAAAAAAATAGAGAATTATGAGGAAATTAAATTGTCATGGTTTGGTAGAATATCTCTCTCTCTCTCTCTCTCTCTCTCTCTGGCTTTTCTTCGCAAACGAAGATTCAGGAAGGAATCCCGCGTTTTCTGCAAGCGCGCTGATGACTAAAAAGGCCAATCTGAGATAAACAAGTCTGGTTGCAAAAAGCACAGCAGAAGGTCTCTTTGGGTGATGCTTCCGGGTTGTGATTCTCTCTGCGTTGTCATTTCTCTTCAAGACTTGTTTGGCATGAGTTCTCAAATAAGGCTGCAGCATTGTGGATAGTGCATCTCCATGCCTCCCGATGTGAGGCCAGATCAGACCATTGCTGGTGATCAATTTGGCCAAGCCTGAGATGTTGTTTCAGGGAGTCCTTGTATTGCTTTTTTAGAGTGCCCCTCTTACGCTGACCCGTGGCGAGTTCACCGTAGAGTACTATTTTTGGGAGGTGATGGTCCTCCATCCTAGGAACATGCCCTGCCCAGTGCAGCTGTGTTCTCAATATCATGGCCTCAATGTTGGTGATCCCTGCTTGCTCAAGGACAGCAACATTCATCACATAGTCAGTCCAGTGTATATTTAGGATTGTGCGTAGACAGCGTTGATGAAAGTGTTCGAGGAGTCGTAAGTAGTGGCAATAGGTGACCCATGTTTCAGACCCATAAAGGAGAATAGACAGTACAATGGCTCTATACACACTGATTTTTGTGCTTCGCCTCAGGTGTTACTCCAGACTCTTTTGTCTTCCAAATGTGCTATATGCCTTTGCTAATCTGTGATCGATCTCTTCGCCAATCTTGGCATCTGAGGAGATGATGCTTCCCTGGTAGGTGAACTGCTGAACTGACTTAAGCACAGATTTGCCGAAGGCAATGTGGGGATGATGGTGTTCGTCCTGTGGTGCAGGCTGGTAAAGAGCTTCCATTTTCTTCAGGTTGACTTCCAGCCCAAACAGCTCTTCTGCTGTTGCGAAGCAGGATGTTAAGTGCTGCAGAGCTGCTTCTGTGTGGGCAACAAGGGCAGCAGGAGCAGCGAAGAGCAGCTCAAGAACTAGATAGTTTAGGGTCTTAGTGCGAGCCCTTAGTCGGCTTAAGTTAAACAAGCTACCATCAGAGAGCTGGTACAATAGCGCTTATCAAAATGAAAATTTTACCAAAAATATTTTTTTATTTAGAATGTTACCTATTAAAATATCAGAGATGAAATTGAAAAATGGCAAAATATGATAATTATTCCAATGGAAGTAAAAGATCAAGAATTAATAAAAATAGATGGTATAAAACCCAAAAAAGGGGAGGTTTAGGTTTACCTTATTTGAAGCTATACTATGTAGCAAATCAATTGAGATATATTATTGATAGTGTTGTAGAATTAAAAGAAATTGAGTGGTTGGAAACAAATAAGCAAGAAATAGATTGAAAATTTTCACATTGTCTTGCGTGGGGAAGCAATTCATATCAAATCACCTGTCTTAACAAATGAAAATGTGCATATCACTGGAACTTTTTTAAAAAGTTGGGAAAAGCCGTGAATGCTTTTCTCACATAGTTTTTCCTCTTTTTGGCCTCCCTTCTTCACAACACGATGCAACAATGCAGGATCCCATTAATACAGCTTGTTTTCTGAGCGAATTCTGTGAGGAGTATTTTCACTATATAGACAACCCCTGAAATCACAGGATTTTCAAACTCAGCCTTGAATCTAATTTAGTTTCCTGCCAGAGAGAAGGAGAGCAGCTTCTGGACAGCAAGTTTCCTGCCAGTTTCCTGCCAGGGAGAAGAAGGAAGCAACTTCTGGACAGCCATTCTGACTGGGGAGATTGAATTTTTAAAAAAAACTGTTGGGAGAGGCTGCTTGTTGCTGAGGGGCTTGAACTTCTGACCTTCCCCTTTTAACCCTCAAGAGCCTTCCTGTGAGTCACACCTGTGAGTCACACCTGTGAGTCATTAGGGGGTGGAGCTGGGAGCCTAGCTCTATATAAGTCCTTGCAGAGGCTTTCCAAGCCAGTTTCCTGCCAGAGAGAAGGAGAGCAGCTTCTGGACAGCAAGTTTCCTGCCAGTTTCCTGCCAGGGAGAAGAAGGAAGCAACTTCTGAATTTTTTAAAAAAACTGTTGGGAGAGGCTGCTTGTTGCTGAGGGGCTTGAACTTCTGACCTTCCCCTTTTACCCTCAAGAGCCTTCCTGTGAGTCACACCTGTGAGTCACACCTGTGAGTCATTAGGGGGTGGAGCTGGGAGCCTAGCTCTATATGAGTCCTTGCAGAGGCTTTCCAGGCCAGTTTCCTGCCAGAGAGAAGGAGAGCAGCTTCTGGACAGCAAGTTTCCTGCCAGTTTCCTGCCAGGGAGAAGAAGGAAGCAACTTCTGAATTTTTTAAAAAAACTGTTGGGAGAGGCTGCTTGTTGCTGAGGGGCTTGAACTTCTGACCTTGCCCTTTTACCCTCAAGAGCCTTCCTGTGAGTCACACCTGTGAATCACACCTGTGAGTCATTAGGGGGTGGAGCTGGGAGCCTAGCTCTATATAAGTCCTTGCAGAGGCTTTCCAGGCCAGTTTCCTGCCAGAGAGAAGGAGAGCAGCTTCTGGACAGCAAGTTTCCTGCCAGTTTCCTGCCAGGGAGAAGGAAGCAACTTCTGAATTTTTTTAAAAAACTGTTGGGAGAGGCTGCTTGTTGCTGAGGGGCTTGAACTTCTGACCTTGCCCTTTTACCCTCAAGAGCCTTCCTGTGAGTCACACCTGTGAGTCACACCTGTGAGTCATTAGGGGGTGGAGCTGGGAGCCTAGCTCTATATAAGTCCTTGCAGAGGCTTTCCAGGCCAGTTTCCTGCCAGAGAGAAGGAGAGCAGCTTCTGGACAGCAAGTTTCCTGCCAGTTTCCTGCCAGGGAGAAGAAGGAAGCAACTTCTGAATTTTTTAAAAGAACTGTTGGGAGAGGCTGCTTGTTGCTGAGGGGCTTGAACTTCTGACCTTGCCCTTTTACCCTCAAGAGCCTTCCTGTGAGTCACACCTGTGAATCACACCTGTGAGTCATTAGGGGGTGGAGCTGGGAGCCTAGCTCTATATAAGTCCTTGCAGAGGCTTTCCAGGCCAGTTTCCTGCCAGAGAGAAGGAGAGCAGCTTCTGGACAGCAAGTTTCCTGCCAGTTTCCTGCCAGGGAGAAGAAGGAAGCAACTTCTGAATTTTTTAAAAAAACTGTTGGGAGAGGCTGCTTGTTGCTGAGGGGCTTGAACTTCTGACCTTCCCCTTTTACCCTCAAGAGCCTTCCTGTGAGTCACACCTGTGAGTCACACCTGTGAGTCATTAGGGGGTGGAGCTGGGAGCCTAGCTCTATATAAGTCCTTGCAGAGGCTTTCCAGGCCAGTTTCCTGCCAGAGAGAAGGAGAGCAGCTTCTGGACAGCAAGTTTCCTGCCAGGGAGAAGAAGGAAGCAACTTCTGAACAGCCATTCTGACTGGGGAGATTGAATTTTTTAAAAAAAACTGTTGGGAGAGGCTGCTTGTTGCTGAGGGGCTTGAACTTCTGACCTTCCCCTTTTACCCTCAAGAGCCTTCCTGTGAGTCACACCTGTGAGTCACACCTGTGAGTCATTAGGGGGTGGAGCTGGGAGCCTAGCTCTATATAAGTCCTTGCAGAGGCTTTCCAGGCCAGTTTCCTGCCAGAGAGAAGGAGAGCAGCTTCTGGACAGCAAGTTTCCTGCCAGTTTCCTGCCAGGGAGAAGAAGGAAGCAACTTCTGGACAGCCATTCTGACTGGGGAGATTGAATTTTTTAAAAAAACTGTTGGGAGAGGCTGCTTGTTGCTGAGGGGCTTGAACTTCTGACCTTCCCCTTTTACCCTCAAGAGCCTTCCTGTGAGTCACACCTGTGAGTCACACCTGTGAGTCATTAGGGGGTGGAGCTGGGAGCCTAGCTCTATATAAGTCCTTGCAGAGACTTTCCAGGCCAGTTTCCTGCCAGAGAGAAGGAGAGCAGCTTCTGGACAGCAAGTTTCCTGCCAGTTTCCTGCCAGGGAGAAGAAGGAAGCAACTTCTGAATTTTTTTAAAAAACTGTTGGGAGAGGCTGCTTGTTGCTGAGGGGCTTGAACTTCTGACCTTGCCCTTTTACCCTCAAGAGCCTTCCTGTGAGTCACACCTGTGAGTCACACCTGTGAGTCATTAGGGGGTGGAGCTGGGAGCCTAGCTCTATATGAGTCCTTGCAGAGGCTTTCCAAGCCAGTTTCCTGCCAGAGAGAAGGAGAGCAGCTTCTGGACAGCAAGTTTCCTGCCAGTTTCCTGCCAGGGAGAAGAAGGAAGCAACTTCTGAATTTTTTAAAAAAACTGTTGGGAGAGGCTGCTTGTTGCTGAGGGGCTTGAACTTCTGACCTTCCCCTTTTACCCTCAAGAGCCTTCCTGTGAGTCACACCTGTGAGTCACACCTGTGAGTCATTAGGGGGTGGAGCTGGGAGCCTAGCTCTATATAAGTCCTTGCAGAGGCTTTCCAGGCCAGTTTCCTGCCAGAGAGAAGGAGAGCAGCTTCTGGACAGCAAGTTTCCTGCCAGTTTCCTGCCAGGGAGAAGAAGGAAGCAACTTCTGAATTTTTTTAAAAAACTGTTGGGAGAGGCTGCTTGTTGCTGAGGGGCTTGAACTTCTGACCTTGCCCTTTTACCCTCAAGAGCCTTCCTGTGAGTCACACCTGTGAATCACACCTGTGAGTCATTAGGGGGTGGAGCTGGGAGCCTAGCTCTATATAAGTCCTTGCAGAGGCTTTCCAGGCCAGTTTCCTGCCAGAGAGAAGGAGAGCAGCTTCTGGACAGCAAGTTTCCTGCCAGTTTCCTGCCAGGGAGAAGAAGGAAGCAACTTCTGAATTTTTTAAAAAAACTGTTGGGAGAGGCTGCTTGTTGCTGAGGGGCTTGAACTTCTGACCTTCCCCTTTTACCCTCAAGAGCCAGAGGCACGCACCTAACGGCGCGCGAATTTCAGGAACCAACAAAAATACAGCAGACCTAAAAGTACAGCTTAGCATTCTCAGCGTTAACTAAGAGTTCTTAGATTACCTAAAAGCTCTCATCATGGACACTGAGGGGACTGCAGCAGTCACTTGCAACACTTGTGCGATGTTTGTATTCTTGTCTACAGACATGGAGAACTTCACATGCACCAAATGCAAGCTGGTAGCCCTCTTGGAGGAGAAAGTACAGCAGCTGGAGACACGGGTAGCTACACTTCAACAGATTCGGGAGCAAGAGGTTTTCCTGGACAGAACAGAACGAACAGTCTTGGATGGGGACCGCACAGAGGAAGTGGCTGTGGAGGAGAGGGTCACTTCACGGACACAGGAAGTAGACAGCTGGAGGAATGTCACACACAGAACAAGAAAATCCAGGGATTCTTCCAGCAGCTTGCAGCTACAGAATCGATTCGAAGCCCTTTCCCTTATCAAGGACAACGAGGAAGAACAGCATGGACAGACTTCAGGGGTAGAGAAGGGGACCTTGAGAGGACCACCGCAAGGAACAGCAGCTGCGAAGCCTCAGCAGAGGCGTGTGGTGGTGGGGGGGGACTCCTTGCTGAGGGGTACAGAAGCAGTGGTATGTGGGCCTGACAAGATGACTCGGGAGGTGTGTTGTCTCCCTGGGGCAAAGATCTGTGATGTGACGGAGAGGCTGACAAGACTCGTCAAGCCTACGGATCATTACCCCTTCCTTTTGGTCCATGTGGGAACCAATGATACTGCAAGGCACAGCTTTCCCAAGATCAGAAGAGATTATGAGGCCCTGGGGAGGAAGCTGAAAGAAATGAACGCACAGGTGGTCATCTCGTCTCTTCTGCCAGTTGAAGGGCATGGTCCAAGAAGGGAGAGGAAAATAGCCGACGTAAACAACTGGCTCCGTAGATGGTGTCGCCGAGAACAAATTGGATTCTTGGATCATGGACTGCGCTTCCATGCGGGGGGACTTCTGGCAAGAGATGGGGTGCATCTTACAACAGTTGGAAGAAACATTTTTGCCAACAGTCTCAAGAATTTGATCAGGAGGGCTTTAAACTGAGTCAAATGGGGGAGGGAGACAGTATTCTGGAAGGCAAAAGGGCTGGAGAAAATAGTCAAACTGTCATAGAGGGAACAAGGCAAACAGCGCAAGGACCCAACAGTGGGAGGCAAAAAAACTTGCACAGGGAGCAAGTAAAGGGAACACATGGTCTCAGATGTCTCTACACTAATGCACAGAGCATGGGAAATAAGCAAGATGAACTTGAACTCCTTGCACTACAAAACAAATATGATATAATAGGCGTTACTGAAACCTGGTGGGACGAGTCTCATGATTGGAATGTAGGAATAGAGGGGTATAACCTTTATAGGAGAAACAGGCCAAACAGGAAAGGAGGAGGAATAGCATTATATGTCAGGGATATTTACACCAGTGAAGTGATCCATGACATCAATACTGGAAGCCAGGTGGAGAGCATCTGGATAAAAATTAAAGGGGAGGGAAACAACAGGGATGTTATTGTGGGACTCTACTACAGACCCCCAAATCAGACGGAGGAATTGGATGTTGCCTTTCTAGAACAGATGAACACACATGCAGAAAGGAGAGATGTAGTAGTGATGGGTGACTTCAACTATCCTGATATTTGCTGGCAATCTAACTCAGCCAAAACTACAAGGTCTAGCAAATTCCTTACATGCCTGGAAGACAATTTCATGGTCCAAAAGGTGGAAGAGGCAACAAGGGGGTCAGCTATTTTAGATCTGATCCTAACCAACAGAGACGACCTGGTTAATGGGGTGCAAGTGGTGGGATCCTTAGGTGAGAGTGATCATGTTCTCCTGGAGTTTGTTATACAATGGAAAGGAGAAGCCAGGCATAGTCAGACACGCATTCTTGACTTTAGAAGAGCTGATTTCAATAAACTCAGGGAAATACTGGGGATGATCCCATGGTCAAGAATACTAAAAGAGAAGGGACCTCAAGACGGATGGGACTTTCTCAAAAGGGAGATACTGAAGGCACAATTTCAAACAGTACCATTGAGGAAGAAAAATGGGAGGTGTCTCAAGAAACCAGGATGGATGACTAAAGAACTTTCAATGGAGCTAAGTTTTAAACGGAACATGTATAGGAAATGGAAAAGGGGGGAAATCACCAAAGAAGAATTCAAACGGATAGCGAACACGTGTAGGAGTAAAGTCAGAAAAGCTAAAGCGCAGAATGAGCTCAGGCTTGCTAGGGAGGTTAAGAACAATAAAAAGGGGGTTTTTTGGGTATGTCCACAGCAAAAGGAGGAAGAAGGAAATGATAGGGCCGCTATGTGGAGAAGATGGCAAAATGCTAACAGGGGACAGAGAAAAGGCAGAATTACTCAACACCTTCTTTGCCTCAGTGTTTTCAGAAAAGGAAAAGGAGGACCAACCTGAGGAGAATGGAACAGAGGACACAATAGGGGAAATCCAGCTCAAAATAAGGAAAGAGGTAGTACAGGAATACCTTCTTAATCTAAATGAATTTAAATCTCCAGGACCAGATGAACTACATCCAAGAGTATTAAAAGAGCTGGCAAATATAATCTCAGAGCCATTGGCAATAATATTTGAGAACTCCTGGAGAACAGGAGAAGTCCCAGCAGACTGGAGGAGGGCAAACGTTGTTCCCATCTTCAAAAAGGGGAAAAAAGAGGATCCCAACAACTATCGTCCAGTTAGTCTGACATCAATACCAGGGAAGATTCTAGAACAGATCATTAAACAGAGAGTCTGTGAACATTTAGAAGGCAATGCCATAATCACAAAAAGTCAGCATGGGTTTCAGAGAAACAAGTCATGCCAGACTAATCTGATCTCTTTTTTTGATAAAGTTACCAGCTTGGTAGATGAAGGGAATGCTGTGGACATTGCATACCTTGATTTCAGTAAGGCCTTTGACAAGGTTCCCCATGACATTCTTGCAAACAAGCTTGTAAAATGTGGGCTAGACAAGTTAACTGTTCAATGGATTTGTAATTGGTTGACCGGCCGAACCCAAAGGGTGCTCAGCAGTGGCTCCTCTTCGTCTTGGAAAGATGTGACCAGTGGGGTGCCACAGGGTTCTGTCCTGGGCCCAGTGCTATTCAACATCTTTATCAATGACTTAGATGAGGGAATTAGGGGCATACTTATCAAATTTGCAGATGACACCAAATTGGGAGGAGTAGCTAATACCCTAGAGGACAGGATCAAAATTCAGAATGACCTGGATAGACTGGAGAGCTGGGCCAAAGCTAACAAAATGAAATTCAATACGGAGAAATGTAAAGTACTGCATTTAGGGCGGAAAAATGAAATGCATAAATATAGGATGGGAGAGACCTGGCTGAATGAGACTACGTGCGAAAGGGATCTAGGAGTCCTAGTAGACCACAAGTTGAACATGAGCCAACAGTGTGATGCGGCAGCTAAAAAGGCCAATGCAATTTTGGGCTGTATCAATAGAAGTATAGTGTCTAGATCAAGGGAAGTAATAGTGCCACTCTATTCTGCATAGGTCAGACCTCACTTAGAATACTGTGTCCAGTTCTGGGCACCACAATTAAAAAAGGATATTGACAAATTGGAGCGTGTCCAGAGAAGGGCAACTAAAATGGTGAAAGGTCTGGAAACGATGCCTTATGAGGAGAGACTTAGGGAGCTGGGTATGTTTAGCCTGGAAAAAAGACGGTTTAGAGGCGATATGATAGCCCTGTTTAAGTATTTGAAGGGATGTCACGCTGAGGATGGAGCAGGCTTGTTTTCTGCTGCTCCAGTGACTGGAACACGGAGCAATGGGTGCAAGCTCCAGGAACAGAGATTCCACCTCAACATGAGGAGGAACTTTTTGACAGTAAGAGCTGTTCGGCAGTGGAACACACTCCCTCGGAGCGTGGTGGGGTCTCCTTCCTTGGAGGTCTTTAAACAGAGGCTGGATGGCCATCTGTCGGGGATGCTTTGATTGTGATTTCCTGCGTGGCAGGGGGTTGGACTGGATGGCCCTCGTGGTCTCTTCCAACTCTGCAATTCTATGATTCTATGATTCTATGATTCTATTTTTGAAACAAGTGTCTCAGAATGGATGTCAATATGATCCTGGACTTGTTAACAAGCCAGAAGATTATAACTATCATATAACCATTATCAGACTTGAAAGATTTTATAGAAAAGGTATAAAAATAAAATATCAGCTGTTTCAGAAGTTTTATCTCAAGTATAAATGTATGTGTGTTCAAATATGGGGTTTATAAATCAGAGGAAGGGGAAAGAATTAATAATCACCTCCCACTGATAAATTGTATAGCTTGCTTTAACTCCTCCTTTACACTGACGACTGGTTTATATTCATCAATAAACACTGCCTCCTTAAGCCTTCTTCCCTGGAAGAATGACCAACCTACAGTCAACTGGTAGCACAAAGAGCTTTACTGGGTCTGTTTACTGGCTCTCCTTGCTTGGGACTGCATAAGTATGCCTATCGCATTACCTACATTTGGACTCATTAGTAGGTATTAACATTTCCTCACAAGCATCCCTGAAATTTGAAAAAAAAATATTTAACTATACATATATATATATATATATATATATATATATATATAATTTTTAAACCAGCCCAGTAGATTAGAATAATATACTTTCAGAGTATTTTTAAGTGATCAATGCCACATCAGAGAAGTAAAGTGAGTGTTTATATTAGTCTGTACACTGCTTGCCCAGAAATTCTCCACTTTTTCCACATTACCTTGTCCAGAACCCAGGTGGAAAGAAGTGCAGTGTTCTTTTCCAAATAAAAATCACTGCTCCTGCTACTCACTCACCCACCCAAACAGGAGAACTGTGAAAGGCAGGTGGTGGTGGTGATGGTAGAAAATCCCATGAGGATTAGCACACATAAAATGGCTTGCCATATGAAGTTATCACCTGAAAGGTAGCTTCAAGCAGCCTCCCAGCTGGCAATCATCATGTGTGAAACCATCCCAAATGTTCAATAATCTAAAGTAAGAGGGGGAGAGTGTTAATGATTTTTGTTCTTTTAATGCTTCTTAGAAGGACGTATAAAAGCTATTGCCAAGTTTCAGCTCATGCTTAACTTGTGTATTTTTCGTAAGCAACACTCCCCGCCCCCCCCCCCATGAAGTTTTAGTCATGCAATAAAAGGAAGTTCAAATTGTCCTTGGCAGAGAGGCATAAAGCCACCCAAATCTACTCATGGAATGAAACTATAACGCCAATTGGAGTAATAGCATCTAAGCAGCTAACTCCCAGAAACCCTATCAACCCATCATCTGGTAAGCAGTCACAAAAGGTGAAATGTTACATGTATTTCAACTGTTACAAACAGGAGCAACATCCTCTTCAGGAATTAACTTCAATAGTTGATGTTATTTTCCCTTCACTAACACTGAACTAACTTTTAAGAAGGAATCCTCAGTCTCCTTACCATGATCTTATGAACTGTCAAGATTGACTTTTGGGAGTCAAAGCAACCTAAATCAAAACTGAACAAAACTCCAATTTTCTCCTAAAAGAGGACTCAGGCTGAACATTGTACAGTATAGTTCAAAGAGTTCAGAAATTCTTGTTCCAAACAAGAAATTCTTGTTCCAAATTCTTTTTCCAAAGGAAAAAGCAGGAGCCAAGTTCAGTGCTGCAACAGAAGGGTTTACTGTATTAGTACTACGAATAGATGACACATTTGAGGAAGAAGTCCCTGCTTCTCAAGCGAAATCTCTTCAAAGGCAACCAGAACAGGTTTTCCTAACAGTCAGTTCCCTTTCTGTGTTTTAGACCTGAACCAGAACAGAACATGTTAAGGGGGAAAGGCAATCAGAGTTACTAATCCACAATAGTAGTAGAACCAAGAGTCTGGAGTAATAAACACCTGAGGCAAAGCACAAAAATCAGTGTATATATAGCCATTGTACTGTCTATTCTCCTTTATAGATCTGAAACAAGGGTCACTTATCACCACCACTTATGACTCCTCAAACGCTTTCATCAGCGCTGTTTACGCACAATCCTAAATATACACTGGACTGACTATGTGAGGAATGTTGCTGTCCTTGAGCAAGCAGGGATCACCAGCATTGAGGCCATGATACTGAGAACACAGCTGCGCTGGGCAGGGCATGTTGCTAGGATGGAGGACCATCGCCTCCCAAAAATAGTATTCTATGGTGAACTTGCCACGGGTCAGCATAAGAGGGGTGCTCCAAAAAAGCAATACAAGGACTCCCTGAAACAACATCTCAGGCTCGGCCAAATTGATCACCAACAATGGTCCGCCCTGGCCTCACATTGGGAGGCATGGAGATGCACTATCCACAACGCTGCAGCCTTATTTGAGAACTCACGCCGAACAAGTCTTGAAGAGAAATGACAACGCAGAAAGAATCACAACCTGGAAACATCACCCAAGGAAACCTACTGCTGTGCTTTCTGCAACCGGACTTGTCTATCTCAGATTGGCCTTTTTAGTCATCAGTGCGCTTGTACAAAGCGCGGGATGAGTCCTTCCTGAATCTTCATTTGCGAAGAAAAGCCAGAGAGAGAGAGGTAGAACCAAACAAAAAACCCCAAATACACAGTAGACTCACTGGATCCACCAGAACCAAAATCAAAAGATGCACCTGAACTAAGGTTATCTGAGAAAAGTTATATATTGGGCAGTTTTGATAGGCTTCTATATTCTTATTTCTGCAAGGGATGGGCCTGGGAAGATTTAGACAAATCCCTTTTGTGGTCCACACACAAATTGCAAGCATAAAGAGAATAAACCGCCAACGCATATGTGAGCTGACACAAGACAGATGACATAGTAGGCATTCTGTGCTATCAAATGGTCTATACGGTACAGTGGTGCAATGAGAAAACATATGTCAGCCTAAAACAAAGTAGGAATATATCTGAAATATGAGTTAATCTGTGAACCCAAAACTTGAACAGCAAAACATGAAAATTCCTAGTCCCAAGTAGAGTATACCCACTGAATCAATTGCTGAATGAATGGAAAGTCAACACATACGTAAAACTCATGATCAAACGGGTCTATAATACTTGGGACTAGCCACTGGATGTAGGCCAAGAAAATTACAGAAAGAAATAAGGATCTAACTAATAGGTGGAGGAGGGGAAAGAGACAAGAAATATATGGGTTTGCAGTGCATGTACCCTTTGGAGAAAGGAAATAAAAGGCACTACTAACATGCTCCCACCCCCATAGTACACAGAGCACTAAATGAGCCAGTGTAGGTGGAACATATACAGTTAATGAGTCCATGATAGCTAGGCCTTCAAGGGCCCAGGCAGAGCACAGCCCGCCTGCTGGGCAAGTTACCATTATAACTGACCTTCTCCCACTTAAACTGAATTGACTGGTCATGTGTATGAGCAGCTACCAAACCTTTACTGGACTGAACCAAAACTGAACTGCAATGTCAATAGCTGCTGAACAGGAACTGGAACAGAACCCAAAACTACAGTGGTTTCATTCCTTGTTTGCAAGAGCAACTAGAAAATATGGTTCTGAACTGCTGTGGCCTTAGAGGGAGAGAAGAATGGACAGGCACAGTTCCATCAAGCCTAGGCCCCAGCAGCTGATGAAAGGCCATCCATCCATCCCAGCCGCCACTGCTGTGGCCTCAGAAGGTGAGAAGAACAGGCAGAATCTATTGAACTTAATCCCTCCCCACACTACCATTTCCCTTTCCATGTGTTTTATGTCTTATTTAGATTGTATGCCTGAGAGCACAGAACAATCAAATCAACCATTTGTAAGCTGTTCTGGAGGGCCTAAATGCCCTAAATGCACCAGATCCCATCTGATCTTTGAAACTAAGCAGAGTCAGCCCTGGTTAATACTTGGATGGGGCACCACCAATGGATACCAGGTGCCGTAGGCTACACTTCAGAGGAAGGAACTGGCAAAACCACCTCTGAGTATTCCTTGCCTAAGAAAACCCTATGAAATGCAAGGGGTCACTATAAGTCAACAGGTGACTTGAAGGCAGGAACACACACACACACACACACACCAGTGTTCTGGGAACGCTTATGGCTGAAGAGCAGGGTATAAATATTCTAAATAAACATAAAGGCAACATTAAATTTAAGCACTACAAACTGCTTGGCATTCAAATTAATGAAAGCCCTATTAGGGCATTAGGCTAGCAGCTGATCCCTCCATGTACATGAAAGTGATTTTAAAGGCCGCTTCCTTGCATTCAGTAGTTCCATTTTGCTGTTCACTGCAAGGAAAGGGGCAATTAACCTTGCGGCTCTAACATCAGTCCTGACTTGGAGGGAGCGGAGGGGGGAGGAATCACTTTTTAGCAAACTGCAGCCTTGGTTACTGGGCCAATTCACTCCTTTGTGTTTCTTCTTCTCAGCGCTGTACACACACAATCCTAAATATACACTTGACTGACTCTGTGACAAATGTTGCTGTCCTTGAGCAAGCAGGGATCACCAACATTGAGGCCATGATATTGAGAACACAGCTGCGCTGGGCAGAGTACATTTCTAGGATGGAGGACCGTATTCTACGATGAACTCATCACGGGTCAGCATAAGAGGGGCGCTCCAAAAAAGCGATACAAGGATTCCCTGAAACAACATCTCAGGGTCAGCCAAATTGATCACCAACAATGGTCTGCCCTGGCCTCACATCAGGAGGCATGGAGACGCACTATCCACAATGCTGCAGTCTTATTTGAGAACTCACGCCGAACAAGTCTTGAAGAGAAACGACAACGCAGAAAGAATCACAACCCAGAAACATCACCCAAGAGACCCTCTGCTGTGATTTCTGCAACCGGACTTGTTTATCTCGGATTGGCCTTTTTAGTCATCAGCACGCTTGCAGAAAGCGTGGCATGAGTCCTTCCTGAATCTTTGTTTGCAAAGAAAAGCCAGAGAGAGAAAGAGAGAGAGGTTTCCTCTTCTCAGCAATCAAAGAGTGAAATAGTAGGAAAAGTTATTTAAGCCAGATGCAAACGCAATTTTCTTTGACTGTGAGAGAAGGCCACCAGCTCCATTACTCCTTTCCCAATGTCCTTTCAAAACAGAGTCCCCTACTAGAGATGTGAAGGGAGGGAGATGGGTATATGTAATAGTACCAATGTAGGAAGGATCAAGGGGAAAAACATTTTTCTTTAATTTGCACTAATAGGAGACAATGTAAAGTAACAGGAATTTTTATTCCCCATGTCCAACATCTTGTGACCTCAGGATGGAGGAGATAAGGACAAAGAAATTTCAGTATCAAGAAGCTTGATGTAACTTCCTGCTACACCTGGGCCGGTGACTGACAAAACCCACAGATGAAGGACCCATATCACCCCTTCCTCAGAGAATGTAAGGGATAATATTGTATCCTTAACACACATATACACACATACACAAAAGATGTAAAATCTAGGCTTGTGACTCTACCATCATTATCTTTCTTATCTTGAATGATTTTTTAACATCTTTTGCCTGATGAAGAAGCCAACTGAGCTTTGAAAGCTTGCATGATGTATTTTGTGCATTTTGGTTGGCCAAGAAAGTTAACACTCTTTTGTGGATTTTGGATTTTGTTGTATTTAAGATGTGGCCAGTTTTCATCTCTACAGGAGAAACACACCTCAGTTTCCTGGACCAGTTCCATCTTTGGACCAAGAAATACCATCTGTTAGGAGGTTCTCAAGTACCTCCTTCAGGCAGGGGGTGTCTAAAATTTTGCATCAGTTCTATTGCCAAAGTTTTGCTTGGACAACTCTGGAAACTGTTGTTTGGCAACAATAATAAATCTCCTATTTGAGATCCCCAGCCTCTTTGCAAAACTATGAACCTGCCAAGATTGCATGGAGGAAGGAATGACTACAAGTCCACTGACATCATCCCTCCTTTTTTTAGACATATATTTATTAAACACATCCACTGCACTATACAGTTGTTCCTTCATATTTGCTGGGGTTTGGTTCCAGGACCCCCCATAGATACCAAAATCCATGAATACTCGAGTTCCATTATATGCAATGGCATAGCAAAATGGTGTCCCTTATATAAGATGGCAAAATCAAGATTTGCTTTTTGGATTATTATTTTTTAAAGAATATTTTCAAGCCGTGAATACTTAAATCCGTGGATACCAAGTCCGTGGATACGGGGGGACAACTGTATATCATAAACATACAACAAACAACAAGCAGCATATTCCCCCTCTCCTCTCCCAACCTGTATAATAATTGACTGACATAACAAACCTAGACTAATAACAACCATTACAAAATATAACATTACATAACATTACCGGATATAAAGCACTTCTCTTACATTGAGAAAAGTTATTATTTCTTATCATACAAAACAAACCTTTCTTATAGTTTCTTAAAACATAGTAAATTAAACATAGATCTTATTAGGAAATAATACTCTTTATGAATTTCTTCATCTGTTACAAACACTAAAGGTTCAGTGGATACAATATGGTTTTATTCAGAGAAACCAACCGTTGTGTATTTTTTAAACTTATTCTGTAAGTATTTTGTAGGTGTTTCCATTGCTTCAAAAATTTATTCTTTACCTTACCCTCTAATATATACAACAGTTTATCTATTTCTGCTGTTTCAATTACTTTGTCTAGCCATTCTTCTTCCAATGAGGCATTTTCATCTTTCCAGTATTTTGCAATAAGGGTTCTTGCCACCAACCTTTTCTGACTGAGCTCAAGGCAAGGTATAGGGACCCATGTGGCCTTCAATCTAGGCACTCATCAAGACCAGACCTATATGCCTCCAGAGCTTGGGAAAATTGCTTTTTTAAAATTTAAAACCCCCTGAATCCCCTAGCACGATCATGGGAGTTCTAATCTTAAAAGGTAACTTTCCAAGCATACCCTTTGCAAAGGTGGTGCACTGTAAACTGCCACAAACATAGGGCTTAACTCTTGCTTGTGTTTTCCAAAGATACTAAGAAATACAATTTATCTCTTTTTTTAAGAAAAAAAAATTGAAAATAGATCTCATATATGCAAACACAATGGGAGCCCAAACAGGAAAATGAGCAGAGGAAGAAAGAGTGCCCCTACGCTTGCAGGAATCCCACTGGTGGCAGTGTGCAGGCACTAATCCTGAACAGGGACAAGGGTTTAGTTGTGCTGGCCGAAATACAGGTTTAGCTCACTTCCCTAAGTCAACAGGAGGAGCTGCAGTTCCCCCTCCCAATGGTCATTTGAGGTGGAAGTTAATTATGTTCCCCTCCAACACAGCCTGGAGGAAGGAAAAGGTAAAGTTCCACATAGACACAGCTCACTGTAGCTGCTTTGGAAGAGAAGAGAGAATTCAGAGCCCCTTCACCCAGACATGTATGTATTGGGGAAGGAGAGATTTCCCATACTTTACTGTCACAGCAAATTTTGCAGAGCTTTTATATTTATATGCACATGTTCTGAAAGGTAAAAGATACAGACCAATATAGCAAGAAAAACAAAGCACTCAAAACAGGACTGTGAGGGAAAGGATGCGGGGACAGAATGGTGCATAGACAGTCTGCCCATTTTCCTTCTCGAATTCTTGGCAATCTCTATATGCCAGCTTCTTGCCAGGCTTATTTCCTTTCAAGGACCCTAGCAGGAGTTCATGAATACTGCACCTGTTCTCACTAATTCCTCTTACCCTCTCTGGTGACTCCTTCAGTTGTAAAGAGCAACTATGGCTGAGAACAACATGAGCACAGCAGGAGAGAAAACGAAGGCCTTCATTCCTGAGGACATCTTTGGGAGGCTAAGTAGAAGCAGATGACTGGAGAAGGGCAGGCAGATGCCTTAGATAAGTGTAGAGGTCAAATGAAGCAAAAAGATACAGAGATGAAGGATACTGTCATGGATCTGTAGACCAGTGAAACGTATTGACAAGCAATGTGATCTATCAAACCATGCAGATAAGATAGGCCAATCATTTACTCTTGAGGATACTTATAAGACAATGACCTTCACAGAAAATCCCTCCAAGAAATCTCCTTTTTTCCTTCCTACCTCTTTCAATTGTGCAAGGCACAATGCCAGTCCAGCACTTGCCACCCAGTGAAAGGAACTACCTACACCAAACCTTATCTGTCCCATCTAACATACTTTAAAATGTGGCTGATCAATACTAGCACCATAATGTCATGAGCCGGACTGCCACTCATGGAAGATAATAGGAGCAGACATTCTCTCTTTTTTTTAATAGCCTGAAATTGAATGGATCCCACCTACATCGGCAGAACCAGCAAGTGAACACATACCTGCTCTTCCTCTCAATAAGAATGGCCACATAAGAAGCTGGCAAAGCTGCACCAAATCCAGGTGTCCAAAAATAGAATTTTCCCAGGATCTTCCTGAAAAATTAAATATGTAATTTTAAAAACATGCACAGAAAAAATAATCAAACATTATTGGGGTTCATAGGCTACATGTAAATCAGGGTGGGCAAAGTATGGCCCTGGGGCTGCAAGGAATCCACCATATGTTGTTTTTGTGGCCCTCAACTCCTCCAAACCCTGGCCCCAAAGGGGGTGAATTGCCTCTCCTTGAAGCCTCCAGAAGCAGTGTTCCTCTTTAAAATAGGCTGCAGAACACCTGCTCTGTTCACATTTTTTAAAAAATGGAAACCAGAGGTAGACTTAAGGCCATTTCCTTTTCCTCGTATTTTTGGACCCATGCAGCTTCCAGAGGGCCCCAGGATATAATATAAAATCTGTCCACATACCCACCATAGTGGCCCACACTTGATTCAGAGAAAGAGTACAATGATTCATATACAATGTATGGGATTCAGAGGGCCGCATCCTGTTATTGAAATATGCACACATTAAGTGAGGCTTACATGTGTGCATATTTCCTTCTGGACAGAGCATGGAGGCCATTCTCTAGCCCATTGTGCCCTGCCCCCCCCCAAAAAAACCTCCAGCAGATGGCAAGCTGCATCTGCTTATTGGTGAGTAGAGGACAGAGGGGAAGGCAATTCAGATAATGTAGCCAGTCTGGGTTACAAAGGGAAGGAAAAGGGGGTGCATAGCATGTCACCCCCCTCTGAGCCAAGATCAGCTGCTTCTTCTTCATTGTCAGAATTGTTTTCCTCCTCCCAACTCAATGGTAAGCAGCAGAGCTTCTCAGGGCTTGACAGGTGACAGGGTATGGTAGAAGGCCACAGAACCTTATGCTCCATCTTCTTAATGCAGGTTTGTGGCCAGACTCTCCATGAACAGAGTTGCACTCAGAGCCAAGGCGGGGCGGGCAGCCTGTACAAATTACAGGGTCCCAGCAGTCCGGAAGGGAGGCCAGGTCCCGACTATGTTGCATATATTTTTTATCATTCTCAATAAGATCATTATTTGTTGATTGCTTCTCACATCCCTGATACAATCTGGGAATTTCAAAGATAATGATAATAATATACAAAATTCTATATTACAAAATACTCAAGACTTTTAGCCAGTCCACCCTTGCCACAAGTGAGAGTAAGTGGGGGAAAGGAAACCACAGGTGAACAAAGAGACGCAGTAATGCCCAGAGTTGGGAGGAAGGAAATGAGAAGGACAGGTAGGCAGTGCTGGCAGAAGTCACACGTAAAACACAAGACTTTTGATGGTGGTGGTGGCAAAGGCTGGAAAAAGAGACACAGAGCCAGACCACTGTGGCTTCAGTTGCCCAGAGGAGGAGGAAGAAAAAAATAAGGAGCAACAGCAGCAGCACCTTCACCACCATGGCCTGGTTGAGCAGCTTACCCAATCCCTTACCAACTCATCCGCCTCTAAGAGCAGCTCCCAACATCTCCTGCCAGCCTTGACTGGCCACTGAAAGGTACAGGACGAGGAAAGGGGAGCAGACTCTGAATGCAATTTAAAAAATAAAGTTGGGCAGGAGACCAAGAGTGAAGAGACCTGGTTATGGGTGGCAATGAGACTGTGTGTTCCCTTCCTGCCCAGTAAGACTCAAGGGATCTTGAGGGAACAACAACAACAAAAAATTCCAGGGCCAAAAATCACTGGGGTCTGAATGCACTCTCGGTGGCCCTGGTTCCACTCATGGGACACTCCCAGTGAAAGAAAGGGCAAGGGGTGATTTTTGTGAATTCTTCCCTCTACTACAGCCCCATTATCTCTCATCAACAATCTTCTGAGAAGGGTTGAAGAACCCTCCAGAACAGCATGGGAGGAAACAGTTAATTAGTAAAATCTGGATTTCCCCTTTTTTCCTCTAGCAGA
Source organism: Gambelia wislizenii (assembly GCA_030847615.1). Taxonomy (NCBI): domain Eukaryota; kingdom Metazoa; phylum Chordata; class Lepidosauria; order Squamata; family Crotaphytidae; genus Gambelia; species Gambelia wislizenii. Next base: position 362,718,991 of record JAUMIR010000003.1, read on the forward strand.
AGCCTCCACTGGACCCCAGTCCCTTACCTGAAAGGAAAGAGCTCTTCCTTTTAAAGGAAAGCAAAAGTGGCTCCAGGCTTGTGCATGTGCGTGTATTTATGCACATGCTTGCACTGCAGACTAGATGCAGCCCTCTGCCATCTCCTGATTGTTCTTAACAAACATATCAAAGAAACCTCATAAAATCTATAGTTTTAACGCCCTAGGGAGAACATGTTTTACAGCCTTGATTGTTGTTGTGTGCCTTCAAATCATTTCTGATTTATGGCAACCCTAAGGTGAACCTATCATGGGGCTTTTTTGGCAGAATTTGTTCAGAGGGGGGGTTGCCCTTGCCTTTCTCTAAGGCTAGGAGAATGTGACTTGCTCAAGATCACCCAGTGGGTTTCCCTGGCTGAGCAGGGATTCAAACCCTGGTCTCCCAGAGCCCTACATCAGTGCTCAAACCACTACACCATGCTGGCTCATTTAAAAGATTGCTTTGATACAAAATAACTGTGTACATTTTCAGAGTGATAAGATATATTTCTTACCCCACAACAAGCTGCAAGTTGATTCAGACTATAACCAAAACACTTACTAGCCCCCCTACACACAGACAAAGGTCACCATCCAGAGATGTTGGTTTAAACTTTTAAAAACTAGGTAACTTGGATCTTGCTCTACCCTACCATTTGTTAGAATAGCAATACTGTGCTTGACTTGTTCCATCTCATGTTATGAACAGAAATCCATAGCACTGTATTCTGAATGCAGAGCACCAAGCCACTTCAGCCAATTCGGTCGAGTTGCAGTGGCTAGGATTAAAATTTTAACATAATGCTTTGGGGTTGTTGTTTGTCCTTCGGACATTCTATGTATGTACATTTCACAGCATTTCACATTTCAGACTCAGGCACTGACATTATTTAGAAATACAAATATGTAAAAAATAATTGTACAATGAATTTTATAAACATATATGCTTCCTTATGCACACTAAATGGGTAAAACATTCCTCTTCAGAGTGGCAGTCCCTGATTCAAGGTTAAGGTCATTCACCTGGCTACCTGAAACAAGAAAGAGCTGCCTTCAGACAGTTAACTGGAAAACTACAAAAGTTGGTCTTCCACACTTTTATCTCACAAATAAGTAACATGAGCAAGCTAGTAAAAATGTTTATGTGCCAAAAACATTTTCAGGACTTATTTACAATGTTTCTATAAGTAAAGAATTCTTTGCCATTAAATTCTTCCCTAAGGAAGGACCAAAAGTTTTCTGGCAGTTTTAGCAACTTTCACCAGTAATAAGTTTTATTACTCCCATCCCACACCCTCCTGTCTTTGCTTCTTGAGCTGGAGGAATAACAGGTACTGTGTTACACTCTGAAAGTTACAGTTACATTCTGAGAAGGAAAAAGAAATCTTCACCCAAATATCACTTTGAGCAGAGATATCAGAGGCACACTTTTCCTATTCTAAAATCTTTTTAACACTTCCCATGCTCTAAAAGTAATGTATGTTCAGGTTTATGTTTAAAAATTAGCTGCCCATCCCCTGCTTTTCCATATGTCTGAGAGTTGCTCTAGCCTGAAGAGGCAAGCCTGCAACAGGGAATCATTCAGAGACAAAACAGGAAGCCTCCTTGGAGGGAAAGTTGTTCTTATGTGGCTTTGACCTAGATGTTATTAAGCGTCCCAACTGCAACTGAGGCATATGTGTGGTGTACACACCCAGAAATGACATCACTCTCTATGGGAGCAACATGGGCAAACCTTTAATTCAGGGATGGAAATCATACAGACCTCCAGGTGTTTTTTGGACTGTAACTCCCAGCATTCCTCGCCATGATTTATGCCGACTAGTGCTTCTGGGAATTGTAGTCCAACAACACCTGGAAGGCCATGTGATTCTTATTACACCATAGCAACCTTGGCACACAATTTAGGAAGTTCATGGTAAGAGATTAAATAAGATATCTGAGTCCATTAAAAGGGACAGAAGAGGCATTAGAATCAATTGGCATGGCACTGTCAGTGCCCTTCCCAATTCCCTAAAGGGACAGCTATATGTTCCAAATGTTAAAAGATAAAGTGGCAGAAAGCCAAAGAAAAAGCAATACAGTTTTTTTTTAGCTTCTCCAACCTACACTGTTCTAAAACACAAAACAAACTATTTACTAAGTAGAATCATAGAATCATAGAATTGCAGAGTTGGAAGAGACCACGAGGGCCATCCAGTCCAACCTCCTGCCACGCAGGAAATCACGATCAAAGCATCCCCAACAAATGGCCATCCAGCCTCTGTTTAAAGACCTCCAAGGAAGGAGACCCCACCATGCTCCAAGGGAGTGTGTTCCACTACCGAACAGCTCTTACTGTCAAAAAGTTCCTCCTCATGTTGAGGTGGAATCTCTGTTCCTGGAGCTTGCATCCATTGCTCCAAGTTCCAGTCTCTGGAGCAGCAGAAAACAAGCCTGCTCCATCCTCAACGTGACACCCCTTCAAATACTTAAACAGGGCTATCATATCGCCTCTTAACTATCTTTTTTTCAGGCTAAACATACCCAGCTCCCTAAGTCTCTCCTCATAAGGCATCGTTTCCAGACCTTTTACCATTTTAGTTGCCCTTCTCTGAACATGCTCCAATTTGTCCTTATCCTTTTTGAATTGTGGTGCCCAGAACTGGACACAGTATTCTAGGTGAGGTCTGACCAAGGCAGAATAGAGCGGCACTATTACTTCCCTTGATCTAGACACTATACTTCTATTGATGCAGCCCAAAATCACATTGGCCTTTTTAGCTGCTGCATCACACTGTTGACTCATGTTCAACTTGTGGTCTACTAGGACTCCTAGATCCCTTTCGCACGTAGTCTCGTTCAGCCAGGTCTCTCCCATCCTATATCTATGCATTTCATTTTTCCGCCCTAAGTGCAGTACCTTACATTTCTCCATATTGAATTTCATTTTGTTAGCTTTGGCCCAGCTCTCCAGTCTATCCAGGTCATTTTGAATTTTGATCCTGTCCTCTAGGGTATTAGCTACTCCTCCTAATTTAGTGTCATCTGCAAATTTGATAAGTATGCCCCAATTCCCTCATCCAAGTCATTGATAAAGATGTTGAATAGCACTCGGCCCAGGACAGAACCCTGTGGCACCCCACTGGTCACAGCTTTCCAAGACGAAGAAGAGCCACTGCAGAGCACCCTTTGGGTTCGGCTGGTCAACCAATTACAAATCCATTGAACAGTTAACTTGTCTAGCCCACATTTTACATGCTTGTTTGCAAGAATGTCATGGGGAACCTTGTCAAAGGCCTTACTGAAATCAAGGTATGCGATATCCACAGTGTTCCCTTCATCTACCAAGCTGGTAATTTTATCAAAAAAAGAGGATCAGATTAGTCTGGCATGACTTGTTTCTCTGAAACCCATGTTGACTTTTTGTGATTATGGCACTGCCTTCTAAATGTTCACAGACTCTCTGTTTAATGATCTGCTCTAGAATCTTCCCTGGTATTGATGTCAGACTAACTGGATGATAATTGTTGGGATCCTCTTTTTTCCCCTTTTGAAAATGGGGAAAACATTTGCCCTCCTCCAGTCTTCTGGTACTTCTCCTGTTCTCCAGGAGTTCTCAAAGATTATTGCCAATGGCTCTGAGATTACATTTGCCAGCTCTTTTAATACTCTTGGATGTAGTTCATCTGGTCCTGGAGATTTAAATTCATTTACATTAAGAAGGTATTCCTGTACTACCTCTTTGCTTATTCTGTGCTGGATTTCCCCTATTGTGTCCTCTGTTCCATTATCCACAGGTTGGTCCCCCTTTTCCTTTTCTGAAAACACTGAGGTAAAGAAGGTGTTGAGTAATTCTGCCTTCTGTACAAGCTGCTGAAGTGTGAAAATGAAGACATTAAAGGACATTTCCTGAATGAAGTAATGGGCTAGTTTTCACTGTCCTGCCTAGGATGAAAAGCAAGCACTTTTTAACTGGTAGGAAACAGCATTTGTCTGTCATCTCCAAAATACTAAAAATATGTGCATATTATACTAAACTCAGCAAATAATCTGTAGAATAGGATGGCATTTGTTACAACAACAATAATAATAACTAATGATAGGTCATTTAACAGAGGGTCATGAAACTTTTTCCAAAAGAAACAGTCTCTTGCTTTGAAAAAACAAAACGAGAAAAAAACAAAACAATAATCCTTAAGGAAGGCAAGGATTTTAATTGGTTTGCTTACAGTATATACAACTTAAGGACAGATTTAATCAAGAGAAATGCAGCCATAGAGATTAGAGAAAATGCATTGTATTTAGAATTATGTAACGTAATTGAAAAAGTGTATAAGTGTGTTTGAAACTAGCATTTGAAACTAGAGACAGAAAAAGAACCTGTAAAAGAATACATAAGGTGGGCCCAAAATGTTGGGCATAATGTCCATATGGGGAAAAATGTGGTCCAAAGATACTGTATAAATTTTACTTTGTGCAGTAATTTAAAATAAAACCTGTATAAGATGATGTGTTGTTATTCTGTGCCTACAACTCATTTCCCATGTAGGACGAGCTTAAGGTGAACCTATCACAGGGTTTTCTAAGGCTGAGAGTGTGTGACTTGCCCAAGGTCAGTCAGTGGGTTTTCATACCCGAGTGGGGATTCGAACCCTGCTCTCCAGAGTCGTAGACCATCACTCAAATGACTACGCCACACTGGCTCCTGGTCTGGTATCTGACCCCAAATAAGCTATCAAAATAAGCTGTCCCAGAATGGTTCAAACCAATAATGGGGATGTCAAGATAAGAAGGACTCCTTTTTTCCCATATGTGGTAGACTTGTAAGAAGGCAAAAAGTTACTGGTCTAAAAGGTATATGTTAAACCAAAAAAATTTAAAGGTCAATTTTGTAATGTTACCAGAAATGTTTCTGTTGGGCATTATGGATAAAGAACTGGGTAGTAAATATGGATTACTTCTTTAGTGCATGACAACAGAAGCAAGAATATTGTTTTCTCAAACTTGGAAACAGACTGAAGCACTGATGATGGAAGAATGGATTTTTCAGGTAGCTGACTTAGGCCAAATGGCCAAATTAACACGGGTTTTAAAAGATAGCCAAATGAAGACTTTTTGAAAGATTGGAAAACTGTTTATGGGTTTTTTGAGCAATAAGAAATTTAACAATGTAATAATCGGTTGTTATGGTTATTAGTAATTTCAGTAGGATTACTGAGTTGGATCTGTAATGGTAGAATAATACTTTTCATTACAGTCAGGATTGGGGTGGGGGGGGTCACAGCCCTACTGTGTATTAGTTATATGGTGGTTTTTTTTCTTTTGTTTCCTTTTGTTCTCTTTTTTCTTTCTCTCTGTTTTTCTTCTTTCTGTTTCTGTATTTTTTCAATGTATATTACTTTGATTGTAAATAAGATTGTGTTAAAAATTAATTTTAAAAATCAATACCAAAAAGAAATTAATTATGGAACAGGATATATCACTGACCCCAAATTCTGACAAAGACATAAAAATCAAGTTCACTAACCTTAAAATGCAGAAAAATGCAATATAGAGACTTCCATTTGCTGTCAGAAAAGATGTTGATTGCAAGATTTCAGGGAGCAATTTGTGCAAATAATAATCAAGTTTTCTCTTTCGCAGAATTGCAGCAATCTGAAAGAGATGTGTCAGTTGGAGATGGTTTACTTATACACTATATTTATATCTCAACATTCCTCAAATGAGCTCAAGAGTAAACAGAAATCTACTCCCCTAGTTACAAAACCTTGTGAGGTACATCACCCTCATATGGGTAATGAGAATGAAATTTATATTAAAAGATTTTTGTTATGCATGTGTAAATAAACTAACCAGCCCATGAACTATAGTTTTTTTTAAAACCAAAAAAAGAAGATCCTTCTAGTGTAAAGCAATCAGTCCAAAGCTGTGATCCCCTAAGGAACATTATCATTTTGCCTTTTAACCAGATAAACAGTTAAAACATTACTTACTGCATGAAGATAGCGTACTGCATAGGGTACGTACTCAAAACTGAGGAATCATCTTTAGATTTCCCAGCAAAGTTTGGATTAACAACTGTAAGAAGGAATCTCTAGTTTTCAAATATATGACCCAATGGATTGATGGATTAATAAGGATATACATACAGGTTCTCCCCCGCCCCCCGCCCCCCGTATGCATGGGACCAGTACCTGCAGTTTCAATTATCAATAGCCCCAAAAATATGATGTCTCTAGACATTTCCTTCAGTGCATTGAAGTTACCACAGAGTCACACTTGAGCTGCCTAGAGAGGTGACCTCTGTATGTACTTCCTAGGTCTTCCAGCAAGATTCTATGGATTCTATTACCCACAGTTTTAATTATTTGTGGTAAGTCTGGGAATGTATCCCATGGATACCGTGGGCAACATGTATTTTTTTAATTTTTAAGATTGTAATCAAATGCACATTCGGAGGTCACCCTATTCATTTCACTAGGAGTTACTACTCAATTCAATAGGGCTTACATCTGGGGGAAGAATGTATAGGATTGAGCTCCGTAAGTGTCACTGGCAATCCACTGTCACCTTTTCCTATTTTGAATACAGTTCATCAGTTACATAAAAGAAAGGAGGTAGAGTTTTCATGCTTAAGTACAGAGCAAAGAAGCATATATATTACATATACACACAGAGGTTCAAACAGCAGAGAAAACTTCAAAGCTTGGTTTCTTGATTATGTGCTTTGTAGCAGTCATTAAAACTACAGTACATCAAATGCTTTTATGAAGGCTAAACACTGTTCATAAAATTTTACAGCTTGCAAAACAGGGAGAGAAGACACACCACCATTTTTTCCTTCTTACATTCTCCAAATTCAGCACTGGGGAAAAAAATATCCTGAAGTTTCCTCAACTTGTTCTTGCTCTTCATATATATATATATATATATATATATACACATACACACACACACACATATATATATATATATATATTAAGATGACAAAGAAAACACAGTGAATTCACTAAGGAGACTTCAGCCAACATTCAAGCTTCTCTATAACAACAGATGAAGAGCCTAGTATTGATGACAATGAGTAGAAAAAATGCACCAATCCAGACCAAACAGAAACACCTGTGACAAATGCAAATATCTACACTACTATGTACATCTGAAAAACAGCTGATACTATCTTTAACTCAAAAGAAAAATTGAGCCAGAAAAGCTAATGCTAATTTTGCCAAACCAGAGCAAGTTAACTCAAGAGATAAGCTGAGTCAGGAAAGCTAGTGCTAATTTTGCCAAACCACAGCAATTGATCCAGGATCCTCCTTTCATTAGTCATCAACTAAGAAGGCCACTTCCATCCAATTTGGGGTAGACTTCCTCCACCAACACACTACAGATCATCCAGTTTAACAAGATTTCCCTGACCCTCTATGTAGCACTTTCAGGAAGCTGGAGAAATTGCTCTGGGAAGAAGGTATGCCTAAAACTGGATCCAACCCATTGTTTATTCTTGAAAATTATTAGCAGGTTTATAAAGACATTGAAGCATGATAGGAAGAAACTGCCACCCAATAGATGTGCTGTGCTTGAATAAAGAAGATGAAGTCCCAATGTGTTGACTGTTTTATCTGTTGTTTTTTTTAATGTCATTCTTACACCACAAATCATACCTGCAATTATATATTACTATCTGTACTCAAGAGAAAAGGTTTTGTACTTCACAGTGTTCCATTCTATTTAAGAAAAAATTCCTAGAAACTCAAAGAGGAAAAAGAGGCTAGTGTGCCTCTCAAGACCAATTCCAAAATAATATTTTACAGCCCTGGAATGGCTCCTGGAACAATTTCTAAAAGATACAGAAGGGAATGTTTTTAAATCCAACCAACAGCCCATTTCTATGCATGCTCACTCAGAAGTCCTATAATGCTCAATGGGGCATATACTCAGGTAAGAGCACAGGACTTCAGCCTAGTCCTACACACATTCTCACTACAAATTGCACAAGCTTTATCCAGGAACAAAACCTTGAGTCACAGAAGAATCTGAATGGACACTGTATGATTAATTCAGATTTAATATGTGTGCATGGACACCAGATGATGTGGCTTAGCTTTAGTTGCAGGTTCAAATCTGAGTCAGATTTCTGTGCCTCCATCACCTGCTTAGGTAAAGCTGAACAGTCCTAGGTAGGTAACCAGATCTCTTCTCTGCTGGCCTTGTTTTAGCTTTTTCCCATCTTCCACCTTTCTTCTCACTTATTTTTTTATTCAGTCACTTCAAGCCTAGGTGGAACAAAGTGCCTACTGTCATGGATCGTGGAATCTGAGACAACACCTTTAAACATTTGTTATCTATGGGAACTTTTTTTATTTCTTGCCATTTAGTATACTTTATCCATCATCCAATGATTGTAGGTGCATAATAAATACTGTTACTACCGCAACTAAATCTTTATCTCTTGCAATCACCCCCTACCATTTCCAAACAGGAATCTCTGGGATTTTGCCACAAAGAAGGATGGGGCAGCCTCATTCTTAGCTGTTTTCGCAAATAAATGCAGCCTAAATCCCTCCACCACCAGTTTAAAATTGACAAATAAAATCCTACTGCTTCCTTTAATGCTGGCGTGGGCAACTGCAGCAAGATTGGGAGCTACTTTTCAAGTTGGCCAAGTGTTCAAGCACTTTTTTAAAAAAATAACATTAAGGTTTGCCACTGTGTTAGTGTCTTTCATTTACTACTTTTTCCACCACTCAGCCTTCAGAAATTTGTGTGTGTGTGTATTCAATGCATTGTTCAATGGTCAGATTGTGTTAGTCATGCATGAACATATATTTTACAGACATCAACTCCGAAAATACAACTCTGTAAATACATTACAGAAAATGTGTTTTGGGATACATTCTAAGTTCCCGCCAGCTGGGAAGGCAGTGGAAGCCACCCACTCTGCTCAACTGTTTCCCCCAATGCACAATCATCACTGAAAGAATATGGGGCACAGCTCTGTCTACTTATGCTGATCAGCTGATTGGTAGGGTGATGGTGGATTTATTCTAGCTGCTCTTGAGATAAGAGGAAGCCTTTGCCTCCTGCAGTGCTCAAGACCAGCCTCCAGGCAGACTGCCTCAGCTAATCAGTGTCCAGGGAAGCAGCACTGTACCAGCAGCCTCCCCCCTCCCCCCCCGCACATGGGCAACTGCTGTTATTCACCAGAGGAAATAATAGATAGATCCTTCTGCCTTGCAGAAAGAGATAGTGGATACCTCCTTCTGCAAGGTCCAAAAAGCAGACAGTGGATATCTCATTCTGCAAGGCCCATAAAGATATTCTGCATAATATCCCCAACTGGATGCCACCATGGCTACCTTATCCAACTACATACACCCAGCCCACATTCATATCCTATGTATTCCACCCTCTTCCCTCTCTCTCTCTTTCTCTCTCTCTCTCTCTCTCCCCTATCTGTGCCTGTGTATAAACCCACCTGAAATGGTTCATGTAGGCAGGGTATAAGATTTAGATGCCATTTTTCAAACTGAAATGCAACACAGCTGCTAATGGAGATTACAGATAGACTCAATATTTTTAAAAAACTTTTTATTTAAAGCCTAAAATTACAGTTAGAGCCTTGTCCCAACATGCAAGGAAATGCTGACCACAGATCACATACATTTACCATGTGCTCACTCAAAATATGACCATATTGATGCGCTCCTTCTTTGGAGGTTTTTAAAATGAGGCTGGATGGCCATCTGTTGGGGATGCTTTGATTGTGTATTACTGCATGGCAGGGGATTGGACTGGATGGCCCTTGTGGTCACTTCCAACTCTATGATTCTATGACTCTTCTTGTACCAAAGGTTTTTTTTCTCCTCTGAGACCACCAACAAATACTGTAGGTGCTGTAGGCTATATTTCAGAGAAAGGAACTGGCAAAAACACCCGAATATTCCTTGCTAAGATAACTCTATAAAATTCATGGGATCACAATAAGGCAATTTGAAGGCACATAGACATATACACATATACTCCTCTATTTGGTAATTTATCTTCTTTTTTGAAATGTAGGAAGACATAAGCATAAATGCCTGGCAAATGCCTGACTTTATTTTGAACAACATAAGGCAAAAGAACAGTAAAATGATATAATACCTAATTTGTTATTTCCCAGAGCTTGCCTGTAACTAGCTACTTTGAGCTAATAAGAATGCAAATTGTTCCATTTCAAATGTAATACAATGAGCAAGAAAAAAAAGTTCTTACCAGCATAATGAGCAACATTTTCTACTTATTTTCAAAAGTTATTTTAACAGGGTTTTTTTTTTTCATATTTTGCACTGATCTTTTCTTTGTCCTAAATGTCTTTTTAAAAATTAACAAGCAGTGCAACATGTAGCACAAGCTACTTTTTCAGCATTGCAATGAACCACCAAAGGTTACTTTCCAAATACTATAAAGAACAACAACAACCAACTTTTTAAAGCTCACTTTTCTGGAAACAAGTAAAGTTACTACAAGATGGCAAAAGTACCTGGCTTGGCCCATTAATCCCACCTTCATCCAGAGTTCTTTCAACCATCCTCCCCAGTCTTTCTTTTCAGTTGGTCTCTTGCCTTCTTTCAACACATGCTCATTCAGATTTTCCATGTCCTAACTCTTCTCTGCACCCTCACCAGGAATCAGGCATCTCTCTCACAAAGCTATCTGTGTATACGTGCTTAAAGTTGTTGTTGACTTATGAATTTCATAGGGTTTTCTTAGGAAAGGAATATTCAGCAGTTACCATATTCTATAAAGCCACGGACCATGCCTTCTCATAAGGAATTCCTCACAGAGGGTAAACTATGAGGCAGCTGCTGAAACTTGCCACCACCAAAACGTGTCCTTATTCAGAAGTAACACTGGCACCATTGAAAATTACTCCTGGTAGGTGGACAGATCATAGCTCAAAGGCAGAGTGATTCTTACAGGGGGTCTTTATATCCACACCATTATCTCTCCCTGATCCCAATGCAAAAAAAAAAAAAGGTAAAAAAGACATTTTTAAAAAATACCTTTCTGTAACACAAGGCTGTTGTTGCCTGTTACCAACATAGAGATGCCATTTAATATGCCTACACCTAGTACAGAGAGCAATGGGTCACTGCAATGTGAAGGCCTCAAAGCGTGATATCATTCACAGCTGAGATGTCACTCATTGACTAAACATCTGCAGCACATTTGTTTCCTGAAAAACAATTGGGCAGAAAGTGATTACAGTACGCATTCTGTTTTATATCTTGGCTTATACAAACAGATCTGAGGAGAACCTGTACTGCATATTTAGATCATCTTCTTTCTACTTTAACTGTCATGGCTCCATTCTAAAGAAACCTGACATTTGTAATTTGGTCAGGTACTTAAAATTCTCTGCTTTTCTCCACTCCACTAAACTAGTTCCCAAGATATCCTGATTTCTTGCTTTCACTATAGATTTAAATGGATTTAACCTTCACTCCTGCTCTTCTCACAGTAATTTGGTATCTTCTAAGTACCTTAACAAAACAAACAAAGAAAGCACAGCATACACCATTCTTTTCTATGCAGGAGATACTACAAATACTTGTCATTAACCGTAACCATACAGTGGCTTGTGCCACCGTATATGAAAGCCAGTTCCAAAATAGTGGTGTTATATAATTGATCACCAACAATGGTCCGCCCTGGCCTCACATCGGGAGGCATGGAGACACACTATCCACAATGCTGCAGCCTTATTTGAGAGCTCACACCGAACAAGTCTTGAAGAGAAACGACAACGCAAAAAGAATCACAACCCGGAAACATCACCCAAGGAAACCTTCTGCTGTGCTTTCTGCAACTGGACTTGTCTATCTTGGATTGGCCTTTTTAGTCATCAGCGCGCTTGCAGTAAGCGGGGGATGAGTCCTTCCTGAATCTTCATTTGCGAAGAAAAGCCAGAGAGAGATTGTAAAAATAAATAATTGTATAAGCAGCAAAACAGACATTCCAAATGCACACCCTACTCTGACAAATTCTGAAGCTCAATTTAAGTTTTTTACATCTTAGGGACAAGACTCCTCCTCCTAGACTCTACCTCTCCCTGGCTGGGAAACTGTTAACTCACAGCAGAGGTCTTACTACTATGGTAGTGAAGATCCCACAGTGAAGGAGCAGACTGCAGCAAAGAGCTATATGACAACCTTGCCTTCCATTCAACTCAGAGATATTCTAGTGGTACTTCTTTTCTTTTCAAGGAATGTTCAGTCTTTTCTATGGAGGAGAAAATCCAGAAACTCTGAACCTAGAAAAGCTGAGCCTTTTCTATAGACGTCTGTCACAATTATGTAGTGACTGTAGCCACATAGACAACATGAATGTAAGCACATGGGCTTACTTACAAAGCAGACAAGCTTCTCCCAAGAAGCTCTAGCCAAATCTCAAAGGAAGCTACACCCACTCATAAAAGAGAAAGTGCCACTTGTACCTTTTAAACTTGTTTCTTAAAGAGACAGTTCCTGCCATTCTCCTCCCCCCACACCCTATGTTGGCGGGCTGCTCAATTGTCACCAGGAAATTTATTCCAGGATCAAAAGTGTTTCATCCAGATCCAGTCTTATTGAGGAAGAGGATATTGGAAAATGATAATTTTTACTCCATAACCAGCACTCTCCATTGTCCAACTGGGTAAAAGGCACAATTAGAGACTTCAAAGTTTCAGAAGGCAGCAGGAGTGAGAGATGGGACTACAGCATAAATGAATAACAGTTGTAAGGTAATGTTTGACAAAACGGAAAAAAAGCACAGTACTTACTGTTATTTTTGGAAGGCATGAGTTACATAAAAACCTGCCATCATCCATAGCTATATAGTGTTTGAGCCACTGTGTAATCCCACCTAGTCAATCCTTTCTGCATTCTTTAGTCCAGGAAAACAGCCTGATCACCCAACCAACCACAAACTCAGCACTACTCAATTAATGAACTAAAAAGATGTGTTGACACACATCTGCTGCTGTCAGCAGTAGCAGCAGCAGCATTATTACACATTACTACAAATTAAAAAGAGTACAGTTAAAAACATTCAAATATGCAACATTAAAACCAAATTAAACTACCTATATTCCGGCGTATAAGACGCCCCCCCCATTTTTAAGTTAAAGTATACAGTTTGCCCCCCTGCCCGTCCAGCCAGCCACTAGGCTAGAAATCCTGCCCCCCACCAGCCAGCCAGCTCAGTGGCTGTAGATGATGGAATAGTCTGTGAAACTAAAGGACTGAGAACAGCTAAAAAAGCATGGGGTACTTTGAAAAATCTCTGTGGTGTTCAATCTTTGGAAAGTAAGGTTGCATTAATAATTAATTTGGTTAATATGAAGCTGGTTAATATGAAGCTATTAAATCCCATATTTTTGAATGAGCACATTAATGATTTTAGAGCCATTTGCAAACTCCTGGAGAGGAAATCCCCAAAGCTATGCAAATGGGAATCTTCCTGGCAAGTTTACCAAAATACAATCCCATAATAAATACCTTGCAATTAAAGAATGATTTAACTCTGCCAGAAGCTTTTATTCAGATAGGAGAATTTCACCATAGACAAAACTTGATGTCCTTTTAAATAATAATAATAATATAATAAAATTTTATTTCTATCCCGCCCCTCTGCAACGCAATCGGGGCGGCTTACAATATAAAAACTCCATAGTCCCAGTACCCTAGCCCACCCCCCCTTAAAATAATATTAAACTATAAAAGATTAAAAACATACAGTAAATTAGAAAAATATTAAAACATACAATAGTTTTTTTAAAAAAAAAAATGATTACAGCTCAGGGAGGACAACCGAGTCTTGGGCCGGGATAGTTATTCAGGAAAGGCCTGCCGGAAAAGATCCGTCTTGACAGCTTTTTTAAAGCCGTCTAAGGTGTTAATAAGACGGATCTCATCCGGCAGGCCATTCCATAATCTGGGAGCAACAGCGGAGAAGGCCCTCTGGGAGGTCACCGACAGCCTTGTTTTCATAGGCTGTAACAGATTCCTCCCAGAGGACCGAAGTGCGCGCGGAGGGTCGTACGTAAGACTGCTTCTCTTCTCTCCTGAGCTAAATGGAGGGGAATTTAACACTTCAAAGGCAAAGCAGTCATCCTCACAGCAGGGGAAAAGATCTGCTGAGCATATAAGATGACCCCCCACTTTTGAGGAGATTTTCAAGTGTTAAAAAGCAGTCTTATACGCCAGAATATACGGTATAACCATATTAATATATTCTAAAAAGATGTTAGAAGTTACACAATACAACGTAAAACAATACAACACTTACAGCCCTTTGTTAAAAGCCTGTCTGAATAAAAAAGTCACTGTCTGAGAGTAAGGAGGAGGAGAGTAAGGAGGAGGCCATTCTAGGCTGCCTAGGGAGTAGGTGCAGCCACCGAGAAGGCCCTCTCTCATGTTTCCATTAACTATAACCTGGAAAAAAGACAGTTAAGAGGGGATATGATAGCCCTGTTTAGGTATTTGAAGGGGTGTCATGTTGAGGATGGAGCAGGCTTGTTTTCTGCTGCTCCAGAGACTGGAACACAGAGCAATGGATGCAAGCTCCAGGAACAGAGACTCCACCTCAACATTAGGAAGAACTTTTTGACAGTAAGAGCTGTGCGGCAGTGGAACACACTCCCTCGGAGCGTGGTGGGGTCTCCTTCCTTGGAGGTCTTTAAACAGAGGCTGGACGGCCATCTGTCGGGGATGCTTTGATCGTGATTTCCTGCACGGCAGGGGGTTGGACTGGATGGCCCTCGTGGTCTCTTACAACTCTACAATTCTATGATTCTATACCTTTCAAGGTATAGCAGACCATCTTCTGCTCCCTTTCCTCCAGCGGCCCTCCATCCTGTCCAAAAAAATAGTTCCTAAGGATCAAGTTTTAAGGGTACTTGGCAAGAGTGCACTTGGAAGGGCAGATCACCCCCTCCTAAATTCACTGATAGCAACAATTCCATAAGTTTCCCATTGGATCCTGGCCTAGATGTTCTAGACAGGAGCCAATACACCCAGGGCAGTAACTTCATTATCCTTGGAAATGGTGCATGATATGTCATGATTTGCACTTACTAGACCAAAGGCTAGAGAAACTATCTCGAATATGTACCACCCTGAACAATGGCATCGTATCTCAACACACTTAATCTCATCCGATTTCAGAAGTTAGGCAGGGTCTGGACTGATTTGTATGTAGATCAAAGACCACCAGGTAGGGCTAGGAAAGAAACTTGCCTGCGACACTAGAGAGATGGTGCTGAAAGTAATTGTTGACAATACTGGATTAAACAGACAGATGGTTTGACTCAGCATAAGGCAGCTTTCTATGTTTCTAATAAACAGAAGGATCAATGGCTGGTCTAGATTACCATGCTCAGTATTTGCCAATTCTGGATGGTCACAAGGACCAAACATCACAAGACACTCAGTGGAGAAGGAACTCAACTGCAATTCATCTTTCTGGAGAGAAATAATACGCAAAACAACCACGATAAACTTACAGTCCTATAGAAAGAATTAAGACTTTTTCTTGTAACTAGACTTGCCTAAGTGAAAACTGGAGAGAGCTCCTGTATCTTTAATGTTTGTGCAGAAAAGGGGATTTCAGCAGGTGCTACTTGTTGCCTGACAAGCAACATATGCTAAAATTTCCTACTTTGAACTGTCCTGTCCACATTTTAAGAACCCTTTAGGATCAGTCCACAGCAGCCTACCAGAGACTTCTGGAAAGCTTACGAACATGGAAGGCTACAGCCTTCCCACACTGTTTCTATACAGCAATGAGTATTCAGTGGCATTCTGAGAGATTTCCATAGCTAATGCTTGCCCACACACTTAATGTAACCACTGTAAGCAACCTTGGGTGTATTAACCTAAGAGCAGCTGTGGTGAATCAGACCAAAGGTCTCCCCAGCTCAATATTCTGTTCACAAAGTAGCCAATCAGTTGCTTATGGGAAGCCTGCCAGTAGTGCATGAGTGCAACTGTACCCTATCTTATGCTCCCTGACAGCAAGTATATCGAGGCATACCACAAAAAAATTAAATCCAGCATAACATTAAGCAGTGCACTAATGAAGTTCTGTTACTTTTCCCAGTTGCATAAACTGTAGCACATTTCTGGTCCCAAGGCACATTACTCCTTACCCAAGTGACTGCACAACCCATTCTGTGACAAGTTGTGCAACTGGAAACTATATTGAATTTCCCTCTGGAGCATAGTCCAGTTCTAAGTATCTGGGGACATGTAACTTCGGATGACATTGTTGGGATCCTGGCCACAGAAAATAGTGTAGAAGTTAAAATAAATAATAAATCTTATTGCTTTTTGAAGGAATCTGAGCTAGTGACTATCAGTCATGAAAAATGCTTAGTTCCATTAACTAAAATACATATTAAGTCCTTTCTTGCAGTTATTCTGAGGCCAACAAGTGCCCGTGTGACCCAGAGTTCTAGTGTTATAAGGGGGGGGGGAGCCATATAATGCAAAGTTTTATTTAAAAAAAAAAAAACCTCTACAATGTTGCTTTTAGCATGGCAGATTGGTTTTAATTCTGACAATTTTCCATAGGAAAAAAGCAACAACCAGATTAATAATTCAGCAACCAATTTCCTATTGAAATATATGCTTGAGTAATACATTGTCTAAGGACTCAGACAAATTTGATTTCTAAATTATATTAATTTATAAACATAGCATTATTTATACAGTATCATTCTTAATCCATGTTTTGCATCTGTTTGTCAGAATGCATATGGTTTTTCCTTGGGTTTCTTCTGGGCTGTGAGGCCGTGTTCTGGAATAGTTTCTTTCTGACATTTCTGATGTCTGATCTGGAGTAGCCATTAGCCTGTAGGGTCCAGTTTAGGTGCCTCAGTTCATCCTCCAGGTAGCGGGGTTCGCAGATCCTTTTTGTGCGGTCTACCAATGTTTTTATTATGCTTCTTTTTTGTCCTGGGTGATGACTGGCGGCACCTAAACTGGGCCCTACAGGCTAATGGTTACTCCAGATCAGACATCACAAGAGCAGCCAGACCCAGAAAAAAACACAGGAATGAAGAAGAAAAACAGCCACCCAAAGGGAAGGTATTTTTTACCATAACATCAAAGGAGTCACAGACAGAATAGGGAAACTGATGAGGAAATACAACCTCCAAACAATCTACAGACCAACCAAGAAAATCCAGGAAATGCTACGCTCAGTGAAGGACAAAAGATACCCTCTCACAGCTGCAGGAATTTACCACATGCCATGCCGCTGTGGACAAGTTTACATAGGGATCACTAAACACAGTGTGCAAACACGAGTCAAGGAACATGAGAGACACTGCAGACTGGGCCAGCCAGAAAAATCAGCAGTAGCAGAACATGTGATAAACCAACCTGGACACAAAATGTTATTTAAAAACACAGAAATTCTGTACCAGGCCAACAACTATCATGTCACAATGCACAGAGAAGCTATTGAAATCCACAAACACCTGGACAACTTCAACAGAAAGAACAAACCCTAAAAGGAAACAAAATCTGGCTTCCAGTTTTGAAAAACAATAGAATCAAAACTCAACACTTACAAAGGAATTCCACCCAGGGACAGCGGGTGTTGTGACCTACCCTGGATACTTGGCATTGCAGTGATCCAGACTAGGCTCCAACATGGGTTTGGTTCTCTCGGGAACTTTCCTAGGATGGCTTAACTCCTGGAGCCAGGCCAGCCCACCTTAAGCTTTACAGACATCTTCTCCTGGAGACCCAAGGTGACCAGCTGTAATATTCAGACCCTTTGATTCTGGAATGTATCTTCCCTATCCTCCCCATACCTCTCTTTCTCTGGTTCCCGTGTAACTGAGGAGAAACGAAACTTGGTTTAGCTTTATCAATTTGTCCTGACCTATGAATCACCAGAACTGGCTTTGCTATGCTTCCAAACAGATCCTGAACAATAAACTGCTTAAAGGAAATTGTTTTCAGCGTGTGTTACTGGTTCAGCACAGGGGGATTTCTAGCAGATAATGGGCCATCAACCAACAATTAGCCAAACAGACATTATTCAGCCTTGCATTTCTATACCCAGAAACTAATCATTCAATTACACAAATTTACATATACTCCCCAACAGGGGTTCACAGCACATAAACCCAACCACACTCCTACCCAACCATTCTCTAAAGATGCCAGCCAAAGATGCAGGCTAAACGTCAGAAAGAAACTATTCCAGAACACAGTCTCACAGCCTGGAAAAAAACCAAGGAAAATCTATGACTGCCGGCCATGAAAGCCTTTGACTTCACATAGAATACATATGCTTTGAACGTCTTGCTTTTTAACCTAAGGAAGGAATGTCTTTAAAATATTTTCTTAAAAGACTAGTCTTTCAACCAGCACCCATGGCAAGTTTAGAGATTTAGTAAGGAACATAGGGACAAATGCACTAGGCAATTTTGTCTTTTTATCTTTGCAAAAGGATTCCTCTTTTTTGCTTCCTTCTGGGTTGTCCCAGCCTCACATTCACAAAGATAATCAGCAAATAGAAGTATAACTGGCCCTCCACATTCACTGGAGTGTAGGGCACCGCTGCTGCCCTACACTCTTTTTATTAGAGACATACAAGACTTGCCGCATGTTCTCAGTCTTGCAAGACTTGCAGTCCCTATTAAAAATGCCACAAGTTGAACATGAGCCAACAGTGTGATGCGGCAGCTAAAAAGGCCAATGTGATAGAAGTATAGTGTCTAGATCAAGGGAAGTAATAGTGCCACTCTATTCTGCCTTGGTCAGACCTCACTTAGAATACTGTGTCCAGTTCTGGGCACCACAATTCAGAAAGGATATTGACAAATTGGAGCGTGTCCAGAGAAGGGCAACTAAAATGGTGAAAGGTCTGGAAACGATGCCTTATGAGGAGAGACTTAGGGAGCTGGGTATGTTTAGCCTGGAAAAAATATGGTTAAGAGGCGATATGATAGCCCTGTTTAAGTATTTGAAGGGATGTCACGCTGAGGATGGAGCAGGCTTGTTTTCTGCTGCTCCAGAGACTGGAACACGGAGCAATGGGTGCAAGCTCCAGGAACAGAGATTCCACCTCAACATGAGGAGGAACTTTTTGACAGTAAGAGCTGTTCGGCAGTGGAACACACTCCCTCGGAGCGTGGTGGGGTCTCCTTCCTTGGAGGTCTTTAAACAGAGGCTGGATGGCCATCTGTCGGGGATGCTTTGATCAAGATTTCCTGCGTGGCAGGGGGGTTGGACTGGATGGCCCTCGTGGTCTCTTCCAACTCTGCAATTCAATTCTATAATCAAATCCACTAAAGTTAAACCCACAAATGTGGAGGCCGGCTATAATGTCCATGGCTGGGAAGTGAAAGTAAAGTTATAATTACTGGGCAGACTGTCAAGTGGACTTCAACTTATGTTGACTCTATGAATCAAAGTCCTCCAAGAGCTCCAGTCCTCAGCTGCCCTGCTTAGATCTTGCAAACTCATGGCTGTGGCTTCCTTTACTGTATCAATCCACCGTAGTGTGGTCTTCCTCTTTTCCTACTTTCTTTCACTTTACCTCGCATTATAGTCTTTTCCAGTGAGTCACACTGTCTCATGATATGTCCACAGTACAACAGCCTTAGTTTAGTCATCTTGGCTTCTAGTGAGAGTTCAGGTCTGATTTGGTCTAGGACCCAAAAACCAAACTGAAGGGTTCTGCCAAAAAATAACCAGGATAAACTAATCCCACTTCCAATAATAAAAAGGCAACAATATGAAGAAATAAAAGGATAACTAAACCCTGGAGCAGAGAATTTCACTGCCACCACACATACTAGGTTATAACTGAGCTCTCCACCATGCCATAAGATTTCTTTCTTGAGCATCTGGACAAGCCACCAGTTCAAACTTCATCGATTCTGTTGTCATTTATCTACTTCAGAGACATCATTTTGGAGTTCTTCACAGTCATACTTCATTTTCACCTTTTCAAGTAACTTAGTATCATCTACAAACATGACTGTCAAGCTATTTACCCCCAACTCCAGATCATTTATAGACACATCAAATAGCACCAATGACAATATCCAAATCTTCTATCCCTTTTTATGAGAACTATCTATTTATTGCTATTCTGTTTCCTGTTATTTAACTGGTTTCTAAACCGCAGTGCTTGACATGAACTATTTACCAGTACTAGAAATGCCAATTGCTTGATTTTTCAGAATGTCTCAATAAATCAGCAGTATATCATATCACTATCCTTCAAAATTAACTATTTTTGGTTGCACCTGACACCTCTCACATTTCAGAAGCAAGTGACCAACTGCAGTTCAAAAGTTAAAGAGGTTAAAACAAAAATCTGACACTTGCTCTGGTATATTGGTCCTTGGGATAGGACTGTACCTTGACCCAACTTGCATTCCTAAGTAAGTCTTATAAAGATATTGATAAAGTTGGTCAGACTTACTACACATGTTTCTGTAGCTGAAGGGGCACTAAAGGAACATATAATGTTAACCTGAATCTTTTACATTATCTCAATCTCAACTCCAGCAGACCCACTGAATCAAAGGTTATTGACATACCAAGTTCCCAGTGTTTCAATAGGTCTATTCTAGTAACAATTTAGGCTTATTGTTACCAAAACAAAACAGACGCCTTAGAAAATAATTACCCATCAACTACCTGAATGATCTCTGATGTTGCATTTCTCCTATCATGAAAGGAATAGGACTTTCAAGCCCATGGTTGGCAGGACCCAAACAGGAGGAAGAGGAGATAAAATTACACTGTACAAATCTAGCTTCCACCTTTGCACCCAAGATCAGTTTGGATACAATAACCATTGAAGAAGGTAGCCCTTTGAGTTGTAGAAAATGCCTTGGTCATTCATTAAAAGGAAGAGGTCAGCTAAACAGACAGCTGCTAAGAGAGCCTTTTCCCATGTTGTAAACCAGGGGTGGAGAAAGTGAGGTTTGCTATCTTCATATACCCCCCCACAGCCTCATTCTGCCACCCACAAGAACACCACAAAAGATCTTCACTTTCAAAAGCAAAGAATCATCCTAAAATATTCCAAACTGTTTCAAAATGGCACCATGACCTCCCAAATAAACCAGAAGGGGGCTGACTTCTAGTCAAAAATCAAATTGAAAATGGTATGGCACCAGAAACATGTGCTGTGATCTGGCAGAGGTTTGGACGTGAAAACTGGACCACGTACCCAGCACAGTTGCCAAAACCTGGTATAAACCCAAGCCACAGAAAAAATATGTTTCAAATATACTGCAATGTTGTCAATAGGGCAAGTGATCTGTTTGTCCTTCCATCCAACCAGCATCCTCCCTATTGGCAAAATGCTGAAAAAGAAAAACTCACAAGCTGTTTTCACACCATAGCTTTCTGTCTGTGTCTCTCACCAACCCACAATACATTCTGTCCTTTCTGTAGGCCAAGACTGGGAAACCTCTCTCAGCTCAAGGGTCAAATGCTCCTCCAGAGAAATTCTCTGGAGGAGTATTGCAGCAACAAGCCAAGCCAAAGTATAAGACCAAAAATACCAGCAGATTTAGCTTAAAGATCCTGTTGCCAATAATAAACCTTAGGAAATAAATTTAACCTTTTCAGAATGGGGAAAAACATGTACAAATGCTGGAAACTACCTAATGATGGCATCATGGGGAAGGGAATCATCTGGGGAATTCCACAAACCAAACGGGACCCCAAGAAGATAATTCAGCCACAGGACTTGAGGTTTCCCATCACTGCTCCAGACCTCTTTCCTGCTCTAACAGCCCTCAGATCTCTTTGTAGTCTCTTTTCTCTACACACCATAACATGTCCTTCTTTCTCTATACCACCAATGGAATACCTTCACTACTCCCCTTCTCTTTTCCCACTGACAAATTTCTGCTTTCCATCTTATTCCTTCTCTCTCAGGTGTTCATACACTGAAGAATCTAGGATGCAAAATGGCTATATAATACATCCAGCTGCAACAGAAAGTCTGGCACTAATTCTATCATTAAATCTAAGGTGAGGAATAATACAGACATACAAATAGAAACATCCTCTGATCTCTGCCTTTACTTCTGATAAACAATGTCAGGCCTTAAGTTCCTATAAAAAGTTAGGAAAGGACCAAAAGCAATGGGCAGTTTGAAATCATCCAGAAAATCAGGCAAGAAAACACTTCCAACCACCCCACAGGCTTCATATGGCACAGGCCCAATCTAACAACTACTTTTTCAGCAAATGAACACCTTTGAGACATGCTGCTTTCCTTTAAAACATAGGTCAAATTCCAAGACTGAAGCAAATATGCTTAGCATATATTCCATAACAGTGGTACTCAACCTTTGGCCCTCCAGATGTTTTGGGCAATCACTGGCTGGCGATACTGGCAGGTCTAGAAGTTGAAGTCCAAACTCCTAGAAGGCCAAAAATTGAAAACTGCTGTTCTATGAGTTTAATTATACCTACTCTAGGGAACTGGATATAGCATTGTATCTTGAATCTAGGACCCATCAACATCATGCCCTTCAGATGTTTTGGACTACAACATCGCCAATAGTCAGATTATGGGAGTTGTAATCCAAATCATCTGGAGAGCACCAGATTCCCTACCACAATAAGTAAACTTAACTCTGTACTGGATATGCTTCATGTTTGCATTGTTTCAAAAAAAGAGCAGCTGTTCATAAGCTAATTAAATATTTACAAGGCATTAAACATGTTAGCAAAGCTACCCTATACATACAGAAGTATGAATGTATTACAGTAGTCATATGCATTCTATCATTCATTCATTTGTAATTACAGTACATTTATATCCTGTCTTTCTTCCAGTAAGCTCAAGTACAAGAGCAAATTTCTTTTTATACTTTGTAACAACTATCATTTACATATAAAAGGCATTTACAAATTCAGCTTGCAAAACAGAACTTGCAACATTTACAGGATGCCTCCAACTCAATGCTGGAAGGACTGGCTGGTAATGGCTCTTCTAGTCCAGAAGCAAATATCTTTCACAACCACCACATCTTACATTCTTTTAAATGGAGATGCCACAGACTGGACCTGGGATTTTCTATATGCAAAGCATTACCTTTCCACTGACCTTTGGATCTTCACAGGTATATACCACCATATGTAGTGTTCAGCTTTTGGCCTATCATGGTAAATACTGAAAAAAGCAATGCAGGTGATGAAATATCTACAGCTTGCAAAAGAAAATGCACGTAACTTGCTGGCTCAAAAAAAGAGTCTATTAAAAGATATAAAATGGAGAGAGTAATTTTGAATTTGGGAAGGGTCTTCTACTCAGAGTTAAAGCATACTGTGCTTTGAATGTTGAGTGTCTTAGGTTTTGCTCAGGCACTTTCAGCTTACTGAATGAGGCAGCAGAAGAAAAACCACTGTCTAAGACCTTGCAGAGCTGCTGTCAAACAGAATACATAATAATAGGATAGATGGTATAAGACTAGTTTTCCATATTCACTATTTGTCTCAATTCATATTCTTCATTATTATGCCATATCACAGTATATCTCCCTTATGTGAATTGAAGCTAAATTGTACATAGGTTTCAGTTAATGATGAACTTCAGTAAGGCAGAGTACTCATTTGAAAATGAACTTTGAACACCCACTGAAATAGGCAAAATGAACTGGAAGAACTTATATATTTCTACACAGCATGAAAACTTCCAACGTAGTAAAAAAGCTAGATTAACAAACAAGTGTTCAAAACTGTGCATTACTTTATATACTCTCTTCTCACTCCACTGATTGCCACCACAGCCCTGGACTTTTGCTATTTAGTGACACTTTTTGACACACACATAAAATACTTCTGTACCACCAGTTAAGAAGCACTGCTCTAGCTGATCTCCAGTCCTTTCAACAGCAGATTGCCAAGTGAAAAAATCACTATCGTTTGCTATCACACCTAGCTGGATTAGTTGTGGAAACACTGAAGTCATTTTTAATACCAAAAAGATGTAAGGAAAGGGAAGTAGATGTGCCTGGGCCTGGTGTGTGTGTGTGTGTGTGTGTGTGTGTATAAAAGAACTGAAGGAAACAGTGTTAATAGAAGACAAGGGAGACAAAGAGAGATGAAGAAGCTGGAGTGGTAGCTGGGATACCTCTCACTACCTCCGTCCCTCAGAAATCTGTGTATCCCCAAATGTCAATGCCCTCTAATATTACATACTTCTTTTCTAGGCTCACAGCCTTCTTCTATCCTACCTCAACAGCATTAGGGCACCCCAGGCCTGAAAAACATCTGATGCTGATATCTGAGGTACTTTCAAACTACATAATTATAGCATTCTAATTCCATGGAAGCACCCTATGGAATCCTGGAATTGTAATTTGGTGAGGCACTAGAGTTCTCTGGCTAAGAATTCTACACAACCCTCCCTAAACTGCAAACCCCAGGATACCATAGAATGGAACCATGACCATTAAGGAACCATACTGATATAACTTTCCAATGTGAAAGGATTCCTGGAAATACCACCAATCCCTCTATGCAGAAAAGGGGGAAAATATTAATGCTTTTGGAACATGTGTGTTTGTGCATCTTTAGAGAAGAGAAGAAAAATAAATGCCAACAAATCTAAATACACAGAGATATACTGGGGGGGGGGGACAGGGAAAAGTGGTCTTCCTGATGGTTTTGGCCTACCACTCCCCTCAACCCTAGTTAGCACAGCCAAAAGTGAGAGCTGATTAGAGATGCACTCCAAAAACATCCCTGCTACACATACACCCATTCAATCTTGAGTATAATAGATATGCAAGATTTTTTAAAAAAACCTGCTGTAAACATATCTATGCTAGCCCTTTCAATCATCCTTCTATGCTTCTTAAAAGCCCCTACATGCACTTTTCTCCTATAGCCGGAATGCCCTAAATACCCTTCCCAGAAGTCCTGACCAAGTGCTTCCTACGGCCCTCAATCCCAACTGTACCCCTTCACCCTCCCCCCTTCTGCCTCCCCCAAAATCAACCATCCCCACATGATCAGCCCTTCAACACACTCACCCTAGAGCAGTGGTTCTTAACCTTTTTTAAAAATATCTTTTGTTGCCACAGACCCCCAAGACTTAACTCAAGAAGTAAAACCCCAATAATAATAATAATAATAATAATAATAAGAAGAAGAAGAAGAAGAAGAAGAAGAAGACACCATCCATGAAACCTTCCCTCAGAGGCCTTGGAGGGTAAGAAGACTTGACTTTCTGCTTTTTCTTGCAAGTTTGTGACTGGAGTGGATTGAATGGCAATCTTTGAATGGCAAAATGACTGGAGCCAGCCTTTGCCTTGGCTCCTGTTATGTGGCTGCTTCGCTGTAGGGAGAAGGTAGGCCAAGCAACCTTCAAGCCTTTGCAGACCCCCTGTGAGGACATTGTGCACTCCTGGAGGTCCCTGGACCCCAGGTTAAGAACCACTGAATTAGATTGTTTTCTGTCATGATCATTCACTTGCTAAAGCAAAGAATTGATTTGGTATCCATGGATTTAAGTATTCACGGCTTGAAAATATTCTTTAAAAAATCATAATCCAAAAAGCAAACCTTGATTTTGCCATCTTATATAAGGGGCACCATTTTGCTATGCCATTGCATATCATGGGACTTCAGTATTCACGGATTTTGGTATCCATGGGGATTCCTGGAACCAAACCCCAGCAAATATGAAGGGACAACAGTATTCACGGCTTGAAAATACTATTTAAAAATAATAATAATAATCCAAAAAGCAAAGCTTGATTTTGCCATCTTATATAAGGGACACCATTTTGCTATGCCACTGCATATAATGGGACTTAAGTACTCACGGATTTTGGTATCCACGGGGGTCCTGGAACTAAACCCCAGCAAATATGAAGGGACAACTGTATTCACGGATTGAAAATATTCTTAAAAAAAAATAAATCCAAAAAGCAAACCTTGATTTGGCCATCTTATATAAGGAACACCATTTTGCTATGCCATTGCATATAATGGGACTTGAGTATTCACGGATTTTGGTATCCACGGGGGGGGGGTGTCCTGGAACCAAACCCCAGCAAATATGAAGGGACAACTGTATTTTTATTTTCCTCTCCACACAGGCACAAAATTGCAACCAGAGAAAAGCAAAATCCGAATTAAGAACCACTGCCCTAGAGAGATGGCTATTCCCCCTCATCCTCCCACCTCCTCCAGGGACAACCTTCTTACCCCTCCTCCTAAATTTTAGGACTCCGACCCTCCCTATCAATCACTGCCTCCCACCCAACCCCAACCCCAACCCCCCCCCCAAAAAAAGCCTGAGGAGGTTTGAGAAAGAAATATGGGGTGGGGGGTTGAGGAGATAAGGTGTGGGAGGGGGTCTCTCTGTGCCTCTGGCTTCCTCACCAGGTAGAGGGTCCCATAGATGCGGAGCGACTCGCCCAGGGCCCCCTGGGTGATGTGCACGAAGGCCCTCCCGCAGTGGGGGTGCCAGGTGTGCCCGACCTCGTAGCAGTTGTGGGGGATGGACTTGCTCAGCGCCGCCATCTTGGCCCAGCGGATCCAAGGGGAGAGAGAGAGAGAGAGAGAGAGAGAGAGACGCCTCCCTCGCCGCCAATGGAGGAGAAAGGTCGCGCGGGGCGGCGGGGTTACTCTCGGGCAACCTCCTCCTCCTCCTCCTCCTCTTTTCTCCCCCCTCCTCCATCCCTGTCTCTCCTTTTGCCGGCTCCGCTCGCGTGAGCCGGCTCAGCCAATCCTGAAGCGGCTCTCATCCTCACATAGCCATGCAAGGGGCAGTGTGGTGGGTGCCTGAATAGAAGGGAGGGAAGGAGGGAGGGGGAGGAGTTGGCGGCGGCGACGCGAGCCGTAAACCGCAAGAGCGCTTCTCCTCCTCCTCCTCCTCCTCCTCCTCCTCCTTTGGGCTGTCAATCAAACAGGATGGAACGCTGTGATGCTCAGCTGCGGTGGCTCTCGGGGCTCAAGATTTAAAACCATGATGATGATGATGATGATGATGATGATATAACCTAGAAC
The DNA here is from genome assembly GCA_030847615.1 of Gambelia wislizenii. Classification (NCBI taxonomy): domain Eukaryota; kingdom Metazoa; phylum Chordata; class Lepidosauria; order Squamata; family Crotaphytidae; genus Gambelia; species Gambelia wislizenii. The sequence continues at coordinate 362,746,038 of JAUMIR010000003.1, forward strand.
AGTGGCTCTGAATGTTTCTTTAAGACCAAACTCAAGATTTAAAACCCTAATAATAATAATAATAATAATAATATAACAATAATGCATGATGATGATGATATAACCTAGAGCAGTGGCTCTGAACCTTTTCTTTAAGACCAAACTCAAGATTTAAAACCCTAATAATACTCTCTGGCTTTTCTTCGCAAACGAAGATTCAGGAAGGACTCATCCCGCGCTTTCTGCAAGCGCGCTGATGACTAAAAAGGCCAATCCGAGATAAACAAGTCCGGTTGCAAAAAGCACAGCAGAAGGTCTCCTTGGGTGATGTTTTTGGGTTGTGATTCTTTCTGCGTTGTCGTTTCTCTTCAAGACTTGTTCGGCGTGAGTTCTCAAATAAGGCTGCAGCATTGTGGATAGTGCGTCTCCATGCCTCCCGATGTGAGGCCAGGGCGGACCACTGTTGGTGATCAATTTGGCCAAGCCTGAGATGTTGTTTCAGGGAGTCTTTGTATCGCTTTTTTGGAGCGCCCCTCTTACGCTGACCCGTGGCGAGTTCACCGTAGAGTAGTATTTTTGGGAGGCGATGGTCCTCCATCCTAGAAACGTGCCCTGCCCAGCGCAGCTGTGTTCTCAATATCATGGCCTCAATGCTGGTGATCCCTGCTTGCTCAAGGACAGCAACATTCGTCACATAGTCAGTCCAGTGTATATTTAGGATTGTGCGTAGACAGCGCTGATGAAAGCGCTCGAGGAGTCGTAGGTGGTGGCGATAGGTGACCCATGTTTCAGATCCATAAAGGAGGATAGACAGTACGATGGCTCTATACACACTGATTTTTGTGCTTTGCCTCAGGTGTTTATTGCTCCAGACTCTTTTGTGAAGTCTTCCAAATGCACTATATGCCTTTGCTAATCTGTGATCGATCTCTTTGTCAATCTTGGCATCTGAGGAGATGATGCTTCCCAGGTAGATGAACTGCTGAACGGACTTGAGCACTGATTTGCCGACGGCAATGTGGGGATGGTGGTGTTCGTCCTGTGGTGCAGGCTGGTAAAGAACTTCTGTTTTCTTCAGGTTGACTTCTAGCCCAAACAGCTCTGCAGCTGTTGCAAAGCAGGATGTTAGGCGCTGCAGAGCTCCTTCTGTGTGGGCAACAAGGGCAGCATCATCGGCGAAGAGCAGCTCACGGACTAGATAGTTTAGAGTCTTAGTGTGAGCCCTCAGACGGCTTAAGTTAAACAAGCTACCATCAGTACGGTAGCGTATATAGATGCCGTCGTCTTCTTCAAGCTCTGCCATAGCCCTTTGGAGCATCATGCTAAAGAAGATTGTAAATAAGGTTGGTGCAAGAACACAACCTTGCTTCACTCCATTAGTTATTAGAAAGGGCTCTGAAAGAGCATCGCCATATCTGACTTGACCACGCTGTCCCTCGTGTAGCAAGATAATCATTTTAAGGAATTTGGGGGGGCATCCTAGTCTTTCCAGGATCTGCCACAGACCTTTTCTACTTACAGTGTCAAAGGCTTTGGTGAGGTCGACAAATGTTACATAGAGACCCTTGTTCTGCTCCCTACATTTTTCTTGCAGTTGCCTAAGGGCAAATACCATGTCTGTAGTACTCCTATTGGCTCTGAAGCCACATTGGCTTTCAGGGAGAAGTTCTTCTGCAATAGCAGGAACTAACCTGTTCAGGAGTATCCTTGCTAGGATTTTTCCAGCAATAGAGAGCAGTGTTATGCCTCGATAGTTTGAGCAGTCGGATTTTGCTCCTTTTTTCTTGTACAGGGTGATGATGACTGCATCTCGGAGGTCTGATGGCAGTTCCCCTTTTTCCCAGCAATTCACAAGGAATTCGTGGAATTTTTCGTGGAGTGCATGACCTCCGTGTTTCCAAACTTCAGGTGGGATTCCATCAATCCCAGCTGCCTTGCCGTTTTTCATCTGCTGTATGGCCTTAAAGGTCTCTTCCAAAGTGGGAGCTATGTCCAATTCATTTTTCATTGGTTTTTGTATCATATCTTGGATAGCTGAGGCTTGGACTACTCGGTTGGCGCTAAAGAGACTTTGAAAATGTTCAGCCCAACGATTTAGGATGGAGGCTTTATCAGTAATTAATGTTTGACCATCTGTACTGTATAAGGAGCTTTGGACCTGATAAGTAGGTCCAAACACTGCTTTAAGAGCTTCATAAAATCCTCTATGATCACCCAGATCTGCACAGCGTTGTGTCTTTTCTGCTATACTGATCCACCACTTGTTCTGCATGTCTCGGAGTTTTTGTTGTAGTTTGCTACATGTGAGGCGGAAAGCTGCTTTTCTTACATGACAGGTTGGCTGGGCGAGGTATGCCTGGTGAGCAGCTCTCTTCCTTGCCAACAGTTCCTGGATCTCTTGGTTGTTTTCATCAAACCAGTCTTGATTTTTCTTGTGGGAGAAGCCAAGGGATTCTTCTGCAGACTGGAGGATACTGTTTTTGATATGTTGCCAAAGCACTGTAGGAGAAGATAGTAGTAGATGATGATGATGATGATATAACCTAGAACAGTGGCTCTGAATGTTTCTTTAAGACTAAACTCAAGATTTAAAACCCTAATAATAATAATAATAATAATAATAAAACAAAAATACATGATGATGATGATGATGATATAACCTAGAGCAGTGGCTCTGAAACTTTTTTATAAAACTAAACTCAAAATTTAAAACCCTAATAATAGTAATAATATAATAACAATAATAACAATAATACATCGTGATGATGATGATGATGATGATATAACCTAGAGCAGTGGCTCTGAACCTTTTCTTTACCAGAGATCCCCTTTAAATATATTTTCTTGCCGCAGACCCCCCAAGACTTAACTTGAGATGTAAAACCCTAGTAATAATAATAACATAATACCTGATTATGATGATGATGATAACAATAACAACAACAGTAATAATACAGTTACACCATCCATTAAACCTTCCCTCAGATGCACTGGAGGAGGAGGGAAGACTTCTCTCCTGCTTCTTGCTGCCTGTTCGTGGCTGGAGTGGATTAAATGGCAATGCGCAGGCCAAGCCAGCCAACCAGCCTTTGCCTTGACTCCTGTCACATGGTCACTCCACTGCAGAGAGGAGGTGGGCCAAGCAACCTTCAAGCCTTAGCAGACCCCCTGTGAGGACATCACGGACCCCTGGGGGTCACCAGACCACAGGTTAATACAGCTCTGCTGTATTATTTTTCTTTTGGAAAGATCCAAGGGGAAGGAACACCACAGTGGTATTCCTTAACACCTCTCTGCTAAAACTTTAAATTCTCCCCCATTTGCATCTGCCAGATTCCAATAGTACGCCTGTTCCCGGCATGAAGAAAAACATGTACTTGCTTGCATTCATGTTGTGCTAGCTTCAGTGTAAGAAACATGCTCACCCTTTCCAGAAGTCGCATGTCTAATTCAGCGCTAACTCTATGGACCACTTTTACACAGCAACACTTGGAGAAGTTTGTTTCTCCACAGGCTATGCTTGGCCTGGAGATTGCGGGGAGCAGCAATCTTGCAAAAGTAACATTTTCAAGCTTTGGACTAGTTACTGAATGCAAGGAGATTTTCACACTAAACTGTTATAGTGTTACTATTCCACTTTATTTGCTATGGCTGCCTCCTGTGGAATCCTGGGATTTGCAGTTTTGGGAGGGGCATTTACAACTCTCAGCCAGCGAGATATTCAGCCACACTAAACTAGAAACCCCAGAATTCCACAGGAGGAAGCCAGAGCAGTTAAAGTGGAATAGTAACACTATCACACTGTAGATATTGACACCAAAGTAATTTATATTTATTTTTTAAAAAACTAAATGGACTCACATAATAAAAATTTACAATAATATCACACCAGGGGCCTCTCCTAATCCTAGGTGCCCAGGCCCCTAAGTTAGAGCCCTGTCAGCCCCCGCCTTGTGGGGGCCATGGCCATAAAATGGAAATGACTTAAAGGCACAGAACAACAACTGCACTCCAGTGTCTCTGCCTAGGAAAGTGGGAAGCAATTGTACCAGAATCAGCTTCCACATGCAGAAGTTATTCCATATTCCATGCTTAGTAACCAATTCTTGTGCACGCGGGTTTGGTTCAATCCAGCTCCTTCCAACAGAACCCTGAGATTTGTAGTTTGGTGAGGCACTGGCACTCTTTGGTAGCAAAAGCTAAAGACCTTGTGAAACTACAAATCCCAGAATTGCATAGGAAGATGCCACAGCAAATAATCTAGTTTCAAACTGGATTATTTGTGGAGTGTGAATTCAGCCATTTGTTTCATGGGAAAATTCCAGCCCTGGTTCCAAATCAAGGTACAGTAATACATCTAGATGGGGGGGTGGGAATGAAGTGCACAGATGTGGTGGGATTGGTGACACCTGACTTGAAAGCGGTATGTGTGAAAAGGATCTGGGAGGCTTAGTAGACAATAAGCTAAACATCAGCCAACAACAGTGTGATGTGGCAGCCCAAAAAGCCAGTGCAATTCTAAACTGCATCAATAGGAGTATAGTGCCCAGATCCATGGAGGTAGTAATGACACCCTATTCTGCTGTTGTTCAGACCAAACCTAGAACACTGTCTCCAGTACTGGGCACCATAATTCAAGAAGGATATTGACAAGATAGGTCCAGTGAAGGACAATTAAGTGCTTTTCTACACTAATGGGAAAACCTGTAGCTGTTCACACAAACACCTGAATCTGGCTCAATAAGGTCACATGATCTACGGCCCTATCAGCACCATACTCGGGATATACCACCTTAAATCCCGGTTTTAGTAACTCACAGTTTTCTCTGGAGTTTGCTTGAAATGGTGCTACCATTTCCACGCTCCTCAACACTGCCTCATTCCAATATTGGCTGGGAAGGTAGAGCCCTGGTGTATAATCACTTGGTCTGAGGTCAGAATGAGATATTGTGCTTCAGGAAGGCAGAGCCCTGGCACATGGTCACTCGCTCTGAGGTCAGAATGAGCCAGTGCACAGCAGCTGTGACGGCGCCAAGGAGGGTAAAAAATGCACCTTGGAGGTGCTTGGTGGTAAAAATCCAGATGAATTACTTGTGTAGACAAACCCAGCAACAAGCAGTGCAGATTTGGGCTTCGGCCAGGTAAGGTGTGGCCCTTTACTCTGGCCAGAGTAGTCTGAATTTCATGTGGCACAGCTCTAGGCCAAAGTAGTCCAAACTGAAATTGATTTTTTACTCCCAGTGTAGACAAGCCCTAAGATGATCAAAGATCTGAAAATCAAACATAATGAGGAATGACCTAGGGAGTTGAGTATGTTTAGCTTGGAGGAGACACGTCTGAGAAGTGGCATGATAGTCATCTTTAAAATATCTGAAGGAATGTCATGAAGAAAATGGAGTGAACTTGTTTTCTGCTGATCCAGAGACTAGAACATGAACCAGTGGATTCAAATTACAAGCAAAGAGATTCCACCTAAACATTAGGAAGAACTTTACTACAAGAACTGTTTGACAGTGGACTAGACTGCCTTGGGGGAGCAGGGTGGACTCTCCTTCTTTGGAGATTTTTAAACAGAGGTTGGATGAGCAGAGGTTGGATGGGCATCTCTCTGCTTTTCCTGACTTTTAAAAAAAGCTCCTGTGATATGCACATTTCTGCTCCTTAAGAGAAGCGATTCAACATGAATCACTTCCCCATAAAAGACAAAGTGCAAACCTGATTGGCTGGATGAGCACAGGGGGTAGGGCTTGATTACAGGGCAAGCGCCTGCTGCTGTCATGTTGGATTTTTGCCTTAGTAAGTGATTACTAAAACAGGGATTTGTGCTATCTTTCTCTCTTTTTTTTCCAGAAAGGTGAAATATTGCTTGTGCACACCATAGAAATAGGTTTAAAAAATAAAAGGCCGGTGGCAGCCGATTTAAAAACACAAGTGATTCACTTGTGGCTACCACAGGCTGTGGAGCAGTCCTTTGTTCGTATAGACAAGCCCAATATTTCCTACCTCCATTACATTTCTCCAGCTTCTCATGGCAAAGCTGTTTCAAGTGGAGGGGAATTGTTACAATGTGACCCCAAAAAGGAAATTCCTCACATCTACTGATGGCATGCTGAGATAAATTGCAAGAAATGTTGGAAGTAAAATTATCAACATCTGGCCTAATCTGAATGCTATGTTTACTGCAATTCCATCAACAGAGGCAACCAGAACACCATTTGGTCCAGTTGGATCCAATGAGTTTCCACTGTTGATGCTTGAGGATGCAAATGAGGCTCTTAGATGAATTCGACCGACCACTTGCATGATCAGCTCTTGTCCATCATGGTCCTCCAGATGTTTCAGAATCCAGTTCCCAGACTAGCTGGAAGTATCCAGATTAGGTTTCTTCAGAAACAGTCTCTTTGCTGCCTCTCTCATGAGAGTCTGACAATGCTTTTTCTCACAACAGGAATTTACAACTCACTGGACCCAACAGGCAGGACCTTTTGAGCTATTTAGAATAATAGAATCATAGAGTTGGAAGAGACCACAAGGGCCATCCAGCCCAACCCCCTGACATGCAAGAATAAGCAATCAAAGCATTCCCAACAGATGGGCATCCAGCCTTTGCTTAAAACCCGCCAAAGAAGGAGATTCCACCACACTTCGAGGAAATACATTCCCATGTCCCCTCTTCACCTTGGAGATTATCACACTACACTGTTATAATGCTATTATTCTACTTTAACAACTATGGCTGCCGCCTGTGGAATTCTAGGATTTGTAGTTTAGTGAGGCCTAAGAGCTCTCTGGTTGAGAGTTCTAAATGCCCCACCCTAAACTGCAAATCCCAGGATTCCACAGGAGGCAGCCAGAGCAGTTAAAGTGGACTATAACAGTGCAGTGTGATAATCTCCAACTTCTCTTTCCTAGGCTAAACATATCCAGCCGCCTAAGCTGCTCCTCATAGGGCATGGCTTCCAGACCTCCTACCATTTTGGTCACCGTCCTCTGGACACGTTCCTGGACATGCTTCTTCCAGATTTATACCAGTAATTGGGAACAAACATAAAGCTAGATAGTACTGTACAACAAATGATCTTTATTTGAGAAAAACAATAATAACATTCACACACATTCAGGCATCAAGCGTTCATGCAATACTAGCAAATAAAGTGGGAGAGACTGAGATAGAGGGATAGCGAAGGGAGTTTTCAGTTTAGTCATCTATGCTTCTAATGAAAATTCAAACTTGATTTGCTCTAATAGCCATTTATTTGTCTTTTTAGCAGTCCATGGTATCCATAAGATGAATAGCTTATTCAATATAAAGAGGAGAATCCCATTGGCCTGTGCATACTAACCATGTGGCACAGCCTGCATTCTGGGAGCTCTTCAGTATAACATTCCAGCCTGCGCTCAGAATTTCTTCCAGATTATAGCATTAAGCAGTGAAGACCTTTCACATTATTGGAAGGCATTTATTTTTTTAAATGGCATGTGACTCTATATGTTATTTGTTCTTTTCTCTCTGTTTTAAAAGTAGAACATGAGCTCAAAATACCCTTGTGTCTACTAATATTTCAAGGTAAGGGAATTAGCTGGAGCCATTCCCATTTTCCAGATGTCATTTTTCCAAAATAAATAAGGGGTGAATTGTTATGCATAGCAATATCCTGCTGGGTTTCTTCCCCCCAAGAAAACTGGACTTTTTCCAACAATAAATGTGTATCCTTTCTTAAAAAGATATTGTGATGATTTTTCTCTCTGTGATAATCATAACTTTTTCCACTTCTGAAAATTTGTACAATATCCTCCCCACAACATAGCTGAACTTTGTGGAACAATCCAAAGGATTAAATAATTAAATCCTGTCACCACTTTCCTACGTAACAGGAGAACTGTGGAATTATACAACTGCACAAGATCTTACTCATCACAGAATCATAAAATCACAGAGCTGGAAGAGAACACAAGGGCCATCTAGTCCAACCCCCTGCCATGCAGGAAGACAAAATCAAATCATTCCCAAGATGGCCATCCAGCCTCTGTTTAAAAACCTCCAAAGAAGGGGACTTCACCACACTACGAGGCAGCGTATTCCACTGCTGAACAGCTCTTATTGTCAGGAAGTTCTTCCTAATGTTTAGGTGGAATCTCTTTTCCTGTAGTTTGAACCCATTGCTCTGTGTCCTAGTCTCTGGAACAGCAGAAAACAAGCTTGTTCCATCCTCAGTATGACATCCCTTCAAATATTTAAACATGGCTATCATGTCAAATGTTTCTTCATATAAATGGACAGCTGTCCTGTGGCACTCATTGCTACAAGCTGCTGTAAACTGTGGCAGGAAGAGAACAGCATTGACACATATTCTCCCTATTGCTTAGAAAGTTACTTCTACAAAGTAATTGGTTACGGTTATAGTACTTTTTAAAGGGCATTTTCAAACTAATATCTACTGTAATTTTTTTCTTGGATTCTCAAAACAAACTAAAAGAATTCCCTCTAGTTACATTTTTAAAGCCTAAATGCTAAAATCAGCTGGCTTGTTGTAGAAAGGACCCCTAAACAGCCTAAGACAATATTAAATATAAACACACATTGATCAGAATGAAAGAGAAAAATAGCTATAGGATTAATGAAAATGGTATAACAGTATGCCTAGACCTGCCTGCAATGACATATAAGAACAATGCTCAGAAGTGTTTTTAAAACTTGCAAAATATTACTGAAAACTATGCTTTTAAAATGCACCTCAGAAGAACCAGTTGCTCAAACAGCCCATTAGTGAGTAAAAACCCTAAGAGTGACATTTTTTTTGCAATCACTGTGTATTTTACTCAAAAATAAAGTATACAAAAAAACAGCACACTAACAAATCATTTCCAAAATGAGCTATTTATGTCTATTGAACATAAGAAGAATCATAGAATCATAGAATTGCAGAGTTGGAAGAGACCACGAGGGCCATCCAGTCCACCCCCCTGCCATGCAGGAAATCACGATCAAAGCATCCCTGACAGATGACCATCCAGCCTCTGTTTAAAGACCTCCAAGAGCCAAGCTGAATCAGACCCAAGGTTGATCTCCAAATTCTGTCCACACAATGACTGACCATTTGCCTATAGGAAGCCCATCATCAGAATAAGAGTGTAACAGCTCTCTCCAGCCTACATTGCCCAGCAAGTAATAATAATAATAATAATTAAAAAAAATTGTATCCCGCCCCTCTGCAACGCAATCGGGGCGGCTTACAATATAAAAACTCCATAGTCCCAGTACCCTAGCCCACCCACCCCCTCTCTAATGCAGAGAGGTATAACAGCTTGGATAAGAAAAGCAGTATATTGGCATCCTTACTAATAGCTATTGATAGTCCCATCCTCCATGAATTTATCCCATCCCCTTTTAAAGCCATTCAAGGGCAGCCACAACTACCGTGTATATGATGGCTGTGAATTCCATTCAGCTTCAGGGGGTGACCCTAGGTTCTACTGTTATGAGAAAGAGGGGGAAAACCCTTCTCCCTATCTACCTGGTCCACAGCTTGCATAATTTTATTCCCCCGTCTTTCATGTCTCCCTACAAATAGTGAAAAGCAGCAAAGTGCAAATATCCATTTTATTTGCATCTGCTCCAAAATGAAAAGGACGGAGTTATCCATTTATAAGTAAAAAGGATTATTAGCTTACTCAAGAGCTAGCATGGGCAGCAAATTCTGAAAGCATCCAAAACCCACCCTTTTGCATGTACGAGCAGCAATAATAGTGATAGTGAAAATCCACAGTGCAACACAAAAACACTGCTTTGCATGCACATTCTTCTGTTCCAGCTCCACATTACCAGGTTGAAAGTGAATCAGATGATAAAGATCATGAGGGTAAAACTGGGTAGAGAAATCAACACACAAACACTTCTTCAGAAACGCATTTATGGTATCTGGTCCAGCAACAATCCACATTGCATGCAGAAGTAAATCAAAGGGCTTAGACCATGAGATCATCCCATATCTATACAAGCAACAGGCATTATTCATCATGAAATTAAAGTTGTTATGCCTTCATTATTGGTATTGATTATAACTCATTTAACTAATTATTTGTAACTATTTCTTAGAAGCATAGAGTTGGAAGAAACTACAAGGGCCATCTAGTCCAACCCCCCTGCCCTGCAGGAATACACAATCAAAGCATTCCTGACAGATAGCCACCCAGCCTCTGTTTAAAAAACCTCCAAAGAAGGAGGAGTGTGTGGAAAGGAGGAAGTAGGGACTAAGATTCAATGAATAGGCATGAAATTTAATCAGACTCATTTTCTGAGCTATAGTTATTAGCATCAATTTCAGTCTCTGCTTCTGCTGTGTTATGTTTGTTGTCATCACAATTAGCATGGACTTCTAAAAACCAAAGGTTTGCCCAGATTGAAACAAGCTTCCCTACCCTTTCACATGTCAGTTTATTTCTTGATTTAGAAATTTTTCAGAAGGGCTATTTATTCCGTGGCTGGCACGGAACAGGGTCATGAAAGGGTTACCCTTTCAGATGACGTCAACCCTATCCATCCTGCTTCCATGTTGTTTCTGTGCTGCCCCCGTGATATTTTGTTCACAGGGAAACATCGTGAAGAGACCATCCGTTCCATTACTGTCATGGAATCATAGGTGGTCTGAAAGGCGCCCCATTTCTCTCCCGTTATGCTGGCATGATGCCAGCCGCGGGGGGAGGTCTGTTCCAAACACTTCCAGTCCAGATCGGGACATCAAGGTAAGTGGCACACTTTGTTTTACCCTCCCCAAGTTCGTTGTTTAGTTTAAATTGTGTTCGGGTGCTTAGTTTTGCTTTTTGATGTTTGGTTTGCTTTTATTTTTTAAATTCCCCACGTGATCGTTCCCTCGCGAGAACGGGCGGAATTTGGTTTCCCTGTAGTAAAAGCAGCTTTACAACAGCTACATTTCCTGCAGGGAAGCCAAAGGGAGGGGGAGCGGTTTCTCTCCCACTTGAAGGTAGGTGTGCAAACGTTTTTGATTTATTCTGTGGCATGGATGGAAGTGGGGTGGGAGGGTGTCAGCGAGGCAAGAACGGGGCATTTTCAACAGGTCTGAAAAAGTCCTTAGTGTGTTTCCTTGCAATGATGTTGCAGGAGGGATACGTTTGGCAAAATCCCAAACTGCATTCCTGGACCAAATTCCTGAAGATGTTCTATATTCTGCAATATTTGAAAGTACCTTCCCAGTCCTCCCTTCAAGTCCTAAGTGTGATGCTTGCTTTGTAATCCAGTCAAATACAGTAGCAGTGCTATCATCACTTATATTTCCACTTTTGAATCTTGGCTCCAACAGATTTGCAGCAGCATGAACTGGACATTCCATAATTGATTTTCTTCCTTTTTAAAAAATGTTGTTCAATTTTTCAGAAAAAAAAATCCAAAAAAGTGTTCAGGAAAAACAGGGGGGCAGTCCCCCCACTGAATTTCTCTGGTTTTTTTCCAGGCCTTCACATCTCTAGGTATTACAAGTACCGGTACATTTTCTCATGTTACCCCCTGGCTGGCTGGCTGCCTTTGTCCTCTCTCTAGTGCCTGGAACTCCATGTAATGTTGCACTTCATTAGCTTTAGATGACATCTTAGCTCTAGTGTCCAGCATAGATTTCACTCGTATAGTAAATCTGTATCTTTGCTGCACCACTTCAGACTATAACCGATGGCTTCATGATTCTCTGATTAAATAGGTATTACAAAGATAGAAAACTAGATGTCATGGAAAAAATATAAAACATGCACAAACACACACACACAGAGAGAGAGAAAATCCTACAATCAAATTCTTTATGGGCATTTAAAAAAAAATTGTGAGCTCCCATCTGCTAGTTGTACAACCTAGACCCAGACACTACAGTTGGCCCTCCATGTTTGTGGGTTGAGCTTTTGTGGATTTGATTATTTGCAGATTATTTGCTGCTGACTCCGCTGCTGCCCTACATCTTTTTTAATATAGACTACAAGCCTCATGAGACTGAGAGAGACTGCGAACATGTGGTGAGGCTTGTAAGTCCCTAATAAAAGTTGCATAGGGCAGGAGCAGAGGAGGCAGCAAGCCCTGTCAGCCACCCACTTCTGCCTTGCGAAGGAACCCCATCACCTCAAACACATCCGCAGTGGGTTAAATCCATGGATCATACTTTTTGTGTGTGTGAAATATGGTTGGGGGGTAGAGATATTCACGTTTTCCCCACTTTTGTGAGAGTCCTGCACCCCTAACCCCAGCAAATGTGGAGGGCCAACTCTATATTAACATATTTTATATTATTATGCTATGCTATGCTATGCTATGTTAATTTTGGGTACCACAGCAAGAGGCATTGAACATGGAGAGCTACACAGACAAGGAAGCAGTAGTGCCAGTCTGTTCTGGTTTGGTCAGGCCTCACCCAGCATACTGTGTCCAGTTCTGGGCACCACAGTTCAGGAATATTGACAAGCTGAAACATGTCCAAGGAAGGATGACCATGCTGAACAAAGAACTGGAAACCAAATTGTGAAGGAAGGAGTTGGGCAAGGCTGGTTGGTGCCAGCCAATCATAGCACAAGGAATGCTGTGAAGGGGGTCCTATGGAAGGGAGAAGGGATGAAAACTACTGAGGCCTGCCTCTGAGAGAAGGCAGATAGGCAGAAGATGACACAGAGATAGGGGAATATGGTACTAGAGATAGGGCAGTCAGCCTGGGAGAAGAACTGAATAGGGTTTTGGGGAGCTGTGAAGATTTAAATAGTTCAAGAATTAATGTGTGATCTACTTGTGTATTAATAAACTTCTACAGTAGCACCCCCACATCCACAGATTCGCCATCCGCGGTTTCAATTATCTGCAGTTTCAGTTTCAGCACAGCTACCATAGAGTCTTCCTAGAAAATGTGTCATCTCTAGCCATTTTCTAAGTTCTCCAAGGCAACCCTATGGTATTTTAAACTCGAAGTCCCATTATTTTCGATGGCGTTCACTATTATTTGCAGTTTGCACCTCTAAGAGGGCTTACCGGCCTTCCCCTGGTGTGTCTTTTGCAGCTCGGCTGGTGCCCTGAGTCCCGTCAGCAGCCCTCATGGCTGGTGGGGTCCGGGAATCAATCCCGCATGGATACGGGGGTCCTACTGTACTTTATTCTTTTTTACAATGTGTTTGGCTGTTCTTATTAAGTTTTGATAGAGAGTCTGGTCACGTTTGCCACAGTGAACCCACAGAATAAAACATCCATTGGGCCATATAGGGATCACCGTGAGGTCCAAGTACTCAATTCAGGGAGGGATCTTGAGGAGTAAGGGGGCAAGGTGAATGGCAGGAGCCCAAGGTTGGAATTGCAGGGTCAGCCTGGAGAGGAAATCCATCACACAAGCCATATGAGGAATGACAAAGGAAGCTAGGCATGTGAAGTCGAAGGCTTTCACAGCTGGCAGTCATACGTTTTCTTTGGATTTCTTTCAGGCTGTGAGGTTGTGTTCTGGAAGTGTTTATTCCTGATGTTTCGCCTGCATCTGTGGCTGGCATCTTCAGAGAATGGTGGCATAGGGGGTGGGGGGTTTTATATACTGTGAGTCCCTGTTGGAGAGGATATGTAAATTTGTGTATTTGAATGGCTAATTCCTAGGGTGGGAGGATATGCAAGGAGGATTAGTTTCTATTTAGCTAATGGTCCATTTGTCTGCTGGAAATCCCCTTGTCTCTGGGTGAAGTTCATTTTCATGTGTTGAGTTTTGATTTTGGTGTTTTTCAGGACCAGTAGCCAAACTTCAAAGATTCAAATTACAAGAAAAGAGATTCCACTAAAAATAAGATGATGATGATGATGATGATTGCTGTTTCACAGTGGAATAGTTTGCCTTGAAGGGTGGCAGACAATTTTTGCAGGTCTTTAAACAGAGGTTGGATGGGCATCTTTCAGAAGTGCTTTAGCTACGGATTCCTGCATGGCAAAAGGTTAGACTAGATGGCCTTGTGGTCCCTTCCAACTCTATAATTCTATGAGGAAAGGGAATGTGCTAGCCCTTCCCTGCTTATTGTCATTTCTGTCACTCTCCACATATGAAGGTGACTTTCCTAAGAGAAGAACTTCTTTATATTGCTTTTTCAGAAACCTACCCTTCATATATCAATAATGGCTACACAGGGGTAAGGCTAGTGCTTTCCTCCTCAACAGTTTACATAAAGTTGTGTCAGAATGCCTAAATAAAACTACAGTCTAATACACAGCACAATTTTAATATCCTGAACAAAACTCAGTGAACAAATCCCAGTCCCTCGGTGTTTGTATGTACAATTTTCCCAGGCTTCAAAAGAGGAAAAAAATACCCCAGAGATGTGTTTATGGGGCCAAAGTAACTAAGGAACTGAGTATCTGGCAGTGGCTCTTCCATATGGGACCTAAGTTACCACTTTCCATATTGTTTTGGCTGGAAAGTATCTCCCTGAAGAGTTTTCCTGTGAGAAATATTAAAAACAAACACTGAAATTTATGTACACCATCAATGTTATTCACCATCTTCCTGAGCGGGCTTGCAAAATGTTTTGATAGACAAGTGATATAAATAGAGGTCTCTTCAAAATAAGAGATTATTTTGAATTCTAAGATGTATCAACACAAACAACAACAGTCCAATGTTGAAAGTTTCTGTTTTAGTACTAAAACATTTTGTAGAACTCACAACACCATGCAGAACTCACAATAGCATGATGAACACATGAATGCCTTCCTTATCACAGCATCAGCTGCTATTGAGCTCATCAGAGAAGACTAAGGCCAAAATTCATAGATAAAAAGTAAAAGTTAATAGGAAATGATTAGTGACCTTGATTGTGCTAAAAGCCTCAATAATGAAGCCAAAAATGTCTCTGTGATTTACATACACAGACCATCCCTGTTTTGAAATTAGGAACAAATGTATGAATATTTGAAAGCCCCATTTCTCAACCACTCCACCAAAAATCTTTTTTTTTTTTAATGTTCACTTTATCACTCCGCTATGATATCATCTGCTTATCCTCTCCCTTTCTTACTGGTTCTCCCATCGATCCAAGCAAATAATCCAGGGTTAAGAGTGCCAAAATTCATATTAGAAGTCTCTAGGTTTGTATACGAGGCTATAAAATGTAGATTGGCGCACATTAATGCCAATTCTCAGCAGCTTTCATTTGTCCAATGATTTTTTGGCAAGATCGCAGGCATGCAAAAGTATCCATGTTTGTTGTTCAAACGGACATGCCTGTGAATCAAGATGGTGGATGTGAGTGAATTACTCATGTTTTTATTGTCACCAGGTGCTGCCACTGAACAGCATTAAAAAAAAGCACATCCAATGGCAGAAGTACAATATTCCGCCTAAATAAATAGGGTGGAAAAGGCTGTTTCATTGGCTCAGCACACAATCACTATGGCAAAAATCCAAAACGATGGTTATCGGGCACTTGCCTTTGCTCTTCCCCCTGCACACATCTGACCAATCAGCTTTCCATTTCTGCTCTTATTGGGAACGAGCATCAAAATGAATTGGTTGTTTCAATGAGTGGGAATGTGCATTCCCCATGGAGCTTTTGAAAAACTTAGGGGGAAACCGCAAAGCCTTTTCCTGTGTAGTTTTTGGTGTGTTTGTCCCCATTTCTTCTGAATATGGCAGACTGATGTGGGATCTCATTAAGACAAATCATATGCTCCTCAAATTCCATGAGGAGTATTTTTGCTATTTACGCAACCCCTCTCTTTGATGCCCAGTGATAAAAACAGAAGGACTATCTGGATGCAAAGAAGACCACCACCATGTCTTCCAAGCTGCCCTCATGGTATAAAATCTTTTAGCCTTGAAATTAACTAAATGAATTATAGTTTACTGTAATATGAACCAATCAATCTAATCATGAACAAATCATATTCTAATCATGATAAAGATTCCTATAGCCATACAGTATGCATTTATTAAACCATCTGATGGTGGAATTCATAATTAGGCTCACAGACACAAGTGTTATTTCCTAATTGGGTCTATAGTGTTGCTGTTTCTTTAATCTCCATTTAGACTGAATGGCTATATTTCCAACAATAATAGCACTGACATCCTACTTAAGTTGTTTCATGGGAGAAAAATATTTGATTATAAAAAAATATTTATTGTGTTTATACCGTACTTTTCCAGTCAGTTTCCAGGCACAATTCAAAGTGCTGGTTATGACCTATAAAGCCCTATATGGCTCAGGACCAGGCTATCTGTCACACCGTATCTTCCTCTATGAACTGGCCCAGGCCCTGAGATCAGCAAGAGAGGCCCTTCTCTCAGTCCCACTACCATCTCAAATACGGTTGGTGGGAACATAGGAACGCCTTTTCGGTGGCTGCCCCTAGACTCTGGAACTTCCTCCCCAGGGAGGCCAGATTGGCCCCCTCCCTATTGTCCTTCCGGCGGCAGGCCAAAACCTTTTTATTCAGGCAGGCTTTTTAAAGAACAGGCCCAGGGGGTGCTGTATGGTTTTATTGAATTGTTTTTAAAGGCTTTTAATCGTTTGTTTTCAAGTTTCTAATACTTTTGAGTATATTTTATTCTTTTAAATATTTGTTTTAATAATGTAATTATTATTTACATTATACAGTTGTCCCTCCACTTTCGCGAACTTAACATTCGCGGTTTTGTCTCTCAACTCATAGAATCCATTGTCCCACTAGAAGTAGCTTGTGGTGAGGCAATGTTCAAACAGGGCTGTTACGTCTTTTATTGGAAATGGCACAAAAAACATTCACACACACAACCCATGCTCTCAAGAACCACACAGACTATTGAAAAGTTAAGGCAGAAAGGTTGGATAGAGGAATAGATTGTTTTTAACAGAGGGGCAGGGTAAAAATAAATTATTATTATTATTATTATTAGATTTGGGAAATAGAGTGATACTTACCAGTCTCAAAGAGTAATGAAGTACTCAGACTGAAGTCTGAGGCCCCGTCTACACAATAAAAAAAAATACGTACAGCGTTCGAAAAATTGATCATGTGTACACACGGCCGTTCGGATACATACATGTCTTTCAGAAGGGTGCTAGCGAATCCCCCGTAAACTATGTGGGTTCGGCGTTCAGGAGGATTAGTGGATCTTGACCTAAAATCCGTACAGCTGTTTGAATTGTTGATCATCTGTATACCCTGTTTGCACATATATAAACAGGCTGGCTGAGCAGAGAGGGTGGGGCTAGCAAGAGGGGAATTGGGAGCTGCCACCATGTTGGATTCCCAGCTAACCGAGAGTCCAGTAAGGCCATGAAATTGATATTTTTTTTACATTTTTTCATTTTTATTTTAAATTGTAAATACAGAAAACCAACTGTCTGCATAACAGGCACCTTTTTAAATTAAAAAAAAAGTGGTGGGAGATATAAAACCTTTGCTTGGCTCGCTCGCTCTAGCCAGCTGGGTAAGGGGGGGGGTCATATGGAATTTAGGGGGGTAAAAATCATGCAGGCAGATCGTACGCATTTGAACGACTGCCTTTTCAAATTTTTTAACCCCAAAATGGATATTTGTTTTGGTCGTGTAGACGTGGCTTGAGGGTGGCACTGGAAGTTCTGATCTGGGGGTGTGCTGACAGAGATTGTGGCACACTTTGCTATTGTCTATGCTGGGATATTTATAACTCATTTCATGCCTTGATGGTGCATTTTGGCTACAACAATAGCTAAATGATTCTCCCACAGGAGGAAGAAAGAAGAACAAAACTCCACTGATTGTCTAAGATGGCTGGGAGATAAGATTTTATCGGTTTATGACAACCTCACATTGCAGGACAGGAGGGGGTTCTGAGGGTTATTTCCTGGGAATTTGGGTTGGAGAAGTCACTTGATTGTTTAGGATATATGACTCACCAGTGAGGGGGCCAAGAAGGAATTAGCGCATAGCTCCTTAATGGTTGTACTTATTAAGGGGCTTCTGCTTAATCCTAGCTTGAATGTGTTTGCTAAAATATTTCTAAGACACCTTCCCAGGTCCTTGGGACCTCAATCTGACCTCAGTTTGGATCACCCCAGTCTACCTGACCCCTTTGAAGTGACCAATATTTCCAATTTTGAGATATTATAGAGAGGGGATAGTAAGGCATGCTAACAACTGGTGCTGACCACATACTTTCCAAATAAAAATAAATAAATAAATAAAAAGATGAAAACTGGGACGCATTTGGCCTAGCAACATCCGAGTATGGCCAAGATGGCAAAAGTTATCAATAAGAGGCTGCCCCACTGTGCTTTTGCCTGAGCCCACTGGAAAGGGGAAGATTCTGTCCCTCCCTTCCCCTCCTCTCCTCCCTGCTGAGTTAATTAAATGCACACTTTTCACTCTGAACTCAGTTCGTATCAATTAAAGCAAGATGAGGACAAAGGCGGAAAGTGAGAGGGGGAGAGAGAAACTGGGACATTTAAAGTGCATCTGAAAAAGTGAGGTGGAAGAGGATTAACCAGGACTATCTCTGCCAAATCAGGACAGTTGGAGGGTAGGTAACATCTACACTAGAATGGAGATGTAAAAGAATAATAGAATCATAGAGTTGGAAGAGACCACAAGGGCCATGCAGCCCAAACCCCTGCCATGCAGGAATATACAATCAAATCATTCCTGAGAGATGGCCATCCAGCCTCTCTTTAAAAACCTCCAAAGAAGGAGACTCCACCACACTCTGAGGCCATGTATTCCACTTCCAAACAGCTCTTACAGTCAGAAAGGTCTTCCTAATGTTTAGGTGGAATCTCTTTTCCTGTAGTTTGAACCCATTGCTCCGTGTCCTAGTCTCTGGAGCAGCAGAAAATAAGCTTGCTCCATCCTCAGTATGACATCCCTTCAAATATTTAAACATGGCTATCATGTCCCCTCTCAGCCTTCTCTTCCCCAGGCTAAGCATACCCAGCTCCCTAAGCCGCTCCTCATGAGTTCAATCCTACAACCTCACTAATGACTGGGAGGACCACCTGGCTGTCAAGGGGTGACCTCAGAGGCCTCCTGGGAATGGTAGTCCAACAACATCTGGGGACCCACAGGTTGAAAACCACTGATCTAGACACTATACTCCTATTAATGCAGCCTAGAATGGCATTTTTTTTTAGCTGCTGCATCACACTGCTGACTCGTGTTCAGTTTGTGGTTCACTAAGACTCCAAAATTTGCTGATGATGATTTTTTTTAAAAAAAACTGTTTACCATGGCACGTACAAGCAATACTTCATATTGCAAAAGAAGAAAGAGGAAAGAGAGAGAAAGACTGCTGTTTTATCTCCTTACCGAACTCTCACTTAGCCAAAAATCCAACATGGCTGCAGCAGGCGCTTTCCCTATTTGCTAGCCCCACCCCATGCTCATCCAGCCAATCAGCTTACACTGCCTTGTCGCAGCAACATGAATGCAACTGTCCTAATGATCGGACATGCCCTACAGAGCTTTTTAAGAACTCAGAGAAAATTATGTTATGCTCAGTTATAGTACAGTTTATATTAACTCATATGGAAAGACTAATAGTTTGGTGTCTTTGAACACAACCAGGTGTTATTCTGGTTACGGTGGATTTGGCTGCCCCCCCCCTTCTAAATGAGATGTATTGACGCATATGAATGTCCATTTAGACAGATCGCCTTCCATGCAATTGCCATTTGGATTATTTTCGCCATTTGGATGGGACCTTAATATCCCATTCCAGGCCAAGTACTTTCCAGTGCAATATGGATAGCTCATATAAAATATTGTAGCTGGGAAAATCTGTCTTCTCCTACCAGCCTCTGAGAGGCTTGCAGCTCAACTCAAGGGAAATGATGGGAGCTGAGCAGGGGTGAAAAATGACATTATTATCCCTGTTAATCCCCAAATCCTGGTGCTTTGACCCTGAAGATCCTGGATCCACTACAGTACAACTCAGCTGGCATTGCCATCAACAAAATGTGATTCTCAGTTAAAACCAGAATGACCAGTCAAACTGTTTTGGATCCTTAAGGAAGCATTCTTCTGTAACTGTGCTTTGGTAGGTTATATAAGAGTCAACAACCTTAAAGAACTATAAACTTTCACTGCTGTGTTCCAGGTGCTTTGCCCTGCTCCAGTGATGCAGAGCAACCATAAAACCCAGCTGAACAAGCTGGTTATACAGGCTTAAAAGCTGCTTTGTTTCATTAAAATGACCAGAGCGTACCTGTGAATTTCAAGTGAGTTCTTTGAATGCATCCAAGAATGAAAGCATGCAAATTTGTGTGTTATGCTCAGTTAAAGTATGGTTTATATTAACCCATATGGAAAGACTAGTAGCTTGATGTCTTTGAACACAACCAGGTGTTATTCTATTCTCTTGGGAGATTTTTCACACCTCTTGGGCATAGAATAAGTCAGTAAACGACACAGGCCATGGGTTTTCAGCATTTTAACCAAGTCCACACTTATGCATTTAATGACATACCTTTCAACATTTTACAGATGAAAACAAGGACACGTGTGGCAAAGCAACATCCAAATGTGGTTAAGGTGGTAAGAGTTATAAATGTGGAAGCAGTAGTTTGCTTTTGCCTGACCCTGTTGGGAAGGGCAGGATTCTCCTCTCCTCTTCTTATGAGTTAACTGAGGGCAAACTATTTTTGCACTTTGAATTTTGTTTGCAACAATTGAAGTGAGCTGAGGACAAATGGTAAAAGGAGGAGGAGGAGAGAGAAACTGGGACATTTTAAAAGCAGCTGAAACAGCAGGATGGCAGAGGATTAATCAGGACTGTCCCTGACAGTTTGGGGTCATTGGAGAGTTTTCACTAGATATACATACACAAAAAAACAGGAGGCAAAACTTTTCCTATCATTCAGAAAAGACGCATCTTCCTTCTAGTCTACTGTGTATGGTATGAGCTACTATTAAAGGCATAAGAACTGTCCGGTTTTTAAAAGAGCAATTTTAAATTTAAAAAACACAGTTTAAAGAACTGACCAGTTTCATGTATTTTCATATATGAGATAGTCTCCTGGACCTGAGCCTGAATGCTCAAGTTTCAGCTGTGGCCAGGAGTGCATTTGCACAGTTAAAACTAGTGTCCCAGCTGTGCCTGTTCCTTGGCAAGTCGGATCTGGCTATGGTGACACATGCCTTGATTACATCCTGTTTGGACTATTGTAGCACACTCAACTTGAGGCTGTCTTTGGAAACTGTTCAGAAACTTCAGCAGGTCCAAGACGTTGTGGCCAGGCTGCTGACTGGGGCTGGCTACAGGGATCATGTGATCCCCCTGTTGAAACAGCTGCATTGGCTACCAGCCCGTTTCCAGGCAGAATTCAAAGTGCTGGTTCTGACCTTTAAATCCCTAAATGGCTTGGGCCCAGACTATCTGAAAGACCGTATCTCCCTTCATAAGCCAGCCCAAGTGTTAAGATCAGCAGGGGAGACTGTCTCTTAGTCCCATCACCTTTGCAGGTGCAGTTGGTGAGGACTTGGGAGAGAGCCTTCTCTGTGGCTGCTCCCAGACTGTGGAACTCCCTTCCACAGGAGGTCCATTTTGCCCCCTTCCTGCTCTCTTTTTACAGGCAGGTGAAGACAACATTTTAATTTAGGCAGGCTTTTGAAATGTGAATTTAAATTATGGAATTATGTAGTGTGTCAATGTGTAATCAGTGTGCTTTTTTTAATAATGTCTTTTAATGTTTTTCATTTTTATTGAAACTATGTTTTTAAGCCATGTTTTGTTTTAAACTGTTATGCTTTAATAATGGTAATGATTTGATTCTTTTTTTTTAACTTTTGTAATGTTTTAGTAGTATTTTTAACATTATTGTAAGCTGCCTTGAATCCCATTTAGGGAGAAAGGTGGGATATAAATTCAATAAATAAATAAATATTGTTTACCTGACTCCACAATCCTTGGGCAGGATTTGGCTCAAATGGACTTTGTAAATCCCACCAATTGACAAACATATGTTTAACACTATCCCATTGAAATCAGTAGGGTTTGTAACTGTTGAATTTTGGCAGGATCATGCCCCTTGTGAACAGGTCATGACCAAAATATTCTTCTTTGCATAGTTATTTAACCCAAGGTGAAACAGATGTGAATCAAAACTCCTTTAGTAAAACTAGGAATTCTTTTTGGCACTTATCATAGCATATGAATTTAACTTTTCAAAATGGAATAACATCCTGAACATGGTCAATCTACTATTTCAAAATGTATGGGCTCATCGGATGTTTTGGAATGAAATGTCCACCCAAACAAGGTATAGCTTCAGAAAGACTGGCAGCTTTTCAAATTAGAAAACCAAGCTGTTTGGAGGAGATCTGTAACCATAACTGAAGAAGACAGCAATTTGCAAAGGCATAATGTTTTTAGCATTCTCCAAAGAGCAGGAGGGGAAGATCAACCCTGGGAATTTTAACAAATCCAGTCCAAACAACCAAACTGAAGCAAGTGAAAGTTAATAGTAATATTATGTCTGTTAGTCCTGTTAGTGTATTTTGGAGACATCTTCCAGCTGTGTCAGAGAAGCCTGTTTTAACAATCACAGAAGCAGCCTCAAGCAAAAGAGGATTGATTCTAAGAGGCATTTTCCCCAATTGGGCGCTCTCCAGGTGGCTGGAGGCATCTAGTCTCACGCCCTCCAACATTTAACAGATGAAAACAGGGACACATGTAGCCAAGCATCAGAGAGTGGTCAAGATGACAAAAGTTAATAATGAGGAAGAACACACAAGCTAGGAGGGGCTGCAGCAGTTTGCTTTTGTCTGAGCCTACAGGAAAAGGTAAGATTTTCACCCCTCCTCTTCTCTTTTCTGCTGCTTGCTGAGTTGAGTGAAATCTGATTTTGCACTTTGAACTCAGATTGCAACAGCTGAAGCAAACTGAGTAGAAAGGGGGAGGAGAAACTGGGACATTTTTAAAGCAGCTGAAAATGTGGAATGACAGATGATTAATCAGGATTGCCCCTGTCAAATCTGGATACCAGGGTTTGTATCCCTGCTCAGCCATGGAAACCCCCTGCATGAGCTTGGGCAACTCATACTCTCTCAGCCACAGAGGAAGGCAAAGGCAAACCCCCTCCGAACAAATCTTGCTAAGAAGCACCTTTGATATCACCTTAGGTTCCTATAAGTCAGAATTGACTTAAAGGCAGCCAACACACACACACACACACACACACACACACCTGGTTTTATGTATGGATGCTACCTATTTGTTTTTTATATGCCCTACTCCCATGCTGTTGATAGCAACCTGACATGCAGAAATTAAACAGACCAAGTCTTTTCAACCCCTTATCTCTAAACCAGCAAAGGCTTTTACCTGCATAATTTCTAAGTGACAGCTAGTTATAGGAACAGAACCAATAAAAGGAGGTAGCAGCTTTATCACTTTGAAGGGAAGGAGTGTTTTTTGCCTGTTTATCCTCGTCTTGTTTCATTTATCTGCCATCACTCAGTGTCCTGACATTAATTTGTTTATTCCATTGATCAGAGGTGGGCAAATTCCAGATAGATCCAGGATCTGCCAACCCTGCAAAAATGCAAATAAAAGAAAGTGGCATTCATATGTCCAACATTTCATAGAAGAAAAGTGGGAACACTTTAAGGGGATCATCTGATAAAGTCCTAAATCCTGCTGCCAAATGTTACCACTTTTCAAGGCAGTGTAGGTGTTCTTCAGATGTCATAAATTGGGATGTTGCTTCTGTAGTACACAGATGCAAACAGATGGCAGCCAAAAACAGTATAAATTCTTGCTGACAAGTGAGTAAACCATCCATGACCACAGAATTTTATCCCCATGTGACATCATCTTGTAAAACCACTCTTTTGAAAGCTGGTGCACATCTCCCTTTGCTTTTGCATCTTGTCTTTTCAACACTGAAAGGTCCATCTTTGTTCTGGAAAGAAGCACTTCCCCTGTTGATGGTTTCAACCTGCAAATGATCTGGAACCGGTATTTCTTAGTGTCATCTACCCTGACAGCCGCCATCTTGGAATATTGCACAATTGGCAATATTTTAAAATCTGACTGAATGTGGCCTTCCACATGGTTGGCAGGTAAACCAGGGACTCCCCATATTCTAAGGTTGGAATCATGTACAACTTAGGGAGAGACCTTCTAAATTCCTCAAACAGGTCATACCCAGGTCAGAGTTCTTCCTGAAGAACATCTGGAGATGAGTCATTCCTTAATCCACTCAAAAATAGCAGAGATTGCAATGGTTGCAAAGCGGGTTTTTCCTCCCTGCCCCTCCTCACAATAGACATTTCCTGCTCCTATTCAGTTTCAAATGTATCACCCATTAATGATCATTAACTCTTCTGGAGAACCCTTTGTTTAGTCCTAGGAAACTCAGAGAGACATTGTATTCCACTCTAAAATCCCATACCTTCAGGGGAATTGTCCAACATAAATATCACACTAAAACACCATCAAAATGTCCACAGTTCCTCTTCATCCCTCCATGCTGTCTGTTTGCAGTGTGAGCCTCAGAATGCAACTCTGAGCCCCTGCTTCATGAATCTCTGCTCCAGAATTGGTATAGTATAACCCACAATCCCCTTACTCTATTCCTCTATCCAAATATTTCCTAATTTCTTTGATAGCCTTCTGTGGTTGTTTGAAGCCCGAGTGTAAGTGTGAATGCTGTTAAGATTCAATAGAGGTTCTTCCTCAAACAATAGAGGTTCTTCCTCAAAGACAAGCCCAGGTAATAATTAAGCAAACCTTCCTTGAACTGATGAGTTAGGATGGAAATGGGCTAATTCTCCTGGACGCAAGCCATTCACTATTCAAGCAAGATAGCTGGACACTGATTGCCTGGCAAAACTGGTTTTTCTTCACTCTCCCAAAAACAACAGAGTCTTGCCTGGGACCACTCAGTTGAAATGTTCCAACCATTAGCGACAGTTAACACCTCCGGAGAATCCATTGTCTAACCTTGGAAAACTCTGGCAGACATTGTATTCCACGCAAACTCACCCCTTCAGGGAGATTATCAACTATAAATATCACCCTAAAATGTCACCAAAGTGTCTGTAGTTCATTTTCCTACCATCACCTTGTCATTCTGCAGAGATTATCAGATGCGGCTAATGTGGCACCATAACAACACAGTGGAATGCAAAAGGATATCACACAATGACATCCTTTTGTGTTCCAGTGGCGTTAGTATGGTGTTCTATTTAATTGACAGGCCGAGCTGTCAATAGATCAACCGTTCTTTTCTGTACCAGCATTGCTGGCATTTGAAACCTCACGCCGTTGCCCTGCCGTGAATACAGCGTCAATGGGTGGTCCCGCCAGAACACATCTGGCTGGGATCACGAAAACAAGGTACGCTATCCTCTTTTTATGAACCTCCCCAGGTTACTTGTTACATTTTATTGTGCTTATATGCTTGTGTACTTTCTTGTTTTTTTCTTGTTACTTTGGAATTTCCTGTGCACATATCTTCTTGGAAGAACAGGCGAGATTTAGATGCAGTCAATGGAGCTCCATTACAGCTCCGTTGATGCCTGGGCTGCCTTTGGACGCAAGAGAAGGTAAATCTGAGGGGGAGAGTTATTGTGCTGGGACAGGCATGGGTCTGGAGTTTGTGGGACAGGAATGCTTTTTGCATTTCTGTCTGATAATCTCCTGCATCACCAGTCTGCAATTCGTCCTCCTACCCTCCATGTGCTGGTTTGTTGCGTGACCCTCAGAACAATATCCTGAGCTTCCCCTGCCACACAAATCTCTGCTCTTCAGGTAGGTATAGTATATCCCATCATTCCAAACTCTATTCCTCTATCTCAATACTTCCTCCTTTTTTTGTTAGCCTTGTGTGACTGCTTTAAGCCTGAGTGTATGTGTGTGTGTTCCCTTAATTTTTCATAAAAACCATTTTTAGTTCATCCCTTGTCTTGGAGTCTCCTCACTTACTACCAGTATACATAGGTCAAATGATCCCATAGTTACCTGACCTCTTCCTGCCATCTTGAGCTAATTAAAATCCCCATATTAGATTTCAGGCACTAGTGGGATATCCACAGACCTGATGCGATTCAGATAACACAACTTGAAGACACACACACATACACAAATACAGTTGGACCCCATATCAGTGGCAGTTTGGTTCCTGGACTTACCATAGATACCAGAAAACTGTGGATAACAGCGAGCCCTATTAAAATAAAGGACTTGCAGTAAACAATATGCCTTGAGAGGATGCCTTTCTAGGCATTTTCTAACATGACTCTATGGTATGTGTCCCTATTTTGTGTCCTGCAGGTAACTGAAACCATGGATATTAGATACGAGGGTCAGACTGTATTGCCCTCCAATGAAATTTTCCTTCAAGCCTCAAATTGCAGAGAGATGCTGAAAATCACCCACACCTAGAACTTCTATATTTGCTTTGTTCACATTCCCTTGGTAATTTTGCTTGCCTCTTTTCGTTGGATGCCTAAATTGCATTTCTAAATGTTCACGTGTAACTTACTGCAATGTTAGAAATCTGGGGCCTGGAGATAGAAAATTTCATTGGGAGGGGATTGTTTTGGGGGAGGTGGCAATGCCCTGGTTTTGTTCCCCCATAGCTAGAGGGGGAACAGGATGCACAATAGGTATCCCTCCAAATTAGTAGTTTGCCCAAGCTCTGTTCTAGGCACTGCTGAACTGCAATACCCATCAGCCATAGCCAGCATACCCAGCAGTGAGGGATTGTCAGAACTGCAATCTAGCATTTCCCAACAATGGTTTAAGAGGATCTAATTCTGGGAAAGTTACTTTTTTGGCACCCTAACTCTCAGAAAGTCCAAGCCAGCATAGCCACCAGCTGGGGGATTCTGGGACTTGATGTCCAAAAATAATATAACTATTCTAAGCTCTGCAGAGTACAACTAGCAAAATGCAGCTTCTTATAGTTCTAAATCTCCAGCAGATGCTTCTCAGGGCACAGACATCAACATTATCACTTGCATAGTGCCTTCAGATCAAAGTGCTGCTGAAGCCATAGGAGCTGGGAATAGTAAATAAATTTGGCAACCCTACAGGTGAGTAGGCTTAGGACTGCAACCCTTTGAAGTTATTATGGTGAAGTAGGAGGTTGTGTAAATTTCTGCAACCTAATCCAACTTTTGAGCTCCTTCAGCTGTGGAGAGGAAGGGCTGCCGCTCACTACATAGAGTCTCCTGCCGGTTGCTTTCCAAGTTGAAGGGCAATCACTTCTCCATCATGTGTCAGTTGATCCTGCCAGAAAGCATCTCCTGTGTGGGTCATTATCTGCATAGCAAAAGCATTAAATCATTTCCTGCCCCAAAGCTTGCTTGCTGTCTGGGCCTCAAGGTGGGAAGAGCTCCATTCCAACCCATTTTAAAATATGCTGTGCATCCAGAAGGTTATTCCTTCTTCTCAGCTGGGGAAAAAATGCTTCAGAAATGAAGCTGGAAAAAAAATGAAATGAAAGAGGAGGTGAGGGTAAGAACACTCAATGTATGCCTTATACCCCAGAGTAAAGAGTATGTTCAGATTTCAATAGACAAAAAGGATTGGGGGAGGGAGATTTTAGGGGAATTATAGAAATCAAGTTCATTTACTCTCTCTCTGCTCTTTTGTGTATGAACTTTATCAGACCACCCCCCAGAAAAGTTATTTTGCCGGCATAAATGGTGGTGTTTTTATGCCAGCAAAAGAACCCACCACCACCACACTTACCTTGAGCAGCATCCACAAGGCTTCCCCAGCAGTAACAGAGTACAAATGAAGATCTGTTTACTTCTGTGGTGGAAATCTCTCGGATTCTTGCTAGAAGATGCTAGCAGGGGGATTAAAGACACAAAATGTTCAGAAAAGCACAAAAACACGCTTTAAAAGCCCCATGTAAATGGGGAAGGGTCATAAAAAGAGCATACCCTACCTACCCAGAAGTGTTTGCCAATTGATGTTGTATTCATGTGAGTACAATGGTGCATGGATTCAAACACTGGCAATGCCAGCATCAAATCACCACAGGAGATCAATTGATGGCTTGGGCCATCAACAAAAAAGTATGACTTTTTAACAATATATGACCATGAAAGGGCAACGTTATCTGGTATGCATACCCTTTCGCGATCACTAGGCATCCTTATGATGCTGTATTTGACTGGTCTGATAAAATCCTCAATTGTCACCTTACCGTGGTAGTGTTATTCAGCTCAGTTCCTAAGCAGATTAACACAAAAATAAATGTAAACATTTTTTTAAAAATCATGTGAAATTTCTCTCACAACTTATTTCCACCTGAAGTGGCCAAATTCAAAAGAGGACAGGACTGCTGTACCTTTAATATTTGTTTCACGAAATTTTTTGCAGGTGTCAAATGTTCTGTAAGCTAGGGCCTTGTCTACATGGGCCAAATGAAATGGCCTCCCCATTCCTGTGCCTGGCTATTCAGATGATGCAGGGGTTTTGCCCTGTTTTTCATCTGAACTGTCCAGAAGACATCTGGACAGTTCTGAGGAAAATCTGGGGAAATAATCCTTAAAACAGAGCGGAAATGTGGTTTTAAAAAAACCTCACTGTTTGCTGCAGTTCTTCCAGAGAAAGTTGTGAGTTCTGTTACCACAGCAAAGGGAGGTGTCCACACACATGGTCCATGTGGTGCTGGGGGGGGGTTGTATTGTTGTGTCTGCTGAGGTCACCGCAAGGCACCCAGCCATGTGTCCAAACAATGTCTGGGCAACCAGCCAAAGGGTGATTACTGAACAGCTGA
Organism: Gambelia wislizenii; assembly: GCA_030847615.1. Lineage (NCBI taxonomy): Eukaryota > Metazoa > Chordata > Lepidosauria > Squamata > Crotaphytidae > Gambelia > Gambelia wislizenii. The sequence goes on from JAUMIR010000003.1 coordinate 362,774,724, forward strand.
TAGCAAAGGCACAGCACAGTCAAGTTAATTACAGGCAAAGGAATAAAGGCAGCGTGAAGTCAGACACTTACTTTACTAGCAAGCAAAACACAAGGTCGCAAGCAAAGTCCACTATACAAGATCCAGGTCCAGCAAAGAGAGTTCAGGGTAGTCCAGCAAAATCCAGGTCAGGCAACAAGAGTCCAAAGTAAACAAATACAGTTCAGGTCAAACACAGTGAGCAGGAACCCAACAGGTAATCAGGTAGCTGAGATAATCTCCAACAACCCTAGAAGGCAGTCCTGTGTATTTATAGAGCAGCAGCTAATGCAGCTGCCGCTTAACTAATTGCTGCTTCCTATAAATACACTTAGACCACCTCAAGCCCTCCTTTTGTTGTCTCCGTGCTGTGAAGGTAGGTATAAGTAAGTTGTCCTCTGTATCTGAAGAAGCAGGACCCTCTGCCAGAGCTGGTACTGCACTATTGTCTGTGTCTGAGGCCTGTGTCTCTGTGTCTCTGTAACATCCTCCTGCTCTGGTTCAGCAGGTCCACTGCTTCGGTCTCTGAGTCAGAGTCCATTTCCAAGTTTTGGAAGAAGGGCAAGACACTGGCCTTGGAAGATGTGAGTAGCACAGGGAAGAGAAGCAATGGTTTGCACGCAGGCTGTGGGTGTGCGGATACCCATCCATTGTCCAATGGAAAGGCAGCTAATGTTGGGGAGGGGGGAGGTACACTGCAGGTCCAGGGCTAAAATACTCCAGCCAGGATGTGGAATATTCTGGCCAGTGTCAACAAGCTCTAGATTTGCCAAAACCCCTCTTCTACAGACCTATTTAAGGAGTACCTGGCCACCCTGTCTTCCTCCAAGTTATGCAGATGATCCAGTAAAGATGGCTACTCTTGATAGGAAGCAAGGGGAAGGTGAAATGCATACAGGTGTGTGAAGTCGAAGGCCTTCACAGCCGGCATCCATAGATTTTCCTTGGGTTTTTCCCAAGCTGTGAGGCCGTATTCTGGAATAGTTTCTTAGAAAGACACGGCCTCACAGCCCAGAAAAAAACCAAGGAAAATCTAGGCATATAGGCGTCTTTAGGGGTGATGGGGTGATTGCCTCCGATGACAAATGCCTCAGCAGTGGCAGCTTCTTGTTTTTTCTGAACTCCTTTGCCATTCTTGTCTTTGACAACAAAGTGATGTATGCTAGACAACATTTCTTGGGCTCCTAAACTAGCCTTAGGTTCTTTTCCCACTACACATTTATAGTGGTGGTGGTGAGGCACAAGAGCTCCCTGGCTAAGAATTCTAAATACTTCCCTTAAAGTATTTATAGGGAATCCTGGGTTTTGAAATTTAGGGAAGTATTTAGAATTCTTTGCCAGAGAGCTCTAGTGCCTCACCAAACTGCAAACCCCAGGATTCCATAGTATGCAACCATGGCAGTTAAAATGGGATCATAGTGCTATAGCTGTGTAGTGTGAAAGGGCCCTTAGATGTGGTGAAGATTCTATCCCATGGTCAGTGCTGAAGCAAAGTTTGACCACTGGTTTTGCTGGCTTTTGTACATAGAATGGAGAAAAGGGGGCATCTTGTCCTTGGCTTCAGGCAACAAAATGTCTTAGGATGGCCCTTGGAAGGTTACCAGGAACAATTGCATTGTCTAGATATGATTTTTCCTGATTCACATCAAGGAGCATTCTTAAAATATTTATCAGGGCAGAAGTTAGAGCTGCCCAAATAAATCAATGGGGAAAGATGGCAATATAGTTACAATTGAACACCAGTGCATCCACCCCTGCCGCAAATGTAACCAAATCTTTTGGGAAAGAAAAAAGTTCACAGTCTTGCTTATTTTGCATGAAAAACGTACCTTGTATCATAATTCCATCAAAGAGGAGGAAGACATCATAACTCACCCTCTGGATGACCCAGTCATAGAGAAAAGGGCAGAGTGTCAGGAAGCTGCAATTCCTGATGAAGCTCTCCAGCAGCCCCTCTGTGTCTTCACTGTATGCAAGTGCCTTATCTGAGTGACTGAGGGAACTCTGGCTCTCATGTTTCTTAGACCTTGGAGTGGCTGTACTTTGAGGACTTTGGACTTCGTCAGACACAGCAAAAATCACGGGATCACAATGTCATGGTAGTGCAAATGGGCCCCACTATCGCATGATGTTGTTGTGGTTACTCCATGCTCTAGCTGCAAATAAGGCATTGCTTCTAATTGGTGGGACAAGCCATCAATAGATTGTCAATGTCACTTTTTTTGCAGTATTGAGGGTGTGTGAAACCATGTCCCATTATAATTGCAAGATTACAGCATGAATGAGCAGTCCTCAGCAAGAAAACTTCCGGATGAGAATGCGAAAATGAAGCACAGGACACTTTTTATGAACTGTCCTGTTTCGTTTAAAAGTTTTTAGGTTTGTTGCAGTGCTTATGTGTTCATTTACTTTGTTAATTCAGGTGTTTTTGGAGTTTTAAGCGTGCTCACGTATTCTCATGAGAACTGCTGAATCTCACCCATGCTAAATCGAGGAAGTAAACTCCCATTTTTAATAATTCGTCATGTGATAATTCCACGGTGGTTCTTTTGCCTAATTACAGCAACATGTGATAATAAGTGTAACAATGCCACAATGTTTCCACTATCCTCATTTGTGGAATTACAGCTTTTTTAGATGCTCATCTGACAATGTCCTTTGTGTATTCCTTGCTGGCTCTTACGTTGATTGCTGACTTGTTAACAACTCTTGGACTGGCTGACCACCCTTGTGCTTCTCACTGCACCTTCCTCAGACTGACTTGGACTGGACTGACAATCCAACAACTCAGATATCCTCACAGCCTGCTCCCTCGGGTGCTTGCTGACCTGTAGTCATGACACCTTGGTCACTAGTAGCTACAGTATGATTTGCCCAGCCAGGTAGCACTCATGGATCTTTCCAGCTAAATTCACATAGGCAATCTCCAGATGCATGCGGCTTCCCTAGGGATCTTCCCCATACTGTGAGGATTAATGCAATCGCTTTCACAGTATACACTTTGATCCAAACTATAACAGCTATAAGATGCATCTACACTGCAGAAATAATGCAGTTTGATATCACTTTAAGTGCTTTGACAGAGTGCTGGTGCCTCACAAAACTACAAATCCCAGAATTCTGTAGGATGGAACCATGACAGTTAAAGTGGAGTCAAACTACATTGTTTCTACAGTGTAGAAGCACCCTGTGGCTGCATCTTATGGAATCATAGAATCATAGAATCATAGAATTGCAGAGTTGGAAGAGACCACAAGGGCCATCCAGTCCAACCCCCTGCCACGCAGGAAATCACAATCAAAGCATCCCCGACAGATGGCCATCCAGCCTCTGTTTAAAGACCTCCAAGGAAGGAGACCCCACCACACTCCGAGGGAGTGCGTTCCACTGCCGAACAGCTCTTACTGTCAAAAAGTTCCTCCTCATGTTGAGGTGGAATCTCTGTTCCTGGAGCTTGCACCCATTGCTCCGTGTTCCAGTCTCTGGAGCAGCAGAAAACAAGCCTGCTCCATCCTCAGTGTGACACCCCTTCAAATACTTAAACAGGGCTATCATATCGCCTCTTAACCGTCTTTTTTCCAGGCTAAACATACCCAGCTCCAACTCCTAACTGTAACATGTAACACAGTAATGGGCAATTTCTGGGTCTCTAGCTACTGCACTGGATATCTCTGAGTCGACAGTGGATTGGGCTACCACTATGATTCCACAGCCGTGGTGCCCTCCAGCATCATGGAGGACTACCCAAAGCTTGGAAAAGTTACATAACACTTCAAAGGGTCCCCTTGAATAACAGAGCTAGACATGGGTGCTGATTGCTGACAGCTTATAAACATCATCTTTATTGAACTACAGGGCAACCAGACTGATGGAAATGTCCCAGATTTTGTTCCTGTTCTTTCCCATGTTATACTTGTTTAAAATAAACCAACCTGGGGAGTCGGTACAAAAACGGTCTCTGATCATACCAGGAGCAGACAGAATATGTTATAAAACAGTGGCTCTTAACCTTTTTTTTTTTTTTTTTTTTTTACCAGGGACCCCCTTTTAATATGTTTTGTTGCTGCAGACCCCCAAGACTTAACTCAAGATTTAAAACAATAATACAATTACACCATCTATTAAACCTTCTCTCAGAGGCACAGGATGGGGAGGGAAGACTTTTCTCCTGCTTCTTCCTGCAAATTTGTGGCTGGAGAGGATTGAACAGCAATGCGCAGGTCAAGCCAGCCAGCCTTTGGACTTTAACAGACCACCTCCCATAAAAGTTCTTTTGCTGGCATAAATTGTGGTGTTTTTATGATGGCAAAAGAACTCCTCCCACCAGACCTTACCTTGTGCTCATTAAAGAAGCTTCCCAGGCACTAACGGGAAGTGAACAGAGGTCCGTTCACTTCCTGGTTTCACCTAATCTCGCAAGAAGATGCTCACATGGGAAATAAAAAAAAAATAAATAAACACACAAGAAATTCAGGAGAGCACCAAAACACACTTTAAATGTTCCAAGTAAACGGGGGTGGGGTGGGGGTTTGTCATAAAAAGAGCATCACCTACCTGGCTGTCCTGATCACACCTGGAAGCATTTGCCCATTGATGCTGCATTCATGTGAATACAATGGCGCATGGATTCAAATGCCGGCAATGCCACCAGAAAATTGCTACCGGGGATCAATTGACGGCTTGAGCCATTAATTAAAAACTACGGTTTTTAAACAATCTATGATTGAGAAAATGTGACGTTATCTGGTATGTGTGCCCTTTTGCGATCATTAGGCGTCTTTATGTTGCCTTATTTGACCCCTGGTCTGATAAAGCCCTTTGCCTGGGCTTCTGTCACGTGGGCTGAGAAGCCTTCAAGCATTCGCAGACACACACACACCCGTGAGGACATCACACACCCCTGGTGGTCTGTGGACCACAGGTTAAGAACCACTGTTCGAGGAGAAACAAAATGTTTATGGATCTCCAAAACAGAATCAGAAAGAACAGGAACAAATCCTGGGACTTTCTGGTCTTTTTAATCAATATGGGTGCACCCCCAAATTCCTGGATTCTCCCAGCCAGCATGCCCATGTTGGCTGGGAGATTCTAGGAGCTGCAGTTCAATAGAGCAACATTTCCTAGCTCTAGCATCAGTGTTGTTTCTGGAAGAAAAAGGGAGAAAAGGGTTGTCAGCAAGTCCAGCTTTTGAAACCTGGATCTGGAATGTCTATAATTTTATTCAATTTCCCCCTCCCTCTTGAAATGAAACTGAATGCCAATTGCTAGGGAGGGGCAAGGGGGAGTTATGTGTGCATTGCTATTATAGGCTACATAGATAATAAAAATGTTCTCTCCTGCTCCCATGCCTTCTGAATTCAGCACGTACTGTACCGTATCATATAAAAAATAATTAAGATGTAGATGTGGGTATGTCTGTATCTGTAGATTAGATACAAATGTAGACATTGGCACAGAGGGAGAGTAAAGGGTTTAAGATGATATTTATAAGTCGTGATCAATCAGTATCCATGTCTAGCTCTGTTATTCAAGGAGACTCTTTGGGGTGTTATCTGTGATCTCCCTGATATTACAGCAGGAGTCCAGATTTGTTAAAAGTGCCGCAGGCGTCTGTATGTACAAGATTTTCTTGCCACTGATACCAAGCAGCTCAGCCTCACCCTCCTTGCATTTTCTGACTTTGATCTATTTAAGGAACCAATTATGCATGTGCTTATCTGTATTATGGAAGCCCTGCTAATATATATGCATGAAGTATTTTGCTATCTTCTCCAGCTGAGATTAGTGGTGTCGTTTGCTGCTCCTCGCCCCAGGCTCCTGTTTTGAAAACACATATGCTTAGCAGGATATTTTTAAATATACTGTATATTTTAGATAACCAAGAGGGTGAAGAAAAGCAGGGCTTGAAGAAGTTACTTTTTCAGACTATAACTTCCAGCATCTTTTAGCCATCATGCTAGCTAGGGCAGGTCTAGGAGGTATAGCAGCATCAGCAAGAACAACATTTCTGTACTTTAGTGAACAGGGGAGGGTGAGCATCCTTAAAATCTTAAGAGTCTGCCCTGATTATATTTACCAGGGGTTGTAATCTGCCATTTTCACCAATTCAACTCTCTCTTCCTTTCACCAGCTGGGCGAGGACCCATCATCCCCACCTGAAAGGACATCAGTAGCAACTACCCCATAACAAAATGCACTTCTGCAGAGAGTGGATGGCATCTTCCCCTCCATCCAAGCTTTTCTTGCCAGGGCAGGAGTGATGACGCACCAGCAGTTTCTAGTAAAGCCCCCACAGGCTGACATCTCACCCAGTGGTATAGGGATCTTCAAATCCAAGGCCCAGAAAAGGTTTGCAAGGGCTCCTCATCCTATCTGTAAGCGGTTTTGTCCTTATCTGTATTCAGGGGTAAGAGGCTATTTAAACCAGGGCAAAGTGTTTCAGAGAACCGGTTTACAGCCTTGAAAGCTGTTGAACGGAAGGGTGTCCCAAAAAGCTACTGCAGAAATTGAGCTCTGTTTTGCTGCCTGGGAAGGGAGTTCTGTTTTGTAGCCTACAGAGCTATTTCTAGAAGAGAGCTCCGGTTTGTAGCCCAGGAGGCTTTTACATGAAGGGAGAGCTGGCTTTCATACCAGGAAGCTGTTGTAAGACAAGAGCTCTGGTATGTACCTCAGGAAGCTATTGCAAAAAGGGAACTGTGGTTTCAAGCCCAGGAAGCTATTGCAAGAAGGGAATTCCTGGATTGTTTTGCAGCCCAAGAAGCTATTGCAAGAAGAAACCTCTGGCTTGCACCCTAAGAAACTATTGCAGGAAGGGAGCTCTGGTGGGTACCCCAGGAAGCTACTGTAAGAAGGGAGTTCTGATTTACACCCCAGGAAAGTATTGTAGGAAGGGAGGCCTGGTTTACAGTTCAGGAAGCTATTGCAGACAAGGAGCTCTGGTTTGCAGCCCAGGAAAGTATTGGAGGAAGGAAGCTCTGGTTTGCAGCCCAGGAAGCTACTGTAAGACAGGAGTTCTGATTTGCACTCCAGGAAAGTATTGTAGGAAGGGAGGTCTGGTTTGCAGTCCAGGAAGCTATTGCAGAAAAGGAGCTCTGGTTTGCAGTCCAGGAAGCTATTGCAGAAAAGGAGCTCTGGTTTGCAGCACAGGAAGCTATTGGAGGAAGGGAACTCTGGTTTGTAGCCCAGTATCGTGCCCCATGAGTTTGATGAGGGTATGGAATCAGAGGAGGAGGAGGACATGGCAGGGAATGGCCCTATGGACTCTGGCACAGATTTTACACCTGTGCCAGCAGGGAACCCTGCCAACCCGGACGCTCAAGCAGAGGAAGAGCCTGGCCCTAGTGGGTTGGCACCAGTCCCGGCAGTGTCCTGCCAATTCAGATAAGGATGACGAAGAAGAGACAGACTTACTTCCACCATCATTCACCCAGCAGTGAGCTCAAAAGGAAGCTCAAAGGAAATCTCTAAGACTTTATGAGAAAAACTTGCTTGTCAAGAAGCACCTGACAAAGCCTTGATTGCTATATATATGCTTGAGAAGCGATGGAGGCTTTGTCAGAGATCAACTGATCTTCCTGGAGAAAGCTTCCTGCTGACTTCGTTGCCTTGATCCTTGCTGCCTTGATCCTTGCTGCCTTGACTCGTGTCTTGATCTCAGACTCGGACTGTTCCTGATTACTCTGCTGCCTTGACTCATGCCTCGACCTCGGACTGTTCCTGATTACTCTGCTGCCTGTTTTCCACTGACTCACAGACTTGTTTGGACCCATGCTGGCTGCTGTAAGCCCTTGACTTTCTTGACTATGTTTGCATTCTGAGATGCTCATTAAAAGCTGGCCATCTTCACAGCTGCTTGCTCTTTGCATATACTTTGCTGGCTGGTATCAAGCTTTTCCGGACACCCAGGAAGCTAGTGTAAGAAGCGAGTTCTGGTTTGCACTCCAGGAAGCTATTGTATAGTACTGGGCTCTGGTTAGAGTGTCAAGCCAACAACTTGGGATCTGTATCCAGCCACTTCCAGAAAGACTGGATTTCCAGTTTATTTCCTTGAGACTTTCTAAAGCCTTGTTTTGTTTTGTTTTTGGTTGTGTTTTGTTTTACAGCAGCTCATAGCAGCAGGTCTACAAGCCCTAGCAGTGGTGACATCATCTTTTCAGTAGTGCCTGAGTTTGCTTTTCACCCCCTCCCTCTAAATTCCTTTTCTCTTTTGTGACATGCCTTTTATATTCTAAAGCTCAGGGGCAGGGGCTGTCTTATAATTAATCTTTACAAGCTGCTTTGGAAATCTTGTTCAACTTTTTAAAGTGAAGTAAAACATGCTTTAAGTAAATAATAATAATAATAAATAGGGATTAAGGCATAAGCCCCATTAAACAGAGATGCACTTTCTTCTGAGCAAACACATAAGGTGAGATTGCTGAGCTCCGTAAGACTTACTTCTGAGTAAACAAATGCGGTTTGCATTGTTAGTCATAATTTACTTTTAGAGGAACTAAAGAATGGGGGAACAGCTCCAGCTTTAGATAAGGTGAGGCAAAATGTTCAGCTTTGTAAACCACCCTAGAATCAAATCTGATGAAAGGCAGTATAAAATGTTTCTAATAAATACAGTACATGGCATTGCTTTCTTCTCCATATATAAAATATACTTTTGTATCACCCATGGTGTTGTTGGAATAGTAACAAGCTCTACACCTGAGTCATTATAGGGTTGGTAACCATTATAGGGTTAATGTAGAGTTCCTGAGTGTAGATGACTTTCACCTGTGTGTGTATAGCTCTAATTAAGTTTTAGCCCTTAATAAGGCTAGCCTTGTAGTGAGCTCTCTCTCTCTCTCTTTTGCTCACTCTATTCTTAGCTTTTCTTTCTGTTGTATTATGCTTATGTTATGTGGTTTATATTATTTGCTATTATGTATGCCATTATTATTATGCTTTATTTAGTATCATTTCCATATGTGGGTTTAGTGTGATTTTGTTATATATAGTTTTGTTACCCTTTTGGATTTGGATTTGTCCTTCGAGCCTGTGCAATGGATTTTTCTGGTGGAGTGCAGCGTGCACAGAACTGGCCTCACCCTTTAAACCAAAGGTTCATCTGCCGTGGCCTTGCAAGCATGGACGTAGCAGCGAGGTCCTTGGGTCGTAGGTTTGATTAGAGTTTCCTTCTCTTAGATGGTTGACCTTACAGGGTTGGACGAGCACCATCTGCCCGGGTTTGGGATTAGAGTTTTCCTTCTCCTAGGATGGTTGCCACAAGGCTAGAGAGCCCATCCTGCCCTTTGACGCTCTTTGTCAGACCCTTCGGTTTTGACCTGTCTGGCATGGGAGACCCTACCGGTGGTTATTGTGCCACCGCCAGCATAGCTCAAAACATCATTAAGGTACGCAAGCCTCTCTCCCACAACAAGGGGGCGTCAATGGAGAGGTGTTACCCTTTTAAGTATTTAGATAAAAACATTTTATAGTAGTTTGTCTTATTAGTCTCTTTTCAAACCATTGTTCCAACAGGTGTTTCACCACTTCTCATTTTGTGCAACAGGCCTCAAAATATCTTCTGCCCTTGTGACTAATGCTGTGCTAAACTTATGTGGCGAAAAGCATGGAGCCCATTTTATAACTTCAACAGGCTCCACCTCAAGAACACCCCCATAGTTTTCACTAAATTGCATCCCATGTTGTTGTCGTGTGCCATCAAGTCATTTCTGACTTCCAGCAACCCTAAGGCGAACCTATTACAGAGTTTTCTTGGCAGAACTTGTTCAAAGAGGGTTTGCACTAGTCTTATGAGAATGTGACTTGCCTAAGGTCACCCTGTAGGTTTCTGTGACTTAGTGGGAATTCAAACCCTGGTCTCCTAGTGTCCTAGTCCAACATTCAAACCACTAACCATGTAGCCTTCTTTAAAAAATCACAGAAGGGACCACTACAAAAGTAGAGGGAAGTCCCTTGTAGCAATTTGAACACAGGACTAACATACTCTATTGATTTAATTAGGCTTCTGTGGAAGTGTGTGAACTATTAGTTTGATTCAGTGGTTGGGGAAGGGGCTGTTCTTATTAGATGAGTTCAGGAAGAGCTGGAGAAGAGAAGAGCTGCAGTTGACAGGGTTAAGGATTAGATCCTTTTCACTTTGAATAAGGTAGCAGGGTATTTAGAAGGTATCTTTAGGAGGAGACAAAGGGGGTAAATTCTTTAGAGTGGAAAGTCTGTTCTGCATTTGCAAAATTGTATCATTTATTTAGGGCTTTAAGATTGCATCCAATTGTTGCACTACAACTGAGCAGCACAGGGAGAAAAGTCCAGTAATCAAGTCCTGCATTCATTGGATGCTTGGAACTTCTAAACTAGATGTCACTAGCCACAAGCCAAAGTTTTGCATAACAACTAACATTTCAATACCTCTTTGCTTGGGAAAGTCTATATTCTAGCTATGAGTGAGATACTAGCTCTGTACTTACACAAAGGAAAACATTTCGGCAGGCCTTTCCTGATTAGATCCCGGCCTCAGGAACTCAGTCTCCTGGCTTTTTAAAAATTATGTATATATTTGTTTTTAATGTATTTTTTTAGCTAGAAGGTTTTAATCTTATTGTGTTTAATGTCTTTTTATGTGGGAGGGTGGGGGTGGGTGGTGTTTTTAGTCATTATTATAATGTTTTAATTGTTGGAAGCCGCCCCGATTGTTTTTAGCAGAGGGGCGGGGTATAAATAAATTTTATTATTATTATTATTATTAGGCAAAGGTTACTCACAACAGCATGATTTTATTTCTGAGGTTTTGCACACTCTTTATGTATAGCAGAATGCCACAGCTCTTGCTCAGCACGGGCAGGAGAAGGTATTTCAGAATTCTCTGCTCTTTCTTTGAAAGAGGAAGGTGTCCAGAAATAGCCTGATGTCAAGAGACCTCTGAACAACTAGCACTTACCTACATGGGACAGATCAAGCCTTTCCAGCAACTGATACAGTCTTATTAAGAGATCACCCAGAAGCGGCAAGAATGCAGTTTTGTCACCCAGTTAAAACATGGCTTATTTATCCAGTTTGTACATGTACATGGTTTTAACTATGTCAGCATGTTTTAGATTGTTATACACCTTAGTATGGTTTTAGAGTATGAATCATTGTTTATTGTTTTAATATTTTAAATTTTTAAAAATTGATTTTATTGCACACTGCCCTGAGATCTTTGGACATTGGGTGTGAGAGGGTCTGTCTGTATTGATTTCCCAAACGTTTGTTATATTGAGTCTGTAGAGCAAAAGACCTAGTCTGCCAAAATATGTCTGTGTCAGAGAAAGCTGAGAAATATAACTGTATTTGCTCCAGCTTGACCAAAAGCCCAGAAGCAGACATAGTATGGTTTGTCTTGTTTATTAGAATCAGAAACAATGGACTATTCATTTAGCTCTTTGAATTGTTATCTTCTTCTAGGCACACTGTCCAGTTCGGCTGCCTTAAGGTATCAAAACAGAAACATATAGAGCTGACAAATGATTTCTGTTCCTAAAAAAAAGTCTGTTTGGTGACTACTATAATACACATGCGCAGTGCCTTAGATTTTTAGGTTTTGTTTCTCTGTAATATAAAAAGATATGTGTGCCTTGTTTCGGGGAACACAGCATGGCGGTTTATGCCCTGTGTCACTTTGCTAGCAAAGAATAAAAGTCATCTGAATACAATTGAACCTTGGCTTTGAGATTTCCTTATGATTACCCAGATAGACCTTAACAGGTGGGATGTAAATATTTTAACAAATAAAACATAAAAATAAAATAAATACAAGAACCTAATATAGACAGAAACCCTAGATGACATTACATGTGGGAACTACTTTTCCCATCATGAATTAGACTCTCTCTCAGACCTCTGATATCCCACCAGGGCAGAAATGACCAGAAAAGGTCAGTGTCCACTCCTAGAAATCTTCAGGGGCTGCACTTTTGCATTAAACCAAGGGATCCTTAAGTAAGAAAGTGCAAAAGCAGTGTTGCAGCGAAACATTAAGAAAGCAAAAGTAATGACCACAGATGATTTACATAACTTTAAAGAAGGTAATGACACATTGAAATAAAGGTTTGTATACCTAGGCTCAATCATCAATCAAAATGGAGACTGTAGTCAAGAAATCAGAAAAAGACTGAGATTAGGAAAGCCAGCTGTGAAAGAACTAGATAAGATCCTCAAGCATAAAGATATATTAGGAGTTATGAAGTCAGAATCACCCATGCCATAATATTTTCAGTTTCTATGCATGGTTGTGAAAGCTGGGCAATGAAGAAAGTGAACTGGAAGAAAATTAACTTATTTGCAATGTGGAGTAGAAGAGTTCTGTGGATACCATGGACTGCCAAAAAGAGAAATGAATGGGTCTGAGAGCAAGATGACTAAACTGGGGCTGTCATAGTTTGGCATATGATGAGAAAATATGACTCATTAAAAAAAAAAGATGATAAGAATAGGTGAAGTGGAAGTCAGTAGGAAAAGTTGAAGTCTGCATCACATGAGGATTGATTCAATCAGAAGCCACAGCCCTGAATTTGCAATATATGTGTAGGACTGCTGATGACGGGTGCTCTTGGAGGTCTTTCATTCATAGGTTCACCATACGTCAAAGTTGACATGAAGTCAAAGAATAACAGTGCCCCCTCTGTGCCTTGTTTTGCATGCCAAACAAAACTAGAACTAGATGTCCAACCATTTCTGATTTTAATTTTTCCTCTTCATGGGGATTTTGGGGGATGCTGTGGCCTATGGAACACCCTGCTTTCTGCTCCAAAGGGGGACAATTGAACTCTGCATTTGGGGAATCCCTGCAATAGAGCACGTTTTGTAGCATTTGAGGCTTTATCCTCTGCACCAAGCTCAAATCCTGCCCTGTTATCCCTTTTCGTGGTGATGTAAGTTGTGACACAAGTTATAAAATCCATGAAGGTTTTACCTTTAGTCACCCAGGAAGGCCAATCAAATATGCCAGCATGAAGTCAAAGGCTTTCACGGCCGGCATCCATAGATTTTCCTTGGGGTTTTTCTGGGCTGTGAGGCCATGTTTTGGAATAGTTTCTTTCTGACGTTTTGCCTGCATCTGTGGCTAGCATTTTCAGAGAATGGTTGGGTAGGAGTGTGTGTGGAGTTTATATACTGTCAACCCCTGTTGGGGAGAATATGTAAATTAGTGTAATTGAATGGTTAGTTTCTGGGTATAGAAATGCAAGGATGATTAGTGTCTGTTTAGCTAGTGGTTGGTTGATGGGCCATTATATGCTGGAAATCCCCCCCCGTCCCTGGGTGGAATTCCTTTCTAAGTGTTGAGTTTTGATTCTATTGTTTTTCAAAACTGGAAGCCAGATTTGGTTTACTTTAAGGGTTTCTTCTTTCCTTTTGAAGTTGTCCAGGTGTTTGTGGATTTCAATAGCTTCTATGTGCATTGTGACATGATAGTTGTTGGCCTGGTACAGAATTTCTGTGTTTTTAAATAACATTTTGTGTCCAGGTTGGTTTATCACATGTTCTGCTACTGCTGATTTTTCTGGCTGGCCCAGTCTGCAGTGTCTCTCATGTTCCTTGATTCGTGTTTGCATACTGCGTTTAGTGGTCCCTATGTAAACTTGTCCACAGCTGCATGGTATGTGGTAAACTCCTGCAGCTGTGAGAGGGTCTCTTTTGTCCTTCGCTGAGCGTAGCATTTCTTGGATTTTCTTGGTTGGTCTGTAGATTGTTTGGAGGTTGTGTTTCCTCATCAATTTCCCTATCCTGTCTGTGACTCCTTTAATGTATGGTAAAAATACCTTCCCTTTGGGTAGCTGTTTTTCTTCTTCATTCCTGTGGTTTGTTCTGGGTCTGGCTGCTCTTGTGATGTCTGATCTGGAGTAACCATTAGCCTGTAGGGCCCAGTTTAGGTGCCTCAGTTCATCCTCTAGGTAGTGGAGTTCGCAGATCCTTTTTGCGTGGTCTACCAATGTTTTTATTGTGCTTCTTTTTTGTCCTGGGTGATGATTGGAGTTCTTGTGTAGGTATCTGTCTGTGTGGGGGGGTGTCTGTATACACTTTCTCACAGCAAAGAGGACATTAAAATCCCCATAGGCCAATCAGATCTATGACAGAATGGAAAAAAAAGCACTATTACAAGAGAGAATACCACTACCCGCAAAGACCTGGCCAACACAGACAAGGAGCTATTATCATTCTACCTCAACATTAGTAAAAAAATGAACACCAAAGACTGGGAAAAAATTGACAACCTCGCCTACAGAAAAATGGAAAAAGTGATTCACACTGAAAAGCAGAAACATGGTGATTCACACTGAAATATGGTGAAATATGGTGATTCACACTGAAAGGCAGAAACAAAAATTTGACAAATGCCACAAATACCAACAGAAACCCCAGCTGGACACATCAAAGACTATTATCAACCTAACAGAATCATTATTCTCCCAGCAGACAAAGGCAATGCCACAGTAATCATGGAAACAGTAAAATACAGACAAAAAATAAGGGAACTCTTGGACCCTGCAACATACAAAAAACCTAAGCAAGACCCAACCAACAAAATCACCAGAAAAACAAATGCTTTGATCAAGAACTCAATTCAGCCAATCATACACCAGAATCTATGCAGATCAGAGGCTCTCCCACCAAGACTATACGGATTTCCCAAGATCCAGAAGGATTCCATTCCACTCCGACCCATAGTGAGTGTCATTGGATCCCCCATGTATGACTTGGCCAAGTTTCTGGCCACACAATTACAAACCCACATAGGACAAACCCCTCACTACATCAAAGACTCAGCTCATTTCATAGAAAAAATCAACAACATCAAACTGAAACCTGGAGACAGACTGATCAGTTTTGTTGTTGTCTCCTTGTTCACCAAAGTCCCCATAATGGACACCATGGCACTTATCCAACAAAGATTTCCTGAGGACATCACAGCCTGTTCAAACATTGCCTCACCACAAGCTACTTCCAGTGGGATAACAAATTCTATGAACAGATAGATGGGGTAGTCATGGGCAGCCCCCTGAGCCCCGTGATAGCAAACTTTTACATGGAACATTTTGAAAAGTAAGCCCTGGAAACAGCACCAAAAAAGCCCACAACATGGTTCCGATATGTGGATGACACTTTCACCATTTGGAACCACAGAGAAGAAGATTTGGTCTCATTCCTGAACCACCTGAACAGCATCCACCCAAATATCCAATTAACAATGGACAAAGAAAAGGAAGGAACACTGCCATTCTTGGATGTCCTAGTCATCCACAAACCAAACCAACTGTTAGACCACAAGGTATACAAAAAACACACACAGAGAGACAGATACTCACACAAGAACTCCAATCATCACCCAAGACAAAATTTCTGGGTTAGTTTCTGGGTATAGAATCACAGAATCATAGAGTTGGAAGAGACCACAACAGCCATGCAGCCCAACCCCCTGCCATGCAGGAATACACAATCAAATCATTCTCGACAGATGGCCATCCAGCCCCTGTTTAAAAAACTCCAAAGAAGGAAGACTCCGCCACACTACCAGGCAGTGTACTCCACTGCCAAACAGCTCTTACTGTCAGGAAGTTCTTCCTAATGTTTAGGTGGAATATCTTTTCCTGTAGTTTGAACCCATTGCTCCGTGTCCTAGTCTCTGGAGCAGCAGTAAACAAGCTTGCTCCATCCTCAGTATGACATCCCTTCAAATATTTAAACATGGCTATCATGTCACCTCTCAACCTTCTTTGCACCAGACTAGTCTACAGCAGAGAAAGCATCACCATCCTTTAGTTGATGGAGTCTAGCAAGTTTAGTTGAAGTTGTCTGGCAGAACTGGGCCACTAAGCAAATAATTCTACCCAGACTATCCCATGGCTGACGCTTGAGTTCCTTGTGGCTACTTAAGCAGGGTCCCTCAGCTGGGGTGCACACATCCAACCGTGTGAGGCCTG
The DNA here is from genome assembly GCA_030847615.1 of Gambelia wislizenii. Lineage (NCBI taxonomy): Eukaryota > Metazoa > Chordata > Lepidosauria > Squamata > Crotaphytidae > Gambelia > Gambelia wislizenii. The sequence continues at coordinate 362,790,692 of JAUMIR010000003.1, forward strand.
TGAAAGATGAATTCCAAAGGTTTATGTAGTGCAGAAACTAACGAAGGAAAGTGAAGTGCTCAGCGGTGACCCATCTTCCATTCCAATAACAATGAGAACGGTATGAGCAAGCTCCTGAAAAGCAAGTTTACCACCCACCCACCCACACACACCCATTCTGTTCCCCGTTGGATATCTTTTTCCAGTTTTAAACTGTCAAGCTAATGCAAAACTATGAGGAACTACTAAATACAGATTAACCCATTTTGCACCACTTGACAGCTCTTACACATGGCCATGGTGCCAACAAATCATAGAATCATAGAGTTGGAAGAGACCTCAATGGCCACCCAATCCAACCCCCTGCCATGCAGGAATACACAATCAAATCATTCCCAACAGATGGCCATCCAGCCTCTGTTTAAAAACCTCCAAAGAAGGAGACTCCACTACACTCCGAGGCAGTGCGTTCCACTTCCGAACAGCTCTTACTGTCAGGAAGTTTTTCCTAAAGTTTAGGTGGAATCTCTTTTCCTGTAGTTTGGACCCATTACTCCATGTTCTACTCTCTAGAGCAGCAGCAAATAAGCTTGCTCCATCCTCAGTATGCCATCCCTTCAAATATTTAAACATGGCTATCATATCACCTCTTAACGTTCTCTTCTCCAGACTAAACATGCCCATCTCCCTAAGCTGCTCCTAATAGGGCATGGCTTCCAGACCACCAACCATCCTGAACACCCTTCGCTGGACATGTTCCAGCTTCTCAATATCCTTCCTGAATTGTGGTGCCCAGAACTGGAAACAGTATTCCAGGTGAGGTCTGACCAAAGCAGAATGGAGTGATACTATTAATTCCCTTGATCTAGACACTACTCCTATTAATGTAGCCTAGAATCACATTGGCATTTTTTTGCTGCTGCATCACACTGCTGATTCATGTTCAGCTTGTGGTCCACTAAGACTCCTTGATCCTTTTCACATGTACTACCCTCAAGCCAGGTGTCACCCATCCTATATCTGTGCATTTCATTTTTACTGCCGAAGTGTAGTATCCTACATTTTTCCCTGTTGAAATTCATTTTGTTAATTTTGGCCCAGCTTTCTAATCTATCCAGGTCATTTTGGATTCTGATCCTGCCCTCCGGGGTATTAGCTACCCCTCCTAATTTGGTGTCATCTGCAAACTTGATAAGCATACCCTCTATTCCCTCATCCAAGTCATTGATGAAGATGTTGAATAGCACTCGACCCAGGACAGATCCCTGTGGCACCCTACTGGTCACTTCTTTCCAGGATGAAGAAGAGGATAGAACGTTTCACAGATGAAAATCAGGACACATTGACAAGCAACATCAGAGTATGGATAAGATGACATATGTTATTCATTAGGGAGAACACAAAAGCACAGGCGGGCTTCAGCAGTTTGATTTTGCTTGAATCTACAGGGAAGGGCAAGATGCCCAGTGTCTCCTCTCCTCTCCCTCTTGCTGAGTTAGCTGAGTGCAAATTACTTTCTCAATTTGAACTCAGTTTGTAGCAATTGAAGTAATTAGAGGACAAAGGGGGGAAGTGAGAGAAGAGAGAAACTGGGACATTTTAGAAATATGTTAAAATGGGGATGGCAGAGGATTAATCAGGCCTGTCCCTGGAAAATTCAGAATGTTGGAGGATATGGTGACAACAGTGGCTCTCAACCTTTGGTCCTCCAAATGTTTTGGATGTCAGTTCCCAGGAGCCTCAGCCAGTATGGTCAAAAGTCAGGGATTCTGGGAGCTGAAGCCCAAAACATTTAGAAGGCCAAAGGTGGAGAGAACGATGCATAAGTGGGGAGAAAACAAAGCCATGTTAATCTATAAGAGGAAAAACAAAAAGTCAAAATCCATAGTTGGGCAGTGCCTTTACAAGGACTATGCATCTATGCATCCCTTTATTTATATCCCACCTTTCTCCATTCAAAATGCCAAAACTTATGCAGGCTTTCTCAGTTTCCATAGCTCTTCATCAGAATAGGGTATCTTCCATATTACACAATTATAGCAGTTTAATAGTAGTTCATCTCCTCTCCATTGAGGCCCCTTGTTGTGGGAGAGACACTTGTGTACCCTAATGATGTTTTGAGCTATGCTGGCTCAAAATAGGACACTATTTTGCTATGCCATTGCATATCATGGGACTAGAGTATTCACGGATTTGGGTATCCATGGGGGGGCGGGTCCTGGAACCAAACCCCAGTGAATATGAAGGGACAACTGTAGTCACAGCTTGAAAATACTATTTAATAATAATAATAATCCAGAAAGCAAACCTTGATATTGCCACCTTATATAAGGGACACCATTTTGCTATGCCCTTGCATATCATGGGCCTCTCCACTGACGCCCCCTTGTCGTGGGAGAGAGGCTTGCGTACCTTAATGATGTTTTGAGCTATGCTGGCGGTGGCATAATAGCCACCGGTAGGGTCTCCCATGCCAGACAGGTCAAAACCGAAGGGTCTGACAAAGAGCGTCAATGGGCAGGATGGGCTCTTTAGCCTTATGGCAACCGTCCTAGGAGAAGGAAAACTCTAATCCCAAACCCAGGCAGATGGTGCTCGTTCAACCCTGTAAGGTCAGCCATCTAAGAGAAGGAAACTCTAATCAAACCTACGGCCCAAGGACCTCGCTGCTACCGTCATAGAATCATAGAATCATAGAATTGCAGAGTTGGAAGAGACCACGAGGGCCATCCAGTCCAACCCGTCCATGCTTGCAAGGCCACAGCAGATGAACCTTTGGTTTAAAGGGTGAGGCCAGTTCTATGCATGCTGCGCTCCACCAGAAAAATCCATTGCACAGGCTCGAAGGACAAATCCAGTTCCAAAAAAGTCCTGTAGCGATAGGCAAGGGACGAAACAGCAGGTGTAAAGATGCACTGGAAGCCGCAGACCCAACCCTGCATACAGGCGGTTCAGGACTTTGGTCACTTGAGGCTGACCCGGGAGATGACGGTCTTGTTTGGCAGCATCCTGAATGACCAAGCAGCCTTTTTTAAGGAGAGCACTGCTTGCTCCACATGGAGAGTGGCCTAGAAAAGGTGGCTTAATGAAAACTCATCCCCATCTACCTGGTTGGCTAGCCGCGGCCAACGAGCATCTTCTGATGTGGTCAAACCAAGGCAAAGAAACAAAGGCACACACTAGTCTCCAAACGTGTAAATAAAATGACACTTGCATGCTGGAACATCAGAACCATGTGAGACTCTGCAGATAGTGGACAGCCTGAGCGTCGTTCTGCTCTAATAGCCCATGAACTATCATGACTTAATATTGACATCGCTGCTCTTAGTGAAGTTCGTCTCCATGAGAAAGGCAGCCTTAAAGAACATGGCGCTGGCTACACACTTTACTGGTCTGGCAAACCCAAAACCGAAAAACATCTTTCAGGAGTAGGCTTTATGATTAAAAACCATTGCCTCCAAACTCGAAACCTTGCCAACAGGACACTCTGATCGCATTATTCTCTTTAGTATATATGCCCCAACTATGCAAGCCGACCCTGTAGAGAAAGACAAATTCTACACAGACCAACGCCAACTCATACAAAAAGTCCCTGTAGAGGTTAAAATTATTATCCTTGGTGACTTCGATGCCAGAGTAGGAAAGAACTCCGAAGCCTGGAAAGGAGTCTTAGGAAGGTATTGGAAATTGCAATGATAATGGACGCCTCTTGCTAGAGTTCTGTGCAGAACAACAGCTATTACAAATACTATCTTTCAGCAGAAAGATAGCTTGAAGACAACCTGGATGCATCCCCGATCCAAACATTGGCACCTCATTGACAGTGTTCTAGTCTGCCAGAGAAACATTTGCGATGTCCGTCATACTCGAGTGATGCCCAGTGCAGAATGCCAGACAGATCATTGCCTCATCAGATGTAAACTAAATCTTCATCTTAAGTTCAAACCGAAGAGGGGTGGCATCTTAAAGAAGAGACTCCAAGTCAACAATCTTCAACAAGCTACCATGAGAGACAACTTCCAGGCAAATCTGCAAACAAAACTTGAAGACCATCCTACAGATCCTTCTACAGTGCTCTGGCAACATATCAAAAACAGTATCCTCCAGTCTGTGGAAGAATCCCTTGGGTGTTCTCACAAGAAAAATCAAGACTGGTTTCATGAAAACAACCAAGAGATCCAGGAGCTATTGGCAAAGAAGAGAACTGCTCACCAGGCATACCTCGCCCAGCCAACTTGCCATGTAAGAAAAGCAGCTTTCCGTCTCACATGTAGTCAACTTCAACAAAAACTCAGAGACATGCAGAACAAGTGGTGGAGCAATATAGCAGAAAAGACACAACACTGTGCAGATCTGGGTGATTCTAGAGGATTTTATAAAGCTCTTAAAGCAGTGTTTGGACCTACTTATCAGGTCCAAAGCCCCTTATACAGTACAGATGGTCAAACATTAATTACTGATAAAGCCTCCATCCTGAATCGATGGGCTGAACACTTTCAAAGTCTCTTTAGTGCCAACCAAGTAGTCCAAGGCTCAGCTATCCAACATATGATACAAAAACCAGTGAAAAATGAATTGGACATAGCTCCCACTTTGGAAGAGACCCTTAAGGCCATACAGCAGATGAAAAACAGCAAGGCAGCTGGGATGGATGGAATCCCACCTGAAGTTTGGAAACACGGAGGTCATGCACTCCATGAAAAATTCCACAAACTTCTTGTGAATTGCTGGGAAAAAGGGGAACTGCCATCAGATCTCCGAGATGCAGTCATCATCACCCCGTACATGAAAAAAGGAACAAAATCCGATTGCTCAAACTATCAAGGCATAACACTGCTCTCTATTGATGGAAAAAACTTGCAAGCATATTCCTGAACAGATTAGTTCCTGCTATTGCAGAAGAACTTCTTCCTGAAAGCCAATGTGGCTTCAGAGCCAATAGGAGTACTACAGATATGGGATTTGCCCTTAGACAACTGCAAGAGGAATGTAGAGAGCAGAACAAGGGTCTCTATGTAACATTTGTCAACCTCACCAAAGCCTTTGACACTGTGAGTAGAAAAGGTCTGTGGCAGATCCTGGAAAGACTAGGATGTCCCCCCAAATTCCTTAAAATGATTATCTTGCTACACGAGGACCAGCACGGTCAAGTCAGATATGGCGATGCTCTTTCAGAGCCCTTTCTAATAACTAATGGAGTGAAGCAAGGTTGTGTTCTTGCTCCAACTTGATTTACCATCTTCTTCAGCATGATGCTTCAAAGGGCTACAGCAGAGCTTGAAGAAGACGGCATCTATATACGTTACCGTATTGATGGTAGCTTGTTTAACTTAAGCCGTCTGAGGGCTCATACTAAGACTCTAAATTATCTAGTTCTTGAGCTGCTCTTCGCTGATGCTGCTGCCCTTGTTGCTCACACAGGAGCAGCTCTGCAGCGCCTAACATCCTGCTTCACAACAGCTGCAGAGCTGTTTGGGCTTGAAGTCAACCTGAAGAAAACAGAAATTCTTTACCAGCCTGCACCACAGGACAAACATCACCATCCCCACATTGCCGTCAGCAAATCTGTGCTTAAGTCTGTTCAGCAGTTCACCTACCTGGGAAGCATCATCTCCTCAGATGCCAAGATTGACAAAGATATTGATCATAGATTAGCAAAGACATATAGCGCATTTGGAAGACTTTACAAAAGAGTCTGGAGTAATAAACACCTGAGGGGAAGCACAAAAATCAGTGTGTATAGAGCCATTGTACTGTCTATTCTCCTTTATGGGTCTGAAACATGGGTCACCTATCGCCACCACCTACGACTCCTCGAACACTTCCATCAGCGCTGTATACGCACAATCCTAAATATACACAGACTGACTATGTGACGAATGTTGCTGGTCTTGAGCAAGCAGGGATCACCAGCATTGAGGCCGTGATATTGAGAACATAGCTGTGCTGGGCAGGGCATGTTTCTAGGATGGAGGACCATTGCCTCCCAAAAATAGTACTCTACGGTGAACTCACCATGGGTCAGTGTAAGACGGGCACTCCAAAAAAAGCGATACAAGGACTCCCTGAAACAGTATCTCAGGCTCGGCCAAATTGATCACCAACAATGGTCCGCCCTAGCCTCAAATCGGGAGGCATGGAGATGCACTATCCGCAATGCTGCAGCCATATTTGAGAGCTCATGCCGAACAAGTCTTGAAGAGAAACGACAATGCAGAAAGAATCACAGCCCAGAAACATCACCCAAGGAGACCTTCTGCTGTGCTTTCTGCAACCAGACTTGTTTATCTTGGATTGGCCTTTTTAGTCATCAGCACGCTTGCAGAAAGCACGGGATGAGTCCTTCCTGAATCTTCGTTTGTGAAGAAAAGCCAGAGTACTTTATCTGCTTCATGACTCTGTCCTATGGAATCTGGGAATCTGTAGTTTTGTGAGATATTTACAGTTCTCTATGAGAAAGCTCTAGTGTCTCACCAAACTACACATCCAAGGATTCTGTAGTATGGAGCCATGGCAGTTTAAGAAGTATTGACATGCTATGTTCATGTAGTGTTATAAGACCTAAGTGTTACTCCCAAAATGCAGGAGATGGAAGAAGAAATGGAGGGAGGGATCAAACATTTTATTTATTTATTTATTTTTATTAGATTTATACCCCGTCTTTCTCCCAAGAAGGAACGCGAGGTGGCCATCAAGTCTGCATTTAGATTCAGTCCCAAGATGTAGAATACAGACTGAGTGTATCACTGGTAGGCATGCAGGTATCAGATTATACCTAGCAGTGCATACTAGGGGGCTTACCTCATACTGAATTAAAGTGGCAGGGCAACAGGAAGGTTCAGTCTTCTGTGCTGCCTTACAGTACAATGTTGTTCTTCTGTTCTTGTTCCATGAGAGACTGAAGTAAAACCGTGTCTTTTTGCTAACCAAAAAACCCCATTAGCAAAAAGACATGGTTTTATCTCAGTCTCCCATGGGACCAGAACAGCAGAACACCAGAAGAACTACAACATCATGCAGTAGGTTAGCACAGAAAGCAGAAGCTTTTGGCTGCCGTTCCACTTTAATTTAGCATGTGTTAAGCCCCTAGGCTCCTCTCCATTAACTCCCCCTTGTTGTGGGAGAGAGGCTTGCATACCCTAATGATGTTTTACCTGAGGCGAAACACAAAAATCAGTGTATGTAGAGCCATTGTACTGTCTATTCTCCTTTATGGGTCTGAAACATGGGTCACCTATCACCACCACCTACGACTCCTCGGACGCTTCCATCAGCGCTGTTTATGCACAATCCTAAATATACACTGGACTGACTATGTGACAAATGTTGCTGTCCTTGAGCAAGCAGGGATCACCAGCATTGAGGCCATGATATTGAGAACACAGCTGCGCTGGGCAGGGCATGTTTCTAGGATGGAAGACCATCGTCTCCCCAAAATAGTATTCTATGGTGAACTTGCCACGGGTCAGCATAAGAGGGGTGCTCCAAAAAAGCGATACAAGGACTCCCTGAAACAACACCTCGGGCTCGGCCAAATTGATCACCAACAATGGTCCGCCCTGGCCTCAAATCGGGAGGCATGGAGACACACTATCCACAATGCTGCAGCCTTATTTGAGAACTCACGCCGGACAAGTCTTGAAGAGAAACGACATTGCAGAAAAAATCACAACCTGGAAACATCACCCAAGGAAACCTTCTGCTGTGCTTTCTGCAACCGGACTTGTGTATCTCAGATTGGCCTTTTTAGTCAGCAGCACGCTTGCAGAAAGTGTGGGATGTGTCCTTCCTGAATCTTCGTTTGTGAAGAGAAGCCAGAGAAGCCCCTAGGCTAAGAACTGATCTCCAGACTCCATTTCTGAAAACACAAGGGCTGGTTACACATACCTGAGATTAGGGACACTGTCATAGGAATCCGCATTTGGAAATCTATCTGAGAATCCAACAGGCGTATCTTGACCCATGGATTTATCTACCACTGGACTTTTCCCTGTTTCAACCACATTAATTGTGTGGACTAGTTCTCAACTCATTCTGACCAAACTGGCTATTAGTCCCTCCCCCCCCCACCTCAGTTTTAGCCCTTATTTAGGAGTGGCAGGGATGAACAGCAATGGCTTCTTTGTACTGGCCCACATGTTATCAATCACAAGCAGCAATAGAGTTAATGAGTACAAATCTCTTGTCTAATCTGGTGATGGGTCTTACTAGGCGAAATTGCCCATTGTATAGTGTAGGAGGATTAGAAAGGGTGCAAAGGAGGGAGTGACAATGAAAGAGACCAGTAGTTTTTTAAAGGCTCGAAGTATCAATTTTAGGCTTAAGCCATAAGGAGACCTGCGACACTATTAAACACTATTAGTGATAGGCCATACTCTCCTCCTGAGATCTCAAAAGCTCCTGAGATCACCAAATTGTTCATCCTAAGGGCCCTTTGTTGCTTATGCTGCAACAGATAGGAAATTCCAGGTGTGTGCTCTCTGAAATTGGACTGACATGGGCTGTCTACACTGCAGACATACAGCGGTTTGACACTACTTTATCCACCATAGTTCTATCCTGTGGAATCTTGGTGTTTGTAGTTTGGTGGGGCACCAGAATTCTCTCAGAGATAAGGCTAAATACCTCACAATACTACAAATATCAGAGTGTTGTCTAGATGGTGAAAAGTCCTCAAGAAATACCTTTTGTCCAAATGAGCTCCCACCAGGATTCGCCATATTTGGAAGGAGCAGGGATGAAAATGACAAGTACTTCGCGATAACAGCTTTTGCTTTTTCTCACAATCCTTTTTTTTAAAATACGCCAAAATACACATTACAGCTTGTTTGAACAACCAATTCGAATTGGGATACATCCCAGAAGTAATTGGTCAGATGTGCACAGGGATGGGCTTGCTGGTGACGAAGTGGCCAAAGCCACCATTGTTGTCTTTCACAGAAGCGATTGTGCGCTATTTTTGAGCGGCAGAGCAAAAAAAAAAAAAAGGGGGGGGTTCAGCATAAGATTGCTCTTCTGCATTTAACAAGGCAAAAACAAAAAGGGAAATGGAGAGAGCTTTGGGGTAATAATAATGCAGGTAATTCACTCATGGTCACCATCTTTTCTCATGGGCATGCTCTGTGTGAACTTCAAATTCGGAGAGTTTCCCATGCCAGCGATCTTGCAAATGCATTGTGGGGGCAAATGAGCACTGCTGTGATAGTGAGTTAATGCACTATCTTCTGCAATTAATTCTCCCATCTAGCTGAGCCCCAGGATTCCACAGAATAGAACTATAGTGCATAACGTGGTGTCAAACTGCTGTATTTCTGCAATGTAGACAGGGCCTTTAAGTTAGTGGAACTTGTTGCCAATTAAAGCTGCCTTCCTATGCACCAGAGCTGCAAAAACTATGCAAATGTTTTTGGACTCCAGTTTCCACTACCCTCAGCCCAGGTTAGCAAGTTCTATGAGATCATGGGAGCAGTAGTTTATCAATATCTAGAGGGCTATCTTCACCCCTGCTATACATACTTATTAGGGCCCATTGAGTTCACTGGGGCTTAACTCTGAATATATTCCATTGAGGATTGCAGACTCGGGCTGCATCTGCACTGCGGAAATAATCCGGTTTGACATCGCTTTAATTGCCATGGCTCAATGCTATGGAATCCTATAGGGTTTGTAGTTTGTTTTGGCACCAGAGTTCTCTGACAGAGAAGGCTAAATGTCTCACAAAACTACAAATTTCAGAATTCTGTAGCATTGAGCCATGGCAGTTAAAGCAGTGTCAAACTGGATTATTTGTGCACACGCAGATGCAGCCTCAGTGAGAAATGAGAGTGCATTCTGAATGTATGGAGACAGTGAATCGTTCCCACTGTGTTTGGGTTGGGATGACAACTGGGACCTTCCTGCATAAACAGTATTGTATATATTTCTTTTTTAAAAAATACCAAGATACCATCTTGCCTCAAAACCATGCCTTATGCTAAGCTCCTGAGTCATGACTCTGCAAGGGACAGTATTTCTAAGCACATATTCAACCACTTCCCCAGGGAAAATTACTTTTTAAAATAAATTTGTTATGCCTCTCATTATAAAACTCTCCTCTCTCACAGGGAAGTAACAATAAAACATCACTGCTGATGTTGAAAAAAAAAGATATTTGATTATGTTCCATCATTGCTTTTTTGTGGTTACTTTTTCAGTTTCTTTATTTAAAAAAATATCTAAAGGTAAGCAAATGATCTAAAACTTTGCAGGGGAAGGAAATCCCTTAATGTGCTTTCCAAAGTCTTTTAACTCTCAATGAAGTAGTGAGAAAAATAACAAGCAAACATTATTCTTGCTATAGGAACATGTAAAATCATAGAATCATAGAATTATAGAGTTGGAAGAGACCACAAGGGCCATCCAGTCCAACCCCCTGCCACGCAGGAAATCTTGATCAAAACATCCCCGACAGATGGCAATCCAGCCTCTGTTTAAAGACCTCCAAAAAAGGGGACCCCACCACACTCCGAGGGAGTGCGTTCCACTGCCGAACAGCTCTTACTGTCAGAAAGTTCCTCCTAATGTTGAGGTGGAATCTCTGTTCCTGGAGTTTGCATCCATTGCTCCGTGTTCTAAAATGAACATTATACCCTTCATACCCCCAAAATGAATGCATTACAGGTGACATCAACAACATTACGTGTAATGTATTACCTTAGGGTACAGCAAGAATATAATGATGTTCCTTTCATGTTCTGTTTCCTCATCGGTAAATAGTTATGGTCTGTCTCTCAATATTCTCTCTCTCTCTCTCTCTCTCTCTAGCTTTTCTTCACAAACAAAGATTCAGGAAGAACTCATCCCATGCTTTCTGCAAGCGCTCTGATGACTAAAAAGGCCAATCTGAGATAAACAAGTCCAGTTGCAGAAAGCACAGCAGAAGGTTTCCTTGGGTGAGGTTTCTGGGTTGTGATTCTTTCTGCGTTGTCGTTTCTCTTCAAGACTTGTCCGGCGTGAGTTCTCAAATAAGTCTGCAGCACTGTGAACAGTGTGTCTCCATCCCTCCCGATGTGAGGCCAGGGCGGGCCATTGTTGGTGATCAATTTGGCCGAGCCTGAGATGTTGTTTCAGGGAGTTCTTGTATTGCTTTTTTGGAGCACCCCTCTTATGCTGACCCGTGGCGAGTTCACCATAGAGTACTCTCAGTATTAAGGTGGGAAGAAAATAACATAGCTATCTTTCCTTTCTTATAATACTAGAGCCCAGGGTGACCCACAGTAGTGGGAGGTTCAGAGCTTATTTTTTAACATAAGGCCAAGTGAAACTATGGAATTTGCTACCACAGAATACAGTATAGAGATGGCCATCCATTTGGAGGACTTGAAAAGGGAATGACTCAGAGGATCATGGTATCAGTTTGAAGGGATGTCATACTAAGGATGGAGCAAGCTTGTTTTCTGCAGCTCCTGAAACTAGGACATGGAGCAATGGACTACAGAAAAAAAAATTCCACCTAAACATTAGGAAGAACTTCCTGACAGTAAGAGCTGTTTGGCAGTGGAGTACACTGCCTGGTAGTGTGGTGGAGTCTCCTTTTTTGGAGGTTTTAAACAGAGGCTAGATGGCCATCTGTCGAGGGTGCTTTGATTGTGTGTTCCTGCAGAGCAGGGGGTTGAACTGGATGGCTCTTGTGGTCTCTTCCAACTCTATGGTGTTATATATACAAGGAGGAAAATGTGGATTGATGCACATGAACACCAATTTCCGAACAGGCATGACTGTGAATCAAGATGACAGGCACAAGTTAATTACTCATGTGTTTATTTTCACCAGTTGCCACCACCAAACAGGGTTTTTTTTTTTTTAAAGCATATCAAAGATGTGAGAGTGTGATATTCTGCCTAAATACATTTTAAAAAGAGAGAAAAGGCTGTTTCATCACCTCAGCACACAATTGCTAAGGTGAAAATCCAGCATGGTGGTTCTGGGCACTTGCCTTGTTAGCAAGCTCCACTCCTGTGCATGCCCAACCAATCAGCTTTCCACTGCCACTCTTATTGGGAGTACGAATGAATGTGAATCAGATAGTCCTAATGCGTGGGAATCTGCATTTCCTGCACAGCTTTTTAAAAACTTCAGGAAAAGCCACAATGTCTTTTCCTTTGGAGTTTTTGGTGGATTTGCCCCCCCCCCTCCTTCTGAATACTGCAGGTTGATATGGGATGGCATTTTGATGAATCATATTCTTCTTCAATTCTATAAGGAGTATTTTCACCATATAGACAACCCCTATGATTCTGTGATTACTGTCACAATATTACCTCCAATAATCAATGCCAGTGGCAGTTGGTGGCTTCCGAATCAGTGGAGGAAGTGAGTCCATTTTGGGTTTTAGGATAGGGTAGGGTGGGTCTGACAGGATAGGGTTCAGCACCTTCAATAGTTCCTTTAAAGTTTGAATTAAAACCTGGGGTGGATTAACTTACCCAATGACATAGAATATGAATAGGAGGGTACTATTGTTTTTGGGTTCTTCATCTGGGCTTCTCATGGGCATCTGGTGGGCCACTGTAGGAAGCAGGATGCTGGGTTTAAAGCAGGCCTTTGGGCTCTTCATTCCTTCTTAAGGTTTCTTGGGCAAATGACCTGGCCTCTAGGCAAACCTAAACCCCAGCACTTTGTTTGTTTAACAAAAAACACTGAAGGAGTTAAGCATTAACAGAAGGCAGCAAAACCAGATAAACTAAAGCTCTGTCTAGAGGCCTCTCTCTGGCCCAGTATTTGTCCACTTTTCTTAATCAAATATCTTTCTACAAGTGTAGTTTAAAGTGAACATTCAAAAACTATAGGAAAAGGGATTCCACCTAAACATTAGGAAGAACCTCCTGATGGGAAATGCTGTTCAACAGTGGAACACATTGCCTTGGAGTGTGGTGGAGTCTCCTTCTTTGGAGGCTTTTAAACAGCGGCTGGATCGCCATCTGTCAGGCAGGCTTTGATTGTGTGTTCCTGCATGGCAGGGGGTTGGACTAGATGGCCTTTCTGGTCTATGATTCTAAGTGTAACTGTATCCCTTTCTGGACCAATGTCCTACTCCAGAGGCACACTGATAGCTACTTATCAGCCATTGGCATAGTGTTAAGTGTTATACAGTAGTGGAGGAACCTATAGTGACCGGTCCCATAAAAGAAAGTCCAAAAATGCAGACACATGTATCCATCATATCACAAAGTCAGTTCTCTAGGAATCATAGAATCATAGAGTTGGAAGAGACCAAAAGGGCTATCTAGTCCAATCTCCTGCCCTGTAGGAATACACAATCAAAGAACTCCCAACAGATGGCCATCTAGCCTCTGTTTAAAAACCTCTAAAGAAGAGACTCCACCACACTTCAAGGTACTGCATTCCACTGCTGAACAGCTTTTACTGTGAGGAAGTTTCTCATAATGTTTAAGGAGCATCTCTTTTCCTATAGTTTGAGTCCATTGCACTGTGTCCTAGGAGTGGATCTATACAAACTGGATTATTTGCATGGCTCCTTCCTGTGGAATCCTGGGTTTTGTAGTTTTACAAGGTCTTTAGCCTTCTCTGACAAAGAGTGCTTGTGCCTCACCAAATTACAAATCCCAGGATTCCATAGGAAGGAGCCATGCAAATAATCCAACCTGCCTTATTTCTCTAGTGTGGGTGGCCCCTAGTCTCTAGAGCAGCAGAAAGCAAGCTTGCTCCATCCTCAATATGACATCCCTTCAAATATTGAAATATGGTTATCATGTCCCCTCTTAACCTTCTCTTCCCCAGGCTAAACATACCCACCTCCCTAAGCCCACTACTCATAGGACATAGCTTCCACACCTCCCACCATTTTGGTCACCCTCCTCTAGACAGGTTCCAGCTTGTCCATATCCTTCTTGAATTGTGGTGCCCAGAACTGGACACAGTACTCCAGGTGAGGTCTGACCAAAGCAGAATAGAGTGGTACTATTACTTCCCTTCATCTAGACACTATACTCCTACTGATGCAGCCTAGAATCGCATTGGCTTTTTTAGCTGCCACATTTTTATCTCCACCAAGAGTCAGACTTTGGTTAAAGCTCTTGAGTCTCAATTGTTTATTCAAGACCAAGCCAGGCCAAAATATTTTCTATTATAACAGGGATGTGACTACAGTTGACTGTGGCTGGCAAAATTCTCTTTCCTTCCCAGCTAATGTGCGTATTGCAGCTAAGCCAAGAGGGAAATCTGAAGGGGGTGGCAGATAATGTCATCATCCCTGCTAATCAGAAAATCCTGGCACCTTGACCCAGCAAGCCCTCTGCTCAGGGGTGGAGAAACTCTATAGATCAAGGAATGGCACTCCCTTATCAATGGAAAGCCCAGTGCAGCAATGGCAAAACCTTCTCATTTGCCGTTTAAATTAAGAAATGCAGATCAGCCATGGCAAACTCACCGGTCAACCTGGGGCAAGTCACACTCTCTCGGGCTCAGAGGAAGGCAATGGCAACCCCCTTTCTCAACAAATCTTGCTGAGAAGACCCCATGATAGATAGGGTTGCCACTAGTGTGAGTTGCCTTGAAAGCACATTGCAATAGCAACAAAGCCACAGCAGCCCCATGGACACAGAAGCCACAAGACACAACTGCAGAGCAGGCCACTGGAAATACAGGTCTTCCCCTCTCAAGGATTACTGCTGCTCTTAGAAGCTTCTGCTGAGGCGAGTGCCTCATTCTGCCTGAGAGTAGGGACGTTATTCTCCATTACACCTGAAATACAGAAGAGAACGTTTAGAATCCAAATGTGGTGGAGCATATAGTTCTCTCCACTACAACAGAAGGACTGCCTTCTTTGTCCCTGTCCACATTCTTGGCATGCACAGCCTCCATGGGCTGGGCTGGCCTTGCAGGGCTGTTGTCTACTGAGACGCTGCAGCAGCCGGTAAAGCTAACAACAAAATAGAGAAGTTGTTTCTTGTGCCACTCTTCACAACTGTTGACACGGCAACCTAGTGTATTACCTTGGTGGCCTACAACACCCAAAACCCACTTGCCAGGGGATGATTGGGAGCTGTAGTCTTCACAACTACATCCCCTGAGTTTTGCTTTCAAAAAGTAACATTACCGAACCCAGATTCTCCAGAACCCACATGGTAGGAGGATTTTCAGGATCTGGGAGTTGAAATTCCAAAAAGTAACTTTCTCAAGGTCTCTTTCTTCAAAGCTCTGTTTCTCCAAAACCCATGGGGGGAGGGGGAGGGGACTTTGGGTGTTATAGTCCCTAGAAGTAACTTTCCTGAACTCAGTTTCTTTGGAGTTCTGTTCCTCAGGAAACAATTGTGATTGGGGGAATCAGGAGGGTTGGGGGCTTATAGTCTGTAAATGGATCTTCCCTGAGTTCCGTCCTTTCAAAAGGATGTTGCAGGGTGCTGAATGGGATTTACTCCCATGTAAGCTAATAATAATAATAATAATAATAATAATAATACAGTCGTCCCTTCACATTTGCTAGGGTTTGGTTCCAGGACCCCCCGTGAATACCCAAATCTGTGAATACCCAAGTCCCATCATATGCAATGGCATAGCAAAATGGTGTCCTTTATATAAGATGGCAAAATCAGGGTTTGCTTTTTGGATTATTATTTTTTTAAGAATATTTTCAAGCCATGAATACTTAAATCTGTGAATATGGAGGGACAACTGTATTTATTTATTTATATCCCACCTCTCCCACATGGCTTGGATCTAGGGTTGCCGGGTTCCCTTATTATAAGGGGCATCCCTTATTTGAAGGTCAGAAAGCTTGCCCCTTGTAGGGCTGGCAGTTGTCCCTTATTATGAGGGATGTCCTCTATTGGAGCCAGAATGGTGTAGTGGGTTGAGTGTTGGACTAGGCCAGGGAGAGACCAGGGTTCAAAGCCCCACAGCCATGGAAAATCCCTAGGAGAACTTGGGAAAAGTCACACTCTCTCAAAAGCCATGGTAAACCCACCTCTGAACAAATCTTGCCAAGAGAATCCTGTGATTGATTCACCTTGGGATCGCCGGAAATGACTTGAAGGCATACAAGAACAATGACCCCTATTTGGAAACCTTTCCCTTTTCTATAGCCTGAATGAGATGCACCAAAAAAAAAAAAAAAAGGCCATGTATTTTCAGGTATGACCATTCATAAAATCAGAAATGTATGCATCATAATTTATGAATGTGAACAATATGCCAATTTTACAGAGAAACCCATTGGCTAAAGGCGTATCCTGGCAGCAGATCAAGCCCGCTCCTCCCGTTACCTCTAAGAAGTGGGCTGGAGTCCAGACAAGTGCGCCAGCCCATCGCTGCAGCTGCCACCGCCATTTCCCTTGCTCTCCTGGAAGTGTGGAAGTCCGCCTGCATCATGTAAACAAACTGGCCAACGTAACCAACTGGCTCCATAGATGGTGTCGCCGAGAACAATTTGGATTCTTGGATCATGGGCTGCGCTTCCATGAGGGGGGACTTCTGGTAAGAGATGGGGTGCATCTCACGACAGTTGGCAGAAACATTTTTGCCTACAGTCTCAAGAATTTGATCAGGAGGGCTTTAAACTGAGTCAAATGGGGGAGGGAGACAGTATTCTGGAAGGCAAAAGGGCTGGAGGAAATAGTCAAACTGTCATAGAGGGAACAAGGCAAACAGCGCAAGGACCCAACAGTGGGAGGCAAAAAAAATTGCACAGGCAGCAAGTAAAGGGAACACATGGTCTTAGATGTCTCTACACTAATGCACAGAGCATGGGAAATAAGCAAGAAGAACTTGAACTCCTCGCACTACAAAACAAATATGATATAATAGGCATTACTGAAACCTGGTGGGACGAGTCTCATGATTGGAATGTAGGAATAGAGGGGTATAACCTTTATAGGAGAAACAGGCCAAACAGGAAAGGAGGAGGAATAGCATTATATGTCAGGGATATTTACACCAGTGAAGTGATCCACAACATCAATACTGGAAGCCAGGTGGAGAGCATCTGGATAAAAATTAAAGGGGAGGGAAACAACAGGGATGTTATTGTGGGACTCTACTACAGACCCCCAAGTCAGACAGAGGAATTGGATGATGCCTTTCTAGAACAGATGACCACACACGCAAAAAGGAGAGATGTAGTAGTGATGGGTGACTTCAACTATCCTGATATTTGCTGGCAATCTAACTCAACCAAAACTTCAAGGTCTAGCAAATTCCTAACCTGCTTGGAAGACAATTTCATGGTCCAAAAGGTGGAAGAGGCAACAAGGGGGTCAGCTATTTTAGATCTGATCCTAACCAACAGGGATGACCTGGTTAATGGGGTGCAAGTGGTGGGATCCTTAGGTGAGAGTGATCATGTTCTCCTGGAGTTTGTTATACAATGGAAAGGAGAAGCCAGGCATAGTCAGACACGCATTCTTGACTTTAGGAGAGCTGATTTCAATAAACTCAGGGAAATACTGGGGGTGATCCCATGGTCAGGAATACTAAAAGAGAAGAGACCTCAAGACGGATGGGACTTTCTCAAAAGGGAGATACTGAAGGCACAATTTCAAACAGTACCATTGAGGAAGAAAAATGGGAGGTGTCTCAAGAAACCAGGATGGATGACTAAAGAACTTTCAGTGGAGCTAAGTTTTAAACGGAACATGTATAAGAAACGGAAAAGTGGGGAAATCACCAAAGAAGAATTCAAACAGCGAACACATGTAGGAGTAAAGTCAGAAAAGCTAAAGCACAGAATGAGCTCAGGCTTGCTAGAGAGGTTAAGAACAATAAAAAGGGTTTTTTGGGGAATGTCCACAGCAAAAGGAGGAAGGAAATGGTAGGGCCACTACGCGGAGCAGATGGCAAAATGCTAACAGGGGACAGAGAAAAGGCAGAATTACTCAACACCTTCTTTGCCTCAGTGTTTTCAGAAAAGGTAAACGGGGACCAACCTGAGGATAAAAGTACAGAAGACACAATAGGGGAAATCCAGCACAGAATAAGCAAAGAGGTAGTACAGGAATACCTTCTTAATCTAAATGATTAAATCTCCAGGACCAGATGAACTACATCCAAGAGTATTAAAAGAGTTGGCAAATATAATCTCAGAGCCATTGGCAATAATCTTTGAGAACTCCTGGAGAACAGGAGAAGTCCCAGCAGATTGGAGGAGGGCAAATGTTATCCCCATCTTCAAAAAGGGGAAAAAAGAGGATCCCAACAATTTTCGTCCAGTTAGTCTGACATCAATACCAGGGAAGATTCTAGAGCAGATCATTAAACAGAGAGTCTGTGAACATTTAGAAGGCAATGCCATAATCACAAAAAGTCAACATGGGTTTCAGAGTAACAAGTCATGCCAGACTAATCTGATCTCTTTTTTTGATAAAATTACCAGCTTGGTAGATGAAGGGAACACTGTGGACATCGCATACCTTGATTTCAGTAAGGCCTTTGACAAGGTTCCCCATGACATTCTTGCCAACAAGCTTGTAAAATGTGGGCTAGACAAGTTAACAGTTCAATGGATTTGTAACTGGTTGACCGGCCGAACACAAAGGGTGCTCAGCAATGGCTCCTCTTCATCTTGGAAAGATGTGACCAGTGGGGTGCCACAGGGTTCTGTCCTGGGCCCAGTGCTATTCACCATCTTTATCAACGACTTGGATGAGGGAATTAGGGGCATACTTACCAAATTTGCAGATGACACGAAATAAGGAGGAGTAGCTAATACCCTGGAGGACAGGATCAAAATTCAAGATGACCTGGATAAACTGGAGAGCTGGGCCAAAGCTAACAAAATGAAATTCAATACGGAGAAATGTAAGGTACTGCACTTAGGGCGAAAAAATGAAATGCATAGATATAGGATGGGGGGGCCTGGCTGAATGAGACTACGTGCGAAAGGGATCTAGGAGTCCTAGTAGACCACAAGTTGAACATGAGTCAACAGTGTGATGCGGCAGCTAAAAAGGCCAATGCAATTTTGGGCTGCATCAATAGAAGTATAGTGTCCAGATCAAGGGAAGTAATAGTGCCGCTCTATTCTGCCTTGGTCAGACCTCACCTAGAATACTGTGTCCAGTTCTGGGCACCACAATTCAAAAAGGATAAGGACAAATTGGAGCGTGTCCAGAGAAGGGCTACTAAAATGGTGAAAGGTCTGGAAACCATGCTTTATGAGGAGAGACTTAGGGAGCTAGGTATGTTTAGCCAGGAAAAAAGATGGTTAAGAGGCGATATGATAGCCCTGTTTAAGTATTTGAAGGGGTGTCACGTTGAGGATGGAGCAAGCTTGTTTTCTGCAGGTCCAGAGATTGGAACACGGAGCAATGGATGCAAGCTCCAGGAACAGAGATTCCACCTCAACATTAGGAAGAACTTTTTGACAGTAAGAGCTGTTCGGCAGTGGAACGCACTCCCTCGGAGAGTGGTGGGGTCTCCTTCCTTGGAGGTCTTTAAACAGAGGCTGGATGGCCATCTGTCAGGGATGCTTTGATCGTGATTTCCTACATGGCAGGGGGTTGGACTGGATGGCCCTCGTGGTCTCTTCCAACTCTGCAATTCTATGATTCTATGATTCTATGTGACCAAGGCCCCCTGCATGTGACCAGCCTTCATCACATACTGTGGGACTCCTGTCTAGACAGGCTGGCCTGCCAGGGTTGGCTCCTGTGGACACATGGGGCCCAATCTGGGTTTTGTCAGCAGGACTAGATTTTCCCATGTTTTATTTTAAAACAGTTTATCGGACCCTACCCTGTCTTATTCCCATCTTTACCCCTCTGGTGGTAAAGAGGACTCCCTCAAGCAGAATGGGGCAAAAGGCCTGCGTTGTGAGGACTGTAGGGCTCTAGATGGGGGAAAGATGGGATATACTGAGTGGTGTAGCTGGTGGGGCGGTCTGCCCAGGCGGCACATTTTGGGGGGTGCACTTTTCACATGAGACACCATTTTATTTTTCAACGAGTCAAACAAATCTTTCATACTGCTGCATGTTTGCGGCGATCAGAGAGCCACGGAGCAAACACCCACCAACCTATTGAGTGGTGATGGTGACTAAACCTTAGATTGATATAATTTGATCTCATTAAGCACAAATAATATCTTTGTGATTTTTTTACATCGTTCCTCTTTGTTTTTCTGAGGTGAGTTAGAGTATCACAGGTTTTTTTAGGCATTCAGGCTACACAAACTAACATTTTAAAAGGGATTTATTTATCTCTGTTATTCCTTATTTATTTAATTAAATTCTTTAACTGATTTCCTTATATGTTGTTTTGCCTTTTTGTAGTATTTTTGTGATGTATTGAGAGGGGCGGCAAACCCAGGCTGGCAAAAGTTCTAGCTACACCACTGGATATATTACCTCTGTAGACAAGCCCTACGTTAAGTGAAATTAATATTGTGGTATTTAGGACAAACATAAACTGGACCCCATCTATACCAGCCCACCCAAAATGAATTGCCCTGTACGAATGTCAAATCGCAGCAGCTGTGATTTGTCTTAATGGGGTTTTTTTTGGCCCCGATAAGCTCTGTGGTGGCAGCACTGAGGGCACCTTTGGGTGGGTGGGGGGAGAGGAAGAGGGAGCCATCCTCATTTTCCCGATCCCCGCAATGGTGGCACCAAGGGCACCCACGGGGAGGGGAAGAGGAGGAAAGAGCCATCCTCCCTTCCCTGTTTCTCCTCTTCCCTCTCCCCATGGCTGCCCTCCACCCTGTCCAAAAAAAAAAAAAAGGAGATAAAGTACAGGATCACACCTGTGCACCCTACCAAATAAGAAGATCCACCCTTCCCCCTTTGCAAAGTTGTCTTAATGGATGGGGGTGCGCGTTTCCCTTGGAGGGTTTTTTTAAAAAACTTTAGGAAAAGCCAGGGGGGTTGTCTAAGCGGTCAAAATAATCCTCATGGAATATGCTGAGAACCCTATGTGTCTAAATGGGATCCTGTACCAACCCACAGTTTGTGGAAATAGGAGGACCCAAAATGGCAAAAACAACACAGGAAAAGCCTTTGTGGCTTTTCTCATAGTTGTTTAAAAAACAGCAAGGGGTGTGTGCATTCCTGCTCGTTAGGACAAGAGATTCGCTTTGAATCGCTTCCCCATATGAGGGGAAATGCAAAGCTGATTGGCCAGGAACGGGCAGGGCTTGCTAACAGGGCAAGCACCCCCTGCTGCCATGTTGGATTTTTGCCTTAGCAAGCGATTGCTAAGGCAATAAAATGGGGTGGGTTTTGTGTGTTTTTTTCTTTCCTGTTAAATCGAAAAATTGCTATATTGCTCCAGCGCACCTTAGACAACATTTTTTTAAAAAGTTCAGCGGTAGCGAAGAACTAATGCAAGTAAATCCCTTGCAGTGTCTGGCATGTGAAGCTTATGGGGGCTTCTGAGACCAAAGGCAATGTTAAGACATGTAGTTGCTGCTGCGAAATGCCATTACTGCAAGGTACTCCATTCCCCCCCCCCAGGTATAGCTGGGCCCCAGGAGTTTTTTTGCCATTCCCCCCCCCCTCCTTCATAATACCACGAAACAGCTCGGATTGCCATTAGGATAAGTCGTCTTCTTCCTGCATTCTGCAAGGAGTATTTTGCCCTTTGTTAATCGTGACTTCCTGACTGTCGACGCAGCATGTCGTGAGGTTCGACTCTCCCCCGTCACTGTTCCAAAAACCTGGCCCTCCCATTTGGATCATAAGGTGAAACCCTGTGGTCAGCGGCAATCTGCCTCCCAAGGAAATTGCACAACCTCTTCCTAGCCTGTGCGTGCCTCTAATCTAAATAAGAGGGGATCCACACTAGAGAAATAATGCCGTTTGAAACTGGATGATTTGCCAGGGCTCCTTCCTATGGAATCCTGGGATTGGTAGTTTGGCGAGGCACCAGCACTCTTTGGCAGAGAAGGCAAAATACCTTGTAAAACTACAAATCCCAGGATTCCATAGGAAGGAACCATTCAAATAATCCCACTTCTCTCAGTCCCACCACCTTCACAGACAGGAGTTGGAGGAATGGTGAGAGATCCCTCTCCATGGCTGCTCCCAGACTGTGGAACTCCCTCCCACGAGAAGGCCTGGTTGGCTCCCTCCCTGCTCTCTTTTCCCCAGGGGGAGGTGAAGATGGTTTTACAGTTGGACCCTGTATCCACGGGGGATTGGTTCTGGGCCCCACTGTGAATAACAAAATCCGCAGATAATAGCAAACATCATTGAAAAGATGGGACTTCCGGTTTAAAATACCATAGAGTTGCCTTGGAGGACCTAAAAATGGCTAGAGAGGACACATTTTCTAGAAAGCCTCTATGGTATCTATGCTGAAACTGAAACTGGGGATAACTGAATCAGTGGCTAATGAGTCAGCGGATACGGGGTCCTACTGTATTTAGGCAGGCGTTTGAGAAGTGAATTTTAATGGGTGTGTGGCTTTTAATGTTGCATTTGTATTGATTTTACGTTTTTAATCTAGGTTGGGGAGGCATGGAGATGCACTATCCACAATGCTGCAGCTTTATTTGAGAACTCAAGCCAAACAAGTCTTGAAGAGAAATGACAACGCAGAAAGAATCACAACCCGGAAACATCACCCAAGGAGACCTTCTGCTGTGCTTTCTGCAACCGGACATATTTATCTCGGATTGGCCTTTTTAGTCATCAGCGTGCTTGCAGAAAGCGCAGGATGAGTCCTTCCTGAATCTTCGTTTACGAAGAAAAGCCAGATGAATCTTCATTTACAAAGAAAAGTCAGATGCACAGGCAGCAAGTAAAGGGAACATATGGTCTTAGATGTCTCTACACTAATGTACAGAGATGGGAAATAAGCAAGATGAACTCGAACTCCTAGCACTACAAAACAAATATGATATAATAGGCATTACTGAAACCTGGTGAGATGAGTCGCATGATTGGAATATAGGAATAGAGGGGTATAACCTTTATAAGAGAAACAGGCCAAACAGGAAAGGAGGAGGAATGGCATTATATGTCAGGGATATTTATACCACTGAAGAGCTCCATGACATCAATACTGGAAGCCTGGTGGAGAGTATCTGGATAAAAATAAAAGGGGAGGGAAACAACAGGGATGTTATTGTGGGACTCTACTACAGACCCCCAAGTCAGACAGAGGAATTGGATGATGCCTTTCTAGAACAGATTACCACACACGCAGAAAGGAGAGATGTAGTAGTGATGGGTGACTTCAACTATCCTGATATTTGCTGGCAATCTAACTCAACCAAAACTTCAAGGTCTAGCAAATTCCTTACTTGCCTGGAAGACAATTTCATGGTCCAAAAGGTGGAAGAGGCAACAAGGGGATCAGCTATTTTAGATCTGATCCTAACCAACAGGGATAACCTGGTTAATGGGGTGCAAGTGGTGGGATCCTTAGGTGAGAGTGATCATGTTCTCTTGGAGTTTATTTTACAATGGAAAGGAGAAGCCAGACATAGTCAGACACACATTCTTGACTTTAGGAGAGCTGATTTCAATAAAGTCAGGGAAATACTGGGGGTGATCCCATGGTCAGGAATACTAAAAGAGAAAGACCTCAAGACCGATGGGACTTTTTCAAAAGGGAGATACTGAAGGCACAATTTCAAAGAGTACCATTGAGGAAGAAAAATGGGAGGTGTCTCAAAAAACCAGGATGGATGACTAAAGAACTTTCAACAGAGATAAGTTTTAAACGGAACATGTATAGGAAATGGAAAAAGGGGGAAATCACCAAAGAGGAATTCAAACAGATAGCGAACACGTGTAGGAGTAAAGTCAGAAAAGTGCAGAATGAGCTCAGGCTTCCTAGAGAGGTTAAGAACAATAAAAAGGGGTTTTTTGGGGGGTATGTCTGCAGCAAAAGGAGGAAGAAGGAAATGGTAGGGCCACTACGCGGAGAAGATGGCAAAATGCTAACAGGGGACAGAAAAAAGGCAGAATTACTCAACACCTACTTTGCCTCAGTGTTTTCAGAAAAGGAAAAGGGGGACCAACCTGAGGATAAAGGAACAGAGGACACAATAGGGGAAATCCAGCACAGAATAAGCAAAGAGGTAGTACAGGAATACCTTCTTAATCTAAATGAATTTAAATCTCCAGGACCAGATGAACTACATCCAAGAGTATTAAAAGAGTTGGCAAATGTAATCTCAGAGCCATTGGCAATAATCTTTGAGAACTCCTGGAGAACAGGAGAAGTCCCAGCAGACTGGAGGAGGGTAAACGTTGTCCCCATTTTCAATAAGGGGAAAAAGGAGGATCCCAACAATTTTCGTCCAGTTAGTCTGACATCAATACCAGGGAAGATTTTAGAGCAGATCATTAAACAGAGAATCTGTGAACATTTAGAAGGCAATGCCATAATCACAAAAAGTCAACATGGGTTTCAGAGAAACAAGTCATGCCAGACTAATCTGATCTCTTTTTTTGATAAAATTACCAGCTTGGTAGATGAAGGGAACACTGTGGATATCGTATACCTTGATTTCAGTAAGGCCTTTGACAAGGTTCCCCATGACATTCTTGCAAACAAGCTTGTAAAATGTGGGCTAGACAAGTTAACTGTTCAATGGATTTGTAATTGGTTGACCGGTCAAACCCAAAGGGTGCTCAGCAGTGGCTCCTCTTCATCTTGGAAAGATGTGACCAGTGGGGTGCCACAGGGTTCTGTCCTGGGCCCAGTGCTATTCAACATCTTTATCAATGACTTAGATGAGGGAATTCGGGGCATACTTATCAAATTTGCAGATGACACCAAATTAGGAGTAGCTAATACCCTAGAGGACAGGATCAAAATTCAAAATGACCTGGATAGGCTAGAGAGCTGGGCCAAAGCTAACAAAATGAAATTCAACACGGAGAAATGTAAGGTACTGCACTTAGGGCGAACAAATGAAATGCATAGATATAGGACTGGGGAGACCTGGCTGAATGAGACTACATGCGAAAGGGATCTAGGAGTCCTAGTAGACCACAAGTTGAACATGAGTCAACAGTGTGATGCGGCAGCTAAAAAGGTCAATGCAATTTTGGGCTGCATCAATAGAAGTATAGTGTCTAGATCAAGGGAAGTAATAGTGCTGCTCTATTCTGCCTTGGTCAGGCCTCACCTAGAATACTGTGTCCAGTTCTGGGCACCACAATTCAAAAAGGATAAGGACAAACTGGAGCGTGTCCAAAGAAGGGCAACTAAAATGGTGAAAGGTCTGGAAATGTTGCCTTATGAGGAGAGACTTAGGGAGCTGGTTATGTTTAGCCTGGAAAAAAGACAGTTAAGAGGGGATATGATAGCCCTGTTAAAGTATTTGAAGTGGTGTCATGTTGAGGATGGAGCAGGCTTGTTTTCTGCTGCTCCAGAGACTGGAACATGGAGCAATGGATGCAAGCTTCAGGAACAGAGATTCCACCTCAACATTAGGAGGATCTTTTTGACAGTAAGAGCTGTTCAGCAGTGGAACACACTCCCTCGGAGCATGGTGGGTTCTCCTTCCTTGGAGGTCTTTAAACAGAGGCTGGATGGCCATCTGTCAGGGATGCTTTGATCGTGATTTCCTGCGTGGCAGGGGGTTGAACTGGATGGCCCTCGTGGTCTCTTCCAACTCTGCAATTCTATGATTCTATGAGATTTTTAATTATATGTGGAAATTAATTTAATGTTTTTTTTTAACAAAATGGTAAATTGTGATATTTTCGCTATTCGCTGGAATTTAGTTCCAGCATCCCCAGTGGATACCAAAATCCGTGAATACTCAAGTCCCATTACATGCAATAGCATAGCAACATGGTGTCTCTTATATAAGATGGCAACAGCAAGGTTTGCTTTTTGGATTATTTTTTTAAGAATATTTTCAAGCCGTGAATACTTAAATCCGTGAATGCCAAATCTGTGAATATGGAGGGACAACTGCATTTAAAAAAAAATTGTTGTAAGCCACCTTGAGTCCAGTCTTGGAAGAAAGTTGGGGTATCAATCTAATAAGTAAATACAAGTTGTCCCTTCATATTCGCTGGGATTTGGTTACAGGACCCCCCCTCTCCACTGTGGATACCCAAGTCCCATTATAGGTAATGGCATGGCAAAATAGTATCCCTTATATAAGGTGGCAATATCAAGGTTTGCTTTTTGGATTATTATTATTATTATATAGTATTCCCTTCATATTCACTGGGGTTTGGTTCCAAGACCCCCGTGGATATCCAAATCCGTGAATACTCAAGTCCCATGATATGCAATGGCATAGCAAGATAGTGTCCCTTATATGTATAAGGGACAATATCAAGGTTTGCTTTTGGGATTATTATTTTTTAAAGAATAGGTTCAAGCCGTGAATACTTAAACCCGTGGATACCAAATCCGTGGATACGGAGGGACAACCGCGTAATTGTTGCAAGCCGCCTTGAGTCTGGTCTTGGGAGAAAGGCGGGCTCTCACTCTAATCAGGAAAGACTTTGCCTTGGGTGTCTTCCCAGGCGCCTTCCACCTCCCAACACGGGCGGGGGGGCGGGGCTGCTGGGCCGGGGGCTGGCGGGCGTGGCCGGGGCGGGCCGCCCCTCCCTCCCTGGGCAGGTTGGTCTCTCCCGCCCCTCCCTCCCCTGGCTTGGCCATTGGCCGCGGCGCCTCCCCGCCTGGGCTTCAGAGCGCGCTGCGCCGGCGGCCGAGGCGGAGGCAGTGGAGTCGCTCTCCTGGCCGCGCTGAGGGGGAAGACGAGGAGGCAGCCGCGGCCAGGCTCGGTCAGGGCTTTCGCTCCTTCCTTCCTTCCCTCCCTCCTGGGGCTCGCTGGAGGCCGCCGGCGGGGAGGGAGGCGGCGGGGGCGGCGGGCCATGGCCCCGGCCCCGGGCGAGAGCGCTGCGCCGCGTCGGCGTCTGCTGGTGCTGCTGGCGGTGGCGGTGTGGGCTGGGCTGCCGTCGGGGGCGCGGGGCTTCGGCGAGGACGAGGAGCGCCGCTGCGACCCCATCCGCATCCCCATGTGCCAGAGCCTGGGCTACAACGTCACCAAGATGCCCAACCTGGTCGGGCACGACCTCCAGACCGACGCCGAGCTCCAGCTCACCACCTTCACCCCCCTCATCCAGTACGGCTGCTCCAGCCAGCTGCAGGTGGGAGAGCCCCCGGCCCCGCCCGAGAGAGCCCCCTGCCCGCCCGCCTGGCCCTCGCCTTGCAGCCCCCCCCCCGATAACAGGCCCTTTCCCTCGGCGCCCGGGCTGGAGGCGGAGGCTGCGGCTGGGAGGGCGCCCGCCTGGCCGGGCTTTGGGGAGGGAGCCCTTTGGGGCTGACCGGGGAGGAGGTCTCTCTCTCTGCGGGTAGGGTTGGAGGGCCCCGCTTCGGAGCAGGTTTCTTTCGCGAAGAGGGTCACTTCCATCCAGCCCGATGGGTTTCCACAGGAGTGTGAGTGTTCCATTCAGCCCGATGGGATTTAGTGTGAGTGTTGCATTCAGCCCGATGGGATTTAGTGTGAGTGTTCCATTCAGCCCGATGGGATTTAGTGTGAGGGTTCCATCCAGCCCGATGGGTTTCAACAGGAGTGTAAAAGTTCCATTCAGCCCGATGGGATTTAGTGTGAGTGTTGCGTTCAGCCCGATGGGATTTAGTGTGAGTGTTGCGTTCAGCCCGATGGGATTTAGTGTGAGTGTTGCGTTCAACCCGATGGGATTTAGTGTGAGTGTTCCATTCAGCCCGATGGGATTTAGTGTGAGGGTTCCATTCAGCCTGATGGCATTTAGTGTGAGTGTTCCATTCTGCCCGATGGGACTTAGTGTGAGTGTTCCATTCAGCCCGATGGGATTTAGTGTGAGGGTTCCATTCAGCCCGATGGGATTTAATGTGAGTGTTCCATTCAGCCCGATGGGATTTAATGTGAGTGTTCCATTCAGCCGATGGGATTCTATTTATTTATTCATTTATACCCCGTTCTTCAGCCACAAGGCTTTCAGATAGGCTTAGAAACTGTTTTTAAGCAATAGCAATTTACACATCTACACTGCGTTAAGCAGTTTCCAATGTGTGTTCGTGTGTTAGTGAGTGTTCCATTCAGCCCGATGGGTTGGTTTTAACAGGAGAGTAAGTGCCATTCAGCCCGATGGTTTTAAGTTGAGTGTAAAACTTCCATTCAGCCCGATGGGTTTTAGGATGAGTGAAAGTTTCATTCGGCCCAACGTGGGAGCCAACATTCAGGACGAGATTTTTTCAAGCGGTTTTTATTACTTTTTTTAATTATTTTTGGCTGTGCCTAGGTTTGGCTTTAAAACAATACAAAAGTTGAGGCTTCCACAGCCTAGATAGAGCTTGAGTCAGTGGTGAAAGGTGCAAGTCTAAGCCTGTTTACTCGCCCCTCGGAAATGTCATCCTTAGTCACTGTGTTGAGGACTGCAGCTTTTAGGAATTTTTTAAAAGGTGTATCGGGGCATGTGCAGAGAGCCTCCCCCCCCCGTTAACCAGCAATTAGCTTTTGAATACACCATGGGGAGGCTGAATGTTCCAGGCAAGGGTCTCCTTTCATGAATTAAATACTGGCTCAGGTTCAAGGTTGCTTGGGAATATTGCTCCCTCTGGACCTGAGAGTCCTCAGTTCTGGGAAAGCAGACTGTGACTTTGCCATGATAGTCAGGGTAAGCCTTCTGTACATGCTTCAGGGTACTTGTCTTGCCGTTTCACGCATGCTCTGGCAACCAAAGTGAATGCTGAAAATTAGGTTGTGCAGAGAACCCTGGACTCTCCACTCAGCGTGATCTCGGTGCCCTTGATGATCTTGCAATGCCCTGTAACCCAACCAGGCTGGCTGATTGCCAGCAGGGATGAAGAAACGGTGAGGCGTTGGAAATGTGGCCATGGGAGCTGAGGAGAACCTAATCCGCTTCTGGGTGTTTCCAGACAGAAGGCTTTGGGGGGATCAGGTGTGTCGGAGTCTCAGGCTGGCACATTCTGGAGAAAGAGAGAGAGAGAAAGAAGGAGGGAAACTGAGAGCACACACAAACACTCATACATACACTTCCTTTAATTCAGGCTGCAGATTTGGGGCCCAAATGACAATCAGCTCGCAGTTCTTTCTGGTTGCACTGTTTCATGCTGTTATGTCACTTCTTTTTAAAAAAAAAAATGTTTAGTTTCCTGCTTTTTATCTCTGTTCTTTTTCTCATGCCTCTCCCCACAAGGCTGTGCTGTGATGTCCCAGTTGTGAATCTCTTTCCCCCCACCCCTCAGCAGTGCCCTATTGGAATTGTGGACCCAGATCTGTATTTGGGAACTGACATTTAGCTGTTGTTGCTTTCACATATTCCCAACCTTTCTAAGTCCTGGCAGTTTCCGAAGGCAAACATGCAGAGTTCCATAGAATCTCAAGGGAGCAGGTTGCCCATAGCTCTCCAGCAACCAGCACTGCTATGACCTAGGTCTGTGCCCAGTTGTGGATACCTACACATCCAGAACATGAGATTGTTACATTTTTAAACTAAGTCACTTATCAGTGGAATGCACTGCCTTGGAGTGTGGTCCAGTCTCCTTCTTTGGAGGTTTTTAAAGAGAGGCTGAATGGCCATCTGTCAGATGTGCTTTGATTGTGTATTCCTGCATGGCAGGGGGTTGGACTGGATGGCCCTTGTGGTCTCTTCCAACATGATGATTCTATGATCCTTTTTTGACAGGTAGTGCCAAGGCAGAGTAATTGGGATGTATTCCCAAATGTGGCAGTTTTTCTATTGATAGGTCTCCCTGACAGCACAGCCATGCTTGCTGGGTGGATTCTGGGAGTTTTACTACCTAAAAGATAGGGCTCCCAACAGTATAGGTGTGTTTTCTGGGATTCTAGGAGCTATAGACGTTAAAAGATATATTTTCTGGCAGTTCAGACCATGAGGGCAGATTACTGCTTTGCCAATTAGGGGTATGTGGCTTCCCTAGAGAAATGTTCCCCTTCAACTCTGCAGCTCCCCCCACCCTCACCATGCCAAGTGAAAAGAGCAGTTTATACTCCAGATTCTCTGCCTTTTTGCCCAGCAATGCAGATGTTCAAAACACAGCACACATAGGTACCTTCATCACAGAAGGATAGACATATTTATTGCAAGACTACAGCATTCTGGTTAATGGGTAATGGTGATATTGTCACAGGCTGAGTGCTAATTTGGGTTGTATTTCACAAAATTTAAGCTCCTGCAGCCTGAATAACAATATGCTAAGGGTGTTTGTAAAGTATAAAGCAAGAATATTTATTTCACTGGAGTGGTAAATCCATTCCTGGTTTTAGTCCATACTTTCAAGGAGCTATTCTGGGTGCCAAGTCCCAACTCCCCAATAGGTCCCACGTCTTGGAGAGCTCCTTGAAAATTCAGACTAAAACGCAGAGCAGATTCACTGTCCCAGTGAAACAGGAGGTGTCAGTCATCACTGAGTCCTGTGGCAAAGCATTTCACTGTTCAGTGAAAGCTCGCTTTAGACATCTGCAATCTCCCTCCTTTGTAGAGTTTGATCTGTACACATTACACATACACTATCCCTCCATTTTAGGGGAGATGCTTACAGAAGTATCATCCCCTTAGAATCTCATGTTCCCCAGCGAGCCACAGTTCTATATTTTCTCCTGTTGTTGCAGTGACGATTGAGGGACAGAGCTTGGGGGGAAAGTTACCTTTTGGACAGCAAGTCCCATCATCCACCAAGCAACATGGCTGTGCTATCTAGGAATCCTGCCACTACAGGATGAGGGAGGGAAACAGCACAGTCTGCAAGCAGACTTAACTCTTGCTCTAGCTCTGCCTTGGTACTGCTTGGCACAGAAAAGCAGGGGGTAGTGGCTGACGTTCAGGAGACAGGAAAAGTACACGAAAATAGAAAGAACTTTAGCCAAAGGTCTCATGGCAACAGAAGGAGCCAGACCCTGGATTAATGTTGTTTTTATTTTTGGAGTGGGAAAGGTGGTTGCAAGTAGTGGGGATAGCATTCTGATATCTCATAGGTACTTTGGCTTTTTAAAAACATTATCCTCAATTCTTCCCTTCCAAATTAAAGAAAAGAATGGCAGGTGCAGTTTTAGGCGGGTAAGATTTCTACCCACTACCCCTCTTCCTGTATCTTCTTCTTGCCTTGTAAATTCTACCTCTACAAATTTTACTCTTTTTCCTGTTATAAGTGGTGGTGGTGTTTTCTTCAAAAAGCTGATCTGGAGAATGTAATGGTTTACTCAAGACTCCAAACTCAGGTGCTTAAAGTCTCTCTCTGGCTTTTCTTCAAAAATGATTCAGGAAGGACTCATCCCGCGCTTTCTGCAAGCGCACTGATGACTGAAAAGGCCAATCCGAGATAAACAAGTCCGGTTGCAGAAAGCACAGCAGAAGGTCTCCTTGGGTGATGTTTCCGGGTTGTGATTCTTTCTGTGTTGTCGTTTCTTAGTGTGAGCTGTCAAATAAGGCTGCAGCATTGTGGATAGTGCATCTCCAAGCCTCCCGATGTGAGGCCATGGCAGACCATTGTTGGTGATCAATTTGGCTGAGCCTGAGATGTTGTTTCAGGGTGCTTAAAGTAACAGTTCAAGAAATATGTATATGTGTTTAAACAGATTAATTGCTTACATTTATATCATGCCTTTCTTCCAAGGAGTTCAAAGGCATGTGCATAGAGTTCCCTACCTATTCTGTTCTATTATTACAACCCTGCAAGGGAGGTTAGGCTAAGAAAATATGTTATGTCACTTGCCCAAGGTCAGGTGAGCTTTGTGACAAGAGTGGAGATTTGAACCTTGAGCTCCCTATTTCCATTCTGACCACATCCTAATAAAGCCTAGAAAAAATATTTTTGTGAACTACCACCACTCCCAGAATCCCCCAGCCAGCACAGTGGGGGGATTTGGGGATTGGTAATTTTTTTTTTAAAGCAAACATTTCCAAACTCTTAAGTCGTATCTCTAGTTTATTTGTACATCACGTTTCCTACAATGCCTTGTGCTTAGAATGGTCTGCAAAAGTTAAACAAATACCTTAATGATACACGGATGATGATAAGGCACATTGTAATGTTTTTATTATTGCAACATTATGACTAGTTTGTTCAGCCTCAGGAAAGTAAAGCCAAAGAGCTAAGCAGATGCATGACAAAGAGCCACCCTGGAGTAAACTTTTCCACTGGGTGTGAATCTGCAGATAAGAACCAAGGCTGGTGCATCTACACAGTAGACATTATGCAGTTTGACCCCACTTTTAAGTGCTGTAGCGCCATTCTGTGGATTCCTGGGACTTGTAGTTTTAGTCTTCTCTGCCAAAGAGTGCTGGTGCCTCACAAAACTACAAATCCCAGGATTCTGTAGGTGGAGCCATGGCAGTTAAAGTGGCATCAAACTGCATTGTTTCTACAGTTTAGATGCACCCCACATTACAATAACTGTTCAGGCCAGTAGGGCTCGGCTATTCAAGAACAGTGTTCAAAAGATTGCATCTGCCTTGCCTTTCTTTCCCTTCCCTCCCTCCCAAGTTGAATTTGCACATGCAGTTGGCTTGACATGATGAACCCGAGTTGTTGAGGGTTTTTTTTTTTTAAGTTGCAGATTGGCAGGTTATCCTTGTCCAAGTGTATGTTCCTTCTGGCAGCTCAGGAATTTGGACTGCAGCTCACACCGGAGCTCATAAACAAAATGAGAAACAGCTATGTCTTAAGCATGCCAGTTATTTTCACACCAGTGGGGAGAGAATCTTCAGCTTTGCTTCTTAAAAGCAGGAAAACAGAATGTACTAAAGAAATAGGCAACCTAGCAGTTCCCAGGTTTAGAAGCTGGCCAGTAAATTCACTCTTAAAAAAAAAAAATAGCCCTGCAAATAAATTCAAACAAGTTAGTAGCCCACAAATATTTTTACTATCCCACCATAAGTAATTTGTGACCTGAAAAAATATTAATCTCTGAAACATCACTTCTTGTTCACCTAAAGAAGTTCTTTACTTACTTCTAGCATAGAAAGTGTGAGTTGTTTTTATTCCTGCTTGTCTTTCTTAAATG
The DNA here is from genome assembly GCA_030847615.1 of Gambelia wislizenii. NCBI lineage: Eukaryota > Metazoa > Chordata > Lepidosauria > Squamata > Crotaphytidae > Gambelia > Gambelia wislizenii. Next base: position 362,823,611 of record JAUMIR010000003.1, read on the forward strand.
TCTGCTGTTCTCTTGGGTGGTTTGCAGAAGAGACCAGCCTGTGACTTCTTTCTAGTTATAGGAAAGAGAGCTCAGCCTCCATTTGAGCAACTTGGCTTCAGATATGACTTTTGCTTTGTAACTCTTTGTATGGGTTTTGGCCACAGCCTCTCGACTTCAGTTCCTGTCTGTAAAATGGGAGCAGTAAGGCAGTAAGATTTATTTCTTCTTGGTGCAAAAGTTTCAGAACTTCAGAGAACTCCTTGCCACGTCTGACTTCCATGTGCTGACATTTTTCAAAACTAAAGCTGGGAGCCTTAATGTGTTAACTAAGGGAGCAAGCTCCATTGAACATAGTGGGACTTACTCTTGAGTAAACATGCCTAGGGTTGTACTATAAATCCAACATAGCAGGATCTATGTTTGTCTCAGAGCCCTTTAAAGTGCCTCACAGTCTTTTGGCATCAAGCGTGTGTCTATATCTCTCTGGCTCTTAGTTGATCCCAGTTGTTTCTGGTGCCAGCATAAAATTAATCAAGAACTGATCCAGGTTGAGTGTGCTGATCTTTGCGGTCAAGCACATTCTTCTTACAATCCGTTGAAAAACGGTCCTGTTAATATGTACATTCAGTGCAGTCAAGCAATATACTTTCCTTGGGTCCTACTATTTCAGGTTGCCTCATTGGCACTTGTCTTCTGGATCCTCCTGTTTTCAGACCCCTATGCACCCAGACAAAATTATTCCCTGCACACAGAGGAATAGCATGCTGAGAATAAGTCAGTCTAAACCAGGTTTGGGCAATGTGTGACCTTCCAGATGTCTGGCTGCAACTTCTACTGACCCTCGCCATTGGCCATGTTGGGTTTTTTTGGGGGGGGGGATTCATAGGAGTTGCAATCCAACAACATCTGATTGTGTTGATTCCATAACTGCAGCATTGAAACACCCACAGGAGGACAATTCAGATGTTCTCATCTGCAGCAAACAGTGTGTTTGTATCAAGGGAAGTAACAGTGGCACTCTGTTCTGCATTGGTCAGACCTCACTGGGAATACTGTGTCCAGTTCTGGGCACCACAATTCAGGAAGGATGTTGACAAGCTGGAACATGTCCAGAGGAGGGCAACCAAAATGGTGGGAGGTCTGGAAGCCAAGCCCTGTGAGGAGCAGCTTAGGGAGCTGGGTATATTTAGCCTGGAGAAAAGAAGGTGAAGAGGTCACATGATAGCCATGTTTAAATATTTGAAGGGATGTTGCATTGAGGATGGATCCAGCTTTTTCTGCTGCTGTAGAGACTAGTCCACGGAGCGATGGACTTAGCTTACAGCAAAAGAGATTCCATCTAAATTCCTTACAGAAAGAACTGTTAGCAGTGGAATGCGCTGCCTCAGAGTGTGGTGGAGTCTCCTTTTTTGGAGCTTTTTAAACAGGCTGCCTGACCATCTGTCAGGAATGCTTTGATTGTGTATTCCTGCATGGCAGAGGGCTGGACTAGATGGTCCTTGTGGTCTCTTGCAACTTTATGATTCTATGACTTACGGTGACCCCATGAAGTTCATAGGGTTTTCTTTGGCAAGGAATACTCAGAAGTAGTTTTGCCAGTTTCTTCCTCTAAAATACAACCGGCCCTCAAATTTCAAGGGGGTTAGAGTTGAAGCAGCCCCATGAAAGTGAAAAACCGCAAATATTGGCCTGCTATTTTCTTTATTGGAGAGAACACTTCTCTAGGCATTTGTAGGTCCTCCAGCACAATTCTATGGTCAACCTTTGGCAAAAGTTGATCATAGAATGACACTGGAGGACCTACAGGTGCCTAGAGAGAACATATTGATCAAATCTACAAATGTTTAATCCATAAATGTGGAGGAACGACTGTCTAGTCTACAACACCTCATATTCTTTGCCCGTCTCCCATCCAACTAGTAACCAGGGCTGACCCTGCTTAGCTTCTAAGATCAGATAGGATTTGGTGCCTTTAGGGGATTTAGGTCCCTTCAGCAAGTGGTACAGACTAAGAAAAACCTGTCCATTAGATTCTGTTGCATATCTAAACTGATTCTTGGTCAGTTAGGAAAGCTGACACCTTAAAGAACTGGGGATGATGGAAGCTCCCTATTGCATTTCTTACAGATTTAAACCAGGGACGGGACTGTTGTCCTTTTTTTGAAGAATTTCCCCTCTTGCACTGCATTTTCTATTCTGAGTTTCTGTTTTAAAAAATTGCTGTTATTCGTTCTTCAAGACCAAAGTCCTATTTTGTTTTGTAACCTACAGCGGTATGTCAGCTGAGGTTACAGTCCTGGCCAAAACTGCCCATGAGCAGAGGACAATACTTTTGCTAACCAAAACGTTATAAAAGAAAGTGTGCATGCTTTTGAGTTCTGCAAAAGTGTTCAGCATGCTAGCCTGAAGAAGAGTTCTGGGGAACTTGAAAACTTGCCCACTTTTCATGGTTGGTCCTGATAATAAGGATATTGCCTAACTGGATTCTGGGCTTTTTCTTTGTCAAGACCAGGGCAGCTGTTTTTGTTTTCACACATGCTCTCTCTTTCACACACACACACACAGAGAGAGAGAGAGAGAGAGAGAGAGAGAGAGAGAAGGCTTTGAAGACATTCCTGAATCATTTTATTCTAGATTTTTATGTAGCAGATACATGAGAGAATGTACTCCCGAGTTTTTATTTATTGTGTGCTGTTTTCAATAATGACTTGCAACCAAAGCTTGGGGAAGTTACTTTTTTGACTATATCTCCTGCGAGCATAATTAAAACGTAACTTTTCTAAGCTCCACTTACAACCCAAGGTAAGAGAGCATGGCATATGTATGTGATCTACTGATACCTTCTTGCCCTCTGTCTCTTCCAGTTTTTCCTCTGCTCAGTCTACGTTCCCATGTGCACAGAAAAGATTGACATCCCCATTGGACCCTGTGGCGGCATGTGTCTCTCTGTCAAAAGGCGATGTGAGCCCGTCCTGAAAGAATTTGGGTTCTCCTGGCCGGAAAGCTTGAACTGTAGCAAGTTCCCACCTCAGAATGACCACAACCACATGTGCATGGAAGGTCCAGGGGACGAAGAGGTGCCTCTCCACAACAAGCCCCCCCTCCATCCTGGGGAGGAGTGCCATAGCATCGGGTCTAATTCTGACCAATACATCTGGGTCAAACGGAGCCTGAACTGCGTGCTCAAGTGCGGCTATGACGCTGGCCTCTATAGCCGCTCAGCCAAGGCATTCACTGATATCTGGATGGCCGTCTGGGCTAGTCTCTGCTTCATTTCCACTGCCTTCACAGTCTTGACCTTTCTGATCGACTCCTCTCGCTTTTCCTACCCTGAGCGCCCCATTATATTTCTGAGCATGTGCTACAATATTTATAGCATTGCTTATATTGTCCGGTTGACTGTAGGCCGGGAAAGGATTTCCTGTGATTTTGAAGAGGCAGCAGAACCTGTCCTTATCCAAGAGGGCCTCAAGAACACAGGATGTGCTATAATTTTCTTGCTGATGTACTTTTTTGGGATGGCGAGCTCCATCTGGTGGGTGATCCTGACACTAACGTGGTTTCTGGCAGCTGGACTCAAATGGGGGCATGAGGCCATTGAAATGCACAGCTCCTATTTCCATATCGCAGCTTGGGCCATCCCGGCGGTGAAAACCATCGTTATCTTGATCATGCGGCTGGTCGATGCAGATGAGCTGACTGGACTTTGCTACGTTGGAAACCAGAACCTGGATGCACTGACGGGCTTTGTCGTGGCTCCCCTTTTCACCTATTTGGTGATCGGTACTCTTTTCATCGCAGCCGGCTTGGTGGCTTTATTTAAAATCCGATCCAACCTTCAGAAGGACGGGACCAAAACAGACAAGCTGGAGAGGCTCATGGTGAAAATCGGGGTCTTTTCGGTGCTCTACACTGTCCCAGCTACCTGTGTCATTGCTTGTTACTTTTATGAAATCTCCAATTGGACTATCTTCCGCTACTCGGCGGATGACTCCAACATGGCTGTGGAAATGCTCAAGATTTTCATGTGCCTGCTTGTGGGCATCACATCAGGCATGTGGATTTGGTCTGCCAAAACGCTGCATACCTGGCAGAAGTGCTCCAACAGGCTGGTGAACTCAGGGAGGGTAAAACGGGGGGAGAAAAGAGCCGATGGGTGGGTGAAGCCTGGGAAGGGAAATGAAACTGTGGTATGAACAAACCCCCCCACCAGTGGTCAGTCTCCGTTTCTCCTTTTTTTCCCTGCCAGTGTGAGAAAAGTTGGCTGCACAGAGCAGAAGTGGTTGATTTGCATGCTGGGGAAGGAACCATGCAGAATCTTGGCATTTCTGCAGAATTTGGGGATTGGTCGGGCAGAGAAGGCCCACGGTAAGGACTCGTGTGCTACAAAGAGTAGAGCAGAGCTTCTGAAAAAGAAACATGAAAGCCTACTATGGCTTCAGAAAGCTGTGAAAACAAACCTCAGCGCTCACTGGGACTTCTATCAGAAAGCAGTGTCCTTGAGTCTTGAGAAACTGTGGAACTTTGCACCATCCTCTAATAACACAAAATGTGCCTTCTGTCTTTCTCTCCTCTTATCCTTTCACAAATCACAGATTTAGCAATATCTCTTAAAGTAAACATAGGAAGGAATTCAGAGGGCAAACGTATCTGCCAGTGTAGGACACTCTTTTGTGAAGAGCAATGGCTGCCGCCTTCCAGGGAAACCTGTAACCCAGAGGCCTGCCATCCAGAAGGGGCAGAAACTTACGTTCAGAACTGGTTCCTGTATCATGGCAATATTTTTTATTAGGTTGGAATGTCACAAAGTGCTATGCAAGCAGTTGGATTCTACAGAGCTCTTCATCCAGCTAGATGGTAAATGAGGCAAGCAGGTTGCGGGGAAAAGACTGGCTGTTGTTGAAGCCACAGAGTCTGCTTTTAGTTATAAGGTGGAACGTGAGAGGCGGTAACAGATGTTCAAATTAGGCTCTGTGGGTGCTGTGCAGGTTTCTGGTCGTACCCGGGACTGTCTCTCGGACTGCTGGGTTCAAGAAACCAACAATTGCTGCTCCACTCTTTTTGAAAATATATGATCCAGTTCTGTGCCCATATTTAAGCAAAATGTTGTTATGATGTGCCTTCAAATCAATTCCAACTTATGGTGACTGTTTCCTTCTTAGCAAGATTTACTTAGAGGAGGTTTGCTATTGCCTTTATCTAAGGCTGAGAGAGAGTGACTTTGTCCAAGGTCACCCAGTGGGTTTTCTGTGGCTGAGTAGGGATTCAAACCCAGGTCTCCTGGACTCCTAGTCCAGCATTCAAGCCACCGCACCATGCTGGCTTGCAAACATACTGGCCTAAGTTCGATAGCTAGTCCCGACTAGGGTAGACCAATTGACTAAATTGCTGAATAGGAAGTCCACACTGAATAGGAAGTCCACAATGGGTAAATCCCATTGATTCAGTGCGTCTAGTCTCGTTGGGACTAGCAGTTAGATTTAGGTCATGGATTCATTCCATTGACATGGGGATGGGAATTGTGCAATGCAGTGTGTTGTTGAAGTGTAATGCCCAGCAGTCCATAGAATTAGCTGTGCTGGGTAGGACTGCTGGGAGTTGCAGTCCAACAATATCTGGAAGGCTGCATGGTTCTCACCCCTGATTTGGAAGGTGGAAAACACATGTAGAGAAAAGCTAGACAAATGTGCAAAGCCAGAGATAATTTTAGGCCTGGTACTAGTTTTTTAAGAAATCAAATTCAGTAACTTTACCTCATAGCTAGAAGCAATGTAGCCTCAAGCCTGCCATCTTCAGACTGTACAAAATCCTCTTCCTCCACCATCAGATCCCACTAAAATCCAGTTTCCTCCTGGTCAAATGCAAAGCCTGTATCACTGTATTGATAGGATATGGGGGCGTCAAACCTGAAAAAGTAAGCATAGGAACTCAGATAATTTGGACCAGGAGCAGGCAATGTCCCTATGTCAGAGGGTTCTATTGGACTCTTTTCAAGCCAATAGCAGGCTCACCTTACTGCCAAAATTGGACTGCAGCCACCAAGGCTCCTGCCTCCAAAACTCAGCAGCAACTATGGTGGATCTGTGGCACAGAACAGAGTGCCTGGAAAGGAAGGGAAGAAATAAAAGACTGTGTGCGTGTGTGTGTGTGTGTGTGTGTCAACAAACATTGGCAGCAGCCAACAGGGACAGAAAAAATGTCAAGGAGAAGACATATACAACCTGGCTTAGACTATAAAATCCTTAGCTTGAGAAAATACATGAGACCCAACTGCCCCCTTCCTTTGCTATGAGGAATCCGTGCTTTAAGGCAAGGATAGGCCACTGGGCTAAGTTCAGAGGGCATTTTCATCTTCCTCTGGCTGCGCTCTCTCTCCCTCTCTCTCTCTCTCCCTCCCTCCCTCCCCAACTGTCCCAATTTGACAGACAGTCCTGATTAATTCTCTGCATCCCATTTTCAGCTGCTTTTGAAATGTCCCAGCTTCTCTCCTCCCACTTCCTCCTTCGTCATCAGCTGACTTCAGTTGCTGCAAACTGAATTCAAAAGTGCAAAAGTAGTTTGCACTCAAGTCTGTGAAGGGAGAGAAAAGGAGTGGAGGGGACAGAATCTTGACCTTCCCAGGGAGCTCCGGCAAAAGCAAACTGCTGGAACCTCTCCTAGCTTGTGTGTTCTTCCACATTAAGAACATTTCCTATCTTGATTGGTTTTCAGCTGTGAAATGTTGGAGAATATCTGTTTCTATCTAAGTTTGCTTGAAGGGGAAGGTTTCATTGAGGAGACTGGACTGAAACCAATGTCCTCCTTGAATCTCTTTGACTCAGACTCTGAAATGGGTGGGTTGGCTCTAACAGCAAAGTAACTTAGATGGCGGTTCCTGTTGAAATCATTAGAACAAGTTAGTCCTCATTCAGCTCCCATTGCTTCCCATGGGAGCTCACTTTAGTTCCTTTTGTTCAGATCCAGCCTCCGCTACTTTAAAGTCATTGGCTCTGTAGCTGGGCTGTCATGTGCTGCTTTGTAACCAGGTCTAGCACGCAGAGCCCCTGGTGTGGGTTTTCAGTTGCGTAGGGTGAAACTGGGCCGCATAGGCCTTGTTTGAGGAGGTCTGGTAAACTGAGCTATGTATGTAAGATAGGGCTGCCAACAAAAGTAAACGCCTGCAAGGTTGAATTAATTATAAGGCTAGATTCCTAACTCCGCTGACGACAGAGTTATCCATGCACTTATGCAGCCATGTATTTGCTTTCCAGAAGTTCAGTACTTTGATAAACTGCTTCTTTTAACCTCACTGAGTACTAATCTGCCACCTTCTGAACAGCTGTGTGGTACAGCCCTGGATGGGCTGTACCATTTCAAACTGCAAAGGGGAGATTAACTGTTGAAATGCCACTTTACATGATTAAGAACCCCAAATGCACCGACATGTAGAGAACCAGCACACTGGGAGTGCTTCTCCTTGGTCTAGTTGTCTGTGTGCAGATATATGTTAAAAAACAAACAAAACACATGGGGCCTTCAACATGTAACTCCTCATCTCCTGTCTCCAGAACCTGCATGTAGAAAACTTAGCACATCAGGGAGTGTATCTCCTTTTGCTAGTTTTCTGTGTGCAAGGATGCTTTTTTTAAAAAGATGTGGGGCATTTGACATGTAATTCCTCAACTTCTTCCTTAAGAAATACAACCATAACTGAGCAGTAGCATGCTGCTAGCCTGAATGTGCCAATCAGCTTTTGAGAGCTACAGTTTTATAGCCAACTATGGCATGCAAGCAGTACATTTCCCTGCTGATTTTAATGGGATTTGTGTGGTGTCCCCCCCATAAATCTCACGGGCCCTGTTGTGCTGCTCTTTCTTTCAGTGAAGCTCTGCTTAAGAGTGTAAAATTCCTCTTTGATTGCACTGGTCCTTATCTTATCAGAAGAGGCAAAAAAAGAAAGAAAAGAAATTGAAACCTGACTTTAGTTTAAAAGGTTTAACAGCCCGATCTCAATTTATCTCTTCCCACTTCTTCCCAGTTCCCTGAATTGTTAGCCTTTCCCCCAGCCTTGATAGGTGATTCTGCTATTTTCCAGACTCCTCCCCCACTACATTGTGTGGTATCCTTCAGTCTGGATGTTTAAGAAATTCCCCCTTTTTTATTTTTATAGTCCTCCTTCCATTTTCAGCATGAGGCTAATGAGGAAAAGTGAATGGAGGGTCATTTTTGACAATTGGCTTATTCAGAGCCTGTTTTGTTTTTTTAAAGAAAAAAATTCTCCCCCCCCCTTCATCTCCCCACCCCCACCCCCTTCAAGTAAGCTAATCTGGCTTTCCCTGGAGACCCATTGCATTAAGCAATTAAGGCTTAATATATTTCACTCTGTGTGATTGCATCTGTGTTGACGCCAGTCTGGGCCCAACTGAAATGTTACGTTCTTTGGCAGCTTTGCATTCACGCAGATCAGTTGCATAATTTGTGTGTCAATTACAATTAGAAGGACATTCCCCAGCCATGAGATAGGCCTTACAGTTGATTCCCCTCCCATCAAAATGAGAGTGCTTTTCTTGCTTTTATCAGTCTAAGAATGCAATTGTTGGTGGGGGGTTGTCTTTAGCCAAAGTGGGATCATTGTCTCCTCCCTTTACCATTTTTTTTAAGGATGGCGGGGGAAGTACTTGATGAGTAATGCTATTTGAAAAGTAAAATGGCAAAGTTTGGAGGGGCACCTGGCAATCATGGCCAGTGTGTGATGGTTGTCAACTTCTCAGTTGGCTGTAGCATCCAAGGAGGAAATGTAAGGCATTTTAGATGTTTATTTTTAAAATGGGATTTTAATTGTGACCTTTTTAACTGTGCCTGGTCAGTTTGGGAAGGGGCTACCTGATTGCCTTACATTGGTCATAAGCCTGTGGGTGTCACACCCTTGTGTAAATTGCCTTATGCATGTGGTTGCACTTTTTGAGTCCGTGTTATCGATATATTCAGTTCATGGTTGCATAAGCAGAGTGCAACTCCTTTGTCACTATTGTGTGCCTCCATGTTGTTTCTGACCTGTGGCAACCCTAAGGTAAACCTATCACGGTTTTTTCCTGGCAAAGTTTGTTCATAGGGGGGTTGCCATTGCCTTCCTCTGAGGGTGAGAGACTGTGACTTGTCCAAGGCCATCCAGTGGGCTTCCATGGCTGAGCAGGAATTCGAACTCTGGTCTCCCAGTGTCCTAGTCCAACATGCAAACCACTAAACCATGCTGGCTCTCTTCTCTTTCACGTGAGCCTAAATCCTGTTCTTAGCCACTGAATATATTGGATTTACCTGTGTGTTGACTCACCATTGAACAGTTGATTGAATGAGTCTATTCTAGTTGGGACTGAATCCGCAGGATTCCAGCTGTGCAGCTGCACATTCTTGGATGGCATAGAACTATTTGTTAGTGCCCTCAATGTACCGCTTTCTTCACTGGGATTGCAGAAACATTCTGCCTTCCCCATTGCACAATGGGACAATAAGCAGGCATGTAACTGGTTTGCTCAATGTACATATTCAACAGGAGGGTGGCATACTGCAACCACAGTGTCATATTGTGAGTGTAGATTTATACTATGCAAACATAATGTAGGATCACAACCACTATATCTGTATGCCTTGAGTTCAAATTTGCTAGGGTATGTGCAAATTGTAGCAGGTGTGTGCTTGTATCTCCCCCACATGTGTGGGTAGGTGCCTTCAAGTCCCCTATCAACTTTTGGTGGCCTCACAAATTTCATAGGGTTTTCTTAGGAAAGGCACACCCCTTATTGATCTTCTGCACAGAACTTGTTAACACTCACAGGTATACCTCAGTTAATGCAGTAGATGTGTTCCTGGGCATTACTACTTTAACAGAAACTTTGACACCAGGGGCAGAAATAACATGGAAAGAACAAGGATAGATTCCTGCAAAAAGAAGTGCAATTCAACATGTTGGTAGTATAAGCTTTTGTAGACTTAAGGTGCTTAAAGGTCAAAGACCTAGCCATTTTAGTATGGAATATCAGTATGCATAGGATCCCTTTGCATACTGATATTCCAGACTAAAATGGCTATGTCTTTGAATAACAAAAACATTCTGATCCTTTTAGAGAATGTTTGAAAGCTTTTTCCAAAATGCATCCAGGAAGGATGGTTTTTGTTCTTTCACCAGTCTCCAGTTTTCTTATGATTTCCATTTTTATTTTTTTTTTATTTAGGTATTTATACCCCGCTCTTCAGTCACAAAGGCTATCAGAGCGGCTTACAAACTGTTTTTAAGCAATAGCAATTTACACATCTACACTGCATTAAGCAGTTTCCAATGTGTGTTAGCTAATTGCCCCCACAACTTACAGATCGAGGTTTGTTTGTTTTTTAATGGTGGGTGTAGCTGGTGAGGCAAGCTTATCTTCTCTCCTTTTTTCCAGCAGCATGGGGAGGCAGTCCTTACAACTGGGTTTGGCTCCTTCTTCAGCTCCAGACAGGCAGGCAATAATCCAATAGAATAACAATACTAGCATCCATGGGAGGAGAGCCAAGCCAGCTTTCCCCTGTTCTTTCCTGCCTCAAAGGTGAAGGACAGGCTTGGAAGAACATCACAGGAAGGATGGCTAACCGTTGCTCTGACATGTCCTCTGAGGAGGATTCAGGGGTTACGGAGGCTCTGCCACTTCTAGGGCAGATGGCTGAGAGGTTGCTGCCAGTCCTCTCTGGAGGTTCCTTGGCAGTGTCCCTGGAGGCTGTAGAAGTGGCGATGGACCATGACGGGGCCTCTTTTTCTGAGAAGGACTACGCTGGTGCAATCGATGACACGTCTGGTGCAGCGTCCATTACTGCTGGCGCACGGGTGAGTCCTGCTTCCCTCTCCCCGCTCATTTTGGACAGGCACAAACTCCTACCCCAGCTGGATAGCTTTGGTAGCCTGACAAGCTGCAGTGGCAGGCCAACAGATCCAGGTGGAAGGGACTGACTTGCTAGGCCTCAATCTAGAGGCTGTGGGATCTTCCCACGAAAAGCAACGTCCAGGGGGTGGAGCTGCACCATTTCCTTCATTGTCTGTGGCTGCTGCCCAGGCTTGTGAGGGAAAAAAGAGAAAGAGAACTGCCTTGGCTTCTCTACACTGGGGCAGGGAGTTAGGGATACTTCCATTCCCTAGGATAGAACAGATCCTCCACCTAAAAAAATTGAAAAAGAGCACCCATCTTCTGTCATTATTTCATGGGAAGATCAGGACTTGGAGGTCTCTGTTGAGGCTTCTGACGAGGAGGAAGGAGAGTTGCCATCAGAGGAATGTGACTTGATGACTGATCAGGTCTCACCCAGGTCCTTTGATGTCAGTGCCTTTCAGATATTGTCACACAAGGCCTCTTTGTGACCGCCCCTGAGTCTGAACCTCAGAACAAAGGGGTACGTGAATTGAGATCCAAGGGCAAATTGGACCATTGTATTATTCCCTTTCCTGAGATGTTTTCTAAGGTTCTGGAAGGCGAATGGCTACATCCTGGGGCTGCTCGTCCATCTCCAGCGGTGGCCAAGTCATTTTATACATTACCTACAGAGGCTATGAATAAGTTAAAATTGGCCCCCATTGACACGCCTGTTGCAGTTTTGGTCTCAGACTCTCTTTTTCCTTATGATGGTGACAATCTTAAAAGCCCTGAGGATAAGAAAGTGAAGTTGTTTTTTTGCAAGGCACATGAAGCATCTATTAGAGTTGCTGCATGTCACCAATTATGGCTTAAAAACTGGACTGCAGATAGCAAGGCTAAATCTAACCTTATTAGTTGCCCCTTAAGTGATCCAAACTTTTTGGCAACACGTTATATGTTGTTTTGATTGAGACTAAAGACAAAAAGAAGGCACTTCCATTCCTTCCAAAGAAGGAGGATAAAAAATATTTTCAGCTTGGGGGCCAGACTTTTTGGGGGGCAATGAGCCACTTTAATCAGAGGGATTTCAGATCCTATAGGCAAAACTAGAATTCTCGCAAACAGCCTACTAAAGATTTGTCCTACCTTCTCCAAAGCTGGTAATTCCCAAACCAGCAAACAAGGGAGTAAGACAGGGCAGTTTCTTTGACTGCAGGCTTCTACCTGTGGGTAGTCGGCCGACCCATTTTGCTCATATCTGGGAGACTACATTCTTAAATGCCTGGGATATCAGGACAGTACTGTCACTTCCACCTCCAATGTTCATCCAATCTTGTCAGACAATTGTGTAGAAAAGCAGTCCCTCATGCGTCAGGCTATAGACCACCTGTTACAAATTCAAGCGATAGAACCAATGCCAACCTTGGAGAAATTCTTGGGGTTTTATTCCCTTCTGTTATTAGTTCCAAAGAAAAACAAGGATTGGAGAGTCACTCTCAACCTTCGCAGGGTCAATTGCTGGGTCGCCAAGCGCAAGTTCCACATGGAGACTCTTCAGACGATTCTAGAGAGTATGAAGGAGGGGGATTTTTTAGCCTCTTTGGATTTACAGGAAGCCTGTCTACATATCCAGATCCACCCTGCCCACAGGTGGTTTCTCCAGTTTGCTTATCAACAGGACCATTACCCCTTTGGTTTATCTGCCTCCCATGGTGTTTACCAACATTCTGATAGCCTTGGTATCTCATCTCAGATTACAAGGAGTTCATGTCCACCCATATCTGGACAACCTGTTAATACAGGTGTCATCACTCCAAAAGGCAACAATGTTCAGACTACCATCCAGTGTCTGGATTCCCATGGGTTCATGATCAACAGGGACAAGAGTCACCTGGAACCATTCCAACAATTACAACACTTAGGGAACATCATAGATACAGTCAGGTATTGCATCTTTCTCCCCGACAATCAGAGAACGAAGTTACAAGACTTGGTCAGGGAGGTTTTGAGCCAAGAGGAATCATCCCTCATGTCTCTAGCCAAATTATTGGGCATTATCATAGCTTGATTAGACTCGGTCCCTTGGGCCAGATGCCATCAGAGAAAACTGCAATGGGCTCTCCTACCCTTTCAAGATCAGATTGCTCAGAAAAGGCAGTTACAGGTTGTCTTTCACTCCAAGTCAAGGAATCTCTGTGGTGCTGGCTGTTGGATGTTCTTTTGGATGAAATGCCGATTTGAGATCCCAGAAGAAGTAGTGTGTGGGGGGGGGAACACTGCAGATCTCACCTGGTCTCAGGTGGAAAGGGACCACAGTATCAATTTTCTTGAACTTCGAGCAGTTTGCTTAGCCCTGCTCAACTTCGGAGCTGGACTGCAGAACCAGCATTTGTTAGTCCGGATGGACAACATAGCCACAAAAGCCCACATCAACAGATGGGGGGGAACCTGGTCCCGCCCCCTCATGAGTGAGATGCTCAAACTTTTCCAGTGGTTGGAGTGTCATCTGTACTCTTTAAGAGCAGAGTACTTGAAGGGAGTCCTAAACTGTCGAGCAGACTGGCTGAGCAGGCAGACTCTGGATCCAGGGGAGTGGAGCCTACATTCGTTAAGTGTTTCAGATGATTGTCCAGAGATTCGGCCTACTATGGGTGGACTGCTTTGCCTCACCCAACAATCGCAATCTTCCTCATTTTGTATCCAGATTCTGGACAAAGGGGGTATTAGCTTTCGAGGCACTCACAATTGTGTGGCCTTGAATTTTGTGCTATGCCTTTCCTCCAATGAATCTGTTATCGAGAGTACTCAGAAAAATCAGGATGGACTGAGCAGAGGTGATTCTCATTGCTTCCAAGTGGCCACACTGCCCGTAGTTTCCCGATCTGATAAACGTTCAGATTCAGGACAGCTGGCCTCTTCCTTTGTGACCAGATCTCCTTCAAAACCTTTATCATCCAGATCCAAGCTGGTTATAACTCCATGCTTGGAGGCTGGGAGGAAGAGACTGGGTGTAGCTGATTATGATGAGGATAGGATTAAAACCACTTTAGTGGCCAGGATACCTTCTACCATTTGTTTGTACAAGTTGCAGGGCATTTTGTTGGTGGTGTTGAGCCATGAGACTTTGTCCTCAAAGGGTTTCGGTTGGTACAGTCTTAGCCTTCTTATAACCAGGGCTTAATAAAGGTCTTAGTGCCAACACTCTTAAGAGAGCTTTATCTCCCTAACGAGTACTCAAAATAAATCTTTAGCATGCCACCCTCATGTTTGTAGTTTTTTTGAAGGGAATTTTTAAAGCCACCTACTGTGCATTGGTTTCCTTCGTGGAATTTGAACATAGTTCTGCGAGCTCTTGTCAGGGCTCCTTTTGTGCCATTACAGTCCATAGATTTGAAATTTCTGACTTATAAGGTAGTCTTTTTGGCGGCAATTACCACTGCACGTTGCATCTCCAAACTGGGAGCTCTGTCAGGGAGGAATTATGTATTTTTCATAAGGACTCGGTGGTTCTTTGTTTAGAGCCTTCATTTATTCATTTATTCTGAAAGATAATTTGATTTTTTATAGGGCTCAGGAGTTGGTCCTACCTTCTTTTTGTCCTAATCCCTCAGACATTAGGGGACAAAATTGGCATAGGTTGGATGTGCGGAGGGCACTGAAGTTTTATTTGGATAGGACTAAGGAGTTCTGGAAATCTGATTCTCTATTTGTTTCCTTTGCTGAATCGTCTTAAGGGGGAAAAGTTTTCTCCTTCTTCCATTGCATGATGGTTGCACCTCTGTATTGAAGCAGTGTGTGTGCATAGTTCTTTGACTGTCTCGGGGGGAAATCAGTCTCATTCTATTCAGAGTGCAGCTACGCATGTGGCACCTTCTACGTCAGTATCTTTGGGTGAGATTTGTAAGGCAACTACATGGTCTCCCCCCCCCCTTATCCTTTATTAGACATTATCGTATTGATAAGTTCGCTTCAGCAGATGTAGCCTTTGGTCGCCAGGTGCTGCAGCAAGTGGTGAAGAGGACTTGGTCCAGGAGTTCTCCACCCTAGGAGGGACCAATTTGGTAGGTCCCAGTTTTAAGGACTACCTCCCCACACTGCTGGAAAACAGAACATTGGTACTTACCATGAAGGTTCCTTTTCAGCAGCTGTGGGGAGGGAGTCCATCTCTCCCTTTTTGTTTTTGGTGTTCTTGTTAATGTTTTCTGGAGCTTGGTGTGTCATCTCTGGGAAAGGCTGGCTTGCCTCTCCTCCCTAGGATGCCAACATTGTTATTATATTGGATTATTGCCCTGCCTGTCTGGAGCTGGAAGAGGAGCCAAACCCAGTCTTAAGGACTCCCTCCCCACAGCTGCTTAAAAAGAACCTTGTTCCGTTCTCTGTTTTGCGGTTCACGCATTTTTAGTAAGGGATTCTGGGAGCATCTGCTGTTTACCTTGCCTGTTGTAGGTGGGCACACACAGCCACAGTAAGATGGTCTAGAGTAGAATCCCATTCTTTCCCATCTTAGGCTTTATAGCATCATTTGCTGCAGCATGCTGCTGTAACCTGTTTCTGAAAGTTTGTGTTTCTTTAGCTGTCCTTCACCATCCTCCCAGTGCCAATGCTGCTAAAAACACTTCCAGCTGTACAGGAAGGAAAGGGCAAAAGTAAAAAGGATTAGTAAAAAGGAGCTTCTTTTTCAGAGGCATTGGTAACTGAGGTATGCCTGTACGTTTTTTTTTTAATAGTGGCCAGGGTGGCTGAAGCATTCTGGGAGCTGCAGTCCAAAAGTGTAACCTTTCCAAGCTTTCCTTTTGTATATAGTTATGCAGAGGTGGCCCACGTTTCAGGCAGGGAAGGGGTGGGAAATTTGTGGCCCTCCAGATTTTGCTGGGCCCCATGTCCATGAACCCCTATCATGAGCTATGCTGATTAAGACTGATGGGAAATACAGTCCAGCAACATCTGGAGAGCCACAGATTTCTCACCCCTGATGGATGGGAAAGAATCCTCCCAGTACCTGTGGAAAACTCAGCCACTTAACATCATTGTTCCCAGTTCCTGCGTATATTACCAGTGCAAAGGTGGAAGGGTTGAAAGCTACTTCATATAATTTTTTCCAGTCTGTTTTGCACCAGTGCCCAACTGTTTAATGTGAGGCACCTCCCTGCTCTGATCACATGCTGTCAATGCTAGTTTGACTTGCCATAGTCAAAGGATGAGTTGCAGCCTTTCACTTTTTCCTTTTTAGAGAACATTCAAGTGCTGTACCTCTTTTGAGTCCTCTTCCTGGCTGCCACATCTGTACGGTACATATGAAGAGACTATGGCAATGTTCGCCCTTTAAAGATGCCAAATGTAGGGGTTTGCAATATTCTGCTAGAGTTCCTTTTTTCCTTTCCCCAGCTCAACGGCAGCGCCAGAGTTTCTGCAACAACGCTACAGAATCTCAAAAGCCCCCAGGGCTCTCCTATTGGCAGCAGTTTCCACAGAGATAGCCATGTTAGTCGGTCACAGCACAAATAGGAAATGGTGGGGTGGTAGGAAAGAGGAACCTAATAGCACTTTTGATACTAACTGGTGTATTTCAGCATGAGCTTTCATGGCTCTTGGTCAACTTCTTCAGGTGCCCTGATGGAGTACAATATTACAACCAAGGTATTTACCAGCAGTGAGGGGCACTGTGGTGGAATTCATTCTGTGTTACCTTGTTTCCAGGATCAAGGGGGATTTTCTGCCTGTCCCCACTGCAGAAACTATAGGATCACTTTGACAGTTGAAGACATTGAGGGGATGATGATGTACAAATATGCACATTTACCTCTTGGCATGTTTTCAGGAAAACAGGAAGAAGGGTCAATTCACACAGCTATTCTGTGCCTAGTTGCTGTCTCTATTTTTCCTGCCTTGTTTGAGCCATACTTGTGACAAACGCTTGCACAGCAGTTTGGTTTGCTGTCATTCAGCCTATTTTTTTAGACTACCTGTCCATGATAAATAACACTGAGTTTAGGTCAGAGCAGCTATAGTATATTTGAAAATGGAGCCCGGTGGCAGAGTGAAATGGTTCCATCTGTGGAATAACTGCATGGTCTAGCAAAACTATGATGGCATTGCTTTTATGTTACACGTGGCATTATCCAGAAATAATGTCCCCTGCTCTTGACTTTGGGGGCCAATTTCAATGTGAGTATGTTTGTGTGTGTTGCACCAGATAATCTGTGTCACATTTAAAATATCAATGTGAGTGTGTGTGTGTGTTGCAGCAGATAATCTGTGTCACATTTAAAATATCTTTTCCATCTCTGAGCCTGATTTCCATGTAGCATTCTTTAGCCCAGTAGACTGCCACACCAGATTCCAAGTAGATCTGTCTGAGTGCACAAGATACCAACTATCTGAATCAGCCATCTCTGTGATGCTTAGGGATGATGGAAGTTGCAGTCTTAACACATCTGGAAAGCACCAGGCTGATCTAGAGACAATTTTCTAGAAGCATTCTAGAAATGACATAAGCCATCCCTGCTGAAACCAGTGCACTCCATATGGATTGAATTACAATTCCCACCACCCCTAAGCAGCATAGGTAATGGAGACCATTGGATCAGGAAAGGCTATGGCAAGGAACTGTGTGGGTGCCCCCTTTGCCTTTAAAATAGTGAGAATGCTTGCTTGCAATAGCAGCTGGTGGCTTCCATGCCGTTGGAGCCAAGAATCCGCTCCTGGTTTCAATCTGCATTTTAAAGGAGTTTTCCAAGCTGCAGAACCCTTTCTGCAAAATAGGTTCGGCATCTAATATAGCTGAACCTATGACATTATAGCACCTAGAGCTGCTGTGAAGTTCAGACTAAAACCCAGGGCAAATTCACTGACTCACCTTGTTGAATTGAATGTCACCACTGGTTATTTCTTGAATTCAACTGAATAGCTTTGAATAGTGCCTGATTCGAAGTGGTGGACAGTACCATTTTAGACTACAAGTGGGAGAACCGGCATTGAATGCTCACTCCCATAGAACAACATCTCCTTAGAAATTTCCAAGGCAAAGGAGAGAGGATTTAGAGGCCAATTCACTCCTTGTGCTGGTTCTCTGTTCTAGTTTTCACAGGATTGTTCTGGGTTCTGAACCCCTTCCTGCACTCTGAAGTGATACAATCTATTGGGTTACTGTAGTTTTAGCATGCTACCACATTGTTTTGGTGGATATTTAAGCCACACCTTATGCTGTACAGTTGGAAAGAACCTGATCAGACAAGACTTTTTGAGTTAAGAAACATGTTGCCCTAAATGCTCAGGAGACTTAAGGACCCTCCAAATATCAATATTAATTTGGGAAATTAATATACTCAATTTGGCATGTTGAGAGGAGGCAACAGATAGCAGTTATGTATATTGATAATCAGGAGGAGATGTTAAGCTAGATAGTATAATAATTGGTCTTTATTTGAGAAAACAATAATAATGTTCACACACACACTCAGGCTTCAAGCATTCACACAAGGCTAGTGAATAAAGTACGAAGTATTGGGATAGAGGAGGGAGGTTGTTTAGGGGTTATACTGTACCAATCAGAGGAGTTGCGTTCGCAGAGGAAACCAGCAGAGTGGGGGTCCTGAAGCAGGAACGGTTACACAGATGGGTGTAGTGTCTACAGGAAGAGGATCCATGTGCACTTGAGTGAAGTCTTGGAAGGCTTTATATACTCAATAATTTCCTTCAGGGGATGGAATTTAGAGTGAAAGACAATGTTTCTTGGAGATTCTCAAGGTGAAACAATGGGCACTCCGGATATGCTAATGATCCTGAATGTGTGGATACTTGAACAGAGGAAGCAACCTCCTTTGTATGGGTGAAGGTAAAAGGTATAAAGCCTCTTTACAGACTTGAGTATCTCAGCTTAGGCTGATGGGATTAGCCAGATGTTCAGGCAAGAAGTTGCCTTGCAAAAATTATCTTTCTTTGGACTTTGGGCTGGTCCCTCCTTAAGTGCATACCTGATTGAGTCTGAATGCTAGTCTTTGGGATTCCTGGTTTTTGGAATTTCCCATTTTTAATGGCCACACTGCATAGAAGGCCACATTTGGCCAAATTATTAAATATTACCAATTAATACAGATACGGAGCAGGGGGTGTCAGGGTAAATAATACATGGGTGGTTCTGTGTCCAAGGTGAAGTTACACTGACTTGAGCACCTTCACTCTCATTGTTTTTCTTCCTTTACAAACTTTGCATCCATCCTTGAGTGATTCTCACCAGTTCTCGGCTTTTCCATAGGACTACAAAAGTAATTGTTTTAACTCTGCAAGTTTCTTAAAACTATCTGACACGTAGGTACATACTCATGTTACTTGTGCTAAGGTTGGTATTGCTGATCTCCGTTACTGTGCCCCCTCCCCCAAAAAACTTCTTAAGGTAAATGGACACTGCTTTTCCCTCTTCATTGATTGTACAGAAGAGTTATCTACGTCTATTGTAAATTTCTAATTTATCATTGTACAAAAACAAAACTTTGCTATTTAATTTTTGTATCAAAATAAATTTTTGTTTTATTAAAGTGTCTCCCATGGCAGTGGGTTCTTTTCCACCATAATTTTTATTAAAAGGAGAGAAAATTAGGATGTATTGGATGTTCAGATTACTTTTCCATGGATCCAGGATGGGGAATATGTGCCCTTCAGATGACATTGAACTCTAACTCTCATCATCCCTAGCCAACCTGGCCAATGGTGAGGGATGATGGGAATGCTGTCATTCCCATTTCCTATCATACAATCTTTATTTTATTTTATTTTATTTATATACTGCCTTTTTCCCAGAGTGGGGCCCAAGGTGGCTCACAAATGAAGTCAGTTAAAACCTAACAATTAAAATCATCTCATTTAAAACCATATAAAATTACTAGCTGGACCCAGCATACCCTACACCATTACCCCCCCCCAAAAAAAACTCCCAGTAGACCTCACGCCTGGGTCCTGTTGCAGTGGCAGCTTCCTGCCGCCGCCGCCAGTTAACTGCCTGGGTTCTGTTGCAGCAGTGTCCCACCACCGCCATCACCAGTTGACTGCCTGGATCTTGTTGCAGCAGGAATAGAAATGATATTACTGTGTAGACTTAAATCATATGTGGGAATTGTACAGCCCTGAGACACTGATGAACTGGACAGTCTGCAGTCTTAGTAACTACAGTATAGCCAACACTGTAGCACATTGTTAGGTCGCACTAGTCTCCTCCTTTGGAGGTTTTTAAACGGGCTGGATGGCCATCTGTTGGTAATGCTATGATTGGGTATTCCTGCAGGGCAGGGGGTTGCACTAATAGGCCCTTGTGGTCTCTTCCAACTCTATGATTTTCCATTCTCTTCCGCTGAGGCTGAAAGAGTATGACATGCCCAAGGTCAGCCAGTAGGTTTCAGTGGCTGAGCAACGATTTGCAGCCTGGTCTCCCAGAGTCCACTCAAACTACTATACCACACTGGGTTTCCCCAATGTAGTTTGGCTGGGATGTAGGTATGCATGGTTGAAGTGAGTATACCTTTAAAATATCCATGCATCTGTTCTCTGCCAAAATCCCATAGGCTACAAGCTTGTGTGTTACATTTATACCAGGCATCGAGAAAGTGACTGATTGATTGTGTGAGGCTCTGGGATCTCATTTTGTGGCTCACAAACTCCCCTTCATTGCTGTGTGCCTTCAAGTCGTTTTTGACTTACGGTGATCCTGTCATGGGTTTTCTTGGTAAGAATTATTCAGAGGTTTTCCTTTGTCTTCCTCTGAGGCTGAGTGAATGTGACTTGCCTAAGGTTACCCAGTTTGTTTCCATGGCAGAATGAGAATTTGAACTCTGGTCTGGAGTTCTAGTCCAACACCCAAATCACTTCACCATGCTGGCTCTAAGCCCACCTAGATTCCTGAAATATTTAAAGGAATTGGGCCCAAAATGGCTGGAAAATGCATAAACTGCTACAAAAATGTGTCATGTGTCATGATAATCCTTATGGAATACATTGCCTTGGAGTGTGGTGGAGTCCCCTTTGGATGGTCCTTGTGGTCTCTTCCAACTCTATGATTCTATAAGCAGAATTTGCCCTCCAGAATATTTTGCCTTAATTCAATGCAAACTACTTTTGCACTTTAAATGCAGTTCACAGCAGTTGAAGTTAGTCAAGATGAAGAGACAAGTATGAGGAGGAGATAGTAACTGGGACATTTTACATACAGCTGAAAGGTGGAACAACAAAGGATTAATCTGCATATTCCCTGCCAAAATCAGAACTGTTGGAGGGGATGGAATCTGGCCTTTGATTAACAGAGTTTAACCTGGGCTGGTTTCTTTTCACTTAGAGGGACCATTTATGCCATTTGGCACTTAACGCCAAAGCGGAGATGTGACTGTGTTGAACTAATGCCTGCTAAGGGAGACCCTGGCCTTCTTTTATTTACATTAGCCTTTAGCTAATTTCCTGCCTGCTACTCCCATTTCCTGGAGTTTAAGGAAAAGATACGTCCTTCCTGAAACTTAATTTGAAAATCTGCTCTTTTTTTAATTAATGTTGCTAAATAGAGCAGGACATGCCGTGGTTTTGAAGAATTCATTGTTGTGGGTTAATATTGCACATTTATTTTGCCTTGAGGAAGACCTCTCGTGCTCAAAAGTCTCCATGTCTTTCACAGTAGAAGTTGGCCTGACAGTGTCCAGCTCTTTTCTTACTTTCCAGAATAGGAGTTGTGTGGGCATCAGCAGAGGGCAGGGAAAGGGATGCACAGTTGAAGGCTGTGATCCAGAGACCCTGTTGAAATGTCAGGATGACCCCCACCCCACCCCAATTCTGGAAACCATGCCATATGAGGAGTGGCTTAGGCAGCTGGGTATGTTTAGCCTGGAGAAGAGGAGGTTAAGAGGTGACATGAGAGCTATGTTTAAATATTTGAAGGGATATCATACTGAGTATGGAGCAAGCTTGTATTCTGCTGCTCCAGAGACTAGGACATGGAGCAATGGACTCAAACTAGAGGAAAAGAGATACCACCTAAACATTAGGAAGAACTTCCTGACAGTAAGAACTGTTTGGCAGTGGAATGGGCTGCCTCGGAGTGTGGTGGAGTTTCCATCTTTGGAGGTTTTTTGGATGGCCATCTGTCAGGCATGCTTTGATTGTCTGTTTCTGTATGGCAGAGGGTTGAACTGGATGGCTCTTGTGATCTCTTCCGACACTATGATTCTATGCAATACAATGCAATTCAATTGTCCTAACAAGTGAGGGTATGCATTTCCTTTGGGTTTTTTATAAAAAAAAACTCAGGGAAATGTCCCGGAGGCTTCTGCCATGGACTTTCCCCAACTTTTGCACCCCCTCCCTCTGAAAAGGCTGCGGGATCCCATTTGGACACATGGGATTTCTTGTGGATTTTAAGAGGGTTTTTTTGTTTTTTGTTTTTGTTTTTGTTTTTTTACCATCTAGACTATCTCTTAGTAGTTGATCTAGGATCTCATCTCAGATCAATGCCAGAATTATTGTTGCTATTTTAACAACACACATCCCACATGTTTATCAAGAATATACAGAACAATATACAATGTTTTTAAAATAAAATAGATCCATAAAAAACAGTGTAAGACAATGTTAAAAGCAAACAGTTCTAAAAACAAGCAACCAAACTAAGGGCAGGATGAAGCAGGAAATCCTTCTGCCAATGTCTAGAGATGAAGAGGGGAGAAGCTTTCTGTATGCCTCCACATGGAGACTGTTCCATAGTTATATGGTCCACCACTAAAAAGGATCTATCTTGGGCACTTACCACTCTGATCTCACACAGAATGTGAAGTTACTTCTTCGATTACAACACCCAGAGTTCTCCAGTAGCCACATTGGCTGGCAATTCTGGGAATTGGAGTCCAAAATGTAACTTTTCCAAATTTTGTTCTCATATCAGGGCATGAGCTAAGTCAAAAGCCTTGGATGATGATCTTACACATGGGCAGGTTCAGGTATTCCTAGACTTACTGCAGATACACAAAACCACGTATAATAGCAAACCGCCATAGAATACCATAGAATTTCACTGGAGGACCTAGAAAATGCTTAGAGGGGATGCCTATCTAGGCATCTGGCACAACTCTATGGTCAACGTCCAGCAGAAGTTGACCATAGAGTCATGCTGGAGGACCTCCTGATGCCTAGAGAGGCCACCTGCAGCACAATTCTGTGGTCCTCCTGATACCTAGACAGACCTCCCCCCTCCAAGCCACAGGTAAGTGAAACCCCACGTACTGACCCTGCAGAAATGGGGAGTGACCTGTATAGCCTGTATTAATTATAAAATGCATAATTAGCTACCGAGATAGTTCACACTTTTGATTGAGGAGCCTCAAGTGATGAGATACCTACTAGTTGCACATTCATTCAGAAACCTGATTTGATTCTAGTAAGATGGGTAGCAGCGACCAAACAGCTAGCTAAAATGAGCCATTGAATATTTTCCTGGATTCCCTCAAGGGCTTAAAATTCCTTAACAGCCTTGGCTGGGGGGGAGGGGAATACATGTGGAGCACAGCTTGGAAATACTACTTTTGGATCACAAAGCTCAGAATCCCCCAGCCAGTATGACCATACTGACTGGAGGACTTGGGGTCTTGTAGCCCCAAAAAGAAACTCACTTTTCCAGGCTCTGACATACATCGGAACATCTGCTTCTTGGTGTTTGATTTTATGGACACAGAATGCAAAAGGAGTGCCCTCTAGTGGCAGGCCCCTGTGTAGCTTCTTTTTAGAGTAGCATCACTTTAATCAGTGATCTTCAATCAGACAACTTTAGCCACTGCTGGTTATGACCTATAATGCCCCATGGGGTTCAGGCCCAGGCTATCTGGCAGACTGCATCTCCCAGTATGAGCCTGCCTTGAGCCTGAGAGCATCAGGAAAGGTCCTTCTCTCACCCCACCCATGTCACAAGCAGGGTTGGTGCGGACACAAAAGAGGACCTTCTCAGTGGCTGCCCCTGGACTCTGGAACTCCCTTCCCAGGGAGGACAGAATGGCCCTCTCCCTGCAGTCCTTCCATCACCAGGCAAAGACCTTTTTATTCTGGCAGGCTTGTAAAACAGAACATTTTAAAAAGAATGGGCTGAGGGTGCTGTACTGTTTTCAATCCACAAACACCTGGACAACTTCAACAGGAAAGAAGAAATCTTAAAAGTAATCAAAGTCTGGCTCCCAGTTTTGAAATAAAATAGAATTAAAACTCAACACTTACAAAGGAATTCCACCCAGGGACATGGGGATTCCCAGCAGCTAATGGCCCTATCAACCAACTATCAGCCAAACAGACACTAACAAGCCTTGCATTTCTATACCCGGAAACTAACCATTCAATTACACAGATGTACATATACTCCCCTACAGGGGTTCACAGCTATAAACCCCAGACACACTCCTACCCAATCATTCTCTGAAGATGCCAGCCACAGATGCAGGCGAATCTTCGTTTGCGAACAAATTAAATTTTAAACATCATGTTTAGCTATCAAATCTCTTCCGGCAGGTCATTCCATAGCCTAGGGGTGGCCAACGAAAAGGTCCTCTGGGTGACAGTTGCCAGTCTAGTCCTGGCTGGTTGAAGTAAATGCCCCCCAGAGGATCTGAGTGTATGAGGCAGATTGAAAACCCTGTGATAGGTTTGCCTTGGGGTCACCATAAGTCAGAAATGACTTGAAAGCACACAGCAATTAGTAACATTGTTACCTCAAAATGACAAGTTTACAGTAATCATAGTTACTTGTAACAAGCTCTGTAGGAACTCCCCACCATCACATCAAACATGGGGGAGATTCTGGATCCAGCCATCTTGCTGAAGCTAAGGAGGCTCAGGTTGGATCAATGCTGGGATGAGAACTGACCTAGGAACTCCATATATACCATGCTGTTTTCTATGAAGGAAGAATAGTGGGGTAAACAGGGCCTAAATAAAACCCAAGGATTGTCTTAATGGTCAAAATAATCCTCATGGAATTTGCTGGCAATCCTACCTGTCCTAATGGCATTCCACATTGGATTGCAGTACTCAGAAGGAGGGGGGCCAAATCCACTGTAAACTCCACTGGGAAAGCCTTTACAGCATTCCCCATATTTTTAAAAAAGCTCCGTTCATTGCATCTGTGGCTGGCATTCAGAGAATGCCAGCCACAGATGCAGGCGAAATGTCAGAAAGAAACTATTCCAGAACATGGCTTCACAGCCCAGGGAAAAAACCCAAGGGAAATCTATAGAGAAGAGGAAAAATTATTGGACAAATAAAAGAAATGACTTGGTGGGATAGGTAGGGATTTTGGATCGAGAAAGTTAAGGGTGAAAAGGGGTACAAAGAGGTGAGAGAAACTATAAAAAAGATATTACATATCATGTATAATGGATATTAAAACATCTTTATAGCTATTGGAGGGGCTTGAGGGGGGCAAGAGGGGGGAGAAAATATTTTGTTAGAATAAGCAACAAGTTTTAAGTGTGTTTACTATATAGATGTATATGCCTGCTCACCAGGCATACCTCGCCCAGCCAACTTGCCATGTAAGAAAAGCAGCTTCCGGTCTCACATGTAGTAAACTTCAACAAAAACTCCGAGACATGCAGAAAATATAGCAGAAAAGACACAATGCTGTGCAGGTCTGGGGGATTCTAGAGGATTTTATGAAGCCCTTAAGGCAGTGTTTGGACCTACTTATCAGGTCCAAAGCTCCTTATACAATACAGATGGTCAAACATTAATTACTGATAAAGCCTCCATCCTGAATTGATGGGCTGAACACTTTCAAAGTCTCTTTAGTGCCAGCCAAGTAGTCCAAGGCTCAGCTATCCAACATATGATACAAAAACTGATAAAAAATGAATTGGACATAGCTCCCACTTTGGAAGAGACCCTTAAGGCCATACAGCAGATGAAAAACAGCAACGCAGCTGGGATTGATGGATTCCCACCTGAAGTTTGGAAACACGGAGGTCATGTACTCCATGATAAATTCCACGAACTCCTTGTGAATTGCTGGGAAAAGGGGGAACTGCCATCAGATCTCTGAGATGCAGTCATCATCACCCTGTACAAGAAAAAAGGAGCAAAATCTGATTGCTCAAACTATCGAGGCATAACACTGCTCTCTATTGCTGGAAAAATCCTTGCAAGGATACTCCTGAACAGATTAGTTCCTGCCATTGCAGAAGAACTTCTTCCTGAAAGCCAATGTGGCTTCAGAGCCAACAGGAGTACTACAGATATGGGATTTGCCCTTAGACAACTGCAAGAGAAATGTAGAGAGCAGAACAAGGGTCTCTATGTAACATTTGTCGACCTCACCAAAGCCTTCGACACAGTGAGTAGGAAACGTCTGTGGCAGATCCTGGAAAGGCTAGGATGTCCCCCCAAATTCCTTAAAATGATTATCTTGCTACTCGAGGGACAGCGTGGTCAAGTCAGATATGGCGATGCTCTTTCAGAGCCCTTTCTAATAACTAATGGAGTGAAGCAAGGTTGTGTTCTTGCGCCAACTTTATTTACAATCTTCTTCAGCATGATGCTCCAAAGGGCTACGGCAGAGCTCGAAGAAGACGACGGCATCTATATACATTACTGTACTGATGGTAGCTTGTTTAACTTAAGCTGTCTGAGGGCTCGCACTAAGACTCTAAACTATCTAGTCCGTGAGCTGCTCTTCGCTGATGCTGATGCCCTTGTTGCCCACACAGAAGCAGCTCTGCAGCGCCTAACATCCTGCTTCGCAACAGCTGCAGAGCTGTTTGGGCTGGAAATCAACCTGAAGAAAACGGAAGTTCTTTACCAGCCTGAACCACAGGACGAACACCACCATCCCCACATTGCCATTGGCAACTCTGTGCTTAAGTCCGTTCAGCAGTTCACCTACCTGGGAAGCATCATCTCCTCAGATGCCAAGATTGACAAAGAGATCGATTACAGAATAGCAAAGGCACATAGCGTATTTGGAAGACTTTACAAAAGAGTCTGGAGTAATCAATGTCGTGAAGCCAACTCAATAGCTGATAAGGAGCCCGGCTCAGCAACAACCCAGTTGAAAAGCACAGTACCTGGTGTTGTCAGTAGCAGTCCTACAGAGTCAGAAGTACACGCAGAGAGAGAGTGCAGAACGAAGAGGCGGTCCAAGGTCAAAAGGGTTCCGGCAGGTGGGTCAACGAAGGCAGTCCAAGGTCAAGATATCCAAAGTCTCAAAATAGCAAGGTTCCAGAAGGGTCACAGGCAGAGGCTTCCTCCAGGTAACACAGACTGCTTGCAACAAGGAACTCAGCATCCCACAGCTGCTTATGTTGGCCCAGCCCCCACTCCCAGCTGCGGGGTGATTGATGACCTTCTGTCTCTTAATCTCTGAGAACAACGAAGCCACGCCTTCTCTGCTCTCCTTTGACTAAAGGTAGGTACTTGCTCTTCTACTTCTTGCTCTTGCTCCACTATGTCTCCCAGGCTTGGACCCTGTGCTGGGGGAGGGCTAGGCTGCTGAGCCCTGGGCTCTTCAGGGCTAGACTCAGACTCAGCCAGCTCTTCTGCCACTGGCTCAGCCTCCTTGCCTTCTGAGTCCTCAGAGTCCTGTCTGACCATGACATCATTCCCCCCCCATTATCCTCCCCCGCACCCGAAGGAGGACAAGGCCGGTCTGGGAAGCGGTGGTGAAATGCCCGAACCAGGCGGGGGGCATGTACATCAGAGGCATCTTCCCAGGAGCGGTCCTCTGGCCCGTAGCCAGCCCAGTCAACCAGATACTGAAGGCGGCCCTGACAGCGACGAGAGTCCAAGATCTGGGCCACCTCAATTTCCTGTTCATCATCCACCAAAACTGGATCGGGCGGGGGTGCAGGACCAGCGTCAGGACGAATCCCTGAAGCTGGAAGCAATAGGGAATGATGGAAGACAGGGTGGATCCGCCATGTCCGTGGAAGCTGGAGCCGAAAAGCCACGGGATTCACCTGGGCCACGATCTTGTAGGGCCCTGCAAATCGAGCATCCAACTTCTGACACGGCCACTGGAGCGGGAGATGGCGCGTGGACAGCCAGACCGAATCCCCCACTTGCAAAGGAGGACCCTCCTGCCGACGACGATCCGCGCCCCGCTTATACGCCTCCTTGGCCACCTCAAGCTGTTCCTGTAGCAAGGACTGAGCAGCCTGGAGTTCCTGGAGCCACTGGTCTGCTGCAGGGACCGCCGAGCCAGGGGCCACCACTGGAAATCCCCGTGGATGGTAGCCGCCGGTGGCAAAGAAGGGCGTCTGCTGGGTGGAGGCATGCACAGAGTTGTTGTAGGCGAACTCGGCCAACGGCACAGGTCGACCCAGTTCTCCTGGCGGTAACTGGAGTAACAGCGGAGGTACTGCTCCAGTGTCCCATTCGTGCGTTCTGACTGGCCATCGGACTCAGGATGGTGCACTGAGGACAGGTGAGGCGCGATGTCCAGGAGCCGCATCAGACTAGTCCAGAACTGGGCTGTAAACTGGGCTCCTCGATCAGAGACTACTCCCTCAGGAAGGCCATGGAGCCGGAAGATGTGCTGTACAAACATCCGGGCCGTCTCCTTCGCTGTGGGGAGGCCAATGCAAGGCATGAAGTGAGCCATCTTGGAGAACAAGTCCACCACCACCCAAATGGTGGTACAGCCTGCAGAAGGGGGCAGGTCCGTGATAAAGTCCATCGAGATGAGTTTCCAGGGCCCCGAAGGTGTCGGCAGAGGCAGCAGTAAGCCCGCAGGTCGCCCCGGATGATCCTTAGCACGGCGACACACAGGGCAAGTATCCACATACTGGGCCACCTCCGCACGGACCCAAGGCCACCAAAACTCCCGGGTGAGGAGGTGCAGGGTCTTGCAAAATCCAAAGTGCCCCACCGTTTTGGCATCTTGGCACTACCGTAGGACCGCATCCCGACATGGGCCTGCTGGTATATACAGATGGCCCCGGTGGTAGAGCAGGCTGTCTCGGAACTCAAAAGGAGAGGCATCCACCTCCGCCGAATGCTGGGTCACGAACGGGTCCTGGCTCTGGAGGTCACGAATATGGTCCAGCAGTGTAGCTTCCCTTGGAGCAGCAGCAAAATTCTCTGGGCGCAGAATGGTGGTCCGAATCTCCCCCTCTGGTTCCGTGGCGTACTCTGGCTTACGGGAGAGAGCATCAGCCTGCCGATTCTGGGCCCAAGGAACATACTGGAGCTGGAAATTGAAGCGCCCAAAAAACAGGGACCACCGCTTCTGCCTCTGGGACAACTTCCGGGCCGTCTGGAGATGCTCCAAGTACCTGTGGTCGGTGTGGACCCGGATGGGATGAGATGCTCCCTCCAACAGATGCCGCCACGTGTCAAAGGCGGCCTTAATTGCCAACAGCTCTTTCTCCCAGATGGTGTAATTGCGTTCAGGAGGAGACAGCTGACGGGAATAAAAGGCGCAAGGCAACAGGCGACCCTCAGGCCCCGAGGGCTGAAGCAGCACAGCCCCAATCGCCACGTCCGAGGCATCTGCCTCCATTACAAAAGGTGTCCGTGGATCAGGGTGCTGCAGGATTGGGGGCCGACGTGAACTTCTCCTTTAGGACCTCAAATGACTTCTGGGCTGCGGGTGTCCATTGAAAGCAGGTCTTCCCCCGCAGCAGTTGGGAAAGAGGGCTCGCCAGGGCTGCATAATCCGTGATGAATTTCCTGTAGAAGTTGGCAAACCCCAGGAACCGCTGGACATCCTTCCGGCAGCGAGGAGTTTGCCATGATAACACCGCCTCCACCTTGGAGTTGTCCATGGCCACCCCCTGAGCGGAGACTCGGTAGCCCAGGAAGTCCACCTCCCGGAGGTCGAAGGCACACTTTTCCAGTTTGGCATAGAGGCGGTGTTCCCGAAGACGCTGAAGGACGGCCTGAACATGGGCATCATGGGCAGCCTGGCTGGGAGAATAAATCAAAAAGTCATCCAGGTAGATGATCACAAAGCGATCCAGATAGTCCCGGAAGACATAATTGACGAAGTGCTGGAAGACGGCTGGGGCATTACAGAAGCCAAAGGGCATGACGGTGTACTCATAATGTCCATACCTCATCTGGAAGGCCGTCTTCCACTCGTCCCTGGCCCTGATCCTCACCAAGTTGTAGGCCCCTCTGAGGTCCAACTTAGTGAAGACCTTGGCATGGCGGAGCCATTCCAGCAGTTTGGGGATCAGCGGCAAGGGGTACCGGTTCCTGATGGTGATCCGGTTAAGGGCACGGTAGTCATTGCAGAGACGTAACTCCCCACACTTTTTCCGCACAAACAACACAGGGGCGCCTGCAGGAGACTTTGAAGGGCGGATAAACCCCTTCTTGAGGTTCTTTTCCAAGAAATCCCTCAGAGCTGCCAGCTCAGGCTCTGGGAGGGAGTAGAGGCGTCCCACTGGGATTGGGGCCCCAGGTATTAAATCAATCACACAGTCATACGGTCTGTGCGGCGGGAGCCGATCCGCCTTCTTCTTGTCAAAGACATCGGCGAAATCCCGGTATTTCTCGGGCAGCATCACTGAGCACTCCTGGGCATCGGTTGCCATGGCCGCCGGGATCCGCTCCGGCCAACAGTGCTCCTGGCAAAACTCAGAGGCGAACAGAACCTCCCGCCGGGTCCACAAGATGTGTGGATCATGCTTGGAGAGCCAGGGCATTCCTAGGACCAAAGGGAAGTGAGGCACCTCAGCCAACAGGAACTGGATCTCCTCGACGTGGCCCTGGATCTCCAAGTGAAGCAACAGGGTCTTGTGAGTTACAGGACCGGACCGCAGGAGCCGCCCATCAATAGTCTCTAGGCTCAGCTAGGGCCTCCAGTGGTATCTGATGACTGGTGGCAAATCCTAAATCCATGAAATTGTTGGAGGCTCCCGAGTCTATCATGGCTCCCAGGGGGACAAGCTCCATGGAAGGCAGTCTAAGGTTAGCCGCCACCAACAACGGGTCTTTGCTGCGGGTCATGCTGGGGTTAACAGGTTCCGAGGACATTCCCAGGTGGTGAACCTGCTCTACACCTGGGGACTGCCCGTTTCCCAGCAACGGTGCTCGGTGTCCCTTGGCTCGGCACTTTCTGGCAAAATGCCCTGAGAGGCCACAGTACAGGCAGAGCCCCTCTCTCCTCCTTCGTTCCTTCTCAGCCGCAGTGAGCCACGGCCGAGCCCCTCCCAGCTGCATTGGTTCTTCTGCAGATGGGGCAGCCATAGGGGAAGTTGTTGGTGTCTGGGGTGCAATCACTGGGGAAGAGGGCGGGTTGGAACGCCTGGCCTGCCTGCGAGCTGAGAGGCGGCAGTCTATGCGTGTTGCCTGGGTTATCAAGGCAGTTAAGGTGTCTGGAGGCTCTGAGCGGGCCAGCTCATCCAAAATGGGGTCTGCCAACCCCCAGCGAAACTGGGCCTGCAAGGCACTCTGGTTCCAGGTCAGGTCCTGGGCTATGAGATGGAAGGTGGTGGCATATTCAGCCACAGAGCCTTTGCCTTGCTGGAGGGTCTTAATCCGGTGCTCAGCAGTTTCAGTCTTTACAGGATCACCCCAGGTAGCTCTCGTTTCCTGCAGGAAATCCTGCAAGCTGTTAAGGACTGGACTATCCTCATTCAGATAGGGAGTAGCCCATTTACTTGCAGGACCAGCTAACAGACTGATAATGAAAGCCACTTTGTGAGTGTCCGTGGGGAAATCAGCCCCTCTGATTTTAAAGTGCAGCTTGCAGTTTGCTATAAAACTGTCCAATAATGCTCTCTCACCAGAAAACTTTTCAGGTAAAGCAATGATAGATTTCCCCCATGTCTGGGGTGGGGGTTGGTTCTGGAGTGCAGCCAAGCCTTGAGTTAATTGTGCCAGCTGGGCTGCTAATTGCTGGTTTTGGGATAACAGTTCCTGAATCACAGCAGACTCGGCCATCTTATCAGCTTAATTAAGGGGTTGCAAGCAGTTCTGTCGTGAAGCCAACTCAATAGCTGATAAGGAGCCCGGCTCGGCAACAACCCAGTTGAAAAGCACAGTACCTGGTGTTGTCAGTAGCAGTCCTACAGAGTCAGAAGTACACGCAGAGAGAGAGAGTGCAGAACGAAGAGGCGGTCCAAGGTCAAAAGGGTTCCGGCAGGTGGGTCAACGAAGGCAGTCCAAGGTCAAGATATCCAAAGTCTCAAAATAGCAAGGTTCCAGAAGGGTCACAGGCAGAGGCTTCCTCCAGGTAACACAGACTGCTTGCAACAAGGAACTCAGCATCCCACAGCTGCTTATGTTGGCCCAGCTCCCACTCCCAGCTGCGGGGTGATTGATGACCTTCTGTCTCTTAATCTCTGAGAACGACGAAGCCACGCCTTCTCTGCTCTCCTTTGGCTAAAGGTAGGTACCTGCTCTTCTACCTCTTGCTCTTGCTCCACTATGTCTCCCAGGCTTGGACCCTGTGCTGGGGGAGGGCTAGGCTGCTGAGCCCTGGGCTCTTCAGGGCTAGACTCAGACTCAGCCAGCTCTTCTGCCACTGGCTCACCCTCCTCGCCTTCTGAGTCCTCAGAGTCCTGGCTGACCATGACAATAAAGACCTGAGGCGAAGCACAAAAATCAGTGTGTATAGAGCCATTGTACTGTCTATTCTCCTTTATGGGTCTGAAACATGGGTCACCTATCGCCACCACTTACGACTCCTCGTACGCTTCCATCAGCGCTGTTTACGCACAATCCTAAATATACACTGGACTGACTATGTGACGAATGTTGCTGTCCTGGAGCAAGCAGGGATCACCAGCATTGAGGCCATGATATTGAGAACACAGCTGCGCTGGGCAGGGCATGTGTCTAGGATGGAGGGCCATCGCCTCCCCAAAATAGTACTCTACGGTGAACTCACCATGGGTCAGCGTAAGAGGGGCGCTCCAAAAAAGCGATACAAGGACTCCCTGAAACAACATTTCAGGCTCAGCCAAATTGATCACCAACAATGTCATCAGACAGATGACTGAAGTAAATCAGTTGATCGTAAAGAATAAAGTAGGTTGATATCTATTGCTTGACAATCCACCGCTATTAGCCAGATGCGTTTCGACCATGGGTCTTCATCAGTGGCTGATGTATTTACTAGAACTTCCTTATCAAAGATAAACCATACAATATATAGGAACAAATAATCCACCAGTTTTCTCCTGATTTCCCACAAATTTACCACCTCACTGACACTGGAAGCCCTTCTCTGCCTCTGTTCTGCATTCCTTAAGCTAGAATGCTTCCCTCAGTTGCCACAAAGGATGCCCACACTCTCCAATGCTTCACAGGTGAAAAAACTGGGACACGCATGGTCAAGCCATAACAGAGTTTGGTCAAGATGGCAAAAGTTGTTGATGAGGAAGAACACAAGCCAGAATAGGCTGCAGCAGCTTGCTTTTGCCTGAGCCTCCAGGGAAGGGCAAAAGTCTGTCTCCTGCCACTACCACCTGCCCGTTGAGTTAATTAAGTGCTTTTGCATTTTGAACTCCCAATTGTAGCAACTGAAGCAAACTGAGGAGAAAGGGGGAAGTGGGAGGAAGAGGAGAAAACCGGGGGCATATTAAGAACAGCTCAAAAAGTGGGGTGACAGAGGATTAATTGGAACTGACCCTGCAAAACCGAGAGACTTGGAGGGTATGATATTTTCCCATTGCCAGCATAGAGGAAAGTAGATAAACTGCCAGTTTGGTTTTAGAAGACTATCAGACGGGTTAAATATGGCGTTATAACGACACCAGGAGATTGCTAAAGGGCTTCGCTTTCAGACGATGTCATTCCCTTGTCGTCATGCTCCCGTTCTGCTGCCGTTCCGCCAGTGCTGCTTTTTATTCATGGGCTAAGCCGTGAATGGCTCCCCCATTCCATTTCTGTGATGGAATTGATAGCTTGTGAAAAAGTGCCCCGTTATGCTGGCGCGATGAGAGCATCAATGGGAAGTCCATATCAGAACACTTCTGGGTGAGATCAGGACATCCAGGTAAGTGACACACTGTTTTGTACCCTCCCCAGGTTACTTGTAATTTTTAAA
The DNA here is from genome assembly GCA_030847615.1 of Gambelia wislizenii. Taxonomy (NCBI): domain Eukaryota; kingdom Metazoa; phylum Chordata; class Lepidosauria; order Squamata; family Crotaphytidae; genus Gambelia; species Gambelia wislizenii. Next base: position 362,857,454 of record JAUMIR010000003.1, read on the forward strand.
GTATGTTTAGGTGCTTAGTTTAACATTTTAAAGTGTATTTTGCTTTTTACTTTTGAATTTCCCACGCTCTTGTCTTCTTGCGAGAGCAGCTGGGATGTCAAACCAGGAAGTGAAAGGAGCTCAGTTTGAGCTCCATTCATTCCTGGTCTGCCTCTGCTGAGGCAACGTCATGCAAAAAAGGTAGTTCTGAATTTTTTTTCTTTATTGTTACAGGGATGGAAGAGGGGCAGGAGAGGAGATTCTGAGATGGGAACGCTTTTTTTGTTCCCGTCTGATAATCTCCAAAGTTTGGTTTTCTAATTCCATTGTTTACATATTTTATCACACTACACTGTTATTGTGCTATTATTCCACTTTATTTCCTTTGGCTGTCTCCTGTGGAATTTTTGGGCTTTGTAGTTTAGTGAGGCCTAAGCTCTCTGGCTGAGAGTTCAAAATGCCCCTCCCTATTCTGCAAATCCCAGGATTCCACAGGAGGCAGCCATAGCAGTTAAAGTGGAATAATAGTGCTATAACAGTTTAGTGTGGTAATCTCAGAATCAAAGAGCACCATTTTGCCTTTACACCAGGCAGAAAAATATCTTGGGACGGCCTCAGTCAATGTAATAATAAATTAAAAACTCCCTGGATTGAAAAGGATGCCCTCTAAATGAGAGGCTGTCACATGTATTTTTGTTCAGCAAGAGAGCGCGGTTCCTGTATTGTTACAAGCTGTTAACAAGGATGGGGGGGAGCAGTGACGTCTTTGAGAGGTTTGTCACACACTTCCGAAGAAGAAATGCAAACAATCTTGTCTCCTCCTGCCCCTAGACCTAAAAACAGTTTTAAAAACACCTTTTCCTTTTTCCTACTTTCCAGCATGAAAACTCAAGGTTATTGTGTGTGTGTGTGTGTGTGTGTGTGTGTGTGTTTTTCTTTTGACCCAAGATCAGCCTCTCTCCACTGGAAAACTGACCACTCCTTTCTTATGTCTTCCTTTACATCAGCAAGAGTCAGGAGTATTGTGTGAGAAAGGACACAAGGCAGCCACTTTGCAGCTGTTTAACCCCACAGTGTTTCTCTCCTGGAGGAATTTTTGTCCTGCTGTAATCGTCAAATGAACAGGTTTTTGAAACATGGGAGCAGAGACAGATGAGCATATAAAGAGCCCTGTTCAATCAGATCAAACTGTCCCCTGTTCTCCACTATGGCCAACCAGGTGCCCATGAGCGCCCACAAGCACACATGGGACCCTTTCATGCTCCACAATTAGTGCTCTGATTCCATTTCAAACTAGCATGGCAGCATCCTGTGGAATCCTGGGGTTTGTTGTTTGGTGAGGCACTTAGACCCTCTGGCTGGACATTCTAAATACCCTTCCCTAAAATACATATCCCAGGATTCCATAGGAAGTTACCATGACCATTAAAGTACAGATTGATGCCCCCTGTATCCACAGAGGATATGTTCCTAGACCTCCGGTAGATACCTGAAACCATGGATAATAGGAAATCCTATTGTTTTCAGTGAGAAGAATGCTGGAGGTTGACCATAGAATCACATTGGAGGACCTAGAACATATATTTTCAGACACGGATAAGTGAAACCATGGATACTGAATCCCTGGATACAGGAGCTGACCTGTACTTTAACTCTGTAGTGTGAAAGGGCCTCATGAGTGCAGCTGCCCTTCCACACTGGCGTTCTCCAAGATTTGGAATTCAGAGGCACGTGGGAGGAAACTTCCTTACAGTGAGTCAGAACTCAAAGACATAGAGTCTGGGTCAGTATGCAAAGGAATCTTGCAGCATCTTTGAGACTGAGAGAAAGAAGCTGATAGCGTAAGGTTTCATAGACTGAAGTCTACTTCATCAGATGCATGGAGTGAAGTGCCTAGGAACAGACATTAAAAGCTATGAATGAGCAGATGGTATATGTGAATAGCAACAGAAATGCAAAAAGGTGTGGGTATGGTGAGGTGACAATTTCAGTTTTAATGATGGTCTGGTTGTTGCGGGACAAAGGCTGGAGGAAAGATGTTCACATGGTTACCTACTCCCCTTGGCTTTAGGCAACATCGTTCCTCCTGCCTTTGTCCCCCAATCACCATTGTTAAAATTGAACACGTTCATAGCTATAAAGGTCTGTTCCTAGCTACTTACACCTACTTCTGATGAAGCACACTTAAAGTCTATGAAAGCTTTGTTGACACTGACTGGCAGAAGCTCTCTAAGCTTTTAGTCAGAATTCTTCCAGCCTGACTTAGAAATGCTGGCAATTGAGACTTGGGGGTTGTCTAAGGTCCTGTTTCTATGAGGGATAAATAATACATACACATTCAAAAAGGCAGGTATTCGCAATGATGTGAACAGCCTACAGGGCTAAAACTCCACTCCAAACTCTGAATGACCCCTAGCCAGCTGGCTGCCACAAGCAATCTACTGGGGATTTTAAATCTCCTGCCACCTTTTTTTTTTAAAAGGTTCCTGTGGCGCGCACAGGCGTTCCTTTGTCTTTACAACATAAAAAAAGAAGAAAAGGTTAAAATCACCATTTCACTGACCTACCGGATCCTCACTTAGCTGGAAGTCCAACATGGTGGCTGCTTCCGATTCCCCTCTTTCTTAGCCCTACCCCGGGTGTATTTTTTAGTAGAATGGTCTTACTCCAATAAAAAATTCCCTAAAAAAAAATTCCCTCTGCTCTTCTGGCCAATCAGATTCCCTTGCTTGTGCGTATCTGTGCGAACGTGAGTGGTCAAACAATTGCACATTCGTACACCATATGGATTTTTTGGAAAAATCTGTATAAAGCCCCAGATGTGCTGCAACTGATTTTAGGGTGAGTTTTGCTGCCCCCTTCTGAATGATATATATTTGTGCGAACAGCCATGTGAATGGATCACCATTTGTTCGCATGCAGCTTGTAATTTTTTGCCGTTTAGACAGCCCCTAAATGGTGAAAATAACCCTCATGGAATTCACTGGGAATACAACCTGTCTAAATGGGATCCCACATCAGTCCACTGTATTTGGAAGGAGGGGGGCCCAAAATGGCAAAAACAGTGCTTTTCCCATAGGTTTTTTTAAACAAACAGCAAGGGGGTGCGCATTCTTGCTCGTTGGGACAAGCGATTCAATATGAAGCACTTTCCCATATGAAAGGAAGCGCAAAGCTGATTGGCTGAGTGAGTGTAGGGGGTGGGGCTTGCTAAAAGGGCTGCCCGCTGCCACCATGTTGGATATTCGCCTTAGCAAGCGATCACTAAGGTGATAAAACAGGGTTGGTTTTTTGTTTTGTTTTTCTGTCCTGTTAAATCAAAAAATCGCTCTAGCACACCTTAGACATCATTTTAAAAAAAAAGGTTCAGCAAAAGCTAAGTACTAATGTGAGTAAATCACTCACGGCCGCCATCTTGCATATGAAGCTTATGGGAGCTTGTAGCAGCAAAAACACATATGATGAGTCGCTGCTGGTGCAAAATGCCATTACTGTGAGGTACTCCATTTCTTCTCCTCGTATAGACAGGGCCTGAGATCTGCATGCAAAGCCATTGAACTATGGCTCTTTTCAAAAGCATGCTACCTCTGAGCCTGGAAATTCCATAAAGTTATGATGACCAACACATGTCTGTTGCACACACATAGAGCACATGTGGTTCACAACCCATATATGGCTCCCTGCCTGAATCTACTACACCATGGATTGATCACCTATAATACTAGGATTATAGAAAGAAAGCAATCCTTTTCTTTATCTACTGTCTCAGTTTTAAACAGGAGGGAGGGAGGGAGTGGGGGAGAATTTTGCAGCTCCTTAAAGACTGATATACAGTTGGACCCCCGTATCTGTGGGGGTTCAGTTCCTGTACTTGCTGCAGATACTGGAAACCGGGGATAACAGAGAACTAAAAACATACCATAGAGTTGCCTTGGAGGACTTAGAAGATTCCTAGAAAACATACCTCTGTAGCCATTTTCTAGCGCAACTATATGGTATGTGTCCCTATTTTGTATCCCATGGGTAACTGAAACCACAGATATTGGTTCCATGGATACAGGGGTCCGACTGTATTTTAATATGAGCTTTCATGAACTGTACTTCACTTTGTCAGATGCAATAACAGACTGTAGATGCACCGACTGATGTATTATATTCCATCCCTGCATCTGAGGAAAGCAGATTGTTGGGAAATGTTAGAGAGCCTCGGATCTCTCAAGCATTAGTAATCAAATTGGCAAGGTGGAAGCTGAACAACCACCAGTCCCAGGTCCCTACCACACACAGGGTCTACAAGCCAGAGAAACATAGGTTTGTAAAAAATATGCAAAAGTAGCTTTGCTTACAAATTACTTTTATGTAATCAATACATGGCTTAATGGAGGAGAGAAAGGGAAGAAGAACATGGCTGCAAATAAGAGTGACGCAGGCAGATAACGGGTGTGGTAAAATGAACAGGAAGTTACCATAAATATAACTCCTAGAGAATAATAACTAGGAGTCAGTGAGCATAGGCATGCAAAGAATGCTATCTCTGACAATTGTAATCTACAACAGTCCATATTAAAATCTCTGGCTTTTCTTCACAAACAAAGATTCAGGAAGGACTCATCCCATGCTTTCTGCAAGCGCGCTGATGACTAAAAAGGCCAATCCGAGATAAACAAATCCGGTTGCACTGGGTGATGTTTCTGGGTTGTGATTCTTTCTGCGTTGTCGTTTCTCTTCAAGACTTGTTCGGCGTGAGTTCTCAAATAAGGCTGCAGCATTGTGGATAGTGTGTCTCCATGCCTCCCAATGTGAGGCCAGGGCGGACCATTGTTGGTGATCAATTCGGCCAAGCCTGAGATGTTGCTTCAGGGAGTCCTTGTATCGCTTTTTTGGAGCACCCCTCTTACGCTGACCTGTGGCGAGTTCACCGTAGAGTACTATTTTTGGGAGGCAATGGTCCTAGAAACGTGCCCTGCCCAGTGTAGCTGTGTTAAATCAGGCTTAAAGGTGCCACAAGACACCTTTTCCTTCCTCCCTTTCTCCCCCCCCCTTTTTTTTTTGTACTGAAACAAACTAGTTTGACTATCTGGAAATTGTCTGGATTATCTGTTTGGAACTCTGGTGTGTAGAACAAGGTTACATGCGGAAGGCAGTAAAAACAGCTTTTGGAATCAGCTTTGAGCCCACCATGAAGCCTTCAAGAAAGAAGAGGCATGCACGGATGACCCTTTTAATCCAGAGGAGATGATTTCGTTCCTCCGGCTCAAAAAAGAAAAGAAAAGAAATTAAAGCAAAGCAAAGCACTCACAACTGGGGGGGGGGGGGAACCATCATGAAGATGCTCCTGTGTGAACTTGTGCTTTACTGGGGCAAGCAGCGAAAACCACTTACATCCTTTCAGAAAAGGGTTTGAGGTTTGCCAAAGATTCCAATTAACCTCCTGTTAGCAGGAGAAAGTTGAAGGGCCCTGGAGGACCAGTGGATCAGAAAGGCCGCAGTGGATTAGAGTAGTAAGCAATGCAGGAAAATGTCCATATGAAAGCAAAGAACTCCCTACAAAACCAAAAGAGTTGCAACAAAGCCATTTCTGACACTGAGGCCCTTTTGTTCCTGTTTAATTAGAGTGCAAGACAACCAAATCAAAATAATCCTTCAGGGTTTACTAAGAGGGGGAAAACACCCATAAGATTGATCCCACAGGAGGGGAAAACTTGGGGCCTCTCGCTTTCTTCAAAACCCCTCTCTGTATCCTAAACCCACCCACCCCTCCAATATTCTGGGAACCTCCAGCAGGTTTTACTCTGCAGGCAAGATATTGGGTGCTTTTATTTTATTTTATTTTATTTTATTTTATTTTATTTTATTTTAATGCTGCCTTTCCCCTGGAGTGGGACCCAAGGCAGCTCACAAAAATAATCATTTACAACTTGACAATAAAATCATAGAATCATAGAATCATAGAATTGCAGAGTTGGAAGAGACCACGAGGGCCATCCAGTCCAACCCCCCTGCCACGCAGGAAATCTTGATCAAAGCATCCCCGACAGATGGCCATCCAGCCTCTGTTTAAAGACCTCCAAGGAAGGAGACCCCACAACGCTCTGAGGGAGTGTGTTCCACTGCCGAACAGCTCTTACTGTCAAAAAGTTCCTCCTCATGTTGAGGTGGAATCTCTGTTCCTGGAGCTTGCACCCATTGCTCCGTGTTCCAGTCTCTGGAGCAGCAGAAAACAAGCCTGCTCCATCCTCAGCGTGACATCCCTTCAAATACTTAAACAGGGCTATCATATCGCCTCTTAACCGTCTTTTTTCCAGGCTAAACATACCCAGCTCCCTAAGTCTCTCCTCATAAGGCATCGTTTCCAGACCTTTCACCATTTTAGTTGCCCTTCTCTGGACACGCTCCAATTTGTCAATATCCTTTCTGAATTGTGGTGCCCAGAACTGGACACAGTATTCTAAGTGAGGTCTGACCAAGGCAGAATAGAGTGGCACTATTACTTCCCTTGATCTAGACACTATACTTCTATTGATACAGCCCAAAATTGCATTGGCCTTTTTAGCTGCCGCATCACACTGTTGGCTCATGTTCAACTTGTGGTCTACTAGGACTCCTAGATCCCTTTCGCACGTAGTCTCATTCAGCCAGGTCTCTCCCATCCTATATTTATGCATTTCATTTTTCCGCCCTAAATGCAGTACTTTACATTTCTCCGTATTGAATTTCATTTTGTTAGCTTTGGCCCAGCTCTCCAGTCTATCCAGGTCATTCTGAATTTTGATCCTGTCCTCTAGGGTATTAGCTACTCCTCCCAATTTGGTGTCATCTGCAAATTTGATAAGTATGCCCCTAATTCCCTCATCTAAGTCATTGATAAAGATGTTGAATAGCACTGGGCCCAGGACAGAACCCTGTGGCACCCCACTGGTCACATCTTTCCAAGACGAAGAGGAGCCACTGCTGAGCACCCTTTGGGTTCGGCCGGTCAACCAATTACAAATCCATTGAACAGTTAACTTGTCTAGCCCACATTCTACAAGCTTGTTTGCAAGAATGTCATGGGGAACCTTGTCAAAGGCCTTACTGAAATCAAGGTATGCAATGTCCACAGCATTCCCTTCATCTACCAAGCTGGTAACTTTATCAAAAAAAGAGATCAGATTAGTCTGGCATGACTTGTTTCTCTGAAACCCATGTTGACTTTTTGTGATTATGGCATTGCCTTCTAAATGTTCACAGACTCTCTGTTTAATGATCTGTTCTAGAATCTTCCCTGGCATTGATGTCAGACTAACTGGACGATAATTGTTGGGATCCTCTTTTTTCCTCTTTTTGAAGATGGGAACAACGTTTGCCCTCCTCCAGTCTGCTGGGACTTCTCCTGTTCTCCAGGAGTTCTCAAATATTATTGCCAATGGCTCTGAGATTATATTTGCCAGCTCTTTTAATACTCTTGGATGTAGTTCATCTGGTCCTGGAGATTTAAATTCATTTAGATTAAGAAGGTATTCCTGTACTACCTCTTTACTTATTTTGAGCTGGATTTCCCCTATTGTGTCCTCTGTTCCATTATCCTCAGGTTGGTCCTCCTTTTCCTTTTCTGAAAACACTGAGGCAAAGAAGGTGTTGAGTAATTCTGTTAAATTGTATATACAATTTAACATCATGACATTAAGGCAGTACAAAACCATTTAAAGGGCATGCAAAAGTTAAAAAACAAAGTACCCTTCCTTCCCCGCAATAAGAAATGTCCTTGTAACCAATTATGCATTAAAATCCTACCTAAACAAAAACGTCTTTGCCTGCCAGCAAAAGGAGAGTATTGAAGGCCCAATCTAGCCCCTTGCTGTAGGAAGTCCCAGAGGGTGGGATCAGGCACGAAGAAGGTTCTCTCCTGTGTCCTCACCAAGCGAACCTATGATGGTGGAAGGACTAAGAGAAAATCTTTCCCTCTGGATTTTAAGACTCTAGCAGGTCTGTACAGGGAGATACGGTCTTTCAAATAGTCTAGACCAGTGGCTCTTAACCTTTCCTTTACCAGGGACCCCCTTTAAATATCTTTTGTTGCCGCAGACCCCCAAGACTTAACTCAAGATTTAAAACCCTAAAAATAATAACAATAATAATGTCTGATAATAGTAGTAATACAATTACACCATCTATTATACCTTCCCCCAGAGGCACTGGAGGAGGACGGAAGACTTTTTTCCTGCTTCTTTCTGCAAATCTGTGGCTGGAGCAGATTGAATGGCAATGTGCAGGCCAAGCCAGCCAGCCTTTGCTTGGCTCCTGTCACATGGCTACTCTACTACCAGGAGGAGATGGGCCAAGCAGCTTTCAAACCTTCGCAGACCCCCTATGAGGACATTGTGGACACCTGGGGATTCCCCGGACCACAGATTAAGAACCATTGGTTTAGACCTAAGCTATATAGTGTTTTAAGAAATTATTGCCTCTGTGTTAAATAATATTTAAGGTGGGAGCAAAATGGATCCAAGAGTCCCGTTCTGTTTTAATCCATTTTATCTTCAATGTATAGTCTTAATTTTTGATGTCAGCATATTCTCCAATTGTCCTCATTTGACAGCTACAGTTTAATACTCTAGCATCCCACGTTTTCGTTCCGGTTTAATACTCTAGCATCCCGCATTTTCAGCTTTCTTTAAAATGTCCCAGTCTCTCTCCTCCCCCTCCCTTTACCCTCTTTGTCCTCTGCTTACTCTCATTGCTACAAACTGACTTCACAGTGCAGAAGTCGTTTCCACTCAATTAACTCAACTGGGGGTGGGGGCAGAATCTTGCCCTTCCCAGTAGGCCGAGGCAAAAGCAAAATTGCTGCAGCCTCTCTGAATTTGTCTGTTCTTCCCCATTAACAACTTTTGCCATCTTGACCACGCTCTGGTGATACTTGGCCACGTCTGTCCCAGGTTTCATCTGTGAAATGTTGGAGGGTATGTGTTAGTCACCTTAGAGACTAAGGATGTTATCAGACTACAGTTGTCCCTTCACATTCGCGGGGTTTAGGTTCCATAGACCCCCGCGAATGTGAAAATTCTGCGAATAATGACAGCCCTCCCCCCACCGTCCCCAAGCGACCCAGAGGCCTCCGCAGGCCTCGTGGTCGCTCTATCTGGCCACTCCCCGCCCTCCCCAAGCGACCCCCGAGGCCTCCGGAGGCCTCGTGGTCGCTCCTCCCGACCGCCCCCCGCCCTCCCCAAGCGACTCAAAGGCCTCCGGAGACCTCGCGGTGGCTTTTCCCGGCGGCCCTTCGCCCTCCCCAAGCGACCCAGAGGCCTCCGGAGGCCTCGTGGTCGCTCTCCCCAGCCACCCCCCGCCCTCCCAGAGCGACCCGGAGGCCTCCGGAGGCCTCGTGCTCGCTCTCCCCGGTCTCCCCCCACCCTCCCAGAGTGACCCGGAGGCCTCCGGAGGCCTCGTGGTCGCTCTCCCCGGCCACCCCCCGCCCTCCCAGAGCGACCCTGGGGCCTCCGGAGGCCTCATGGTCGCTCTCCCCAGCCACCCCCTGCCCTCCCAGAGTGACCCGGAGGCCTCCGGAGGCCTCGAGGTCGCTCTCCCCGGCCACCCCCCACCCTCCCAGAGCGACCCCGAGGCCTCCGGAGGCCTCGTGGTCGCTCTCCCCGGCCACCCCCCGCCCTCCCAGAGCGACCCCGAGGCCTCCGGGGGCCTCGTGGTCGCTCTCCCCAACCACCCCCTGCCCTCCCAGAGCGACCCCGAGGCCTCCCAGAGCGACCCGGAGGCCTCCGGAGGCCTCGTGCTCGCTCTCCCCGGTCTCCCCCCACCCTCCCAGAGGCCTCCGGAGGCCTCGTGGTCGCTCTCCCCGGCCACCCCCCGCCCTCCCAGAGCGACCCGAGGCCTCCGGAGGCCTCGTGGTCGCTCTCCCCGGCCACCCCCCGCCCTCCCAGAGCGACCCCGGGGCCTCCGGAGGCCTCGTGGTTGCTCTCCCCGGCCACCCCCCGCCCTCCCAGAGCGACCCCGGGGCCTCCGGAGGCCTCGTGGTCCCTCTCCCCGGCCACCCCCCGCCCTCCCAGAGCGACCCCGGGGCCTCCGGAGGCCTCGTGGTCCCTCTCCCCGGCCACCTCCCGCCCTCCCAGAGCGACCCCGGGGCCTCCGGAGGCCTCGTGGTCGCTCTCCCCGGCCACCCCCCGCCCTCCCAGAGCGACCCCGAGGCCTCCGGGGGCCTCGTGGTTGCTCTCCCCGGCCACCCCCTGCCCTCCCAGAGCGACCCGGAGGCCTCCGGAGGCCTCGTGGTCACTCTCCCCGGCCATCCCCCACCCTCCCAGAGCGACCCGGAGGCCTCTGGAGGCCTCGTGGTCGCTCTCCCCAGCCTCCCCCCGCCCTCCCAGAGCGACCCGGAGGCCTCCGGAGGCCTCGTGGTCGCTCTCCCCAGCCACCACCCGCCCTCCCAGAGCGACCCGGAGGCCTCCGGAGGCCTCGTGGTCACTCTCCCCGGCCACCCCCCGCCCTCCCAGAGCGACCCCGAGGCCTCCGGAGGCCTCGTGGTCGCTCTCCCCGGCCACCCCCCGCCCTCCCAGAGCGACCCCGGGTCCTCCGGAGGCCTCGTGGTCGCTCTCCCCGGCCACTCCCCGCCCTCCCAGAGCGACCCCGGGGCCTCCGGGGGCCTCGTGGTCGCTCTCCCCGGCCACCCCCGCCCTCCTAGAGCGACCCCGAGGCCTCCGGGGGCCTCGTGGTTGCTCTCCCCGGCCACCCCCCGCCCTCCCAGAGCGACCCAGAGGCCTCCGGGGGCCTCGTGGTTGCTCTCCCCGGCCTCCCCCCGCCCTCCCTGAGCGACCCGGAGGCCTCCGGGGGCCTCGTGGTCGCTCTCCCCGGCCTCCCCCCGCCCTCCCTGAACGACCCCGAGGCCCCATGGAGGCCTCCCCGGCCCTCCCCACCCCCTCCCCGGGCCTTCATGGGGCCTCCGGAGCATCTCCGGGGGCCCCGTGAAGGCCTCCCCGGCCCTCCCCCCCTCCCTCCCAAGGCCTTCGCGGGGCCTCCGGAGGGTCTCCGAAGGCCCCGTGGAGGCCTCCCCGCTCTCTCCCAGTGCTTTCACGGGGCCTCTGGAGGCCCCGTGTCGCGGTTTTGGGGGGGCCCGGGGGACCCTCCCAAAACCGCGAATAAGCAAAACCGCGAATGTCAAGTTCGCGAATGTGGAGGGGCAACTGTAGTGTCGAAAAATGGTGTAATTCAGCGAATGAAGATAGAGGGAACATTGTGGCATTATAAGACTTATTATCGCACATAGCTATAATCATGTGAAAGAAATGCCATGGAATTATGACATTTTGACTACTAGCACTTCAAGAAGGGGAGTTTACTTCCACGATTTGGCATGGGTGAGATTTTGGCGGTTCTCGTGAGAAGATGTGAGTACACTTAAAACTCAAAAAAAAAAAACCCCACAACAAAAAAACCTTAATTAAGAAATTAAATGAACACAAAAGCACTGAAACAAACCTTAAAATGTGCAAACTAAAGGGGACAGTTCATAAAAAGAGCATCCTGTGCTTTGTTTTTGCATTCTCACCCAGACGTTTTCTCGCTGAGGACCGTCCAGTCATGCTGTAATCTTGCAATTACAAGGGGCATGTTTTCGCACATAGTCAATAGTGTGAAAAAAGTGATATTGACAATCTATTCATGGCTTGTCCCATGAATGAGAAAGAATGCCTTATTCGCAGCCGGAGCACAGGGTAATAATGCGAGGATGACAACGTTGTGTGGTAGCGGGGCACATTTGCGCTACCCTGATGTTGTAATCCCGTGATTTTTGCCATGTCTGGTAATGTCCTGAAGTTGAAATGTTGTTTGTGTGCTACTATGCTAGTGGAGACCTTTTCAAACTACACAGTTATAGTGCCATGATACCACTTCAACTGCCATGGCTCCATCCTACGAAATCCTGTGATCTGCAGTTTAGGGAGAGGTAATTAGAATTCTTTGCCAGAGAGCTCTAGTGCATCACCAGACTAGAAGCCTAGAAGACTAGGATTCCATAGCAAGTAACCATAGCAGTTAAAGTGGAACTATAGCACTATAATTCAGTAGTTCGGGGTGTGCAACTACACTGTGACCAGGGCCCAATTTGTGCCCAGACCGCCTCCTTCATAAACTGTACCCCACACTTACACACACACACACACACACACACAGAGAGAGAGAGAGAGAGAGAGAGAGAAGAAGCCAAAATATCTCTTTTCCGCTGCAATCCCTCTCACAATGGTGACTGTTGCCATTTTGTGGAAGACTGGAAATTTGGGCAAATTTGGAAATTTGAGGAAGACAGTGGCAAACCTCATCTGAATAAATCTTGCCAAGAAAACCTGTGATAGGTCCCCCTTAGAGACATCATAAGTCAGAAATGACTTGAAGCCACACAACAATAGTTATAGAAATATACGGTAGGTGTATTGTGGAGGGGGTTGGGTGCATGTGTTCAGTCATGCCTGTAGTAATACCAGAGGTAGGGAGAAAGCTAAGCGAAGAATTAATGCATTTAGTTAGTCATTAATAAGTTTCAAAATCTAATTAATTTACATTAGATGTGAGAAAATTTACATTATGTTAAACTGTCATTTAAATTTAAGTGTAAAGCCTGTATTATAACCCTTATCAAAATGAAGCTGAAAAATGCCACTAGCAATTTTATTAAAACCCTCCCCTTGTTCCTGTCTTGAACTTGGAGGAGAAGGTAGCAGCTGGGTGATTTTTTGAAAACTCAATTTCTCACCCACCTAAAATCCTTCCCTTGCTTTTCTTTTCCTTCCTCCCTCCCTTAAAATCTCATCTTCTTAATACTGACCACTTTCTTTAATTTACTAATTCCCACATGGGTCCTTGCAACAGTCCCAGAGGTAAAGCTTCCAAAGTTTAGTTTCTTGGGACAGTTTAGATATCGCAATGCAGTGTCTGGTGTAGAACACAAGAAAACCACCTACGTACATGCAAAGAAGACCACCCCTTCCAAGCTGTCCTTACTAGTTGATTGTTTAAGATCTTTTAACCATGCAATTAAGTAAACTATCATATGTAATCCTGAACAAAAATAAAAATTCCTATAGCCATTTGTATTTAACAAAAGAACCAGCTGGAAAATACAAAATTTGTTGATTCTTTAGCATAGTCTCCAGTTTAGTTAATCAATTGTTACCTACTCAGATAGCCCCCATCTTAGAATACAGAATAATTGGCTATATTTAATAATTTGGCTAGAATGGCCATCCGCGTGGTTACAGGTAAACCAGGGACCCCCTAACACCAAGGTGGGATTCATGCAAAACCAAGGGAAGGGCCTGTGGAAATTCCCCAAAACAAACACCCAGAGGTGAGTCAATCACTAATCCACTCAGCAATAGCAAGAGACCTTATTGCTTATGAAATGGGATCTTCCTTTCCTACTCCCCTCCAAGAAAAGATACTGCCTGTTTCCTATTCAATTCTAAAAGCATAGACCATTAACTATCGTTAACTCTTATGGAGTACCCTTTGCTTTGGGCTGGGAACCTCCGAGAACCGTTGTATTTAATCCACAACTCCTATCCCTGTAGGGGAACTATTTCATATAAATATCACCCCCAAACACTACCAAACTGTCTACAGCTCCTCTTCCTACATCCATGCTGCCAGTTTGCTGCTAGACTCTATCAATGCAACTCTGAGCCTCTGCTGGAGGAATCTCTGCTCTACAGGACAGGTGTCACATCACCCATCATCCCTCACTCTATTCCCCTATCCAAATGCTTCCTACTATTTTCATTAGCCTTGTGTGAGTGTCTGAAGCCTGAGTGTGTGTGTGTGAATGCTGTTACTGTTAATTTTCAATAAAGATAATTTAATTGTACCTTTTGCCTTAGAGTCTCCTCCTTAATACCAGTATACATAGGTTAAAAGTTCCCGCTGTTGCCATCCTCTCATTGCCATAATTGAGCTAATTAAATATTCCCCATTTTAATATTCAGACACCAGAGGATCCCCACAAACCCCACACAATTCAGGTATCATTAATTAATAACTTAATTCTGGAATTATATTAAAGATCAAAACCTAACTTAAGTCAATCAACTAAGTAAAAAACGAGGTAAAGCCCATTTTAAAAGTTAATTTTGAACTTAATTGGTAACAAAGATCCCTATAGCTATTTGTGTTTATTAAAGAACTAGATAGGAAATATAAAATTTGTTGATTCTTTAGCACAGTCTCCCATTGAATTAATTAATTAATAACTTAATTCTGGAATTAATGCTCAAAATCCAACTTCAGTCAACTAAGCTTGTCTGCACAGGCAATTTACCCCATCTTGCCCACAGCTTGGAGCCCTGTAGTCCTGATGTCGCAGGGCTTTTGCCCCGTTTCCCCCCAGGAAGTCCTAACAACCTCTGTGGCCAAGAGAAGGTTGAGAGGTGACATGATAGCCATGTTTAAATATTTGAAGGGATGTCATACTGAGGATGGAGCAAGCTTGTTTTCTGCTGCTCCAGAGAATAGGACACGGAGGAATGGGTTCAAACTCCAAGAAAAGAGATTCTACCTAAACATTAGGAAGAACTTCCTGACAGTAAGAGCTGTTTGGCAGTGGAACGTGTTGCCTCAGAGTGTGTTGGAGTCTCCTTCTTTGGAAGTTTTAAAGCAGAGGCTAGATGGCTACCTGCCAGGAATGATTTGATTGTGTATTCCTGCATGGCAGGGGCTTTGGACGAGATGGCCCTTGTGGTCTCTTCTAACTCCATGATTCTATGATTCTATGATTCAAAGACAGGGCTAAGATGGAGGGAAGACAGTGGAGGGTCCATTACAGAGTTTAAAAAAAATAGGAAAAACTTCTCCCGCCAGCAAAAAACAGGTTGAGCCCCATGTGAATGCAGGAGCCCATTCCGGCATGCTGGCCCATTGCTCCAGCTGTGCTCTTCCATTACCCTTCTACAGCAGGAAGCAGGCTTGCAGTATATGACCAAGGTTGGTCACATATAGGAGGCCTTGGTCACATGTTGCAGGCAGGCTTCCTGGCTGCAGAGAGAGCAAGGAAGACAGTGGTGGCGGCTGCAGTTACAGGCCAGCTTGCCCATCTGGCCTTCCACCTGTTCCATGCAGGTAACAGGGGAGGAACGTGCCTGATCCACAGGCAGGATACTCTGGGGAGGAGCCCTAAGTTAAAATGAGTTAACCCCCTTTTCAGTAAATGTCAAACTTACTTGATAATAAAGATTCCTATAGCAAAGATCCAGATGGGAAATATAAAATGTGTTGATTCTTTAACATTGCCTCCAATTTAATTAATCAATAAATAACATAATGAATAACTTAATTCTGAAATTGCATTAATGCTAATAATCAAACTTAAGTCAATCAACCAAGTTAAAATGAGTTACCCCTCTCCTTTTAGTAACTTTCAAACTTATTAATAACTTAGTTGATTTTAATTTGTTTGCTCCTTGCATTGATAATATGTTGCCCATGGAAAAATGCACCCCTTTTATCATCTATTTGTAAGCAGTATGCCAGAACAATTACAACTGACCAGAAAAGACTTGTCCTCCATGAAATAAAGGGGAAAGACTCCATTGGACATAGAGATAGTAGGGCACCTTATATGAAACATGTGAATATCTACCAGGAAGCTGGTAATAACCAAAAGCAACATGGAAACAGACAAGATTCATGAGAGGCTCTACACAAAGTCATGTAAGATACTATTTTTAAAATTTGTTTCACAGCAATAATACACATGAGCCACCAGATGGCACTGTTAGCTAGCTGAATGAAGGAAGACCCAGAAACACCTGATTGATCAGAGGGAAGAGAAAACTTTTTAAGGACAAGTATGTGTTTTCTAATCAGGAAAGACAAAACTTCAACCCAAAATTCTTTGCAAGATCAAAATGATTGAAACAGCCATAAATGCTGAATCCCACTGGCAACTGGAAAAGCTCCCCCCCCCCGTAGATATGCAAACATATCTTTCATGCCTGAAAAGCAAAGAACCGAATGTTGTTAACTCTTCTGAAATTTAAAAGTTGCTTACATCTTTGCAAGCGTAATTATACAAGCATGCTATTACTGACCAGCAGGAAGTTGTTATTAATAGTAATTAATCTAGCCTAGCTAATATAATAACTTGTGGAAATTATGGAATTTAACATTAAAGTGGCAATCTATAGCCATAGATTTTCCTTGGGGTTTTTCCGGGCTGTGAGGACATGTTCTGGAATAGTTTCTTTCAACGTTTCGCCTGCATCTGTGGCTGGCATCTTCAATGCACATCGGTAGGAAGGACATCCTGATGGTAAGAGCTATTCGATAATGGAATATATTGCCTTGGAGTATGGTGGGAACCCAGTGCACATCGGTCAATTTGCCAGTTCTGCTACAGAGTTATGTAGCAGCAGCACTCTACTGGATACAGACGTTATGCAACTGCCCAATTGTAATTCCCATAGACATAAGTGCACTTATGAAGACTCAAGGCTCCAACAGGATTCCAGCCATTGTTTGTAAGTCTGTAAATACCCTATATATTCACATGCTTGATCAGAGAGTCACCAAACTTAGTGGGGTTTCTGAAGCATGGATGGGCAACCTGGGCAGGTCTGGGTGCCACTTTCTGTCCTGGGACCTGTCAAGAGCCACACAGGTTTTGTCTACATAAGGAAAAAACCCTAAACCCTCCTGAATCTGGCAAGATAAAGCCACATGATGTATGGCCCTATCCACACCAAACTCGGGGTATACTACCTTAACCCAGGTTTTAAAAACTCACTGTTTTCTCTGGAGTTTTCAGGAAACTCGGTTTCAGCACAGCTACTATAGAGTCTTCCTAGAACATGTGTCATCTCTAGCCATTTTATAGGTCCTCCAAGGCAACTCTATGGTATTTTAAACCAGAAGTCCCATTATTTTCAATCGTGTTCGCTATTATCCACAGATTTCGTTATCCATGGTGGGGGCCAGAACCAATACCCCACAGATACGTGGGGGTCCTACTGTAAACTTATATTAAAAGTATATTGTTGAGATCAACTACCTTACTGCAAGATAGAAATACTTCAACTAATGAAGAAGATATGGCTAGGCATTACTTCTTTAACAGAAAATTTAGTATCAGAAGCAGAAATAACATGGAAAGGATAGGAGTGGGTTCCTGCACATCAAGGCAGAAGAGCAATTCAACATGTTTCAGTGAATGTTTTACTTGAATTTATGTAATCTATATCCCGCTTTTCTCCCAAATGGGTCTCAAAATGGCTTACAGTATAAATTAAAACAGAACATCTAAAACAATATGGAGCACAAAAGTTAATTAAAACACTAAAACAATTAAAACTGAAACAATTAAAAACATAAAATACACATTATATACTAAAAACAGCATACCTAGTTGTATATCACTCCACCCTGGTCATCCAAGGCTGAAGTCCTGTTTCAACAAGAAGGTCTTTGCCTGCCAGTGAAAAGACAACAGAGAGGGGGAAGACTGAACCTCTCTCAGGATCCATGAAGAAGACTTTCTCCTTTGTCCTCATCGACCTAACCTGGGTGGTGGAATGGAGAGAAAGCCTTCCTTGAAGATCCTAAGACTCAAGCAGGCTGATATGGGGAGATATGGACTTTCACACAGTCTGGACCTAAGCTGTATAGCTCTCTGTAGGTCAAAACCAGCAGTCTGAATTATGCTTGGAAAGACACAATTAACAATATGCACGTGTGAAATGAAACAACAAGGTCAGATAAGCTTTGGATAAATAAACAACCTTCCAGAGATCACTTGAAATCTATTCCACGATGCATCCACGGATGAGTTTTTCTTTTATAGGCCTCCACTTTTTAAAATGAATTCCATTTTGATGGCCAGACTTGAAGTTCTATGACATTTTTTGTTAACAAGTTGGGCTAGCTGGTGAGGCAGGCAGGGCCGGTTTAACCTGTCTGCCAAATCAGCATTGGCAAGGGGCCCCGAGGTCAAGAGAGGGCCCTGTGTTGGCCTCCTTAATCTGACGAAGGAACAGCCAGGAGACAGCTGGGAGGAGCCCCCTCTTACCCTCCTCCTCCAAAAACCTCCTGCTGGATTTTTAAAAAAATCAAACAAAACAGCCTCTCCAAAACTAAAGAGAAAGGGAAAGAGAAAGAAACAGCAGCCCTCTGTGGCAGAAGCTGGAGGGAGAGGCACATCGGAGAGGGTGAGTGTGTGTGTGTGAGAGAGAGACAGGGAATTTGAGGGTTGTCTCCCTCAGAAAGGGCTTCTTTCTTTCTTTCTTTCTTTCTTTCTTTCTTTCTTTCTTTCTCTCTTGCCCATGTGCCTTCAAGTCATATGGGGGCCCCAAAGTAAAGCATTGCAGGGCCCCCAAAAATTCCTTAAACCGGCCCTGGAGGCAGGCTTGTCTCATCCCCCTTTTCTCTCTGTTTTGCTGTTTGCACATGCCCTTTAAGGGATTCTGGAGTCAGCTGCTGTTTATATTGCTGTTTGTAGGCAGGTACATCACCAACAATGGTCTGCCCTGGCCTCACATCAGGAGGCATGGAGACGCATTATCCACAATGCTGCAGCCTTATCTGAGAACTCACGCCGAACAAGTCTTGAAGAGAAATGACAACGCAGAAAGAATCACGATCCAGAAACATCACCCAAGGAGACCTTCTGCTGTGCTTTCTGCAACCGGACTTGTTTATCTTGGATTGGCCTTTTTAGTCATCAGCGCACTTGCAGAAAGCGTGGGATGAGTCCTTCCTGAATCTTCATTTTGTGAAGAAAAGCCAGAGAGAGAGAGAGAGAGAGAGAGAGAGAGAGAGAGAGATGGCTATAGTATGATCAGCTACTGCAGATACTCTGGTGCAACCCAACACTGAAAGTCTGTTTCTCCAGACTTCCTTCAGCATCCCTCCAATGTTGATGCTGCTAAAACAAACAAAGAAGCACCAAACAAACAAACACCTAAAACAAACAAACAAGCTACCAAGAGTGTGAAGAGAGAAAGAGGGGGATGAGTGGGTGTGAAAAGCCTTTGTGAAAAGGAGCTTTGGAGCCAGAGGCTTTGCTAACTAAGGTATGCCTGTATATGTGACCAGAGGATATATGTACCAAGATAAATCTAGCTGCTTTGCATCCAAATGTGCTGCTTTTTTAACCATTGTATACATTTTGTTGATTCTTAGGGTTGCCAGATTGGATCTGGGACAAAGCCCTTGTAACTTTAATCTGTAACAGATCTTGAAGTAGGACAAGGTACCATAAAGCAGCATCAAGAGGAATTAAGGTACCTGTCCTTCCTCGCCTTTCAAACCACAACTTTCACCCACAGCTGTCCTCTCCCAAAATGACTACTGCCTTGCTGGTGTAGAATGGGGGGGGAGGGGTACAGAGGAGTGTCTACTTCTGTTTTTATCTCCTGGATGCACCAGGAAGGCAACAGTCATGTTGGGAAGAGAGGGCCATGTGGCTCAAAGTTGGGGTTTGGAAGGTGGGGGAGAACAGGTGCCTTTGCCGCATTTAATGGAGCTTTATGGTATCTCATACTGCTCCAACATCTGCTAAGAATTCAAGTTGCAGGAGCTCCAGTCTGGAACCAATCTGGCAAACCTATCAGTGATGGCCCAGGCCACAGTGCCATCACACCTCAGGGACAGTGCCAATCTGTCCCTATCTTCATTCAATGTCTTGGTATGAGCCTTGTCCTTTCTTCACTCACTTGCTATAATTACCAGAGATCTGGGAAGGTTTGGCAAACAATCCAGATATAGCCCTAGGGAGATGGGAAGAGGAAGGCAAGGTCAGAAAGCAGCAGGCTGGAAAAGCAGGGGGGAGGGGGAATCTGGTGGAGAAAATTACAGGGAAGGATGCCAAGTCAGTTTAGGAGGACAAAGGCTCAAGGAAGCCAAAAGAGAAGATGTGTCTTCAGTTAAGCCTTGAAGCCCACATCAGTCAAAGAGCTTCTGGAATTGACCTTTCCTCCTAGCTTCCAGATAACCTGAGAAGCACCAACATCTGTATATTCCTGCTTGCAGTTTCTACAGGCCACAAGCACCTCCTGCTGGACCAGCAGTCAACTGTAGGCCAAATAATAACTGAAGAAAGGACTGACTGGTGAATCTACTAAGTGGGAAGTTAATACATCTGGGCTGGTGTGAAGGCTTCCTTGGATGTCAGCACTTGGGGTTCAGGGCAGATAAGGTTGCTATACCAGTCTGGTCTAGAAGAACTATCAGTGAGGCTGCTTAGCAGCTAGAAGGCCTAATCCAGGTTGTGTTTACTGTGCAAGTTAGCTCTAGTCCTACATAGAATCACTGTTTTTTCATCTGATTCAGACACTGCTTACCTATTCTGGGGCCTGATCCTGAATCTATTACCAATTGCAGTGTTCTGATCCTAAGGCCACTTATTGCCCTATGACCCTGCTCTGTGGAGTACTTGTGGTTGGAAAGAAGGTGAACCTGATTCTACTTGCCTTCTAAAGGGACAAAATTATTATTATTAGCTGCTATTCAGTCTTAGGACATTTTCAGACACAAAAAAGTCATCCTGAGGGATCTGGAGAGGTATGCGGCTGTTCTGTGGCAGGGGGGCAGTTTCTGACGACGACGTCCCTCTCGCATTACCCTCCGTGTTCCTTCTGTGTCACATGGAAGGAAGAGGTGCCACTTTTTACTCACGGAAGTTCTTTGTGAATAAAAAGTGGTACCTTTTCCTTCCATGCGACACAGAAGGAACACGGAGGGTAACGCGAGAGGGACGGCATCTTCAGAAACTGGCCCCCTGCCACAGAACAGCCACGTACCTCTCCTGATCCCTCAGGACGACTTTTTTGTGTTTGAAAAGGTCCTTAGAGTTTGACTCTAACTCCAAGACTCTAGTCACAAATGTTTCATCCTTAGGAGCAGCAAATGTTTCATCCTCAGCTACTGCACTTGGCCATGCAGGAGCCGAGGATGAAACATCCTTCTTGGCATGCGGCCACCTCAGCTGCCACGTGTCATCAGAAATGGCTACGTGTGTCAGTGCTGATACACGTGCCATAGGTTCACCATCACTGGCTTAGACACCAAGAGGAAAGGAACAAGTGACAAGAGCAATCAATGGTAGGCTCTGTTTGGGCATCAACAAATGATACCAGCCCCAAATGAAAGAGCCAAGAGAGAAAATGATATAGAGAGGACACTGGCACAGGCTGACAGCTGGTTTATGATGAGAATGGGATTTAAACAGCATCTCTTGGGATCCCAGAAAATGAAATGAATCCATGAAATTCAAAAGACAGTCTTTTCTTAAGCTATGCAGAGTTGAAAGCGCAGTGTTTCCGAGAAACAGTCTCATGGAGTTTTAATCACCATCACCCCAAAGGTGGTCCACTGAGTAAACAGCATCTGGTAGTTCCTTTGTAATGAATTTTTATGCTGAGGGTTAAGGCAAGCCATGACAAGCAGCTGAAGGTTACAAGAACCACATGCATGATGAAATGGCTAAGAGACCTCTCATACAAGGAAGTCTCAATAGAGGTCCTGTCTACACGAGGGGTAAAAAATCCGAAAAGGCAGGCACTCGCAAGCATACGAACTGCCTACACGGTTTTTTAGTTCCCTCCTAAAGTCTGCATGACCCCTAGACCAGCTGGCAAGTGTGCCACTGTGCTGGCTGGGGATTATGTGGGGTGTCCTCACCAACCCCCCCCCCCAGAGTCTGACCTCATACCAGAGAGAGTCTAGGGCTGTAGCTTTGAGGGCACCACGGAGGAGAAGCTGAACCATAGTGTGTGTGTGTGTGTGTGTGTGTGTGTGTATGTAGGGAGACGGTCGCCTCTCCCTCCACCTCTTCCTCCTCTCTGCCCTGCCTGCAAGCAAGGTGCTCTCCCTCCCCCGATCTCTCTCTCTCTCTCACATGCACACACACATGGACATGGCTACTCAACCCACCCACTCCCTCTCTTCCGCCCTCCCTCACCCCCAAATTTCCCACCTCCTGTGCCTTCCCAGTTCTTGGCAAAGCAGCTAATTTCCCCCCGCACACACACACACACACCTTCTTCCTACTTCCTTCCGGATGACAACCCCAGCCCTGGCTTCAGCCCCTGCCCTGCCCTGCCCCACCGCCACTGCCACTGTCTTCTTCCTCCCTCCCAAGGGATGCGGAGGGAGGTGGCATGGCCCAGCTCAGCCCTGCTGTAGGAGGAGGAAGGAGGACCTAGAATTACCTGGAAAGAGGACAGCGGCAGCGGTGGTGGGGCTCTCACATAACTAAAAAAACATGGTGGCCACTGCTGATTCTTCTTTGCAAGCTCTGCCCCCTCTGCTGGATTGGCTAATCAGAAGGCTGGCTGTTAAAATCTGTGCAAACATGGCTGTACACACAGTTGCACAATCAAATAATTACTACCCAGGGATGTCTTTGGGGAATTTGGAAAGACTTCTTCATTAGGTTTTTAGCAAACCCTCGGTCAGTCCCTGTATCTGAGGGAGGCCAGGTCTACTGCTAACCTCATTTTTTTCCCCGGCAGTATATCTTTATTGTCCATTTTTCAATTGAATAAAACCACCCATTTCTTATTTTATACATTTCCATCTGTTTCACTTTTGTACATTTCTATCCATTTCCGTCCATACTATACAATCATACTATACAGTCATATCCATATCTACAGTTCCCATTCTTATTTGCTTATACTTATACCTAATTCCATCATATATTAACATTTTATATCAACAATCACAACATCTGCAACCATTACTTCCTCTTTACTTTTTATCACGTGTCTTAATTACATACCTTTTCTCCCCCTCTTATCTACCTTGCTATCTTTGATTCTGTTGTGGCTTCAACTCGATAACTTCCACTTATTTGCCTTCAACTTTATGTTATATATTCCATTTCTTTCTCTTTAAGAGTTAAAACTCTGTATTTATAACAATACTGTCTCCCCATTTTCTTTCCCAGAGTGAGGTTACAATTTTCCAATCATTGTAACTTTCATGAGTTTTCCTCCCCTCCAACAACATCGTCAATCTATCCATCCCATACATCTAATGTAATTTAAGTAACCAGTTATCTACTGTTGGAGTTTGTTGGTTCTTCCAGTTTTTTGCCAAAATAATCCTAGCCGCTGTTATCATGTATAGTAAGATCCTTGAGAAATTCCCTTTATTCCATTTTGTTACATTGTGTAACATGTTTAATAAGTATACCTCCGGTTCACAGTGGAAGTCCACATCTAGTGTCTTTATGATGATCTTATGAATCTTATTCCAATATTTCTTTATCTCCTCACATCTCCACCACATAAGATAGTAGGTACCTCTGTTTTTCCTACACCTCCAACATAGCTCTGAAGAATTTTTATATATTTTTGATATTCTTTCAGGTGTCAAATACCATCTGTACAGCGATTTATAGTAGTTTTCTTTTAGATTATAGCTTCTCGTAAACGTAAAATTTTTACCCCATGATTTTTCCCAATGTTCAAGTTGGATTTCATGCCCTACATCTTGGGCCCACCTTACCATGTGTGTTTTTATTCTCTCTTGCGCTAGCTTAATTTTTAGAAGTAATTTGTAAATTTTAGACACAGTTTTCTCCCTTCCTCCTTGCAAGATTTTATCTAACTCCGTCAATTCTAGTTCTATCTCTTCTGTCTTAGTGTCTTTCTTAAATTTCTCTGATATTTGTCTATGGAGGAACCAATGGCAGTCTATGCCCTCTTCTTTAGTTCTTCTTGTGTCTTCATTCTAACTGAGTTCCCGTCCCGTTTTAGCACTTCTTTATACATCAGCCATCTGTTATTGTATAAATTTTCCCTTTTATGAAAAGCCTCATGCACTGACAGCCACAAAGGTTTCTTTGGACAGAGTATCCTCTTATACCTCAACCAAACTCTTAGTAATGCACGTCTTACATAGTGGTGACTAAAGTCATTGTGAACTAATGCCTTATCAAACCATAAGTAAGTGTGCCAGCCAAACCGTAGGTTAAAGCCCTCTAATTGCAAAAGCCTATTGTTTTCTAAAGTTATCCATTCTAAAACCCATGCTAAATTATTTGCATGATAGTATGTTCGCAAGTCTGGAAGACCTAACCCACCCCGTTCTTTAGCATCAATTAAGGTTTCCCTCCTTATTCTAGGTTTTTTCCCTGCCCAAATAAACCTTTGTAGGTCTTTATACCATTTTGTAAAAACTTTATCATTTGATATAATTGGGATATTCTGGAACAAATATTGTAACCTCGGCATAATATTCATTTTTACTGTGGCAAGTCTTCCAAGTAGTGAAAGTTCTAGTCTGCTCCATTTGTTTAGGTCCTCCCTTATTCTATTCCATGTTTTGGTGTAGTTATTTTCTAATAATTCTGAATTTTTGTTTGTTAATATTATTCCCAAATACTTTACTCTATCTTCTATTCTAAATCCTGTTAGTTCTCTCATCTTTTGTGCCTCTTTTTTACTTAAATTCTTACTTAGTATGATTGTTTTCTCCTTGTTTATCTTTAACCTGGCTAAATTCCCAAATTCTTCTATTGTTACTAGGAGCTTTTGTACATTCTCTATCTCAAAATGCATTACAATTTTTTTAAAAAAATCTCTCTTCTTTCTTTTTGGCTGTTATTAAGACGTTTACTCTTTTCTCTCTCTCTCTCTCTCTCTCTCTCTCTTTCACACACAGTGACAGCTGATTACTTCCATGTCATTAAGGTGGTCAATACACCCTTGGTTTTAAACTAAGCATTTAAGATGCTATCTGAAGTGAAGCTCTAGCCCCAAAGTAGGTTCAGCACCATGGATAGCACCTTGGATAGCTCCTTTATGGCTTGAAGTGGATTGCTTGCCTGGAGTGGATTCAATCACCCAATGGCCTGAAATGATCCTCCACCATCATATCATGGAGATGAGTAGCTACATTAGCCTGTTGCAGAATTTGGAGGTAATGCTCTACTGGTAATCTTTTTCATGTGCTACAAGTTTTGTGGCTAGGAAAAAGCTGCTAGCTATTTTAGCTCAAAAGGTAGATTTTGTGGATGGCACCAATGACTATGATTTTAATGATGGAGAATTCAAGGAGCTCCTTTATGGAGTCTGAATGCCCAAACTAAAATGGCTTTAGGACCCCTAGATCTAGGTCGCACCTCATGGGATAGATTGTGGAATAATTTAAAGGCAGTTTCAGATCTGCTCAGAGAAGCAGGAGCCCTTAAAAACCCCAGAATTCCCCAGAAAGGAGGCAAATCCTATGAACCAATTCAGCGAGTCACTTATAGTAACCATGGACCCCACACCCAATATCGCAAATTTGGTGACCAAAATAGTCAACAAAGGGCGAATGTGAATAATGTAGGAAATGGAAATAGCCAAGGTTGGCGTAGCCAGAGGGGAAATGTGCTTCCCAATGCTGTTCCCAACCAGACCTCAGAAAACCAGATAGCTCCTGCACACAGGCAGAATACAAACACTGGCAATCCACAGTTTGTGCCCCCTGCAGGATTTGATAGAAATCAGACCAGCAAGGAACGTCACCAAATTTGGGAAATGTTAAAGAGAACTGGTGTAGACATGGGCCAGTTCCATATTCATCCCACTTGTGAGTTAATTGCAGCATTGTTTAAATTACAGTGCCAAGCTAGTAGCACCCCAGGACCCCAGCCTGTGAACACCCTGAGTGTTGGAGACTCATGTTAGGGGTGCCCACAGTCCATTGCAACCCCACTTGAGTGTGCCTCAGTGAGGAAGCCTATGGCAGAGGCGGACATAGGGACTTAAAGGGCAGGAATTCCCACCAAACTTACCCCCAAAACTACCCCCAAACCCAGGAAAAGGTCCTTAAATTTGCTAGTGAGACCCCCAGATCCTGAGATTCAGGAGAGGGAGAGGAAAGAAGCTCTCAACCTCATGCGTTCATTTGTTACCCCCAAAAGCAGGACAACGTCCTTAAAATGGCTAGTGAGACCCCCAGAACCTGAGATACAGGAGAGGAAGAGACAAGAAGCTCTCAACCTTGTACGTTCAATTGTTGGCCCTAAGAAACAGGAGAAGTCCAAGCAACCAATGTTGCCTGTGGAATCTCAAGATCATCTAGTCCAACCCGCAACTCAGGAAGGAGTAGATGAATCTTGTGAGCATGTTAGGAATTACAGTGATGACACAAGCCAAGTCACAGCCTTGAGTAATTTACATAAGATTGAGACAGTGGCGCCCTTAGATGAGTTTGAGACAGTGGCACTTTTAGATAAGGTTGAGACAGTGGCACCTTTAGATGAGGTTGAGATGGTGTCTCACCTGACTTTGGACAAGGGAACCCAAACCCTTGCTCAAAATGTCCCAGAAGCCTCCAGTGGAAACTTTTTTGACTTTTTGGCTTGTTTTCTGCTGCTCCAGAGACTGGAACATGGAGCAATGGATGCAAGCTCCAGGAACAGAGACTCCACCTCAACACTAGGAGGAACTTTTTGACAGTAAGAGCTGTTCTGCAGTGGAACGCACTCCCTCGGAGCGTGGTGGGGTCTCCTTCCTTGGAGGTCTTTAAACAGAGGCTGGATTGCCATCTGTTGGGGATGCTTTGATCAAGATTTCCTGCGTGGCAGGGAGTTGGACTGGATGGCCCTCGTGGTCTCTTCCAACTCTACAATTCTATGATTCTATGATTCTATACGGTATTTCAAAGCCCTTCTGCCAAGCATTAGTGGTGCAATTTATTTTGGACTAACTCCTTCTTTGATTTTTTCCCCCCTCCAAAAATGTAGAATGAGTTAGTCCAAAATAAATTGCACAAGTAATGGTTAGGAGTTACTTAGTGGGGGGGGGCTTTGTAGTGAGTTACACAACAAATTACTTTTTAGAAGTACATTTCCTAACAAACACACGCTCTCTCTCTCTCTATATATATATATATTTCATATTTTCCATGTACTTGAGCTAGTTCACAATCATTAAAAGAAGCTTGTCACAAAAAGACTGCTAGAAGGAGTCCAAAATAAACAAATACTAATTTAACTGACACCAGCTATTTAACCTAACTTAATTAATTCCAACATCATTCCTTTGGGTACACAAAACTTTTCCACTCTCGCAATGGCCAAACCACAAGGTTAGAAATACCAAAAATAAAGCTGTCTAGGTCATTTTTAATGAGCTTTACTTTGGAAGAAAGGAAAGGAGAAGTGAGCACAGCAGTCTACAAAGAGCAAAAATAAAAAATGGTAATTAGCTCTCAGCTACAAGATAGTTAAGCAGCTCTTGGAAGCAATCCTGTAGCCATTGCAATGCAGAAGGAATCATATGATGATGATGGTGATGTCTTTTGCCAGTTACCACTCAATGGCAGAAACACCCTGCCTTGGCAGCTTTGTTTTTAGTGGATACAAAAGGAGAACTCTGGGAGGACAGGGAAGGAAGTGATCATCATAAAACCAAAGAACTATAATAAGTACTGTACAATATTATTGTCTTCTGTATTGGCTGAAGGAATTATTAAAAGACAAGAAACTAGTGTGCCAACTGCATCTGTTCCTGGAGACAGCTGATCCACAGTGGCACATGCTTTATTTACACCACATTTGGACTACTGCTCTACATGAGGCTGCCTTTGAAGACTGTTCAGAAACTTCACATGGTATAAAGATGGGACTCCATTCTGGCACTTTTTTAAAAAGAAAATATTTTTCAATTGTGTGCATATCTTGCAGGTGCTGCGGGGCCCTTAAGCCGGCCCTATATGAATTCCAGGGAGCACATTGTCACAAGAAGCACAAAGCTGCAAGCAGGTGGCATATAGTCCCCATGAGGATACTCCAATGTGAATGCCTGCCACATTCAGAAGGTTCCTATGAGGACATTCGTGAAAACCCACCAGGCAAAATTTATTCTTTTGATGTGTAAGTGCCAATGTGCCTACTGCTCTGAATGCTCCCTTTGGAACTATCCTTGCTCTGACTGAAAATTTAGTAACTAGTAAGGACCAGCTTCACAGAAGTAGGCTGGCATTCAATATTGTAGCTATAGATTCATAACAGAAAGTCATGGATCCATAACTGCTCTGTATTCAAAAGACATAGCTGTGTTAATTTGGAATATCAATTCGTAAAGGGATTTTGCAGCACCTTTGAGACTAACTGAAAGAAAGAAGCTGGTAGCACAAGCTTTTGTAGACTTAAGTATACTTTCTCAGATACATGCAGTGAAGTGCCTAGGAACAGACCTTTATGAACAGGCTGTATGTATTAATAGACATAGAAATGCAAAACATGTGGGTATGGTGATCAGGTGACAAGTTCTACTTCCTAGGCAGCATCACACTACATTCCAATAACTCCCTCCACCATTCATAGGGTTGTCTACTCATCTTGGCTTTAGGCGACATCTTTCCTCCTGCCTTTGTCCCTCAATGACCATCACTGAAACTGAACTTGTCACTTTGTCACCATACCCACAAAATTTACATTTCTATGGCTATTCACATATACAGCCTGCTCATAAAAGTCTGCTCCTGCATCTGAGGAAGTAGACTTAAGTCTAAAAAGCTTATGTTACCAACTTCTTTCTCTCAGGGCTCATCTACTCAGGCCAGAATACGCCAGCTTCCCACCAGTGTATTCTGTCCACAGATCTGACCCGTTGCTTCCCCATTACCTGCATGGATTGGGATGGATCTAGATCAGCATGCTGGCCGGTCCCTGCATCCACTGCTGCTGCCACCCATGTCACTCTCTGAAGGCAGGAAACCAGCCCTCAGCACATGAGCAAGGCCTCCTGCATGTCACCAGCCTTGGTCACATGCTGCGGTGACTCCTTCCTGGCTACAGAAGAGTGGGGCAGATGGCAACTGCAGGACTTGCAACAGAGGTCATGCTTCTGATAGTCACAACCTCGCTCGCTGGGGGAAGGGGTTGGATATGTCATCTTTGCACTCTGATCAGCAGCTGAACAGACTTCCTTCACTCAATCCAGCTGCTGGCTGTTAAGGTGGACTGGGAGGCTTGGACCAGGAAATGTTACTTAGTGACACATACATAACTAAACAGCTGCTGTAGAATATCGGTGGTAGTCCATAAGCAGTAGTAAGGTTCTGAACTTAGGCAGAAAAAAAATCAGAGGCAGAAGTTTTAAGATTGGCAGTCTCTCTCTCTCTCTCTCTCTCTCTCTCTCTCTCTCTCTCTCTCTCTGGCTTTTCTTCGCAAACAAAGATTCAGGAAGGACTCATCCCAAGCTTTCTGCAAGCGCACTGATGACTAAAAAGGCCAATCCGAGATAAACAAGTCCGGTTGCAGAAAGCACAGCAGAAGGTCTCCTTGGGTGATGTTTCCAGGTTGTGATTTTTTCTGCGTTGTTGTTTCTCTTCAAGACTTGTTCAGCGTGTGTTCTCAAATAAGGCTGCAGCATTATGGATAGTGCATCTCCATGCCTCCTGGTGTGAGGCCAGGGTGGACCATTGTAGTACATGTGGAAATGATTGAGGGGATTGAGTAGGCCACAAGCTCAGGGACCCCAGAACTGTTTTTAACAGGGAACATAACATTGACAGCTGGGTAAGGAAATTTTTTTCCCTATCCATTATCATTCAACCACTATTAAATATGAAGATACTTACAAGCACAGTGTATACTCACAAGTGTCCTTCTTGTGTCCAGTGTGGTTTCCTCCTTAGTAAGTGTGCATTGGATAGATGGCAGGCAGACTTATTCTTGGTAGGACTCAATGACAATTGTTGTTCTAATATTTGTTAGCACTTGATCATTTAATACACTTCTGATTGATAATGTCTGTAGAGGCTCAACTACATAGGTGTCTTGGCAGTCCAATTTTACCAGATCATTTGGGGGGTGGGGCAGTGTCAGCCCTCCTAGCCTACTCTTATAGTGACATTCTGTTCAACTCTCATTGTTTTCAGTTTCCATCTGAATGATTAGTTAGTCCAATCAATCTTTATTTGTCATCACAAAAAAATGGATTCTTTCCCAGCAGCAAAGATCACAAGAGCTAAAGATAAAAGGCATAAAGGGAAATATTAGAGCAGTTATGATGAGCTGGGAATTGCTGTAATTGTCTGTGATGAGCACAGTGACAAGAAAAAGACATCAACATAATGAACTTGCTCTTAATTATCTCTGCAGACATGACAAATAAAACCTTCTTAGAACTGGCATGTTTAACTGAGTCAGACAAAACACAAACCCACACCTACTCTACACCTCTGCAAAAATTGGAACCTATGTACCAATATTAATTATGCTAGTTACATTTTTTTGAAGTAATTTTTTTATATCCTGCCCCCTGTATCCTACTATCTCAGGGTGGCAGAGATTAAATCAAGTAAAAGGTGTAAGCCAATTTAAAATGTGAAACAATAAAAATAATGAATAGGCTAAAAGCATATCAAACAATTTAACAGATTCAAACAGGTTTTAAAAGTATGTGTGTGTGTGTGTGTGTGTGTGTGTGTGTTAGCACTGACAAACTTCTCTAGAAATGACAGGTTAAAGTATTGCCAGAAAGCTACTTCTCAAGAGGTTCTTCCAGAAATCACATTCTTTCTTCAGTACTCTGGTGTTGGTGTTAATTGCTCAGGGTTGACTTCATCTTATAGCAACCCAATGAATGAAAGCCCTCCAAGCCACCCTGTTATCAACAGCCCTGCTCAGATCTCGTAGCTCCAGGGCTGTGGCTTTTTTTATTAAGTCTATGCATCTGGAATGCGGTCTTCCCTTTTTCCTACTGCCTTCTACCTTAGTAACCATTATTGTCTTATCTAATGAGTCATGTTTCTCATGATAAGTCCAAAGTACAACAGTCTCAGTTTAGTCATCTTGGCTTCTAGGGAGAGTTCAAGTTTGATTTACTTTTGGACTCATTCATTTGGCTTTTGGCAGTCCATTGTTAGCATGCCCTACAGCCCCCTCTCTATAATATCTCATAATTGGAAAGAGTGGAGACTTTGAAGTGGTCAAGTAGACCAGGGTGATCCAAAAAGAGATCAGGTAGAGGTCACAAGACCTGGGTTGGTGTCTTAGAAATATTTTAGCAACCAAGCCAAAAGTAGGATTGAACTGAAGCCCCTTAGTAAGCAAAACCATTAAGGAGGTATGTGTTAATTCCTTCTTGGGTCCGTCAGCAGTGAGTCACACAATCTAAACAATCAAGTGACTTCTCCAACCCAAATCCCCAGGAAAGATCCCTCAGAACTCCCTCCTTATTCTGCAATGCAAGATTGATGTAAACCCATCAAGTCCTGTCTCCCAGCCATGAGCAGCAATCAGCTAAGTTTTGGTTTCCTTTGTCTATTTGGTGAGAAACCCATCTAAGCTTTGTTCTAGCTGTAGTAATTCCTTCAGGGCATGAAGCACAGTATAAATATTAGTGCCCACCAATAGAAAGGTGTACCACTGTGGATGAGACTGGTCACTCTCTTCCTGGCCATCTGTTGGGGATGGCCATCTGGTCACTCTCTTTCTGGCCATCTGTCAGGGATGCTTTGATCGTGATTTCCTGCGTGGCAGGGGGTTGGACTGGATGGCCCTCATGGTCTCTTCCAACTCTGCAATTCTATGACTCTATGATTCCTCAGTGCACCCATGGATTGGAACTTCCAGTACCACCTTCAGACCTCAGTCTGAGTACTTTGAAACTCTGCTCTTCAAGACTGGTAACTATTGCCTTATTCCACAAATTTATTGCTCTATCTAACCTTTCTGCCTTAAATCTTCGATAGCCTTGTGTGGGTCTTGTGAGGGTTGTTGTTGTATGTGAATGCTTTTTGAGTTATTTCCAATAAAAACATTTTATTTCACTTTAACCTGGAGTTCTCTACAGTTAGTACTAGTATACATAGGTGAAAAGCCCTCAAAGTTACCCAGCTCTCACAACCTTCCATTCGACCTAACAATAATAATCCCCCCAAATATTAATATAGTTTTGGCATCATGAGTGGGGCTCTAAAGCACCCCACCTCATCAGGTAACACCGTGGTATTTGCACAACTCTCCCCCAGCACAACATTTAAAATGAATAGGTGTGGATAGAAAGAGAGATTGAGAGAGAGAGAGGAAAAAAAAACAGGGGAATTTAGAAGGGGAGACACAAAGAGAGAGAGAGAGAAACCACACACCCAAGGATCATGGCAGAGTTCAGTGTGCTTTCCAAAAGTAAAAGAAATTACATATAATACAAGAGCCTGCTTTTCCAATTATACTTTAGTTTTTGATATTTAGATAAAATCCCCCCACTTATAACTGATTAATTAGCATTTGGATAATTAATTTCATTCCTAACAAATAAAATCCCCATTTTATCCCAGCATTTACTGTGGTATTGCAAAGGTTTCTGGGATTCACCTCTCAGCTAACACACAGCTTTATTAATAATGGTCCTATGGATGCTATTGTTCAAAACAATTACTTGAATTACATGGGGTGTTCTGACCTGCCTTGCCTGTTAACCCCTCCTCAGAACAACTGTTGGCTTGGTGATAGAAACTTTGACTGACTGCTCTATAACTGCAGATTAAAAGAGCGCAGAAAGAAGGCTAGACTTCATATGACGTATATGCCACAGATTGCCTCCAACAAAAAGTCCACTATGATTTTAGAGTGCAGAAAACAGCTGGGGGCCAAATGTCATTGTTATTTTCCAGTTGTTTCAATCCCAATGTTAATTATTAACAACAGTAATTATAGTAGATTTAATGGCACTGTAATTACGTGTGGTGCCTTTTGCAGAAATTTCAGCAGCAAAGGGAAAGTATGCTATATCGGGGAAATGTGACTCACACCAGAGTGTGCATATATGTAGGAAATAGTGTTATATTCTTATTGAGCAAAACAAAAATAAAGGCATCACTCATCATAACCCACCCCAGTGCTAATTAATATGATGGCTGTCATGTTACACACATGCAGTGAATTATTCACCATGGTGCAGCCGACCTATTGTGCTGACAGCAACGAACACAGAGTTGTGCATACAGCAAAGTTCTGAACTGAGGTTCTGCATTGCGGTTGTACATTGTGCATTGCAGTTGACCATTGCATATTATAGTTGTGCATTGCACAATGGCCCCCAGCCATTAACAAGTGTTATGCAATGTTGCCATTATGCATGAGGGTCATATCATACTGATGAAGCATATCTATGCATGCAGATATTTATGCTATGCTGAGGGGATGTTAGATTGCAACCTATGTGCCAGAAATGAACTACAGAAAGAAGTAGGGGCTAGAAACTAGGACCAGGCATTGAGAAGGAATGGGCGGGGTCAAAGGTGATAGGTTAGATAGGTTAATCTAGAGCAGAGTGAGCAAATTCAGCAGATCCAGCAGCTAATTTCAACCCCTAGCCACACGTCCTCTTTGAGACACAGATGGGCTGGTATCCTGTTGGACATGTAATTCTGCCTTAGGATTGCATATATATTGTGAAGGTTGTGCATGTTGGTATTTCCCCCACTCTCCTCAATGACAAAGCCCTTCTCCCCATCACTGTGATGGCTGCCCCCACCCCCTGGCTATTCCATTACTGGTAGAGAACAAAACAGTTTGGTGAGTTGTCTCTCTATGCTCCCATAGCCAGATACACACCAGTGACATCATCTGCTGAATCCTCTGGAAGAGCCTGTTGGTTCTTGGTGGAAGATGTCCTCAATCTGTGACTTGCTATGGGAACACAGCCAGACACTCCTCCAACTCGCCCCAACTCTCTACCAACCATGGAATGGCTGTGGGGGGCAGCTATGATAGTGACATGGTGAGACTGGGGTATTTATGTAGCAGAGCTCACCATGTGGAACTCTTATGCTATAATGATAACTCCAAAAAATATCCTCATTGACAAAATTGTGCTGCCAAAAACAGCAGTGAATCACGACAGGCCATTCAAACCTAACAAATAGGGATGGACAACTTCTTTTTAGGCTGGGCAAGCGCTTGAAGACTGATTGAATAGTGGAGTTCAGTGCACTTTGCAAAATTAAAAGAAACTACATAAAATGCATATGAAGAGTCTACTTTTTCAATTATGGTTTAATTTTTTATATTTAGATAATTTAGATATATTTTATATTTAAATATATTTAGATTTCAGTAAGGCCTTTGACAAGGTTCCCCATGACATTCTTGCAAACAAGCTTGTAAAATGTGGGCTAGACAAGTTAACTGTTCAATGGATTTGTAATTGGTTGACCGGCCAAACCCAAAGGGTGCTCAGCAGTGGCTCCTCTTCGTCTTGGAACGATGTGACCAGTGGGGTGCCACAGGGTTCTGTCCTGGGCCCAGTGCTATTCAACATCTTTATCAATGACTTGGATGAGGGAATTAGGGGCATACTTATCAAATTTGCAGATGACACCAAATTAGGAGGAGTAGCTAATACCCTAGAGGACAGGATCAAAATTCAGAATGGCCTGGATAGACTAGAGAGCTGGGCCAAAGCTAACAAAATGAAATTCAATACGGAGAAATGTAAAGTACTGCACTGAGGGCGGAAAAATGAAATGCATAGATATAGGATGGGAGAGACGTGGCTGAAACGAGACTATGTGAGAAAGGGATCTAGGAGTCCTAGTAGACCACAAGTTGAACATGAGTCAACAGTGTGATGCAGCAGCTAAAAAGGCCAATGCAATTTTGGGCTGTATCAATAGAAGTATAGTGTCTAGATCAAGGGAAGTAATAGTGCCGCTCTATTCTGCCTTGGTCAGACCTCACTTAGAATACTGTGTCCAGTTCTCGGCACCACAATTCAAAAAGGATATTGACAAATTGGAGCATGTTCAGAGAAGGGCAACTAAAATGGTGAAAGGTCTGGAAACCATGCCTTATGAGGAGAGACTTAGGGAGCTGGGTATGTTTAGCCTGGAAAAAAGACGATTAAGTGGCGATATGATAGCCCTGTTTAAGTATTTGAAGGGATGTCACGCTGAGGATGGAGCAGGCTTGTTTTCTGCTGCTCCAGAGACTGGAACACGGAGCAATGGCTGCAAGCTCCAGGAACAGAGATTCCACCTCAACATTAGGAGGAACTTTTTGACAGTGAGAGCTGTTCGGCAGTGGAACGCACTTCCTCGGAGAGTGGTGGGGTCTCCTTCCTTGGAGGTCTTTAAACAGAGGCTGGATTGCCATCTGTCGGGGATGCTTTGATCAAGATTTCCTGTGTGGCAGGAAGTTGGACTGGATGGCCCTCATGGTCTCTTCCAACTCTACAATTCTATCATTCTATGATTCTATGATAAATCTTCCCCCTCCCCCCACCATAATTGATTAATCAGCACTTGGATAATTAATTCATTCCTAACAAATAAAATCCCTATGTTCATTATTAACAAATAAAATCCCTCTATTGACTCTTGATTATTTATTATTATTCAATTTAGGGCCAAGTTTCTGCATCAGAGGCTATGATACATAACTTGACAATGATATAGTGACATCTTTGATATGGTATGGAAGCCTTCTAGTGAATTGAAGGATTTGTATGAGGATGTCTTGCTCAATGGGGCAATGCACAAGACACCTTGATATGCAATGGTGGCACACTGGTGCAACATGACTCATGGTGCTATAATCCCCATTCTGCAACAGGATGCATTGTGCAATGGGATCCATGGTGCTGTGGTGGCTCTGCTTGCGTAATGGTCCCAAACATGCAGCTACATCTCTGCTGCTCTCCTGGGAATATGAACATTGTGCAGTGGAGCAATTCAACTTTACGTAACTATAGGACTTTTACCAGTTTGCTGTCTAATTTCATCAGCTGCCTAATTTAATCTCTTTATATATATATTGTTAAAACCTGAGGATCACTTGGGATCACAAATTTGGGTTGAAATTTTATCTAACCACTATAAATTTTCTGCCAAATTTCAGTAGCATAGTTTTGGGGGGCATCATAAAAATGCCCTTGAGTGTTCTATGAGCTTCATACTACCCATGTTTGTTCTAGGAGGTCAAGGCAAAGGGTCAGGACCAAGAGCAAACTGAAGTTGGAAGCAAAGTCTCAGTCCAAACAGGAAGACTTATTTCAATGGCCAGTATGGGTGAGCAGAACCATTCCAGATCCTATTTTATTTTCCAAAAAGGCTATGAGAAACTGCAGTCCAGGTAGCCTACTGGATGAAGCAATGGTGAACAGAACTGAAGGCCCTAGAGATCCAGGAGTTCCATACAGTGGCAGTGCAATACATTTTGATGTTTGTTGAAAAGAACAAGATGATGTTTCCCTCCTATTCATTAACGAAAGTCAACTGGACTGGGAGCCAAAGTTTCTTCAGTACACCATTGCATCTGGCAGAGAGGACAGACATTGTGAAACACAGCACTCTCTTCCAATACCTTGCTGCCACCTCCTAATACCTGCTGCCTGTGGCAAATACCTTATTTTGTCTAATGATATGGCCAGTTCTGGTGTGTGGGTGGGTGTGTACAATTGAGATTCACCCCTAGAAATGACTGGCTAGATTCCTGCCAGCAATCTACTTCTCAAGGGGTTCTTCCAGGAATCACATTCTTTATTCAATACTTCATCATGTAGCTCTTTCTGGGTTCTATAGAGCCAACTATAATTGCAAACACAATCACTATGTAAGTCCCAATGTATATATTTAACAACAATACAGCCAATTATATATTGAATACAAATTATATATATCTACTGCCCCCAAAAGTTCCATGCATCCAATGAGGTGCCAGTGCAGGACTTGACTGCAGGAGTCTTCTGCCTGTGCTGCTTAGCTGCATTGCATCATTTGGATGCAAACGTTAAAGCCCTAAGTAAATAATACAAAACAGAAGCAATCACAATATAGAAATTATACTACAGAGAATGTACCCCTTCGTGCCCTCCTAAATACACAATTGAAAATACCACTACCTTATTCAAAATGAAAAGGGCCCACTCCATACACAATTGAAAATACCACTACCTAATTCAAAATGAAAAGGGCCCACTCCTTAGCCCTGGCAACTGCAGCTCCTCTCCAACTCCAGAATCCCCCTCCTTCTAAATTCAACCAGCAAATACATCCCCATCCTTAGGGTTTCCTCGTCTCAGTACTCATCAGGGTTACACTCACACACAAACACAGAGAAACAGATGTCTTGAATCCCCAGTATGCCAGCTAGGTGTGGGGCAGACAACTCACTCTCACCTCGTTTCAATTACAGAGCTTGGGGAAGTTACTTTTTTGGATTAACTCCTCAGAATTTCCCAGCTAGCATGGCCAATGGGGAATTCATTGGGGAACGGAGGTGCTGTCCAAAAAGATAACTTTTTCAAAGCTCTATTCAGAATGTCTGGGCAGTGAGAGGAAAAGCTCAGCTTGTCTGATGATAACATCAATGATAGAATGGGTGAATGTGAGAGAGGTTGAGAGATCCTGGGAGCTGTAGTCCAACAAAACTAACTTTTCCAGGGTCTGAAGTTGCACTTGGGGAAACCCAGTGCATGAAAATAAGTTTTGGATGTGTCTCTCCACATGGGAAATTTTATGTTCCCATCTGATGAAGCAATCATCTTTATTGCCTTGCCTAATGAATGATGCAGAAAGGGAGCAGCTGACATTCCCCTGCATTAGTTTTAAGCAGACATGATGCAGTCGTGAAACAGAATGATGATGCTGGCTTGCTTTCCTACTATCCCTGAAGCTTAAAACAATGGTTCA
Source organism: Gambelia wislizenii (assembly GCA_030847615.1). Classification (NCBI taxonomy): domain Eukaryota; kingdom Metazoa; phylum Chordata; class Lepidosauria; order Squamata; family Crotaphytidae; genus Gambelia; species Gambelia wislizenii. The sequence goes on from JAUMIR010000003.1 coordinate 362,895,041, forward strand.
GTCAGGTTGCCCTTCTTCCATTCTACTAGAGTGGTAGCTGGTAAATCCCAAGTCAATGGGGAGGGGAAATTTGTGCTGCTTTTGACTTGTGTTAATTTTAGTAAATAAGATGTATTTTAATTGTTTTAATGTCTTAAAAGTAGTGTTTTGGATGTATGGTTTAAGGCTTTAAAAACTTTTGTACTCCATATTGTTTCAGGTGGTCTGTTTTCATTTGCTTATCAAGTTTGCAGATAACAACAAATTAGGAGGGATAGTGAATACCCCAGAGGACAGGATCAGAATCCAAAATGACCTGAACAGATTAGAAAGCTGGGCCAAAACTAACAGAATGAATTTCAACAGGGAGATATGTAGGATATTACACTTGGGTAGTAAAAATGAAATGCACAGATATAGGATGGGTGACACCTGGCTTAATGGCAGTACATACGAAAGGGATCTAGGAGTCTTAGTGGACCATAAGCTAAACATGAGTCAGCAGTGTGATGCAGCAGCTAAAAAAGCCAATGATATTCTAGGCTGCATTAATAGGAGTATAGTGTCTAGATCAGCGTTTCTCAACCAGGGTTCCAGGGAACCCTATGGTTCCACCAGACATGGCTAGGAATTCTGCGAGAAAAAATAATGAGACCTGAGCTTCCCCTCCTGTTTCCTGGTCTCTGCCTGCGAGGAACACCCTGCTGGGACCATCAGTTCCTCCTCCTCCTCTTTCTTTTTCTTCTTCTCCTTTTTCCTCCCTGCCGCCCAGGCAAGGCCCAGGGGCTCCTCACAGCAGAGTTGCTGTTATGGCTCTGTGAGCAGCCTCAGGCCAGCCAGAAGCACCATCATGTGACGTGCCTGGACACCATGGCTGCTTGGCAGGGAGGGAGGGCTTTTTGCCACCCTCAGAGGTGCCGCTCTGGTGGGTGTTGAGTCTCTCAGTATTGCTATGTGTGCGTAAGGGGGGGGAAGCTGCTTGCAAAATGCTTACAAAATGTCTTTGCACCAGGAATGGGACCTTTGAGAGCAGGGGAGGATTAGCATCTCTCCTCCATGGTGAGACAAGGAGGTAGTGCCAGGTGCGATTCCGCCTCCCTTTTTTAAGGGTCACACAAATGGGAGTACATTTTTATGTAATGATTTGCCCACCAGGTGGTCTGGTTTCTCTTCCCCTCCAGATCTCCCCAAACCATGGGTTGGGGGTGAGTAAGTGGGGGTGTCTCTCCCCCCAACCCCCACTTCCCACATTTCTGTCATTGTAGGAAGGTGGGAATGTTTTCGTCTTGACTTGTCGGGCAAGTCTTTTTTTGGGGGGGGGTTCTGGAGGGTAGTGAGTTTAAGGGTGGATCAAAAATGGGCTTTGATGGAGTAGGGCCTTTGGGGGTCTTGAGGGCAGTGGGATTAAAGGGGGGGCTCAGAAAATAGGGGCATGTGGAGGCTTTGAGGAAGATATGACTCCTATTCAGAGCGGGTCCAAAGGGATGGAGGTCTGAGTGCCCTGGTTAGCCTGATTTCTCAAGCCCTTGCCTTTCACCCCATCTGCCCTCCAAGTCTCTTTTGTTCCTTATTTATCCTTTATTTCTTCAAGGGAATAATGACCCCTGGGCCTCATCTTGGATAAATAAGCTCTTATGGATAGATCTGATGAGTCTGGCTGTAATCCAAATGTTGCCCCCCTCAAAAATTACTAATGCTGACCAATAATAAGACCTTTTTCACCCCCTCCAACTGGTGGGGTGGATCACAAGTATTCTGGAAAGGTCCTCTTCCTCTCTTTGCCCCCAGGAGTTCAGTGTTTCCCCCTTTTCTTTCTCCTTTCTCCCACCTCTGCTTACCATGTTTGTTTTCCTTTTCCCCTCCATGATGCTGACAACGGACCAGGGCAAGGCCTGTTACCTTCATTGCTCAAGTAAGACCCATTGAAAGGTAAACATTTGGCCTTCACCAAGGTCACATAGATTAAAGCAGTGTTTCTCAACCAGGTTTCCCTGGAACTCTAGGGTCCCCCAAGAGGTTGCTGGGGATTCCTGAAGAGATTGTGATTGTGGGGGGAAAGCAATAGCAGTATATAGAATAATGTTTATGCAGGGGTTCCCTGAGGCCTGAAAATTATTTCAAGGGTTTCTCCAGGATAAAAAGGTTGAGAAAGGCTGGTCTAGATCAAGGGAAGTAATAGTGCCACTCTAGTCTGCTTTGGTCAGACTTTGCCTGGAATACTGTGTCCAGTTCTGGGCACCACAATTCCGGAAGGATATTGACAAGCTGGAATCTGTCCAGAGGAGGGTAACCAAGATGGTGGGAGGTCTGGAAGCCATGTCCTATGAGGAATGACTTAGGGAGCTGGGTACATTTAGTCTGGAGAAGAGACGGTTAAGAGGTGACATGATAGTCATATTTAAATATCTGAAGGGATGTCATACTGGGGATTGAGCAAGCTTGGTTTCTGTTGCTCCAGAGACTAGGACACAAAGCAGTAGACTCAAACTATAGGAAAAGAGATTCCACCTAAACATTAGGAAGAACTTCCTGACAGTAAGAGCTGTTTGGAGTGTGGTGGAGTGTGATAGAGCCTCCTTCTTTGGAGGTTTTTAAACAGAGGCTGGATGGCCATCTGTTGGGAATGCTTTGATTGTGTATTATGGCAGGGGGTTGGACTGGATGGCCCTTGTGGTCTCTTCCAACTCTATTATTCTATGAATCCCATTCAGAAGAAAAGTGGGATATAAATCAAATAAGTAAATAAATACACTTTAGGTTTTAAACATACCAGGAGTACATTTCCATAGTTAAAACTAGTGTGCCAGCTGCACCCATGTCAGGAGTTAGAGACTGAACTCCATTATAAAATGGCCGTACAACTGCAGAATCATGCTGAGTCATAATGGCTGACTGCATGAACTACCAAGTCATGCCTAGTCAGGCCACTAGAGGGCAATGTCATACACACACACACACACACACACACATATGTATATATATATGAGAGCCTAGAACAGAGTTCACTTCCTCCTCTTCTTCTTGTGAATGCTGATGTCTGGTGAAGCAGTTTGTCCTTCAGTTGTAAATATTTGTACATATTGCAATTGTTTGACTTTGAAGATAAAAGTGCCTCCTGCTTATTTGGACGTCAAACACTGTGTGTCAGTATTCTTGGGAATGGGTTGCTACTAAGTCTGCTGCGACAGGTTTTTTTTTTTTGGCTTCTGCCAGGGATTGAGTGTCCTATCATCCCCTGGCAGTGGTTATGGGCCCAGCTGATTGATCTCAGATTAGATAAGGTGCACCCTAAAAAGTTCTCATAATCTTTTTGTTTTTGAGTGTTTTTGGCTAGTTGCCTGAGAAACAGTTAACTTTCAGCCAGGCTCTATGTTAGAGCTATGTTCAAGCAGCCTTGAACAGCTGCCAGCTGTTTGTGTTTCATTATTATGAATTATTAGTTATTTTATTTTATTGTGTGTGGGTGTGGGTGTGTTTTAGTATTTACAGTATGAAGTATTTTTAAATGTTTAATTATTTAATTGTATTTTAGGGGGGTGGGATGGAGGGTTTTATATGTATATATTTTAAATGTTGTAAGCCGCCCCGATTGCATTTTGTAGAGGGGTGGGATATAAATTATTATTATTATTATTATTATTTCATTGCTGGAGTTTTTTTTATTCAGGCAGCACAATGACAGATACTAGCCACATTCATTTTGAGAAATTGGCTGATGGAAATTATCTAGCCTGGAGTTTATATATAGAGGCTTTATTAATTAAGGACAATTGTGGCATGTTTTGGGAAATGAAAGTGTGATCCCGGAGGGTTCAGAAGATGAAAAAGCAGCATTCAGGCTAGGAGACCAGATGGCTAGAGCTGCAATTCTCTTATTGTTCAGCCCCTCACAGTTAATACATGCGGCCCCAGCAAAGACAGCCTTTCAGCTTTGGACAGCTTTGAAAATGGTTCATCAGAATTCATCCTGCCTCTCAAAGATGATGGGGTCTAAGAGACTTTATAACACAAAGCTGACTACTGGAGGCTGTGTGAAAGCCCATTTGGAGGAAATGAGGCAGCTTTTTCAAGAGGTGGCCAATAGAGGGGTGGACATTCCAGAAGCCCATAAGTGTTTTATTTTATTGGGCAGTTTGCCAAAGGAATGGGATTTCCTAATCTACAGTCTTCAGACCACCAGGGAGTGTGATTTGTCTGTAGACCTGGTAGCTGGGCATATTCTGGAAGAGGTCCAATACAAGCAATTTGATTCCCAGACAGAGGGGAATAAACAGCCACAAATTACCTGGCGCAATTGGGAGAGCACTGAAACACACCCAGAGGCATCTGTGGAGGAAGGAGCCTGCAGCTACGTGAAACGCTGTTTCAGATGCAAAAGGCCTGGACATTTTCAGAAGGACTGTAAGATGCCTGCACCAGATAAGAGGGGTGGCACAGCTACAGGGCAAAGGAGGGGTGCATCCTCTCAGGCTGCAAGCTATGCCTTGGTAGCAAAGCACCATCCTGATGGTACTGAGGGGAGAATTTGGTTACTTGATAGTGGAGTGACACACAGTATGGTAAATGATATAAAGCTGTTAAGCAATGTTAAAAATGCTTCTATAACTAATATTACCCTTGCAGATGGTGCTCCCAGCAAGGTGCAGAAAATTGGCACTGCATATGTGCCCTCTTTTGGTAAAGATTTTGAAAATGTGTTAAGTGTTAGCGAACTGGAGAATTGTATATTGAGTATGTCCCAAATGACTACTGATGGTTATAACGTGATATTTGAGGGGGAACACTGTACAATAACAGAAAAGCATAGCATGACTAATGTCTGTTCAAAAGGGATAAAGAAACATGGATTGTATTACTGTTGCCTAAAGGGAAGGTGGCAAATGTGAACCCTGCAAACAATGTGTCCCTACATGATAAGTGTGTTCATTACTACCACAGGCTAATGGGCCGTGCTAGTTACAAAGGGTTAAAGTGGCTAGCAAAAGTGTGCCATGGTTTAAGCATGAAACACTGCCCAAGGTTCTTAGAATGTGCAGTGTGCCGGAATGTTAAGGTGAACGCTTGCCCTATTGCCAAAAAGACCCAATGTGTCACCAACAGAACCTTTGAAGTTTTCCACACTGATTTAGCAGGCCCCTATAAGCCCACTGAAGGGGGTAGCCATTATTTATTTGTGATAGTGGACAGACACACTAGGTACACCTATGTATACTTACTGAAGGAGAAAAGTCAGACTGCAGACAGGTTCCGTGAGTGGGTGAACTCAGTGGAACGGGAATTTCCTTCTCATAAGTTTTCCAGTCTGGTGACGGATAGGGGAGGGGAATTCTTATCCAACAATCTGCAGACCTGGATGTGTAGGAGGGGTATTAGACACAAGACAACAAACCCAGTGTCTCCAGGGGATGATGGGCTTGCAGAAAGGAAAATTGAGATGTTTAAAGTGCATAATGGAGTGCATAATGGAAGATGCACAAGCCCCAGCTGGGCTGTGCGGGGACGCAGTGAAGACTGTTGCTTACCATTTAAATAGACTGTGGATATCTAGTGTCAACCAGACCCCATAGTGTCTATTGTATGGTAGAGCACCAAACCTCAAGCACCTGAGGATTTTTGGACAGTATGTAAATGTACTGATTCACCCAAGCCTAGAACCAGAAGGCTGTGTTTCCTAGGCTATGAGGGTAATGAGTACGTGTTCTCTCTCCATCCTGGAAAGGTTATGTTCTCCAGGAGTGCAAACTTTGAAATGCACTCAGGGTGGGACAGATTGCATTGCAATCAGGAGGTGTTTGTTCCCTTGGGGAGGGATGTGCCAACAACTCCCAAAAGTTCCACAAATGGAGGAGTGGTAATGCCTGATGATGAAGGGGAGGCACAGGAAGAAAAGCCTGACACTTCACATTCCACTCCAACACACACACCACCACAAACAAGCATTGAGCCTGACACAGGGAGAGAAAGCAGCAGCAGTGCAAGTGACGATGAGTCAGGCAGAACTAGGGTGCTCATCCCCAGAAGATCAACGAGAAAGGCTCCTGACAGATTTGTTATTCAGGAAGCCAGGATATGCAATGTCATGGCAGGGGAGCCTGCAAGTTTTCAGGATCTCCTAAAACTTCCCCAGGAAGAGCAGGAGAAGTGAGTTCGAACCACTGGTTGAGAGGAAAATATTCTAGGTAGTAGAGAGGCCAAAGACCAAAATGTTGTTGGTTGCAGGTGGGTGTACAAGCTTAAGGACATGTCTGATGGGACACAAAAGTGTAAAGCACGCTTGGTTGTGAAACTGAATAAATGAAAAAGGTTTCAAGGAGCTATCAAAGAGCTGAATGTATTGGTACCCTGGACAAAACCTTTTACTGAAGCTTGGATTCAGCACCTCACTGATACAAGATCCACCAGCCACCACTGTTACCTTGGGTCCCAACAGCCATCTTGTGTCAACAATAACAACAACAATGCCAGAAACAGTTTTCCTCTTACTCCAGTTGTGGAGAATATGAGGAAGAGGTTGCAGTTGAATTCATGTCCTGCTTGCAGACTACTGGTTGGTCGCATGGAAATGGTATATTGGATTAAATGAGTCTTTCCTTTAATCCATTATGTCCATCCTCCATTCTCATATTTTCATGGAGTTTTGTTCAGGGCAACTTAATGCTTCTGATTTTCAGATACTGAGGGCAAACCATGGAATGGCTATTTCCAATATGCTGTGGCTGTAAATAGCATATTTGGTTGGCCCAGAATACTGGGCTGTGTGGGATGGTCTTCAGCTTAGTGGTAAAACACATATTTTGCACATAGAAAGTCCCAGGTTCAATCCCTTGCATCTTGCCAGAAATAATAACTCAGATCCATAACTGAACCAGTTATTTGGAAGGGTGAAGGATCCTCATCACATAAGAACAGAGACTGGGCGGCTATTGTCTGGAGATGCTTCACTGAATGGGTGTTGGACTAGGTGGCTAAAAAGACCCCTCCAATTCTTTCATTTCATGAACCCTGGATTTAGACCAAATTAGCTTGTTAAGAATCATAGAATCACAGAGTTGGAAGAGACCACAAGAGTCATCTAGTCCAACCCCCTGTCCTGTAGGAATACCCAATCAAAGCATTCCCAACAGATGGCCATCCAGCTTAATGGTATATTGGATTAAAAACCTCCAAAGAAGGAGACTCCACCACACTCTGAGGCAGTGCCTTCCACTGCCAAACAACTCTTACCATCAGGAAGTTCTTCCTAATGTTTAGGTGGAATCTCTTTTCCTGTAGTTTGAATCCATTGTTCTGTGTCCTAGTCTCTAGAGCAAAAGAAAACAAGCTTGCTCCATCCTCAAATATTTAAACATGGCTATCATGTCACCTCTTAACCTTCTCTTCTCCAGGCTAAATATACCCAGTTCCCTAAGCTGTTCCACATAGGGCATGACTTCCAGACCTCCCACCATTTTGGCCACCCTCCTCTGGACACGTTCCAGAAGGCCTGAACTTTTCTGTGGAAGTTTCACTTCCCAGAGTATCACAGAAGTGAGAACAGAACAATTATGTGTTTTTGAAGTGCTGCAAATCTCCGTTGCTGTGGGAAAGACATTTGAAACCTCAAAGGCATAACAGATGTCAACTTGTTGGCTGGCATCAAGAACAGAGATGCTGGCAGAAGGAAAAGAACTGAAAAACTGGTGCAGTTTGTAAGAGTTCAAAGCCTACAAAATTTAAAGCACTTCACTTTAATAAGAATAAAGGTGGGGAGAGAAAGAAACCTGATAAGTGAAGCATCTCCTAATAACTCTGGAAGGGGGGGGGAATCACTTCCTAAAGAAAAAATAAACTCTTCTTACCAAAATAGAAACTTTGTGATTCATGGTTAATTTCTTTCATTATCTACTTCTCTCCAATTTTCTTAACACTGAAGAAACAAATCAAGAAATTGAAAAATGTCAAAAAATTTCCTTCTGATTATAATAGGTTTTTGGGCTGTCATTCTTCCTACTCCAGCCCTTAACCTGAAACTCTTATAATATTAATTTACCTTTCATCTTATATGAACTTGATATAAATATCAATCTATTGATATATATTTTCCCACTTTCTCTTCCCCTTTGTTGTTGCAGTCTGCCTTCAAGTCATTTCTGACTTATGGCACCTCTAAGGCAGACTTATAATGGGTTTTCTGAGGCTGAGAGTATGTGACTTGCCCAAGGTGACTCATGGCTGAGTGTGGATTTGAACTCTGGTCTCCAGAGTTGTAGTCCAACACTCAAATCACTACACTATGCTGTCTCATTTCTTCCCTTGCTGAACCTATAGAGAAGCCATCTTGAGTCCCAGTTCTAGGAAAAGATGGAGTATAAAGTTAATATCAGTATCAATAAGAATAAAAATAATATAGTATCTCTTCTCCTGCAGAACATATATTATTGTTATTGGTATCGTCATCCATGAATCATCCATGATACAGTTATTTCCAGCTTCTATATATGGTTGTGAAAGCTGTACAGTAAAAAAAGCTGATAAGAAGAAAAACAACTTACTTGAAATATGGTGCTGGATACCATGGGCTGCTAAAATGATAAATAAATGGGTCTGAGAACAAATTAAGCCTGAGCACTCACTAGAACCCTAGTTGAGGCTATCATACTTTGGACATATCATGATATGGCATGTCTCACTAGAAAAGATGATAATACTTAGTAAAGCTGAAGGCATAAGGAAAGAGGAAGACCATTTTACAGAGGGATCAATTTAATCAAGGAAGCCGTAGCCCTGAGTTTGCAAGACCTGAGCAGGGATGCTGATGACCAGGGCTCTTGGAGGTCTCTCATTCACAGGGTCACCATAAGTTGAAGCTGAACTAACTGCATCTGCATGGTGTTGATGATGAAAGTGCTATATTTAGAAGGTGAAACCTTTAGCCCACAGACCATGCACTTAGGGGAGAATTCAGTTATCATGCAGGTGCCTTGAGCTTGTCTACACTGTACATGACCTTCCAGCCTGTATATTCTGGCCCCAAAGCTGGCCCAGATCCACCCCCATTACCGTGACAAAACAGGAGGAAGTTGCAGAGATATGCTGGCCAGTAATGGTGGGCACCTCTGCTGCTGTCATGTGTGGCACTGTCTGAAGCCAGAAAGAAGGCCCTCAAAATGTGATCAAGGCTGGTTACATGCTGGGGTCTTTGATCACAGGCCTCCTTCCTGGCTGCAGAGTGACACCACTGCCAGAGGTAGAGGTGTCCAGCAATGCATCCTGTGGACCTTGTGTTAATGCACTTGACCCATCCCAGTTTTCCCTCATGACACAGGTTTTCCCAGGAGTTATTTTAAAATGTTTTAAATGAGTTTACCCGAGCTCCCCGCTGGCTTTGCCTTGGGTATTGTCAGGACTGTCCAGAGGCAAATTGGGGCAAGAGCCCTGCATCGTTTGGACAGCAGGCCTCCAAGACAGGAGGTGGGGGGAGCCAGGGTAAATCAGCCATCTAGACATGCCCCTTATGAGAACTTAACTCTCTCTACTGATTTAAATGGTGGGTGAGTGAGGTCCAACTGAGATATTTCTGCCCCCACCATACCCCTCTGTTTGCATTGATACATGCAAACACTTTGGACTATCATTTGCAGAAAACTGGGGTCACGTGTTCATACAAAAACAAAAATATAACCAGACCCCCATATCCACGGAACCAATATCCACAGTTTCAATTATCCACAGGATAAAAAAAGAGGAACACATACCATAGAGTCTTCCTTGAAAATGCTTAGAGAGGTAACATCTCTAGAAATTTTCTAGGTCCCCCAAGGCAACTCTGTGGTATTTTAAAATGGAAGTTCCATTATTTTCAATGGTGTTTGCTGTTATCCACAGTTTCCAGTATCCACAGTAAGTCTGGGAACAGAACCCCCATGGATACAGGTGTCTGACTGTAAGTTGAGCTCTTTGGATAAAAAGTGTAACAAAACCATAGAATCATAGAGTGGGAAGGGACCACAAGGGCAATCTAGATCTATCACCTGACGTTCAGGAAAACACAACTAAAGCACTCCTGAGAGATGACCATCCAACCTGTTAAAATACTTCCCATGAAGAAGAGGCAACCACTCTCCAAGTTAGTCTATTCCACTGTTGAATAGCTCTTAAAGTAAAGAAGTTCTTTCTAATATTTAGGTGGAATCTTTTTCTTATAATTTGAATCCATTGGTGTGTATCCTAGCTGCAGCAGAAAACAAGCTCTCTCCATCTTCTACATGGCATCCTTTCAGATATTTAAAGATGGCTGTCATGTCACCTCTCCATGTGAAGTCGAAGGCTTTCACGGCCAGCATCCATAGATTTTCCTTGGTTTTTTTTCCAGGCTGTGAGGCTGTTTTCTGGAATAGTTTCTTTCTGATGTTTCGCCTGCATCTGTGGCTGGCATCCTCAAAGAATGGTGGAGAGACCATTCTCTGAGGATGCCAGCCACAGATGCAGGTGAAACGACAGAAAGAAACTATTCCAGAACATGGCCTCACAGCCCGGAAAAAAAACAAAGAAAATCACCTCTCCATCTTCTCTTCTCCAAGCTAAACATACCCAGCTCCTTAAGCTGTTCCTTGTAGGACTTGGTTTCCAGACCTTTGGCCATATTGGTTGTGTCAGGACATTGGAACATACAGTAGATTTATCCTGTAAAGAGCTGAGAAGTTGCAAACAAGCTGCAGAGTTAGCTGGGTAAATGTATCAATATTGACTGAGCCAAGGAGCTGAGCTAGTACAGAGCTGACTGGGGGAGGTACTAGGAACTCTGCAGAGCTGGGTATTTAGTTTGTCCTATAGAGTTGAACTGAGCAGTTTTGCTTTGGATTTCTCAATGTGAAGAAGTCTTGTTTTGGATCTCACTGTGTCTTGTTTAGGATCTCACAGTGGGAAGATGTTTTTCTCCTGAATCCTGTATATAACTGTAAATATATACTTTATTATGCCCAAGTAAAGAGAAGCTGTTTATTTTAGACACAAAGCCATGTGTCTGTGCCTTTATTCTTATCCTGAAGGAACAACACTCTGCTGTCTATTTTATGTTGCCTGGGACCCGTTTAGGTTCTCAGTGTGCTATAACACTGGACAGGTTGCCCAGTTGTCCTCCTCTGAACATAGATCAGCTTGTCAATATCCTTTTTGAACTGTGATCCTCAGAACTAGACATAGTATTCCAGGTGAGGTCTGACCAAAGCAGAATATTACTTCCCTTGAACTGATTACTATTTTATTTATTTATGTTATTGGATTTATATCCCACCTTTCTTCCAAAATGGGTTTCAAGGTCACTATTGTCCTGTTGATGCAGCCTGGGTTTTTTTGCATTTGCATTTGCTTTTTTTTGGGGGGGGGGGGCCTTGCATCACATTACTGACTCATGTTTAGCTTGCGGTTTATTAAGACCCCTGGATCTTTTTCACATGTACTGTTGTCAAGCCAGGTGTCACACACCTTATATCAGTGCAATTCATTTTTCCTGCCTAGATGGAATGCTTGTGTTTCTTCCTGTTGAAATTTTTGTTATTAGTTTTGGCCCAGTTCTCCAATCTATTGAGGTCATTTTCAATCCAGATTCTAATTTGTTTTAGCTACCGTCAAGTTGACTTCAACTTATGGTGACTCTATGAATGACAGACCTCCGAGTCACCCTACCCTCAACAGCCCAGCTTGCAGACTCTTGCAGACTCAGGGCCATGACTTCCTTGATAGAGTCTATCCAACTGGAATGCAGCCTTCTTCTTTTCTTTCTGCCTTCTACCTTACCTAGCATTGTTGTCTTTTCTAGTGAGACATGTCTTCTCATGATATGGCCAAAGGACGGCAGTCTCAGTTTAGTGAACTTGACTTTTAGGGAGTGTTCAGGTTTGATTTTTCTCTAGGACCTGTTTATCTGTCTTTTTAGCAGACCACTGTATTCATAGAACTCTTCTCCAGCACTACATTCCAAATGAATTGATTTTCTTCTTATCAGCTTTCATTGTTCAGCTTTCACAACCATACATAGAAATTGAAAATACAATGGCATGGACCATTCTAACTTTAGTATTCAATGATATATCTCTACACTTCAGGATCTTGTCTAGTTCCTCCATAGCTGCCCTTCTTCTGATTTCTTGACTGCAGTCTCCATTCTGATTAAGGACTGAGCCAAGGTATGGAAAATCTTGAACTATTTCTATGTCTTCATCATCTGCTTTAAAGTTATGTAAACCTTCTGTGGCCATTATTTTTGTTTTCATAATGTTCAACTGTAAACCTTCCTTTGTACTTTCTTCCTCTACTTTCTCCAGTAATTGTTCCAAGTCTCCCTTCCATATGTCACAGAGGATATGTCAGATTTTCTTATGTAAGACCCTTCATCACAATGCTGACCCAAAAAATTTGGTATCATGCAGAAGCCAACTGGAGTGGCAGCTGAATCTTTTCTGAACATTGGTAATTGCAACAAGCTCCTTCAATATACTTGAAAGGAGCAATTTAGCTTAGGGGGACACAAGGCAGGCTGTGTGACACACAGCTCCAACACCTTGCTGCCATCTCTCAGCATCTGAGGGTGGAGAGTAATAACAATAACAATAATAATAATAATACAATTTATTTATATCCCGCCCCTCTACAAAATGCAATCAGGGCGGCTTACAACATTAAAATCTACATACAACCCCTCCATCCCACCCACCCCTTAAAATACAATTAAATAATTGAACATTTAAAATACAATAAATACTAAATATATTTATGTCCTCATTCTGGCTAATTTCCAATTTGTTTTTGTTTACTTGACTTTGGTGCTACAGCAAAAACATTTTGCACCTTCACAGTGCTGGGTTTCTTGTGTTACCATTCTCAAATAGAAACAATACCAATAGAATGCATTTCATTTTTAAGGTGCAACAAAACAAAATGTGGAAAAATCAAAGGGGGATGAATACATCTGTAAGACAGTGAGGTAATAGTAGTAATAGTAGTAGCTGTTGCTGTTGTTATTATTAATATCCTGCCCAATGTGCGACTCAAGGTGGCTTACAAAACTTAAAACAGATACAACTAAAAAAAGTATATCAAATACAATTATTTCCAAAAGGTAACTGTTTATTTATTTTTTATTTATTTAAGATATTTTATATTGCCTCCCAGCCCACAAGGGCTCCTGAGGTGATGAACAAATGAAAGCAGTTAAAACAGTACAGAGATAGAACATTTTTAAAATATTCTTCAAAAACTTTTTGAAAGTCTAAAAACAATCTTAAAATACAATTTTAAATAAGTTAATTGAACTAGCAATAAAATTAAAAGTAGTTAAAAGCAAACCATTAAGAAGAACAACATATATAAACAACATAGCACATGAAAGGTCCTTTTTCCCCTGGGCAGTCAGTTCCCAAAGGCCTGCTGAAACAAAAAGGTCTTCACTTGCCTATGAAAGGATAGAAGTACGATGCCAGTCTCATCTTTCCAGGAAGGGGGTACCAGACCCTGGGAGTAGTCAGATAATAATAATAATAATAATAATAATAATAATAATATTTATTTATACCCCGCCCCTCTGTTAAAACAATCGGGGCGGCTTACAAAATTTAAAATACAATACAAATAAAATCCCTAAACACCCCCACTCCCACCCTCCCCCATAAAAAAACATTAAACAAATATAAATTAAAACAACTAATCTAAAATCACTTTTAAAACTATAAATACAATAAATATAATAAATGGCCAGCAGCCTAGAAGAGGCCAGGATCCCCTGAGGCCGGGATCTAATTAGGAAAGGCCTGCCGAAATGTACCTGTGAAGGTGGTGGAACAGAGGCTATATTTCAGAGGAAGGAACTGGTAAAACCACCTCGTAGTATTCCTTACCTAAGAAAACCCTATGAAATCCAGAGACCTTCTGCTGTGCTTTCTGCAACCGGACTTCTTTATCTTGGATTGGCCTTTTTAGTCATCAGAGCGCTTGCAGAAAGCGCGGGATGAGTCCTTCCTGCATCTTCGTTTGCGAAGAAAAGCCAGAGAGAGAGAGACATATGTCAACAGGCGACTTAAAGGCAGATACTTCTAAATTGATTTTATTTTTTTGGGAAAAAAACATTATTGTAAAAATGCATATTCTCTTTCTCTCTCTCTCTCTCTCTCTCTCTCTCTCTCTCTCTCTCTCTGGCTTTTCTTCTCAAATGAAAATTCAGGAAGGACTCATCCTGCGCTTTCTACAAGCACGCTGATGACTAAAAAGGCCAATCCAAGATAAACAAGTCCGGTTGCAGAAAGCACAGCAGAAGGTCTCCTTGGGTGCATATTATACATAAGATATAAACACATTAGGATTCAATCAGATATTCAGATTGACAGACAAGACATAACATAGCATAATATGGGGATTTTCCTTGGGTTTTTTTCCGGGCCGTGTTCTGGAATAGTTTCTTTCTGATGTTTCGCTAGCATCTGTGGTTGGCATCCTCAGAGAATGGTTGTGTAGGTGTGTGTGTGGAGTTTATATGCTGTGAACCCCTGTTGGAGAGCATATGTAAATTAGTGTAATTGAATGGTTAGTTTCTGGGTATAGAAATGCAAGGCTCGTTAGTGTCTGTTTGGCTAATGGTTGGTTGATGGGCCATTATCTGTTGGGAATCCTCCTGTCCCTGGATGGAATTACTTTGTAAGTGCTGAGTTTTTATTCTATTGTTCTTCAAAACTGGGAACCAGATTTTGTTTACTTTTAAGGTTTCTTCTTTCCTGTTGAAGTTGCCCAGGTGTTTGTGGATTTCAATAGCTTCCCTATGCATTCTGACATGATAGTTGTTAGCCTGGTGCAAAATTTCTGTGTTTTTAAATAGCATTTTTTGTCCAGGTTGGTTTATCACATGTTCTGCTACTGCTGATCTTTCTGGCTGGCCCAGTCTGCAGTGTCTCTCGTATTCCTTGATTCATGTTTGAACACTGTGTTTACTGGTCCCTATGTAAACTTGTCTACAGCTGCATGCTATGCGGTAAACTCCTGCAGCTGTGAGAGGGTCTCTTTTGTCCTTTGCTGAGCATAGCATTTCTTGGACTTTCTTAGTTGGTCTGTAGATTGTTTGGAGGTTGTGTTTCCTCATCAGTTTCCCTATTCTGTCTGTGACTCCTTTGATGTATGGTAAAAATACCTTCCCTTTGGGTATCTGTTTTTCTTCTTCATTCTTGTGGTTTTTTCTGGGTCTGGCTGCTCTTGTGATGCCTGATCTGGAGTAACCATTAGCCTGTAGGGCCCAGTTTAGGTGCCTCAGTTCGTCCTCCAGGTACAGCTGTGAAAGCCTTCGACTGCACATAATATGGGGAGTTTCCTTCCATGAGAGGAATGTCTTTGTCAAGATTCTGGGAGGTGTCTATGAGGTGCATCATCTTCATTATAATTATTACCCCTTCCTTTTGGTCCATGTGGGAACCAATGATACTGCAAGGCACAGCTTTCCCAAGATCAGAAGAGATTATGAGGCCCTGGGGAGGAAGCTGAAAGAAATGAACGCACAGGTGGTCATCTCGTCTCTTCTGCCAGTTGAAGGGCATGGTCCAAGAAGGGAGAGGAAAATAGCCGACGTAAACAACTGGCTCCGTAGATGGTGTCGCCGAGAACAAATTGGATTCTTGGATCATGGACTGCGCTTCCATGCAGGGGGACTTCTGGCAAGAGATGGGGTGCATCTTACAACAGTTGGAAGAAACATTTTTGCCAACACTCTCAAGAATTTGATCAGGAGGGCTTTAAACTGAGTCAAATGGGGGAGGGAGACAGTATTCTGGAAGGCAAAAGGGCTGGAGAAAATAGTCAAACTGTCATAGAGGGAACAAGGCAAACAGCGCAAGGACCCAACAGTGGGAGGCAAAAAAACTTGCACAGGGAGCAAGTAAAGGGAACACATGGTCTCAGATGTCTCTACACTAATGCACAGAGCATGGGAAATAAGCAAGATGAACTAGAACTCCTTGCACTACAAAACAAATATGATATAATAGGCGTTACTGAAACCTGGTGGGACGAGTCTCATGATTGGAATGTAGGAATAGAGGGGTATAACCTTTATAGGAGAAACAGGCCAAACAGGAAAGGAGGAGGAATAGCATTATATGTCAGGGATATTTACACCAGTGAAGTGATCCATGACATCAATACTGGAAGCCAGGTGGAGAGCATCTGGATAAAAATTAAAGGGGAGGGAAACAACAGGGATGTTATTGTGGGACTCTACTACAGACCCCCAAATCAGACGGAGGAATTGGATGTTGCCTTTCTAGAACAGATGAACATACATGCAGAAAGGAGAGATGTAGTAGTGATGGGTGACTTCAACTATCCTGATATTTGCTGGCAATCTAACTCAGCCAAAACTACAAGGTCTAGCAAATTCCTTACATGCCTGGAAGACAACTTCATGGTCCAAAAGGTGGAAGAGGCAACAAGGGGGTCAGCTATTTTAGATCTGATCCTAACCAACAGAGACGACCTTGTTAATGGGGTGCAAGTGGTGGGATCCTTAGGTGAGAGTGATCATGTTCTCCTGGAGTTTGTTATACAATGGAAAGGAGAAGCCAGGCATAGTCAGACACGCATTCTTGACTTTAGGAGAGCTGATTTCAATAAACTCAGGGAAATACTGGGGATGATCCCATGGTCAAGAATACTAAAAGAGAAGGGACCTCAAGACGGTTTTGACTTTCTCAAAAGGGAGATACTGAAGGCACAATTTCAAACAGTACCATTGAGGAAGAAAAATGGGAGGTGTCTCAAGAAACCAGGATGGATGACTAAAGAACTTTCAATGGAGCTAAGTTTTAAACGGAACATGTATAGGAAATGGAAAAGGGAGGAAATCACCAAAGAAGAATTCAAACAGATAGCGAACACGTGTAGGAGTAAAGTCAGAAAAGCTAAAGTGCAGAATGAGCTCAGGCTTGCTAGGGAGGTTAAGAACAATAAAAAGGTTTTTTTTGGGTATGTCCGCAGCAAAAGGAGGAAGCAGGAAATGATAGGGCCACTACGTGGAGAAGATGGCAAAATGCTAACAGGGGACAGAGAAAAGGCAGAATTACTCAACACCTTCTTTGCCTCAGTGTTTTCAGAAAAGGAAAAGGAGGACCAACCTGAGGAAAATGGAACAGAGGACACAATAGGGGAAATCCAGCTGAAAATAAGTAAAGAGGTGGTACAGGAATACCTTCTTAATCTAAATGAATTTAAATCTCCAGGACCAGATGAACTACATCCAAGAGTATTAAAAGAGCTGGCAAATATAATCTCAGAGCCATTGGCAATAATATTTGAGAACTCCTGGAGAACAGGAGAAGTCCCAGCAGACTGGAGGAGGGCAAACGTTGTTCCCATCTTCAAAAAGGGGAAAAAAGAGGATCCCAACAACTATCGTCCAGTTAGTCTGACATCAATACCAGGGAAGATTCTAGAACAGATCATTAAACAGAGAGTCTGTGAACATTTAGAAGGCAATGCCATAATCACAAAAAGTCAGCATGGGTTTCAGAGAAACAAGTCATGCCAGACTAATCTGATCTCTTTTTTTGATAAAGTTACCAGCTTGGTAGATGAAGGGAATGCTGTGGACATTGCATACCTTGATTTCAGTAAGGCCTTTGACAAGGTTCCCCATGACATTCTTGCAAACAAGCTTGTAGAATGTGGGCTAGACAAGTTAACTGTTCAATGGATTTGTAATTGGTTGACCGGCCGAACCCAAAGGGTGCTCAGCAGTGGCTCCTCTTCGTCTTGGAAAGATGTGACCAGTGGGGTGCCACAGGGTTCTGTCCTGGGCCCAGTGCTATTCAACATCTTTATCAATGACTTAGATGAGGGAATTAGGGGCATACTTATCAAATTTGCAGATGACACCAAATTGGGAGGAGTAGCTAATACCCTAGAGGACAGGATCAAAATTCAGAATGACCTGGATAGACTGGAGAGCTGGGCCAAAGCTAACAAAATGAAATTCAATACGGAGAAATGTAAAGTACTGCATTTAGGGCGGAAAAATGAAATGCATAAATATAGGATGGGAGAGACCTGGCTGAATGAGACTATGTGCGAAAGGGATCTAGGAGTCCTAGTAGACCATAAGTTGAACATGAGCCAACAGTGTGATGCGGCAGCTAAAAAGGCCAATGCAATTTTGGGCTGTATCAATAGAAGTATAGTGTCTAGATCAAGGGAAGTAATAGTGCCACTCTATTCTGCCTTGGTCAGACCTCACTTAGAATACTGTGTCCAGTTCTGGGCACCACAATTCAGAAAGGATATTGAGAAATTGGAGCGTGTCCAGAGAAGGGCAACTAAAATGGTGAAAGGTCTGGAAACAATGCCTTATGAGGAGAGACTTAGGGAGCTGGGTATGTTTAGCCTGGAAAAAAGACGGTTTAGAGGCGATATGATAGCCCTGTTTAAGTATTTGAAGGGATGTCACGCTGAGGATGGAGCAGGCTTGTTTTCTGCTGCTCCAGAGACTGGAACACGGAGCAATGGGTGCAAGCTCCAGGAACAGAGATTCCACCTCAACATGAGGAGGAACTTTTTGACAGTCAGAGCTGTTCGGCAGTGGAACACACTCCCTCGGAGCGTGGTGGGGTCTCCTTCCTTGGAGGTCTTTAAACAGAGGCTGGATGGCCATCTGTCGGGGATGCTTTGATTGTGATTTCCTGCGTGGCAGGGGGTTGGACTGGATGGCCCTCGTGGTCTCTTCCAACTCTGCAATTCTATGATTCTATGATTCTATGTATTATCATGGTATTCAGTCAAAATCTGAGTTGAGCTTGTGAAAGTTTATTGAAATAAAATCAATAAATGGGTGCCATTTCCCAATAAAGGTGTCTTGATTTCCTTGTCTTTTGTTTGTCTTCATGTTGTCTGGTCTAGCCTGCCCTCTCACTTCCTCAGGAGAGCTCCGTTTGCAGTGTGAGGGTGATGGCAGGGGTGGAAGGAAAGGGGAAGAAGTGATCCCTTCCCCCCCCCTTCCCCCAGGAAGCTCCATTTGCGGGGGGGGCGAAGGGAGGGGGGGACGAAGGATCTAGCCTGTCCCTCTTCCCTCCTCGGAGAGCTCTCAGTGGTGGCAATGGTGACGGGTGTGTGTGTGAAGGGAAAGGAGGAGCAATTCTCCCTCCCTTCTCCTTTCGCCCCTGGGATGGCTCTCAGTGGTGGGAATGGTGATGGGTGCATTCGCTATTTTCCACGAATTTCACCATCCACAGTGGGGGCTGGAACCAATTCCCTGCAGATACGGGGCTCCTACTGTACAAATATTAAGCAGCTCATATGTCCCTATGTCTCTATAGGTACATTCCTGGGATCCTGTAAGAAAATAGGCTCAGGCCATGGTTCAATACAAAGAAAAAGAAAAAGGGGTTGTTTCCAGGCTTCTCCTTACACATAACATTACCAGACCATTCTCCTTCCCAGTTTACTTTGTTGTTGTATGCCTTCAAGTTGTTTCTGACTTACGATGACCCTAAGGCGAACCTATCATGGGGTTTTCTTGGCAAGATTTGTTGTGTGTGGGGATTGCCTTTGCCTCCCTCTGAGGCTGAGGGAGGGAATTTCAGTGGGTTTCCATGGCTGAGCAGGGATTTGAACGCTGGTCTCCAGAGTTCTAGCCCAATGCTTAAACCACTACACCACACTGCTTCTCTTCCCAGTTCACTTAGTTACATGCCCTAAACTCACTCAGTCTCTCACCTCTCTCTTCCCAGCTGATCAAAATCCTAATTTTTGCCAGCTTCTTAGCTGGCTAGTTCCCTAATTGATTATAATCAGCCTACTCTAAGCTGGCTAGACACCCCCCCCCACTGACTGTAAAAACGATTTTTCTTCTCCTTTCCAATACTCTATGAGCTGTAATTAGTTAAGCCAAGAGAGGAGGACTCCAGCTATGATCATCACAACTGGCATGGGGCAAAGAAGGCAATGAGATCAATAGGAGTATAGTGGGTACATCAATAGGACTATAGTGTCTAGATCAAGGGAAGTAATCATAGAATCATAGAATTGTAGAGTTGGAAGAGACCACGTACCACTTTATTCTGCTTTGGTCAGACCTCCCCTGGAACAGTGTGTGCAGTTCTGGGCACCACAATTCCAGAATTGGAATTATATATGGACAAGCTGGACAAGTATATGGACAACCTGGAACATGTCCAGAGGAGGGCGACCAAAATGTTGAAAGGTCTGGAAGCCATGCCCAATGGGGAGTGGTTTAGGGAGCTGGGCATGTCTAGCCTGGGGAAGAGAAGGTTAAGAGGTGACATGATAGCTATGTTTAAATATCTGAAGGGATTGTCATACTGAGGATGGAACTAGCTTGATTTCTGCTGCTCTAGAGACTAGGACATGGAGCAATAGTTTCAAACTACAGGAAAAGGTGAAGTCAAAGGCTTTCACAGCCGGCATCCATAGATTTTCCTTGGTTTTTTTCCCAGGTTGTGAGGCTGTGTTCTGGAATAGTTTATTTCTGACATTTTGCCTGCATCTGTGGCTGGCATCTTCAGAGAATGGTTGGGTAGGAGTGTTTGTGGGGTTTATATACTGTGAACCCCTGTTGGAGAGGGTAGGTAAATTTGTGTATTTGAATGGCTACCCAATCATTCTCTGAAGATGCCAGCCACAGATGCAGGCGAAATGTCAGAAATAAACTCTTCCAGAACTCAGCCTCACAGCCCGGAAAAAACCCAAGGAAAATCTATGGATGCCGGCTGTGAAAGCCTTCGACTTCACATGGAGAGGTGACATGACAGCCATCTTTAAATATCTGAAAGGATGCCATGTAGAAGATAGAGAGAGCTTGTTTTCTGCTGCAACTAGGATACACACCAATGGATTCAAATTACAAGAAAAAGATTCCACCTAAACATTAGAAAGAACTTCTTTACTTTAAGAGCTATTCAACAGTGAAACAGACTAACTTGGAGAGTGGTTGCCTCTTCTTCATGGGAAGTATTTTAACAGAGGTTGGATGGTCATCTCTCAGGAGTGCTTTAGTTGTGTTTTCCTGAACGTCAGGTAATAGACAGATGCAGGCAAAATCTCAGAAATAAACTCTTCCAGAACTCGGCCTCACAGCCCGGGGGGGGGGGACAACAACAAGGAAAATCTACAGGAAAAGGGGTTCCACCTAAATATTAGGAAGGACTTCCTGGTGTTAAAGAGCTGTTCGGAAGTGGAATACATGGCCTCAGAGTATGGTGGTGTCTCTTTTGGAGGTTTTTAACCAGAGACCAGAGTTTAATTTAGTTTTAAGGGGTGGGAGGGTTAGGATTGGGAAGGATTGTTTTAACTTGCTGTTGTTTTAATCCTGTTGTACGCTGCCCTGGTTGCCGAGCACAGGGGCTGGTTAAAAATAAAAAATTATTATTATATTATTACAGACTGGATGGCCATCTGCCAGGAATGCTTTGTGTATTCCTGCATGGCAGGGGGTTGGACTAGATGGCCCTTGTGGTCTCTTCCAACTCTGGGATTCTATAAAACCCATGACAGGTTATCTATAGGTTTCCATAGGTTGGGAACAACTGGAAGGCGCCCCACTTTGTAGATAGAGCTATAAATGATCTTTCAGGGACACCCTAACCATGCTCCCTCAGGTGAGCAGAGTCCACTCTTCCAAACGGTAGGACCGGCCCTCCACTAAGGGCAGCCATCTCGCCCACTCCTCTCTGAGGGGAGCTTCCGTTTCCCTCCCCCTCCCCTGGCGGCGGGGGTGGAGGAGGCCCCTTCTTCTTTTTGCTCCTGGGAGAGGCGAGGCCGGAATGAAGAGACCACCCTCAGTCCCCCCTCAGGAAAGCCTGGAGGGCGGGAAGAGCGCCAGGCGGGCGGGAGGGCCGGGGGCGCGCGTGGGCTGGCTGGCTTTGGTCCACCTCGCTCCCAGGTATGGAGTTGGAGGGAAGGGGCTTCGCGGCGCTTCGGGGCTGAGCCGCGGTGCCCAAAGCAAAGGCGCGCGAGGAGCGTCCTGCCCAGAGCGCAGTTCACGGTCTCTGGGCTGCTGAGGGGACTCCGCCGGGGGCCGGGCGGGAAAAAGGCGGCGGCGCGCTTGGGGGTCTCGTCCCCCCTATTTATTTATTTTTGAGTCGGGGGCTCGCGAGGCTGGAGATGGACAAAGCAGGGGCTCCGTCCGGACTCTCGCTACAGCTGCTGCTCCTCCTCCTGTTGCCTTCCTCGGGGGTGCGAGGTGAGCCGCGGTGGGTGCCTTGGGGAGGGGGGCGGACGGGCGGGAAGCCCTCAGCGCTGGCCGTGAGGTGGGGGCAGCCCAGCGTGGGCGGCGGGCCAGCGGTCTTCGTTTGGCCTCTTTGGCAGGGAGGGGGCGAAGGGATTATTTTAAGGAACAGGTTTGTTTATGGGAGGGGGGGCGGGATTAGGAATTTTTTTAAAAAAAATTGAAATTCAAGGCTCCCTCCGTATCCACGGTTTTGTTATCCACGGGTTTAAGTATTCACGGCTTGAAAATATTCTTTAAAAAACAATAATCCAAAAAGCAAACCTTGATTTGGCCATCTTATTATATAAGGGACACCATTTTGCTATGTCATTGCATATCATGGGACTTGAGTATTCACGGATTTTGGTATCCACGGGGTGGTGGTCCTGGAACCAAACCCCAGCGAATATGAAGGGACAGCTATAAGACCATTCTACTGAAAAATACACCCTACCACACACAAAAAAATGTTTTCCTCTTTTCTTACTAATGCAAAAATAAAACTATCCTAACACTAATGCATTTTTCCTCTTAATCTAAACACACTATAATCACTCTTTTTTTCTTTTCCAATGAACATTATATTTACACCTTTATACTAAAATTAGAAGTTACACATTACAATTATACATATTTGGAAAAGAAAAAAATAATAATACAAAAATACAAAAATAAAAGCTTTTGATCCCTTTTAAAAATGTTTCTCATACCTTTAAGTATGCTTTCTTCTTTTAAATATTTTTGATTGTTTTAATGATGTCATTCGGTTAAATTCTTGTTTTAATGTGCACTTTTTGTAGGTTTTAATTGTGTGTTTATAGAACTGTGAGCAGGTTTGGGTCCCAGCCTTGGGGGAAACACAGTTTACAAATAAAGATCATCATCATCATCATCTCTGGGGGATGCCAAATCCCATATATCTCCCAAGCCAAAGGTGTACAGTAGTAGAGAACCAGGTTTTGGGCACAGTTGGACTTGTCCCATCTATTATGACTCTAGCATCCTCAAATGTGAAGACACTTCAAAGCACAGTGCCTTCTTAGAAGTGCCCTCCATGTTTTCCTTTTAGCTTTTAGTCCCAAGTAAGTGTAAGTAAGTCCCAAGTAAAAATAGATTGCATGCAACCTCTTTTATTCCTGGGAGGACTCAACAACAGCAGCTGTCTTAATATTTGTGTGTGTGTGCTTGACCATTTAGTACAGTGGCTCTTAGCCTTTTCTTTACCAGGGACCCCCTTTAAATGTCTTTTATTGCTGCAGACCCCAAAGACTTAACTCAAGATTTAAAACCCTAATAATAATAATATCTGATGGTGGTGGTGGTGATGATGATGATAACAATAATTCAATTACACCACCCATTAAACCTTCCCTCAGAGGCACTGGAGGAGGATGGAAGCCTTTTCTCCTGCTTCTTCATGCAAGTTTGTTTCTGGAGTGGATTGAATGGCACTGTGCAGGCCAAGCCAGCCAGCCTTTGCCTTGGCTTCTGTTACTTGGCCACTTCACTGCAGGGAAGAAGTGGGCCAAGCAGCCTTCAATCCTTTGAGGACCCCCTGTGAGGACATCGCGGACCCCTGGAGGTCCCTGGATCACAGGTTAAGAAGCAGTGATTCATTTTAAAGAACAGGCTGAGGGCTGCTGTATGGTTTTGGTTGGGCTGTTTTTAAAAGCTTTTTTAATCTTTTTAAAAATGTTTTTAATACTTTAAAGTATATTTTATTCTTTTAAATATTTTTTATTGTTTTAACGATGGAATTTGGTTTAATACTGTTTTAATGTGCATTTTTTGCAGGTTTTAATTGTGTGTTTTAAAACTGAGCCTGCTTGGGCCCAGCCTTGGGAAAAAACTAGGCTACAAATAAAGATAATAATACTAATAAGATGATGATGATGATACTTCTCCTGCATAATGCTCTGGGGGATACCAAATCCTGTATATCTACCATGAAAAAGGTGTACAGTAGTAGAGAACCAGGTGTAGGGCACAGTCAGAGGCAGGGCAAATGACTTGTCCCATCTATGATCACTCAAGCATCCTTAAATATGAAGACACTTCAAAGCACAATGCCTTTTTAGAAGTGCCCTCCATGTTTTCCCTTGTTGCTTACTTCCAAGTAAATGTATCTAGGATAGATGGCATGCAGCCTCTTTTATTCCCAGGAGGACTCGATGACAGCAGCAGTCTTAATATGTGTGTGTGTGTTTGATCATTTAGTACATTTCTGATTGATAATTCCTAAGGAGACACAGCAACAGGTCCAGTTTCATAGAATCATAGAGTTGGAAGAGACCTCAAGGGTCATCCATTCCAACTCCCTGCCATGCAGGAATACACAATCAAATCATTCCCGACAGATGGCCATCCAGCCTCTGTTTAAAAACCTCCAAAGAAGGAGACTCCACCACAGTATGAGGTATTGTATTCCACTTCTGAACAGCTCTTACTGTAAGGAGGTTCTTCCTAATATTTAGGTGGAATCTCTTTTCCTGTAGTTTGAACCCATTGCTCCATGTCCTAGTCTCTGGAGCAGCAGAAAACAAGCCTGCTCCATCCTCAGTATGACATCCCTTCAAATATTTAAACATGGCTATCATGTCCCTTCTCAACCTTCTCTTCTCCAGACTAAACATGCCCAGCTCCCTAAGCCGCTTCTTATAGGTCATGGCTTCTAGACCACCCACCATCCTGGTCGCCCTCCTCTGGACACATTGCAACTTGTCAATATCCTTCCTGAATTGTGGTGCCCAGAACTGGACACAGTATTCCAGGTGAGGTTTGACCAAAGCAGAATAGAGTTGCACTATTACTTCCTTTGATCTAGACACTATACTCCTATTAATGTAGCCTAGAATCGCATTGGCTTTTTTAGCTGCTGCATCACACTGCTGACTCATGTTCAGCTTGTGGTCCACTAAGACTCCTAGATCCTTTTCGCATGTCCTGTCCTCAAGCCATGTGTCACCCATCCTATATCTTTGAGTGGGGCGGGGGGGGGAATCAACCCACCAGCCTATTCGGGGAGGGGGTTTCCAAGCCCTCTGTCCCCTTGTTCTGGGGTCCATGCTCCGAGCCAGTTGTGATGGCTAAGGCTGGAGTCCACCTTTCTTGGGTTAACTAATTATAGCCTGTAGAGTATTTGGGGAGAGGGAGCTGAAGGGGGAGGAGAAAAAATAGTGTAGTTTTCAGTGTAACTTACTCCCTAGTAAGTGCACCTAGAATAGTTGGTAAGCAGCCTTTTTTCCCCCCCCCGGGAGGGTTCAATGACAATAGCTGTCAATATTTTGTATGCTTGATTATTTAGTACATTTCTGATGGATAGTTTCTAAGGTGATTCAACAACAGGTCCAGTTTGCTGTATTATTTGTGTGTGTGGGAGAGAGCCTCTCCCCTGTTCAAGGGCCATGTGTATGTAGAAGTTTGGTATAACTTACTTACAAGTAACTGTGCATATATGATAGATGGCAGGCAGTCTTTATTATTAGTGAAAGGTCTCAACAGCAATCAGTCGTAATATTTCTTATTGCTTGATCATTTAATACTCTTCTGATTGATAATACCTGAAGGGTCTCAACTGTATAGGAGTTTTAGTGGTCCAATTTTACCAGATCATTTCAGGGTATGCTTAAGCCCGCCCCGCCCCCAATTTTGGGGACCCATGGAGGGTGGGATAATGCCTGGAGATGGCATAAGGCCGATGCGGTGGTGGTGATTTCTATTATTCTGATTTGGGGCTGGAGATGGGCAGGGTGGGGGACTTTGCCAGCTGCTAATCTGATTTCCCCCAAACCTGCAATCCTCTCTCTCTCTCTCTCTCTCTCTTTAATTCTAAAGATTTCCTTGCTACCCTTTGGGGGGGAAAGACTTTCCCAGAGTATTATTATATAACACTAAGACTAATGAGAGTAATAATTACAATAACAGGTACATAGGAAATTGCTATATTTTCTGTCACACCCAGTGGTGCATCTAGCCCTGTATTGTGAACACTGTCTGGCAGCTGCTGTCCATGATTTCAGGGAGAAGTTTTTCCTTATTCCTGGCTGCAGCCTACTTGGAGATGCTGGGGATTGAACATGGGATCTTTTGCATGGAAAATGTGTGCTGTATTGCTAGGCTAAAAACCCCTCACCAAGAAATAGTAGCTGCAGCAGTAATAACAATAAGACATTATTGTGATTGAGATATTAACATTAATATTGTTGTTCTAAAAGCAAGCATACTGATGTTTATACAGTATTAAATTCTGTTTTGCAAATCAGGCTTACTCCTCCCTAAGTATGTATGGCTTGAGACTCAATTTGTATTTCCAAAGGCAGGAAATGCATTCATTAGAACCAACTATAGCTTCAAGATAGTGTGTGTGCTTTCAAGTTCTCCCAAACATCAGGCTAGGTGGGGAAACATTGGAGGGAAGAAACATTGAAGTCCAAAAATTGGGGTTGTTTTGAGTAGATTTTAAGGCACAAGGTCTGTGAAATCCAGTACCAATATTGGATTTATTGCTACTTGTTGGAGATTGTAGGCTTGGTGAGTCAGTAGTAGCTGTGCAGGTATTCAGAAGTATCACTCTATTCAATTTTGGTTAGACTTTACCTGGAATACTGTTTCCATTTCTGAGCACCACAGTTCAAGAAAGATATTGACAAAGTGAAATGTGTTCCCAGGAGAGTGAACAAGATGGTAAAGGGTCTGGAAATCAATTGATATGAGGAATGGCTTAGAGAGGTGGGTATGTTTAGCTTGGAGAAGAAAAGAACTTCCAGATAGTAAGTTGTTTGAAGTGGAATAGACTGCCTCAGAGGCTTCTTTGGATGTCTTTAAACAGAGGTTGGATGGCCATCTTTCAGGGGTTTTATAATTCTGCATGTCAGGAAATTGAGCTAGATGGCACTTGTGGTCTCTTCCAACTCCTCAGAGGCTTCTTTGGATGTCTTTAAACAGAGGTTGGATGGCCATCTTTCAGGGGTTTTATAATTCTGCATGTCAGGAAATTGAGCTAGATGGCACTTGTGGTCTCTTCCAACTCTATGATTCAATGAATACAAGCTTTTTAAAGAAATTGTTGTTGAATTGAAATCTTCAAAAGTTCCCACTATTTGCACAATGGCAGCTTTCTGGGCTGATCAATTTAACATGCTAGCACTAAAAAAATCTTTGGGGAACACAGTCTTTCCTGCCAGGGTGACTGATGTACAAAGGAAAACTTAAGATACTGTACTGTATCTTTTATGTGTGTATAAAAGAATACGTTTCAGCAAATACAGGTTTTCCACTTCACTGCATTGCAAGCTGCACTTGCCAAATTATGTTGTTTTCATAGTTGTCTGTACAAAAGCAAATTTAAAGTGATTCAGCTTCCTTTTCTTCCCTGTGATGTTTTGATGTGATGAGAGGGAGCTGCCAAAATCCATATTTTTCCGTCAAGCCTTTCTTTGAATCTGATCACCTTAAGGAGATAGAGATCAGAACATGAAAAAGCTGTTGGGTGGCTGACTGTTGAGGTAGCAGAGAATGGCTTTATTTATGCCTTCAACAGGAGCTGGAACTGCAGAAATTATCAAGTGGATCTTGTGTGTGGAGATAAAATATTCATAACCTTTGTGATTACTACATATCAGACCTAAGCTAAAGGCATAAACTGCAAGAACTGGTTGAAAAGTTGGCAAATGTAGAAGGCTATTTAGCATGTTGGTTTGGTTGGTGTTTTGGGTTTGTTTTTTAAAAATGATGTGCGGGGTGTGACAGAAGCTCAATGTGGGCTTTACAAGATATGGTATTACTAGCATTACCTCCATTAAAAGATAACAGCCATCCCTAAATTGGCCAGATTAAAAGTAACATGTTTATCCACTAGCTGACAAGTGGGACAGTTGAAATTGTACTGAATAATGCAGCTGTGCGAAAAGGCAATGAAGAAAGGCACAAAACTCCCATCAGCCTTTGCAACTGGTTTGCCCTTGTCTATCTGGGTAACAAATAAATGAAGCTCAAAAGTCTAGGTTTTCAACTCAGATGACTCTTTAATTGCTAGCAAAAATGACACAGGGGGATCATTCCTGCCAAACTGTGCCAAAGAATTAAAGGCACACAGGCTTTTTGTTACACAGAAACAGAACCCCAAAAAATCTACAGCACTGTGCATGTGCATTATACTGGTTACCAAACAGACAACAGAAATCATTTGTCAGCTCTATGTGTTTTCTTATTTTGATACCTTAGGCAGCTGAACTGGGCAGTGCGCCCAGAAGGAGATAACTTCAGGCACTTGCCTAGGTTAAACGAATGAACTATTGGGTGCGGCTATACGATCATAAAAAAATCTGTATGGGGGGCAAAAAATACGAACAGCCTGTCGTTCGTATGCATACGAACCGGCTATACGATTTTTAAGCCCCCTAAGCTCCGTATGACTCCCTCTTCCCGAAGCTGGCTGCAGCGAGCAAGCCAAGCGGCAATTTTAAATCTCCCGTCGCTTTTTTTTTTTTAAGGTTCCTAGTTTGCGGACAGTAGGTTTTCCGTATTTACAATATAAAATAAAAATAAATAAACATATAAATTCACAGACTTACCGGACGCTCGCTAGCCGGGAAACCAACATGACGGCCACTCCCAATTCCCCTCCGTGCTAGCCCCGCCCCCTCTACTCGGCCAGCCAATCAGATTACCCTGCCTGTTCGTATGTGTGTGAACGGACCGTACAGACTCGTCAGCCATCCGAACGGCGTACGGATTTCTCTTCGCGATCCGCTTTCCCTCCTGAATGCTGCGTGTGCGTATTTCAGGGTGGAAAACCGCCCCCCCTCTTTTGCATTCGTGTGCATCCGAACGGCCGTTTGTACCAAAGCGCGAACTTCCGCACGCCGTACGTATTATTTAAATCGTGTAGACGGGACCATTGTGTACTAAATTTAGCTAGGAGGGAAGACCTTGTCTTTGATTTCAGAAGACAAACCATACTATTTGTTTCAAGCATAGCATCTTTTCTATGTGTCTGGGCTTCTGGCTAAGCTGGAACAAATACAGTTGTATCTCTCAGCTTTCTCTGGCACAGACACATTTTGGCAAACTAGGTCTTTTGCTCTACAGACTCAATATGACAAACTTTTGGGAAATCAATACAGACAGACCCTCTCACCCTGTTGCCCTTTGAATTAAACAAGACAGTTTTGTAGGTTACCTTGCCAGGTAATGCCCCACAATGGTTGATCTTCTGTGGACAAGTTGCAAAAACTAGGGCAGGCCCAGTTCTGCACCTCCATATGTTTTTGCTGCAGATTTAAATTCCTTCAGGAGGAAGCCTGAACTGCTCTTTACCTCTACCGCCTGAACCTCCTTTGTAATGTGTACTCTATACTAAAGCTTAAAATTTGTGTGCCAGTCTTTTCCCAAAGTTTTACCATCCAGATGCATTGGTCCCACCATCCCCAGCCAACAAGGGACTGCACAAAATGTAAGGCAGTGGCTTTGATGGAATGTGTGGCTAAGTGGCAGAGTGAATGCTTTGTGAGCAGATGGTCCCAGCCTCTCCAGATAGGGCTAGAAAAGAATCCTGGCAGGAATCCTGATGAGGAGTGGCTGCCAGGTATTGTGAACAATACTGAGCCAGATGGGCCAAGGCTCTGCTTATGAAGCAACGTTGCATGGTTCAAGCCTAAAACATGAAGAATAATGAAAATGGGATCTCCTTCTCCCTTTGAGGAATCATAGAATCCTCCTTTGAAGAATCATAGAATCATATGTCCAGAGGAGGGTGACCAAAATGGTGGGAAGTCTGGAAGCCATGACCTATGAGGAGCAGCTTAGGGAACTGGGTATGTTTAGCCTGGAGAAGAGAAGGTTAAGAGGGGACATGATATCCATGTTTAAATATTTGAAGGGATGTCATATTGAGGATGGTTCAAGTTTGTTTGTTTGTTTTGCTGCTGAAGAGACTAGTCCACGAAGCAATGGACTCAGCTTACAGCAAAAGAGATTCCATCTAAATTCCTTACAGAAAGAACTGTTAGCAGTGGAATGCACTGCCTCAGAGTGTGGTGGAGTCTCCTTCTTTGGAGGTTTTTAAACAGAGGCTGGAGGCCACCCATCAGGAATTCTTTGATTGTGTATTCCTGCATGGCAGGGGGTTGGACTAGATGGCCCTTGAGGTCTCTTCCAGCTCTATGATCCTAATGTTTGGGTGGAATCTCTTTTCCTGTAGTTTGAGTCTGTTGTGGAGTCTGTTTATTTCTTGAACAGACATAACTTGTACACTGACTCAGCTAAGAAAAGTTACTTGTTTGGACTAGCAGAATCCCCCTCCCATGTTTCCCAGGAGAATTTGGGGAGTTGTAGTCCCCCAAAAAACTTTTCCAAGGTCTGCACATTTAAGAATAATGGGGAGGATTTTCCATCTCAGAGGTTGGCTCTTCCATGAAATTTTGTGCCATCTCTTTTCTGTGTTCATTCAGCCTAATAAAAATGAGTGCTTGGAGAGACGAGGGTATCTCCACTCCTTTCTCTTTACCACCATGTGTTCACTCTGAGTGACAAGGGCTCCAGAAACAGCTGGATATAGTGTTTACTGAAACAGAATATGGAGCCATGTATTTCCATCCTTGATTTTTGGAAGTTGGCCAGAGATCTTTATAGAGAAGGGAGGGGCTATATATATGTGGATGGATGTGTGTGTGTGTGTGTGTGTATTCATATACCAATGCAGTGGTTCTTAACCTTTTTTTTTTAACCAGGGACCCCCTTTAGATATCTTTTGTTGCTGCAGACCTCCAAGACTTAACTCAAGATTTAAAACCATGATGATGATATCTGAAAATAGTAATAACGCAATTACATCATCCATGAAACCTTCCCTCAGAGGGACTGGAGGGGAAAGGAAGACTTGGGACCAGAAGTGTTCCATATTCCGGATTTTTGGGGATTCTGGAATACTTGCATATACATAATGAGATATCTTGGAGATGGGACCAAGTCTAAACACGAAATTCATTCATGCTTCATATATACCTAATACACATAGCCTGAAGGTCATTTTACACACAATACAGTATTTTTAATAATTTTGTACATGAAACAAAATTTGTGTACACTGAACCATTATAAAGCAAAAGTATAACTATCTCAGCCTCCTGTGTGGACAGTTTTGGGATTTTGGATGATTTGGGATTTTGGAATTCTGAATAAGGAATACTAAACCTGTAATAGTTTTGTTGCCAAGGAGAGGTAGAAGTGTTTGTAGGATTTTCTGTCTCCTACACCAAAATAATTTGGCTGGCGTTGAGCATTATGCATACTAACCTGAGTGAGTATATGGATGGGAGGCATCATTTGCTATTCCTCCTCAGACAGCAAATATTTTGGGCCAGCCCCGCTCAGTGGGCTAAATAGTATTTCCCTTTTACAATGTTTTGCAGGTCCAGTGCAGAATTAGTAGTCTGATGGATCTATTCTGCCTTGGTCAGGCCTCACCTAGAATACTGTGTCCAGTTCTGGGCACCACAATTCAAAAAGGATATTGAGAAATTGGAGCGTGTCCAGGGGAGGGCGACTAAAATGGTTAAAGGTCTGGAAACCATGCCTTATGAGGAAAGATTTAGGGAGCTGGGTATGTTTAGCCTGGAAAAAAGATGGTTAAGGGGCGATATGATAGCCCTGTTTAAGTATTTGAAGGGGTGTCACATTGAGGATGGAGCAAGCTTGTTTTCTGCTGCTCCAGAGACTAGAACATGGAACAATGGATGCAATCCAGGAACAGAGAAGAGCTGTTCGGCAGTGGAACACACTCCCTCGGAGCATGGTGGGGTCTCCTTCCTTTGAGGTCTTTAAACAGAGGATGGATGGCCATCTGTCAGGGATGCTTTGATCGTGTATTCCTGCATGGCAGGTGGTTGGACTGGATGGCCCTCGTGGTCTCTTCCAACTCTACAATTCTATGATTCTATGAAAGGGCGCAAGAACCAAAGCAAGGGGTAGAGAAACCATAGAATCTTAAACACAAGGGTACGAGTTGTGCAGCCCTCCAGATTTTGTTGGACTGCAAGTCCCAGCAGTCCTAGCCTGCATAGCCAATGGTGAAGACTCCTGGAGGACTGCACCACTCAGATTATATGTGTAATTTATAGGGCGTGTTTCCACACAGTCTCAAGTAGAAGACTGTCTCATCCTTGGGTACTGGAACCTTTTTAGAAGAAATACAAGGGATTGAATTTGGGACTTTGTAAGCCTATGCTTTGCTATTTAATTAAAACTGGATTAGAGAATTCTTACACTATGTACTTCCTATGGTAGATATCCCCTAACAGCATTACAGTCCACTTGATTCCTTGGGAGGGGGCCATGATAGTTAAACAGGCTTGAAAGTGGGTTACATTTATAATATAGACATGTCCTTTAAAAAGCACCAAAGGCTTAGGTTGGAGTGGATGCTGCAATTCTTGATAGCTGGACTGCTTCCAGGCTGCGTGTACTTACTTGCTCCATGGAAGATTGTTAATCGGAGAAACTATCATTAGCAACTGTATTGGAGAGGAAGGGGAATGCATTAGAGCAGTACCAAAAGAACTGTTCCAAAGAAGAATACTTTTTTTTTAATTTAAAAGTTTGTTATCAAGACATTAACACTGAACAATCTCTCTCTGGCTTTTCTTCGCAAACGAAGATTCAGGAAGGACTCATCCCGTGCTTTCTGCAAGCGCGCTGATGACTAAAAAGGCCAATCTGAGATAAACAAGTCCGGTTGCAGTTTACCAGCCTGCACCACAGGACGAACACCACCATCCCCACATTGCCGTCAGCAAATCTGTGCTCAAGTCCGTTCAGCAGTTCACCTACTGAACAATAACAATATAAATTAATCACATCGACCATCACCACATCCCACAAGACAACACCATATCTCACATAACATATAACAAAATTTACTACAAATACTAAACAGTACATTACAACAAACTAGTGATCTCTTCTACTGCCAGGTCTTAGTTGGTAAATATATATCCCCCACCAGTCAAAACTTAATTGATTAATATTACTTTTTTACATTTGCTTTATAAAACACATTTTCCCTTTATTGCGGATCATCATTTTGCAGATTATTATCTTTTCTATCTCTTCTTTTCAATTCCATATTTGCTCCTTCCTACTTTAATTATCTACCTAATTTATTTTTATTCATTTTATTCTTCATACTTTATACCTTGTATTCATTATGTTTTTATATATTCTAAAAAGGGATGCCACGCCTCCTGATGTGTTCCATTTAATTTATTTTCTAATACATGAGTAAGTTTTTCCATCTCCGCTTCTTCTATTAATTTTTCTAACCACTCTTCCTCTACTGGTGTTGTCTCTTTTCTCTAATGTCTGGCGTATACTATTCTAGAGTTGTTATCATATGCCAAAGTAGTCTTACAGTTTTTTCGGAAATTATCTTATTGTCAAAAATACCCAATAGAAACAGTTCTGGAAGCATCTCTATTTTAATTTTTATTATTTTCTGAATTCTGGATCTAATCATATACCAAAATTTCTTGGCTTTCGTACATTCCCACCACTAATGAATTAATGGGTTACCATGTTTTGAAAAGCAAAAAAGAGGGCACAACTGACTATTTCAAATCACCAATTGCTGTGATGACTCTCACTTTAAATATCCTAAAAGATCTGGGCAACTGTAAGAGGAGCCACTGTTCCTCAGTTGAGTCAGTCCAACAGACACAACAGGCACCTTGTGGCCAGGCACCTTCCTGGCAATGGTGGCAGGGTGCTTTTTTTCTCTTCACCATCTTCCTCCGTGATGGACCTTCTCCTCAGGTTGGAAGAAGATAGCAGCCTCCGTGATGACAACAGCTACAACAGTCCTCACCCAGCTGTAAGCCACTAAGTCACTTAATAACCCCACACAGGGCTGAGGATGGCTGCTTTGGGGGCTTGTCTCACCCTGCTTTAAGCTGGTATTTTTCTCTACCTCCTCCTTGGAGCTCTCGTGCATGATCGCCCACTTTCTCCAGTCCAGACCTTGTGAGAAAACCTGGACATTTAAAAAAATCTGCTCAGAGAGAAATTTTAACTCTGAAAAAGAAGACATGTTTGGGAAATTGGAGGAAAGGAATTTTAGCTCTGAAAAAGTGGGCATGTCCTGGACAGGAAGGGCGTATGGTAACCCTAGCTTTGATGGTTGTCATATTGTGCATTTTATGCTGTTGTCATGTGTGTTTCCCCAGCTTCTTGGCTGGTGTGAGATAGGGCTTCCTAATAAGCAACCTATAATCTGCCTAATTGTTATATGTAATAGATAATTAGGTTTGCCTTATAACTATGGGACGGGGTAGGAAAATTCAGTACAGGACTTTTGGTTTTGGCAGCAGCCTTTTCTTTAAAGTAGTTTGCTCTGGACTGGCCCCAGATCAGCCCATGCACCGGGCTGAATCAGCACATCATTATCCACACTTGCCAGCTGGGCTGACACCAGATCAGCCCTGCTGACCTGTCCCTGTTCTTGGAGGGCCACTGCTGCTGCTTTGCCAGCCAAACAGCTTCCTGCAAGAGCCTGACTGGTGTTGTCATTTCTAGTGAAATCAGAACTGGGTGCCCAGACATGTGATCAAGAAGGTCAGGGTCATTCTACCCCCTCCTTGTTTATTGCATGGATGCCCTGTTCTGACCTCAGTAGAAGTGAAGACACTGGTCAGGCTCTTGCAGGGAGCTGCTTGGCTGGTGAGGAGGCAGTAGCTCAACAGGAGTCCATCCCCTCCCCTGTGCTGTTCAGTTCAGCGTAAGGGAGATGGTGCTGTGTTTGCATTTGGACAAGTGGATTGGGTTGAATCGTACCCGATCTAGCTGTCCAGACAGCAAAAGAACCCAAGGTCACTCCAGAGTTTCCTGGAAACTCCAGAGTTTTCCTTGACTTTACTTATTTCAGAGCAAAGTCAGATTAAGGGCAAAAAATGTGGTTCTTCCCCAGAGGTAGCTGTATGTCATCTGGACTACCAACACTGGAGTCAGGGTGAGTCCACATTTTTTGCTGGTGTAGACAAGCCCAAAAATAGAATGAGGAGTTGTGATTGGGGACTTGTACCTGGATCTCCCAAATCTCAATCTGGATCATACTACCACACTGACCTCCTTATGTTTGTGTATGTGCTTCAAGTCACCTGTCGACTTTAGAGGCTTCCTAGTACTATAGTGGATACAGAACCAATTGAAGCCCAGTTGGGTGATGTTACCTAGCAGTTGCAAGCCTAAAAGATGATCCCCCTTAGATAAAGCACCATAGCAGTTGTGAATAACTTATTCATGTCACCTTCAGTCACATGAAGAATTATCCTCCTAGATCAGTGATGGGCAACCTTTTGAGCCTGGTGTGTCAAACTTCGCCAAAAAACTGAGCATAACTCGGGTGGTGTGTCACTTTGAGGAAAAAACATTATTTCGCAATATTTGTTGTTTAAATAACATAAATGTGTAATTGTTATATATAATTGTATTTAATAAACCAAAAACTAATTATTTAACTTACCTGCTTAGTGACTTCTTTGTTCATCCATCAGTCGGTTTCTTTTGTTGGTCTTGATATTATTTAGCTTGTGTGGGGTGCCATAAACTGAGATAAGTGAGGGGGAGGGGGAATTCTTTAACTAACCTGCCTATTAGTGACCTTTTTGTTGCTGAATTTCATTGGCTAATTCTTCAATTGAATGTTGGTATTTTGTACACTTCAGGCCCAAGCAAGCGCTACTAACTTCATCTGTCAATCTGTTTCTTTTGTTGGTTTTGATATTATTTAACGCTGAGAATAAGGCCTCACAAAAGTATGTAGAGGGGAAAATTGTGAGTAAAGCCATTGCTATATTTTTCAGGGTGCTAAAAGTGTCTGGTAGTTGGTTCTAGGCACTCCAAATTTCCTATTCATAGTGGCACTCCTCTTGATTCTCCAAGCGGCGCCTTTCCAGAATCTCAAGCTTTGACCTCAAGTCAACAAACACCTGAGCCCAGATACTGTCTTGAAATTCTGCAAGTTGCATCTCCAAATCATCAATTTGCATCCATTGGAAACCATTTAATTCCAAACTACTGTAGACTACTACATCAGGATACTTAATTATTTTCATGGTCTGTTCTAGACTTCTAAATTGACTAAATCTATCACTAAACTGGTCAAGTAACAAGTCTAAAACATGCTGGTACTTCATATGCAAGAGTTCCATTTCATCTTGTACAGCTGCACTGGCCTCAAAATGCTTTGCTACTTGAGGAAAATACTTATAAGTTTTAGTTTCTACATCTCGCTTGAAAATTTTAACTTTACTTTCAAAAGCTTTTATGTATCCAAACATAACGTCAATACTTTTGCCAAAACCTTGTAACTTTAAATTCAGTTCATTAATATGAACAGAGAGATCTGTAAAAAACATCAGGGTGTTGACCCACTTATCATAATTAAGCTGAGGAAAGTTCCCCAGATCCTTATCATCAAGAAATACCTTAATTTCTTCAAAGCACTCCATAAAGTGCTCAAGAACTTTGCCTCGGCTCAGCCATCTTACATTATTGTACATCAGCAGTCCACTGTAGGTGGAATCAACCTCCTGTAAAAGCGCCGAAAATTCTCGCTTGTGAAGGGGGCGAGCAGCTATTAAATTAACTATTTTTGTAACAACTGACATTAAGTCGTTTAGGTCGGTGAATCCTGCCTTGGCACATAAAGCCTCCTGATGGATAATACAATGAAAAGGCACAATTGGATGTCCAATAGCTTCTATAAACAATTTGACAAATCCGACTTTTTTCTCCACCATATTTGGTGCCCCATCTGTCGTCACTGACACCACTTTAGAGATATCAATGCTTAGGTCACAAAATGTTTGTAGAACAACCTTACATATTTCACTTCCTGCTGTATTTGTTGGCACTGATACTAACTTTATCAATTCTTATCTCATTTTGAAACCATCAGAATATCGACCAATAATGGCCAACTGAGCATGTGATGTGACATCAGTAGTTTCATCAAGAGAGATCGAAAAATATTTACACTTCTTTAGGTCTCTCTCTAATTGATGTTGTACATTTGTGCTCAGTCTCATTATTCGGTCTTTTATGATATTTCTACTAAGTGGTAACTCAGATATTCTCTTAATAATTGCATCTTTATTCTGCATATCATGAAACAGATCTGGTGCACATCTTAGAAGAGTGTCTTTAATAAATTCTCCCTCACTGAGCGCTTTTCCATGCTGAGCTATAGAGTGAGCAATGCTCAAACTTGCAGATGTTAAATTTGTAGAGCCTTTCATAAATTTTAGGATGGAATTAGATTGGCTCTTATAAAGTTGTAGCTGCCTGGAAATGTATGCCTTCCTTTCATCCTCACTTTTTTCCAAGAGCTGAGAATGATTAGTTTCAAAATGTCTATTTATATTCCATGTTCTGCTTACTACTCTTTCGTTACATATAACGCAAAATGATCTGCCATTTTTTTCTATAAAGCCATACATCTCGGTCCATGTCTCTTGAAAGGGTCGGCCACTGCTACTACCACTTCCTTTACTTAACCTTAGTTTTTTATTTTTGGGATTCTCCATCAGGGGGGCAGTGACAGAAGATAGAATTATATGCACTTGTTAGGCCTGCAGGTAATTAGGGATTAACTAGCCTTATTAGCCACAAAATGGTGTATGTAACTATCTTTTAGGAAAGGGCAGGGTTAATAAGCAGAAATAGGGTTAATAAGGATGCACAACAGTAATAATGGTGAAATGGAGTCTGCACTATGGAGCAAGATACTGTTCCTTATGTGAATAACAACGGCTGCCACTAATGGCAGAAAACAGCACCCATACCATGCCACAGGCCCTCTCCTCTCCCAGACTTCCCTCACTTATCTCAGCAATAATCTCACTTTTCCCACTTAGCTTAGCAATGCGCAGGGAGGGCAGGGGTGATGGTGTCCGAGGTAGTGTCCAAAGTGCTGCTGGGGCCGAACTGGAGGCTTTGCACCGGGGCCGGCCTATTTATACCGGCCCCGTCGCCAGCCACCGCATCATCCAGCTGCGCCAGAAATGCGGCCGGATGGCCCTCCCCTCTGTTCCAGGCAGCCAATTGGGGCACAGCTGACCAGCCCCGATTGGCTCCCTTTTTCCCGCCTTCCCCCCAGCAGCCGAGGCTGCCAGGAAGAAGAAGGCCAAAATGGCAGCCTCCTTGGGAGGGAGGGTGCTTTCTGGTTAGCCTCCTCCCTCCAGCCCCTCCCATCCAGGCTATCAGGCACCCTCCAGCCCCTCCCCTCCAGCCACCAGCCACCCTCCGTGACTGAGTCACGGAGAACACCCCTCCCTTTCAGCAAGGCTGCACGGGGGGGGGTGAGAGCATCACTGGGTGGGAAAGGTCCCAGCCAGCGAGATTGTACCCCCCTGTCCAGCCTTGCTGAAAGGGAGGGGTGTTCTCCGTGACTCAGTCACGGAGAACACCCCTCCCTTTCAGCGAGGCTGCACATGGGGGGGGAAGAGCATCGCTGGCTGGGAAAGGTCCCAGCCAGCGAGCTTTTACCCCCCTGTCCAGCCTCACTGAAAGGGAGGGGTGTTCTCCGTGACTGAGTCACGGAGAACACCCCTCCCTTTCAGCGAGGCTGCACATGGGGGGGGAAGAGCATCGCTGGCTAGATGGGAGGGCTGGATGGGAGGGGTTTTCTGAATAGGAGGGCTTTTCCCTCCTCCAGCCCCTCCTCTCCAGCGACCAGCCACCCTTCTTTCCCAAAGCCGCAATCGCAGCTTTTGGAAGGGAGGGTGCTGGCTGGAAAGCCTCCTCCCAGTGGTGACCGGGGCTTCGTATCCCCGCCCACCACTTTCATTCTTTCCTCCGCCTCCCTAAAATGGCGACCAGGGCTTTGAAGCCCTGATCGCCACTTTAGAGAGGGTGGTGAGGGGGAGGGGGGATCGACCTAGCTGCGTGTCACCACTGACGGCTACGCGTGTCAGTGGTGACACGCGTGTCATAGGTTCGCCATCACCGTCCTAGATGGTTAAATTTTGTCCTCTAGAGGCAGGGGAGGTATTTCTCTCGGTCCTTAAAATTCATCAAGAATACCGTACTTATATTTACTCAAAGCAATTATGTGAGTGAAACTTTCTTGCAAACTTTCACTTAATTAAGATTCCTTCATGTGTTTACCAGAGTTTTGGAAGGTCAACTTTCTCATCCAGGTTATGAACTTTTGGAGGTGTTCATAGTGCACAGGAAACATGAAGCACTTTGTATAGTTCTTGAACTTTGTGAGATTAGTGACATTTTATTCATTTTTTTTCCTGACATGGTTGGATAACTGGAGTTTATGAGGGGGAAGATTTATTCAATATAAGTAATGACAACACAACTCCTTTGCATGTGAATTCATTTGCAACTTTCCTTTGGAACACTTACCTTTTAATATTTCTGTTCACTGCATCTTAACTTTGTATAAAATTATAAATAGCATTTTTACATTCTCTGAAAAGTCTGCTCTGATAGCATTTCATTTAAGCCTCATCCAAACAGTCAGTATATTTTAGTCCTCAGAATCATATTCTGTTGCAAAGTTTACACAGAACTAGGCCTACAAGACAGGCATTTTACAACATTATTGTTACTTGAAGAGTTGTAAACAATGTTTCTGCATTTCAGCCACTGCCATGACTGTTACAGATGAAAACAATACCATTTTAAAGACACAGGAATTGTGTTGGTTACCATTTTAAAAACAAATGGGGAAGGGTAACTGGCAGCTACAGAAAAAAAATTTCACTCATGTGAAAAAAATGTTTTCTGGCTCAGAGTGTTTGAGTATTGTGGCATAGCCTTGATTTTATATCCACCAGTACTACTGTAAATGTGGGTCATTTTTATACAAAATATACTGGAATTTTCTTTGCAGTCAGAAAAATACTTCAGATTAAATCACTCTTTTTAAAATCTACCTAGATAAGAGTCAAAATACATGTACTGCTGAAGTGATTATCTTCCTTCTTTGTACACAGAGCAGCTCTGCAGGTGGAAGTCCTTTGGATTGGGCATTGTATGTAGTATGGGCAGTGGGTGCACACAGAACAAAGTAAATCTTGATTTGGGATTCCAAACTTGCAGCGATATAAAGGTTTAATTGCACTTACTAAGATTTCCTCCAATCAACCATGCTCAATGACTGCGAGTTATGAGAGTTGCATTTCATTATCTAGGGAATCCAAGATATGAAAAGGCTGGGTGGAGTTCACACTCTTGGAAACTAAGACCTTGTCTATATTTGCCTCATTCTGCCCCTGAATAAGAGCCCTGCAGTCCAAATGATGCAGGGCATTTGCACTGTTCTACAGTCTTTATGACCCCTGGGGCAGAAACAGGGCTCAAACAGGGGCAAGCCAGAGTAGGGCCTGATACAGCGGTTTAAAATAATACCAGTTTACTCCATTTCTGCTGGGAGGATACTGGCCCCACATGTCCACGGGAGCCCATTGTTCTAGCTGCCCATCACCCTTACTCTTCCAGGTCTTGGTAGCAGGCCTGCAGCATATGACCACAGCTGGTCACATGCAGGGAGCTTGTCACATGGTGTGGGGTGGCTGTCTGAACCTGGCAGAGCAAGGGAAAGGGCAATGGCAGCTGCAGTAATGGGCCAGCATTCTTTCTGGACTTTGGCCTGTTTCATCCAGGTAACAGGCAGAACAGGCCTGATCTGCAGCTGGAATATGCTGGCGGGGAGCCACCATATCCTGGCTCATGTAGATAAGCCCTAAGTTGTCCTTTCATGAACAGAAGAACTTTTCCCATTAATAGTGAAGAATGCAATCCAGTGGTGGTTCCCACTGACAGAAGTATCTGGGGCGAGGGAGGATAGATGATTTTTGCTGATTTCCCTTTCCCCCTTGCAGCCCCCTCCCATGCTATTCAAGTATCACCCAACCCTTTGGACAGATTGTTGTAAGATGCAAGGGGTGGAGTTGCCTCCCCATTCTGTCTTCAGGAGCACCCTGTAAGCAAAGTTCTACTTACAGATATGTATGATCTGAGCCATTGAACTGATAATGTTACTGTGAGCCCTCCATTCTGACTTCTTTTCACCACTGCAAAATTTCTATTGTTCAAGCAAAGTAGATGGCTGGGAGAGTGTTACTCAGTTTTTCAAGTTTAGAACACAAAGTTGGGCAGTTGTATAAAAATAAAACTACTCTGTGCTATAAATTTTTAATTTTAATATGGGTTCATTAAGTCCATGGGTATGTATTCTGGCAGTTCCATTCATTTGCAATTCTAAAATGTAATCAACACAGCTTGAGCCAAGTAAGCCCTTTTCAAAGGTAGTATTTAAAACCAGAAAGAAACTAATTGAACCAATATTTAAAATGTCCCTGGAAATATTCCATATAGATATTTAAAACTTTGGGTTTTTTACCTTTGGCTTCTCTTTTCTAAGTGCTTTAGAAATGTACACCAAGGTATCTTTGTAACTTTTAAAACCTGAGGTTCTTATCTGAGGAGAGCAGAGAGATGAGCAGGGTGTAGGCCTTTTAATTTCCATCAAAGCATTCAGATGTGGTGTGTCACATATGAAAAGGGACATCTTGTTCTAACTCGGGACATCAGCATGCATAAGCAGGTTTCTTTCCACACCTTTGATTCAGATGCACTCAAACTTTGTGGTCCAGTACTCAGGTCCAACTATATTTCCTGGATGCCATGGTTCCATCCTATGGGATGCTGGAATTTATTTTGCAGTTTGAGGAGGGTATTTAGAATTCTTGGCCAGACAGATTTAGTGTCTCACCAGACTACAAACCCCAGGATTCCATAGGATTCAGCCATGACAGTTCAAGTTGAACTATACTGCTATAATTTTGTGGTGTGAAAAGGCCACAGGAGACTTGGGAGATTATCAGACATGGCTAATGTGGCGCCATGTTGATATCTTATATTGACGTCCTTTTGTGTTCTGCTGGCGTCATTATGGTATTTCTTTTTATTAACGGGCCAAGCTGTCAATAGATTGCCTGTCCTATTTTGGTGCCGGCATTGCCGGCGTTTGAAACCTCACGCTGTGGTCCTGCTGTGAATACAGTGCCAATAGGCAGTCCTGCTAGAACATTTCTGGGCGATATCGCAACATCCAGGTAAATGACATACTTTTTATAACCTTCCCTGGGTTACTTTAAAGTGTTTTTCTGTGCTCGGTGTAACTTATTGTGTGTTATTTTACTTTTATTTTTGAATTTCCTGCGCTCACATCTTCTCACGAGAATGGGTGGGATTTCAGTCCAGGAAGTGAACAGAGCTCCATTAGATCTCCATTTATTCACGGATCCATTTGCAGCTCCGCAGAGGGAGGGAGGGGCGCCGCTTTGGAGGGGCATCGCACAGACTTAATGGGGTGGCAGAAGCAGCAGCAGCACCACCACCAGCCACCCTGCCATCCACTCTCTGCGGTGCTCACTCACAAGGCACTGGGCAGGCGGGGGTGTGTGATGATGGTGGCAGGGCTGATGGTAGCTCTCCTGCCCCTGCTGCGGCTTTGGTCGGCCTCCCCCTCCTCCCCCTTGGCAGGACCGGCTGGGAGGCACACATAGCATGCAACATGACTGCCGCCCCCATCATCCCTGCCACATCCTGCTCAGCTCCCAGGCCCCCAGCCCAGCCTGGCCTCCCTACCTTCGCCCTCCTGCTGCTCTGGATCTGGCACTGCTTGGCTCACCTTCTTGACAGGAGTGGCAGGCATTGCGGCTGCGGCATTTCCTCTCCTCTTGGGCCATGGTTGGGCAAGTCCACTCCTCTGCTGCAGCTGATGAAGCCTCCACTGGGCCCGCTGGGATCTAGCCACCACCTCGCTCGCCTCTCCGGACCTCCTGCCTAGGTGAGCCTCTGGCGGAGCCTCTTCTGAACATGGAGAACAAAGAATAGAGGAAGAAGTCAAAGTGGAAATTAAAACTTTGTGAATATTGAACAGCGTGGAGATTGACGTTGGCCTTGTCCACACTGGCCAAATACCCCAGTTAGTTCCTGCCTCAGAGCCCTGCAGTCTAAATGATGCCAGGGCATTTGCCCCATTTGTCCCCCCAGGCAGTCTTCATCACTCCCGGGCAGAGTTGGGGCTGAGATGGGGAAAAGCCAGGATAGGGCCCTTCATTTTAAAATACTACCTGGTTTACTCCATTTCTGCCAGGACAGGATGGATCGGGCCCTGTGTGTCCATAGGAGCCTGTCCCAGTAGGTTGTCCCTCATTGCAGCTGCTGATTGCCCTTCCTCTTCTGGGTCCAGGCAGCAGACTTGCAGCATGTGACCAAGTCTGGTTACATGCAGGGGGCTTGTCACATGGTGTGGCCAGCTGCCTTCACCCAGTGGAGCATGGAAAATGGTGGCCGCTGCAGTGGTGGGCCAGCATTCATGTGTGGACTCTGGCCCATTTTCTCCAGGTAATGGGGACAGAACAGGCCACCTCTGTGGCGAGAATACACCAGCAGGGAGCCTGCATATTGTGGCTGCTGTACATTAGTCCATTGTCAATAGATAAGGAGAGCAAATAAGATGGAGAAGTTAGGAAGGAAGATTTTGAATATGTTCAGCCTAATCATATTGGCTTTGATTGCAAGGACCATCAAACAACCAAGTAGAAATTATAAAGAGACATGCAAAGATGTGGATTTGGATGGAGGAGGTATGTCAAGAAGCTGAGCTAATCGTCCTTTGCATATAGATAGTACTTCAATGCCTGTGCTTATAAAGAACTGTGCTGCCCTTCTCCCTTGTCCCCCTTTGTTCCCAAACTTATAATATTTCATGAATGAGTAGGTTCAAAGAGAGGGAGATGATTAATCTTTCTTCACCACACCATGATTTACAGGAAGTCAGTATCCTCTGTCTTGTGAGTGAAAAAATGTGATAATCCACATTCAATTTAGTAGAATAGAAGTGAGCTGCTTTGTTGTTTCCCCCTTTCATTAAAGCTTGGGAATATATAAGGAAACAGTTAAAATATCAGCTGCTATTCAGTTGGCCTCATTAATTTCCCAGGAAACTGATAATAATAGAATCACTTTTTAGACTCTAAAATGCCATCAAGGAGTCAGTGAAGTGATATGGAATCCCACAGCAATCTCACTGGC
Source organism: Gambelia wislizenii (assembly GCA_030847615.1). Taxonomy (NCBI): domain Eukaryota; kingdom Metazoa; phylum Chordata; class Lepidosauria; order Squamata; family Crotaphytidae; genus Gambelia; species Gambelia wislizenii. The sequence continues at coordinate 362,939,361 of JAUMIR010000003.1, forward strand.
TTTTTAAACTTCTCTGCATGGTTGAGTTGTTGTAATTAATTTTTAAAAGGCCAGTGAGGTTGCTGTGGGATGTGGATAGTATGACCCCCGTATCCGCAGGATTGGTACCCACGGATTCACTTACCCATATGTCACGCAGCCCCAATCCCCCTCCCCCGTGTATGCACACAGGCACACACTTGAGAGGTGAGGCTTGTACGTGTTTGTGATTTGCTCAAGAGTGCTTCTGCTGAGAACTCCTAAGCTGATCCTCCTGAGACACACTCTCAGGATCTCTCTAGCCTGGAAATCCCAGAAACTATGTCTCTCTTCTAAGAACGCCACCACCACCCCCCACTGAGTTCCTCCTTTTCTTTGTACAGTGCAGTGGGAAGCTGTGCAGGACCTATGATTTACCAGTGGAACTCCTTGCCGCTGTGGAACTATTACCACCCCCTTCTCTATCCCAAAGAGAAGAGCCAAAGTAACAATGACCAAGAGATAAAGGCACGTGTAGGCTTGGCTTATAGGAAGATTAGAAAAGCTTATTTTGTTCAAGCAATGCTTAAGGCAAATCACTTCATAAAGAAAGCACTTCTTTCTTCGGGTTCAGACTTAAGTTACAGAATAGTAAAGTACGCAGTTACATTCAATTACATTCAGCCAAAGTACAAAATCAAAGAAAATGTCCTAATGCAATTAACTAAGAACTGTTGCTAAACTCTACTCACAAACTGAAGTCCAGTATACAGGATTCAGTCTTTGAATTCCAAGGAGGTTGTGAGCCAGCTGGGCCATCTCAGACCTGGCTCAACAGCTGCCTCCATTGTTCAGGTCTGGGCCCGGTGTCTTCATCCCAGACCCTCCTTTGTCTCTCAAAACTCATGGTCTGCCTCAAGTCAAGTGCTCACACAAAGCTTTTGTGGGTTTTTTTTTTTTTGTTTTTTTAATTACCACTCTGGCAGTTCTTATTAGTCAGTCCTGCCTTTGATGATCTGATGTCATTGCTGATGCTGGCCTGGAGGTGTTACCATTCCTCCAGAGCTCTAGTTAAGCCTAAAGTTTAACGAGATCCGTCAGATGACGAGCTTAGGTAGCTTTTTAAAAGCACTAAGGGTGGATCTCTTTCGGCAGGCCTTTCCTGATTAGATCCTGGCCTCAGGAGCTGCATCTCCTGGCCTCTTTTAGTCCTTTACCCTGACTCGCTGGCTGTTGATTTTTCTATTTGTTCATTTATGTGATTTTAACTTTAGGTGGATTTTAATTTGATGCTAGTTTAATATCTTTTTATGGGGGAGGGTGGGTGTGGTGGGGCTTAGGGATTTTAGTCTGTATTGTTGTATTTTAACTGTTGTAAGCCGCTGTTGTAAGTTATTAACCCTTTGTTTACATGATTGATGAGTTTGAAGCTGCCTGATGGCTGAATTGCAGGATAATGGGAGATGCAATCCCCCATTATCACATTGCATCTAAAAAAGATGGTCTCTAGACATTTTCTAGGTCCTCCAGTGTGAGTCTGTGGTATGCTTCTGCCAGAAGCTGTTCATACAGATGCACTGGAGGACCTAGAGATCCCTAAAGAGGTGTTCTGTCTTCTAGGAATCTCTACATCCTCCAACAAAATGGTATACTTGGGCCGGAAGTAATTCATTTCAATAGAGTTTGCTATTATCTGGGGTTTCTGGTATCCATGGTAGATCCAGACACGTATCCCAAACAGATACAGGGGTTGTACTGTACTGTAATTTGCACTAATGATACACAAGGACCCTGTTGCTGAAGCCAGCTGAAAAGAGGTGAGTGGTGTTGGCATGGCCTAGGAGACCAAAATTAAGCCCAGTCAGGTGTCTGAAGATTACATTGCAAGTATATCAGTGGCAGGAAACTTTTCAAAAATTAGCTTGGCTCGCTTGTGCTACTGTCAGAGTTTGGAAAAGCTACATTCTTGGAAGAGAACTCCCCACAGCATGGTCATACTAGTTATGCTGGTTGGAGGTGTTAAGAGCAATGTACTGGGTTTACTGGTTTGGGAGGAAAGCTGTTTCAGGCACTAACTCTCTGCAGGACCTTACAGGCTAAAGGTTTTTAAAATGGACAATTAACTAGAGTGACTCCAAGTAAAATTGAGGCAGAAGTGAAGAAATCAGTTCGAGGACAAGCAGATTTTGTAGCAAAAAATATTATTTCTTTATTTAAAAGACAAGAGATAGCAGTAGAGACCAGCAGAACTGTCTATGTTCAATACAAGCTGTTAGTAGTAGTTTCTCAAAGGAAAAAGAGAGGAACGATGGCATGGGTGCTAAAAACCCTACTCCTGATGACCAATTTGAGGGAGCTAAGCTTCAGGAACTACAGGTTAAGACACACACAGATTCTCTTACCTTCTCATACAAAAAGAAGCTAGGTGGCTGAAGATCTGGAAGAAGAAGACCGTGTGGATGGTTCAAATGAAGAAGATTCTCTAGAGAGAGAGAGTCTAGAGAGAGCTTCTGGAAGAAAGAGTGGGGGGAAGACCTTTTCTAACTTGGGGGCTATCACTTGGAGTGAAGGAAAACCTTGTTATTCTATTGGAGGGTTCAAAGGGCCCCATGTGCTAAGAGTGATGAGTGCAAAGGGGTTTTTTTGGTCTGTGTGCAAAGGGCAGTTGTGAACATGACCTCTGACTTTCACCCTCTTGGCACTGGTAATGACTCTTAGATGGTCTGGGAGATTAACAATGGAGCTGTACACCTGAGAGAATACCAAACCTTTTTCCTATTTCAAATCCGAATAGGATTGCTCAGCTTCTCTGGAAACTGCACAATACCTTACAATGGAAGTATGCCAGTCTGAGTCAGTTTGTCAGGGTCTCTATTCATTGGAGGTAAACAAGATAGTAAACACTGATTGCTCTCAATGAGACCATTTCCTTGTCAGCAGGAGGGAAGGAAATTCCAGTTTGTACTTTAATATGGAAGGGATCCAGGCTTTTCACTGGCCCTATCCTTCCAGTATACCTCTTTATAATGTGTGCACACTTGGCAAGAGGCAGCTCCCTGTCTTAAGCATAAAAATTTACTTGCAACTCATAACAGAGGATTCTGGAAGCTATAGTCCAAAAAAGTAACTTTCCCAAGCTTTCTGTGCTACCACCTATGTAGGGGGAGCTGGTGCATCATCCAGGAAAATGAGCCTCCCATCAGAAAGTCCATAGATTGGATCATATCTCTGCCATAAATTCATTAAGTGGGTTTCGGTGAAGCACTATCTCAGCACACACGCACCCCACATTTTCAGCCTCAGTGCTGTCACTCTATCCAACAAGGCTGTCTTACTTCATAGGGATGTTGTAGGGAAAGTATCAATAGGGGTTGAGGGAAACCTGAAGTTTGCAGAAGTAGTAAATATATTTTGGAAGGAATGGAAACCTAAGTGTGGAAAATGCCCCAAGCAGCCCATGAGGGCTGGGCAGAAATAGTGGACTCCACACAGATGTAGTTTAGTCCAGTGCCATCAAGTGAACCAATAACCAGCAGTTGTTCTATCTTCCTGTCCTTTCCAGGATAGAGCTAGTAGAATAAACATCAGGTTGTGTCCTCAAAGTCAGTGAAGAAAAAAATCGTCATGTTATTTTATCACCATGTGTGTGTGATCACTATCAAGAAGAATCACTGTGTGCCTTCATGTCGCCTGTTGACTTATGGTGACCGCATGAATTTCATAGGGTTGTCTTATGCAGGAAATACTTAGAGGTGGTTCTGCCAGTTTCTTCCTCTGAAATATAGCCTACAGCAACTGGTATTCATTGGCAGTCTTCCATCCAAGCGCTAACCAGAGCTGATTCTGCTTAGCTTTCAGACAGGATCTGGTGCCTTTAAGGTATTTAGGCTGCTAAATAGGGATAGGAAAATGTGACCCTTCAGGTCCAATACCACCTCACCATTAGCATATGGTAGCTCCACATCTGTTCTACAAAGACAGTTTCAGCTTTTAACTTTTTCTCAGATGTAGGACTGACATGCTACCCTGCATGATAAATTTAAATACCACATAAGGACAGTAAAATCTGTTAAGTAATCCAGTTTCTGCATCTAGTATTTAGGTGAAAGTCAACATATTTCAATGGTTACATATAAACACACAAGCCTTACTTCAAAATACAGATTTATCATTTTCAGTGTTCAGGATTTCCAGAAACAAGTGCTTGAGGTTAATTTAACAGACTGACTATTATTTTACAATGTCTTAATCATTTACTATTTTATAGCACAATTTACTCTCGTTTTTTAACCATTTTTATTTTCTGTTGGTTTTATTATGTGTTTTGTCAGTCCCACCACTGCCACCATGTCATAACGACCCACCCAAGGATTTCTGCTGCCTGAAGTCCAGGGTTGGCCCTCATTCCTATCCCAACCCCAGGGATTCCTCTTCGTTGCCACCACTCCCTGTCTTGCTGGTTTTTTCTTGTCTAGGCAGGGAGATCATAGACAAGATGAAATAAAGGAACAATAATAACTCTTTTCTCTACTCTAGAGAAGGTTCTTGATAGCTGACCAAAGCAGGCGATTTCAAGGCGAGGTTGAGAAATAACAGAAGCTTTTATTTCAATCTTAGGATCTATGTCACTTGAGAAGGTAAAACATTCCCAGGTTCAGCTTAAGGATTATACAAATACATTCATTCAGAGCACTTAGAAATAAAACCATAAAATCTAACGCAATCTAACTACACATTCCCTAACTACTACATGCAGACTAACTTACAGTCTCTGTAGATGGAATCAGAGTCTTTTTGGATCCTTTTTAGAGGCCTCTGGATAAGGTTGGCTCCTCCCAACCCTTTGGTATCACAGATTGTCTTTTGGGGCATTTCATGGTTGTGTAGGCCATCGGGCCCAGAGCTAGGTCATGGGGTCAGAGTCCATCTTAGCTAGCTCCATCTAGCTGCCCATGTGCTCAGCCAGTCTGACTCAGAACAAAGGAAGGATAAAGAACTTTTAAAAGTCCTTCGTGTTGATTCCTGATTGGCTCTGCCAGTGCCCAGTCAGAGTGGCTATCTAGCCAGGTGATGTGATGTCATGTTTATTTAATGAGGGTCTCCCACCCACTCCCCATTTCCAAATAAGGAGTGGAATTTCCAATACTGATCCTGTGAGTTGTGAAGATGAGCTCCCATGCTGGCATAGCAAGCCAGCATGACAGTCAGTTGCCTTGAAAGAGATATAAAAGTTAATATATTAGTTCCTAAAGCTAAAAAACAAAAAAGCTATTAAGGAGAATAGTATCTTCCTGTAAGAAAGGAAGCAAGAATTGATTATGTTTGGCTTGTATGGAGAGTCAACGTTCATTATTTTTGTATTAAGCAAACTGTACACTTCAGAAAGTATATAAACAGGATGAGACCACCAATGTGGGTACAGTGGGTTATCTGGCTAAAATACATGTCAGCATATCATAAAGGCTGATCCTAAATGTCTGCAATGACTTACTGTACCATGTCATTTATGATTTATTTTAAAAAGCACTGACTTACACAATGCATCCAGTGTATATTTTAATGCACTCCACCTGCCAAGTTTATTCTTGTATGAGCCAGAGGCAGTGCTGTTCTGGGAGGTTTGCCTCTGAGTGACCCAGAAACTACCTAAGCCAGATGCAAGGATGCCAGGTGAATTTCTACAACATTCTGTGGTCATCTTTCATAGCTCTTGTTTGGATCAGCTCAGCATTTATTCTAAGGTACCCTCCTGCACTGCACATGACACCAGAGAACTGGTACAAAAGAAATGCATCTTCCTGATCCATCCTGCAGTGCCACATGTTATTTTGTGGGGCTGTGCACCCATGTTGTAACCCTACCCCTGAAGCAGAAGAAATTGGGGGATTTTCTGGCTTCTAGTATGTGCAGGGATGGTGGTATTGGAATCACTAGTGTAAAACAATGATTTGCATGGTCAGCCCTGCATCTGTTACAGCCAGAAAAGCCCTGAGTTCTTCTCCTTCTAGGGCACAAGGTTACAGCCACCCAAAATAATGTATGGTGCCACATTGGGGGGGTGGTGGTGGTGGTGTATTTATTCATTTATTTACTTATTTATTAAAATATTTCTATCCTACACTTTATTGTGGGATTTCGGAGTGACATATAATATAAATAATATAAAACATTTCCAGATTAAAGCCATAAATAATTGGAACAAGATAAAAAAATTAAACACAGCAACAGCTAAAACAACTTTAAAAGCTACATCAATTAAAAACCATTTATACATATGCTTTTAAATAAAATAGTCTCTTAGAGAAGAAAAATGGTTAAATACTATTCCGCATGATAATGGCAGCAAGAACTGTTTATGCGAAGATGTAGAAAGAAGAAAGGACTCCAGAAGTGATGGACTGGATTCTGAAACTACAAGAGTACATGGAGATGGACAAACTTACTTGTTTAATAAAAGATCAAATTATTAATAAGAGACTGGAAAGGAGTATAAGAGACTGGAAGGGAGTGATAGAATACCATACTTTAAAAATAACTTTGGCAAGTTGTTTATTAAGAGAGTAGAATTTTAGACAAAATTAAGTGGAAGATAAGTAGAATATAATAATAGATGACATATAACAATGATACAATAAAGTAAGTTGAATAAATTAATACAGATAAAAATGGAGGGAACAAAGTGATAGAAGATATCAAATGCAGAGATTGGGAGTCATTTTAGTTTTTTATATGTAAAGTTAGAGACAGACACTTGTAATGTAATGTAATGTTATATGTAGTTTGTCTTGTTTTAATATTGTAATTTTTTAACTTAAAAAAAACAAATAAAATAGTCTCTCAATGCTTTAATAAAAAAAGCCATGTTTTGACCTGGGCCTGAAAGGAACCAACATTGGCCCCAGTCAGACCTCCAAAGGGAGGACATTTCACAATCAGGCTGCCAAAACTGAGACAGCTCTTCCCCATGTCCTGCCACTTCATATTACCCCCACTGGTGGGACTCAGATGAGGGCTTCTCCAGCAAACATCAGTTCTTGGGAAGGTATGTATAGGAAGGGACATCCTTTCATGTACCAAGCCATTTAGGGCTTTAAAGGGAATCACCACTATCCTCCATTCAAATCCCAATGCTGACATAAGCTCCCCAATCATGTGAATGGTTCCTATATATACATATATATATATATATATATATATATATATATAAACAACTAGCAAAGGGGAGATTGTGAAAGAGGAAGTGGAAAATTAAAACGAATCAATAAATTAAGAGACTGACAAGAAGAAGGGAGGGATAGGAAAATAAGAGAAGGGAAGAAAAAGATTGGCTTCCTGTAGGAGAGTTGAAGGTGAGGACTCCTGTAAAACTGAGGAGCTGAGTGAGCACCCATTCCTCTGATTATAACTGTTAATTCTATGTGGTATACTAGAGACAATAAGAAGACATAAACTGAAGATGCATTGGAACTATCTGTGAGGTATGATGGCACTGTGGACCAAATCAGAACTGACCAGATTTATGTCATGGTGAAAGACATAATGCAGCTGTGCTGGGCAGGGCACATTTCTAGGCTGGAGGACCATCGCCTCCCAAAAATACTACTCTACGGTGAACTCGCCATGGGTCAGCGTAAGAGGGGCGCTCCAAAAAAGCGATACAAAGACTCCCTGAAACAACATCTCAGGCTCGGCCAAATTGATCACCAACAGTGGTCCGCCCAGGCCTCACATCGGGAGGCATGGAGACGCACTATCCACAATGCTGCAGCCTTATTTGAGAACGCACGACGAACAAGTCTTGAAGAGAAACGACAACGCAGAAAGAATCACAACCCAAAAACATCACCCAAGGAGACCTTCTGTGCTTTTTGCAACCGGACTTGTCTATCTCGGATTGGCCTTTTTAGTCATCAGCGCGCTTGCAGAAAGCGCGGGAGGAGTCCTTCCTGAATCTTCGTTTGCGAAGAAAAGCCAGAGAGAGAGAGAAAGGCATAACAAAATCTGGTAATGAAAAACTAAGACTTTCTAGGTGCTAGCGAACCTCGTAGCTGATGTGGGAACGTGCTGAATGGCTTTAGCAATACTTGCAGCAATACACTTGGAGCCAAAATTGCTTGACCTACTTTCATTCCTATATCCTCCTTGGTCACAGCTGGAGCAGTCAGGTAGCCGATCCCCAGACTTGAATCATACCAATAATCATTATCCTTTTCTATTTCTTTTACCTTTTCCTCATATGTTTCATAGAATTGTAGAGTTGGAAGAGATCATGAGGGCCATCTAGTCCAACTCCCTTATTTGACAGTATTCCTGATTCAAGCCCATATTGCCAACTGCACAAAACCTTATTTCCCACTGTGTATTTTATTTTGCTACTGCACAAAATCTGAACTTTAGGATAATGTCTGGGTCATCTGATTGATTGTCTAGGGATGTAATCTTCACGATTACTCTTTCTTATAAGCAAAAACCAACACCTCACAAAATTTTCAGCCTCCTGTGAGAAACTTCTTTAGAATGCACAGCTTTCATGGAATATTTGCAGGTTGGGACTTACTCTGGCAAAAGTGTGTGTTTCTGGTGCAAATACCTGGTTTTTCTACACAGGAAATTTGTTTTTCTGCAGGAAATTAAAATAGAAGAAAAGAAGTAGTTCTTGTGGATATAATCCAGTTTTGTGTGCAAAACCAAGATTCCTGCGCAGAAAATCTCATTTTTTTGTACAAAAACACTACATGGAAATTTTTACAGACAAAACTCCTGTGGTAAAAACCTGGTCGCATCCAGGGTTGTTGTCGTTGGTGTTACAAATATTTTCAAATATTCTTTCCATTACCTGCTGGTGATTGTTTTATTAGACTATGCAAAAGTTCTTTTAATGGCACCAAACTCTGCAAAATACTCTCTCGAGAGTTTTCTAAACCTTACCGTACTGGTTTCATACATATCCAGTAAACCCTTGATGCTCCATTTTCAGTAGCACACAGCATATGATATGTCAGTGTACACCTATTAACATGTCAGCCTTTCTTTTGAGAACCACTCTTCAGCCCAGTTTCTGTGCTGTGACTATTATGAGAATCATAATAACTTCCAGCTGTAGCAGGCTTGTTTGCTTCTCAAGTCTTTTGTTCTGCACTCCTTTTAATGTTGCTTCTGCATGATGCAGATCCAACATCCAATTACAGGGTATTTGTTTTCAATACAAAAACTGCAGATGAGTGTTTCCTTCAAGTGCATCCAAACCATAACCTTGCATTTTATTGATTTCCCTTATGGACGTACAGTTTAATGTCTGTTATTAACAACATGCCCTCAAATGAAGTATGTCTGCTGGATGGCATGGCAAACATGCAAATTGGGAAGAAGCAGAACAATAAATGGATTCCAATTCTGTTTCAGACAATAAACACTTGAAAATAGAGCTAGTAGCTAGCACTAGTCTAACAAGTGTTAATTAGTCTTACCAACCTGGCTTCATAACTTAGAGCTACAGAAGGAGGGAGGTATCAGGCTCTGATTATATAGTGCTGTATTTGCTTTACTCTAAGATAGCAAGAAGGTTCAAATGGTTTGGCTGCAGTGTTACTAAGATGCCTGGAGAAAGTAGGTCTCGTACTGTGGGTCTAGGAAGCCATCGGGGCTCAAACAGTTATACAACTGGAACAACTAAAGCTGAGATTTTGTATCCATTCCCTCCAAAGGAAATTCCCAATGGGAACGTCCCAAATAATGTTAGACTTGCTCTCAGCATATACCCCTTTCCAGTATTCTTGTGTCTCATTTGAATCAGGGGTTGTTTATTTTCTTTCTTTTAATTCAGGCTTATCCATGTGCAAAGTGCCTGTGCCCACCCTCCTTGGCAGTAAGAATAAATGATGCATGCTCAAGAGCCTCTGAAATCTACACAGATGCCCTATACAGGTTTTTGCTCATGCACAATTCAAATCATACACTGCCTCATGAGATCTGTGTTTGATGAAGCTTGGCTTTGAATTTGGCAGTATCTTTCTAGGTGTCTTGGAATACTGAGAGAATCTAAATAGCACTATGCCTTAGGCATCTCTACTTAATCATGCAGGTTTTTTCCAGCAATGTCCAGCCTAGAACAAGAAATATAGGCTCTAACTGTGCATGCCTTATGTATGGCAGTGGGAGCTCCATTCTGGAAGTCTGCCAATCAAGTAAGACCTGACTAGACTGGAAAGTGGAAAGAGTTTATGTGCCTGCCTTAGCTATGAACATTAGAGAAGTCTAGGTGTCTGTGGTGGCCTAGAATGTTTTTTACACACATATAGCTTGTGCACCAACTGCGCCCATTCCTGGAGATACCTGATCTGGCCATTATGACACATGCCCTGGTAGCATCTTGCTTGGCTTACTAAAACACACTCTATGTGGGCCTTGAAAACTGTTCTGATACTTCAGTTGGTAGAACTGCAGCTAGAGTGATAATTGGGGTTGGTTACAGAGATCATACAACTGCCCTGTTCCAACAGCTTCACTGGCTACCATTCTGTTTTTCAGCACACTTCAAAGTGCTGGTGATGAGCTATAAAGCCCAAGATAGATCCAGGCTATCCAACAGACTATGTCTCCATATGAGCCTGCCTGGTCCCTGAGATCCGCAGGAGAGTGCCTTCTCTCAATCCCACAACCTTCACAATTTCAGTTGGTGGGAACACGAGAGAGGGCTTTCTCAGTGGCTGCCCCCCTGAACAAATCTTTCCATGATAGGTTTTCTTTAGGGTTGCCATAGGTTGAAGGCATAGAACAACAACCACAAACACTTAGTGGAAGGAAGGAAGGAAGGAAGGAACAAAACCAGCAGCAGAAAAAAAAACACTGTAATAACAAAGGTGAACTAACAACAAGGAAGATACTAAAATGAGCTTAAATTGTTGTTAACTGACATCAAGATTATAGATTTTCCTTGTTTTTTTCCAGGCTGTGAGGCCGTGTTCTGGAATAGTTTCTTTCTGATGTTTCACCTGCATCTGTGGCTGGCATCTTCAGAGAATGGTTGGGTAGGAGTGTATGTGGAGTTTATATGCTGTGACCCCCTGTTGGGGAGTATATGTAAATTTGTGTAATTGAATGGTTAGTTTCTGGGTATAGAAATGCAAGGCTCATTAGTGTTTGTTTGGCTAATGGTTGGTTGATGGGCCATTATCTGCTAGGACTCCCCTTGTCCCTGGGTAGAATTCCTTTGTAAGTGTTGAGTTTTGATTCTATTATTTTTCAAAACTGGGAGCCAGATTTTGTTTGCCTTTAAGGTTTCATCTTTCCTGTTGAAGTTGTCCAGGTGGATTTCAATAGCTTTCAATAGTTGTTGGCCTGGTCCAGAATTTCTGTGTTTTTAAATAACATTTTGTGTCCAGGTTGGTTTGTAACATGTTCGGCTACTGCTGATCTTTCTGGCTGGCCCAGTCTGCAGTGTCTCTCATGTTCCTTGATTTGTGTTTGCACACTGCGTTTAGTGCTTCCTATGTAAATTTGTCCACAGCTGCATGGTATGCGGTAAACTCCTGCAGCTGCGAGAGGGTCTCTTTTGTCCTTCACTGAGCGTAGCATTTCTTGGATTTTCTTGGTTGGTCTATAGATTGTTTGGAGGTTGTGTTTCCGCAATAGTTTCCCTATTCTGTCTGTGACTCCTTTGAGGTATGGTAAAAATACCTTCCCTTTGGGTGGCTGTTTTTCTTCTTCATTCCTGTGGGGGTTTTTTTCTGGGTCTGGCTGCTCTTGTGATGTCTGATCTGGAGCAACCATTAGCCTGTAGGGCCCAGTTTAGGTGCCTCAGTTCATCCTCCAGGTAGTGGGGTTCGCAGATCCTTTTTGCACGGTCTAGCAATGTTTTTATTGTGCTCCTTTTTCGTCCTGGGTGATGATTGCAGTTCTTGTGTAGGTATCTCTTCGTGTGTGGGGGTTTTCTGTATACCTTGTAGCCTAACCGTTGGTTTGGTTTGTGGATGACTAGAACATCAAAGATGCCAGCCACAGATGCAGGCGAAATGTCAGAAAGAAACTATTCCAGAACACGGCCTCACAGCCCAGGAAAAAAAACCAAGGAAAATCTATGGATGCCGGCTGTGAAAGCCTTTGACTTCACATTGACATCAAGTCTACTTCAACTTATAGCGACTCTATGAATGGGAGACCTCCAAGTCACCCTATTATTAACAGCCCTGCTCGGGACTTGTGGATTTAGGGCTGTGGCTTTCTTGATTTAGTCTGTCCATCTAGAATGCAAGCTTCCTCTTTTCCTACTGCCTTCTACCTTACCACACATTATTGTCTTTTCTAGGGAGTCATGTCTTCTCATGATATGTCCAAATTATTACAGTTTAGTCATCTTGGCTTCTAGGAAGAGCTCAGGTTTGATTTGACAGTAAGAGCTGCTCGGAAGTGGAATACACTTCCTCGGAGTGCAGTGGAGTTTTTAAACAGAGGCTGGATGGCCATCTGTCGGGAATGCTTTGATTGTGTATTCCTGAATGGCAAGGGGTTGGACTGGATGGCCCTCTCTTCCAGCTCTATGATTCTATGATTTGCTTCTAGGACCCATTTATTTCTCTTTTTAGCAGTCCACAGTACCTGTAGAACTCTCCTTCAGCACCACATTTCAAATGAGTTGATTTTCTTCCTATCAGCTTTCTTCACTGTCCAGCTTTCACACCCATAGATATAAATGGGAAATATGATGGCATGGACAATCCTACTTCAGTATTCAATGATATATCTTTGCACTTTAGGATCTTGTCTAGTTCCTTCATAGCTACCCTTCCAAGTCCTAGTCTTCTTCTGATTTTTTTGACTGAGTGTAGAAAATCTTGAACTATTTCAATGTCTTCATCATCTGCTTTTAAGTTATGTAAATAATCTGTTGCCATTATTTTTGTTTCTTTAATGTTCAACTAAACTTGCCTTTGCACTTTCTTCCTTGACTTTGTTCAGTAATTATTCCAACTCTTTGCTATTTTCTGCTAGTAGTATGATGTAATCTGCATATCTTAAACCGTTTATTGCTCTTTCGTCCAATTTTCACACCTCTTTCCTCCAAGTCTAATCTTGCTTTATGTATGATATGTTCAGCATATAAATTGAACAGATAGGATGATAAATTGCAGCCTTGCCTGACCTCCTTGCCAATTGGGAACCATTCCGTTTCTCCATATTTTCCTCCTGATGGTAGCCTCTTGTCCTGTGTACAGGCTATGCATCAGGACAATCAAATGTTGTGGCACACCCATTTTTAAAGAGCAATGCATAGTTTTTCACAATCTACACAAGCAAAGGCTTGGCTATAATCTATAAAGCACAGACCCATTTTCGTCTGGAATTCTTTCATGCACTTCATTATCCAACATATATTTGCAATATAATCCCTAGTGCCTCTTCTTTTTCTGAACCCAGCTTTGATATCTGGAATTCCTTGCTCCATATATGGTAAAAGCCTTTGTGCTAGGCCAAATTTTCCTACAATCTTTGATTCTGCTCTGTTTCCCACTTTTGCATTCTAAAAACTAGTCCTGTTTCGGTTTGTGATAAACGTCCTCCTTGACGCCAGAATGCATTCTTTGACTGTTTTTGCTATATCTCTCCATTTATTATTAGATTTTCATTTCCTGGCTAATACACTGTAATTATAAAAATATTCCATTTCTGTCCACTTTAGTTCCCTCACTCCAAGTATTGCAATGTTTATATATTCCATTTGTTGTTTTACTATGTCTAGTTTTCTTGATTCATTCTTCTCACATTCCAAGTTCCTTTAATATATATTCTGCAGCTTAAGACTTTCTTTTCACCTCTGAACACATCAACACCTGAACATCCTTTCAGCTTGAGTCTAGTTGTATCATTAGCCACAGCAGTACTCATAGCTGTCCTCTGCTGTACCCCAGTAGCTTGTTGAGTGCCATCCAACCTGGAAGTCTAATTTTCTGGCACTATCTGTTGTTTCATTTTGGATTGTCTTATCATTGATTTTTCATTGTAAAAGACATTCAAAAGTGTTCTACTGTGCCTTCTTCAATGCAGTGCCAACAAGTGTTAGGTATAGTGCAAAAATCTTGTCTCTGAAAGATTTTTGGCCAGTGTCACCACCACCTCCAACTACTGCTGCTGCCCAGTAGCTGTTTGGCACATTTAGTTTGGCTCTTCAGTGAAGCCTGTCTGGTATGGGAGACCCTACAAGCAGCACTGCTACCCCATCCGCATTGCCTCTTGCCTCACAGGAGCAACACAATCCCACCAACACAAAAAGGTAATGCCATTGGTGGGGAAATGAGCTTTAAACACCTGGACAAATCAAAGAAGTCTTCATCTGTTATTGTCAGTAACATAGGCACCAGTTGAACACCTTTCAGGAGAGCCTTGTACAATCAGGTGCCACTATTGAAAAGACCTTTCATCATTGAAAAGGTTCAGAAGTAGCAATCACACCGACAGAGAAAGAGAAATTCACTGCTCTCTTTCAGCTGAGCAGCCTGTGAGCTTCAAACCTGATGGAGACAGTTTTATGTTTTAAGGGAGTATCTTGCACTCTCAAATGGAGAAACAAATTTTATGGCACTGTTCTTATTTTTTTGCATGCCAGTTAGCACAGCTGTTTCAGCTTTGGTCTTCCAAGCTTAATTTCATTGTTTATACACCTTTTCCCTCATATCCTCCAAAGACATGTTGTAGACTGCATGCATCAAACACCTTCACTTTTCCCTCCTTGGGAAAGCTAGCACCAAGGTTTTCATGCATTTGTATCACATTTTGCTTTTGCTCAGTGATTTCTTGTTTAACTGAATGATTCAATTCCTATGCCATGTCACTGAGTATAGGAGAGGTACTTTTTCCATAAGCTTAAAATAGATTTTAAAACCTTATAAATAATAATAATAATAATAATAATAATAAATTTTTATTTCTATCCCGCCCCTCTGCAACGCAATCGGGGCGGCTTACAATATAAAAACTCCATAGTCCCAGTACCCTAGCCCACCCCCCCTTAAAACAATATTAAACTATAAAAGATTAAAAACATACAGTAAATTAAAAATATATAAATTAGAAAATATTAAAACATACAATAGGTTTTAAAAAAAATGATTACAGCTCAAGGAGGACAGCTGAGTCTTGGGCCGGGATAGTTATTCAGGAAAGGCCTGCCGGAAAAGATCCGTCTTGACAGCTTTTTTAAAGCCGTCTAAGGTGTTAATAAGACGGATCTCGTCCGGCAGGCCATTCCATAATCTGGGAGCAGCAGCGGAGAAGGCCCTCTGGGAGGTCACCGACAGCCTTGTTTTCATAGGCTGTAACAGATTCCTCCCAGAGGACCGAAGTGCGCGGGGAGGGTCGTACGGAAGGAGGCGGTCCCGGAGATAAGTTGGACCCAAGCCATGCAGGGCTTTAAAGGTTATAACCAACACCTTGTACTGTGCCCGGAAACGAATAGGCAGCCAGTGGAGAGCTTTTAGCACAGGTGTTATATGCTCTCTTCTGGAAACACCAGAAATCAACCTGGCTGCCATGTTCTGAACTAGTTGAAGTTTCCGAGTTAAGCACAAGGGTAGCCCCATGTAGAGCGCATTACAGAAATCCAGACGGGAGGTTACCAGTGCATGTACCACAGTTTCGAGGTCCCTAATTTCCAGGCAAGGGCGCAGCTGGCGTATCAGCCGAAGTTGATAACAGGCACTCCTGACCGTCGCATTTACCTGATTAGACATCTGGAGCGTCGGGTCCAGGAGCACCCCCAGACTGCGAACACAGTCTTTGGAGGAGAGTGTAGTTCCATCCAGGACTGGAAGTTGTATTCCCAGACCTGGTTTCGGGCCTGTAACTGTTAGTACCTCCGTTTTGTCTGGATTCAGTCTCAATTTGTTTTTCCTCATCCAGTCCATTACTGCTTTAAGACAATCATTGAGAGGAGAGATGCCATCTGAAGTCGATAAAGGCATTCCTCAGTTAACAAAGCCTCTGATAAAGAAGCTACTTTTACATCTGCCCAGCCCTCTCTTCTTTTTTGTCCTCTGTCTTGCTGGAATTTTTCTTTTAGCAACATCAGCATTGGTAAGATGGTGTAGAAGGGCTGGAGAAATAATTTTTGTGTTGAGCTGGGAAAGCATGGGATCTCTAGCAGATCCTATTGTAGCAGTGTGTGCCTGTTTGCAGCAGGCAAGGTAAAGAGCAGTTCTTTCAAAATCCCTTTATTGGGCATGCATAAATAGCAAAACAGAGAGACAAAGAGAAAGTAGATTAACCTGCATTACAAGCTGCTCCAGCAAGTTGAAAAAAAACCCCACCAACACACACACACAGATCAGTTTGGCCACCAAAATGGAAATCTTAAGAAAAGTGGAGCCTGGTGAAAGAAAAAAAATCCCCTCTGGATCCATTTTAGAAGAAGCTTTCAAGTAGTTTCTAGAAGGTTCAAAATGTTTTTATTGACTTATGCAAAGCTCACCTGACCTGGTTGTTTCATTTCACTTATGCATATTGTTAGTTTTAAATAAAAAGTTTGATGAAACATGTCGAACTGCGGTATGGGAACCTGTTGCTCTACTTTCCCTGTTATTTCAGCCTCTGGTACCAAATTTTCTGTTACAAAAGTGATGCCCAGGAATACAAATACTTTGGTCATTTTCAGACCAGTTATTTATTCTGTGGGAGACATGGAACAGGGTCGGGAAAAAGTCATCTTTTCAGAAGATGTTGATCCTTTTCTGTGTCTTCCCTGTCACTATTCTGCATTTCCCCGTGATATTTTCATCACGGGGAAGCATTGTTTTTTGGACCACCCGTTCCATTGTAGTAATGGAATCACGGGTGGTCTGAAAGGTGTCCTGTTCCTCTCCCACAATGACAGCTGCAGAGAGGAGGTCTGTTCTGGACACTTCTGGGCACGAACGGGATACCCAGGTAAGTGGCACCCTTCCTCCCCGGGTTACTTTTTTTTTTTTCTGCTTCATTTTCAGTTTTGGCATTGGGGGGGGGGTATTTTTAAATTTCTTGCGCGGTTGTTCTCTTGCGAGAACGAGCGGGATTTTAGTTGCCGGTCATAAAGGCAGCCTTATGACAGCTGCATTTACGACCAGCCAGCTTGGGGAGAGGAAGGATGTTCCTGCCGCGGAAATTAAGGTAAGTGTTTGAACATTTTTCCTTTATTCCATGGCAGGAACGGGATTGGGGCTTGCGGTGCAGGAACAGGGCATTTGGCCCCATCTGAAAAAGTTCTTTGTTAAGTGTATACATTTACACATGTATATGAAAGCGGACTGTTTTTTAAAAAAAGAAGAAGCATCAGAACAATTGTACAAGCCCCCCCAAATGCAGATCAATTCATTTTCTTCCCAGTTCCACCTCTATACTATTTTACTTTTCAAACAGTCTTTACTCTTTTGCTATATTCTTCTTGAATACTATAGAAAATAGGCTAAAACTTTCATTAATCCTACTATAGAACTGAAGTGGGTGGGATTTGCCAGTCACAAATACTGTAAATTCAAGTTGGTCTAATATTGGGATTTATCCTGAAATGCAACTGGAGTTCTAGTAATCTTTTTACACAAATGGAAAAAAAATATATTTTTTTGGACTATAACTTCTAGCAACCCCAGCCCTCCATCCTTGGATTCAACGCATTGTAGTCCAAAAGGCAACTTTTCAAAGCTTTGTCTTTTTCATAAATTGTAACTGAACACTGCTACATTATTATCATAGGTGCCAGAAGCAGGACATGAAGTAAAAGACTGGTAAACCATGTTTCTTATTACTGGAGGAAAGTGGACTTGACCAAAATTCTGCTTTTCCATTTCTTGTCATCTGCACCAAGATTAAAATTTTATGACTTCTTGCATGCCTTTTTAAATATAAGAAGAGCTGTCGGGGGATGGAGGAGGAGGACCTCTCAGCTCTATCTTTGCAAAGCATAACTCATAAAAACCCATCTTTCCAGCCTAAAGGAAAAATGAGATTTTAAAAAAATCTATCAGCATCTATGAAGTCTGTTAGATCATAGCCCTGAGCTATTTAATTTTGCTAAAGATTATAGTTTGCAGAGTGAATGGAGAATTCTGATGTTCATTTCTAGGAGTTAGCAGCTCTCAAAAACAGGGAAACTATTTATCAAATCCACCCACCCAAAGCAAACCAACATTCATATTGCTGGCATTGGGTTTTCTGATGGAATACTTTTCAGAGCACCAGGGCCCTGGTGGTGCAGTAGGCTAATGCAGCCAAAACTGCAGCTAAAAGTCATGCTAGAGCTTGAGTCATAAGTTCAATCCCAGGGCCCCCCAGGTTGACTCAGCCTTCTGTAAGCTGGTAAAATGAGGATCAGCATAATAAAGAGCTGGGGTGGCCCGCTATGGAAAACTGTTAATTCAGTTTCCTTAAAAAGCAGCTGCCATTTATTTGTGTATATGCCATCTGCAGTGTTATTCCTGTAGCATGCCAACAACGCCATGTACAATTGTCTGTTTTTCATTGAATGTGCTTTGTATTGCATGGAATAAAACTGTATTGAATTGTACTGTATTCTGATTGTATACTGTATGTTGTTGTACCCTGCCCCGATTCTGAGGAGATAGGTGGGTAATAAATAACTAAGTTATTATTAAGTTATTTGTTATCAGCACCATTGCAAGAAAGCATTAATCCTGGCTTTTTACCAGTGATTAGGACAGGAAAAAAGGATATGTCAACTGGACATATATGATTAAGCTATCCAGTTTAACAATTCTTTCCTTCCAAGCATTTATTGTGTACCACAGAACTTCAGAAATTCCTTATCAGAATGTGACAGATAAACTCAGTAGATCTGTTCATTACAAGGAACAGTCCCACGATACTGAGTAAAAGTGTAGGCTTTAAAAACAGATTACTATTTTTTTTTAACCAGTGCTGTAAGTAAATTAGGTGCTTGAAACTAAATGGCAGCTAAAGAGAAATGGAGAAATAGTATTTTAACAGCCACACTTTGCCAAAATGATGCAAAAGTCACTTTTCCCAGGAGAAGATTTGGTATTCTTAGTAATGAACTGCCCATCCTAATAATGGGAAGAGAGCTATATGGTGTAAGCAGTGCCTCTCAAGCTGTCTGATGGGATGGAGCAGGATTTTAAATAAGTATGCCAAAGACCAGTACCATATTTGTGCTATTTTGTTATTGTATTCCATGCAGCTTTGCTGGTGTGTGTGTGTGTGTGTGTGTGTGGTGTGTGTGCATGCTGGGAAACAGCCGGTCGCATGTTCGTTCTTTTGTTTGTTTTTCCTTCCATTCACTTGCCTTTATCCAAGGCTTTGGAGGGAGGGAAAACAAATGAGGCAAGCCCTAGTTCTGTGGTGTGTGTTTGTGTGTGCATGCATGAAGGGAATCGAAGATCGCTCCACCATGCTTTTGCTTGTTCGTGCTTTCATTGACTCCTTTCTTTATAGAAGCCTTTCGGGGCTGGGGAAGACGGGGGGGGGAGTTTGACAGATCGCTCTTTTGATCCCTTGTTTGTTTGTCCTTTTTCTTTCCTCTCATTATTTATGGTCTCCATAACCCCCTCCTTGCTCCCTCCCCGCCTCCTGCCTGGGTTTAATCATCTGGAGGCAATTCCCCACCACCACCTTTGCCTGTGTGAATTAAGCAAAACAGAAAGTTGCTGGATCTGGCTTCATCATCCGAAAATGCCAAGCGTCATGTGATTTATGCACTCCTGATGCGAAAGAATGGTAATCCGGAATCTGGCGAACTTTTTCCTGTTGTGGAACCGGCCCCTTGGTTTCCCACAGAGTAACAGGAGAGAGAGGGTGCAGGGAGTGCAGGAGCTGGGAGCTCATGGTTGTCTAGACTTCCCTTTTTTATCTAGATCTTAGTTTGCCCCAGGAAACTTAAAGGGGTAGGGTTTCTCCCTCACAGCCCCAAATCTTCTGTCCAAGAAAGCCATCCAGAGACCACAGCTATTACAAAGGGACAGGTCGTATAGAACAGTGCTATTCAAAGTGGTGTCCCTAGACAGGTACCAGTCTCTGAGCCATTGGCTGCTGGTCCCTGGAGAGACCCTGGAAACAATTATACCAAATGGGCACAAATTTAGTGCCAGTATTTAGCACATTGGGAAAAATAATTGCTGGTCTCACACATCAGAATCGTAGAGTTGGAAGAGACCACAAGGGCCACCTAGTCCAACCCCCTGTCCTGTAGGAATACCCAATCAAAGCATTCCCGACAGATGGCCATTCAGCCTCTGTTTAAAACCCTCCAAAGAAGGAGACTCCACCACACTCTGAGGCAGTGCATTCCACTTCTGAACTGCTCTTACCTTCAGGAAGTTGTTCCTAATGTTTAGGTGGAATCTCTTTTCCTGTAGTTTGAACCCTTGCTCCATGTCCTAGTCTCTGGAGCAGCAGAAAACAAGCCTGCTCCATCCTCAGTATAACATCCCTTCAAATATTTAAACATAGCTATCATGTCCCTTCTCAACCTTCTCTTCTCCAGACTAAACATGTCCAGCTCCCTAAGCCGCTTCTCATAAGGCATGGCTTCTAGACCACCCACCATCCTGGTCGCCCTCCTCTGGACATGTTCTAGTCTGTATGCTAGGAGTCTCAGACTCATTGTAAATATCGCTCCAACATGCTCTAGCAAAGGAAAGCAGCCTAGACACAAGCCTGTGTTCGTGTGCTCATCTCTTTAGCCCAATGATTTCAACTATGCTACAAGAACCCCTGCTGCCTGGTCCTCCTAACATGCTCAGAGGCACCAGTGTGCCACCATGACAGAGAATACATTTAGAAAATAAAGAAACAACAAGAGGAAAAAGAGAGAAAAGACAGGGGGAGGAAGACTTTTAAAAAGCACAGTAGGGCTCTGACTTCCCAATCATACCTGTAATGAAAATATAAATAAAATAGATCAGATAGCCTGAGAAGCACTACAATAGAAAATTTGCTTTGGGGAAGAAACAGCACTTACCCTCCAGGTAACTAGGGCTCATCTACATGAGCCATGATATGGTGGCTCCTCACCAGTATATCCTGGCCATGTATCAGGCCTGTTCCTCACCTGTTCCCTCCACGAAACAGGCCAGACTCCAAACAGGCATGCTGGCCCATCACTACAGCCATTGTCAGCTCTCTGGCTCTGCCAGAAGCAAGGAAGCCAGCCCACAATATGTGAGCAAGGCCCCCTGCAACTAACCAGCCTTGGTCATACGCTGCAGGACTCCTTCCTGCTTCAGAGAGAGCAGGCTAGAGCAGCAGTTGAAGCAACTAGCCAGCCTGCCAGGATGGGCTCTTGCTGACACACGGGGCCCAATCCATTCCTTCCTGGTGGGAACAGATTAAACCAGGTATTTTTAAAAACCATGATAAAAGGCCCATCTTAGCTCCATCTGACCTCATATCTGCCCTGGTGATGGTGAGGACTACCCGGGGGCAGAATGGGGCAAAAACCCTGTGTCCTCAGTACTTCAGGGCTCTAAGATGGGAGCAAGATGAGGTACATTGCCCATGTAGACAAGCCCTAGGGAAGAGCAGGAGAGAAAAACATGCAAAACTAGGGATGCTCCCTTTCATGCCTCAGCATGCAGTATGTACCTGCCAGGAATTCAAACAGTCTAGGTAGGGGCACACACAGTCACTGCCCCTCCTCTCTGCCACCCTCCAGCCACAAGCAGCAGGTATCCCCTGTTCCCACTAGGGAAGCACAAAGAAAACAGAACAAGATCAGTCTTCTACAATTACAAATAAGCTGCAAAGCACACCACTTAACAGCAACCACCTCTCCCTGCACTCACTGTCTCTTCCCATTCCCTTGCAAGATGGAAGACCAACATTTGGAGGCTACAGCAAAACTGAGAAGTAAATGTGCCTCTTTCTAATACTCATGCCCCTGCAATCCTATCTACAATTGGGAAATGAAAAAAACCACACAGCCTTTCCTGGCACAAATAATACTGCATTTATTCTAATGCATTCTGGAGAATTTCTGAAAAAAAAGTAATGTTAGATAATCTTATGAACTGTCATTATGTTTTTGGACAAGACAGTCAGCAGTGTAGCTACTGGAGGGGGGGGCAAAATGAAGGCATTTTCCCTGTAAACAAGAATTCCCCCCTCCCATGAAGTCTTCCTTCAGTCTTCAAATTTCTAGTATTACAGAAAATCGTTCACAATTAGAATTCACACATTTGCATCCCCTTGGTAACCTTGGCCTAAAATTGGCCTAATCTCTACTTCTAAATACTCAACTGGATTTTTAAGTTACTGCTATGATAGAAATTTGGGGTCTAAAGGAAAATCTCGTGGGGCAGACAGAATTTTTGTTTGGAGAGCATTTACCTCATCCCCCCTGTACACTCAGTATAGGCTCACTGACAGGTGACTGGCACAGCCTGGGGACAAACTAAACCAAGTAGTAGCCGAACAGCAGATAAAACACAGCAGAACAGGGCTTGGAAAACAAAGGCTTCAGCTAGCAGGCTTTATCACTGCTCTGACCTACTTTCACCCACAATAAGTAGACTTACAAGCCACGAGGCCCTTCTAATAACATCTGGAGGCTTTATCTTCAGTTCCAGTACAAAACAAACACAGAATATATACAGCAAACCTCAATAACAAATCCAACAGCAATTCTCCAAACATCCAACACTCCTCAACAGTAACTCACAGAGAGTGTATCTTTGTAGGAGTGTTTGGCTAGTCACCTTCTGCCTAGCCACAGCTGTGCTCACACCCATTTCAGCTGTGCTATCAGAGTGGTCTGTTGCTCCAACTTTTTCTCTCTGCACTTAGAGGATATTATCCTGACATGCACACTCCACATACACACATAGCTACATACCTGATCACAGCACAAAGGGATGACAGGCCACAGGGAAAACAACTGTTTTAGAAAGTTAGAAAAAGCTATGCAACACAAAAAAAGGCAACAGCATATTTGAGTTTTAGTGGACAAAAAAGTCAGCTTTTTTGTAGAGGGAAGCAGATTCCATAAGCATCCATCATCTGGAGGAGTATCCATTTCAGCAAGACAGCTGCCTTCCACAGCCAGTAGCAAAAGAAAGTAGCCAGAAAGTGTGGCTGGGGAAATGAGGGGAAGAGGGACTTTGCTAATAAGACCAGAAGGTAATCAAGATTGGAAGGGGGTGGGGTTCAAAAGCAGTACACATTTGTAGTATGATGAAACACCCACCCCCTCAAAAAAAAAAAAAAGGTGACTGCAGTCAGAACAAAATTAAATGGTTGCTTCTATCATGTTAAAAAAAATAAGTGCTGGCAATGACACATGCGGCTTTGCCATATATCAGCTGTAAATCACAAACAAAAATGACATGCATTTGCAATTTTGGGGGTCTACATCTGCTTTTTGGAGATTGGGGAAGTTGAAGTGGATGTTAAACATAAGTTCCCACTCATAGAAGCAGCCAGGGGTCAATGAACCATTTGGAGGAGAATAGAAATGTTTGAAAAAAAATCAGTTAGGGTGCCTGGGGGTTTGGAGTTGAAGAAATGACGGGGTTCACCAAGAAGCTCCAGGGTAGATGTATTCATCCCATAAGCCAAACAATCCCGATCTCTGACATAGCATGCCAAGTTGTTATTATTTTGTGAAAATCTTTTTCTTTTTGTTGAAGATGATAAAAAATACTTAAAGTGTAAACCAAGAGTCTGAAGATATCGTCACAAATGTTCAGTAGTGTTCCAGTTTCTATGAGCAACAAGATTTTTTCCTAAGTGTGGTCAAGGACAAATCTAAACAACATTCAGCTGAACTGTATGCTTTTATTATTCTTGTGATGTGAGAAAATAACATCTCTCCCTACAAAGAATGAATTGATTTATTTTGAGAGAGCACTTTGGCCCCATCCCAAACATTTAGGAGTTCAAAAATGCTTTGGATTTTTTATTGCATGTTATTGCATGTCCACGTAAGATGCCAGTCCCCTCCCATCCCACAATAAAAACACCAGGCACAACATTTGTTGAAAAGACATATTGGCAATAAATGGCCACAACTTTATTGATAACAGTTGCAGTTGGTTGGCTCAAACACATGGGTCCGGCTCCAGACATTGACCAACCCATTTATCAGGTGGGCTGATAAATCTGTTGTCAGCCCACCTGCTGACAAGTGAAAACTAAAAAGGGGAGGAGTCTTCGCAGGTCCCAGTGCCTCCTGTCCAACCTCCCCCCTCCCCCAAAAGGTGTGGGGGGCATCTGGAGGGTGCATGCCCTGAGCTAGCATGCCCTTGTGGCCAATGCCTCTGTAGCTCCGTTGGGAATCTCTGTGACCTCTCCATGATGGAGACCCCAAGACCAATAACCTTGGATCCAGGGCCCATGCCAACTGTTCTCAAGAGTTGTGACAATTAGGAAATTAGAAGCACATGAATTAATCCCTGCCTGGATGGTGGGTGGGTCAGCTCTCAAAGAGCAACTGGACAGGCTGGTGAGGCAATCGGGAATATATACCCGATCACCTGACCAGAGGGAAGACTGTTGAAAGAGGCAGCTTCCCTTTTTTCCCCAGCCAATCAGAATTGAGCTGAGTGCTCACCTCTGATTGGTTGCCCAATGACCATTCTGGCCAATCAGAGCAAAGCAGCTTTGCTCTGATTAGCTGCTGCTCCATTAACCTCCAGCCAGACGTGAAGCCTGCTGGGAGAAACATGGATGCTGCATGGTGATGGCCATGCCCAGCTGTTGTGGGGGGGGGATTAATTGGGGCCCTGTTCTGGGACTGCAAAACAGCTGCCAGGTGAGTCTGGCAGCCTTATTATTACTAATTGCATTTCATTCAAAGTAACAAATAATTAACAGTGAACCACACACATTTCATTGGGAATATAACACAGCTGAACAATTAAGAATACTCATCCTTTTTTTCTGTTTTCCAATGTATGTGTTTATTAATTTTGACACTAATAATCTAATTTATAATCAAGTAATATGCAGTACATTCAAAAAATAAACAGAAAGAAGAAAGATAAAAAGAAAAAAAAATGAAAAAAGAGAAATATAATTAAAACATAGTAGGGCTCTGACACCCCTCCCCCAATCCTGACTGTAATGAAAAGAAAAGTAAAAAAGAAAAAATATTATTATACCATTGCAGATCCAACTAAGTAATCCTACTAAAATTACTAATAACCATAACCACAGATTATTACATTGTTAGATTTCTTATTGCTCAACAATCCATAAACCGTTAACAGTTTTTCAAAAAGTCTTCAATTGTTTATCCTTTAGAACCCATGTTAATTTTGACATTTGGGCTAACTCAGCAACCTTAACAATCCATTCTTCCATCATCAGAGCTTGTTTCCAAGTTTGACAATACAATATTCGTGCTGCTGTTGTCATATATCAAAGAAATAATCCATATTTACTACTCAGTTCTTTATCCATAATGTCCAACAGAAACATTTCTGGTAACATTACACAATCTACCCTTAATTTTATTTATTTATTGGTTTAACATATAAATCTTAGAATCTTAAAACTTGTTGTCTTCTTCCAAGTATACCACATATGAAAAAGGAGCCTTTCTTATCTTGACATCCTCAGCATTGGTTTGAAACATACTGAGACATTTTTGACAGCTTATTTTAAGGATTTATTTATTGGATTTGTACCCCACCTTTCTCCCAAGAAGGGTTACATACAACCTATACAACTTTTCTTTTAAATTATTGCACAGTGTAAATTGCATATCTTTGGACCACATTTCTCCCATACATCCATATGGACATTATGCCCAAAAGTTTGGATCCATCTTATTATGTACTCTTTTATAGTCTCACCCTCTGTCTATAGTTTTAAAAACCATTTATACACTTTTTAAATTACATGCTCATCATCTTTACACAACTCTAAATAAAACTTATTTTCTCTAGACTCTATGGCTGCAGGGTTTTTAAATGCTTTCTGTAGTGACCATCATGATAACTATCAACATTTTGTTATGCAGCAGATCTTCATTTTAATAACCAAATATAGATAGCAACACTTTTATTGTATAGCTAGGCTGATTTATTATCTTTTTTAAATAGTGCAACCACTACAACCTATTTAAAAGGTGAATTGCCAGTCCTAGAGGTTTCCAAATTCACTTTTTTGCCCCCAAAAATGTGGTTCAAGGGAATTGGGTGAGGGATCATAAAAGCAGCTGGAGAGAGGCAACCTTGGGGCCAAATTTTGTTCATCACTGCATATTCAGCTCTTGAAGGCTCTTCCATCTAACAGAGGGTAAGCCACATATGTCTCCATAATCCCTCCTGCATTCCATCTAAAGGTACTTCAAGTGGAATCCTCCACATGTCTAAAAGTTACTCCTTTTAGAAATCTTGGAATACAAATTTGAAATTCACATATTGTAAAGACATAAAACAAAATGGTTACAAAATGTTATATCAATGGTACATAACACCATCAAAATTGGCAAAGATTTCTAAAAATAACAAAGATAAATGTTGAAAATGTCATAAGCAAATTGGTACACTCTATCACACTTGGTGGTTATGCAAGAATGCAAAAAGCATTCTGGTCCAGAATTCACGACACAATAACCAAAATATTTAAAATTAATTATGAAATGAAACCAGAATGATACTTTTTAAATATACTAGACAAAAATACAAAAGGGAAATGCAATTATGTTTGATAACAGCGGCAAGATTAGTGTATGCACAGCACTGGAAACAAGACATCATTCCACCTCTTCAAGAATGGCTAATTAAAGTAAATGACATGATGCGCATAGATAGGTTAACAACACTAATCAAAGATCACTCACTAAAAGGATATAAGGAACAATGGAGAAAAGTCTTGAGCTATCTTAAAGAAAATTTGAAAGATGTGTATTTTATATTTTAAAAATCTCTCTCTCTCTCTCTTTGGCTTTTCTTCGCAAACAAATATTCAGGAAGGACTCATCCCACACTTTTTGCAACCGCGCTGATGACTGAAAAGGCCAATCTGAGATAAACAAGTCTGGTTGCAGAAAGCACAGCAGAAGGTCTCCTTAGGTGGTGTTTCTGGGGTGTGATTCTTTCTGCGTTGTCGTTTCTCTTCAAGACTTGTTCGGTGTGAGTTCTCAAATAAGGCTGCAGCATTGTGGATAGTGTGTCTCCATGCCTCCCGATGTGAGGCCAGGGCAGACCATTGTTGGTGATCAATTTGGCCGAGCCTGAGATGTTGTTTCAGGGAGTCCTTGTATTGCCCCCCTTACGCTGACCCTCACCGTAGAGTACTATTTTTGGGAGGCGATGGTCCTCCATCCTAGAAATGTGCCCTGCCCAGCGCAGCTGTGTTCTCAATATCATGGCCTCAATGCTGGTGATCCCTGCTTGCTCAAGGACAGCAACATTCGTCACATAGTCAATCCAGTGTATATTTAGGATTGTGCATATACAGCGCTGATGAAAGCGTAGGTGGTGGCGATAGGTGACCCATGTTTCAGATCCATAAAGGAGAATAGACAGTACAATGGCTCTATACACACTGATTTTTGTGCTTTGCCTCAGGTGTTTATTACTCCAGACTCTTTTGTGAAGTCTTCCAAATGCACTATATGCCTTTGCTAATCTGTGATCGATCTCTTTGTCAGTCTTGGCATCTGAGGAGATGATGCTTCCCAGGTAGGTAAACTGCTGGAAAATCTATTAAGATGGTAAACAACTACAACATGTACAGTAATTCTTAATGGTAAATAATTATTAAACGTGGTATTTGAGAGGTTTCAAATTAAAATGTAGTACAGTACTTTAATACAATGGTTACATAATTTAAAAGGGTGGAAAGATAAGAGATATTTGTAATATCTGATGTATGTCTGTTTTTCTTTGTGTGTGTTTTAAGTTAATCAAATGATATTTAAAAATAATAATAATAAAAAGTTACTCCTTTTGTCTTCTCTAGAGCTTACTGTAGTACAGGGATAGGTAACTTTGGGAAGGAAGGCCAAATCTTCCCTAGTCCCTCCCAGTGTCCTGCAGCAAGCCCAAATAGCTCAATTTTCTTCTGAATGTCCTCTCAAAATGGCAACAGGAAGTGGCATTGCAGCACTTCATGTCACCATTTTGAAAGAGACTGCAGGGGAAAACAGGTATTTGGGGTTAGTACAGGGTGGGAGTATTTTCATGTGTTTTCACACATTTGGGGGGCTTTCTGTGTGGTTTAAGGCAAAAGTTTCCCCAGAATTATGACAGTGGGGTGGGGGCTTTGTGGGACTAATGGGTTGCTTCAGAAGCCACAAACATGGTGTCCAGGGGCTATTTAGGTGGGTTCCCAATATTGAGTGTTTCTGCCACCAACTGTAAACCTATTCTCAGACATTTTCTTGAGTGTCAACATTGTCATTTATCCCTCGCTTTTCAGAGAATCATAGCATCTTATAGCTGGAAGAGACTGCAAGGGCCCTCTAATCCAACTCTCTTCCATACAAGAATGCAGAACTAAAGTACTCCTGAAAGATGTTCATCCAACCTCTCTTTAAAAACTGCCAAAGATGCAGAGTCCACCAACCGCTGAAATACCACATTCCGGCGTATAAGACGACTGGGCGCAAAAGACGACCCCCCCCAATTTTTAAGTTAAAATATAGAGTTTGCCCCCCCCCCGCCAGCCACCTGGCTGGAAAGCCTGTCCCCCACCAGCCAGCCAGCTCAGTGGCTATAGATGATGGAATAGTCTGTGAAATTAAAGGACTGAGAACAGCTAAAAAAGCATGGGATACTTTGAAAAATCTCTGTGGTGTTCAATCTTTGGAAAGTAAGGTTGCATTAATACTGTAAGTTGGTTAATATGAAACTATGAAATCCCCAATTTTTGAATGAGCACATTAATGAATGAGCACATTAATGGTTTTAGAGCCACAGTGGTAGACAAGAGAATTTCACCATAGACAAAACTTGATGCAGAATGATAAATCTGAATCCAGAAATTCTAATTTTAGGCTAACTTGTCCTGAAAAGAAACATTATTTTGACTCTCCTGAGCTAAATGGGGGGCCATTTAACTCTTCAAAGGCAAAGCAGTCATTCTCACAGCAGGAGGAAGGATCTGCTGGGAAAACTGCCCAGGCCATTTTACACTTCAATCATTCTCACAGCAGGGGAGTATGATTACTGGGGTATAAGACTACCCCCCCACACTTTTGAGGAGATTTTCAAGTGTTAAAAAGTAGTCTTGTATGCAGCAATATACGGTAGTCTATTCCACTGTTGAACCACTCTTACAATTAAGACATTGTTTTTAATGTTTAGATGGAATCTCTTCTCTTGTAATTTGGATCCATTGGTTCATGTTCTAGTCTCTGGAGCAGCAGAAAACAAGCCCATTCCATCTTCTACATGATATCCCTTCAGATATTTAAAAATGGCTGTCATGTCACCTCTCAGTCCTCTCTTCTCCAAGCTAAACATACCCACTTCCCTAAGTCATTCTTCATACAGGTTGGTTTCCAAACTTTTGATGATCTTGGTTGCCCTTCTCTGGACATGTTCTAGCTTGTCAATATCCTTATTCAGCTGTGATGCCCAGAAATGGACACAGATCTGATCAAAATAGAATTGAGCTACATCCTAGAATTGCATTGACTTTTTGACTGCCGCAACACACAGTTAATTTATGCTTAGCTTGTGGTCTATTAAGCCCCCTAGGTCCTTTTCACATATACTACTTTCAAGCCAGAATGCTTTTAATGTGTTTTTCTTACCAGTTTGTTTTACAATTATTACTAAATTTATAGTGTATGTTGTGAGCCTTCAAGTTGTTTCTGACTTATGGTGCCCCTAAGGCAAACCTATTACAGGGTTTTCTTGGCAAGATTTGTTCAGATGCTGTTCGTCATTGTTTTCCTCTGAGGCTGAATGTGACTTATGAAGGTCACCCAGATGGTGTCCATGGCCAAGCAGGGATTAAACCATGGTCTCCAGGAGTCCTAATCAAGTCCTCAAGCCACTATACCACATTGGCTCTCGGATTTATTTTACCTGGTTTTTTTGTTAATTTGGATTTTTTTAAAAATGACAAGCAGTATAAAAATTGTCTTAATTAAATAGCCAGAATCCTGTTGGTACACTGTAGAAGCAGTTGCATGTTTTCTAGGGTCAAGTAGTGGTGACAAGAGAAGGTAGACTAAGAGCTTATCTACATGGGCAACATACCATGTCTTGCCGTTGTCTTAGAGCCCTGCAGTCCTGACGATGCAGGGCTTTTGCCCCATTCTGCCCCGGGCAGTCCTCATGACCCATGGGGCTAAGACAGGGGGAAGACAAGGTAGGGCCCATTACAGTGTTTTTAAAAAATACCTGCTTTAATCCATTCCTGATGGGAAGAAAACAGATTGGGCCCCATGTGACCACTGGAGTCAGTTCTGGCCTGCCGGCCCTTTGCTGCAGCTGCCAATCTGCCATCTCTCTTCCACAGCAGGAAGGAGTCCCGCAGCATGTGACCAAGGCTGATCACTTGCAGGAGGCCTTGGTTACATGTTGCAGGCCAGCTTCCTACCTTCCAGGAGAGCAATGGAGACTGCAGCAGCAACAACCTGACATGCTTGTCTGGACTTCTTCCCATTTTGTGGAGGGAACCGGGGAGGAACAGGCCTGATCCACAGGCAGGATACACTGGCGGAGAGCTGGCATATTCTGGCCCTTGTAGATAAGCCCTAAATCAGCCATCTTTGAAAAGCCAGAGCCTTAACTTCCTTCTGGGAGCTGTGCACATGGCATTTTTCTGCCTTAGTGCATCAACAATGTTCCTGCTAATATCGTGTTTTAAATCCAGTTGTTAGTCTCAGCTAGAATAAAACTCATTCACTCAGTGGAATCTATATATGTGTAGATTTATCATGTCTTGTTGATTCCTTGAATCTGTTTTAGCTGGGACTAACATTTGGATTTAGGTTCATGACTCATAGCCATGGATAG
Source organism: Gambelia wislizenii (assembly GCA_030847615.1). Taxonomy (NCBI): domain Eukaryota; kingdom Metazoa; phylum Chordata; class Lepidosauria; order Squamata; family Crotaphytidae; genus Gambelia; species Gambelia wislizenii. The sequence goes on from JAUMIR010000003.1 coordinate 362,970,236, forward strand.
ACTTAATCTTCTGTGATCCCTGTGCTTAGTGGGCATAGGATGCATCCAGAATAGCATTACTTGAATGATAAGCTGATATGATAATCACACAATACTGCACTCAGTCACTGAGATGTCCTTGTCTATTTCTGGGGCAGTCAAACAAAAGTTTATGACTACAGTGGTTCAAAACTTCCTGTAGTTGCTTCAGACTGGGTCTCATGTTATTATTTCCAGCCATTAGATCACCACTACTTCCTTCACCCTCAGAGTTTAATTTTGTTAATACTGACTTTTCTTTCTCTTGTGTACTTTGTACATCAGTGCATCACAGATAGCTTGTTCACCTGGTAATTTTTTTAAGATGTTCACCTTGACTACTGCTGAATCCAATTGTTGTCTTGCTACTCTTGTCTCCCCACCACCTGCCCCTGCTGCCTCCTTTCCTAGCCCAGTCTTGTATTTTGTCATGCTGCATCAAAAATTGGTAGGATGTGGATGGATACAATGAGAAAAATGCATTGTTCTTTCAAACCTGTAATTGTGAAACATATGTAACATAATTAGTACCAGGACAACAAGAGATAAAATGATAGGAGTATAATGTCTAGATCGAGGGATACAGTTGTCCCTTCATATTCGCTGGGGTTTGGTTCCAGGACCCCCCGTGGATACCAAAATCTGTGAATACTCAAGTCCCATTATATGCAATAGCATAGCAAAATGGTGTCCCTTATACAAGATGGTAAAATCAAGGTTTGCTTTTTGGATTACAGTATTAACAATGGTCTGCCCTGGCCTCACATCGGGAGGCATGGAGACACACTATCCACAATGCTGCAGCCTTATTTGAGAACTCACGCCGAATAAGTCTTGAAGAGAAACGACAACGCAGAAGGAATCACAACCCGGAAACATCACCCAAGGAGTGGGTGCTTCTGCTGTGCTTTCTGCAACTGGACTTGTTTATCTTGGATTGGCCTTTTCAGTCATCAGCGCACTTGCAGAAAGCGTGGGATGAGTCCTTCCTGAATCTTCGTTTGCGAAGAAAAGACAGAGATTATTTTTTAAAGAATATTTTCAAGCCGTGAATACTTAAATCCGTGGATACCAAATCCATAGATACAGAGGGACAACTGTTGTGCCGTTCTATTCTGCTTCTGTCAGACCTCAGCTGGAATACTTTGTCCAGTTCTGGGTACCACAATTCTAGAAGGATATCGACAAGCTGGAGCATGTGCAGAGGAGAGCAACCAAAATGGTAAAAGTCTGGAAGCCACACCCTATGAGGAGCTGGGTATGTTTAGCCTGGGGAAGAGAAGGTTAAGAGGGAACATGATAGCCATGTTTAAATATTTGAAGAGATGTCACACTAAGGATGGAGCAAGCTTGTTTTCTGCTGCTCCAGAGAGTAGGACACAGAGCAATGGACTCATATGGGAGGAAAAGAGATTCCACCTAAACATTAGGAAGAACTTCCTGACAGTAAGAGCTGTTCAGAAGTGGAATGCACTGCCTCAGAGTGTGGTAGAGTCTCCTTCTTTTGAAGTTTTTAAACAGAGGCTGGATGGCCATCTGTCGGGAATGCTTTGATTGTTTATTCCTGCATGGCAGGGGGATGGACTGGATGGCCCTTGTGGTCTCTTCCAACTCTATGATTCTATGAAAAGAGAATCAGGTTAGCTTTGATGTAGCTATTATTTGTTCAGACATGACTTGGAAATGACTCCTGGACTCTGCCCAGCTAGACTAGAACAGTGCAAGGAAAACATTAAGCTGGCTGCTATTCTCATCTTTTGAGCTTCTCAGCAGCCCTAAAAGTAGGAAGAGACTTCAAGAGAAAACTGCAGGATAACCAGATGAAATAGCTGGTGATAATTCTGGGGGGCGAGAAGTGAAATAGCAGCAAATTGTGCTTTCTGTTTTCTGAATCTCTTCATGGCTATTCACTGTAAGAACCAAAAGGCACCATCAGGTCATGCTTTCTTTTCTTTTCTTTTCTTTTCTTTTCTTTCTTTCTTTTTTTCTTTTTTTTTTTTTGCCTCTGTTTCATTTTACTTTGCATTGTATATAGCTTTCTTAGGCAGCTAAGGAAATAATGAATTATTATGAATAATACTAGGTAATTGTGATAAAATAAGAATGCTTTTGAGTTTCTCTGCTTTTGAGTTTCCAGCAACGCCTAGATAGGCCTTCATCTCATCCAACAAAGCCATTTTTGTTGTGAAAAAAGAATCTCAGTGATGGATCATTACTTTTCTTAGCTTGCTTTTACTTCTCATGGCTAAAGTAGAAACATTGAAATAGCCGTTATTTTCTTTCTCCTTCTTATCTTTTGCATACACACACACACGTTGCAGACACTATTTACAAGCTGCTGCCTTGCATCTCCCACTGCGTTCTGTCTAGGTGTTTGTTAAATACAGTGCCCTTTCACGTAACATGCAAAAGTATAATAATAATAAACAAAAATATCAAAGCTCTTTGGTCAGTGTTTCACCCACTCCTGAGCTTTTACTGCAATCTTGTAATCATCTGTTCTGAGATATGGACATCCATCTCCCATCCCACCCATGCGTTGTGTTCTGCAACTCCTAAGAAAAGCCAATTAGTTGGGTTTAGAATGTTTTCAAAAGTTTAATGTTCAACCCTAAAAGCAATCACCAGAGACTTCTCAGTATGGCTTATTACATCCCCCCACAAGAGGGCTACACTAGTGTGAACAATATGCAGCAAACACAGTTGTCCAACATGTGTCAAGGTGGCTCAGACAAAAGTGCAACCTGGGGCACAAAACTTACTCAGAAGTAACTCTTGGGTCAATGAGTCTAAGGCATCATGTTCCTGCACCCATTGTTGATCTCATACCAGACTTCATGTATGTCAAAAGTCAAGTAGATTACAGTTGTCCCTTCATATTCTCTGGGGTTTGGTTCCAGGACCCCCCGTGAATACCCAAATCCGTGAATACTCAAGTCCCATTATATGCAGTGGCATAGCAAAATGGTGTCTCTTATATAAGATGGCAAAATCAAGGTTTG